>OZ012647.1:8407552-9782808 GCA_963942575.1 Priocnemis perturbator
AGGCTCTGTTTGCGATTAATAGTTGCACGGCATTGCTAGGCAGGGACAATGATGCTAGGAGACAATGACAACGTTTACCGCCGGAACTCTCGGTAAATGTTATTCCATATACCGTCCCGTAGGGTGCGTATCGCACACGTGTAATCATGTTAGGCTCACGTGTGCAATTCCGACGGACGTATAATTCGAGTTACGTACCGTACTCAGGAACGTAACCCCTACATAACTCGGCGAATGTCTGCATAGTGGCGTCAAGTTCGATAGCACGGAAATGATAGGCGGTCAACAATAACGTTACAATTTTTGCCCGCAATAATAATAATAATAATAAGTGATCCTGAATTTTGCCGAAATGTCGGGCGCGCGATTACAAAGTGCAGCAGAATATTTGAATTATCAATTGGATTCATGATTTTCCGCATTCGGCACAACTGACGAATCTACATTTTGCGCATTTGTGGCGTCGTATAAATTATGCGGATGAATACGTGTGCCGTTCAGAATATTACGGGCACCGATTAGTTTTGCCAAACAATGAAACTTCAGAAAACTTGGCCTAAACAGCGTTACCGGACTCCGCGAAACAACATGGCCGGATGATCGCGAATTTCTGCGAAAACTTTGCGCAACCGGTAACTATCGTTTCCGTTCCCGTACCTGCGACGGCGGTAGCATTGTCGGTGAGCCAAAGTTGAGCGGTACTTTTCTATGGTGATTCGGCGCCATTTCGAGCGGTACGCCTGCCACCACGAATAGTTGATAGAAAAGCTCATCCACGTGATAATTTCTGTTCGCCGACGCCTCGACGAAGACACAACACTCGTCCTGGCTAGCGCAATATTCCTCGGCTTCTTCCACCGTGACAGTTCTAAAGAAAAGAAATTACGAAACTTTGGCGTTCTGATCGTCACGTATCATCGTCATGTTTGCCTCTTAATAGACTGCTAATCAACGAGAACGTACTTTACATCCTTGTCGCATTTGTTTCCAACGATGACCATAGGAACTTTCAAATTGTAATGACCCCTACTCCTGCTCTTGGTTGCTCCTTGGGTTGCGCTTACCTTCGTCTCGAGGATTGCTTCTCTCAGTCTAATGGCTTCCTCGAAGGATTCCCGGCAGTCCATGCTGAAAACCACTACGAAGAGGTCTCCTGCGAAAAAGTTTAATGACACGCCGTGAAAATAGGATTTTTCTCATTACGCCAGTCTAAGGGATGACGTACAACTCTCTCTTCGTAGCTTCATCTCAATGAACGCGATAATGTTATGATGTAGATGTTAGTATTCTTTCGATACGAACGAGTTTCGATGAACAGAGAGAATGCTGGAATTTTCTCTATAAGTAAGGCCCAATAATATGCTGGGGTTCATTACCTAAAGTACGATCTGGAAGAGAGATATTCTCCTTGTAAGTCTGTCATACTGAATGAATTCATTATTTTGACCCCACGGACACGGAGGGTTGGACGATACGTTAGCCTGACTTGGTTCCCTGTTTTGTCGTGTCCTCTTTTTCCGCCGCAATTCCATTACCGTAAACAAGAGCAGTGCAACATGCAACGGCGGACGTCGTCTCGTGAGCAAAAATACGGTTATGAAAAAAGGTGCTAGCACGGCAAATTGTAATTACAAGTACTTTTAAAGAATAGACCGTTACCGACCCTTCTGTCGCGGCAAAAAGGCAAGCGTGGTATAACGTTTTAGGTTCACGCGTTTGTTAGCACGTAACTCCCAAGGGTAGTACCTGCGGCGGCGAAAAAGATATATTTGGCAATAAATAACCAAGTCGATGCATAAGTATCTCAGGTCATATCGTATATATTGTTTTGTTTCTACAGAAAATAAGGTGAAGTGAAAAGTTCTACTTAAAATATGAAAGGTGGCGTATTTGGGATAGAAGCAGTGGTGTACGATAGACGAATTTATATCTATATAATTAATATCACAGCCTTTTAATAGACGATTAACATTCGCTATATTCGCGACTTATTCGATATGCGTGACACAAACGCGCGCGAGAGCTGACGAGCCGTTAGATGGGCGGTGCATGTGCATGCGTTCGTGTATTTATTACGATATGATAGGATAGGCCGTACGTAACAGCAACGTGCGTACGAGATTATGAATATTTATTTACTCCGATAGCGTTATTTGCACTTGACGCCGGTAATTTATGCATCTACTGCCGCCCCTCGCTTTCGATTTCGTGATCTCGCAACGGCCGATTTGTTTATCGATAAAAACAGCACGTCGACGACGGGGAAAAACGAGAAAAAGCGCAGAAACCTCGATTGACGGTCGTTGCATTTGTCGAAATCGCCCGTAAAGTGCACACTCCCGTGCATACGCGAACTGAAATGTCCATAAATGTTCTTTACACCGACGAAAATGCATTCGTTCGTTCCATCCACAATTGATCGGGCTCAACGTGTTAGCGGGTAAATAATTTTAATGACGGAATCGTCCTCGGGGATTTCTTATTCTCTGACGAGTAGTTGATTGCTTTATGTGGCTCATCCGCTCGAAACTGTTCAATTTGAATGGCCAAGGGTTTTCACGCCGTTTACGTTCATTAAGTGCCATTAATCATCGTTTCTGACACTTGCTCACAGCTATATGCATCGTGGTATCGTACTCGGTAAGGATCTCCCTAATGGGACTATGCAACTTCATTCCCTTGCCGCATGATCAAAGCATAAACGCTGCAACTTGCTCTCATAGCCTTCGCCTTAGCCCAACGGCGGTAACTTTTATTTCTACTTTATCCAATGCTAAGTTAGTTTGGACGAGTTTTCGCAACGATATACTTTTCGGAAAATAATGCGTTTCATCACCGCTCGCGCCTGATTAAAATGAAACAACGGTTAAGGCGAGCAACGTTCACCACCGTGTACGAGCGACGTTCCGTTAACGATCGGCAATCTGCGGCACCTTTATTATCGAGCCGTTTTTTCAGGACTGTTGGGCGAGTAGCTTTTATCGAGACATTGCGAAGAGATCGGACGGAAGGAATTCGCGAAAAACGAGCCATCCACCGTCGCGGCACACTCCCGGGGACAGTTGGCGGGACACAGAAACGTATCGTTGACCATCGCGCATATATAAACCGTGCGTTGTTTGCAGTCGAAGTCTCGCGAAACTGTCGTAGTTCGGACAGCCGGAAACATATCTCGCGACGGGTAAAACCTCGAAATATCTAGCTGGCGTCCGAAGACGGCGTTTCCCACCTGCCAACCCTCGCGCACACGAGCCGCACTAGCGGACTTTTACAGTCTCGGCCGTGGCGAAACGCGGGTGTGGGCGCGGGCGCGATCCCATTTCCACCAGGTTTACGCCGAACTTTGTTTTACGCCTTTCTCGTCTATTCTCCTTCCCGGAGTTACCAGGTGCCCTCGCTCGCTCCTCGCTCATTCTTCTCTAACAGTTTCTGCCTCGAAGCGGCCACCCTGAAACGGAGGTAGAGTCAAGACTAATGCACGAGGAACGAACTGCGTCTGGCAAGGTGCTGTCTTCTAAATCTGGCACGCTAGCCGACCTGACGCTTACGTTGTTTTAGGATTAGACCGGACGGCGGACGTAAAGAGAGCTTTCCTTACATTGCCAATATCTCTTTCACGGCAATAGATGCATTCTGCTTTTGGAATTTTTGTGGTCGTGGATTCGTATGATCTTGAATTGAACCGAATTGAAATAGTTCAGGAGGCACGGCGGAAGATATGTAAAGAGATGTCATCGTTTGTTCAATTATTAAATGTTTTTTAAGAAGTGTCCTTGACTCCGGATCCCAAGCAAGATGCATCCTCGGTGGCATTCAGAGGCTCACTTAATGGCCGCGTGGTAACGTCTTTCTGTTGTCGACTTAACAAGCGCCTCTCGTGGAGGATTCACGTTCATTCGCAAAACGACTGCCCGCGACAATATCGTTCCTTAAGTTCTGTTCACGAACGATCGTTCATCTCAAGCGTCGCGTTTCCAATTTATGATCTTAAGCCTTCTCTTTATCACCATCGTCTCATGAGATTGCGAAAGCTGCTTCTTTCCTCGGTATCACTCTTACTCGCGCCTCCTTCACATCAATTTCAACCTCTCACATCCTCCGTCTCTCAATCCCACAACCAGACTTCGCCATTAAACTCTTCGTTCACGTATGCTTTCTAGTCCATTTTCAAGAACGATCTGTTTTATCGGCAACATATCTCGCGTATGTAGAAGGAGCGCGTGACGTTCCCCATTCCCCATAGCGGTCGATAAGAGAGTCCCGGGATCGCGAGTTACTTCTTCCGCGCATCTCGAACCTTTATCATCACCATATCTCATCACCGTGCTCATAACGATAGCACGCCTTCCCGGGATCTGTGTTTCTCGTCGTTTGCCGCCGCGGTCTGGAGCGTTTTATTTTCGCTTAAAGGGGCAGCCTTCCGCAAAGATTGTCTCCCTACACCGAGATATATGTACGTCAGCCATAATGCTGCGAAGTCCGCATTCTAAATCGAAAGGAATCCCCCTCGTCTCCCTCAACGGCGGCGGTCGCCATCCGAAGCCTCATTGTCTTTGGATTGGGGTCACGATCCAGCCTTCCCACGCAGCGCGCACGTATACACGCTGTGCCCGTTTTCCTTGCGTTTATAAGTTTATATTCATCGTTACGCTCGCGAGTAAATGAAGAAAGAATTGCACCCCTCCCACCCCGCCGCCCTTTCGCTCTACTCTTTTCCTTTGTACGCCTACTACCTGCGAGCCTGTACACACGCTACACCCTACTCTCACGTATGTTCACCCTCTTCCACGCAAAGGGCCGTTCGCGCGACGTTAATTCCGCCTGCCTGTCTGGCCAGTATTACCGCACGCTTGCTCAAATTGCTGCAGTGGACTCCTCTCCCGTTTTGTCGCGGGAAGATTTGTGATCTGGCGGTGATGAGCGCAGGATGGACCGTGCGGCTGGCACGACCCACTCAGGCTTCAACCGATCACGTGCGTTTCCCCCCGTTAATTTCCCATTCCATCTTTGAGAAGTCCGATGCAGAACGAGAGCGATCCGACGAGGGCAATTTTAAGATGAGGGGAAATGTTCCTAGCGCGGACGAGGCTGAAATAGTGTGCGCCGACGAATGTGTGGGTCGGGTTGTGTATGTCACGGTATCCATCAAATGTTCAATTCTGCTAATGATTATGACATTACTGTCGCATCGTAGCTTCCGGAGGGTATACATTTCCAGTACCTTTGACATTTTCAGATTGAACTCGTTCGTAAACGTGGTGTCGAGTGTCGCAATCAGCCTTACAGAACGGTCAAAGCGATTCAAATGGAATGGGTTGAAGTCACGCCAACATCGATATGACGTGTATTTCTTATGTTCATTAAAAGGATGATGTATGGCAGCACTTGAGAGTCGTGCTTCGAGCGACGATCTGAATTGTAGATCAGACAATAGGCGGTATACGAATATCGTGGGGAAATTTCTATACGTCTCAACATTGAAATACTTGCGTCGATTATACGGCTGGGTTCGCGTTATCGTTCTTATATGCTGAGATATTGCCTGCGCCGCTCTCCTCGTCTTGCACGGAATAACGGGAAGTGCGTTAAATAATTTGCCCGCCGTTTATTCCCCGCTGGGAAGTATAATTTGCACAATGGCGCGCCGTGCCGGCTTCGATCGTGAAAATGGACAATGTCGTTGCGCGGGATAAAAAAAAATGACAACGTTATGTAATATCGACGAAGCCGTTTGCTGAATGCGACAAAACGGTCGTTCTAGTTGGTTCGCGGGTATTACATAACATCATAACGCTCCCGACACAAATTTTCAGCGATTTAATGGACGTCTTGTCGAGGGGAAAATAAAGGGCGCGTTAACGATTCAGTTTTATTAATTGCACAAACGACGGCGAAGGGGCGGAAACGAGCGAGTGGAGGAGCGAAATTTAAATCAGCCGATTCCATTCAAATGAAGAGCGCACGCGATCGACTCCCTCAGCGTGAAGAAGTTGCGCAAAATCACGTTCGCCCCGCGATTCGATTTTTCATCAGGTAACGAGCGGATTCCATGACGAGCTAGTCATAAAATTCCCCTACCCCCCTACCACGTCCATAGTCCTCTGCTGATTTCTGGACTACCGCACGCCAATTTAATAATTTATGGGGCTGACATGTGGAACTTTACGCAGCCGTCGTAACCGCACGGCGGCGTCGGCACACGTGACACGTACGTGCGGTTTAAAGCGAGTGATGATCAATACGCATACACGCACTCACGCACCCCTTCGCGCGCAATGTCACGTGCAAGACGCGTGATAGAACGTATTTTCAATTAAATAAAGTGCAAATAAGGCGGTATGCGTGCAGACTGAGACTGTGAGAACGACGCGATGCGCCGGATTATGAAAAATTTCATCATTTTGCACCCATTTCTTCACCAATTTCTCTGAAACTATATCTCACAACAGCGAGTTAAATCGGAGGAGTTTCACTGGTTGACTCCAATTTAGGGGGATTTTTCTCGTTTTTTTATACTTGTATTTGGTCACATCTCCGACCGTGGTATGAATTTCGCAGTTCCGTTTGCAGATTTTTTAATGTCTTACATAATGCCTTTGGAAAAATGGAAATATTGATTAAGACGTATAAAAAGGGATAAGCTTCAAAAATTTTTTTTTTTGCGCCGACCCTGCGCCATTCGGTATTGGGTAATTTGCGGAAAACTGTTGACGATCTCCATGCTTTTAGTTGGATCTGAAAGCGTTATGTACAGTGTTACTCAAAGCCCTTAGAATGTACTTCCGATACAGTCAACCGCGAGCCAGCCTGAACGAAGGAAACACCTGTCTTTCCACAAGCTAATAGCCACTTTAATAAACGCCGCGGAGGGATGGTCGGAAAACAATATGATTTTACGTCGACAATTCGCAGATAGAGCGCAAACGGTTTAAAAATTAGCAAGAGCAAAGTAAACATCGTGACGGGACCCTGTATCTATCACGATCGCACGGCCGACATATCAGCGACAATGTGCCGCTGTCAGGCTGCATGATGGAGAATGCTAATCTTCGTTTGAAATCAGGAAGGCACGAGAGCGAGATGACGGTAGATAGAGCAAACGCTGTGGAAAGGGGATGAACGGCTAACGGGCAGATAGATACGGTGCGAAGAGAAAGAGAGGCGGCGCGGCGGCAGCGGTGGGAGAGAGGCAGAACATGGGCTAGAGAAATGGAGAGAAATAGGACACTAAACTGAGTTATCGAGCGGACGTGTTCACTCCGCCCCTGCATACTCCTCCATGTTTCCAGCGTTCCTTCGATCCTGTCAGCAGTCCGCCACCCAACGCCCACCCACCCCCAATACCAAGTTCCGTCTCACAACTTGTTGAGTATCCTTTCTTCGCTCGCGCTTAACTCTTGCGTACTTGAGTTCTACACGAGTTTCGGCACGGTCGATGACCCCGGCGATATTGCCATCGGGCAAGCTCGTAAATACCGGCGCCCTCGACGTAGGTACATCAGGAGAATATTTTCCGCCCCTCGGATTTTAAATTTCACCGGTTAGGAGTGCCCACGACTGTCAGTTGCCCGGTGCGTATTTCAAGCGCGTTTCAAACGTATTTTGAGCCCCGGCATACGGACAGGACGCCCTATTGCAGTAGCTGAGCTCTTTGCCGGCTACAAGTTCGGCGCGCGGACATTTTGTTTCTTTTCGTGGCGTTTTATCAGCGTCGCGAGCCTCAACGACGATTGTTCCCAAAAATCGTCCATCTGCGCGGTTATGTTCCCGCTAGAAAGTTGGGGCGAATTTTCTGGCGGAATGATAGTAAACCGAAATTATTTTCGCTGCATCTTTCCAAAAGGATCTGATTAGGTGCAAAACTTGCTGCTGCCGGACATATTCCCGCATTGGACGATGATGACATTTTGCGCCAGCGTAGAAATCCGGTGTTATCGTAGCAATCATCCCACTCGACGTAAAGCTGATGGACTTACCGGTTAGGAAGGATAATCGTCGCATGGCAGGAAACGGATGGTTTCCGCTCGTATCCAGAACGTCAAGCTGATGAACTTCTCCTCTGATCCTGTAAACTTTTCTGTGAAAGTCCTCGATAGTCGGCGTGTAGCTCTCCTCGAACTTGTTCGACAAGAATCTGAAATGTGAACGATCGACGTGGCTCGTCATTAATGTAACGCCTTGTCTCCGCAGAAGCCCTCGTGTTTGCCCACACTTCGTGTATTTTAATCTAACTTTAACACACGGTAAATCGCCCCTGCGCTGCGTTAGGGGCTTCTAAAGCAGCACGCGAAACTGTGGAACGGTGATAAAGTCGTGCGCGGCAAATAAATTCATTAATCGCGACCATAACTTCCAACGATATCAATGAAATGGCCCCAACAGGAGTTACTGCGAATCGTCGCATTCTTGAAAGTAGTTCAACACTTGAGTGGATTTCACCTTTGCTTTTTGCACGAACGTCATGAATAATCTACTGTGTATCCGACTGTTCTGTATGCAGGTAATTTACGTTTGCCGTTGTACCGATGTGGCTCGTATGTTGAGATAAATCTCAACAGCGAGGCATCGCCTGCAAACAGGAAATGAACGCTACTGTTGCATGTATATACCACTCCGGTGAAGAAGATTTAAATATCACGATCAACTGAGAATGGATCCAGCTGTTCGACCAGTATATTAATAGCGGATATAGTCCATTATCGGCTCCGCGACGGACGCACGCTCCGCTTCAGGATTTTTCTTTACCTAACAACGCCAGTGCAACGTGCTAGAGCAAATTTGTAGAAACCTATGTAAACGCAAAACGTCATACTGTTTTTTAATACTTCAGTTGCTCATGATAATAACGCGTATGCCTTTTACACGTGCACTCTGCTCCGGCGTTGTCTACAGTTTCAAAGTTTCCAGAGATTACGTAGGAATTTACGTATGAAATAGAACGTGAAAATTCCCGTCCAGTCGAACGATGTAATTGAAATGGACTTTTTCGATTTCCGACGTTTGTCAATTGTGCGTGGGATGTACGTTCGGCTTTCTAAAATTCCGGTCCAATCCTGCGCCTGCATGTGGACTCGTGCCACGTCGGTGAGCAACGAAAGACGCGACAATAACAATGTTCGCCTGCCTACCTGCCTACCGAGTTGACGAACCAGAGATTAATGGAGTTACATTGTTCGTTCTATTAAGTAATTGATGCGCGGAAGCATGCCTCGTACGGGGACAGACGACAGAGTGTGCCACATTACTTGAGCGCGCAGAACGAGAACCAAACACGTTATCCAATTGAGTTCGATGTTATTCGCGCGCGGTTATTCTCTGTCGTTATTGGAGAGGGCTGCCCACGAGAATTTTTAAAGAAGAAAATTACGTTTCGGCGACCTTTTTTCGCCGTCCGCTACTACTGCTTTCTTCTCTTTGATTCTCTCTCTCTCTCTCTCTATCAGTCTATCCGAACGTACATAAAGTAGATTCCCACAAAAATGGCTGAACGATATCCGTCCTTCACTCCCTCGACCCGGAATTTTGATCCTCCCGCTTCTCTTACATATTGTTGCGACAAGATTTTTAGCAGGATTTTCTATGTGGGTTAGGTTCCGGCTGAAGACGGCTGAAAAGAAAGAAGGGGGAATACGAGAGAATCTCACGAGGGCGTCGACGGATTCAGTGCGAATCTCATAGCTCAACTTCTGCCGTAACGAAGTTTATCATACGACTTCGGTATTGGCCCCGAGAAAGTGGAAGGCAATTTGAGCATATTTTGCCGGGGTACGTTACAAATCCAATAACCTCGAGAAGTTTGCCAGTACGGGAGAGAGGCGTGTATCAAAATTACACGTGCAGAATATGCACCCGTAGCAATCGACCCGCGCCGTCGTCACCCGTCTCTCACCGTTCGTACGAAATTTTCGCTCTCGAAATTGTCACGGGTACACATGTAACGCGTATGCATGCAGCTCCACGTTACCCGGCCACCCCTGAATAGGCTATCAAACTTGCCACTCGCAATGATGCAATTTTCCACAAATAGTACAGATTGCGTTGCGGCTATTACTGCTCTACCGGTGGCGTATGTACGTCCCGCTACACGTTTTCCCGTCCTGTAATGAGGCAACTTTGAAATTAAGTCGAATGTGACAAGGAGCTGGAGGTGGGATAGGGGGGAGGGAGGTGACACTGTAATTTGCATTCGTTACATCCGTTAAACTGCAGAGAGGACGCTTAACGTCTCCGATGGCAAGGCCGGTAAGTGCGTAAAGGAGAATTACGGCGGAGCCGTTTCACTTCGATCTCGAATTCTCAAAGTTCGGGTGGGTGAAACGGGGGCAGGGACGAGGCAAAGGAGGCGTATCTCCTTAATTACACCGATCACGCAAAACTTCTCCTGTTTGTCGATTACATCTTCATCTGGACGGGGCGTCGGCTAGACGATGTGGCTGGTGATAGAATAATTCATGACGCGCTTTTTAACAGACGCAGAGAACGGGATCATCCTTGACTATGTTCGCACATATGACCGAATCGAATACCTGGCGTCCGGCGAGGACGATTCTGCAGCGCCGCCGCCCGCGCCGGTGCGAGAAACTTTTGCGTGTCGCGAGCGCTAATTGAATATTCAGATTGGAGCATGGCGCGGAACTCGCTCTCTCGCTTCGTGAAGTTCAGAACCATTAGGAATAGTTGGAAAATATGATAAATTTAGAGTGTCCCAGTCAATAGTTCGGTCGCCGCGGCACCCTGGAGTCTCTACAAAATGAAATGAATTGATGTCACAATGTATCGCGGCATTATTTTAATGTTACACTGTATGGCAACACTTCTACATCCATCAATGTTACATTGACGCTCGCCGACATAATTTATATCAGCTTTGTATTTGACTGACTTTTCCGTGCGCTTCGCAATAACTTGAGAGAATTGAAACGTGAACGCTTAATATTGATACAATATTATTAAAATGTCGGTCCGCGCGGACATGAGAGATGGCTTGAAAATTGGTCAAACTCGCGGGTGCATGAACTTCGGAAGTAATGGGCAGACTCTTTCACGAGTACCCTGGGGATATAATAAACTGGTTCGTGATGAATCGCGCGGGTCTCCAGAGTCATTACCGAGCGGGGGCAAATTTTGGGACGAGAACGTGTTTGTCGACTTTTGTCGCGCGGAGGGTGGAGAATGAATTTCGAGTCGAAGAAACGACTTCCACTTTTCAGACTAAGTATTCCACGCCCATATCTTCGTCTATTGACCTATTTTGCGGTCCTCAGCTTGAATTCGATGGATTGCCATCAGGTCCAACTATCCTTGGATAATAATATGTTACACAATGAAGTAATTCAAGACGGTAAATAATGAATTTATATTAATATTTATTTCAATATATTAATTTTGAATTATTATCCTTATACTTAACTACTAATAAATAATTTCGATTAATGAACAATGAAATGTAATCGTCACTTCGCTTCCATTATCAATCGTAATAAAAGCAATTTATTAAGCAATGTGCCGTGTAGGGGCAGAAACAACGTCGGATACGATGTGTGCCTGGGAGGTATACTTGGTTCGCAAAGGATGAATCTAAATTCTCATTTTTCAAAGGAAACAGGCGTTGATAACGTGCTCTTTCCGCGCAGATACCCCACAAAGTTAAATAACAGTACGTTTGACGCGAACGACTGACTGAAATCCTCTAAACTCCGTACCCATTAGTACAGAGGCTTAACGTGACAAGATCGGAATTAGGCGCGAAGCAGCCAAGTTGAACCCAATTTATTTCACGCGCTGGGTGGCGGGGATCGAATTAAGAGGCGAAGAAATGTCTTGCTTCGAACATTACCGTGCTACAATGGCAGTCTTGCCGACTCGCGCGCTGCCGAGCATGACGAGGCGGTAGCAATTTCGCGGCGGTGGTTTGCAGGCTTCCTCCTGAGACGAGGTGGACGCGGGGCTTGGGCTGACCGGTATCGGGAGAATACCATCTTCCGGCCCAGAGGGCCCCTCCAACTCAGGGCCCGCCTGTGCACCCCTCCGTCCTCTGTTGATCCGATGCTCGGCCTCGTCGACTGCACTTTCGTTTCTGCAGAGCCTCTGCACGCAGCACAGATATCGGCCGCACGCCTCCAGCTGAAAGCAGAAATTAGAGGGAGGTGAATAACGGATTGATCGATCGTTTATAGTCAATGCGAGCTAGTTCGCGCGTTTATCTTCTTTCGGGTTCCGATGAAGGGACCCGGACCGTATAGAAATGTTTGATTCTCCCAATAGTCACGGTAACATTTCTGCCGTGTCACGCGGCATCATGTTTTATCAGGGGTGCAGTAATTTATGTGACAGAATGGTAGGCTGAATAACAATGGGCAGATATCCGCGTTATTCGATATTCGAATGTAAACGAGAGGCACTGATTCCGGATCGAATTCCCTCCCGCCGCCCGCGCCGCCGCGCTGCGCCGTCGCGAGGGTACAGATCCAACAGACAAGCGTGGAAACACCTGGCAAAATAAAAAAAATTACCCTCGGCGGTGCCCGAGCGAATCGACCAAACTTCTGCTGGCCGTGACTAACAATAAGAAGCGTATCAACGTGTTCTACGCTAGACGCGGCAAAACTCCGAACTTTTGCATGCTTTTTCGGTTAATCATCTGGAACGGCACCGCGTAGGCTTTTACCTTTCTCAAAATTGCAAATAACGATTGGCGGAAGCGCCGCTGTAATATGCATTAACCGTCCCGGCAGACGAAGAACTTGATTATTAAGCCGATAACAAAGTTCCGTTTACGGTTTGTACTCGAACGGAACTAATAAGGGTTCCCCTCGCGAAAAGAAGGATGTTTCCATGAAATTTCATCGAACGGAAATACTTCTCGTTCGTTCAGCGGAGCGGGGACAACGGGGAGAGCAAGGAGGGGGGGGGGGGGGGGGGGGTATACTGATAATGGGGAGGAACGGTCCGCAGCGAGTTGCAGGCGTAAACAACTCCGTGTCTGTCTCCGGAGGATTGTTCATATTAATGCATTGCGATCTGATTCTGAGCGATCGCGTCTTGCACGCGATAGTTCGGGGAGATACGCTTCGGCCCCGTGATTGCATCGAAAGTTTCGCACGAAACGTAAACAATATGCTCCGTAACTTAATCACAATGTTTTCGGCGTGCAAACGACGAGGCGTTAATGATGAACCATTCTGACGGCGATTTGGCGGAATTGTCAGCTTGCGGTTAAATTAAGACGTTGAGGCTTGAAGTTCTCCGGCAAGGCTGTCAATAATTTCAAAGAACGACGCGGCGTGCTTACACATCATTGAATGACCATTTTTTCCTTCTCTAATAAAAATCGGAATTTACCTGCAAAAAAAGGTCAAACACGTCGGACACTGTGTTGACGTCAGTCGACTCAAAATGTCGACAGTGACGTGTCAGTACTCTCCTTTCCGTCATTCGTGATTGCAATCGCCCATGTCAAACGCAGCATGCGTTTTTGAGAGGGTTTCTTCATATTTTTCCCTGTCGGCCGAGTAAAGAACGTGTGGGTGTAGAGTGGGAATTGGTTGTGTCCCGCGGTCCTTCCGTGGCGTGCACTCAGAGGCTCTTGCTAATGCAGGAAGGGCAACAGGGCACTTTGTCACCCGGCCGTCGGAGGATATTAATCATTCCCCTTAAATACCGTGGACCAAGCATCAGGAGCTTTTAAAGCCGTGGACCGCATTCTCTTCCGCCTTCCGGGGTCGGGGTCAATAGTTCACACACGCTGGGATCACGCCGAAAAGCGAAAAAGCCAACGGCTTTCTTTCACCCCTATTCGTCGAGCTTCCTCTGTATGGGTGTAAAAAAAAATTATAACCCTTAAACACTCTCTCACCTCCTTCGCTCGAACCGCTCTCTCTCTCTCTCTCTCTCTCTCTCACTCCTTGTGACGCGTAGAGGACAGTACAGCTCTGGAAATTTATCTGCTGCTACGTGTGCTCGTAAGACGTGCTAATTCAGGTAACGTCGATGCTTTTTATCACTTTCGAGCAGCGTCACATATCCGACGCTTTAGAGCCTCTTCAGTAGGAAACGTCAGTCGTCTGATCATCGTAGATCGTACAGGTCTCGGATATCATTATAAACTATATTACTCATTTGACGTCAGGGTAGGGCTCATTATTTCAGAGAGGTTGTAATTGTCGGAACGATGGGAGTTCGGATTTTTAGAAGAGGCTACTTCTGTTATTTCTGTAAAGATAAACTTGACGCTTCAACAAACGAATGACTGAGTAGAACAACGTTCGGTTCAGTAGCGCGGAGTGGATCCTTCAAGAACAGTCCACTTCTGCAGACAAATTGCGGATGATCTAGCCGTGTTTCGCATTGCCCTGCGAAATGAACCTGCGTATCCCTCGAATTACAGAGATTTGCAGGGTGAAAGGCAGAGTAGAAATGGGTCAGGCCGTTAACGTAAGTGAACCGCGCATTCTGCGCGAGAATCGATTTCGCAACCCTCTTCTGTCACTGAAATGACCGACGACTGGCTCGTGTTCTAATCCCGGCGATACTTTACATTATTTCTGAATGCATTTGGCATGAGAACAATGATGCAGCCTGATATCGAAAACGAGCTAGAAAATGTTTAGAGGGAATATCGTTTTCAGCTGTCACTTGAGCGTGTGTTTTATTCGCAATACGCCATTCATCACCTGACGCTTCAGCGTGTTTTATGACTACTTGTAAAAGGTAACAATTACGAGGGCCGAAAAAGATCCAGCGGCTCGCGATAAAATGCACACTGTCGGCCGTACATCAAAGTGAAGTGCCATTGTGCGTGAAAATCGGCTGCGTCGGTACTGGACCAAAGCCAGCAGTAACCCCGAATGGGACCCTCGTCCACTGTTCCCTCGGAAAGCTAAACAATCATTCCTCAAAATGAGCTTTCTCAGAGCCAGATCTAATGGGTCGGCTCCAACCTCGGAATAGGGATGCTGGACACTAGAAACTGACAGGAAAGGCTTGTTGCGAGGCCGAGATACTGTCTTTAGATAGATGACCGTGTCGCCCAACAAAGAACCACTGTTGCACGTGGCTAATAAAAACGCATTTCTTTAAGTTGATACCTATACCAAATATGACTTTCGGGTAGATATACTTATGTTACCCAGACATGTTAAAAATTGATTTACGACTTCGGAAGTTCGGCACCGTGAATGGCGAAACGGTTGGAAAGAGATAAATTGCCCTATAGAAAGCGTCCATACTAATTCGGACCAACAGCGCGATCACCCTTCAAACTTTGCCCTCGTTTATGTACATATAATGGATGAAAGGGGATGGATCGAAGTTACGTGTTAAGTAACGATATCTAAACCCAGCCGGAACATCATATGAATGAAGAAAATTTGGATCTAGGTCGGCGACATTTTGGAACCCATCTGCAACGTTGCAATACAATTAGAGATCGATTTCCAAGCTTTAACGATTCGGGAGAAGAATAGAACAGTAGGTAGCGGTAGGAAAATTGAAACGTGTTTCACGTATTACCGACGAATTCGTCAGAAATGAAGAATGGAATTTTCCACTCATTTACCTAATATTCCAGATAATTCTTTAATCGCTGTTGATTGTTGAAAGTTTAACGACATTCTATTAAAATATTATTTTCATTATCAATATATATGTAAAGCGATTCAAAGGGTGTCGAGGCTGAGATTTTATTAGATTGGACTGCGAGTAGATTTCGCACGTGCTGACAGTTACGGTATTTCGTCTGGCAACGACGGCACTTCCCACCGTCTATATTACACGGTCTCGGGGTAATGACTCTCTCACTCATTACCAACAGCGGCAACAGCAGTAGTGCAACATATTACATAGATATACATCCATAGCTGGTAGACGAAAAGTTAAAGTGAACACTGACGTGCAAACGCATTTCAAGCGACGTATTCGTCAATATTTTATTTTATCAGTTAAAATATAATTAAACCCATTGACGCAAGATTATTTAATTTCACATTGACACGGGAACGAGGAATTACAAAAGTACAATCAATGTACCAATTAAACTACAGCCGTACGTCACATTTTGTATCGTAGTTTTATCAAGAAAGCGCACAGCCGGCAGTATGTTTGTCGACAGTTCCCTGTCGAGGCCAGGCAATAGTGACATGGCGAGTTTGTCCGAAGGTAATACACAGAAAATCCATTTGAGAGTCGAGAATTTGCAGGCACAAGCCATTCGCGATAACGGGGAAGTAATGGAAGCCCGCCAAAGCTTTACAATACCGGTGTTCTATTTTCATCTGGTGCGGTGTCGGCGAATATAATAAGCGAGGCTAGTCGGGGGTGTGTCGGGAGCGGTCGTGAACGCTGCATAATATGCATTAACCTTGGGAGTCGCGAGTTGGCGTGCGACATATGACCCACGTCTGAAGGGATTAACGTACCATTTTCGTTTCGCCTGCCTATACAGTAGTAAAAAGCGAACGACAGGACGGCCGGCTGATAAATCGTCGTATTCATGAAGCTGCGGCGTTACACACGTGTCGTTTTCAACGTGCGACCGGGCACTGGGCACCGCCGCAAGTCGGAGTAGAAATAAAGTAAATGCCGGACGAATGCGAGAGCCATTGGAGAATTTCCATGATAAGTGAGCGTTGCAAAGAAAAGTTGGCGCGCAACATGGGTTGATATTCCGCTACGCCAGAGATTGGGTTATCGCACTCTGGCAATAGCTCACGCGTACCGGCATTAGGTTTCGGTTTTGAGGAGGGCGCTAAAGGAGCAAGGAGCTTTATGAATATTTAAATAGGATACTTGATGCCGGGCTACTGGTACAGACTGAGGTAATTAAAACCTCCATTAGCAAGCGGGCGCGCGCTCGTTGTTTTATTGTCGAGACAACATTCCTTTTACCTCGCCTATTGCCCTCACTGCTGTAGCTGTGACGATACGTGCGAGACGGCCACAGTTTGCGAAATCCGTTAAAATCTCGGAAATGTTCTCGCACCAGCCGACGACAGAAAGACTATTTTGTGCTGTAACACAAACAATTACCTATAGTTGACGATGGCGAAGAAGTATAGGACCGAATGAATGTTTATAGGGAATGCTTGTAGCCCAGCTCTGAAAACGGACAGCGATGATTAAAACGTGCATTAGAAACGGGCATTCTGTCACATTCCTTCTTACCTATATATGCCGTACGACGAAATTCAGGTGAAGTTGCGATATAAATGTTCAAGCGGGCCGGTATAGGTACCGTCAACGTCCAAGATTGTAAGGCGCAACATGTACTGGGGAGTAGCGAAAAAGTTTGAAAAAAATGGCAGTACTGCATATTCTCGTTATCGTCTTACGACACGGACAAGTGACCGCGGCGGAACAGTTAATGTCTTCTAACCTGAATTATACAGTTCGCGGGACGGCAATTAACGACTTTATTACGAAGAAACGAAAATTTCTGCGTCTAGTAATATATATTTCGGTCCGCTGAAACGCTGTTTCGAAGCATTATGTCGTTAATTGTGCTACACCGGTCGGGATTATTCACGGCGGCAACTACTCGGAAAAGAAGGTGGAACGCGGCGAATGCTAATCTCCTTTCCTACGGTCGTCTCATGAAGAGATGGCTATTATGAAATTCTGGGCGAAAATAGGTGTGTCGTTAAATGTCGGCAACGAACTTCCAGTAATTATCCAACGATGAACAAGTTAATACGAGCAGAATAAGGCGTGTCTTTTAATAATAGTTCAATCGAACACGGAGCTCCAAATGTGACGATATTACAATTCCTCGTGGCGGTAGACTGCGTAAACATGCACTTGCTTAAATACAGCGAAATGAAAGTTTATCGTTTGCCCGTATCGGGGGGATCCTAAATAAATTTATCGTCGGCCCCGTCCAACCTTCGGGATCAGGCCAACCTCCTCTGTCTATTTTCCTCGGTCTCTCTTTGTCGCCAATATCATCTTACCCACCCGTCTCGATTATGTCACCCAATAACCCATCAACCAGCAGGCTGCACTCAATTGTCGATCGCGAACCCGTCGCATCGTTGTATTCCAACGTGGATTGTTCGATGCTTCATACGTTGCGAATGTTTCATTATTCCCGTCTTACGGTCTTATCTGAAACGACATGAGCGCAAGGCTTATAAACTGCGTTCACATTATCCGTATTTTTATCCTCATTCCTCCGAAGCATCTACGGCTCTCTGGAACGTCGTCGGTGCCTCTGTTTGTCTCCTTCTTTCCGTCTGCCTTCTCGTCTCCCACTTTCGTTACTATTTCCAGTATCCGCTGTCGTCTCTACTCAGACGACCGCCCACGTCGACGATCCATCTCCAAACAATAAAATTCAATAAAGGTCTTGCTACGCCGCAACCCCCCGGCATCCCCACGGTGGAATTTCCGTCCCTTGCATCGGTATTTCTTCCTTTATCAAATTTCCACGCCGACTGTTTTGGCTTCCCGTTCGTCGGGCGAAAAATAGAGGAACGCACGATGATCGACGTGCGGCTACCGCACACGATCCTCCGGCCTTTCGCCCGTCACAGAACGCTAGGATACTTTTTACTCGCCGGTCTACCCGCGTAATGAAGTTACGCGGGATTCGCGGCTGATTGCGCGGCAAATTAACGACCGGCAAAACGTGATCGCCGCCGAAAGTTCGATTTTCCCTTCTCCGCCGCGCTTTTCACGCTTCCCTCCCTCCGGCGTGCCACTATTATCGCTCGGTATAACGCTGAAAAATGATGCCGAAGAAAGGTCTGATCTGTGTTGTTTACAACACGCTCCCGTCCAATAAATACTTTGGATAAACGAGGCGGATCCGTCAACCGGCTGCGCTATTTTCCTCTTTACTTTATCAAACGCGTTTATGCTAAAGCGAGCGTTGCACATGCATCTACGCGAAATGCGGCACGAGTTGTGGTACACGTAATTGTGTGTCAGTTAAAGCCCAGGCTGATTTATCGAACGTGCCACCCGTGACGCATTGCTATTGTTGCTGCAACTAGGATGAGTCATTTACATCTATTATTTTTTAATGCCCGTCCGATACTTTACCGCGAATACCTCGGACCTGATTATTCTCATCGTCGTATAAGTTATTATTTCTGTTCACATTAGATTAGCTCGCCATGACAAGCTAGACACGTCCCTTTTAAATATAGGGAATCTGATGGCGCGCGACACGTGTAACGTTCCTATTCATACACCCGGTTATATTTGAGCCTTAAACATTTAACCTTTATTCTAAATTTTAACTTTGCAGTTCGTCAACTTGAGCCACGGATATTCTTACGCAAATACAGCACAGCCGTGCCGGTTGATAATATAATTGCCGTTATATCATTACATCAAGTCATTTTACCCGTTTGCCGCACACATTTTAAACCGCGCTTATCCTTTTAGCCTTAATCGCATCGCCGGAAATCCGATTTTACCTTCGACTACCTCGACACGACAACTTGGCTTTTAGCAGAACATTACTGTTTAACATATTCATTCGCACACGGTTGAAATGGAATCAAATGCAGGCTCAAAGTGAATTCCTCATTTCCATGCATTGCCTAACCGTTCTTTCTGTCTTACTTTTTCGGAGTCCGTACATTTGCTTTAAATAATGAGGAGGAAGTATCGAAGAGGGATATTTTTGCTTCGCAGGTATCTAGTATACACATTTGCATCCAGGACGTCTTTGGTGAATGATGCACTCATTCCGGTAATTTCACGTTTTCTCAACAATGCTCCCCTGTTAAGGTAAGTGCTAACGAATCATTCGTAGTCTGACGCGCTATGAATACCCACTCGCTGCAAATGGTAATGGGGCGCCTTTGGTGGCGCAATGAGAAGGCAGGAAAATCCGATTTCATCCGCGACACCCTCGGTACCACTTGTTCTCCGTCCGTAAATGACCGTTGAACGTTAGCAGCCGCTCTCCAGTCAAAGACTATGCACTTTGATGGTCGGTATTGAGATCCTCGTCCCAGGCCGACGCACTTTTTTCCAAGTCTTTTGTACACGCAATCACGGCCTGACAGTGTTTCGCTTCTGACGACTAGGTATATTTCTCGCCTCGTTGTATGCGTCAGCCTCATGCGTTTAACATGCGGATCGAATGTCGCATGATCAGCTTGGGCTTAATGCCACAGACACCCGTGACATCTGGTTAGATGATATGCTCAAACTGATGATCTTCCAGCGTTTATCTGATAATGGACTCTGCCATAGGAGGGTGATAACTAGCTGGTCGTAGACGGGCTATGAATGCCTATACTCGCTGCAAATGGTAATGGAGCACCTTTGGCAGTAGGCTAGTAGGAGGGATTGATTGGGGGTGGAGCCGTGCAGAACGTGGAGGGTATGCAAATGGCAATGGTAGCGAGATGTGTGCCGGAGGCCAGAAGCATACGGCAGGAATCGCCGTTATCTCTTATCTCGCCAAGTCCTGCGAATGAGCGGTGGATCATAATTGACCGACTCGTAGAATTTGCATCCTCCCCTCTACCGATCTGTCAGAAAGTCTGTCCAGTCAGACGGCCGGTACGGGGAGGAACGATGGTATCGACAATAATTGAAGCAGAGCGTCTAGCGTCTTGAACTCGGGTGTCAAAGAATTTTACTAATAACTGTAAGTTCTGGAGGTCAGTCACTGTCCGCAGACGAGGAATTAATTGCTATCTTTCGGTATTAAGGACGCGGACACGTTCCGCCGGAATTCATGTCATACTGAGTTCCGCTGATTACGTTAATGAGACTGTCACTTATCCTTGACTTCGGCAAGAAACTGTGTGAGAGGCAAAATTTCATGATTCATTAGCCACCGTTGCGAGACTCTAGGAGAGAGTATCACGTTAGACTTGTAATATCAAAACGCACTGTTTTCCATAATGCACCAATCCTTTCCTACAACTTCTCGTTCAAAGGCGACGTGTTCCTGACGTAGTCTGCATTTTTCCGGCACGTAAATCCGTTAACGTTGTTAAAGTAAGCGATAAAGCACAACAGAGGTACAAAAAAAGAAGAAGTTAGACGCTCGGCGTAACGAACGGAAAGAGATTTATCCGAGAGCTTGCTCCTTCGCAAATATTCCTGGAGTAATTAAAGTCGAAGCTCCGATGTGGCTTAATGACGTTGAAAATAAATGGAAAGAAGTGCGGGGCATTCCCGGGATAAGACTGTCCGCCGATGGAATGGCGCGCGAACCGAAAAATTTCCGACAGCCCGCCGTCGAAGTTTCTCACGATACTTGACGCGACGGCGCGGCGTCCCATGGCCCACGGCAAGCACAGACGCCGGCCGCGCACCAACGTCACGCTGACAGCGGAGAAAAGTAACACACTCCCCACCCCCCTCGAGCACTCAGCGACTGACAGCACACGCGGGAGTGCTTCGGATATCGAAGCACCGAAAACTCTCGACGCGATTCCGCGTAATAAAAGTCATACGACGATACGCGGCCGCGAGGTTGGCGGCCGAGGGAGCGAGTGGGGAGGGAGGGTGTCTGGTTGAAGGGGCCGATTGAAAATCAACGAACCGCTCGGCGAAATAACGTCGCGCATACGCGCGCGCGTTACAATGTGACAAGGGAGCGGAATGAAAGGAAGGGGGAGAAAAGAGTAGACGGCGAAGACGCGACAGCGGATAGGGCCCAAGCGACGCTATCGATTTCGCAACAATGGCACGGGGCGGCGCTTCAACAAAGCTTGGCGAGAGCAGCCGTTAGCACGGAAGCGTGCTGCAAAAATCGCTCTTGCGTTAACGCAGCCCAGCATCCGGGCCCGCGGCACAGGCCAATACAGGCGGCGATGCAGGCGAAAGCTGCAAGAGCAAAGAGTGGGACGCGACCTGTCGCCGGCGACGCCGACATCGGCGATCGTATTACGACGGTCTGCTACATTGTCCGCCCGACCGGCCAGATTTATATTCGATATCCAGGCGTGCTTTGCATCCCACCTCCGCCTATCACGGCCTATTATCCATCCGATATCGCGCGCGCGGCTTAACCACGCTAAGCAGATTCGTCGGGCAGTTCTTCCTAAATGAGCGCATAACAATCGTGTTATGTAACATTTTCTCGATAGGGGCTCGCTTGCTGGGCGGCATGTAAATGCGTGCTCGGTTTGCGTTTACACTATCGACCCTCGCGCCGATGAGTCCGCGGTCTTGTCCTTTCATTAGCGCGCGGATGATGCGCATCGATCGCCTGCGTGCCGGGGCCGTGATGATGCACGAAGTATTCGTGCGTGACGATTGCATGGCTGATTACAGATTACATCGACGGCGGGCGAGAGCTGATGATGCTAATCTTAGTGAGGAAATGGCAAACGTACAATCCGATTACTTCATGTATCGGAAGATTTCGAAAGATTCACACCGGAGCCTCTGCTATTATGAGAAACAGTGGCTACGCATATTATGACAGCACGGTAGCTGTTCTAAAAGCATGCTTGATGTCATATGCAGAGTGATTCTGGCAATTGGGACGGGCTATAACTGTTTTTTCAATGATGATAAAAAAATGCCGCTGCAATTGGATTTTATTTTTTTCAAATGTATCTCTCCTTTTTCTATATCGCGTAAAGTATTGCCTTCAAGATGATCCTACACTAATACGTTTATACGTAAAATAGTGAGGAGAATCGATGAATGGTAAAAAGGGGTAGAGCTGCATTTAAAAGAAAAACGCGAAATTGCACCGGGAAGGTGTATGGATGCATGTGCAATAAAAGGGATATAATAGAAAGATAGTACATAGTACGCCATGCAATATTGTCCTGTACCATTTTTCTCTATCACCATTTGAAAAAGAGTTATAGCCCGTCCCAATTGCCAGAATCACCCTGTACAACGATGAGAGAATAAAAATGTAGGCATTACCGTTCCGTGGCCATCGTTAACATTAAATCGAGTATTTCTCCAATTCACCCTCGATCGTCGAACGAAATCCCCCCCCCCCCCCCCCCTCCCCCTCGAGACTGTAACTGTCAGCTCAGTTAGAAAGTGGCTAACAGAAGAATGGATGCCTTAAGCCAAACGAGATTTCCTTTTCAAGGACAGCCGCAGCGATGCCGGCATCGATCCTATACATTTCAGTTGCATTCTTTTAATGCCGCCACTTAAAGCTTTCTTCGAGTACACCCCTTTTTACTCGACGTCATTCGTTGCTCCTAGCGAAACTCCGGTACGGTGAGAAATTATAACAAACGACCGCGGAAGAGTCGAAATATGTTTGGAATTGCAGTCGTAGAGAATATGCTGGGTAAGCTATATGCTGATGCGGTTTCACGAGCATATTCGCCAAGCACACATTTTCGCACGATTTGCAAAACGTTCGCCACTGGTCGCCCCGAGATGGAATGCCACAGAGGGAATAAGGGAGACAGATGAAGGGTGCAGCGGAATATCAGTTCAGGTAGGTGGCCGTTCACGCGAGAAAAGCGTCTAGGGTTTCGCGAGTATATAATTACACCACTGGCGATTACTCCGTCCTATTTAATCCTAGGTTGAATCCTTCGCCTCAAGCCATTCCTTCTAATACCTCTCGACCGTCAGACGAGAAACGGAAGACGCCCAAGGGTAAAGAGAGATCTGCGGAAGGAAATAAACTGCTCCTTTGAAGGAAATTCTACATCTAGCCCGTTTAAATCTGTTTCGAATTACATACAACGTGTACACTGTATGTTTCTGAACAACGGGATTAATTCGGAACGTCGTTGATGTTGTCAAACGACAGGATTTCCAAGCAGTCGAACCGACGCGTGTGCTGTTTTTATTCGAGATCAAATTCTGCCCGTTGAAAAGCAAATCAAACAATTATCTGTGCACTTTGTATTCTAGTCATTCGATAAACGAAACAACTTATAAACATTTCTTTCGCCAATTAATAGGTTCTTCTGTTTCTATCCCGGCATCGACATACAAAAATTATTTCCTACTTTTTAGTGGATTTCTGAAGTCGGTGTTACTCTTTTTTGAAAGTTTCTTATTGCAGATACGGAGTACAAATGCGTACTAGCTTGGCTTTCGACGACACGTGGAAATGTGGGCGTTCGGTCCTTACGCATGAATCCTGCATTTACGTCAGCCTCATCATTGGCCGGTCGCCGAGTGGGTGGGTATATACAATGTCTTTAATACTTGCCCACTTTGCCCGTTAAATTCTAACCGCACACCTACTTTCTCACCGTTTCCGCACAGAGTTCACCTAACTTTTTTAATTTCAACGTACTACTACGATCGACCAAGTTCCAGATCATTTTATATGACCGACTGATTTATCCGCTTTAATGCGTTTACTATAATACCGGTATATTGCCTGATACACACAGCGTACTTTGTCAATTTGACGTATGCCGATGACGAGCGATTAGCAAAAGCGCATATGACACATTGACACGTCCAATTCTGTACGAGCGTTACGCGTAGGTACTACTTGACGCTTCAGCGCGCAACATCCGCCCAGAGGGCGTCCGTTAATTCCGTTCCTAGCACGTACAGAAAGTACATGATTAAGCTACGGCTTGTTAATTCATAGCTTCCATTAAGTAGCGTACAAAGCAACTGCGCTGTTGCCTTATCGCCGGAGCTTCCGGCGATCACGTAATTACATTTATCTTTCGAATTAACTCATTAACGGCGATGCATCCACGGATTCCGCTTGTCCACTGACACCGAGAATGAACGAGCGTAAATCAGTCCACGGAAGCTGTCCGCTGCAGTAGGTTGTGACGGCGACGGGTCGTCACAGTCTCGTCTCTGCAGGTGTGTGCAGCTTGCAGAGAGGCATATGGAGCGGATGAGAGGACAAACTTCATCGCAAGTTATCGAGAGTTTCCTATCGATCGTGTGACCTTTGGCAACGCGAGATCACGGATTACTCGCCCTGACTTACAAGCCTAATTAAATTGTTGGTTATAACTCTCTCGACGGTGTTACCGTAACATTGTCAGTTCATCGACTCTTAATCGGCACCGATATCGATAGTTATTAACTCTTTCGGTATGCCACGCTCGGTTGGATACCCGCCGACCTGTTGAACAACGAAACTCTTGCTCTTTTCTCGGTGCCAGACGGAGACCGTATAATGGATACCGCGGGCGAAGAAACTTAACGGTTGCCAATTTTGTACGACACCTCCGAAACAAGAGCACCGTGCCGCTGAAACGGATAAAATCGAATTGCGTCCAGTTCGAATTTCGTCCGCTCCCCAAAACCGCAACGTGCCCACTCGTTTTACAATTTTTGTCGAGGACCGACAACTGTCAACCGCGCGAACAGGTTGCGAATTAAGTCAATTGGGTGAATAGTAAATGTCTGTGTCGGCTGTCACTGTCAGACGGATTCAGTCTATCGAGGCAAAAAGAAACAGGGATGAGCGATGAACGAGAAGCTTTGAAATTTGAAGTACAGACAGGCGGTCGGCGTAAATTATCCGACCGAATACCCTATCCTCCGAATTTCAATACTTATGCGGCTGTAACAATATGCTGTGGTCCATTTCCCAAAGTTTGATCTCGAAATGAGACGATCTCCACGCGAGTCCAAATCAATTGTCCAGCTGCTAATTAACGTGGGTACATCCGGTTTGCCGCGATTTTATACCTGCACACCCGCAGTTGTTCATACATGTAAATACATATCTGAACGTAATTTCCCTCTCGCGACTAACTCACTCTCACGCTTTGGCTCGCCGGCGACGTAATACAACTTGCCCTGTGCTCTTAAAACCATTTCAACGGAGCTGCTTCCACGCGTTCTGTCCGACCCTTTTCAATATTCCTTTTTCACTGGTCCTGACAAAAAGAAAGAAGAAACAAATTCGCGGCCCGGCGAAGGAGTGGCATTTTCTGAGAGCTAAGGAGAGGGCTCGCCGCCTCTATTTACGAGTCGGCAGGATAAAGCGGCGCTCGTCGATTATGAGGATAACACGCCGGTCGCTGTTTGCGGAGGAAGAAAGTGGATTGGACGAAGCGGACGTTTCCTGTCGGAAATGACTCGCGAGACGACAACGGCAGACGATATTGCTGACGGGGAGTTCTCTAGGCGCGAATACGACGTACAATGGATCCGGGGCGGACATCTGGCGATAAGTGCTCACATTCCTGGTGCGTGTAAATGTACTTGTTAGGAGCGGGTCACGTTGTCGTGACAACCCCTATCGGCGTAATGTATCCATGTTAAATAGCGGTAGTTATGACGTCTAGGAGCTGGATGCCAACGGTTGTCGATATCTGCCGAGATGCGGGACGTTTCGATAGAGAGATGCATATGTATCGCGAGGCTGATGGGATACACCGCCGACCTTCGTATCGGACAGTCTTTTGAAATCCACTTTAGAGAAAGCGCGTCGTTTAAGTCGGTGCATTGGGGGTATTGACATTGCAACATTGCGGAGAGTCTCGGGGCGTTAAGTAAATTGCTGTCGGTCATAACCTCGGAAAATGTCTGCTCGCGAATCAAGCGGCGTGAGAAACTTTCGTCGCAATAAAACTTTATATTCGTCAAAACAATTATCGCAAACATTCTTCCGTGTCGAGCTGTTTAGGAGAAATGTTGAATGCGACCCAAACAATCACGCGACATTGTGACAGGGTGCCGTGTTTATAGTAATATTAAGACATTCTTGACGAAACTATGTGTTTTATGGAATCCCTTTTGGACCCACTCGACATAATATCACATTGGATACACGATAATTGTTGGTTCCGAATAAACGCCATATCTATAGAACAGTGAAGGATTGAAATCATAGACAATCTTCAGTTAAGCTCTTCCTATTTCCAGGTGTTCGCTAAAATTGCATTTAAATTCACCTAGGAAGCTTAGGAGGTGTTTCAATGTGTGGCTTTTGACGAAAGATTTTCGAATGCACCTGGCAGCCAATGTGTTAAGGGCGATCTAATGGCGGGCGAGCGAACACTATTCACCGAACGCGTTTCGGTAATTAAGCACCTGATTGTCCTGTTTGATTGGCAATCACAATTAAACAACCACACCCGCCACACTCGCGAGGAAACGTTCTTGGCGTAGCCATTTCGCACACATACACAGAGTGCTTCGGCTGATTATATCTCTTGACGTGTGAACACACCGCACGTTCAAGAGTAGCGCATGTATATGTACATGATAAAGCACGAAAGACCGCGCGGCGAATGCAGGCCCGCGGTGCATTATGAAGCAGCATAATGCCGCGAATCCCGCATCGGTTGCTGATCAGTCGATAATCGACTGCAATCGCTCATTTCCTAGCGCGATCGCACTCTGCGTCCCGACCGCATGCTAGCCGAGAACAAATAATTTGTCTCTAATGGTTATCTAACCGTTAATTATCCGCCCTCGCCGACATCCGTTGAAAATAATGAGAGCAGCAATTGTCGTGTACACTAATTAAAATGTCGAGCACACCGTCGCGGAATGCCGTCGATCAGTGCTGCTACACGTAACGTTATCGTTCGACGATGTTCGAGGGTGTCGTTGAAAATAAATCTTGAAATTCTTCTTTCCTCCTGGGACGTAAAGGTCTATTCGATCCGAGTCTCTAAGGTAGAGTACGCGCGACCGAAAGCAATCACGAAGTTGACAGCTGTTAATCAGTACCTAATCTATCGCAGCTTTACGCCCTCAGCGTTCGCTAAACAGGAATAAATAATTTGCCTTCGACGCTTATCTAAGCGATAGTCATTCACCCGGAGACATTCGCCCAAGATAACGAGGTGTATTAATTCGCTGTGCGCCGATGAAAACCTAATAAGCGTGGGTCGCTTCCATCGTGGTTCGTTAGGTCAGTGATGGTCTAAGAAAAATCTTGCTATCGCGGTGTACGGCCTGTCTGACCTAACGCCACATTGTTCTACTGATCGATTCAACACGCTCGTCTCACTTGTCCGCGTCGTGAGTATAAACTGGTTTGCGTTACAATTTTCCTATGCTCAAAGTAAATTTCTCGAACCGCCTTAAAATGCTCTCTGCCAATATTGACCGCGTGTGACCTCCGTCAATATTGAACGGTGGACCTTGCCAGTGCGGTGGCCCGCCGGAACACTTATTTTTCGTGCAGACACTACTATTCTAAAAATCAAAATACTATACACAATGCGACGTGTTCTTGAAAAGAAGACGAAGCGTAAATCGATCGATAGAAATCCCCCGCCAAGTCCCGTCAAAATTTATCTGCCCCACCGAGCGGAAGAGTATAAATCATTTATATCCGACGCTTAAGTAACAACTGATCAACGGACGCTGGTGTACGTCGAAGGCGTATGAAAAATATGGGCGTCAATTAAAATCGGGAGTACCGGCGTGGCGCATTTAAAAAAATTGAGCGTCAAACGCCATGTATGGTGTATCCCGAAAGAAGGGACGACGTTCGAGGTCTCAGAGACAGTGAATTATCGTCATCCGAGCCGGGTATGTGGTGGACTGGACGTACTCGGATTGTATGCAATGTGGAGCTAGTGTATGCACAAAGCGCATCATATACAAAGCGAGAGAGAGAGAGAGAGAGAGAGAGGGAAAGAGAGAGAGAGAAAGAGAGATAGAGGCCTGGTGTTCGACGTACCGCAAGAAATTTCATGCTGCGAGGGTAGTGGTATGGAAAGCGCAGCTTTGGCGATCGCGCTCTATGTGCACTTCCTTTTGAGATCTCGATCGGTGACCCTCACTTTAAAATGTCAACACATTCGCTGACCGCTCGTCGAGTGAACGGAGAAAGCGGAATAGGCTTTGACGAAGTCACGCGAAGCACATAGAATTTCCAAGGATACTCGTCAATGCGTAACTGACAAAAGGATTCCTAATTCGCGCTTTAAAGCCTGCTACTGAGCATCTTTACACACTACTTATATGCGCATAGGCGAACGCACCATAATACGTATACGTATGTCTACGCACACACGGATGACCCAAGGGATACTGTACGTTGAACGTCGATAGTCGAACTGAGAGTGCGCGAATGAGCCTTACGATGCTTATAGCACCTTTTTGTTCGTCTGCCGCCCTCGTCGGACAAACATAAAGCCTCGTACCTTTGTTCAGTAGTGCAAATACCCGACTACAAACATGCATACCTTTCATCGACGTATGCCACGTATTGTTTGCGCCGTCGCAATCAACCGACAGCGATGCCTGTAACGAATTTCTAACTTACAATTAGCCGAGATCACGGAATCGCCGTAACGAAGAACATGTGCTATTGCCGATGACAGACACGTCTACATCTACAATGTGTAACCGTTTCGTCGCAAAGCTACTCGGCAGGATCAAAGGCGAACGATGCGTTTTATGCTTCGGAAAGTAGGTGTACACTTTCGGAGTAGGTCTCACGACAATGTGGCCTCATCGGAAATTCGTTGAATATACAGGTACGCGCTTTAGGGTCATTATTCGGTTGGATGTCAATACGGAACGGGAGACGCATAGTGTTCTCTCGTTCTCGGTCGAGAAGGGAAGTTCCTCGCCCGCTAACGATTCCATTACATTTTCTATGTGTCTTTCGAGCTAACGCTTCATTGCGTCCTCCACAGACGCAGGCGTGCGACGTGACTGCGTTTGTTCGGCGGTGCAACAAGTCGGGTTAGCAGCTGTTTCGGGAGCGTACGGTTATAGGTATAGTTGCATGGCACTCCGATTTGGCACTAGTCCAAGTCGACCTCACCGCTGAACTTGGCCGTCGTGTTTATGAACCGGCGGCTACTATCGGAGTAAGAATTGTCTTGCGATCCGTTGCCCCCAACGTCACAACGATGCATCCCGCGTGGCACAAATAACAGTTGCAAATTCTACACATTTGGCTGTACGTGCAGTATCCAGGATTGTGTGTTTCAGGCGCTTCATCAAGTTTTTGCGTGGCAAACTCGGGCAACATCTATTTCGTGAAATTCGTGAATTTGATGTTTGTACCAGCCGAAAAAATACGAAAAGTCATCTGATCCCTTACATGGGGCTATATTGATATGACGTGCGTGATATTAATCGCGCCAGAACAAGCACGACAGCTGGCCGAGTTAATTAACTCGCTTTTCTGTGCCGTTAAATGAAACACCTTTATCAATTACCCTTATTTCCCGTGTGCGCACGTTTCTCCTCTCTCTTTCTCTCTCTCTCTCTCTCTCTCTCTCTCTCGCGCGCGCAGGATAAAACGTAAATCCGAGGTCGCGGATGAGATGAATCAATGGGGCTCGCCACAAGGACTAATACTTGGGGAATAATTCAGTTAGAATGGTTCAGCCACGGCAAATGAGAACGCATAAGCGATTGGATTACAAACTGATCTCGCCTGATGACGGGGGGTCTAAGCAGAGGATTGAGTTGCGGGGCAAGGATCTCTTCTTGCAGAACGTCTATCGGGGAATCGGATATGCGACGTCCGGTCGGATGTCCTGTCCGGCAGGATTCGAAGGCTCGCCGAAGGAACGTCTGATAGACCTCGCCCGAACGAATTGCCGGCTGCATTTAATCAAGACCGACATTTCCCTCGACCGTACATAACAAGCGTGAGGTCCGCGCGTGACTTGTCAGTTAATGAAATGCTCACGTCATCAGGGAGCAATAATCGATTGCGTTCGCGTTTCGAAACTTTCCGTACGATAAGCCGTAGCTGTCGCAGAGAACGGGATAAAGCATCCGCTCGGACACAGAAGGCCCTTTGCAGCGATCATACTCGCCCAACGAACATCCACCGCCGATACACGGAGTGCAGTTTGCTCGCTCTTATGGGTGATACTAATTACAGAGAGAACCAGATCCTTCTCGTCCGTGAAACGACATTGGGCGAGAGGCTGAGAAAACGATGCCGTTTGTCTGTGGGCTAATCTCGTCGGCACTTATATCTCGATACTCGTCTCGCGGGCCATCAATCCTTTACAGGCAATTCAACGCGTACTGCCGTACAATATTTGCAACGCGGCGAGGAGGCGGGGGGAGGGCGGCGGAGGGCGGGGGAGGGGGTGGCGTAAAGTGAGTAAAACTGCGTCGGTTACCTCAGGGATGTAGGCAGAGCGTTGCGTGACGAAAAGCTGACGAGTGAGGAGGCGACGGTCTGAGACATACACACCGCCCTGACGTCAAGGACCCGGTGAGGTCCTCCTTAGTCTCTTTCCGGTCGTTCTACACAGATCTCAGGCTTTCCGTCGGCACACCGCGACGCGCACTTCTTCCGCTAATCGCGAGCGTGACTCGAGAGCATCGATCACAACTCGATTTGCCCTCGGCACTTCCGGAACAATAGTCTCTCACCGACTGACCGCCTCCGCCGTCGCTTCCGGGGATACACACCGATCCTATCGGGTCGGCCTTCTCCGATGATTTTTCGCTGTCGGCTTGCTCGCACCGACAACGCGTACGCTCATTGATCTGGTGGCGTATCTCGGAGGCACGCCGCGCGCGAGTATCGGTATGCACGAGGGCTAAACGATGGAAATGAGCGTGAAGCAGCGGAGAAGCGACGGCGGTGCGAAGCACTGACTGAACCACTGGCAAAGCCGCGAGGGGTGGTCCGTATCGCGGAGGCGGAGGTCCCTCCGCTTCTCTCACCCTTTCTCGCGCTCTCTCTCTCTTCACCCCTCTCTACCAGCGTTGCTTCCGTCCCTCCTACCCTCCTGCGCCCTATCCTTCTCTCACTCGCGTCCAATCCCATATTCTCCTCTTCTCGTTCCTCTCGCTCACGGTCCCTCACCCTCAACCTCACCCTCCTCGCTCTACTCACTCCTTCACGCTACAGCGCTATAACGGCGTACACACGCTACACAAGGAAGCGCCGGCTACGATCCTACGATCCTGCGCGTTGAGTGTATCGCGAGAGCTCGTGTAGCCGCTGTATAAATTTAGGCTGCCCTCACACCGAGCCCCCTGGGTTTGTTACGGAATCGGCAAGTCGTCTGCGCACCCTGATAAGAAGCGAGCGTAGAATGTGATCCGGCCGGAGGGGCCGGAATCCATGAGCATGGCTGGATTTCGTTTTTCCCGTCCCGACACCTAATGCGATGTCATTCAAGTTTATGCCTCGCACGACACGCGATGTTCATTATTATCAGAGGGTGCATCGATTCGTGTAACGCGACGCCACGTTGCGTATTTTCCCCGGCGTAATGTAAAACTGTGTAGGCAGTGTCAAGGAAAGAATTAGCGCCAATATCCGGCTTAACGTTACGAGATCCATGGGTCCTGCGCTGCTACGCGACAACCGCGTGTGCCTTCGGTGCACTTTTATTCTTCCACTTCTGCCGACCTGCATTCCGACGTTTCGCGTTTCACACGAGACATAAACTTTCAATTGTACGACGCTGTCGTATAGCCAGTTGTCAGAGTTTTGTAGCTAGGGTAGACGAAAGCAATAGCGCTGTTTGTTCACGCCAACTGCGTCTATCCATCTGTATCCCCGTTACCGGGAGTGTTTAGGTACTCCAAATCAATGAAAACTCGTGCAACACGCTCGATTGAAAATTCATACGACGTGCCGTTATACGGTCGCATTCGTGTCTGACCTTTCGTACGGATCAAAGCAATTTATCGATTAAATGACATTTCGGCGCACTTTATACGACCGCATTATTGCGACGCGGTCGATTTGTACTAGAATTTATTGCCGTCATGAGTGCATGTTACCGGTAGGCAAGAAAAGTATGACTTAACTCTTTAATATGTAAAATTGCATGAGTTTAAGATAAGCCACTTAGGTCGCTGAATCCAGGAATGTATCGTCTCAGTGTGAAACGCAACAATCGTGTACGAGAAGATAGCGTAATAAAGAAAATTTACCGTCGGCTTCCATCGTTTTCGATCCTGTATCGTTTATCTTGCGACTTGGCGTGCGTCATATGCCAGTTCGCTACAACGCATGAAATCAGGGCTTAACAATAAGAAAATTTAATGTCCTACGGGTCGAGTGTAGAGGGGTTCTCTACTAGAAGGGTTCGTGCCTGAAGCAGACACAGCTCGATTTCAAATATCAATATCTTTTATCCACCCTCAGTCCTGACAAAGAAAAACATACGTCTTTCGCGATTCAAAAGTGGAAACGTATGATTTACAGTTTCGTTAATGATGGCCTGATATATAATTTGGTACATAAATGTTCTAATAAAGTACATACTTATCGCTCCGAACCTATGACCTTGTTCGTTTTTGTTTCCCATAACACTGCGTCGCGACTGAGTGTCGTATAAATAAGTAGGAAGACGCGGAGTGCAAGATTGTTGTAAACTCAAGTTGTCGCAGCCATTGAGACATAGTTTTGCAATTTGCACAAGTCTAGGCACGAGCTCGACAAATGTTGAAACACACCGTGACGACCGTGCGTTTCTAACCAATTGTCCGATTCGATGCGTAATAAAATGTTTGTGGCATTTGTGTATTCTGACGATGTATATTATAATAAAATAGGGGTTATGATGTTGAAACAGGATATATATGTACGGGGATGAGTGACAGTCAGTCAAAGTTGGCGTTCATGTGTGTAAAGTTCAGGTGGTTCGAAATCGTCTAAATTTGATGGCGCCAGCAAGCAGGGAATACCGTTCTTCTGAATTCCGTTGTTGTGTGCAGCATGCTGTTCCTGCAAAATCTTAATTTTGTGTAATTTTATCGTTTGATGAGAAAAGTTCACCGGTAAGAAGACCTTTTCGTTCACAGAATTAGACAAATTGTTCGATTAATTGAACAGCTCTGACGAATCTTCCGAAAGTTCTCGTTATTCTATTTCCACAATCGTGATTCTGCTAGATAATTTGATTCAAACTGAAGGAATCTGCGAGCGTAGGAACTACATTTAGACGGTATTTAACTTTCCCGTAAACAGAGTATGTACATTGCAAGTTATAAACGAAATGATCCTAAATGCTGACTGGAGGAGGAATGGCAGTTGACACGTATCTTTAGTATTATTTGTTCCAATTTCGTACTTCAACATTTTATTAATGTTCCTGAGTATTACATAGGAAAATTTGCGAATAGATATCTGAATAATATGACAAGCAAATTCATTTTTTGTCAACAGCACTAAATAATGGTTGGAGTTTCTTGTAATTTCAAAGAAATTGGTATATGTTGTATAATATGCATAGAATAAGATGACAACTGCTATGCATTGAAACACATGTATGTAGTACACAATCTATTTATGTAGAATTACTTTTATTTACAATGTATAATCAATTATTCAATTATTAACTGCTACTTTTTCCATATTTTCCATAGCTTATCGATCATACGCGCTTGAACTGGATACATAATCAAGTCGTGGATCATCAGGCCTGCAAACTAACATAGAGAATATTATAAGAATTAAGTTTAAAAAAGTCGCAACTCACATAAATGAATGATAGAATTTAATAAAAAAATGAAGGACAATGCTTTTTAATTATTAATGCGTTCGCAAGGGTTATATGTTCCAAGTGTACTTTAAGTTGTTTCAAGAGAACCATAGGACTGATTACCTGTGATCTTTTTGCTGTATTTCCTTTTTCCAGCGTTGTCTTCATGAAATACAAAGAATATTGACATAACACTAGCAACAGTAGTTGCAACAGTTGAGAGTGCTAAAATTGGTTCTTTGTCCAATGCACCGTACCACATAGCTTTGTATTTTTGGCCTGAAACATTTTAAAGTTACTTTACTTTCGAGACATTACTACACACTTTATTATTCTTGTAAAATATGGAATAGGTTAGTAACCAGGAGTCATATAAAATTTCACATATTTGGTCAGTGGCCATGCTTTCACAATCTTGATAGTCATTTCGACAAGGTGTTCTGTCAAACAATGCCTCCGCCTATAACCAAAGTAGATTCCCTGAAGCAAATCTCTGCTGGGTTTATATTAAAAGTTCAGCCTAACTGGAATGAATATCGGATTTAGTGTTACGTATTCTTAGGTTACTTTTAGTAGCGCTCTCTGTCGGGTAATAGGGATGAAACAGGATGAAATCACGAATTTATCACATACGATTATACGAACTATCACCGATAATCTATCATTCACATTGAATTGTGTGTCCTCGTTTTCATGGCTTATGCCATATATTATTAAATTCTTTCCATAGTTCAACAAACGTATTTTATGCCTCGGATTAAGTCTTCTGTGCAACGATAAGGTAACTTTTGAATCTTCTGAGCTTGGCGATACGGTTCTCCGACCAAAACATAGGTGGCAAACAGAAAAATCGTACATGACTCCAAATTTATGGGCCGTATGAGCATATCGAGCTCCGAACACCAACGCCATTCGGATGCGCGCAGCTTAGGCCCAATCAGGGCTTTAGCATCGCACAAAGACGCGCACGCACACTGCGACACGAATGGTGCAGGACCATTGAACTATAGAATATCTGGAACGCGCACGGCCGTATGTACAGCTGCAGTCGACCCGCGCCGAGAGAGAAAGAAGATATTTTGGTATTCTGTCCTTTGTTACCTGTACTACCCTTTCAATAATGTTGTGTACGCCGTTAAAATATACGGAACTGAACTATCTTTGCTGTACTATCCTTTTGACAAAAGGGTTTATGGTAAGTCGTAATAAAAACAGGATATGTATTATTCTATTCCTAAAATGTTAATGGGTGAACCTGAACGAGGAAAGACTACTTTCAAACGCATAAAAATCTTAAAAAAGTAACACCGACTTGAAAAATTGAACATTATTTTATATTTTTCAGTGCATTTTTGAAGTCTGTTAAAAAGGATACTTTCTCAAACAAAATTAATAATATCAATCAAAATTATTGTAATATTTATTTTATTTATTGTCTATGTCTATTTGGAAAAAAAAACAAAAAATGAGCAAGTATTATATTTTTACATCCAGCATGATGAACAATTCCCAAAGGAAAGCAATTTCGATATGTATTAACAATTAACCTTCACTACCTCTAAAACAAAAAATCATGTGTAATTTTAATGCGTTTGATAATATTTTTCACTTTGTTTTGTGATCATATACATTAATTTCTGTGACATACTGACATCACCTACTGAAATATCTAAATAGAAGAGAGCAACTCTTTTCGAACCGGTCATATCTAGTCAAATCTCTGTGGAACTTACGTCGAAAGGCGCAAATCGACTGTATGTCCCAAAGGTCCAGTGGTAAGAGTGAGACAGAATACCAAAATGTCTTTCTTCTCTCTCTAACAGCGAGGCGCGGCTGTTCCTGCATCCGTGCGCATTCCAGGTAGTATATAGTTCAATGTGCAGGACTGTCAGGGTTCGCGGTCGGCAGTGTGACCAGATTTTGTCCCACTGCGTCGGTGGAAGGGAGATGCAGCATACTGCCGTTCTTCTGTTCACGCGGCTCTTCACAGACAAGCACGCACACTTGCGCAAATGGTACCAGGGGAACAAATTCTGGCCATAGTGGCGGTCGGTAACCGCAGTGCTGCAGGCAGCGTGGCCGATGGCAGCGCTCTGTAGTGTGGTGGTCACCGTGCGAGGTAGCGTGGCCACAGAGATGGCCCGGCATCGCCATCTACTGGCCGACCGAGGAAATGGCAGGCAAACGGCAGTATGGCCGCCATCGCGAGAACTTTAATTAGTGACAAGTGAATTGGAGGGGTGTTTTTCACATTCAGTGTTAAGGAAGGCGAGTATCTCCGGCCAGTGAGTACGACTTAGGCCCTCGAGGGCCTCGAGGACCAGGTGAGCATAGCCGATCTCGTTGAATTAAAGCTGCGAACGCTATTTATTCGACTCCTTGCGCCTCGCTCAGCCTCACACCCCGTCGCCGTGCAAGTCGTTTTGTGCCCGCGCGGCCGGGTCTTTCGGATTCTTCCGACTGATCCGCCAGTCTTTGGTCTTGCCGTGAGGCCCGCGACATCTCAGGTAGTCGTAAAGTCGAACATACGCGTGACGGGCAAGTTTCAGACACCCGGAACACGCGCTAGCTCCATTTATGTCAGCGCGTTCCTCTTTAAATTACAACGGGTCAGTGTCAGCGAGCTGTCAATGCGGACCTCCAGCTGCCTCGTCTCACCGATGTGACAACCTATATGAGCGCTGCACTCTTTCATCAGCTGGTTAAGAAAATGTTTACTGCATTTTGGGGGTTAAGTTTGGCCTCCCACATCGTCTTGTCGCGGTTTGACGTCGGTATCGAGGAAAACGTGCCAACTCACGCTTTCGATACTTGCCCCGGGATGGCGGCACGTGCTTGTGTTTTCGCACGTAGTACGCAAGTTGGTAGCAAATTGTTTTTGAACAGTTTGCATTGGCGAGCGATCTTTTCTAATCGACCGTAAGATAGGGGTATTTCAGTAATTTGTTTCCTCGAGGAATCTATTATTTTGTAATAATGGTTGCATTGCTCATTGCATATTGACGCGTTTGTTTTTCTTCGATGAAAGGTACTTTATCTTTAATCGTTATAAAATAAAGCTGATTTCGTTGTTGGTCGTATTATTCGTTAGTTTTCACATCTGTGATATGTGTATTTCTTAATAGAATATTTACTGTACTAAACAGTACGGAACTGTTCGTACTTCAGCTATCGAAAAACTGGAGTAAGCAAATTAGTTTTTCAATCATGTGATAACACTTGACGACAGGTCAATATCTCGACGGTTGAATATTTGATTAAGATCGTTGATGTACTTTTTGTTCCACCTGTAATTCGTTGATCCGTCAAACACGTCTGTCAGGATTACGTGTAAGCAGGTACAATCCTCCAATGCACAACGTACATTTTCGCAACAAATATTTCTGGCATTGACTCCGGAATTTTTGGCCGAGATTACAATATACATGATAATTTGTCACACTTACTCAAGAGTGTACTGGTTAATCCTTGATTTCCACAGGTTTGCTCAACTCCGTCTTTGACGTCAGTCAGCTTCCAGAACCCACTTGCACCTGAATGTTGCAAATATTTATAACTTTAAATTTATTTTTCCACCAAATTTAGGTTAAAGCTACGAGAATGATTTTTGCGATATTGCAGTGTAAAATTGATACATTTTGCTGCAAACGTTCGAGAGCAATTCGCGCCAAGGTTTGAATATTTCTATTTGAATAGACGTATTTGCCGGTACTGTCTGATATTTACTGTCGCATATCGCGGCTCAAAATGTCACACGGCGCGTACCAACGACGCGTGATATTTTTGCTATGCCGAATTGGTGCCAAAAGCCGGCAAGATTTATGGAATATTTTTGCCCCCACCGCGATTGTCGCTTTTGTATTAAAAATAATACTCTGGAACGTTATCTTTAGTTCGCTACAGCGAATTCGGAAAAACGCTTTGGGTAAGTTAGAGCGAAAATTTTCATCGGGATGGAAAATCGATGTTACCAATTGACCGATCAAGTTTCGTTAAGTACATTCTTTCGCGTTATTTGCAGACAGCTCGTAAACCACCGAGAGATGTCTGCGGTTCATCAGCGGAGCAAGAAGTGCCGGTAGAATTTCGATTTCTTGGCGAGATTAACGTGCTACAGCTTTTTTTGCCGTATTTTCCGATGGTAGCAAGGGGACACGGTTGGCAAGAGGAAAGGGATTGTAGGACGTAGGACGGGAATCGATTCGGCATCGAGTCACGCCGAACAGCGATCCGGAGTCGAGGTAGATAGAAGGGAGAGGAGGAAGAGCTCGCGATAATTGCGATTGCATTTCTTGTCCCGGCGACGGGACGAATTCCGCCAATCCCACGGGGAATCCCGCCGCCAACGGTCCCGCGGCATGTCTGCCGGTGGAATTTCGGAATTCGGCACCAAAAAGCCGGTGGCGCGTCCACGCCACGGTAAAAAGTTACTCTCCTGAGCACGGCCGACACGTGCTCCGGCGGACCACACACGTGGCCCGCAACAAATGAAAATACAAAGTATGTACACATTTCTGCTCTTACGCCCCTCGCCTCCCCCGTATCCCGCCGTTCGCTCTTGTTCTCTACATTCGTTTCAACTGAAAGAGCAGTTGCTCGCTGTTAGTTTAGCCGAGCCTTTTGTCGTCGCTCTTGTTTATTACGCTTGTGTCCCTTCGCGCGATCAGTCGTAACTGGATGTATCCGATGTACAATGGATTTCGTTAGCAATCATTATATACGTACCTGAGAGAGGGGTCGCGATGCATACCGTCCGCTTTCTTCTCGAGTCCGCTCGCGCGCTCCTTTGAGATGCTGCTGCGTTGGGTAATTGTCTAGATGAGTGGCCTCACCTCCGATTTTTTTGGCCGTAAAATATGTTGTAGATTTCGACATCCTGAACAACTTTTTCCTATGGCTACATTGGGGGGGGGTCGGCTTTTGTTTCCGAGATGTTCGCCCTTACAGTTTTTGTAATAAATTCGCTCTTAGTGTCCGGCCTACTCGGCGCACAACAACAACAACGATGTGTACATGGTCAAAAACGCAGTCACAGTCACAGTCAATGGCACCAGCGTATATGTGCAAAAGAAAATAGAGTGATGCCTGTACTTTTAACTGAAATCGCTGTCACAATGATAGAATTACTATATATTTATCCGCGCCGAAGGCGCGTCAAGCGTTGCAATCGGACGCTAGAGCATATGACAGAAAATCCTCTCATTCAGGCTTTATTTTCTTTTATGTGCGAAAGCGTCCGAGTGCAACGCTTTTGACGCGTCTTCGGCGCGGATAAATATATGTAGCAATTCTATCATTGTGGCAACGATTCAAGTTAAAAATACAGGCATCACTCCATTTTCTTTTGCATATATACGCTGGTGTCGTTGACTGTGACTGTGAACTGTGCTTTTGACCATGTACACATCGTTGTTATTGTTGTGCGCCCGGTAGGTCGAACATTAGGAGCGTACTCCGGCTAGTTACGGTGTAACGAAGCGAACTAATTACAAAAGTTTCAGGGCGAATATATCGGAAACGAGAGCCCCCCCCCCCAAATATAGGCATAGGAAAAAGTTGTTCAGAATGTCGAAATCTATAACATACTCCAAGCGCGTCGAAATCGGAGGTGAGGCCACTCATCTAGACATTTACCCTGCGTTGCTATGGTAACCATACCGTACGGGAGATCCGTTGAATAGATACGTACGTCGAACTATGTTTATACGTCCGCGCGCAGCGAGTCGAACTGATTTATTCATGGTCCTGCCCACTCGTCTGCGTTCGCACCTGCATGAAGTCTTCCTGTCAACGATAAAATCTACGCCCCACAGTGCTCACAGTCAATTTCGCGATTAGACACGGCCCTACCCCTGCCACCGGAAATCTCTAACTCCTCGATTACCTTAGGCAAGATCCTCGTGCTCGTTTCTCAACGGGGTGAACGAATTTGACGTTTCGCCGATGACCCTTCGCATGCAAACGTCCGCGAAAGTTTGATAAAAAGCACCTCGGCGAAAATGATCGTGAAGTAAGCCCCACGTTTAACGGGCCGGTCGCCGTCGTAACTTCGCCTCTTGGCGATATTCGTTTGCGTATCGCGCACGGTTGTTTGTTTCGCCTGCGCCCGGCACACTTATTTATGAAGTGAATATTTTCGCGTTAGCGGAGCGCGAGATGCCGAAACGATGAAGATCATCGGGCCATTACGCGCATAACGCATTGCGTGGCCAGCCTGCGAGAAGGAAAACACAGCGCGGTGGGACTTTATCGGCACCGGTCTCGTGCGGCCGGGCTAAAATTCTCGAATAAAGCCAAATCACTCGCGCGGCGTGGAAAATGTGAGAAGGTTGGATGGAAAGGCGCGGTGCTATTGGCGAGTCTATTAGGCGCCGTTGCGAGCGAACAGCTGTCACCGTGCTCAGCGTGGCGCACGGCTCACTCGACTTTTCGTTAGTTAACTTCGATCCTAACCGAGTGCAGGGGACAGGAGGATAGGTGTTGTCGACAAATCGTTGCGCTCTCCGCGCCTTGGCAAGCGTCACGAGCGATTATTTATTCGTTGCCCGTTGCGCAATTTCAGCAGCGAAGTGAACGGTGCAAAGAGGCAGACCGCGAAACTATGTCGGTCGTTAGAGAGCGACAACAGGATCGACTGGCGGGGGTGCCGAGCGCCGGTATTTTCGGTCATACTCAATAGCATCCCGCAACGGGGAAATTGGCGTCCTTTATTGTCTCGCGTACGAACGCCGCGGCGACGACGAGCGAGTATTATGTGGGTCACGGTCCTCCCTTTCCGTTCGGCGCGGCACGCCGAAATGTGCCACTAACAAACGCGCAGGTGTATGCCGAGAGTTACGATGACAGTGATTGGCGCCGCCGGTACAGGTAAATTAACAATTTCGGGAGATAAATTCGCCCGGCCCGTCGGATATGATTATTGGCGGAGCGTTACACAATGAGAGCGGGATTATTGTCAATGTACCAAAATCGCTCGACTCGCGCGTCAACCGGAACGTTTTGAGCGGGAGAGTGATGCGGTGGAGCCGGACCGATTGTGGCTTTAACCAGACAAATTTTGTCGGATATCGTGTCGGGGAAAACATTAGCCGCTGACGGGAATGTGCGCAGAGTTTACAGGCGTATACGAGTCTTGGGTTTAAATCGTAAATTACGGGACACGCTAAACGAACACGTGTCGCACGTTCAGAAAATAAAACTGCGTGTCGGATATACGCTATACAATGACGTCAACTACGCGTTCGTACCGATTTGACTCGTTCAACATTTGTCGCAAAGATGATTGAGACGTGATGATCCGTTACGAAACAACACTAAATTTCTCTCTATCTGCCGCTCTTTTCCGTATGTTTCCACGTTACGAAAATACATGTCGGCGAAAAGTACACGAATGAATACCCAGCCAGCGAATGACGCAGGATGTTTGAGGTAGAGTCAGCGCGTTCGCGTCACATGCTCGCTTTCTTAATGGCCACCGGGTCGGTCGAGGACGGTTGGAATGATTTAGCCACAATGAAGTAGGACCGAATTCAATTTCAAGCTTTAGTTCATCTCGCGGACGAGACCGGAATATGATACAATGATGCCGGACCAAACTCAATTTTGCGTTAACGTACAAGCAGCGGTCTGTTTGCTCGGAAATGCGGAGTGCATCTGCTTCGGTGATATGGGTTCGCTCGCGCTTTCGCCACTTTAGCTCGTCCCGATAACGGAAACCGTGGCTTCGGCGAATCTCGGTAACTTTATGGTATCCACCACATTAAATCACGAAAATCTCGCAAGTTGCCAAAACGACAATAATACTCGACGGCGCGGCGGTAGGTGGTGCCTACAGCGGCCTACACAGCTCGTATCCGCTCCTTATTCTCTTTCTCTTTCTCTCTCCTTGCATAATAATGCAGCGCTGAGCATAATCCGTGCCAGGCGCTCGCCACTGCCAGATTGAAAATACAAGCGTAATGCGGGTGAGGCCTTTGCGCCCGCCGCGGCTCGCCGATGATGTATGTCCGTCCTGTTTCGGCTTTAATGTCGCACGGCGACTATATCAGCTACGAGCGAATCGTAATTCTCCATTAAACAGGCCCCGCCACGCGATAGAACTTCTTTCTCGGCAGGGATCCAAATTATCGTCGATAAGAATAAATTTCACCATTAACCTGCCCTCTCTATCACAAATTTTTATTCATCTCCCTCGGACGCGATGTCTGGCTCACCTGTCAAAGGGGAGGCATTCAGTAGCGGAAGAGGTTGGGTAGTCTGCCGCTGAATCACGAGGTGTTGGTTTCTTTCACGAGTCGCGTAAGTAAGAATATATTTAAGCAGACGCTTGACGCCTATTGTACCGCAGTGGGAGGGTGAAATGTTATTTTAAATCGGGATACTTCGCGGGCAATTTGCGAACGTGCCACTCGCCGTTGTGATTTACACGAGGGCGTTCGAGTTAGACGTCGATAAAAAGGGCAAAGGATTTAGAGAGTTCGAGGAGGAGGAGGAGGATATCTTTGGTCTGTGCTGTAACAAATCGCAGTGGGCGGACTGCGAGCCGCGTTACTTTTCCGCTCCTTCTCGTCGCTTTTTTCTCTTTTCTTCTCCACCTTTCCTACTCTTTGTCGCTTCAACGATTCTCTCTCGCTGAGTCGCTCTTTTAAAAGCAGCGTGCCACAAATCTCCCGTCGAAAGGTCACACGTCGCTGACCCCACGCAGTGCCCTGGTCAGTGGTAAAACGTCCGTTAAATTATTTCCAAACTGGCCTTTTGCTTCACATGTGACCGCTCTCACGTGACCTCGCATTGTTGCCTGTCAACGCAGATATGTACTTTTATTTTGATTCGCGGGAAACTTAAGCGAATTAAGCGCCACTCTTCTACGCATTTGTTCGGGATAATTGGTGCGTTTGTAGACAGTCACTTGCCTCCAAATTTTTCGGCCATACCCTGAAGACTATGATACGGTTTGGAGAAGTCAAGTTTTAGTCCAATTTATGTGTTAGTTGGAATCGTATTTTGTCATAGACTTAATCATAGAATTTCGGGTCATTTCATAGTCAATGTGTTGAGGTGCTGTTTACTTTATGAAGATGCTCGTTTCCAAGCAGTCGCATAGTTAAAACTAACAACACCACTTGTTGCCTTATGGAGTTTCTAATTAGAGACTCTCGCAATGTAATCCAAAGTTTACTTCGCACCTGTCTTCCGTTGGCAAGTGCCTCGGGTCATTAAAAGAGAAAACACAAAGTTTATGTAAAAGTATCCATAGAACACATAGGGACGGCTCGTCGGTAGATGGTCTGCCAAATTTTACGACACGCAGCATCCGAGACACCTGCTCCAATGTCTGCGCCACATACACCGTTCCATTTAAGAAGTTTTCGTTTAAAAAACGTTTGCGTTCTTCTAGAAAAAATGTAAGCTGACGTCGTCGCGAAAGTTTTCGTAAAGATATCATCAAGATGATCACTGTAGATATCGGCCGGCATTGTGGAGGCAGTTCTGAAAAATGATCTTGTCAAAGCAGCCCCTGACGTACGAACACGTAACGGCCATTGACTGGCCGCTACTTTATCGTCGCTATTTATTAACAAAACGTGTTCCACACTTATCGGCGCTCGAGATATTACTGTAGCGTGTTTATTGGCGCGTGTCACGCGGCACCACATATATGTGGCTAACTTAGTATTGTGCCAAGGCGCGATAATGTCCGTCGTACGTGTGTATTACGTCACGGGTACGTCGAAATTATTTATCAGCCGACGAGCTTTCTCTCTCTCTCTCTCTCTACATTTCATTTTTAGTGCAACTCGCGCGACCTGGGGCATAAAGACGTTTCGGTCAGAGAGCAAGAATTCACTGGGGGCGACAAGGCAATTCCGAAAATTGCAGTCTTAATGCTAGGCGGGGCCTACATTAGAGAAGGAACGCGCACCTGTCCAACTTTGTCAAGCGCTAGTCCGGATTATTAGCTTCCGAGTGACTGAGCTTGCGATTTACACCCCGTATGCAGATGAATTGGCCTGGCAGGTGGGAATGACCCTTTCTAAAAGGCACCCGGCCCCCCCGGCGGTCAAGTCGTCTCGGCTGTGAGTCGACTGACTGACGGTCTGACGGACTGATGGATAGACGACCGAACGATTTCCGTTCCGGTGCTCTTTCAGACGACGACGTCACTCTGATATTTATTAAAAGCCGCTCGTTCTGATCTCAATAGGGTTCAGCATCTGGCGATACGTCCGCCGTAACACAATAAGAAGCAGAAGGAGTAAGTAATTAATGATATTTCGATCCGTAAGTCAGTGAGGTGTCTGAGAATTGGCAGAGTACTGGCATGTCTAAACAATACACTTGAAGAGTCTATGAAAAGGTGAGGGAAAAAATCGGTCGCGAGACGAGCGCGGACCGAGATGGTCGGCACAAAAACCAAAATAGTTAATCCGAATTCTCGGAGGGCTTAAGCGCTCCTCGTTGCCATTTGAGAACGCCCACGCCCGCGTTGGGACTGGGCTAGAATCCACTGGCAGAGTTAGAGAGAACTCGGTGGTGCACCATCAAAGTGCACTTTCAAATCCGATCGAGACATTAACGGATACCGTTTAAGAGTGGGCTTCGCAGAAAGACTGACCATTTATTCGACGCGATTGGGCGTGCGGCGAACGGTTGACGCGGAGAATCTCAATTGTCGTAATTTGCGAAACGAGGAGTTGAGAATGAATTCGAGCGGACCCGAGGACAATCGAGGTGTGCGCGAATATCGTGAGGGAACCGGATCGAGGATCTCGCGTGTTCGAGTTTCGAACGATTCTACGATCTCTCGAGCTTGCTCGTTTACGATCGCTCTTGTTACGACGGACTGCCGTGTAAACGCCGCCACGTGGACCGATCTTAATGATCTCCCTTTTGGAAGTGGACGCTTCCTTTGAGATCGATAAACCAGTCCCTCTCGTCGGACAATAACAGGGACAGCGGTAACGATCCGCGCCGCAATGAATTCTGATTGCCCAGGCGACCCTCTCAAACACTGTCGTTTCTTGCTCGCCAGCTCCGATACGGCCGCGCTCATCAAATTCCGTCGCGAAAATTGACACAAGAAGACCGAATATCGTCGGTTAACGAGCCACTGTCAGCGGTATCATTATCGGTAATAGGCAATTCGTAAAATTCGCCCGTCCCATACAGCTTTTTATGTACTGTGTTTTAACTAACTTTCGATTGAAAGTGCTTAAAAAATAAGTATTATGCTTGAGCCGCGAGTGGTCTTTCGACGGTTACGGCGCGGGCGTGGTGTCACGACGTTCTCCTGAGAACCGAGAGCAAAGGTCTCATTTCTTTCTGTCGCTCCTTTCCGCCGGCACACACATGTCTCACTCTTTCGTTTCCTTTCTCCGTCGCTTCTTCCCCCCGCCCCACTCGCCGCTCCCTCCCTCTCGCAACGGGAGGCAAACCAATTACATTATTTATAACCTCGGACTAATCTGATTACACGACGGCGCCACGCGTCTTTTGCGCCGGTAAGCCGGTGGCATCGGGCGTTTCAATTTAAGGCTGGTGGACCTCGCCGGTGAAAACGGTGCCGAGAGAAGGAACAAGCTTCGAGGTGATACGCTTCGATCACGATCCAGGGAGATCGAGCCGTGTCTGACGTTTTTATCGTCGCCCGCGCCGCCGTCCCGCCGCCACGCACTGAGTCTCCTCGTGTTGTTGCTCATTAACGGCGACGACGATGCGATCGCTTTTCATCCGAATCAGTTTATCTCGTTGTTCGTGGTTCTGGTTGCAGTTTTTGAGGATAGTGGACGAGGGCGTAAGAAAATGTTGCAATCGCAATCGATCGTGCTTCGAGTAATGCTTTCGCACGTCGAAAGGATTAGGTGGATAGTTATAAGTGGTGGGAGGTGTGCGTTCATCTTTACAGACTTGCTTTCTATTCGTTTCTTTTGTCTCTTCGGGCTACTTTTTCTCTTCCTGGGTTGCCGCTGTCAGGCGTACAAAATGACATAAGATGCGCGGCAGGGAGGTTTCGGAAATAGTAAATGGGGCGTTGCAGATTTCGGGCGCCTCTACTTGTTCCTAGGGACGTCATGTTCCTGTCAAACTTAAAAATAAAAGCGGCGTAAGTGACGGCAGTACCGGTACATGGTAAGGGAGAGAAAAGAGAAAAAAGGAGAAATAAATCATTTCGGCTGCCGGTCTGTCCGCACGATGACGTAAGCGTATCCGTGACTAGGTCAAGGATGTCGAAGAGAATCCTAATTGTCTGCCGGACCTTTCGGTCTGCCTCGCTTCGTTTTCGACTTTACGTGCATGTAACGACAGACCGTTTGGCAATAATATTCTCACACAGACGACCACGGCCATTTATAAACTCCCATCCGTATACGTAGGTTCGCCGTACGCTCGTGGATTTCCTTTGGAAAAAGTCCAGTTTCGTCTAAAATTAATATCAGCCTCGCCTCTGTGCGCGAGCATCATCCATGCGGAATCGGAATCGCAATACTTCGTTGGACGCCACCTAGCTCATCTCGCGACGATGGATTTTTAATCCATCGTGATGTTGATTTGGCTTCGCCGAACTCTCTATTCTTTAACGACAATGGCTTTCTCGAGCAGACGCGGTAAATATATAAATCTGGCACGTGCAAGCGCATCTTCGGCGTTTACGATTGTCGACTGCAAAGTCACGGCTGGCATCTATGAAATTTCCATCCTCGCGTCTCGGCGTCCTTGCGTATGCAAGGTCGCCCCGGCAAATTCGACGCTCCCGTTTGAATTCGGAGACAGGAACGAGCGAAGGCTGAGAGTTTCTTAATGAACGGCTCGCTCTGCTTCGAAGCAGCTCCCAATTAACCGTTGTGTTCATGAGCGTGGCTTAATTTTATGGGACTCATCGGACGAACGTTCGTCGTTAATGCCCGTTTCATGAGAATCGAAAAAAACGCCGATGGCCTTTTAAATCACCGCGGCATTTTCCATGTACATTGTGTGATTCGGCCGGCAGCGTAATATGGTGAGATTACTCCGACGCACTTTTGCCCAGTATTCACGGCCTGTCGCGCCAATATCGCCGGATGCGTTGAGGAAATATGACACGACCGGGCGAGTCCTTTTTCACGTCGCAATTAAAAAACCATTAAACCAATTAATCTCTCCGCTTGACGGAAAGCGTACCAGTCCGCTTATATTCCGTCGGCACGACATCGGCCCCGGGTACATTTCGTGTATGTACGCGTGGAGAGAGAAGAGATACCGAGTCGACAAAATTGAGGCTCTCTCCCTCTCTCTCTCTCTCTCTCAGTGAGACGGAACGCGTGTCATCCAGAAATGATCGGTGTGAACCATTCGGAGTGGAAAGTCCGACACGACTTTAGCCTTATCACGCGTCGTCATCTCCGTCTGAAAGCACATGCCGAGGACGCGAGATGAAACCCGAAGAAACGTTACGAAATCCAATTACTCGCCGTCCGTTAGGGTCGTAGAGAAATGATGAAGCGACGTTATTAAATTTTCACGCGTTCCCCGCGTGTCAACCTTATGCCATTCAGTGAGCCACGGTTTTTTCTACAGCCATTCGGAAGAGCTCGTTCCAATACATCTCTCACTCTTGTTACGTTTAATTGATAATTATCCTTTTAACTGACAAGGGGCAAAATTCATAGCGCTCACGGATTTAAAGCGTGTCTCGTTATTCCTCATGCGTGAAATTTTGGCCCATTTGACAGAATGTTAGATTGCGTATGCGCGTCGCGGTGAAATCCGGTTAATGGCCATATCTACCAGTTTTCTATTTTTGCTCCGCGCACTATTCATCATTACGCGCGCATACTTTTTATTGACAACGCGGCGAGCGAAGCATCGCAACCAGTTTCGCAGAAATACATTTCATGCGTAACGCCTAGTTTCTTTTAGGCAACGTCCGACGAAACCTCGACTCGTTAAGCAGTCTATTCGCTTGCAATCACGCCCGTTGCGAAATAAAATATATACGGCGCATGGAATTGAGATTGTTACGTCACCGACGACGAGGGGGAGGTAATCAGTATGCGCGTTTCTCCGATTTACGGCCGTCTCGTCCCAGGTATAACGTTACTACATTCTTCGCCAAGTCGATATGACTGTTTGTCGACGCATGCAAAGCTAAAGGACTCGGCACTCGGCACTCACACGTTACCCTTCCCACGGACACCAGTCGATTTCTTTACTATTTTTAGGAAGCACAAATTTGGCGTTGAACCTGTCGCGTAACTAGTGTAACAATAGATATCCATTTTTCATTCTTAGCTCGTTATTCGACGTAGCGCATATCTAGCCTATCGTGAGCCGAGAAAAAGTCAGAGAAAGTTTATTTATTCCCGGCTTACGCTTCCTACACTTTGCTTTCGGAAAAGTATAGAAAGTACACTCCCGGCGCATCTGTATTGCGCGATAAATGATGCAATTAGAGAACTGCCTCTCCGTAAACTTTTGCGCGCTCGTATGCAGATGGTACGGTGTGATTGTGATAACGGTTACATGCTGTGCGTTAACTTTGCGCGCAATATCGTATTTGACGAGAGCGTCTCAATTGCAGATTGAACTTTCGGAAACGAACTCCAGCAACTCCAGCGTATCGTTACACCCCCAGGCATGTAAAATCTCAAATTGCAGTCCGTACCGTAGACCTAAATTACTGAGAAAATTGGTTAACGGTCGAAAGTAACAATGACACGACAGATCGAATTCGAAGTCTTTCCATATTACACTTTTTACGCGGTAGAGCTCGGGAAAAGTCGTAAAGCAGCTACATTATTGGCACTGAGCCGAATTCGGTTTCGGTCTTAGCAGCAAAAGATTTTTTTCTCCATAATACGCCAATAACGGTCGATTATTATGTTTCTTCTCGAAATTTGGGCCGAATTGTCGCGCCGAGATCTCACCTTGGCGTGCCGTTTATCGAGGCTGCCGATCTAGAAATCCATCGACACCTCGGCACTTAGCCCGCGACAGTTTCTTCATCGATTCAGACAATTTCGCTATCGTACCGGTTAGTCCCGTTTCACGGAGTCGCACACTTTTTGTCGTGCGTTATAACTGAAATATATAATTCACGCCATAACCGCGAAAGGAAGTAACGTGGGTACAATTTGTCCTCGTCGGCGGTGGCGGCTGGGGGCCATGTCCGAGGGGGATCAACGTCGTAAATCAGGACTTTATTTTCGAGGGAGAGAAAAAAAGAACGAAGCGAAGTGGAGCGTATGCGCGCTCCTCTCGGCCACAGATTATATTGGCCTGAGAAACAGATGTTCGGGCCGAGTGCCTTAATTAAGAGGTCATTATTTATCCGGCCGGTGCAGTGGCCCTTAATGCTCGGCGCAATTAATACGGGGTGAGTCGCGGAAAGCGGAAGTACATCTGTGGGTTGGACGAATACTCGGGCGAATCCGTTAACCTTGCCCGCGCGCAACGAATCGCACGCACTCGAGTGGATCCCCTGACAGTGGGAATCGGCCAAATCGTGAAGCGCGGGATGAATAACGTTTACATTTCGAACGTTTACAACCGGGCCTGTCAGCGAGAAGGAAACGTCGGCATCGCGGCAAATATTCGCGTTACGTTTTTCGAGGGTGTTGGCCAGGTGTCGTGCGATACGCGGAATTGTTTGTCGTTCTGTGCCGTGGCACAGACTGCCCGCGGTTGCTCTTTTTATTGCGGCCGTATTAAAGAGTGATTAGACGTGGACGGTCGGCGTTCGACGTCGTTCGGGCGGAAGGTGCATCGTTACCGCATAAATCAGTCGACCTGCATCGTTTGACCGGATCATCTCTGGGAGACACGACGCGAGGATGTACGCGAAAGCGAGGGCAAGATGAATGGATGGGAGGCGAACGGACGTAGAAACGTGCACGGATTTCACAATTCACCGTTTTGTTCGGCGCGAGCATTTTTGTCCTCAATGGCGCGGAGTCTAACAATTAAAGGTCTAATTTTACACCTTCCTCTACCGACTGACACGCATGCTGCATTCGCGTTTCTCCCATTCTCGCAGAAGTGGGAAGGAAGTTGGAGGAACGCCATCACGGTTTCGCTCCAGCCTTCCATCCATTCTTCTTCTCACGCGACAATCCAATCACCGTGAACGAACGCTGACGCGCTACTCTCCTCAACCGAAAGTTCCTCGTGCCTCCGACTGCGTCACCGTCCATCCGCGTGTTACGCTTCTTGGTAAAAATAAATAGCTGACTCGCGATCTTTAACCGAGGTGCAACGCGCGCCCTCCCGTTCATTCCCTCCATTTCGGCCTTCCCCGAATCTTATTTTTTCCGCTCCCACGTGCCACGTGGAGCACGGTAAGGTGACACCTTAGAATGCGAAGACAGTGTTTACGAGTCGTAGGATTACGCAATTCCATTAAAATACTTAACACGTGCCGTGTATTCGCGTTTTCGATTTCCCGACGAGGAAAATGGGATCTAGAGGATGGTCGGTGAACGACGCGATAGTGCAGTTTGTAGAAATTGGTTATTGTAAAAAGGCTTAAGGCTAAAACGAGATTCGTCGGGCACTTTTAGCAATAGCCGTTTAGCTCCTCTTATGAGAGAGAGAGAGAGAGCTATTTTCTATGCGTCTTATGATTCACTCTCGTTGTCATCCGCCGTGCAACAACAATGGGCAACCGTTTGACTGCGTGATTACACGTTAACGAAGAGTATTACGAGCTCGGCGCGACGCCGGCCATCAGCCGATTCAATCAGCGGCCGCATTTCCCTAGTATTAGCGTCTTCGACAGTCACGAAATGATACGGATTACGAATGGCGGCGTCTGGCCGATGTTTCGCGAATTATTGTCGTCGCTTTATGGAGAGGCCGGGGTTGAACGCCGTGACCTCAGCAGGTAATTGGACGTCGCAGGTTGGCACTTAGCGGTGACTCATCGCAACGCTTACGGATTATCCGGCACGATCTGCTCTCGATGAAACTCATACGCACGCTCGCGTGTGCGGCGTAAAACACGTCGCGGCGCGAAGCCAGAAATTACGGGGCTTATACCTTATCCGCATACAAACACGCGGCCATCGTTTCGCGCGCTGACTTACGCTCGAGCGAATCGTTCAACCGGCTTAAGCTTCGATTATTCGCGGTAATGACATAATTCTGTCGTTCCTGCGCCGCGGCCGCACGTCCGTGACGTTGTCGCGCAGTTGTCATCGGTTTTGTAACGTCGTTTGAGATACGAGAATGTCTCTGCGGGATAAGTTACGCGCCACTTATCGCACCCGCACTCGCGAACGAGCGAGAGAAGAAGCCTTTAAATACCTGAATATACACATAGTTTATCTCGCGGACATAAATTGTTGCTTAGCGTAATAATTCGGCGCCGGCGTAATTGAGAGCTGAGTGTATGCAGCGTCGTCGGTCGGGTGCGTTCGAATTAAAAAGGATTTGTAAACGCTCGGCGACATCCGCGATCGACGGAGCCGAATGGCTACCATCGAGAGGCTTTTCTAAAAATACACGCGACAAACGGTGTGGCAGGCACGCGAGCACGCGCCCGCGCCCGCGCCCGCGTCACTGTTAACATCGACAGCTTTTTCGCGGCCGAGGCATGTCGGCGTCGCGGGCCGTCGAGACGATCGGACGTGTGTCACGAAAATCGATGACGACACGAGCGGCACGATAGCTAAAAATCGAGCCACGGAGACACCGCGATGACGTTCGTGTTTATTGTGAATGTGGGGAAGGCGAATATATTTCTGGCGACGGTGACTCATACCACCCACGCAATTTCACGCGCACACCGTCGCGTCGTCGCACCGCAAGCTCACACGCAGCACGCGGCCGTGTACTCGTGAGGGATACGTGCACGCAATATCGTGCGACTCACCTTGCCGCCGTCTGCAAGATCGTACACGCGTGGACGATCGCGTGCACGCGAGACACTCTTTTTCGCTCGTTCTTTTTCTTTTCGTAAGCCGCGTTACGCAACGCGACGCTATAGTAGACCCATATGGCAGGTCATTTGTTATGCGCCAAATTAGAAGATTCCAGAGCCCTCCTTCGGTCGGCGCTCCTTAAGCAACTATTGTCGCACGGAAGGACTGCCGGCCGCGTGATCCGTATCGATTATCCGGTAGCTGGGGATCTCGTGTACCTTTTTTCGGGTTCGTCGAACCCTCGCCGCCTCCTCCCTCGTACATCCGTGTAGACGTCGGCCTGAGTGCGCTAAGTCGGCGCACTTAGCGGCGCTAGATTCCCCAGGCAGATATTAAAAACAGCTGGACCCCGGCCACACGGCCGCGCGGTAACGTGTCGTTTACAAGCGACGAATTTATCGCCCCTGCCGCGACTTTAAGTACCATCCCGCGGTTTCGGTCGACGCTTCGTCGCTTTCGATAAATCGGTGCCCGGGCGCGTTCTCGGATTTTGGGCAGCGCTTAAAAAAATTAGCCAGACAAAAGGGGGCGAATCGTCGGCGCCTTATGAGCGGTGCAGCTTCCACTGCTGTAAGAACGATGTCGGAGACAAACTGGGACTCGTTACCCCGCTGAACCTCTACTGAGGTGACACGTGTTCTTGATGGGAGCTTTGCGTTAATGAGCATGTCGTGATTTCTTATCGAACGGGAGGGCAGTAGCCGATTAACTGCTAGGCGCATAAGACTTTCGTAGATGGGTGAATCGTAGTAATGCGTGATCTGCACAGTCTAGGCATGAATATTTGCGATTCGAGAGGGGGATCGTTGCGGGCGCTACCAAGGTGCCGCGCTGGCAATTATAGCTACAGGCCGACCAGGCCGCAAATCCAAAGTGAAAGAAGTTTCGGGTACCTTGCTCGAGGACAATGAGGTACTGGACTCGGCGCGGCTGCGACTCGATTCGTTAATTACCCGAAACACTTTAAAGTACCGTCCAAGAAAGCACGTCGTGGGATATCTAGGTCGATCCAGAAATAACCTCAATGCATCCACCCGCTCGTCCTCCTCCTCGTCCTCCCCCTGTTTTCGCTACTCTTCTCATCTCCCTTCTCATCTCGGACTCGTCGACTTTCAATGAAACATCTTCATCTTCTCCGGAGCTTCATCTGTACACCCTTCTCTCTCTCTCTCTCTCTCTCTCTGTCTCGGACAGTCCTCGCACTCTTTTCCCCTAGCGCGTGCCGCCTTTACGATACTTTTTCCTGCGTTTCTTTTCCTCATCGTCGAAAGGCGGTTCTTTACCTACCCTCTTCGCTCTTTCGCGGCGATTAATTTGCTACCGCCGCTACATCAGAACGTTTCGATGCGCTCTTAAATCCCCCGCGCGACGTGTAGGAGCTGCTTCTGGTAATGCACAATCCGACTCGCTCATTTGTAATGACGCAATTCGTGATTATCTTTTACGAGGGCCTCCCCGATTATTTACGAGCGCCGACTACGCTCGCGAGAGTCTCGGTCTGTCCGTGCGAGCTTGAATTATATATCGCGCGGCGGGCCGGCAATTATTCAATTTCCGAAAGCTTCGATAGGCTCTTTAATGCGAGCCCCATTATATAGACGAATGTGAACGCGATTATGCACGATTATGAAGCATATGGTAGGAGGAGGTATCAGAGGGGGCAGGTGGAAAATCGACGGTTCCAATGTTAATGACACAGTTAGTACAGTGGTACTGATTATTAAATAATAATATTTTAGATGACAACTGTGCTCATTCTCTTCGTCCGACTGAAATGACTTCTTTGGAAAAAAAATGGGTGTCGCACAAGTTCGCGTAATACGGCGTCCAATCTGTTACAGAAGTCGAGGCGGGCTCGTTTAAAGGGGTTCTGAAAAATCGGTCTATTATGACACGAGCACAGGACAAATGTAGTTAACCGATGCAAAAGTGCACGGCGCATGTACATCAGCGAGCGCGCCAGCGAGCGAGCGAGCGACTGCGGGCTGACGCAAGCGCGTTAGTCATGAATTCTTCCTAAAATATGGCACATGGCACCACCTTGTCCCCTCGCCCGACCGTCTGTCTCCTGTAATAACCGGCGGTGCTTAAACATCGCGCGGGGCGCAAAGGAACCCGATGTAACACCGACTTGCCCACCTCCGCCAGCGTTACTAAAGGCAATGAGAAAAAAACCTACCATCACCATTACCGCCTCGCCGATTCGTACGCGCAGAAGTGCGGGGTAGTGCGATCCCAAAAATTCGCGTCTCCTTTTCTCCTCCCTCCCACCCTTCCTTTTTATATTCGCCACCCTTCCCACCGTTTCCTGTTTCTTGCAGCGCGCGGGACGGATCGTTTTGCCGCAATTAGTTCGCTCGGCCGGCGCGCCTCTAAATCGGGCGCCGATCGTAAATCCGCAGCGACACCATCCCGGAATTCATTGCCGAACGATGCGCCACGGAAAATTGGAGCGTATCGCACCGGCACCGCTACCCAAACCCGCCCTGTCATGGGTGGTCGCGGAAAAAAGAGAAACCTCGCGCCGCGTGGCCCGCATCCGTCGGTCCGGAACTTATCCGCCTCGTGGCTCTCGTCCTTTTGCCGTTATGCCAAGCGACGATTTCAATTTCGTGCGCTTCACGAAGCTGCGCTGACAATCCGTAGTTACAAGTCGTCGCTCCGCCCGTGGGCATAGGAGAATGTTTAGGAGGATGCTTTTTTCTTTTTTATTCCGCGCGATCAGGTGATCCCGATATTATCGCGCGATTATGCATTTCGCACGCGGTGGCTTCGGCCTGACGTAGGTGTGACAAATTGGCTACTCACGCCTTGCGCTGGGTGGTGGTTCCAGAGAAATGATTTCGCCTCGCGTGCCACCTGACACATGGGAATTTATGCTGGCTGGCGTGAGCCTCCGTTGTTCTTATCTCTCCGTGACTCGTGGCAGGGAATAAATAGAGTCATAGATAATTCTTGAACTTACGATCTGAGTAAGTGCGCGCCGAAAGCGCAACGTTCCAGCAGTTACGCAAACCGATTAATCCGCGAGGGAAGGGGTAAGGAAAGAAAACGCTGTTAACATGACGTATCAAACTTTCACTCCTCTCTAAGCTCAAAGTTGGATTCCAACTGAGAGATTGAAATAACGGCTACCAACCGATTTGATGGTGAACATGGCAAACAACGTGACATCAAGCGTGGATAATTGTCCGCCTTCCGAGAGGACAGCTTGTGGGAAATTAATCTTGGCGTTATTGCCATGGCGACGTCTGCTACGTGCTGCTTTATTTTGGCCCCGGACACCGTTTATTAGTAAATCTGGCTGCTAGCGTTCACACCTCTTCCATCTTCCTCCCTCGCACTAGCCACCATAATCGACAATGCGAGCATTGTTAATGCAGTTTTGTGAGAGTGCAAGTCATCAAGACGCCATCGCCATGTCTTCGCTTAATTTATTTCCCAATCGCGCGCGCGCTCTGTATTCCCAAATGATGTGCGAGCACTTGTCGCAAATGGCAGTTGAACGTGCGAGGTAATTATCATTCGAGCTAGAGCGAAGTGCACGTCCTCTCTGCTAGAATGTACTATTGCGATTTGCGATCGCAACAAAGATGCGATTCTGTGCCCGTAATTTCGTATACCGGCTCAAGAACTGGGGCGATAGGAGGGAGGACAAAAAGAGAAAGAAGGGGAAAAAAAAGAAAGAGTTCGCTGGAAATATCGAGAGCAAAAGGCTGTTTCGATATGTCATCGTACGATCCGCTGAGCGATATCGTTCGATTGGTGGGTTCGTACGAATTTGACCGGGCGTGATTTTCACGTTCCCTGATCCGTCCGATGCGCGCCGAATCCATTCCATCGACGACGGCGGCGGCGCGCACAGGAGATACTATCAGCGGCATGGACGTGTACTTCTCGACGATTGACTGACGTCCCTGTAATTACGAGGAAGGCGCGTGTCGCTCCGCCAAATAAAATTAGGCTCGAAAGCCTCGGCACTCGAGATATCGAGATATCCTGTCGCTCCCTCTTCACGCGCTCTTTTCGCACGCCCCCTCGTAAACCTTTCGAAATCCTGCCCCGATATAGATTTTGACGCGGGCAACTGATAACCGATACGCTTTATGCTCTTATCTCAATTCGAGAACGTACCGCGGTGAGTATCAAGGTCGATGGTTTCACTTTCATTTCCTATCTACAAATTTATCGATGATACTTTAGCAATATTGCTATAGGTATTACATAAAGGATTTCGAAGAGAAAGTCATGTCTGCGGGACTTTGAAGAACTCAGGGTTCTATCGAATGGTACAGGTGCGGAGAAAACCAAAAAATGCTCAACTTTTTCACCCTTTTCCGATCTTTGTAGATTAGTCAGCGTGTAAAATGGAGTTGGGTTGAGTGAATCATGATCTAATAGAGGGCTCATGCTGCCACATTTCCTCGATGTAAGAGGCGCAAATGACGTACGAAAATTGGCAGATTTCTGGCCGCAAGCGTGAAAAGAAAGGGGTGCGATAAAATCGTTACGACCCCCCCCCTCAGAACAGCTGTCTCTTTGATTCACCGTTTCCTGCGGAGTTTGTTGGGGTGCACTCGGATTCATCGTATTTTCGTCCGGCCAGCGTTTCGACGTTTCTTTCGCTGCGCTTTCTTCTCCCTCCTCCTCCTCCTCTCCCTCGTCCTTTTTCTCAACTGCCGGGCTCTGCCCCGATATCCCACGTCGTATTTTCTTACGCTTTTTCGTTCTCATTCTCTTTTTTCCCCATCGCTCGTTTCCCCCGACGACGCGACGGACGGCGTGCACGTTCTAAAGAAAAACACTCTCGACGGGTGCGTACGCGCGCGCGTGCGTGCGTCGTTTCAAGAAGGACAGGACACGAGTGTAGACGTAGACCGGTACGGGCGTGTAAGAGCTTAACACGCATGCACGCACGAATGAACGCTCGCTGGAGGTGAGACCACGTAGGTTTAATGAGCGCTATTATGACCTAGTTGCACTCGACATCGCGCGCATAAATCCCCGCGGCACATTAATCCTCGCGCGAGAGTGAACTTTCAAGCTCTCGAGTTGAGGGACGGAGACGGAAGGATTTATTAATTGCTTGAGGAAGAAGAATTCGCTTCCCTCTGTCTCCTCATGCTCTTGTTGCGTCTCATCGGAATGAGGGGAGATTAACGTTTCTACAATGTTGGAGAATGGAGAATTTGAAGGTATACGTGTATTAGAAATATTCATCAACGTGCCGCGTGTACGCGCTACGCTCATTCGTTGCATGCGAGCCGTAATAGAGCTGTTAAGACAGTGTCCGAGATTCCAGGCAATTAGTTAATAGCATTAGCCGGTCGCAAAGAGAGCGGCATAAAAGAGAATTAGCGTGAATCACAATGTTAGGGGATTTGCTCTTGCGGCGCGGAAAAACGTGGGAGTTCAGGAGAAATTGAAGATTGCCAGGAGGTCTGGCGTAGGAGTCGAAGTTTCTGCGCGTTTAATTGGGATTCCTCCTCGGGACGTCCCCTGGCCAACCGGACCTCACCTCCTTCGGATACTTCTCTCCGGCATACCAGTGGGACACGCAGAAAAAACGGAGTGGAGAAACATAAGTCCCCGGTGTTCTCTCGAAAGCACCTCCTCCCCTCGCGCGCCTTTCTTTATCTCTCGTCATCACTTTCTCCTGGGGCGTGATGTACGCCCAACTTGTCTTCCTTAATTAGGTTAAGGCTCTTTGGCCCTCCGTCGCCTCGAAAAAAGGTCGCCATTTCCGATCTGTCACCGGTCCAGCCTCGCGCGGGTACACTCTCCGTTAAATGTTTCGCAGGTGTCGACGATGGAATCTTTTCTGGCGCGAGAAATTCATTATTTTTCGAACAAAACCGTCCCGCGCCCGCTCGTCGTGGTCGTTGTCGTTGTCTTTGTCGCGCTTTAAATGCCCGAGGAATGGAGCAATTAACGGGAGAAGTGTTATACGGGGTCGACGTCGTAAGTAGTAACCGCCTTCTGCGCCGTGCTTGGTCAGCCATTGCGTAGTTGCAGCTACTGAAGGCCGTTCTAGGCCGTTCGGTAGCTGCCATTAGGCAATACCTCGTGCACCGGTTACCTTACGCAGTTAACTCAATCTGACTCCTGTCCTTGCGCACATTGGAAGCCGATTGGCTTCGTCAAATCGATTACGAAATCGCCACTTACTTATATCTATTTAGATTGTTATAACGGCGAGAAGTCTTTTTCTCTTGCGTTCGGACTTTTTCGCTTCAGCTGACGAAACTCGCAAATATTGTCGTTCTCCTTTCATGAGATCGCATCACTTATTTTATGCGATATCGATCAGCTGCGTGGCTTGGAAAGCAGCGGTTAGACTTATTAATTCCCGACTCAGTTTCGCCGGCGCGCGAGATAATTTACAAAGTGTTTGAGAATTATTTCGCGCCGCGTCCGCCCCCGCCGGCCGGCGCGAAATCCCTGTTACCCGTCGACAGGGCCACTCGCTTCTCGGAGCAAGGGACACGAGGTATGACTTGCTTTGCTTACCTCCCGTGCGGCCGCTTCTCCACTCGCGCGAGGGAAACTGCGAAAGTTATTAACTTGTATGGTACGTTCTCGCGCGGCGTAACAGCCACCCAGAACTCAATAAAATATACTTTCGTTACTTTTTTCGCGATCTCTCCTTCCTCTCCGTCGCTCGTTGCACGCTCGTTTATTTGCCCGACGCGCGATAAACCTTCTTCCCTTCTCCATCTCCGTTCCTCTTCGTCCGTTCCTCCGTCTCACCGCCTTCTCTTTTCGTCTTTTGCCGTGATACCCTCTTACAATTAGTCCTTTGCCTTTTCATTAGAACTATCCGCCGCTCGTAAGAAATAAAGCTGGAAAACGTGACGTCGTTCACCTTCACCTACGAGGAATACCCTCTTTTTAACGATCCGCAGGCCGTCCCTCTCGCGCCGTCCTACATTGTAATGCGTGAAATTTGACAGGGATATTTCTTGGGTTAATGTCGAGCGTAAATCAGCGTTTACGGCACTTTTAATTTTCATACCCGGCAGCGATCGTTCGCGCAGAGTCGGTTGGCGCGTCAGTGGCGCGCGCAAATTCGTTTTTCTCAGCACCGCGACGCGCTTTCTCTCGCATCGCATTAGATGCTTTACATCGCGACACCGTCGATCGACACGGTCTCAGATGAGTTTGCGCGCGAATCATCGCCAATTGCGTAATTTTCTAGAGCAAGAAGGTCCGGACGGGTGGAATCCGACGAGTGCGTCTTACTTTTGAGGTTCTCATTGCTGAGAGCGAGCGAAGAGACCCGACACGTACGCTAAGTAATAATAATGGCATCTGTTTTTCGCGATACCCTAGGTAACTGAGCCGCGGCACCACGGTCTATGGTCAACTATAAAGGCCATCTGTTCGCTTTTAGAGACGCCTTTATACCGTGGGTGACGTCACCTTCGCGGAGATAAACCGAGATGGACGCCCACTCGCCACTGTCGTGCCACCTTATTCTCTCCTCTTTGCTTTCTCTCTCTCTCTCTCTCTCTTCGACCTACCGTCTCCCCAGCACACCTCGCAGGCCTCGTCTCCCTCTACTTCTCGCGTCTTCCTCCTTCACGTAACCACCTTGTTTTCCAGGCATCGAATGCCCAACGAGGCGCATTGACTGACGCGCGCATTATATACGATGTGACTTTAACGACTGTTGGTCTAATCGCCGAGCGTCCCGCTTCGAGGAAAGTTTTACGCGACTGGAGATGCTTTTGGCACCGGTTATCACGGTGGCCGTCATTGTCATTCGTAAATCAGCGCTGCCTCTCGTTTCCGTGCACTCGTCCCGCTCGTTTTACGGGGGCCAATAATACACGATTGCCGCCGCCGCCGCCGCCGCCGCGCCTCGAGAATGGAGAGTGACGATGGTTGTTTATGTTGACCGAAAAGCTAGCGCGACTCGATTTCGCCGCTCCTCTTATCGCGGCATCGCCGCACGCATATATTTCTCCGTAGCAGACTCAACAAAACTTTCGACTCCAAGGATAGAGAAATACTGTTGTAGAGAAGTAGGGAGAAGAAGGCTACCTCAATCGCACCCTATTTTTACACGACGCTCTTTGTTAACAGGCTACGCATGCCCACGAATGGTCGATAAGATGAAAATTCTTTTTCTCCAAACAATCAGAGAACATTAAGAGACGCGCGTACACACAGCGTCGACTCCTCGACGTCGCAGCGACATCGAAAGCCATCGATTCTTTCGCGGCGTAACCAAGTGTTTGTGCACGCGCTCGCGCGCTCAGCGCCGTGTAGCGGCGATCGATCGAGTTAAGCGCCGTGGCACGTTGGCTCGACGCCAGGCGTCCCGACGCTTACCGAGAGGGTGGACCGAGTCCGGCCGAAGACGGCGTCCCGGCGTCGAGCGTCCGTCAGTGCGTGTGTGACATGGCTGTGAGGCGCTACGGCGACCTAGACGCCCTCCACCTCGCGATGTGAACACACCCGCAGCCCGCAGCGTCCTCGAACAGCGGTGAACAACCCTCGAAACCTCGTGCCATCGGGCACGCGAGCAATCACTGCCGTGTGAGCTTTGACCGGTTCGCGTCGCGACCTGCATCCTTTCTTCTCTCCTCTGCAAAGACCTAGAAAGGTCTTGAATTGGCCGCGAAGGATTGGACAGGCGATAGCCGCGTAATTGAAATCGAACGATCCCAACAACGAGGGAATAAGAGTACTCTCCGCTCGGAGGCTGCCGTGAATACCGAGTTTGCCGCAGCTGTTGTACGTGAGACTGAAGCCGATCGTCGCGCTAAAAGGGTCGTTAGTTAATGGTGACACTCTTGTTTACGTTTCGGGAATCGTGCCTCGGGAATAAGAGAGCGCCAAGGAGAGGTTCAGTGAACGATGAGCCGGGAACGTATCGTCATGCTCGTCGCTGGAAAAGTGGCCTGTTGAATGGCTGTTTTTACTGGAAACATATATTCGGCGTGATCCTCGTCGTTCGAGAGTTAACGGACCCGAAGTGATGCGCGCCCTGGTATCTGGACGCTTTCGCGAAGATTCCGACGGGCGAAAGGTAGGAGTCGTGCCCATTTTTGCGAGACGCTCGTTGCTGAAATCGCGAAAGTTCGAATGTTGCGTCATGCCGAGGATCGAGTTAATTACCGGCCGATGGTGATGTGAGGAATCAAATCAAAACGGCACTGTGTAAATCGAGCCATCCGTTGACACGTCCTGAAGGAGCCCGACACTCACGACCGAGCGTTCTACAGCGGGCAGATCGATTCTCGAATGTCGCTGACAATGAGTACAGAGGTGTTTCTGAATGACAGGCGAGCCACTATTATGCCGCTCTAAGGAAGTCTCGATCGTCGACAAGAACGGATTTATCCTGGATACATGTGCAGTGTGCACTCTGAGGCCACGAAGGCAACCGAAAGTTCAGACCACGTGGATAACGAGATGCAGGGAAAAATGTGAGAGAAAGGGAAGACAGTGTGTCGTGCGAGATGGCGAGCTGAGGCTCAGTGTGATATCCGGCTGATGATCGGCCTCGCTAACGAAAAATCCTCGATCGATGTTTTATCTCGCGCGAACGAACCACGACGTCAGCGGTTTACTCCCCATTGACGACAAAAGCTGCATTCCCTCCCGACCAAGTTTGAGCATCACGCACCGCATCAAAGCCGTCGACAGTTCGAAACTAAGCTAACAAATGCTCATAAATCGCGGACCACTACCTAGCCTATCGACACGCAAGCGATCACTAAGTTATTAGGATAACTAAGCACATTCGACATCTCCGACTGAACTCAAGACGAAAAGAACGATCCATGTTGATGCCTCAGCGTCGAGCATCACGTAACAGTCGCGTGGCACTGCATCACGTCGAGAACGTCGGTCCTACAAGGTTCCTACAAGGTTCGCCGTTTTAAACGAACCACCGCGTGTCTCTCTCTCTCTCTCTCTCTGTCTCCACCCCTCTGTCGTCACATCCGACCCTCGCGGCGGAAAAACATATCAATCAGAAACTTACGGACATAGTGCCCTTAAGGATCGTTCATTAATCACACTGCTTGGCTCGTCGATGATCTCTGTCTGTCAAGACCGCGGTTCGGACGTAAGAGCCCCGACGCCCGTGCGGACACGTTCCGTCCGCCAGCGTGACAGAAGTTGACAGGAAACTTTAGAGTGCCCGGAGAAAATTCACGTTGACAAGGGGTGTAGCCCGTAGAAAATTGGACCGAAGACTGTGTGTGCTCCGTAAGCGAGCGCGCGTGTGTGTGTGTGGGCACGCGAGGGCGGCCCACCTGTGTGGTAGGTGTGTGTGTGTGCGTGCGTGCGCTCGCGCGTTTCATGTGCGAAGTGCAGAAACCGACGATGGAATATCGGTGAGGTCACGAGGTCACCGCAGAATGCCTGAGCCGAGGGCGAAGCGCTGCAAACACTGTGACGGTACGTCACGTTCCCGAGTTGCTGCACGCTGAGACGCCGGGCGAGCGAGCGAAACGCTTCAGGCGAGACTCGCAATGACGTTCAATGTTCTAACCGAGTGTTCTCTTCGCTGTCCTAACCAACCCACGCCCGAGGTTCTCGCCGTCTAACTGATTGATGTCGGGGGTCCTGCCACGGGACTCCGTTTAACCCTCCGGTCTTGCTGTGACTAATCGAGATTAACACAATAAAGATGTTCCTGTTGGAATGTTTCACGTGATTGTACGTTTACTATTAACCCCTTAATGCTCTACGTTCCCCTTGCAACCATACCCCTGCGTGCTCTGTGTGTATATTTTTTCTGCTTCATTTATTTTCCCGTTTTGATTATTATCCCCCTTTTGGATATTATTTTCGGAGAAGGTGCGCGTGGACGTGTGTCATTACAAATTATTTCGGTTGGCGCTACGAGCTCTTAGATATTTTCGAAGTAAGAAAATTGATTTCTAGGTGGGAGGCCTGTTAGCCCGACCCACGATTCTGGCCGGCCCGTTCGTCTCTGCCGTTATGTATGATTTAAAACATCTGCGTTTTTATGGTCAACACATTGCGTCATTCGCGGATCGACTCGTTATCCGACTTACATATGTATGCGATCGTGGCACGTCATTCAACCTGGATCCAGGTTCAATTTTATCGGGACGCATGATTGACGCACCACGAGCGTGCCGAAAGTGAGAGACGCACGGATGAAAAGTCCGTCTTAATTAGGAGGAGCACGGAGGAGGCCATTTTATCTGTGGGTCATTTATTCCGCGGCTGAGGCCGGACACTTGGACTCGGCTTGAGGCAGAGCAAGACGCAGTGGGCATAGCACATTCCGATCGGATGGCAACCATGTCCAACTGCTCTCTCCGTCTCTCCACGACGTTTGCTTCGTCTCTCGTCGTCTCTCGCACTCCACGCCGTCAGTATTTTTATCCCCGGTTATTCACCCCCTTATCTGCGAATAGAGACGGCCCTTATCCATCGGGATAGTCTAGCCTTCTGTTCGTCTTGACGTCTTCGTTTACTTCTCAAACACGCACTAGAGCGCACGCCGCGCTCGTTCCATCTTCCTTTTAACCATAACCCTGTTTCGTCCTTATCGCGCGAAGGAACAAACGAAAGCGGCGACGACGAACGGCGTTTAATTTTAAATTTGTCCCCAGGCGTAATTGTTTGTCGGAGCGCAGTGTATGCACGGTGCAGCGACGACGGGAAATAATAGAGACGCTCTCGCGGCAGCTTTCGTACAGGCATAGCGGGGTGTTGAAAAATCCGACTTACATGCAAGATCTCGCTATTCAATCGTTTATTGAAATTTCTCGCGCGATCGACCCACCGTCCAAACACAGAGACATCCGGGAATGTTAACGATCACTTCGATTCCCCGTACTTACTGACCCACTTTACTTCGTTTCCGACCATTTGATTTGGCTCTCCTTCTTCCAACCCGCCATACCCTCTCTTTGCCCAACATTTATTCACCGACGATCGCGCGATCCGCGCAGACGAAGGGACAACGCAATTATTGTGTCACATCGCGCGGCACATCGGGTGATTATTCATTCGGACGTGGATCGTTATAAAGGAGCCGCCGAACATTGCGAATATCCGTAGGGCAGACGTAGCTCGATGACAAGTCAATATGTACGAATGACGAATGAAACAGACAGTCGTATTTCGGTAGTCGGGCGCGTCGGGGGAACTAATTACGCGCATCGGATGCGCCGCGAAGTACGGAGAGTCGATAATGGGGTGAACTCGGAGTCGAAAAGGCCCCGAACCGGGCGACGAGCGACGAGTCGACATCTCGCGAGTTGCGCGACAGGCGGACGGTGATGTATGATGCTCGAACAGCCGCATGATTACGCGGAATTTGTTCTCCGTCCTTCGGAAAGCCCGTCATTAATGAACGTCCGCCCTTTTTAATCACTTTCTTCATTAATCAGTAAGTCGTCGGCACGAGCTGCGGGCCCCGACGAAACAAACAGACTGTCACGAGCTAATTAAACGACTCGTCCCGGCCGGTTAAAAGGCAAAATCCCGGACGCCGTCGGGTTGTCTGTGTCGGTCAAGATCGAAAGGCTGCTGGGCGATACGAATTGTTGAAAAATCAACCTTGGGCCGCCAGATGTTTCCAGCGTAGCTGGATCTCTATTGCATGAAATATCGTACACTGTTTTTCGGATTTCTTTACTCCCCTTCATCTTCCTCTCTACGAAATTCATATCTGTTTCGTGTTCTTCAACGAGAGGAACGGGAGATCTTCTTTTTACTTCTCGAAGGACGCAGAAAAATGTTGCCCGCCGTATCGCGGGCGCGCGCGCGCTCGCGTCGCTTTTACTCTTTTTATTTCCTCAATTTTTCTTTTTTTTTTTTATATCGTACAGCCACCGGCGATCACGTAATCTCGTGCTATATATCTATCGTCGTTCGTTTTTCTTTCTTCTTTTTTTTCTTTTGCAATATTCACCAAGGCCGCGGTAAATACATAAAACTGTCGTGTAGGCGTTGACAATCGTTATGATCGTCGCACGCCACCGGCAACGGTCTCGTCGAGTGGATACGATCTATAAATCTCGATCTAAAATTGTCTTCCTCATTCGAACATGCCACCTCCGGGGTCCGTCTAATTTTCTTGCGATTCTTCTTTCGATTTATCGTCCCACGTTTCCTATTAAGTTCTTTTTTCGGACGCCGCGACGTAGAAAAAACCCGTGGAATCGTCTCAAGGCGATTTCCAGCGTCTATCTCTGGAATGAAATGTGGCCGTGTCAGAAGTTCCAAGTACAAATAAGTAAGATAAAGCGGGTATCGGTAATTAATCGTCCCGACTATTTTAGCCCAATGGCTAAAAGGCTCAAGAAGGCAATGTGGCTCGTTTGAGACAAATGGAGACATTATGTTTGTTTATGAACCCACTTAATGCTTGAAATTTTCGGGAAATCTTTTATGGCACCGTAGCTTTACGTTCCGTCGTTCGCAGCGATGTAGCGTCCCTTAAGGAGTGCACAATAATTATTTGTTCATGACGCGGGTGGGGCTGATCGGCGGGCCAGTTTCATCTGGCTTTACATCTGAACGGTCTTAGGCGGCGGTCTAGTGCCGATCTCGAGACGACGGCGGTATAAAAGTGATTGGTAGGTACGCGAATGGCCCATAAACATCGAGTCCAACAGCTGTCGATGAAAAACAGGATCTAAATTTAAGCCTGACTGCTGCGGCACAACGCATCCGGACAGTCGTGACAATTGTCGGAAGATTCCGATCTGTCTCCGTTGCTCGGTCTACGTCTGCCTTGGCCGATCATTGAGGAGCACAAGGCATGGCTTCAAACATTTCTGCATAGCTAGAACGGTTATTGAGAAATCGTTTGCGCAAATATTGCGCACTTTTTAATTGCGTTTTCGGTGGATTCGTTAAAATGTTCACGTGTCAACGTTCGATAGTGCAGCATCCGCCGATGGTAATAGTGACACTGGCCTTTTGATGTGTGATCAGAGATTTATGGTGACCGACGTTTCGGCGCGAAAAACTCGACAGAATATCTGGAAAGTTGGTGGAATACGTCATTTCTGTCGCGTTACGTCGCCCGTCACTCAAACGGATAATGGCGTAGGCGGTAATTTCGCATCCATTAGCATGGTCGTTAGGTGAAAATTCCGTTTTGCGAGAAATCATTAGTTCGCGCCAGCTCCGGCGCTGAATGGAAAATCACGACCTTCGACAGGACCATAGGCCGTCGGTGACGAGAATTTGGCAGGCGATTCTGGACAAGGCGTTCGATTATTTATCGGCACGGTATGCGCGGTGCGTAGGCGGGCTCCTTTTGGCCCCTCTCGACGGCGGTTTCTGGCCGGTTTCCAAACGGCGACACCCTCACACCTACAAATTCCTCCTCGGACGCCGGCCGCTTACGCGTATTATGCGGCACGCACACGTGCTCATCATCCCCTGCGCACACGTCGTAAGTGCGTTACGTCGTCGTCGTGATTACGTGCGACCTCCTGCAGGCTGCCACGTCTGGCTTTTGCGAGTGCTCTTCTCCGCCGGCCTCTCTCTTCCCTTCTTCATTTCTCGCCCGCTCATCCTTGTGCCCGCGCGAGATTCACCCTTTCGTTCATCGTGCGTCTCTCGCAGCGATGCGCGCCGTCTCCCCGATCGATATTCTTCCGGAAGTGGACACCGGACTTTACGGCATTGGGCATTTGTTGCATGACGCGAAGTGTGCGAGCCGAAAATAGGATGGCGCCGTTAGCGTTAGAGAATGGCTCGTGACGGAATTTCCGACATTCGAACGTCTTCCGGGTAGGTATTCAATAGAGCTTCAAAATTGTTCCGGAAGAGTCGCGTTCTTAGGGGCTCCGTTGCGTTTTTTTTACGTGAGAAGCGCTTCTCCCGAGGACGTAAATTCGTTCGTTAATGGAGAAGGAAGACGCTGCAACCGGGCTGCTCTCTTCCGTCGACGGCAAGATAAGGCAGAGGAAGAGACGAGCCGCGCACACGACGTTCCTATTTCCGTCGTCACGATTAGACTTATTTATGGCGACTTAGGAAGAGAGAAGGAAGAAGAGGCGGCGAAAGGCCGCTCTAGTGTTCGGGGAGCCGAGTTATAGATTTCCATTTCCGTTTCCGGAAGGCCGACGACGCGACGGCAGTATTCCCTGCGTCGAACATAAGTGACGCACCTGACGTCCATTTCACGATGAATCTTTATACGTCGTAGCTTTAAACGTCGCTTCTGTCCGGAGATGCGAGCTCGACGTAGCGTCAAATTGAGTCGCATTCAAGTGTCAGTCAGAAAGTAATTTCCTGTCGATCCAGTTCTAATCCGCGGCGTGTCTTAATTTTAGATAGGAATCGCGCCCGGCGAGGAAAAGTAAATTGCACTTTGTCGATGTTCGATAGGAATTAATTGAAATCGAGCACAATGCGTCAATTGCCAGGGCAGTGGCTCTCATTTGATGCGCGGCGCGCGACGCGCGGCCGTGCCGGAGGATTATATCGTCTTAGGTGGAGTTTCTGCTTCGCGTTCGGCTCGTGCTGGAGACGGGGGAGCGAGCGTCTTTATCGGAAGAGATCGAAGATAATCTCGCCGTCTTTTTTCTCCCATTTCCATGTACTCACCCCTCGTCTCTTCCTCCTTCCACTTTCACCGACTCACACGCATAATCGCGCGTTCTCTTGTTGCTCTTGGCAGGCGTACGCATGGTTTACGCGGTAACAGCTGTGCTCGCACGCACTTTGCTCGCGCAAAACATCGCTAATGGACCGACAACCCTAACCCAGTCGGCCTCACATACGCATAAATATAGTGGAGCGCGCACCTCTCTCTTGTCGCCCCGGACGGAATTTATGGTTGCGAGTGCGAAGGTTCGCTCACTCGCGGAAGGTGGCTCGCGTTCGCCTAATGCCGAACCTGTATTCCTTCCAGGCCACGGACTTTTCTATTTTTGGGTCACCCCTGATTGGCCCGCAAAAGGCTACGACTAACCCACCGGTAATTACCTAATTAAATTGGCTGATCGCTTACCGGTGCGCTGACCCTTTAGTCTTCAATCCTGTTCTCTCCCAGGCTACTTGCCTGGCGGCCCGCGGCCGGGTGAAATTTCGAGCAAACGTGTCGATTATTCGACTTTGCTCTCTTTGCACGGCACGACATAGAAATAGACCGTCGATGTAAAACGATCCAGCTCGAAGGTATGATGGAACGTTTCCGAAGCGAATTCCGGAACGTTGACCGAAAATAAGTTGAGCGGATTTGGAGAGACATGGAAGCGTAGGATAGGGTACGCAGCGGCGAACAAAAAATTCCGGTCTTCCCACCCTCGCCGGAGTTCCCCCCTGGCGTCCGCGGTCCGGCCCCGACGAGGCGTTTCGTTTATCATCGATTTTCGTGCGATTCGATCGACGCGATTCGGCCAGGAACACGGGCGTTATTCGGCGGCCTTTATGAATGGTCCAACTGCAGGATGAATCATCGGATTTATCGCGTTTGTCGGTGAAATTCGGTGCGCCGACTTTATATACATACGTATGCAGGCCACAGTTATACGTTTGCTGGTGCGCATACATATGCATACGTGTGCGCGGGCGAGTTGTGCTGAAGCTAAACATTCCGCGGAGCATTCACCCTGGCATTGCTGTAAAAATAAACGGTTCGCCAACGGTGTACATCCCGCCGCTTCGTCTCCGAGGTATCCGCTTCATTTACGATACCGCCGAACCGGGCGTCACGTCGACTTCTCCTCGCGCTTGCCTCCACCTCGAGTCGCTGGCTCTATCGATCCGAGCATCTTGAAGATCTCGATCTTAATGCCCGGCCGGAGAAAGGGAAGGCGTTGACCAGCTCCGTGCCGAACGATGGCAGCGGGATTTTCGGTTGTTTAGCGTTCGGGCCAGTCAGAATTTAGAGGGTAGGCGTCAGTCTTTACGTAACTACTTTGTCGAAAGACAAAGCGACGGTTGAGACAATGGCCGATGGACGTCGGTCGGCTAGGTCATTTTCGTTTTGACGTTCCTCCAAGCGGCATTTGCACGGCTCGCCGATCTTAACGGCATATTGTTCGCTGGGCCAAACAATTCGTGGGCATAAAACCGATTTAAAGACTACGGCGTAAGCTGCGGTCCGATGCGGATTCGGTATCTGCTGAGCGTTGGCCTCTAAGATTAGACGCAGTGTCTGACCTGTCAGAAGCTGAAAACGTTTGACCGACGCTAGGCAAGGCAAGGCAAGGGCACCGTGACTTCGCAAAATGGACGGAACGTAAACGATGTAAACACTGATGTTAAACCTGTACAAATCGTCAGTGCAGCCTGAAGAATGGTGGAGGATCGTTGAGCTACGTAGCTACGATTTGTCTGTTTGCTACGCGCTCAATCGACCTTCATATAATCACTCTAGTAGATGCCAGATATGTACCGGTGTCAGTCGGCCAGCCCCCAATTGTAAGATTCAAATTAAAAACTCTGCGTAAACGACAGGTTCGATTATGTAAATTCGCGAGCGTTCGCATCAGATTAAGTCCTCTTTGTCATCTATATCCCTGTCATGCGTGCGCACGAAGGCACTGTCGGAGTAGAATCCTTATATGAAGATAGCTATCCTCGTCGAGTAGGATTCTGTTAAATCGTTGTCCGCAGTCCAGTGAGCAGAGAATATTTTTCGCCAAACGAAAGCTCTCGCCGCGAGGGAAAGAATAAGAGGTGCGCGACGTGCCAAGTGAGTCAGTCAGTTGGACGACCGACGAAATTAGATTGCGACGGCATTACGTAGTAAGAAAAGAGCGACAAACGGGTGCGAGAGCAGCGTGTTCGCGGAACGTTTTAGTGATGAACATTGATTCACCTGTCTGTCGTCGCCCGACCAGACGATGTTGCCGCGCAACGTTGTAGGTAAAGTGAGAGGCGACGAAGCGCGAAAGCTCAGCTTTGAGAAGCTATCGGTGCACGTCGCCAGAGGTGTAAAGTCCGTCGACATTGATTCATCGGTTTAAATCAAAGGGACCCATGATTGACTCGTCAATCTGTCCGCGCACGTTCCCCGTTCTACCGCGAATATAATTGGTGTAGCGAAGCTGCCCGTCTCTCATATCCGTCCCTTCTCGTGTTCCGGTTCCTGCCTTAATACGCCGCCGCGTGGTCAATTGAATCGAGCAAAACGCTCTTCTCGGGCACTTTTCAGTCCTGGTCGCGGTGGCCGTCAGTAGCTAATGTTGATTCGGTGATCTGTCGTCGTGCGTGGGGCCTCGAGGCGACCCGCGTCCCGTGCCGGCTACAACGTTGCCTAACAGAACATAAATACATAGCCAGAAATTGTCAGGAATACCGCGTATCCACTAACCACTGCGCCGCGCAGTGATGATGCATGTTGTCCGGCATTACGAAAGGTTTATGCCCGCGAAAATGCATGCTGCAGATTTACGGGTGCGGAATTGTGCGGCGGGCGGTTTAATGAAAGACACTTTTGACGGGCAACTTATGTAGGCAGGAAATTAATACCGTTGTTAATTAGCGCATAATTATTTATGCGCCCTTTCATCCGCGGGCCTGTTGTGTCTGCACTCCATTGTACGTGCTATCTGCAGCTCGGTGCGCACCACTATTTCCATGTTCCGTTTTTTGTTTTATTCTCAACTGACCAGCAAGTACTTACATACTTCGGTTGGCGTCAGAAGCAGGGTATAGAGGAGTTAAACGTAATCTACTTGGGGACAAGTCAAGAGTCCAGGTGCACAATTCCCTGTGGCCTGGCGACCGTCGACTTTTCTCTTATTCGCTTAGCTGCGGACCGGGGCCGTTATTTATAAGATGACGGAATACGCAGGCGGTAAAATGTACGGCTAATGACAAGGATTAAGGCCCACCACGAGAGCAACGACGTGCGAGATGAAAAACGAGGATCGGGCGAGGTATGACGACGCCTGGCATGGACTTGGCTACGAGTCTAGGAAGCAATGTAGCTCCGCTGTTGTTGTCCTTAATGAGCTCAACACGAGACTGGTCGAGCCTCTTTACCTCCGTTGCCTCTGTCAACCGCTTCTGTCCGCCGCGCCGCGCCGCGCCGCTCTGCAGGCTCTCACTGTTTTCTCCTTCCCTCCTCTCTCTCTGCTCTCCACCCTCATCCACGCCGTCCGGAGAATGACCTGGATAGGGACCAAGCGAAATACCGCCTTCGTGTCTGCCTCTTTACACGGGCATAGGCACACTGGCCATTTTGGAGAACTGCTGGCGAATCGCCGTTGCGCCGAATCGCTTCAGTTATCGCGGCACTTTCGATTGTGCGTTTGGCGACGACTGATCAAACAATTGGACGAATAACGCGTCGCTATAACACTGCCGCGCCCGCGCCAGTGAGGGATAGAATACGCCACTGTAATCGTAAGAGTGCAAGTTACATTCGGTGTAATCAAGACAAATGATCCCCGTGGTTTGGAACGCTCATTTCCGAAAGCTCGATTCTGAAGAAAGATGTTTCCCTCGTCAGCCTGGTGGTGCTATGTGTTCGAGCCCCTCGTCAGATCCAATGCCATTTGATATCTAGCTTATGAAAGAATTTAGAGAAGCAGAGGGAGCTTTGGTACGTGGCATACGAGCATCTTGAATGTCACACGTGCTCCGAGTACGATCGTTCGGGTACGATCAACTGGTGATCGCTTTCCTGCTCGGCGTTTTGCGTGAGAAATCTTCGACGGAGTCCTCGAACTTATTTCGGTGGCGATCGATGGCAGCATCCGTTGACTCGGAACGCCCCAATGCCAATGTTAGAGCGTCGCTCTTGCCCGATGACGAAATTAAACCCGAGCATTCGGACTTTCGAGTCTGTGTGGACGTAGACGATCCCCTGCCGTCGCGCGTCGCCCAATACTTGCCAAAAGCTTTTCCATTATCTCTTTCCTGTCGCGCACCTGCCGGCGAATTGGCCTTCTTCCGGAAAACGTCTCCCCTGTCAGCGTCTGAAAGTCTTCAGGTGCCGGTCGCACGCTCAGACGGCCAATTTATCGGATAAGTATGTTTTCTCGTTCCTGAATGGTCGTGCTACACGCGCCGTCTTAAGTTGCGGTCGATTTCTTCGGCACGCTTTTAAGCTAGCCTCGCTTATACGCACGAAGCTGACTCGCATTAGCGAGAAAAGCGGCATCCGAGTTTTCGAGGAGTATCAGCCGAGACGGCTGTTTTATAATAGGTGCCAAATATCAGCACTGTCTAGGTAAGTGTCAAATTAAGGAGCTATACACGACTGGTGACTGTCGGGAAAATTTAATTCATCCACGCGTCACACACGCGAGACCGTCGTGTCGCAATGGCTCGAGTAGATGCGGTGTGACGGTTGAAACGACCTAGAAGACGCGTCTCTCTTTCCGCTGACAGGTGTCCAGCGTCGCGTAGGTACTGACCTACGCCTATTCGTCAGACGGCCGGACCCGCGCGATTCGTCCGCTCGCTCGCGTCTAGAACTCGACTTTCTCGGAGTTTTGTTTAATAATCCAGTTCCAGGCGCAACGCGCTCGCCTAACTTAATGGAGAAAATGTGTTCGGTTGATGTGTGATTTATGACGAGAGTCAGAGATCACCGTCTGAATTAACATGCTACCGGCCGTAGATTACGCAGACCGCGACACTCGCTATAATACTTGCCGACGACTCAATCCACCGCGGCATGCAATTAGCGTACTTCACAGGGTGTCAGGCCGTGCGTACGGGCTCGCAAATGCGAAAATCGTAAACTGTCGCTGCGTCCGCGTCGCGTTCCGTCTCGCTTCAGTCCGCAGATAGAGGTGTGCACGGCTCTTGGTAACTGGTTCGCTCGATTTATCCGCAACCTTGAAAATAACGCGCACGATCTGTCTCGCTCGTAATGTACTCCCGATTTCGTTAAAAGCCTTCGTGCCTTAATGCCAGCGTTGGCTCCCGACAACATTGTTGCCCGCAAATTGGTTCAATTACGAAAGGCACCCGACGCGCGTCTGGCAGCGTGTCCGTTCTGTATCGACGCCCGCGCCACGGCAAAGAGTCAGCAGTTCATTTGTTACGCGACATCCTGAAAATGACGCGCCTTAACGGTCGTACATTTCTCGGTTATGGATATCTTCATAGGTTATACGGGAGACCGGTAACCGTTCGCGTTTTCCAGAAAGAGAAATCTCGCGAGCGCGATGCGACGCGAAAAAAGATTTGATGGCACGCATGCACTTTTAAGGATCGATTTGAAAATCCAGCGCCGCTCGGTCGGAACGCATTGCGGATCGGCTATTTCTAGTTGTTTCCCAAGAACCGACGACGGGGCTCTTTGGCGAAAACGTATCGACATAAATCGAGGCCGTTCTCGAAAAGTGCATCGTTAGTAGGGCAATTCGGATTGCTTTATGTGACGTTGGCGAATTAAAGCAAGCGTCAAGCGTGAAACGGGATTCAGGGGCAGATCGCGGTGAAAAATGGAAAATTGTCCTCGGGCCAGTTGTATTCCATCAGCGGATCGGCATGATTTATATGCCCGCGCTTATTCCATTTCACGCACAGATGGCGGATTATTAATGCACCGGCGGAATGTAAGCCGTTCGAGCGCGTTCTCTCGCTTTTGGAAGCTTTACGCGATATAGCCGCCATTAAAATCGCGTCCGCGGAAGATTTATGACATAGCGTTTATTACGCGAGAGTGATACACAGTTGAGTCGACTACAAATTATCCTTAAACCACACTTGTCGTCGTTTATAATCCTCAGAAATGCTCTGGCGCTACTTTAAATCTAACCCCGTGCCCGTGCCCCGTGCCCTGTGTTCCATTGTAATCGTGCGCAATGATAAAGGCCTCTCCATCGTACCGGGCGACGCCTGTACTCGATAAATTTGCACGTGCTGCACGAAATACATCTGCCATCGAGGTCCGGAAACGATCGAGCTTCAATGAAACGTCTTTAATTAAGGACAGCCTGAATTAGAGGTAGACTCGAGCGTTCAAACTTAGCCTCGCCCGCAACCCGTACCATTCGTACCATAAATCACGCCAGACGATTGCATTCCATCTTGGCAGTGAATCGATGAGTCCTGCAGCCGCCGTACGTTCTCGTAGGATGCGCTGTTACGTGGCGTCGGAAATCGTTGTTAACGAAGACATGACCGTCCGACATTTCACCTACGCCCGAACGACTTGAAAACGATATCGCCGACACGCCGGAGTTGATTTTCGCAGGAAGGGCGTCATGTTTGGCCTTACAACATCGCCGCATTGTGACCCGATGAGCTGTGTGAACCGAAAAAGCGCCGGCGGGTATTTTCGACTTTCTGCCATCTCGCCTACGATACCTGTTCCGCGAGCGGAGAGTACGTGTAGGCGGCGAGTTTGTGCCGCATGCAGATTTAAACTAATGATGCGCGTCAAGTTCACGAACGAATATGTTTTTCCGCTATTTTCATTCGGCGAAACCGCGCGCCGCGCACTTCGCGTTGATGGAAGAGGGCGGAAAATGTTGGCCTTTATATTCGACTCGTTGAGCGAGACGTTCGGCGTCGGGCGTCGGAAGTGGAGGTAGGAATGGACGAACGACAAGCCGCGTTTATTTTGCGGGTTCAGCCCCAGCTCGGCCGAACATTTCGCATTCGGCGCCTTAGCTAGACTCACTCGCCTGTCCTTGCATTACGGATATTTCCGTCCAGAGTATTAGCCGGTATAAAGGCAGAAGGCCTCCCCTCTGCCATTCCCAGCATGGCCAGACGTTGGCAAACGCTATGTAAAGCACCCGACCAAACCTCTCTTACCCCTTTTTTACCTTTAAGCGCCGTCGGGTACCGCCTCTCTTTCGTCACCCAGTATATGTACATTCTCTCGCAAGAGCTTGAGTCTCACGCTCATATACCGCTCGAAAATAATGCGAATAGGTTGGTGCGCACGCATGACGAAAAAATGTTACCCCCTCCCCCCATACTTGAATTCCCGAACATCGTTAAGACAAAGTCCGAGCAAGTGACTCGGCGAAACGTATGCCGCGCATATATTACGTCGGTGGGGTGCAGGGGCAGGGGCAGGGGCGCGCGGTACTTGGACGCGGAGAAAATTAACATATCACAATGTCGTGGGTGATATCAGTTTCTGCGTTTCCTTCATTCGCCGTTGCCACCCCCTTTTATTAACTGGCATCTACTCGGCCAGGTTGTCCGCATACATTCTCCAATTGAAATTGCAACGCTTGAGATGCGGGGAGTGTCGTCCGTGGACGATATCGTTTTCATTTGTACGCAAATACGCGTTTGATACCCTCTCCTCCGCGCGACCAATATTTCCGTTATCTCCGCGCCTTCGGACAGTCTCACCTGTCGATAGGCATAACGATCGTTCGGGCGCGGATCTTTTCGTGGAAGGTGCAAACTGCGCCGATCCAAGAGTGTCCGCCTCTCGGTCTCTAAACCTGTTCCAGGTCGGGTCCCAAACAGTTAAGACGTTAAAGTTCTTTCGCGCTCGGCCCCGAAGATATTCCTACGGAGCGTATAAAACGCGCGCCCACCAATAATATCCGTCTATATTTACGTGTCTATATACACGAAGAGGACGGGCTCAGTTTTTAATGAGTACGTGCACTGTATATGACCGTCTCTCCTACCCTTCCTCTCTCTCTTCATCGTCGTCGTCGTCGTCGTCGTCATCGTCGTCGTTGTCGCTCCGCTCTTTGTCTTTCCCTCCTTCGAGAGACGCTGGACGGTCTTTGGGGCAAGTATAATCGCCCCTCAAACTCGTCCGGGGCAGCTTTTTGGTGCAAGGTGTAAACGACGTACGTGCCTCCTTAAACCCGTCCCCAATCGCCGTATAAACTCGCCCGAGTATTGGCGGTTAAGACGTTAAGATTCTGTAGGAGGATATGCGCTGGGAATGCGTGCACTCGGAAATATTCGTTGATGCGAGACATCCGGGAAATCAAAGACGTATTTACGAAGAAGCGGTCTCTCCTTTTACTCCTCATCGCAGCGACGTCTCCACGTCTCCAGCTGACTGATGGTCGGCAGGTGAAAAGTGCCAGGGCTGATATTAAAATGATTAACAGCGCAAGCGCAATGCTTAATTTCAATCCGCCGCGGCGGCGCAGTACACTCTTCTTATTACAGGTATGTACTCGGGGAGCGTGATTACCAGCCGTTACGCCCGTTGCAGCAGTCGAATCGCGCGCTCGAATCAATCGCTCGGAGATTTAATCGGGACAAAATAATCGACACGCTCGGTGAGCAATTTCGATTATTGATCGCGTACGTTTCGTGGACGTTTCGTGGACGTTTCGTGGACGTTTCGCCGCGCCGCGCACGCCTGCCGCTTCGAACGTCCGTCTCGTATGCAAATTGTTGTGGGTATAGAGAGGTGCCTGGGCCATAATCATGCGAGCGTTCTCGGGCCCGCTGGACGACTTTTTGGCGTAAGGTGTAAACGACTTTGCCGGCTACTTAAACTCGTTCCAGATCGATGTGTAAACGACTCGGGCGGTGATCAGTTAAGACATTATCTTCGACGCGGCTTTGTAAAAAAGTTGCCGTTGCGAAACGCCAGCCGCTATACTCGCCACGTCGATCGTCTCCTCGTCCGCTGGTCTCGTCGACGGATCGTGGGTACGTGAGAGATCTTGTCGGCCCTCCTAACTTTTCGCAGACGCTATTTCGCAATTTGTCCGCAACCTTAAGTGCCTTTCTGCCGTTTGACGCGTATCTCAAAACCGATAGGCACTACCAAGGGATCGATTTGCGTTCTTTGACATTGTGCCTATAATGATGATGTGCTCATTTTCATATCATCTTATTTTCTCAAGTGAGCAATTACTCCGACAAAATGTCAAACGAGTCGTTCCAGTGTTCAACCGAAACTTACTACGCGCAAGGCATCGTTCGTCTCACTGATGGACGAGTCAGAAAAATGATAATTATCGCAAGCACACGTAATTCGTGGAACTTAACGGACGCCGACATGCCTCCGCACGGTACAATCTCTTACGGGACGTAATCGAATTTAAGAAGAGCGAGGCCCCGGTGCCAGTTTATTTCTCATTCGGCGTCGGTCGTAAAGTTAGCCAATTAGTCTCGCAGCGTGGAAATGAATGTCATTACGACCAGGTCCCAGTGAGAAGTTTGTTACAGGAACGTGAGGTGCTTGAAGGGTCAAGCCGAACCGGCCATTTTTTCGTCGGCATTCCTCTCACGTTTGCCCGTCGAATTTTTCCCGCGCAACGGTCGTCCGCTACGTAGGTGTGCGAAACGTGGATGACGCGTGCCGTCGTATATTCGTGACTTTACGCTTTCCAACTTAATCGGCCGCGTACGCATCCCAGCGCGTTAAACCGAATGCGCGTAAAAACGAGGCGTTGAGGTAAGAAGAAACCGCGTTGTGGCACCCTCCTCACGCACTTCCGGTATCCGGGGTTCGCGCGAGCCACGATCACTTGGAAGAAAAGAAAGCGCGCCGCGATTGAAATGTCACTGGACCGACCCGACCGCTTGTCGTGTGACATACTCGATTAATCGAATAGCGATCGGAGTTGGCCGCGAGGAAAAAATCTCTCTCGGACGCAATTATTCTCATGCAAATGGCTAGGCCACGGCCGGCGAGACTGGCAAGACTGCTGGAAGCTGTCCGGGGATCAAACGTGAAGCCTCCGCTGGTTTTGCATTTGTCCCACGGCGCCGCGGCGCCACGGCGCGGCGGGTTCGGTGACATGCGCGAGATTGGCACTTAGAATTCGTGCGGTCGTTAGCTTCGGGTGACAAAAAAGACGAAATCCAATATTGCCGGACCATTTTGGAGGACGGAACGACGGCCGATTGATTAATAAGGCCACCGACAGGTAATAAGTAGCCGTAAGCGAGTTATGAATATCGTCCGTCCTTTATGCCGGGGCCGTCTTTCGAGCGGCAGGACGCTCGAGCGATGCGGGCCTTCGGCTCGTCAACAGGTTTTTCAGATGAAACGGCTACGTTAGCTTGCACATTTCGCGCTTCTTGCACGCGTTAATGCCGTGAAATTGCGTTGTGTTTGGATAACAGCGGGTACGCAAGAAGAGCTGCGCGGCTTCCCGTAGGCGAGCGATGACGTAACGGAGACGAGGAAGAGCTAATTTCTCGAGACAGCGCCAATGACATCCTGATTGAATTACATTCCGATATTTGGCTGTGTCAGTCAGTGACGCTTATGCGCTCGGACGTTGGGCCGAGACTTTCTCTGAGCCCGAGTCAGTACGGATCACGCGGGGATGTTTTCAACGGCGAGTCTCAGAAAGTCGAGATTAGAAACGCGAATGATACAGTTAACACGAGGGTCGTAAAGCGAAGCGAGAACACCCGCCCTCCTGTTGGCTGGCACCATTCCACGTTTTCTAGAATGGGTCACGATAAGCAGGTCGACCATTCGGGTAGGTCTGTCTGTACTGTCGGCGCTCGTTACAGATAATCGTTGCCTGAGAATTTTTCTACGATACACGTCCTCATTACCGCACACACATACACATCCATAACTTTCCATCTCTCTGGCTCGCGGCAAAATACTGTTTCAATCGTGATAGAATCAATGTAGACGCCTGGCACGTCTCACCTACGCACTACAATTTCGATGTTTCCAACGGAACGCGATCGTTTGAACCTGCAGGACCTGTTCGATGCAAAGGATCGAGACAGAACTTCCGATCCAGCCCCGCGATTTGCTTCCGCGAGCGAGCTCCTGATTCTTCAGGATCCGCGAACGTGATCTCATCTTCACGCAAGCTGGATGCGTTGGCCTCGGATCTCCCACACGGATTACCCGCGTGCTCGTGCACGAAAGTAGGGGGTGGCAGAGACGGAGAGAGAGAAACTCGCGCAAACATTTCACTTTGCAGCTCGCCCACGGAGAGTGGGAGCATCGCTGCACCATCCTCGACGTTACACACGCGATCTTTACATCCGCACTTTGCGCATTTTTACGTCCGCCTCGACCCGGTGACACAAGAATTTCCCACCCACAAGTGGCGCGCTGCCCCGTTATATACGTGTTATTCGTTATGCGCAGCGAGCGAACGTGCAATAATATTTTTCCTCGCCGCGCCGCCGTACGAGATTTTTATCACCTCGAACGACGCGAATATCTGTCTCTTCGCGCCGCCATCCCCACTTACTTTCTCCACCCTCGAAAATCCGACGACGAATTGCGCGTCTACGTACTTGATCTTTCTTCGTTTGCTCGTCTCCTCGACTACCTCGCTTTGCCAGATGTTATGCGCGTTTTTCTTTTCGCATCTTCACGCTTCGTTCGCCGTCACTGCCGCCGCCGCTGCTGCGCGCTCGATCGACGTAATAATTGCAGGTGCTAAATATTCGTTCGAAGAAGAGCTAAAATAGGCGAGTGTAATAGAGCAACGACACTCGAAATCCTGCTGTAATCCCCAGAGAACCGTGGAACGTGCACAGACCGCCGCGACGCTTCTCTTGATTCTTTCCGCAGGAATTCGATAAATCGCGAGCCGGTTATTAATATCGGGGACGGCGGATGGAGTTTGAATAGTGTCCTATTCACAAGAATGATAGGCAAGAGAGAACGCTTAAGCGATGTCATCGCCGGGACTATATTTCGCTGACGATATTGTCAGCGATTTTACTGCGCTGGACCCTTTTATCTGTCGCGCGCTCTCTAGAATTTTATTTTATCGCGGGCTAAGTCGTCCGCGGAAGGCAAATTAACGCGAGCGGCGGCGGTCGGGGAATTTTGGGTATTCCGGCGGTGCTCCCGAAGAATTATGGCAGGCAGGTGCCGCGAGAAAGAAATGGAAGAGTCCCGGTCCGACGATTTCTTTATTCGCCGAAACACGAGGCCTCATCCGGGCTCGACTTTCTCTCTTTCCCTCCGGCCGCAGCGGCGGCAGCCAGGAGAAAAAGCTCAGCGAACCCGCGCGCCTCTGATTTCATAAAACTGTCATCGCACGGCTGATCTTCCGTTCGTTCGTTCGTTCGTTCGTTCGTTCGTTCGGTGAGTGCGGGCGTCCCCGTGTACTTCGTCTTCGGGAACAGCGGCGGGAGAGCAAATATTGAGTTAACGAAAGCGCGAGAGTAAAGGTGACGGTGGCAATGTGCCGCGTCTAGCGGCCACCGATTCGTCGACCCCACAAATTTTCCTCTTATTTCTTGACCGATCTCTTCTGTCAGCGAGTCGCGATGCGTCTAGTCGCATTTTTTTGGTTTAGGGATGCGCGGAATTCAGTGTGAGAGAATTTGTGAGTTAAGTATTAATCGCTTTTTCGGCGTGAAGAGTACGATTTAAAACGAGGTAGCAAAGTAGATAGCCGGACGTGAAAGACGTCGGGTGAAAGAGGATGGAAAGCCTATGGGCAGACGAAGAAACGGTTGGTAAGCATGTGCCTGGTCCAACTTCCCCTCAGATCCGCCTGGCAGGCCCGTTAGGCTAACTTGGGCGTTCTATTTGCGTCTTGACTTCTTACGCCTCGGACCCTCCCCGTCCCCCCGCCGCTCATTTCCCTCTTCAGCATCCCCCAGAGAACCCTCGGTCTCTCTAGCAACGGCCGGTCAGCAACGCGGTCAGAGCTAGCCTGAACTACTATCCAATTGCAAAGCTTGGAAAGATTCCCAAACTTTCTTCTCTCTTTCTCTATGGAAATACCGCCGGTACCGAGGCCAGGACAAATTCCGCTCTTCCTTCCTCGTCAGAAAGTTTCCCAATGTCTTCCGTGTCCGCGATCGGCGGTGTCACTGCCGATCAGCCATTCGGCCGAGGTAATTGTTGGACGCAGTAAAATTGACGTTTATGACCCTTCGAGCGGAAAAGCGGATAGTTAAAGGCGGCGTGCGCAACGCATTCTACGCATTGTTCGTTCGTGACACGCCTAAACGTTTCCAGCGACCGGCTGCGTTGCGAAACCTTCGCTCGGCACTGCTCTCGGAACACTGATACCAGTTTCTCGTGAAATTCTGTTCGATCGTTGCGAAACAATTTGCAGAAAAGCGGCAGCCGCGGGCGTGCGCACGGGAAAAGCACCGGCGAACGAGAGGCAAGCACGAAAGCAAAACCAAGTCAGAATAGATTCGTCATGGACGACGACCAAACGGCCGCGAATCATGATCGCTGGCTCTTGTTGCTGTTTCTTTGCCCCGTTTCCGCGAAATCACCGTGCCCCGTGCGCGCTGTAGATCACTTTCTGGAAAGCACGCACCTACGCGCCTGGTCGTACGTGCGTCGTCGCACATTATGCAACGGCGCATCCGACGTGCCACGGAAAAAATATCTCTCTGACCCCCAGTCTGCCGTCCGGCTTCCTCCGGTAAGAAAACGACTTGCATTCATAAAACTCGAGGCTCGTCCAATTACGCAACGAGGGGAGACAAGGGACTTACGTCACGCATAAAAGAAGATTCCTCCAGTTCGTAATGGCGCGCGAGATAATGGGATGTAATCAGGATGAATGGCGGCGACACCATTTTTGTGACGACGTCAATCTGTGCACTTACACGTTTGACAGCCGAACGCGCTTATTCGCTGTAAACACTCGTAAATGCAAATTGTCGAAAATAAGATATCGCTTGGTTGATTGGCGAAGGGTGCACCCGAGGCATACCGTTTAAGGCAGCCGATTAATCTTTATTTTGCCAGCCCTGTCGCTCGCGTCGATCCCGATATGAATTTCGTAATTAGATACACATTACTTTGGCCGCTCGCGCCCCGATGTACACGCTCGTTGCACAATGAACGGACGAGATGAACGAGTCGCGTCAAAGATGCTCGCGCGCCCGATCAATATGAGCCCGCATTGCAAGCGCCTATACGCCGATGTTCGCGCTCGATGACAAATCGCATTGAGTATCGCCATTACCTGTCTTGTCGATAAATTAGCTTTCGTTGGTGCTAAACGGCGTTACACGGCCCGAGTAACAAGCGAATTTCTGTCGCACGTTTTCTGTCTCGGGGACATTGGCAGCCTCCGCGTTATTATTTTAACGTGAACGTTCTGGCGATCCTCACCAAGATAAATAACAATGCTTATGTAACCGGCGTGTAACGTTCGGGCAACCGCAAGGATACGTGTGTACGGCCGCTCTCAAATATGTACCCATACTTTGAGAAATGCGTTTTGCGGCTGTTATTCCTCTCCGTGTTTTCTCTGTCTGGTGTATATAAGCACATGACATGTGGGAATACGTGTGGGTGGGTCAGCCGGATATTTCGCGTGAAAGATACAAATTCGCGGATCTGCGTTACGAATGCTTTAAGTTTCCATTTTTACTCTGTTGCAGGTAAGGAAGTTGAGCTTTGCTTTTTCGACGGCCTCTGTAGGACGGGTTCGATGGACTGCGCTTGAAATTTCCGCAGATGTTTGGTTCGTAAATTTCGTAATACTGTGGCGCCCATGTTTTCGGTACTCAAACAATCAATTGTTCGAAGAAATGATATACATAATTACGAGGATGACATATGTGCGTGACCTAAATTTCCTTACTATTCAGGGTATGTGAATGAGAGAAAAAAGCAGGTTCAGCGTAACCACACTGACGTCCGCATAGTTAGAAAGGTGCATCCTTGAATGCGGTTGCCATGCCGGGCGCGGTAGAAACCGCAAACCGGCTGAGGGAGGAATTTCTTGAAAATTGAGGCGATCCTGCCGAAGGTCCTTGAGCGTGGAATAGAGAAAAACCGCGACCCTATAAACGTTAGACCGAGAATGTTAATTTCGCGACGTTTCAGCCATGAAAAGCGTACTTCTCGACCTACAGACGAAGGAAGAGAATAATCAGCGGAAATTGAGAAAATCGCGGATCGTCTTTCGTCATGTGATTGGCACCGACCAACGTCATGCGCGCTTATCGAATTTCCCACTCAGCTATCATTCTGCCATTTCTGACGCGTTGCGGATAAATCGCATTGCTGTGCATGTTCATCCTGGCTCCTATTCGCATCGATGATATAACGATTATTTTTCGATCCGGACGCCTCGCTCGATGGCTAGCGATCGTTTCGCACGTTCGCCGCGAAATCCTCGGCGACCGCTGTTATTTTGGAGCGTATACGGAAAAAGTGCCGACCCAATTGTATGGGCCGCAATGGCGCGAAACAAAGTGTGGCCTTCGACACGCATAGCGGAGCGTGCAAACGTAAATAACCAAAAGATGGCAACCGCTTATGTACTCCTACCCAACGTATTTGCGGTTTCGGTGTTTATTGGCATATGTGTTCGCGCAATACTCGTTTATCATACCGACGGCTTCTCCGTCGGTTCGGCACGAAAGACGATACTCCCACCGTCGTATTTTCTCACCTACAGATTTTACACGTTCCTTTACGCTCGCTTTATTCCGCGCGCGCGCCGAGGGGCGAGGAGTGTGCGAAAGGGTACGCGTTTTACTTTCGAACGGGACGGAAGATTCATCGCTCGAAAAACCTTGTTACGCGAAAGAACCGCTTTGTCAGACTTTTTCTACCGCTTGTTAGGCGGCAGCGCTCCTACTTCGAGCACATCGTTAGGAATCTACTCTCTAATTTCCTCGCGGAAAATTATTCTTCCTGAAAATAGAACATCGCATTCCTTCAAATTCACATTCTTACCGTCTATATTTTCCTCGTATAATCGATTTCAGTCTTTTTTAATTTCGCTTCAAGTAGATCGTATGTAACATTAAAAATGACAGAGTGTCGTTGAAAAATCAAATGTCGTGTTCCAGTGGTCGGTTCGATTCCGTTAAGGCGGCGAAAGTGAGTTTTCGTGTAACCGCATATAACGTTGGCACAAAGCGCTCGTCTCTTCCTTTCTATTCGCGTTTGTGTCACCTGTTATGCAACCAATCCCCAAACGGGGCTTGCACTACCAAACATCCGAGGCACGTTGTCCCTCGGACATTCCTTTACGCCCGGTATGGCGGCGAGCTTTTAAACTCTTTTAAGCCCCCTTCGATGTCTCGTTTCAGACGATCAAAAGTCGAACGTGGTATTCTTGAAAATTTAGGTCGCAAGCTTTAGAGAAAGAACCATTCCAAAAAACAACGACGTTATTTGCCCCTCTCTCTCTCTCTTAGGAAATGTAGAAAGCTAAAAACAGGTACGGAGACACCTGCTAATCAAACGGCCGACATAAATAAAGAGACATATAGAGCACAACCAGGATTTCACTTTAGATACTTACGCAGCTGTAATTGGCCGTGCGAAGACTTCATAAAGATAACGTGCATAGTCATCCAGAAATCATGCATATCCACGCAGTGGGTGTCCGGCATGGATAATGATGTCGTTTCCACATTGCGCCGTAAGTCCAAAGTCGACAGTCACGCGACGTTTCCAGCCTCCACCTTTTTCTACACGCGTCCCGCTTCTTTTTCCACCGTCCGAGAGCCCGGGGGCAGAGTCGTGTTGATTTTCGACGCGTTTATGCGAGCACAATCAACTTTTTTGCACTTTTAAATGCGGAAAATAAGAGCAGCCCGAGTGGCGCGAGAGGAGCGAGAAGAAAGGGAAAGCGGAATGAAGAGGCCAGAGAGAGAGAGAGAGAGAGAGAGACGAGAGAAAGAAACGTAACGGGACAAAGGGAAAGAGGGCGGGATGTCTCACGGCCCTGAGTTGAAATAATGAGTCGCGAGGAGTCAGCGAATTTTCGACTGGCCTGACCTATCAGCGCGGGCATAATGCCGCCGCGGACGTCATTAGTCGACCGTTGGAATATTAATTAGCTGGGCAGTGCGGCGCGCTGTTATCATCCCGCAAGACTGCCGGGGTGAGATCCTCCTTCCCGTTACGTCGAATTGACATAACGCCGCAGCCGACGCTGACCGCTCACCATTGCGAAACGAGTGCGGTGCTTCGCGTTTTTTTTCCGCACTTGGCCCAACATTCAGAGCCTCGCACAACATTGTGCACGCTCGTTACGCGCTCGCATTAAGCGAAAGGGGGCGGACAGGCATGAAAAGAAATATTTCGCGGAATACATGATATACGCCGAATGATGCGGACTAATGAAGCCGTTGCAGATAATTGGCGGAGTCGCATAATCGTGGAAGGCGAGGCCACGCTGATCTACCGCAGCTTAATGGCCGTTTTGCCGTGAAAAAGGAGGAGCGGAGGGATTGAACGTACGTAGGGCTCTCGCCGCATCATCGAAGCGCGCGCATAAATAATGGCGGGATTGATTTGATTGCTAATAGAATAGTTTAAGAACTGTAATTACGGCGTTAATTACACATACTTTGTCGCCTGGCCCTCGTGCGTTGAACTGTAGCGCGTGTACGCTCTGCTCGGGCCAGAAAGAGGGAGCGGGCAGCCGTTACACCGGATTCGCGTAATTATTAAGGTGACGCGGTGAATTCCGTCGGTTCGAAATTAGGTACGCGCCGGCCGGGTGTAATATCATGTTTTACAGAGGCTCCGGGGCCAATTTAGGTACGCGGCTGTTTAATAGAATTAAAAACCATACGCCCGGCCGATTCTCTCGTTGGGACGTCCGATTTAAGGTGGCGTCGTGCTGCTCGCGCAAATATACGCCGTCGGTAAAGGCGCGTATAACGTAGAACGTACGGTTATAATAAACAAACGTTTACTAATTAGGGCGGAGAAGGTAGTCTTGTTAAGTCACATTTATGTAAAATGTTTCCCCGTTGGCGATACCGGTTTTTCGGCGAACGAAACGGCCGCTGATATGCGCACTTTGCTCCACTTTAACGGAGTCGCGCCGGGGACGGACATGTAAACTGGCGTGCCCCAGGCGTCGTTATAATTATAACGGGAGGACGTTTATTTCGGTTATTTACTTTGGGCGTATGCGGGTTGCTTGTCGCTTTGCACCCACGAAATTTGTTTAGCTCTAGAAAGTGCTATTAGAACTATCGGTGTGACAAATGGGCACTCGGTATATTAATGTCGGTGTTGAGCCACGGACAGTAGTTTTGCTCGGCAGAGGCAATGGTGTGGTAGACTAATGTCTTTGGAAACAATGCGCGAATATAACTTAACGTTCAACAACATTGTTGGAGCGATTGCTAACTTATTCTTCATGCGGCTTAAGTAGCTTTATTTCTGGCGCGCAATTTGGAACGATAATGCGATGCGTGTTTTGATGTGAGTTAGGTCATTTCGTAAGACGACGAAGCCACGTAATGTGGCCGATGCATATATTTGCGAAATGTTGCTACATTCGGGTGAATTCGGTGTCAAAATATATGCTTGGCAGATGCTGCTATCGCGGGAGCGGTTGCGGAATTGGACGCGTTGACGAACGAGCGAGCAATGCGTTCACCATACTGGGTCGTAATTCGTCATTGCCAACTTCGTAGATCCCGAATGCAATCCCCCCCGAATTGCATCGGTCATTTCAACGCGTCTGACGGAGCTTGATTCATCGACCGAAATAATTTTCTTTGTACTATCAATGGCGGAGCGTGTAAATTGTGAGTGGGCCGTTCACGGAAAAGGAATAGGAAATTGCCTCTAGCCTGATGCAAACCCGACGGCACATCTTTCCAGGTAACTGCAGTAAATCAAACAATGATCGACAATCTAACGATTCTTGGGAAACAATCATCGGCACTGTAACGACGCAGCAAGAAACAGAAACAGAACGGTAATTATGTCGGTCGTCATAAAAGTGATCGAAATAAAAAATCGGTTATTTTGTGTTGCGTCGATTTGCAGTAGGTACTTATAACGTGTAGGACAAAAAATTCAATATTTCCAGGCTATTGGACCACTTTCATTATGACCGACACAATTACACGTTTTCTTCGATTGCGGATCCCGGCTTCTTTCGATCGATTCGTGAGGTACGCTCGGTCAAAGGATCCCAAAGGGGTGGACTGCGGTGAAGAATCGAAGCGAATGAAACGAAAGACGGAGAAAGAGACGCGGAGGACAGAGAACTCTTCTTCTCTCCGATACAACAATGCACTTAATGAACCCCGCCTGGCTTATTACCGCCGTATCTCACGGCCGAATACTCGTCCCTTTCTTCTTCATTGTTCGATCCCCACCGATCGTAAACTGCCCGTTCCTGCCGGTACGATGTGTACGAAAGTTCGACGTGTACGTGCAACCCAACGGTGATTCAGCTACGCTCATAATAATCGCTAACGAGCGTCGGTATGGCACCCCACCTTCGGCTTCTTCTTTTTCTTCTCGATTTTTGCATCATCGTTTTCCTTTCTCTCGCAACCTGCGACGCTTCTATTCACCCCTCGTCTCGTCGCGGATGAATTTCGTCACGCGTCAATTTCGACAAGTTCGAAGAACTGTCAGACCGCGATATCCAAAAATCATCGGAACTCTGACGGAATTCCCACGTCGATGTCCATTCGCCGTGTTTCATTGAATTCGTCTAGTAAACACGGAGAGTAATATGTGCCTCGAACAAGCGGCTAGAATTTCCTGGGACAGTTATAGAGATCGCTGGAAATCTTTCCGCGTTATATTCGTTTACGAGGTTCTCCGTCATACGCGCCCGTGGAATCTGGTTACAGTTTCTAGCTAAAGGATCTTAACCGCTTTTCCGCGTATAAAACGTCCGGGTACATGAGGACATGTTATTAAAAGATGGCAATCCGTTTAACAGGTTCATAGGTGAGAAGCGAGAGATGATGTTTCGGATAAAGAGAAACGAGAGGGAAAGAAAAGTGCGAGCGGGGGTGAGTGACTGACTGAGAGATGAGCGAGGTGAGACGGACAATGGCGAAGGCTCCGTCCAACTATGTCACCCCGTCGGGGACTTTCGCCCGACGTTGGATGAGCCGCGTTTTATTTCGTCGTGGATGAAGGAACGGCTCTTCTAGGCAGGGGCCGAGGCGGAATAGTGCCAAGAAGCCAATCGGTCCGACACACACGCAGCTATTTCACTTATGCGAGCGCGCTCTTTTCGCTTGAGAGAGAATTCCCGCTTTAACCCGCCGACAGACGCGAGACGTGGGCCTCTTTCGATCAACATTTTAACGGCCGAATTATTGAAATAAACCGCGTACGAGACTATTTGTAGCTAGACGTTGTTACCCTACTCGAGAGGGTAGACTGGGCTACAATAGTTTTCGCCGTGCTCGTCCACGTCGTTCTCTCTCTCTCTCTCTCTCTCTCTCTCTCTCTCTCTCTCTCTCTCGGCGCCATCGACCCTTAGCCCCTCAGCCTTCTTTTGCTGTCGTTCTCTCCGCCAAGCATCACGCTCTGCCCTTTCAAGAAAAGAAGGTGCACACGCCTCCCCGTTGACATTAACGACCGTAATTCGTTTCGTGCCGATCGAAGTGGGCTTCGCAGTTGCGACGGTTCTTGCCCGCCATTGCAACATTGTCTCTCTCCGAGTCGTTGGAGAGTTTATGTTCGCGAAGGGAGGAGGGAAGTTATTAAGGTATTACTAGCGCTGGGTGCCGTATCAAGAAGGGGCTTCATTATTTGTTTTCAATTGCATCAGAAATTTCTTACGGCCCTGATTCAATCCATGCAGACATTCCGTATACATATGTGCACACTAGTATACTTGGCAATAATGCATACTAGCGTTTGTAGCGCAGTTCAGGCTGAACACAAGCACTCAATTTACAATTTTATATTCACCATTTTTTTTCTCCTGAACTAGACGGTGAAAAGTCTTTTTTTTTCTTTTAAAATGTTCCTCGAATGTTAATCTATAACCTGGAATTTTTGCAAAAAAAGTTTAAGAGCCGTTTTTGAGTTATTATCAAAAAACCGTTTTATTGTGATCATTACCATTGCTTTAGATGGAGAAAACGCTAAACTTTAATTGTTAATAACTCGAGTTCTAGACGGTGGATCAATTTCATTTATAAGAAAAAAATTGTTATTTTTAAAAAATCTTCAATTTAAGTCCGGTTTAAAAAAAAGTTTAAGAAAAGTGATTCAGCGCTAGTAATACCTTAAGTGGACGGCCATGGGCGATGGAGTCGATTTTATTTTGGCGTCGCCCCCTACCGCTTCGCGTTGGCGCTGGAAATTTTCTTCGCGAACGAGATAATTAATTCGTCTGAAACGCTCGCGAGCTCACGACCCCGCACACATCGTAATTATAGATTTAACGGTCTTGCGAATAGTCCGACGGACTACCGAACGGTCGCGTAAAAAGTTGCAGGAAAATTGAATCAGGGAGGAACGCGGCATTACCGTGCGCGCTTCATTTTCATTTTCACTCGCGCCGCGTATACTGCCTCTCTCTCTCTCTCTCTCTCTCTCCGCCTGGACATTCGCTATTCCCCGGGCGAGAGGCCTAACCTCATTCAGTTAGGAAGATTCACGATCAAGTTACGGCTCAGGCACGCGAATAATCGTAAAACGCTTCGTGCCTGCGAGAACACGCATTCGTTTCGTACCTGAGGAGATACGCACGTGTCTACGGGTGCACCGAACAGGGCCGCGTGTTCACTGGATGGATAAACTCTTAGGAAAGTTGAACATTATCATTCGTCGAAAAGCCCCCGATCCTTCCGTTGTGCATTGACAATCGTAACGTAACGTGAAAAGTTACCTGTCTACTCGCAAAAGCTTTCGCACGAAGCAAAATGGCAGCCTACGCCAATGGATGATAAATTGTAATTTTTTAGGGAAACTTTTCGCTTCACCATGGACGAGTCTACTACGACTCTTGTGTGCGGTGTGCACTGAGTGAATCGTTGAATCAGCAGGTGCAGAATGAAGGGACGCGTTTTCTCGCAGCTGAAGCAAAGTGAGTCGGGCCGCGGCCCTGGTACGCGTATGCTTTACTTACTGGCATTATACATGCGGGTTATGCATTATTATGCGCCGTACGGGCTAATAAAAATTTTTTTGCGCCCGTCCTCGTACCACGGCGGCCGTTGTCTGCTCGCATAACGTTAACATACCGCGATGTTAACGTTACAGTGTTAGTACCAGTCATCCTCCTCCTTCTTCTCCTTTTTGCACTCTCTCTCCCCACCGGCCGTCCTCTTCTCGTGTCGGTCTGGCGGACACCACTCCCCCTTTAAAGTCATTTCAACGCGTTTCCTTCCAAGTTCACCGATTTTTCTCATGACGTCACTGCCCTCGCGCCCCGCTTATTTCGCGTGGGCTCGTTTATTCTCCATTATTTTCTTTTCCTGCCCGGCATTCTTTTCATCGGGTCGTGCTCTTCTCGGAAAGTGCTTTCAAACGAGTTCTCCCGGATCCGGTACGCGCGATGAGAAACGATCGGCGTATCTGTAAATGCGGCACATACATTGTCGAGTTATTACCGGTGGAGGGGGAAAAAAGTGTAGCGTTTAAAGCTTAAAGCGACGCGCCGATGACATGTTTAAGGAGTCCGGGGCCGATCGGAGGTGGCGCGAAGGACCCCGTTACGGACGCGTTAATAAGGTCCATGACGACGGCCGAAATTAGTCCTGGGCGTAATTTCGAATTTCTCCGATGAGACTTTGATGGAAGCCGGCGATGGAGTTTCGTTCGATCGGAGCGATTAAGAAGAAGCTGGCATAATTTTCCTCTCCTTCGCGACAAGGGGTGCGTCGGGGAAGGGTGTCAGGCGAATTTAGACGGAGCGAATGTTTCGAAATAATTAACTGACCTAGCACGCGGAGACCGTTGAGAAGCGTCTCGACTTTTCGCGAAGCCGGGCAATTTCGAGAATTCCGGCGACCTTGCGCCAACAGTTACGACGACGAGTGACGAGTAGTCGTCGGCGACGTCATTAGGTCGTCGTCCGTCATCTCCGTCGGAGGTCCCCACCTGCGTCGCCGTAGATCTTGGAAAATAGTGCAGTTCCCGCCTCGAAAATAGATCTCTCCCCGCGTTCGTCGCGACGCGACGCGACGAAAAAAGAGGTGGTTGTTTCTGGACAAATAATGTGTGATCGCGGCTGTCAAGAGGCCCATGTCGCATGTCGCGCTGGGATTGTCCGACGAACGCGGAACCGCGAATTCTCGTCTAAATATATAAGAATGAAACGGCGCGGGCGGGCGCACGTACCGAGCCGTCCTCTTTTCATCGGGCATCATTTCTTTACGCACGCAATGTCCATTTATTTCCCTTCGCTGTCAGTTTTGCGTAAGAGAAATATAGCCGGTCGCTGTTGATCGGCTCCGACGCGACGAGTAGTTCGGAGTTCGGACTGTTCGGAGAGCGAGAGCCGCCTCGAGCCGATCGTCATTCTTCGCTTGCCCGGTGCCCGGGTCCTTCCACGCGTCTCCGCGACACAATGGAGCAATTATAACACGGGAGGACGAGCGTCGGTCAAACGAGGCGTAGTAATGAATCTGGTGTGCTACCAATAAAACTCGAGTGCCGTAAAGGCGCCTCTTCGCGAATGAGCGCCCGCCATGCTGGCAAGTCGCACAATTGTGTTGCATAAATCTAGGCCCGGCGCGCGGCGTCGTAAACGAAAAATAACTGTACGCCATTTTAGACCCTCTATCCTTCGATGCGCCTGTCGGTGTCTGTTTTTAGCCAAATTCTATTTCTCGATGGCGCGTCACGCGACCAGGCGACACTACGCTTTGATTTCGGAGCGTGCGGTAGATTTAAGGCAGCCTCATTGTTCGCCGGCTTCGTTCGAAACGGAGCGAATTCCGGCGGAAGGGCAGACTCCAGTCATCGTTTTTCGTCGAGCGTTCGAGACAGCAGTCGAGTGCGGATCGCACAACCTTTCCACGTTCGAGTGACGATAGCCGAACGTTTGACCCGACTCGAAAGAACATGTCGTTGTCACATGGAGGAAATCGATTTTATCTAAATGTGCGCACTCGCAATGTCAGTGCGCGCCCCGGACCGGGACAATGAACGCATTCTATCAGATGCTAATTCCAGCGGGCGGTTTTATTGGTAGTTGGTGCGAGTAACAGCGCGAGCAGACTTGGAAGTTCGATGCGTGGGAGTGAGAGAGCACGGGGCGCAACAGCTCGATGTTTCCTTCTACCAATGTGTACGACCCAATTAATTTCTTCCAAGCGGAAACGTTCATAAGTTCATACCCCTTTCATGACCGATACAAAGACAGTTGCATCGTCTTTCCTTGTTCGACATCAACCGCGAAACTGCCGCCAGAGAGAAAATCATGAAACCTCGTACTTTCTCACATCGACGCTCCACTTTTCTAACGAATCGGTAATCATTAAACGACTATCATTACCGACTTAAGGTTTGACTAGCCTTTTGACGATAATCTTGAGATCTCATCGGATCTTTGCATGCGTGTAAAGCCGGTAGCTGGAAAGTCGTTGTCTTATGCATACCTTGCACTCCGGTTATGCTACCGTGTCTCAAGTATCGGCAATGTCTTCATAGGCGAAAACGCGCTCCCCACGTTCAGGCGGGCTGCAGCTTTATGATTCGCGGCGGTCGTAAATCAGTCAGTAGTCGAGATCGGGCGATCGCTGCCGATAGATAATGTGTACGCTGGATGCGATTTCACGCGTGAGATCGGTACACCTCATGCGGAATGCGGTTTTTCTCTTTGCACGCCGTGCGTTTCGTTCGCTCTCATGCCGGCGCGGCGCGGTGCGACTTCTACAATGGGACCTATTAGACGAAGTGAATAACAGTGGGTGTTATGGGTGCCGATACGCAACGAGCGATAACGCCGTTTTGCCACAGAAAGTGCAAGGGCAGTCAGCCGGATTTAATCATTGCTTCTTTCTTCACGCCACTCTGCTCAGTTCTTACAGGCTCTTTTCCACACGAGGCCGCTTGTGGCTTGAACATCATTCCATCATACGGTGGGCTTTCAGACGAGGCCACTGCTGTGGGCCGGCGATTTACCCTGCGCTTTTTTCATGCGCTTCGCGAAAACTGACAAGTTGCCTCGTGTGAAAGCCCCCTTACCACCCCACGCCACCGCTTTTTCTTCGCGGTTTCATTATTGAAATTCCACGCGTCTCGCGTTGGCCCTCTCCGTGAAGAGAGACTGCGGGCCTCTGAAGATTCCTTCACAACGATTCCGTTTATCCGTGAATCGCGAGCGTAGGGAGTCTCGAACGGGCTTCTCAACGGGCCGACCAATGAATCGGCCCGGACTCCGGAGTGTGAAGCTGCGCGACTCGCATTGTCAATGCATCGTGTCATTGGCCAGTCTCGATTGTTACTGCACCTTCGAGAGAGTTTCCTTTTCTCATTCGCGAGAGAGCCACGTGCAGGGTCGGGGAGTGTTGCGTGGGCGTCGTGCCGTAACACCTGGGCGCACGTGACGGGGAAAGAAAGAAGGTGATCAGAGAGAGAGAGAGAGAGAGAGAGAGAGTGGGGCGGTGGAGGGTCGACTGCCCCGTTTACAGTGTAGATATTAACGCGGAGGTCGTTTCCCATGGCCCCCTCCGCCGGTTATGTACATTGCGGCAGCATGCAACTCGTCGTTAATTCACGGCAGTAATTACAAAAGGAGGAAATCCAGATCATTAAGATTATAGCCGATATTAAGCTGCGCCTTGCGATGCGTACGGTATGCTCGTGAAAGTGCGCACTTGGCGTTTGTGTACGTCATACGTATATACACATCGACTGAATGGGATGCAGAATGAAAGCAGAAAACCCGGCCAGTTAGTGTGGTAAAGGCGGCGAATGACTTCTACTTCTCGCATCCTTCTGGCCGTGTCGATAGATGGTAACGAGTTGAACATAGTACTGGCAGGTTACATTAGAGCCATGGAGGATGAATACAGTTTTCCGCATGTGGCCTAAAATTGCTGATTGTTTTTCAAATTTTTCTAGTCTAATCCGTTAGAGGTGGGGAGTCGGAACATACTCTCGATTCTGTAAAACGTCCAATATATGGTAACGAAACTGGACATTCGTTTCTCAGCTTTGAGTCTGACGTAGTGCGCGATCGATACAATCCACACTTGGTACAAATTGCTGCGATATACTGCAACCGACATACCACGGGGCATGAATATAAAGTAGAGATTCCGCGGATGCCGTGTCGTCAGATATTAAAGTGTGAAAAAGATGTGCAAGTAGAAAGAAGGGAGTGGAGATGAGGGACGAGAAAGAGGCAAAGTCGAAGTGGGATGGGAAGAGGAGGGAGGAGAGGTTGGAGGGTAACGCGGCGTGCACGCGACGAAGAGAGGACGGCCCGTAAACCGTTCTACGTGCGTCGAATTGTGCTTACTCTGTAAACTCGTTGCTTCCTCCCGTCTCACATGCGATCGGGCGTCCCGAGCGCGACTGCATCGATCACGCGAAAGCGATCCGTTCCGCGGAATCGATTCTTCGTGGCTTTTCTTGCGCGCCGCTACGAGGAAACGTCGACGGAGGACGACAGGGCCGTACGAGACTGGACGGCAGCTATCCGTGGAATTCTTTTCTCTGTCCCCCCTACCGGCGCACCGTTTTATTGGCTCGCTTTTCGATTGTCGCCAAGCTAGACAGAACTTATAGCCCGCGGCCGACGAGCTTAACTCTCTCGCACGTCGGAAGCGGCAGTCTGTCGCGACGGGCTTATCGGCGAAACGCATCGGCATTTCGTTCTCAAGCGGCTCCCACTGCTTCCAGGGCTCTGGCTCAGGGCGTGTCGATAATACTGGCCCGTCCAACGGCGCGTGTGCTGCGCACGAAAACGCGGAACGAGACTTTTTTTCCGAACGGCACGCGAAGCGTATCCGCGAGGTATATCCGCGTTTTCGAGGCTTCGCGGAACGCTGGAAATCGCGCCGGTATATCGCAGAATCTCTCCCGTCGTACATATCGTATTGTGCTAAGACACTGAACGGCTTCACTGACGGCCACGCTATTAAAATACCAGGCTAATGTCGTTCGCTCGCCAAACGACCGGTCGCTACCGATCTGCTTACACCTGTGTGCCGCGTGCGCCTTCGGCCGTGGGACGTGGAGATTTGTTCCGTACGTATCGCGAAATCATTACGCTAATCGTTACTGCCACGGGTTCGTTAAACGCTCTCGGCTCGATTACGTAATACGGAACGTGCGACAGAGTGAGAGAGAGAGAGAGAGAGACAGAGACGAAGCGGTAACACACCCACGATCCTCGAATGTTCGTACCCTCGTATGATTTGCATATATCGCGATGACTCAGGGAGAAAATTACGGGCGGTGTATGAGAGGGAGTGGGGAGGTGGCGGAAGGAAAGCCGGCGAGAGGAGGAGGGAGAGTGAGAGGCGAAAACAGGCTGAGCATTGTGTCATGGGAAACAAAGATTCTCAAGTGTCAATTTGCGAATCGCGTACGTGCGCCCTCTCGTTGCGTCCTGTTGGTTATTCGAGACGATTACGTAGTTGCGTACCGCGTTTCGTTTTACAGACAATTTAATGAGCGATAACAATCGCTCCACTCCCACCGCGGTACGGTTCTGTGCGTCGTGAAAAATATACGTTTCCTTGAGATCGCGAGTGGTTCCTCATGATACTTTATTCGGCCGGTGCTTTCTCATTATGTAATGGGTATTAAGCAGAATAATCGGCGAGAATGGAAGATACGGCATGAATCGAACACTGACAGGTATTCCATAATATTTGGATAGATCTCGTAAGCGGCCGAATTGCGTGCTCATTGGGCGTGGGAGTCGGAGAAAAGTCTTCAAACAAACTAGTCCGCTCGCCTATAGCGATCTTGCCATGTATTTTTTTGTTCAAACAACTGCGATAGCCGGAGCCTGGCGAATGTTAAGATCTGAAATGTGACGTCATTTGGCGCTCATTTCCTCCGCCCAAGCCCATTCCTTCCTCGCGTACTGGTCTCTCTTCGCGAGAATGAGTTCTCCCCTTCGCTTTACATCCGACGTCATCTTTTTAGACCTTTCTTTGAACTCGTTCGTGCCTGAAAATTGTTAGGCACGGTAGGCTACGGACTTCCGTGGGTGAAACTTTAACACCTTCCCTAGTCGAATGTCCATAAACTGGGAGGAACAAACGATCCATATCGAGAATGAATCGCAGGTCCGCACTGCCGGTCGGCGGTTCGTTTATGGCTGCTTTGTCGCCGGTTAAACCAATGTTTGTACCAACTGCTTCATGCTTCGAGCACACGTGCTCGAGTATTGCATACCGATATGCATATATGAAAGATCGCAGATAGGCTCGCCGAGCTTTAAGGGCATCTCACACGGCGCTTCAAGTATTTAATGGCGCGATTCACTACTTTCGCGTGCTACCCCGGTATCGTGCCGGGATATCCGATAATTCACGGCTGCAAATAGAGCTTTGCACGATGCATTTACTTCGCGTGTATGTTCTCACTTAAATGCCCATTACGTAAGTGACTCCATCTACATAGTATAGGTAGCAGGTTGCGCATTTACTTAATTTTGTACAATGTATTCTCAAATAAGAATTCTTACACTGAATGTAGTCAACAGATATATACCTTTGGTTAGGAGGTATTGAATATCACAGCAGGATTTTGTCCTAAAATGCTTTGAGATCAATGACTTCTGTAAGATCGTGGGCGGACGATTGTGAGTAGACCTTAAAGGATCGATACACTGTCGTGTATGCAGAGGGTTGGCAACCGTTGGCAATGCTGAGCATCGGAGGGATAAGCATCGACGTGTAATCGTTTCGATAAGTGTATCGATTATTTATCGACGGGGTGGCCGGATTGGCGAAGAGAGGCGCCGCCGATTTATCGTTCCATATCCAGCGTGGATCGAGACGTCGATACGGGGCGCGATCTTGATCTTCGAGCTGTGATCCCCGCTGCCACGGCAGTGAAATGGCACGATTCGCGATGATAGATCATCTAGCAAGACTAATTATCTCGCGGCTAATTGCTCCCACACGCAAACAGATTGGTTGGTCGAAGCGTTACAAAACAGTGGGAAATATTGTTACCGCTTTCGCGCGGTTATGAATTCTTAAGCAACTTCCGCGCGCTAAGCTCTCGCATAGACATTATCGAGAAATTATTGACAGAACCAGTCGACCAGGCGGTCGATCGGAACCAGTATTTTATTATATATTTCGCCGCGCCGTTTGTTTAGAATTAACGCTCCTACGCTTGTTGTCGTTACAGCCGGCCGCCTGCAGTAGAATTTTTCTTAAAATCATGCGCAATTATCAGTATGCAATTCGGCCATTACTTTCGCGCCTTACATCACGCACAAAGAGCCTTATGTCGTAAAAGTGGCTCGTGCCGCCTTCGCACCCTCCTTTCTCCACGGCCTATTTTTGTTAGGTGATGGAGTGGTCGACGGCGGAAAAGAACGACAAAGCGGCGCTTCATCTCTCGCTCGGCGAGAGGCTGCGAAATCGAAAATCACCTTTGGCGTCTGTTAGCCCTCCTCCGATGTCCATTCGGTGGCCTCCTCTCTTTTAATAACCATACTTTGCGATTCGTTAAGCCTCTTCGTTACAGTGCACGTTTAAAAGGCCCCCTTTGCCGCGACCAACGACGAGGATAGCGACGCACGGAGCGAGCACAAGAGAAGTGAAAGCGAAGGAGGGAGAAGGACGGAGAAAGGGAGAGGTTCGTTTTCGCGTCACACGCCACGGAAGCTAGTTATCCTCGACTTCTGAATACATATCCCGCGTTCAGGAAAGTGTCGGGCGCCGATCGGCCACGCTCTCCCCCGATTCATCGATCGATCGGCAATTTCGGGGGGAGATTCGTCGATCGACCTCGATGAGAAAGACCCAAGTCTCTGAGGTATAGGCGTTGAGCAATTTACCGTTGATATTTTCCATTAACGATGCCCGGCGATTCGTCACGTAAAAACGTCGCTCGATCTCGCTTATTAACGTCACCGTGTCAAAAGTGATCCCGATCGCGGTACATATATCGCTTCATCCACAACGTTCGTTTCGGGAGCCTAATCGGTTTTACAATGTATCGATGTCCGGTAGTTAATCCGCCGGCAGCGGATATATAACGTTCGCGATTCGTTCGAAAGCCGCGTAACTGGTAACGGCCACTCCTTGGAAATGTAAATTCACACGAGTAACGAACTTTCGTGCACACGACCGATCAGGCCTAAATCATTTTCCGTTTATTTCGGTCGGAATCGCGTGCCAGATAACCGTGGAGAGATTTGTGAATTCTAATTAACTTATTGGAAAAGGCAGTCGTGGTATACTCAGCGACACGTGCGCGTATGTGATGTCATTCAGGATATAAAACTGCAATGCGACAACTTGACACATATGACGCAAGTGTTTTGCATTTCTGTGCTTCTAGACGTCCATAACAAGTCCCTGTTCGCCATCCGTTGCGAACTATTAACCCTCGCGTCTGGAAATTTTCGACGGGCAAATTCGAGATGGCAGTTGGAAAGACGTAGGTGTTCGCAACGATCCCGTGCACTCATCCACGGTGGATCGTCGCTCATAATGCAACATTCGTGGCCGTATCTCGGCGGATCGGCGCTGGAGGCAGTCCGATTATGATAATAGATCTCATCTTCGGCGCGGCGGGCGTCACGATGCAGCGCCGACGAGATTGAGTCGTTATGGATTATCATTTTACACGCCTCGCGCACCGACGACTTTATACAGCGCGCAAGTATTAATTTTATTTATAAGACAAGCCGCTAGCGCTACCGTCAATGTCGCGTTTCTTTTCTCACAGAATTCTGCAGAGAGGGCGCAACACGGACGCCATCTGGCAGGTTGATTTTTCGCTCGTGCGAGACGTAGGTAGATCGGTTGAACACACGACACCAAGACCAAGTTCCCTCCATCCGTTCTCCGCTAATGATTATCTCACGTAATAGTGGTACCAATGGTAACGGCCACGACGATGGCGCCGGGCCCGCAGGGAATTCGCGCAAGCTCGCACGTAAATGAACGATCGGCGCGGTGAGGGGGAGAAGCGCGTGCGTTGGTAAGGACATGGCCTTCTTACTTGTGCGTCTTTATGCGCCGGCCGATCGTCGCTCATTGGCTCTCGGACCCGTCGATATCGGCATCGCCGCGCCGTTTTCCACGGGTGTCCAGTACACTTCTTTCTCGCGCACAATAAGATATTTATCGTTCGCGTTGGATGGAGCCGAGAGGCCGTGGCCCGAGTCCCCCGAAGTCACCATTGTATCTACCGAGGAGTGATGTATGGCCGTGGAATTGGTAGGAATTGAAACTTGTTACCGCCACGAGGAGGAGATACCGCCGAGATTTAAGCCCTGTCCTTATGCCGTCGCGCCGCCGAGATAACAGCCCCCTTTCGCCAGCCCGCAATAGCAAACGGCGAACGGCCATAGCAAACGCCGAGTCGGATCGGAGCCCGGAGAAGTCGAAAAATATACCCCTCTGCTACCGTTCGCCGCCCTCCACTTCCTACTCTGCCGTCAAATTAATCGCGATAGGGCGAACCGTTACGTCTGAGGATTCCTTTCGGTTTACTCGGTCACGTATAGAGAGTGAAACGGCCAGGTATACACAAATATTCAATTATCAAACGGTCACAAGATATTTCCTTTACTAATATTAGGCGATCGCTGGTGTCGGATTATACGGCAGTGATGCGGGCGGCCAACTTTCTGGAGAACCGTTTCAGGAGCGCTTCCTGGGACTAGGAAATCGTCAGAAATTTATCTAACTCGCTATACGGGAGTGATGAATTGGCCGGTTTGTGCATACCGTTGATAAAGATAACGTCAGCGGTAAAAGGCGGAGTAATCGCGATACAAGAGGCGCTCGATTCCTATCCAAAATCTCGTTTAGCTTCATGTAAATAAAATTCGACTGTGCGCATAGCGGAGCAGCGGGCGGAAAGGGAATGCTGACAATTTATTAAGACGATCCGTAAGCGATAAGGCGGCCCCCATTCAATGGCCACGAAGATCCTGCTCGATTTTCTTTTTCGACCGCTTCGATTCCGAGGATTCGATAACCATCCGTGCTCTCTCTCTCTCTCTCTCTTTCTCTGCTTCTCTCTTTCCTGCTCCGATTCTCTTTCCTTCCTTCACGCTTCCATACCACGATCGCTACGGTATTAAGGACGTAGCCGAGAAAATTTGTACGACCGGTCGTCGTTATAGATTCGAAACAAGATTGCCCCTCTCCCTTGTTCCTTGCTTCTTCTTTTCTTTTTCTTTTTTTCTTCACCATCGAGAACTTTAAACTTTGTCGACGGCAGCGTTCGAATAAAGATGGCCGTCTGTTATCGGTGCTCCGCATCTGAACGCCTTAAATTAAGATTATAACTCAGGCCACATTCTATTAGGATAATGGGTCAATCTCCCGTGGACGGAATCTTCGAGTGGCTCGCAACAAATGACAGTGAAATTCTTAATTGCCCCCATCCGTTCTCTGTTACTTTTCGGCAGTGGCAATTACGATTCGGCGAGAGTTATTGTCGGGAAACAATATTGCCGTGGTCGTAAAATATTGCACTCCAGTTCCGCGGAGATTTATAGCAACAGGCGGGCTTATTATTATTCACCCGGCTAGAAACGCCCATTACGTATTCAGTAATAACGAGCACACGTCGATGGCGAGTAATAATTTAGCGTAAGAACCTTAGAGACATACTAGCGATAATTGCGTGGGCGTGACGAGATACGGACAAACAGGATCCGTACAGGCGTTCGCCTTAATTTCATTATCGCTATCCGATTTGTAAGCACCGCCGATCGTTCGTAATTATCCTTTTCACTTTCTCAATTAGTCGATTCCTATCAGCCTGATGCGGCTGGTGTTTGCGTCGGCACTGAATCATTCGCATCGCCGATGTAATAATGTAAGCACAATGCAAATTTGCGGCGCGATAAGGGAGGGAGGGAGGGAGAGCAGGCACGGAGGGGGATTCACAGCGTCGGGTAGATCACAGTCATTAAGTCGCCTGATTTATTCGTCGCGATAACTCAGATCGTTGCGTCTAGAGCGTCCTTCTTCGCGAAATCTCGACACCGCATGTGAAATCACCTTAAAGGACCCTAAAGAAGGCTAATATGATGGTGTGTAGGCAGGAGGCGTGGGTTTGGTGCCAAGCAGACGAACAACCCCGGGGCAACTGCGAAACGATTTACAGGGGGCCGAGGTAGTCCGCTTAATTAGTAATAATTAGTAATTATCCGGCATTAGTCACCGGTTGATTGGTGAGAGCAATTATCGCCGGTAGGCAGAGGTAGCGCACTAATCGACCGTGCTACGCCTTCCGGGGGCCTCGCTTTTAGCGACTGACTAATTAATTAGAAACCCTTACGCCGGCAATTAGCGATCCATGATTAGTCATCGCGACAATCAATTTGTCACGGATAGGGAGAAGGCGCGCACGGCGCAGCCTTTTCCGACCTGTCCGTTCTTCTCTTATCGCCTCTTTAGTATCCGTAACATTAGCTGATAAGTATTCAATGTGCACTGTCGTCCTTCACGTTAGACATCACTTTAACATCGGGCACCGCCTGAATTATTTTGCATTGTGCTGCAAGTATGGCACTCACCAAATTGTCGAAACGGTACGGGCTTGACGCCGCGTCCGACGCTTTACGAGTATTTTATATTCGCCGGACACCGCATCACCTGTACGGCAGCGTTGATAAAAAAATTTTGCGGCGTGACAAACGAGAAAACGTGCAGAATAAAAGGTCACGCTTAAAATATACGCCTCCACGAGCGTTTACATTCTTTTTTGTTCTCTCTCTCTTTCTCTCTCTCTCGGCCCCTTCGGACTGGCGTGTAAAAAGCAACAATTTATGTCTCATCGGCGGCGACTGTAAATAGGGAAATTTATTCGCGTTCCTAAATTGCCGCCAAGTATAATATAGACTCCGGCGTGCGTGGATATCGGTGAGGCGTGGGCGCTGACATTTGTCACGATTTAAATGTCCATGGGGGACATCGGGGATCGCGCGCTGTGTCGGTTTTGCCTGGTCACGTTTAAGGGTCATCATAAAACGACGATAAAAAGTCGTGCCGGCGATATTTTACTATTTTACTATGTGCTCCCTTCTCGTCCATCGGATCCCCCACGTGGAAAAGGAATCGCGCAATGGAATCGATTTCACACCGTACAGCGGGAACTTGGTCGCGAAAACGTGACCGATAATATCGCTGATAAGATCGGAATTTAGATTTTGTTTGTCCGAGCCTCCCGACCCGGAAGGAATTGGCAGACCGGTTTCGTTAAAGGGATTCCCTTCTCCCTCTCGGCGCCGAGCGTAAGCTCGTCTCATACGCAATCCTACCTTATCGCGGAAACACTTAGCGAATGACGCGGAATGTGATGGACGCGATTAACCAGGTAAAAAGGAGAGTATAAATTCGGCACATCTACAAGCTCGTTCGCCCAGCAAGATGGAATTGCAGATGAGACCGGGCCGCGCGGACTGGAAGACATTGCCGGTCGTCCCTTCTTCTTTCACGGCAAAGTCGACTAGCGCGATAGGTATTATTAAGAGGGTATTATTCTTTTCTCCGGCTGGGAATTCTGGGCAACGAGTTCGCGGCGCAGGGAGGGTTCTCGTGGCTCGCTTTAAATTATATTGTATAAATTTGACCGTCTTTCACCCGGAAGGAACGGCCGAACTGATTGGTATACTCGTAAGGAATCGCGTCTTCCCTTTTGCTCTCCGAGCCCACCCCTCCCCTTCAAGTTCGCTGAACCTGACACCATTAATAATCCGCGATTTTTTTTACCACCGACAAGACAAATTGGCGCCCAATCGATGGCGGCCCGCTCTCGATTAATCAAAACTCGATCGCGCGAACGCCCACCGTTCATTATTGCACTTATATCGCTACCAGAGTATATATTCTGTAACGAGTTTTATCGTGCCGACAAAAGTCCCGTTTAATCGACAATGTAGTCCCCGCGTTCGCCTTGCCGCGGAAGCTTTCCATTCAAGATTTATAGGCATCGAGCAACAATGTCCAATACTTTGCGCAAACTCTGCGGGATATGTGCGAGAACTGATTTCGATCAGAGACATCCGGAAATCATTTTCGTTTTCTTCATCAACGTCTCCACAGAACTCGGACGTGGCCATCGGTAATTGTTAATACATCCATATCCGGTTCTATAGAGGAATTCTTCTCGCGTTTCAAATCTCACCGGTTCATCGGTTCGTAAGTTCTCTCCGGCGCGCCGCGCCGTCGCGTGGTCGGTCGTCGTCGGGACTATTTATAGATCCCGCATCGGACGAAGGAAGAGTGTAATCCATTCGTTTCGTTCGCACGACGATAGTTTTCATTTGTCAATGTAAAATCATTTCCCCGTTCCCCGGATCCGAAGGTCATCGATCAGACAGACCCGCTCATGCCACTCCACCCACGATCGACCCTTTTCCTTCCTCCGGCAGCCTGCGTTTCTCCGTAACGGTCTCGATTCACGATGCACATTCACAGTCCTCGACGATCTGATAATACGAGAACAAATGTGTTAATGGCCGTGGCGGGATGCTGCGTTATTACCACGTGCTTCCCTATGTACATTCGCTCATACGATACCACCGCATGCGAGTGTACAGTGTTCAGACTGAATGCTGTCAGCGGTCCCAACAACTATTTTATCATGTCTACTTTTTACATTTCGATGACTAGCTTCAAATTTGATGCCCTAGTCAGGCTTATAAATAGTTACGACCCAAAAGAATGAAGGATGCGTATCAATCCCTATCATATAATGTTTGCTGCAAATATTGCAGGAAGCAACATAATAAATGCTCATCGTTATGTATAATCATAGATCCCAAAACGGGTTCAATAAAGCCTGCGAGAAAGGGTTCGTTATTATCTGTGCGAGAAGTGAACGTCGTCGACAGCATTGAAGCCGTAGGTTGTACCTTGCCTACTCAACTGCGCGGCCTTACTTACGTGCGGCGTGTAAAGCCACCTCCGGCCCTCTTTACATCTTATCCGTGCGTGCGCACAAGTTATACAGACGCACGCGAATGCACGCCTCCCCGACGATTACATTATTTACAGTCGGTGCACTTCTTCCTCCCTTATCGTCCCGATCTCTCGTCCGGTCTAAGCAACTCTCGACCGCGAGTCAATTATTATTTAGAGCCACTTGTCTCGCTAGCTTTTTCCGTTGTCGCTATTAACGCTCCCCATTGTTAACGCCTGACGATTCCGTTTCTTCGCCGTAGTCCGGATCGCGAGATAGGGATTATGATTTACGCGAACGCTCCTCGCGAGAAAATAATTAACATCGGCGGCTGATTGTCGGGAAGGAAAAGGTGCGCGATTGGGAGGCAGAGATCGTGGCTGGTCTTAACCTTTCGAGCTCGTGTACGTGACTAGTGAGTCTCCTGGCTACCGCCCATTTCAGATTACCGTGTCGACGTTAGAGTTGAGATGTTGTAACTGGCCCTCATAGAAAGGAGAGTCTGTACGGTGGCGTCAGGTAGTTTTGTGCTTGGACATTGATATACTTGACACTGAAACTCGCCAACTTTTATTTAACGAGGACTGCACACTAAGCGGATTTAACGGAAAGCCGCGTTCAAGGGCGCCACCGTCGCTGTCCCGGAGGAATTTTCTAATCCCCTAATTAAATCGACTGAACGGCCGAGCACGTTATTGTAGTGGCGTAAAGGAACGATCGGAAGGGCCGCGAGGGCGATCCCACCGTCGATCGTTGCGCAGTAGGCATTGCGTTAGATCGGCCCTCGATACGTCCATGACGGCGCGGCGCGACGAGCGACGTAAGTTTTGGTCTGAGACGACTCGAGAGAGAGAGAAGCCCCGAAATCACGCGCGTTCCGCGCGCCCGGCTCCTTTTGTCGGCGCGCTTTCATTTTCGCGCCATTTTTGGCGAGGTCACTTTCGCCGATTATTAGTTTAATTTGAGATATAAAGCTGATGTAACTCGGTTGCAATTAGCTCTACCCGTCTTATCGATTGCTCTTTACGAGGAGCGCCAAGGCCGCGCGCGGCCAACTTTCGAATACCGATAACTCCCGCGATTTTTCATTAACGACGCCAGCACCCCGATCGTCGCACTTTACGCCATCCGCCGCATTCTCCGCGCACTCCGCTACGAGGAAATATCGCTCGCGTGCGTTGAGCCATGAATTTCGCGCGTGAAACCGGCCGGATAAGTCGGGCGTAAAATCAAATTAAACCACGATCGGAGTCTGTTGATTTTATTTACGGAGAACCTCCGCTAAAAGCACGGCGACTCGTGTTTTTATGGGGTTCGAGCGCGTCAAGAGGAGTCTTGCTGTATTTTTTAAAGCACCGCCGGAGTATGTCGCTTGTGAAAGCTTATTGTCCGCTCGTGATGTAAAGGCGAATAACTTAGCCCTTTATAAAATATAACGCGACGTTATCGTGAAATTTAACGACGAGATTAAAAGTTTAACTCACCGATGGCCAACGGGGATGCTTATCGCCCGAATCATCGCCTTTGGCGATCTTTATCTGTGTCAAGAGACGACGATGTTTATTTTTATGAATACCCGCCACAAAGAGACGGTGTAAAATGTCCTGCCACGACGAAGGAAGGGCCCGTTGTGAACGTTGCATAATGCGTGAGTCAAGACAAGCATGCGTGAAATAGCACCGTGGAAAGATCGTTATCGATTGACTTAGTAAATGATCCGGCGAGACAACTCGCGAGGAGTGTCGAGCCCATCTTCAAAAGCTCTCGGCATAAATCGCGTGGGCGCGTCCTCTGTGTTTGCCTCGAATTAACGTATTAATGCATTCATGAAAACCGCAACGTCACTTCGACGTTCGTCGTCATTGTCGTGTCCCAGTTTCTTTGTTCTCAATGAAGGAATGGACAACGGCAGGAAGGGATCGCATTAGGGCCATAATAAAGTTGTACAAATTCTACATAACATGCTTGTATACATGCTAAGGAATGAGAATATCAACATTTTTTAATATCAAAAACTTCAGACTTCACATGACTGTTATAACAAAAAACATTAATTAATTAGAAAATATGTATTATGTTTAAATAGTCACGGAGTCTTACATTCATAGAGCCTCTGAAAAACGAAAGCCGCACATATGAGAGAGGAGGGATGAGAGAGTAAAGTTCCACTGTTCAAATTTCGGCACATACAAAGCACTCATTACCATGAACGGCGAGCATTACGATATTAAAAAGTAATTTAATTAATGTTTCACATTGCCGATGAGTCGCCATTACGAAGCGAAAAATTTCGACAGTGCCGGAAGCAGGGTATGATTATCTACATTGCCGGTATTAACACGACATTATTAATGAGATACCGGTCGACGATCGAAACTGCTGACGTAATGGTAGGTTTTCAAGATAATCGCGGGTACTCTAAGTCCCGTGTTAAAGAAGGATGGAGAACGAGGGGCGATTGAAGGCGGCAAAGGAAGGGGGGGGGGGGAGAGAGAGAGAGAGAGAGAAGGCAGAAGGCGGGATTGAGAGAGGGAGTCTGGCAAAGGTGTTGGTGCTGGAATGCAGTATTACCATATCCAAACCTGACGTAACTTTCGTTGGGCAGTGACCTAGAGACGATCCTTTCGCGTGCAACTGCGTCTCGTTTAAGACGACTTCTCTCTCCCTCTCCCTCTCCTCTCTCGTTTTCTTTCAAGACTTGTTTATGTTTTCTCTACACTCACGCGCCGAACACCGCCACCGTTTACACCTCGTAATCAGTCTCCAGACACTTTCTTGTCTACTTATGCGATCTAATCCGCGGGCGGCCTAATGATCGTCGCAATACACAATTCCGATCTCTTGCCGCAGAAGTAGCAAAGGATTGCATCGCGTGAGGCGTCTTGAGGATGCAATTTCGTAATGAGGGATTTTGCGTAACGAGTCAAAAATCGGCACTCTTAGCTTCCGAGGTTTATGAGTTGCCCTCTCATGCCGACGGACACTTGCGCCACGCGTTCTTCAAAGTTCCGCGCCACGCCGTCCCTTGACCCGTGCGCTCGTTGCATTTTAAGGTAAAACGTTCACCCTCCTCGACGTCAGTCGGTTTCGTCAACGTCGCGACGCCGTGGAAAATATTGTTTCGACGCTAATTCACACTTTCCAGGAAAAATTGGGAAGGCGGAATTAAGAAGGTGCTGAAGGTCTCACTTTGTGACGGCAAGTTTTTATCAAAACCTATAGAGGCAGACCGCTTCCGACGTTTTACAGTCTGGCTGCTCGTTTGTTATGCAAATGCGCCTCGTAAAATGGTAATGAATGCCTCTATTTAATAACGTACGTTCTATGAGCCGTTTCACAGCAGAGCGAGTCCTTGTGTTTCATCGATCTGTCGACGTTGTTGCCGTTAACGATATCGGTGTGTAACCAGTTGCATCGTGGGGCAGGATTTTTTATTCGCCTGCCTAATGAAACAGCTGGTTAGACTACGTCACTGTACTCCTACGTGGTGCCAAAGGTAGTTGAAGCCTACGCACAAACGGGCAAAATGGTACTCTGACGTAACGTGCGAAGCATCGCGTATCGTTTCGAGGAGAACAGATCAACGTATGGAACGGCATGTACCTGGAATCCTCTAGTTAGCATCGAAAGCCATCATTAACCGTTCGCTTTAAGCCCCCTCTAATTGAAAAGGTACACTTGGAATTGGGCAAGCCCGCGAGGCGTGAAATTGAGGATAATTAATACTTGGCGTGTAATGTAATAATTTGTAACTCTTCCGCGAGCAAGAGCGCACGCGCTCTATGCGACGTTGTCTCGTCCCGTGAGTCATTACCGTTGCTAAAGGCCCACGGCATTGCGACGGAGAAATTAACGTTGTTCTGTGCTGCGTGGCTCGTCGGTGAAGCAGTGTCCGCCGGCGATTTCGGTATCTCCGCGAGAGACTGCAATATTTGCACACTCGTTGCAGTTGGTCGATTAATGTACGCCGAGTGAGATGATCTCATCCTCTTTTACCTTCTTCTTCTTCGTCCTCGCTGCCTCCTCGCTCCTTCTGCTTCGCTCCACCCTCCTTATCCTTTTCGCGGATAATGTTGTAGCGCTTAAGCGACGACTTTGATTTATGAGGAAATCGAGCATACCCCGTGTTACGCGCTGGCAGGAGCAGCGAATCTACGGACACTGGGTAATATCTTGGTCGTGAGATGATAATCGGGAGAATCGCGACTTCTTCATCACGGCCTTACATTCCTCATCGAACTGCAACGACAATCTTAACGCGACGATAGGAGGGGCATGCCCGGGCAAATGGAGAGATTTCGTCGACCGTCATATATCGCGCGTAATACCGCGCAGCCAAACTTGGCCGAAAATTCGTTGGGCGAATTTAATCGGCGTTTGCACTTTGAAAAATCTCACGGCGCTGAATAACTTACTCTCGGCCCTGGAACCGGTATATGGCGACGGGCAGTGCGTCGGTCGGGCAGTGCGCGACCAGCGAAATGATTCACTTAATCTTCTTCTCCTTGAAAATTGCCAGCGCCTCCATCGGCGGCCGTTCGTTCTTTCGTCGTCGATGCTGTTGCCGATATGTAAAATCGGGACACGACGAGAGTCCCGGCTTACATCTTTATTACGTCGCCCGTTCCCTTCAGCTTTATTCCCTTTCCCCGAATAATAATCCGCGAGATCGTAATCTCAGCAGAAACGCTGCCCGCAGTCGGACGCGCGTCGGCTTGCTTCGGGACGCCCTTCTCGACATCTCTTTATCATCTTATTGTTCCCTCCTTATCCGCCGGCCATCTCGACTTTTCGATGGGGTCGTGTGCGCGCGGTGGTCCGAAATATCGACGCGAATAAATCGTCGATTGACCGCCGCGCGAATCGCTGGAACGTGCGCGCAAAGATCTTGCCCGAGAATCGCCGCGGATAGATTGTGATCTTGATCCGCAAACATCGGCCAGCCCCGAGCTCATCGGACGCGGCTTGCGTTCTCTCGCGGCTATCGAAATAGGTGAAGGGTCACCTTAGACGCTCGCGAGAGTTCTTAGAAATAAGCTTGATTTCGAGATGGAAATGGAAGGAGACCGAATAGAGCCAGCCGTGTGACATATTGGGAAGGATCGGAGAAAAAAGATGGTTACACGTGCGTGGAAGTACCTAGCTGGAGAAAGGAAAGGAAAGGGAGAGGGATAAACTTCCTCCTTTTCGCCTTTGCTCACAAGGGCATCAGAGAGAGATCAGATAGGGGGCACTTCGGGGAGCATGCGGCCGGACTACAAAGTGATATCCGACGGAGATATAGTTGTGCGTGTGTGTGTGTGCGTGTGTGTGCACACACCGTGTTCACCCGATTACGTAACCCCGCGGCAAGGAAGACTGATTCACCGTGCTCGACTGCGCTCTCGAGACGCAGAGGCTGAGAGCCGTTCACGAAGGTTGCTCCACAACTCTTCTCGAGTTCGCTCTTCGTACACCCTACGTGATAAAGCATTTGCTTGTCGCAATCGCCGCGCTTTTATAATGAATCGATTTGCACCAATCGGCAACTAGGAAGCAATTTTTGCTCCTCGAATAATTCTTAACACTATACTTGCGGGCAAGGAGCGTATAGAATCATTTGATCCAATAGAAAGTTTTATCGGCCCCAGCCATCGAAATTCCAATGACAGTCCGGGTCCGTGGTGCGCGCCACCCGAAATCGTCATCCCACACAGCGTTACCGCCTCTAACGATCTTCGTGTAATGCGATGCCGCGTGAATGCAAAATGTCGAAATGCATAAGGATAATCCAGTTCATAACTCATGCTCTTACATGGGTAATCAGGCGGATTACAAACTGCGCCGTTTCGTTGAATCGTGTAATAATTCCGGGGCCCGTCATGGCGAGGCTGGCCCACGGCGGGGGACAATATTTTATCTGGATCGTAAATCGATACGCGGGCGGCCAACAGTAGCTTCGTGACACGTGGGCATCTTCGAAGTATGCAAGGACAGTGTGTCGAATGTCGTTTCCGTCGCGATCCTCTCTCTCTCTCTTCCCCTCCGCTTGGTGTGCAACTTAGCCGGTACACATTTTATCGGAACCCCTCGAGGGCAGACCAAATTTTTTCAACGTAACCCGCGAGAATATTTATGGAACGATGTCGATCGACACCCCGCCATTTAATCCCGCGCAACAATGCGACGTCTGCTATGTAATTTCACGTCCGAACCTGTTCATTTTGAAAGGGGCCCGTAATTTAATGATACACTCGGTAGGCACTGGCAACTAGTTAATTTCCGTGTCGGGGGCGTAAGATTATCTCATTCGCCGTTTTTTCTCTGTCAATCCGCATTCCGTTATTGCTAGCATCGAAAGATTTTTTTCGGAGGCACTCGCTTAGCATCACCCGCGGGCTCGGTAGGCGAGTGCTGCTCCTTTTTTTGCCCAAGAAATTCCACCCCACGCGAATTATAGGCTGCACATGACTGGCTAGAGTGAGAGAGGTTGAGCGCGTGGGTGTACGTACAAGAGTATCCTCTATCCTCTCCGCTCTCTCTCGCGTCGGTACCTCGAATCTCGGATCTCGAATCTCGAAGCTCGATTCGCCGAGGGCCGATCTTATCTCGAGTTGCGCTTGCGAGCCTGTGCGTATGTGGGTTCGGTTACGCGCAATATCTCGATTGTGCCCTCATCTGCATGCCGTCGTAATAATTCGGCCGCGGTTTCGAATGCGTCAATACTACCGTCCTCTGCGGGCGACTGGGGCGACGGAGGAAAGCGGGAGAGGAATCGATTCGACTCCTCTCCTCGATCACTCCCTGTTCCTGTTTTTGCGTTTGCCCGGTTGACAGACGAACGATCAATTCCGTTAGTCGAACAAGTCCGGCATCGGTACCGCAGAAATTGCCACTTAAATCGGTCCGGTAACGTCGAATTTCGACGGCGCGAGATTGCAATACAGATTCGATTTTCTCGTAATTACCGAAATAAAATCGAATTGACGTCTTTATTGACGTTTTGAAGTAATACCGTTGTGCGCGTCAAACGTGGACGAAGAGCGACGCGACTCTCGCCAGCCCACACTCGGATATTTAAGAAGTTGTCCTGTGAAGAGTGGGTAAGCAATGTTACTTCGCGGATGGCATCGCTGTGTAGCGCCGCATTGTCAACGGTCCGCAAAGGTCAGGGCCGTTTCTCTTCTATGCACCTTCGAAGAATGACACTCGTCGCCGTCATCGTCGTCATCGCCGTCGCCGTCGCCGTCGTCGTCGGTGTACCTACAGAGGCGGGATTGCAGAATTAATTATGCGTCGGGACATTGGCCTCGCCGCGGGAGTTGTGTTGGCAATATCGTTTAGCGCATTTCCAGCGGAGCATTTACGACCTTTTTTACGTCCTTACGCCGCCTCACCGCTCTCTTGTCCCTTTAATGCCCATTCCTGCAATTAGTAATTATGCCCGTGGCAAATCCAATTGTCTTCGGACGGTCTCAGCAGCCACAAGTTGCGAGGCGATATCTTACCGAGTACAAATTATCGGAAAGAGTAAGGATAAAAATCGGTGAAGGAAGTAACTTAACTTAAGTTTTTTATGATTTATATCTAATGAGAAGAAACGATAAGCTACGTGTTTTGCCGTCGACAAATGAATGTAAGCCACGAACTCCTCGTTATTCCACGCATCGTCTGCGACCGCTGGCCGGGTCATCTTTCACCAAGTTTACTACGAATTCTGCGTCGGAGAGTCACTCCATCTCTGCGGCCTTTCTCCCGGTTTCTTCTGCCGGTCATTGCTGAAGGCGATTTCCATGCGTGGGTGAATGGAGGAAGCTTTTCCCGGCTGTGTGTCAGTTCTCTTTCCTCACCCGGCTTTACGAGCCGGCGCTTACGAGCGATTCGCAGGTAATTGCAAGCCGATTGGCCGCGCCTCTCGCCCGCACCGGCCAGCTTCGAAAGGACTTTGCAAATGAGCTGAGAAGGGGGGAGAGAGAGAGGGAGAGAGAGGCAAAGCCGGCGAGAAAAGAGAGAGGCATCGATGCCGAACACGTGGGCGAGTTCATTGATAGCCCGACGCGATGCGTAACTAAACGCAGAACCTCTCAGGCAACCTCTCACAATCAGTCGATGCTTCAGCGTGTGAAGCGTTTAAGCGGAAACAAGCGGGGAGCGACGTTAGGTCTCGCGAGGTGTCAATGAAAGAATCACTCGTTGCAAGGAATTCGCCGTCACTAGACTGATTCATCCGTCTCCGTCTCTCCCGTCTTGCTCGTCGCGCATGAAAACGCCAGCGGCCGGAGTTGATGTTAATTTACAGCGACGATAACTGACTTGATCGATAGCCGATTTATGGTTTCACTCGACGCTTCCGCGAGACTTTTTCTTCGCCAAGAGAAGAAACGTGTTTCGGCGGGCGCGTGCGTTTCACTCGGACTTGACTTTTTGCCGTCGGAATAGTGAGTACCGTTAGGCGGAAGACTCGCCGTCCGATCTTGTCGATATGTAAGAAGCGCGCGTGACGCACGTATGGTCAAAAGAATGTCTAATTTTTTCGCATTTTCAACATTCAATATGTCCGAAACTGCTGCGAATTGAGGGCTGCTCGCCGTTTTGCAGTGCGTATTGACACCCTCTTTGAGATCCCAAAAGGTCTAGTACTGCGACGTAACGTTTATTAATAACAGTCGATCACTCAGTGGGAGTAGTCGAGCAGTCACTCGGTACCATTCACTTTCGTCCCGCGGCAAGCTATCGTGGTCGTTGTCTTATTTGCATCGCATTAAATCTATTTTCTGGAGGCGTGCAGGAATTAAACGACCTTGCGAGTCCGACGGGGGGCCAGAACGGACGAGGAGTGAATGAGAGCGAGGAGGACGGGGAGAGCAGATGAAAGAGAGAAGGAGAGTGGGGATGGGCTATCGATCTCGAGGGCGTGGGCGCGTTCATTGATAGCCCGGTAGCCGATGCGTAACTGAACGCAGCCAAGCGGCACACGACCCTGCATCGAGTCCGCTCCAAGGAGAAATCTCTCCTCCGCGTGAGTCCTCTTTCTCTCTTATGAAACCGAAGTCGTGTCGCGACTCAGCGAGATACGAGATAACTTGCCATTTTTATTGTACCTCGCATAAGCCTTCCTATCAACTTTGAACGATACCGAGAAGCACCGCTTTTTGCCGCGGATTTTCTCGACTATAAACTCGCCATGGTGGACATTATGACTCTGCCCTTCGGATGAAAGAGCGAGCCTGTGCGAGGAATAACGGATCCGCGAGATACGCGTTCTCTGGTATGTAGCAGCAGCGGTGGGTGCCAACTGTCCGAAATAACAGGAACAATCTCCGGTTCCTTTCGTATGCTGCTCGAGGAGATCTCGTAGAAAGTCGCGTGCGTACGTTTCGGATCTCTGATCGCGCGCGTTTTATAGCGCGCACGCAGGCAGGCAGGGTGACTCTCCTCGGGCTCGGGCTCGGGCCCGCCTCCGATTTCATCGACGTGTCCGCGGGTGTCGTACATACGCGAGCGGGAACGGTATGCATGTACCTCGTAGTGTACGTACGTGAGACGGTCGGCACTCGAAAGCGGAACACAACAACGCGGCATAAACTCGCGACGACCCTTAATCATGCCGCCTGAGTGAAAATTAAAATTCAGCCCGCGTGTGCGTGCACGTCGTGCGGAGCACGCGTATGCAAACCACCTGTCCTTGGCTCTCTCTCTTCTCTTCCTCCTACCTGTCTTTCGCGTCACTCTCGCTTTTTTATTTTCCTGCCTCTCTCTTTCTCTGAAGCTAGTATTCGAATGTCGTCACTGCTTCGTCCCATTCCGTCGAGCACGCGTGCGACGCGTTTTTTTCCGTTTTCAAACAGATCGATCCCTCGGGAGTGAAAGAATTGGCAGCTTCTGACGCAGACGCGTCGATAGTGCATGTACCACCCAGCCGTGTATGCGCGTGGGCCGACTTCGAGAAGGCTTACGCACGCCTGCCCCGCTTTTCCCCGAAATATTCGATCGATCGCGACACTCGGCCGACCTCCGACGATTGAACATCTTAATTGCGTCGACGAAATTAATTTCACCTGGCGTTAATACCCCCGCGCCCTCCTTCACTCTCCGAAGGCGAGATATTGCTGTCAGATTATTCCTCGTGTCTTTACCCCCGGGCGCGATTTCATAATTATTTTTTAACGCTCCTCGACCGCGTTAGGTCGGCCGAGCGTAATGCGCTCGAGTTTTTAAGAAATAGCCACCGTCTCGGTAACCCGTTAAGCCGTTTAATCTCAGGGTGTGACTCGATCTTTCCACTTCGATGGAGATTTAACAGTCTCCCGTTTAAGAAGAAACAAACTGTCTCGGCACGAAGGTAAATCGCGCTCCCGCTCTATTCCGTATTCCCTCCCGTGAGAACTTTCACAGGTGCCACGACGCGACGTAGCGGGGGTATACGCGCGTACGTTTGCCGGGCGGGAAATGAGAGATGGCCAGGCATTTTCCGTACGCGCGTTTCTAAGTAGGAAGGAGTCCTCGTAAAGCGCTGCACGCGACAGGTCGTTCTGAATGCGCCGCGCCGCCGCCTCGTGAAAAGCCGATCGGTGCCTTTCGAATTATAATTAGCCGGTCGACTGTATGAATGAAACGACGGGTTTTAGTCGTACTCGAGCGCTTGCGCAACCTCCCTCGCTCCGGCGCGGCGTGTCCGCTGCCGAGTGATTTACCGTCGAGATTGCGAGGAGATCTCGCGGAGATTATCTCTGCGCGCGTGCCTAACGCCCGACCTAGACAAAGCTGTCTACATTAATATTGAGCGCCGATAATTACGTTCGTCCGGCCCACTTTTTGTCCCCACCTCTTCTTTCGGCCGCGGCGAGCGTTGAAATCGCCCGATCAGCCAGGCTTTTCCGCGCTCTAACCTCGGCTGAAAAAGAGCCGGCAACGAAATGGTGCGGCGCGTCGCGAGAGCCAATTGGCGAGCACGTGGTCGCAAGGGGAAATTGCGCAAAGCGTGTGCGCCTGCCGCTCCGGACTCTCCGTAGGTGTTGTGCATCGCGGCGACTGCACACTGCACGGCGCGGCGGCGAGGCTCGGTCGCGAGCTGCCGCGCGTGTGCGAGCATAGGTGTAGTAGTCGCCCGACACCACCGGTCCACCTACCTTCGCTCTTCGCTTTGCTCATGCGTGTGCGATACACACGTCGTATACACGCACTTGTCACTCACTCCGACATAAGTGTCCACGTCCACGCGGGCTTGCGAAATCATAAACATAGGCTTGTATATTAGTACGTGTCGACGTAACGATCGTCTCATTGATGAATGCGGCTGATTATTGATTTATGCCGTGACGCCTCGCCTCGTCTCGCCACGAATTTTATTAATTGATATCGCTCGTCGTACCTGCCCACTGCTACTCGCTCCCATCTTTTTCTCCCTCGCGACTTTTTTCCCTTGCCGTTCCACCACCGGAGTTATCTCGCGGTGGTCTGGAATTTGTAATGTAGAAAGTGGCGCCAATGTCGAGATCTTTAATGTGTGACGCAAGAGGCGTTACTCCGTGGCTGTTACTTGCGGGACGTAGCGGTATTGTAACGTTGGGACAGCATTTAATTATGAGCGCCTGAATAATCGTCCCTACGTGAAGCAACGTTGAAGAAAGCGACGTACGTCGGGCCGATACATAAACGTGTCGCACAGAATTAACGCCATGGAACGGTAAGTTTAATTAGATAGAATATTAGGTGGGCGACAGTGTAAATATTCAACGAGAATCTGTCAGCTGTACCGGTACGATCCATTTAGTGTATCTATCAACTTCTTAACTCGAAGCACCGAGCATTAGATCTCTTCCGGCGGACTCGCACAAACGAACGATTCAGAGATTCATTGTGCACGTCTCTTCCCGTCTCTCTCTCTCTATCTCTCGCGGACGTGTCGTCGGATAAATTAAACGAAGCCCTTCCAATCCGTCGCCATGACAGGAGTTCCAACTTAGGATTCGTCTGTTGGATTGACAAATCGAGGCCAACCGCGGCGGCGGTGGCGGCGGCAGCGATACACGAAGCATTTTGCTTTCGAGTTCACGGAGCGCGGAGGGAGAGAAAAAAGAGGGAACCGTGACAAGGGGAGAGACGATGCGAAGAGGAAGAGGGAAAAAGTGAGATATAGCGACGACGAGAGACAGGCGGCGGTTCGCGCGCGAAAGACAGAGGCGTTGAAAATGGTGGTCGTTAGCAGAACGGTTCGTAATTAATCCTGACTAACGAGACGGTAGCGAAACCGAGCGCGGAATACTTTAAAACTCTCCATTTCTCGCCGTTTTGACCCACCTAACTACCGCGGGCCTCACGTACGAAATGGCGGCGCAGTTGAAAGGTCTGTCATTCAGATGCCTGGTGGGTGCCTCTAAAGGGGAAAACAGCAGAACCTTACAGAACATTACATTTACAGCTAATAGTGAGAGTATCCACGCTGAAATAGCCACATTTAGGTATTCTCTAGTTTTAAGAACAAATGACACAAGTAGGTACTGTCGATGAATTTTTGATCCATCGTCACCGTAGACATCATTATTGTGATCTTGAAATGGCGGTAGAGAAATATGCATCGCATGATGGGTCTATCGCAATCCTATACCTCGTCCGTGACAGTACATTTATCCAGGCTATATACCGGTCTATCGATTTCATCGGTAGATTTTTGGTGTCAGTCCATCTGGATGCGTGGAATGGGGCATAGTTAAACGGCGGTGAACCGATCGACGCGGCCGTCGATCGATGGTCATTGATTTTCAAGCTGTCAGATTGGGCGTCTCGATAAGAGATGTTTTGGCCTAAACGCGTCTCATTAGCATCGTCGCGTCGAGCCAAACATGAGCACGTACGCGATATCGCATTAGCAGCGCGTCAGCCGGTGGTACACAGAGCACAGAGCGCGTACATACGAAAACGTGAAAAGAACCTTTGGGAGCGGAGAAAGCCCGAGGATGTTTGGAGAAGTCGACAGGAACGTTGACACGTAGTTAGACGTTCTTTCAGCCGCCTCGCGACTCGCTCTCTAACAAATGGCCGACATAAGCGAACGCAACCGTATCGCTATCGTTTTTCAAAGGGGTTTGCGCAACCGCGCGTTGTCGCACAACTGTTAAGCGACAACGTGCGACGATGGACTCCGATGGAGGCGATTTCGCAAGCGCCGCGCGGAGACTACTACGTGGAAATGTGAAGCGCGACGAATCGTCGTGATCGCCGACTCGCGTAATTAAGCCGGCGACAATTTTGCAAAACGACTTTACGCCGGTCACCGCTTCGCATCGTCGTCGCTGGCACTCTCGAGGAAAAAGAAGATCAATAGCTCGAAGGTGAGCGCGAAGGTTATGCCTTTCGTTTTTCGCCATAGCGGGACAGATCGTCTTGTCTATTTAAGGTGGAAAATTCACTTGATCGTTAGTATCGGCACGACACACGCCTTCTGCGTCGAGGCTTGATCCCCTTCGATGTATCGCGTACGTGAGCGCGTACACGCGCCTTAAGCGCGATTGCGTAAGAAAGTGGATGGCGAGCTTTAAGATCGTAACAGTTGCATTAACGACGAGGGGGAATCTACTGTCGTCTATCGACAAATTTCGCGGACTCCGTCCGCGATAGCCTGTTTCATCGTTCGCTAAAAGTACGGAACATCACTGTTTTAATGAGAGCAGCGGTTACGATTCATATGAATCGACTGACGAGCACGAGCGCGCATATAGGTATTAAGTCGTTAAATCAACCTCTCGCTAATGGAAGATGAGACGAGCGGCGAAATTACTTAATGCGACGGAAAAGATTCGATATGCGGCGTCGCGACGGACGCGTTCACTTTCGGCAACCTTCTCGGAATCATTCCGTAATCGTCGCGGGATGATAACTTATTTGACGCCGAGTAATGCCCGCTCATAAACTTTGGCGAACAGGTGAATCTCGTGCGGCTGGAAATAGTGCTTGGGCAGAGAGTTGTCGGTTGGAATTAGTGGGCTTCTGGCGCTATTTAGGCGGTCATAGCCTTTGATTTCACGTGCTCCATAGGCTGTCTAGTAAATATAATTACCCAGCTTGCGTAACCGCCACCGGATCGCCAGGTATCTTACACCTATTTCCCGCTCGGTCGGGCGTGAAGGTGCGCTCGCGACCTCGTAGAGTGCGTATTTACGAGCTCTTACGAAAAGGTTCGCCGGCTCATTCCCCCAATCGAATCAATTTTCCTCGCGTGCATTTTAGATGTTGACGTTTATTTCAATCTACCGATAAGCGCACCCGCTAAATAGCAGGCCGAACTACCTGTTGCAGCCACTTACCCAAAGATATAACGTCCAACGTGCTAATACGTCCGATTCGTCAAGCGCGATTTACGATGAAATGGTAAGTATGTCAATGATGGCGCGACGTTGCTCGATGACGCGATAACTCGACAAAAGATTATCCTCGTATAACCGCACCTTAACTCTTAAACACACGAAGAGAGATGCCTTCGCGGTGGATATATAGTCGACGTTGCAGCGTCCGAACCTGGTAGCAGCAGTGCCGGCTGTCCGTGCCAGACAGCCATTTCATTTGTGACGGGCGGATCAGCCTGTTTTTCTAACGTAATTGAATTTTGCCTTACCAGCCGCCATTCCCCTTGTAATTGAGCCCTGTCTTCCGCGGTGGTGCGCACTCCGCACGGCTTACGCGTCAGAGTTGAGTGACGAAGAAAAGGAAGTTGTGACATTTTTGCGCCGTTTACTCCGACAACTATCTATTTCTCTCATGATAGTAGCCAATCACTGTTCCATGGATCGCGAGAGATCCACTTTCAGTCTTTAACATATTGCCTGCCAAGGAAATCCGCTAATGCCTGACCATACGTCCGCGCCGCGGCTGTAGCAAAAGAATATTTTCAAGCTTTCTTTGTCTTTCCTTATTTTTTTTTCATTGAAATATATGTGTAACTTGAAGAGATGCGAATAGCCGCATTTATAAGGAGTCGCTTCCAGTTAACAATGTGCTATATAATGTTCGGCCGACACGCAAGTGTGGGTGACTTTTTGTCATTCGACTGCCACGAAATCGTTCACTTTGTACGATCGATTCGACATTCCATTTTTTTCAAGCTCGGACCTCGGACACGGCACCGATTCAATAAGAGGACCCGGATGCCCGTGACTCCCCTTTTTCGTTGGTCGGCACCGTAACCCTGTAATCTCGAAGAGATGATGGTCAAGGCACACAGATGCGTGCGTGCTTGCACGCACGATATCATCTTCGTCTTCCTTCCACTTATCCGGCCGCGATAATTGTTTATAGGCAGACAATGCGTCTTAAGTAGGTGCGAGGTATTCTCGAGACCTGATCGTGGTCTGGATAGAGTTCTCTTTCACCGTCCAACATCGAATCCGAATACTTCTTATCTATCATTTTTGATGATCCAAGTTCAATCAGCCGAGGCACGTGATTTCAACAGTTCGACAGCGCCAGCCTATGATCCGCCTTATTTACTTTGGATATCGAATTTGCACAAGACGCAAACTATCTCAGCGCGCCCGCAGCCATTCCTTCTCTGCACTTTGATGTTGATGCTTTCGCACGTATAGAAGTAACGCGCAAGCTTGCGTGTGCTTCGGCGTAATGCGAGTTCATCCCACTTACACCAGGAGGCACGTGCGAGATTGCTATACGCGCAAATCGTACCGAGGAATTCCAATCGACGATCCGGGAACAGGGGGTGGGAAGAGAGAAAGGCAAGGAGGAACACGGCAGCCGAAAAGATATATTTTTAACCGAGCACACTTCGACAAGAGATTCTCTGTATTATTCGCATTCCTCGGGGATTCGCGCTTCAGTGGAGATAGGATAATTCATGAGGCTTTACTTTACGCGCGCTCGCTTGGTATATAAGGAATAGCGTTAAACCAAATTATTTTCGTCAGCCTACCGAACCTCATCATATGCGCTTACTAACTGCCATTTCTCTGTTGTTTCAGGTAAGTGTCGAGGCCTTTCCTACTTATCTCGACTCCGACTGGACAGTAAGTGTGAATCATCGTTTGTCGAGCGTCAGCACTCGTTCGCGCCGTTTAGTTTTCCACGGGAGATCGATTCGACGGCGATGTTCTTGTTTCCATCCAAGTAACATCGACCAGCCTTGTTTGCGGCCAGCTGCCTGGCTGACTCGTCGTTGACGTAATCTCAGCACAGGTCATCGCTATCGTTTTATCAGCGATCGCGTGAGGAAAACCGTGAAGCGCATCGGTTGAGAGTAAAGTAAGCGCTGCGCAAGCACGTCGATAGATCAAGAGCAGAAAAATCAGCCGCTGTCGTATATCGATCGGAATCGCCTGTAATTGACAACCGTTTAATTACTCCCATAAAGAAGTCATTCGTCACATAATTCGCCCATAAACATATCTTCTGCATCACATTATTTTCACTGTTACGCAACGGTGCTCAAGTGCCTTTCGTCTCATTCTCATTTCTTATCGTACGACGATCGTTCTCTTCTTTTTCCCCGTGTCGCGGGAACCTCAGTCCGCTGATTGCGATTTATAATGTCAACCGACCGTATCAGCGTGTGCGCATGGCAGGCCATTGTCGAGTGCGCTCATCGGTTTTCGTGCCGGGCGTATAGGAAGCGATCGGTAGCCGGACCCGGCTCGTGTGGGCGTGTAAATTTCACGTGTGTATGTACCGTTCGTCTTGCCATTTGCCGCGGATAAGTTTCTGCTCGGGAAAACTGGATCCTGCTCCGCGCCGATCTTCGAGGGCATCCTCTCGCGGGGGGCGGGTGATGATGGGGAAAGAGCCAAAGACGGAGAGAAGGAGAGAGAGAGGTACAAGGAGACAGAAGGTGAGGGCTTTCGGGAGGTGAGGCGGCCGAAAAGGAGGGGGAATAAATTAAAGAACGGGTTCTCCCTCACCGCAGGACCTCATTACGTCCGACTTCATTTGTTTTCATTTTAATCGGGTCCCGTCCGACGGCAGCGGACCAGAATCCAGAACCAGAAACCAGAATTGCATGAGAGCGCCCGGCACCACCGAATGCTCGAGCCGGATTCCCCTCGCGCGAGAAGGAGAAAAAGACGGAGAAGGGTGCAAGGAGGAAAAGAATGAGAGAGAGGGGGAGAGAGAGAGAGAGAGAGAGAGACTCTGGAACGATGGCACGAGCAGGTCACGCTGCGTACATACGTACGTGTTTGCAGTCGGAAACCGTGAAAAGGATCGGTGATTTGCGATCGGAGTATCCGTGTCGTTGAGTTAAGAGACTCTCGACACTGCCGAGAGTGCGGAGCGTGTTTAAAGGCCGAGGGGATTTGATCTTTCTCACGCACGCACTTTGCAAGCTGCAGCCGAGCGAATGCACACGCGCCATTGTTCGAAATATTTGCCCGCGCTAACTTATTCGTCCAAATTCGTGCGCGTTTCGTCACCTTCTTTACAATCTTAGGAAGAAAGAATGTCATCGGGGGAAATGAGAGAAAGTTGCTCGCATTAAAAACTTCTCTCGTTCCCTTCTTCCGCTCGACAGACAGTCGGTATTCTGCTTCCGTAAATCTTTCCACAAGCTTTCCGAAAGCTTTCGACGATTATGCCTCCCCTAACGAGCGGCCACGCGTTAATGACCCCGGCCGCGAGGATTCGTTTACAAGCTAAAACTCCGTGCAGCGGCGGGGCGGGGCGTGGCACACCGACAGGACGAGGGCGAGGGCGAGGGAAGGGTACTCGAACCTTAAATACCCTTGCGAGCAGCGGACGCGCATTACGGGACTAAATGCCATATTTACGGCTCGAGGGGCGATTCGAGCGTCGTTTCACGAAGGCGACTCCGCGCTTCAAAATGAGCCTCGACGGGTGTCGGTAACTTTGCTCGCGCGCAGCCACGAACGCGCGGCAGGCAAAAATCTTGCCGAAGCCTGTGACGCACATGCGTGCATCGCGTCCATTGGCGAAAAGAGACATGGGTAGAGACGGAGAAAAGGAGGCGGGAAACGTCGGGGAAGAGGACGGGAGAAGAGAGAGAGAGAGAGACAGACGGTACGACGGGATAACGAGTGACGGAGGTGAAAGAAGAGAGGAGAACTGGAGAAGGCAAGACAATGAACAAGGGCAAAGGAGGAAGCCGCCTTTATTACAGAGCACGAGTCCCGATGGACAGTCAAACGGACACCTTTTGCCTCTCCTTTATCGGTCCATTTCGTTTTATTACCGTGGCGAAATCGCGCCCCCGACATTAAGCGCATTTCGTTAAAGTAAAATCCGAGTGCGCGCTCACGGCCTCGCTCGCCGTGATCACCGTAAATCGCACCGTCCAATTGAGCCCCGGTTAATTAAGGCGCATACCTTCAGCTTTGCGACTCTGCTCGCTTGCGATCGGTGTCCGCCGCGGCGTTTTGCGTTAAGAAAGAAGTCGACGCTGTCGTAGTCAACATTGTTACGTCGCCCGAGTCAGGATGTTTCTTTTGCCGTGCGCAAGGGAAAGGGAGTTTGACAGTTTGTTCAACATCACGCTCGTTAGCGTCGTTCTGCGCGACTTTAGGAATCCGCTTGCATCGTTAGGTGTAATAAGTGCATTGTTCTCCAAAATGGTCGGGGAAATCTTCTTCCCCGAACTTCAACGATGGAATAGTATGCAGGCAATTGCAATTCAGTTTAGCGTTTTAATTATCGTTTTCTGCAGACCGTTTCGATTCTTACGTCAGAGACATGAGTAAGTTTTTTTTTTTATGCGTTATGTTGCTGATACCCTGTCGATCGCGCCCGTCTTCGTAGTGGCCAAAGCTGTCCTGCCGTCCTGGCTGTTAGGATGCCTTACTCACAGCTGATTCATCTGGCAATTAACCTTGCTTACCGTAATCAGTAATTAATTCTGTACAAACGAAAGTGCACCTCCGGGCAGGCGGTCGCTCGCGCGTCGTTAATACCTGGAAATCGGGATGGAGAGGTCGTACGTGCGGGGAATCCATCGAACTCGTGACAGGAGTCGCGAGCCTTGTCGAACCTGCCGATTTCGCGGAATACGAAGAAATTAGCGGAAAGTACATGCTCTACGACCAAATTTATCTGATATCCAATTTTGTGTCACAATATCTTGGAAAGATATTTTTAGCTCATCGATCGTGCCCAATGGTATTTTACGGAGTCGTACGGAGAATGCACCCCTCCCTCGAACACAACATTAAAATAAACGCAATGCTCTCTGTCTCTCAGAACTCGCGCATTCTTTTCGTCGGTGGAAGCCGATTGCGTAAGTTCGTGCGGCGCACACAGAGTGCATTAAGGAAACTCGCGCGAGCGTCGAATCTCACGGTTGCAGGGAGACTTGTCGGGTATATTCCGGAACGGGCAGAGGTTGGGAAATTAGCTGGAAAAACGAAAAGGCTCGTGCTGCTGGCCGATGACAAAACTTTCCTGGAAGTTGGCGCACGGTGCTCGCTTTCGCGCTCGCACGATCAACACCTGCCGGAGAATGACGAGAACGGGGCGAGGAAGGGAGGCAGAGAGAGAGAGAGAGAGAGAGAGAGAGAGGGGATAGGAGACAGAAACGAAACGGAAGAGAAAGAAGGCAAGAAGAAGGCCACTGAAGTGAGGGAAGCGCGTGAGATCGAATTCAAGATGCGATCCCCCAACTTTTTGCCGCCCCGCGGAAACGCTGGAAACAATGTTCCCCGTAGCCATAAAGAAATCAGCTTTATAACGTGACGAAGTTCAGCAAGTCGATCAATCGGCAACTTTCACGAGCCGCCGCGGCTATGGGAAGTTTCGCCATAAAAACGGGATAAATCGGCCTCGTCGCGCATGAATTTCAAATCGGTCGTTATTGTCGGCTTTCCGGGATGGGGCCCGTACGGGGAAAGCAATTTTGTCCTGAGTCCGTGTTAAGCGTCCCGTCTCACCGGGACGACGATTACGCGCCCTTATGCTACTTAGCTAAAAGAGCGTGTCTCGAGAGTCTTTAGAGAAGCCACTCGATGTAGCACGCTGACGGGCTGCAGGTTAATTACAGATATTAAATTCCGAAATTTCTCGGCAAACTTCTACTTTGTAGGTAGAGATGAGTACGGGAGTACCTCGGTCGCGAAACGGTGTCGTTACGAAAAAACAAATCTTGCAAATACGCGGCCATTAAAAATCGTCGTGATCGTTCGTGGGGTAAAGGAGGATGAAAGGGGGACGGCGATGGGAGGAGAAGGGAGAGTGCATCGGAAAATTTTCGAAATCGCGCGGTGCCTGGCTCGTAAATATCGGCGAATTTTATAGCGCGCCGCACGGGAGGCGGGAGGACGGAAGGAAGGATGGGTCGAACGTGTGCCGTTGTCTTCGCGTGATATCGACAATAACAAAGAAAAAGTCACAGCCTCTGTATCGGCTCATACAGCACGGCATGGGTTTACTTACGCGCACATAAGCGCGTTCCGCTACCCATAGGTGCGCGCTGTATTCATGGAGCCAGCAGGCGTCGGCAAAAGGTATTTTATCGGAGGAAGCCGCGAGGCAGCGACAGGCAGTAAAATCAAGTGCTCCAGTTTTATGGTGTCGGATACACCACCTTAACACGTGTTCACTCGTACTACCTTCCCGTCGTACGTGGGGGACACGTTCTCCGCTTCTCTCTTACCTGTGTCATTCTTCTTTCCCGCCTCTCATTCTGTCTCTGTGTCTCTCCTTTTCTCCCTTTAACCTGCTCTCCTCTCAGCTCGTTTCTCATTCACTCCTGTTCTCGATTAGGCCACGGTCTGCTGGCCACGTGACCGGCATCGATAAATCCTGCCCGACTCGAGTCCTTTTGACTTTGTCACTGATAACGGCGGCCGCCCGGCGAAGGTACGGTTCGATTCGACACGCGCATGTATATCGGTCTATCGTATTGCACGTGTACTGTACGGGCGCCTTTGATCCGTGCTTTTTTTCATTGTTTTGCGCCCCCTTACCTTTCCCACCATCAGGTGATCTACTTTTGGTTATCAGGGCCCGCATCTTAATTCAGGGAATAAATCATTACGGCGCACAATTAATCGCCGCGCTGCGAGCGCCACGTCGGTTTCGACGCTTTTCATCATTGTCAGCGACGCAGGGCGCCTGCGCGGCTGTCCGCGATACGAATCGCAATGAGAGGTGAAGTGATTTTCGTGCCAGTGGAAAGGGTAGAAACATTTTGGACGAGATGGCCTTACGAATGCTTGCTCATTGGACATTCACTCGAATTCGTAAGACATAATTCCGTTACGCTCCCATTGACATCCGCTTCCTGTGAAGAGAGGCGACGCGCGACGTGAAAATTGCAAGAACCTGCGAGAGGTGAGGCATTGAAGTCGATCACCTCGCACCTCGATTCCGTTCCCATTCGCGCAAGCCCACGAATTCGCCCGCGACTCACATCCGCGTGATAAGGGACCATGATGTCATATCTCGCGGATCTCGCAATCGCGCTCAAGGAGCACGCGGCGATCGAGTCGATACTCTTAGAAATGGCTGGAAACGGATAAAGAGATAGAAGGCCGGAAAGGAAAAAAGTCAAGCCCACATTTCGTCCGTTCTCCTTCGTGTTGCACCGATCTAAATGGACGCCCTCGATGGGGAGAAGTTTTGTACGCGTGCGTGCGGCTCTATTTTTTCACGGCGCCTTTCCACCTCCACGATCATGCACAACCGATCGCGACGCCCACGATCGAGACGCTAATCTAGTCTCTCTCTCTTCCTCTCGCTTTTTCCCTCTTTTCTGCCTGCCAGCTTGGCGCGATTCTATCCGATCCGGAGGACTACGTCATACAGGTGAATGCGTCGGCGTATGGGTCCGCGGATCAACAGCTTAGCTACAGTTTGCCGCCTTATAAACAGGTATCCTTGCTGCGAGACGTCGCGAGAAAATATTCCGATCTAACGGGTGATCGTGTGACACGATTTTATAAGAACATCGACCAATTATACTTTTGGAGCAACCTGCGCTGAATTGGATAGTCATGAAGATTGAACAAGTGTAGTATTGAAGAGTACTCGATAGTTAGGTTGATTGAAAAAGTCAATGGTAGTAGAGATCGATAAGGGTTGTATTGAAATGGCAAGACGTACGGCGAATAGCTTGAGAGATTCCGCGATGAACGTTTGATTAAATGTTCAGCATCTGAGACATAGCGTATTTGACGATTTGCCGATCACCCGTTACGTGTCGATTTGCGGAGGCAGCGCGGAGGCAGAACTCGTCGCGTGGGTCGTGAGTTGAGGCTGCTCTGCCCTTCCCAGCACATCGGAAGGATCACGAGTCGCGATCCCTCTCGGGAGGTGCCACGCGATCGACGCCGATCGGCAGTGTTTGTGCGCCGTTCTCGCGTCCGCCAACGTATTCAGCGGAACAGAGCGCGGCGGAGCGAGAGAAAGCAAGTCGACTCGTCTCCTCTTCCTTTTTTTTGCCTCTGAACTCGTGCGGTCTCGCGAACGTTACCGTAACTCGCGCTCGTTGGTCGTTATCGTCAGCGTGCCGTTGTCGCCGTCGCCGTCGCTGTAGCCATCTTTGACCCAGAGAACGCGCGGACCCGCATCCTGGGCAAAAATCGGGGAAAAACGCCCCTCGAGAAAGGCGGGAGGTAAGAGAAAGAATAAGAGATCGACGGTGGTGGTTGACGGAGATCATCCAATCGGAAGGATCGAATGACGCCACCTGGTGGGGACCGACGCTACCTACAGCCAACCTACTGGCAAGCGTTTCAAGGTGACAAGGTACCCTGCTCGCATGCCAACCCGCAGGCCACGCTCCGGCGCGGGCGTCGTAACGTAACGCGCCTTTCGATGTCGGGAGCGCCGATCGATCGGCATCCGACGTCCGCGCTCGCCATTCTTTTCGACTCTCGCACCATTTTGCACATCCCCAAGCCCCAAGCTTCGCCACGCGGCAATTCCAGTCCATCTATCTCTAACGAGTCGAGGCGAGGGGATTGCTCATGGGTGTGGAATTGATTTGTCGAGAATCATTTGCCTTCGCGCATAACGCAGAAACGCTGCCGCGAGATATTATGCGATCGTTCCGTCTGACATTTTCTCTGACGTTAATATCACGCAACGGTATTCCTTTTGCGGTGCCGCCTAGCTTGCCTAGCTCGTCTGATTTATCGCTGTTTTCCTCCGGTTTAAAATTATTATCGCCCCGCTATGGTTTTCAAGATCACCACTGAATATATTATCGCGCGACGTCGCGTCGTAAGTTACGCACTCTTGCGTAGCCAATTTTATTTCGATCCGATCGCGGAATCTCTTTCGTCGATCTCGATGAATCGAGCGGTGGGATTCGCAGCCGGGGGAACGTTAAACCGTATATCCGAGCATAGAATCAATCAAGATGTTACCGCGACACTCATTAGGGGGAGATTCCGCGAAAGATAGAGAGTACGAGCCGGCATTCGTGCCAGGTTACATCTTAATTTTCGAATCTCTCGCCGGAATCCACGCCCATCGCGTGCCACGGAGTCGTTAAATCATTAGCAACCGCAGCCACGTGGCCGACAATCCTGACTTACTCTTACTCTGCGGTATAATGCACCGTAATTTCACCCGAATGACATTTTCGGACCCTTCCTTTCTTTTTCCAACTTATCTCGGATCTGTGCGGTTCGCGTCGGCGACTGCACGAGAGGTATGCCGCCAATAAACGCAGGTAAAGAGCCGTGTGCGATCGGCCAACGAGAGTTGAACGAATGTGCCGATATCGATGGTACGATTCAACCCGCGTCACATCTCTCGCCCGAAATTTCACCAGCTGCGTGGAGCTGAAGTTTCGCGATCAGAAGGGTGCCGTAATGAGTGCGCCGGGAAGAGGACGACGCGCAAATAGAAAGAAGAGGCAGGCCGATGGAAGAGGTAGAGAACGTCGACGCGCGGAGGCGCAAAGGAAGAAGAAGAGGCGGTGGCTTGCGGAGCACAAAGAGCACTTTGTGTGCAAATTTATTGCACAAGCTGCAGGCGGCACTTACGCGGGAATTATTTAGACACCCGTTAGGACGTTCCTCGATTAGGCAACCCGCACGCGCGTCCGTTTGCCCGTCGTGCTTAACAAGCACAGGATTTGCTTATTTCGGCATGCGCTGATCGTTTCGCTTATCGTTCGGCGACGGAAGTCGGGGATAAATCGTCGAAATTTATCGGCGGCCGTTTCGGCCACCTTTCCGCGTAGCCCCCGTTTTCCCTCGCGGGACCAGGCGTATTTTCAATTTCGCGTAACCGTAATGTCCGAGAGAGATGATCGGTGGAAATGAGAAGCGGTGCTGACTGCAACTTCTCCGCCAATTTCTCAGTAGCGACGTGTTTGCGCAGAATTAGTCACGTTTATGAACGAGTCAAACACAGCCAGTCGTCGAGGTCGCGCGACGCTAATCGATATTGATTCCCCGAACGTTCGATACTTTATGGAACTCGCGTGGCGACTATGAGATCGGATGAAACTACGATAATCAGGAAGTGGACTTTCGATCGGCGCCAAAGCCATATTCCGATAAATTCCAGAGAACGTATGTCTCCTTTTCAAGAGACGCGCACAGCTAAGAACGGAGTGACGAATCAAATCACCAACTTCAATTCCGCTAAATTCTCTCGAGGCAGAGCTTAATGTAGACGAGTTATTGTCCGGTGAATCACAATGAGCGACCGAATCTCGAGGCAAGATTGTTGGTCCCCGTGGAACGGGAGGGGGAGGGGGAGGGCCCAGGACGCGCTTTCACTTTATATGACGAATAATTTCGCAGAAATTTTTACGCCGAACGCGTGGACTCTCTGCGCCCCTTATTATATCCTCGTTACCGATCTCGCGGCGCCGTTTTATTCCATATTCGCCGTATGAATATTGATACGATGCAATTTAACGTAACGAATGAGATCGTAAATCTCGAGCGAAATTAATTAAGGTGGAAGAGAGCGAAACGCGGGAGCCTCGGTGCGACTGGTCCAAATTGTACGTCCAGAAAAGATGGCGACTCTCTCTCTCTCTCTCTCTCTCATCTTTCACTCCATCACCCTTCCCTTCACCTCTCCCCATTTGCACGGGTAATTCTGCAAATCGTAATTGAATTCGAAACCTCACTCGCCATTCAAGATCATTCGTCAACGAAATGAATGGGGTGAGCAACGATTTTTTTCCCTCCACTCGAAACAACAATTTCTTCTGTCTCGTTCTTTCATGTTACCGTTCCCACTCGCCACTATTCCGTTTCTAACAAACAAGAAGGATCGTTGTATCAATGTCTATGATCGTCGCGCGTCGGTCGGATATTTCGATGAAAGGAAAACGTCAAATCTAATCTCCGGGCACCATTGTCGCTAGGATGAACGACATTGTTTCACGCTAGGCATCGCGATTTCACACCTGCTAATTTCTAATTCTCCACGGGCGGTTAGCGTTCTAATGCTATACACGGTGTTGGTCGTAATGATCGTTGTTTCGATGCCCCAGGAAAGGGGTACGATTCCTCGGAGACCTCACAATGAGCGGAGATCATACAATGAGCGTCACATTGACTCTCGGTAATCGTCGTAATGAGCACGTGTTGTTTCGAAGAACACCGCTTTTTCAGCGAGTTCCGCATAAAACGTATCATTATCCTTATACTACAACAACACGACCTTTGTCGCAGCAATGACTTTTTAATCCAGAACGTCTCATTCAATGAGCCAGGCAATTATCAAGATCTCTTCGCAAACTGTCTACCCAGGAAAGAGCGAAGCCTGATGCGAGAACAATTTCATTGTCGTCGCTACGGAATAACCGTGACACATATGTCGCACAGTCATTTTCCGCTAAATCGAACCTTCCAGCCGGTATCGAGGAACAAGGCAAAAGGCCTGGCGTTAAGGAATCTTTATCCCGAGCACATCTCAAGCTGCAAGTCCGAGGGCAAATACTGCGCGCATGGAATGATAAATTCGCGGACGCTCCATTAATTCCATTCGAAGCTTCAATTATTCAGGCACACCTCCCTCTTTCTCAACCCCCCGTCTCATGGCCCGGTTCCCTTGTCACTTCGCTCGCGAGGCAATTCTCGGCGGTCGGATATTCTTGCCCGCTGTCAGACATCGTGCGTAGCGAAAGTTTAATTTGCACCGTCCGAATTTTAATGGAGCCCGACATATTGTGTCTTGGTTGATAATTCCTGTCGGATTTAAGGTCCCTTTCTCTCTCTCTCTCTCTCTCTCTCTCTTCCCCCCTCTCTTTCGCTTGTACCCTGTCGCGAGAAGAGGGAGAGCAGGAACGCGGACGGTGGGGGCTCCTGGCTTCTGCGAGCGCCGACAATCAAAAGCTCGGAGACGCACGTTGGTTGTTGGAACGCGAGATAAAGTCAATCTTCCCGTGGCACGTCGTTTGTTGCGTATTCGCCTTTAGCGCCCTGCTCTTATACGATCGTACCGATACGTCCGTTGTGATATTAAAATGAGTCCGCCGCAGGAAGATGCGGCCGGGTCGGCGATCGATGTTAATACGCTCGCCCTTTCCACTCGCTCCTCTCTCTCTCTCTCTCTTTTTTTTTCCATCCCGGCCACATCACTGTTATCGTCGTTGCTCGTTTTCGCCCGATTAATTCGCGCTCGTACAGTGCCCCCGTCACACAGAAGTTTTCAGTTTGCAAGCGACAATAGGGAGAAGAAGATAAAGCGAGCTACCATGCAAATGCACCTCAAGCCGCTGTGCGCGGCCCGAAAATCGAACAACGAAATTTTCGGAGAAGATTCAAGTCGCGCGACTAACAAGAGAAACGTAGTCGGCGAGGAACAATGAGATTCCCGAACACGTCACGACTCCATCGACGACTCGCGTTACGAAGTTACGGATACGTGCGCTCGGGCCTCGCGCAGTCCAATACGCCGTAAATTTAGGCAAGTAACGAGGCGACTGTCGAAAGTGACTCGACATAAGCGACAGGATACTTTCTCGCCTCTTTTCTCCGACTCTCTTTTCCTCGCCGTCCTTCTTCACCGCCCCTGTTTTCGATGCAGCGCGGCCGGCCGGCCGTAAATCAAAAAGCGCGACTCTCGAAAAGTGTGCGCGCGAAACGAGAGGCAAAGAGATTAAACGCGACGGGCCGCGAGGGGAGTTTTGAGATGGGGAGCAGATCCGAGAGGAAAGGCTGGGAGAGACGGAAGTGACGCGCGCCCTCCCAACGCAACGCCGCGCCGGGATAAATCATGGACGGTGTAAATTAAAGGGACGCTGCTCTCGCCTTCGCGCAACCCCACACCCTCCCACCCATCCAGGCTCCGCTGATTCTCTCAATTCTCTTATTTTCCCGCCTCCTCGCCTTCTTTTTCTCAAAGTGACTTATCGGCCAGGAAGCGGCAGCGGCAGCGGCAGCGGCAGCCTTCTCGGAAACCGCGGCCGGATGATAAATAAAGACGACCGGACAAATTGTATCGGGGAAATAAACCGAGTCGATCGCGCGGCTCGCCCAGTTCCACGACGATGTCTCGCCATGGGGGGAGAGATTAACGAAGAAATTACGAGCCGACATAATTCAATTAGCGACGGACCCGCGATAAGAGCCGCTTTGTCGAAGGAAACAAGACCAGAAGAACTGGTCGGGTGCGGGTGAGAGGAGAGAGAACATAGAATTTGATGCGAATGTGCAAACAAGTCATTGTCAGAATTTCATATTTGTAATCTCGTCATTCTTATTCCCTCCACCGGCCGACCAAAACTTACTCCCGAAAGATTTGGCATTCCCCTTGGGTCCGCGTACTGTTACGCTATGTCGTTTCGAGCGTCCACGCGTTTCATAATAAATAGGAACGGACTAGCGGCGGCAATTTCGCATAAATAGAGAAACCTGGACGGGGTTCGCTCGTGGCCGTAGTCGCGGAATGGGAGCGCGATCTTCCCACGCGGCCAGATGTGTCTCTGCACGGCGGTGTACCTACTGTGTTACACCGACTGCCGTGTAACACGTCGGCGGTACACAACGGCGACGCACCGTTGACTTCCTTCTCTTCCTCCGCTCCCCCCCCCCGGTCAATCTCCGTCAACGCTGACTCGCCGAGATCTGTTACTTCTGTGTTCGCGGGGCAACTCCTATTTCATTATACACCGTCGATAGAGTCATCGCACGTTAGACAATTGGAGCAGAATCGACGTCTCCTAGCGCTAAAAAAAAATGCTGGTGATGTTGCAAGCGGCGAAGAAACACTGCACGCACCTTCCGCCGATTTTTAAACGATTTCATTGACAATCACGGACATGGCACGTTCGCATAATAATTTTTGCGACGTCGCACGGTGCGGAGAGCGCACCTGGTCGGACACGATCGGCCGTACGGGACGCCATAATTCTTGCGCGGTGTTTTAATTGGTGTTGCAGCGCCTCGTACGATCTCGAATGACGAAGGTATAGCGTCCACGATCTACGCCTATCTCCCTAGCCGACCGGGTCACACAATGGATGGGCACAGCAAGAACAAAGATCAAAGCGAACTCGCGCATCTGCATTCCATGTGGATAAGGTCGATTCCCGGCATCGGATCGGCATTACACAGGTGTCTCTAATTGGTTATTTATAAACGATCCTTAACCCGCCGCTGATTTACGGCGTTTCGCGACTACCATGCCGCACGCGATGGAAGCACTTGGAGCTGTCGAGCCAATTACAATCGTTGGATGGCACGTAATCTTAGTCATCGGTCAGCTGCACGCGCACCCGTCGGCGTTGATCGTTCTGACGGCTTTCGGGACGGAGAAAAGTCGCAACCTCGCTGGCAAGGTTGCGCGAGGCTTTTGCAGAGTTGCTGGAGAACGGTGCTTTCAAGGGTAATGACGCGAAACTAGAAGTACTCGAGGCATCTAGAAAGAGCGTAGGCCGTAGGTTTTGCAAAAGTTTTGCCTGCGACATTATACATTCTTCGACTTATGGCTCTTGTCCGAATGAAATAGCATCGCGTTTGAATGGGGTGTAATCGCAGATAGCGTCGTCCCTGCCTTTTATTTGACCGAGCCGAGCATACATACCGATTAGCCTTCTTCTGATCCAACGTTCGGATGCCCGTGAGGAGATCGATGCTTTAGCGAACAACCGCTCGAAGAAAGATCTTAGAAAGTCGACGACATCCTGACCGAGAATCGTTTCACTTCGTGGTTTATGGCTGGTTTCGACGTCTTCGACGTCGGTGTCGCCGTTACGCATGCGCAAGAAGTCAAGTGATTTAATGGAAACGCGTTCCCACGCATAAGCATCACCGAGTAGCGTATGCGCGCCTTTTTTCACCGTCGTTTCTTCTTCAGACAGTGTTGTGGCACAGCTTGCACGCTTTTCTGTACGCCATGTAACGTTATTCGCTGGCCCGTTTATTCTTCTTCTGAATTCATTCTGTCCTAACAGCAGCATCCTATACAATTTTTCATCTCAGTTTTACGTCAACAAAATTCTCGAAATATATACTTGGATCGCATGCGCACCGAGCACTCGGCTTTTGTAACTGACACGTTGAATATAATGAGTTGGAAGCTATTCCTGTTCATTGCTAATTTCGCTGAGAGAAGAATAGTCCCGCGGCGTCGCCACCATGAAAGGAAGCTTTCACGATTCAATTATCGATACCCCGCGACGCTGACGTGATTACGTCAATTGTCAATTGTACACCGACGTTTTCAGTTATACACAGGCCGGACGGCTCGCGGTGCTCGTCAATGAAAACGCAGAATCATCGGAGAGGCCAAGCAGACCAACGTTTCTCGCTACAATGTTGAACGTGCCTTCTCGGATCAAACTGCATCCCATTAACGTTGCCGAACAATACTTCCTCTGTTTAAGTTTCTCCGCGTCGAGACGGTGCGGGCATTTAGTCTGGACAAAAGTAATTTTCCAGCCGCCTGACGCCATTCAAATTAGACGCGTTCTACCACTAACGGCTGACGTAAGTAGCTGTTTGCGACTTGATCGACGGATCATTTTGATCTTCGAGCCAATCTTCCTCCTCGCAACTTGAGCGAGACGAGACGCGCCGTTAGTCGCTCAAGCCGCGCTTAACGGCATGCTAATGTGGCTTTGAGCAGACGACATCACGGCGTACTATCGTTGGCCCGGGGTAGGAAACTATAAATCACTCACTACTCGAGGAAAACCTGCCCGATTCGCGTTCGATTCCCACGTCCGTCATGGTCGTTAGCTTTTTCAGTGGTACGCACGGCTAGGCGTTATTGTTCCAGCGCTTGTATCTCCGTGATTATTTTCTTTTTTATCAGTGCTCCAACGGTCAGGTACGGCGCACCTGTCGAGACAAGAAGGACGAGAATTGTTCGCGGGCTGAAACGTCGTCGTTTACTTCGGGGTGATTGCCGTCCATACGAACGGTACGATGTTTGTCTTGGATGGTGTCAGTCCGACTATGAACGACTGCGTCCATCAACAACAGTTGCTCTTCCCTTCCTCTGGACAGACGGCGCAGGTCCGCGGTCGACGTCGTACTTAGAGAGCCACCTTGAAGTAGACGATTCATCGGGCAGTAATCGAGCCAGTTACCGCTCGGCCTTCGACGTATAACTACATCGGGGAAAACAAACGAGCGCGGATCAGGGCGCGCCTATCGTCACCTGCACTGACCCGAGATCGTTGATAGCGAAATATAACGCACCTTACATAAATCGCACCGCAAGTCGGACTTGCACCGGCACGCATTAAGTCTGTGGATTATCGGCAAAATCGATCCGCTCTAATTTTCGAGCTCTGCCGCCCGGAGAGGGAGGGAAGATAAGTATACTCTTAACGGGCTTGACGTAACGCCTTGGTTTATCGTGAGCGGTTAAAAGGTACACTTGGAAGTCCTCGCGAATTGTGCGCCGCCCCGGTCGGGCCCAAGGCTCTCTTGCTTACTTTCCAGAACCGTCGGCCACGATCGGCACAAGAGAGCCGCTGATCAATAGCTATTGGCCGGCGGGGAGCCGTCGTGTCGCCGGCGCGGTGGCGATGTCGTCAATTTTTTTATTACCAGCCCGAACACGCACCCAGGCACGCACGCACGCGCGTACGTACGCACACCTGCAAGCACGGAAGAGAGACACGACGACGCGATCGCGAAGGAGCTACCGAGAGTTCCTTCACGTTGGATTTCGCTGCTGCCTGCCTGCCTGCCTGCTTGCCTGCTTGCCTGCCTGCCTGCCTGCCTGCCTGCCTGCCTGCCTGCAAGTAGCATTCGCTTCTTTGCTCCTCCTGACGGCTGGCTAGGCCGATTCGCAGTCCGTTAACTCTTTAATTCTTCGCGGCTATTATCTGCGTTTGTGAGAAGCTGTTAATGATTTTTTTGCCGGCCGAGCGGTTCTGTGAGAGTATTCGCGTGCTGTCGTCTTTATCTCTCTTTGCATTCTCAACGCGCAGACGCCTTCTGACAAGACGTTTCGTTGAAAGTGACTCCTGCAAGATTTCATCAACTATGTACCGCCACGTGCTCATCACTACCCCTCTCACCCTGTCGAAGTCACCCTTTAACGAGCAGCCGTATGCCCCGAGGTATCTGAGACCCAGGTCTTCCTCGCCTCCTTCTTCGGGAACAATAGGCCCCTGGCAGTGGGGTTAATCTACATACGCAAATTCCAACGATAGATCTTGAGCGGCGAGAGAGAAGGCGGCTGCGTATTGCCGGACGTACACGCGTACGTCTTCAACAATGGGCCAGACCCCACTGCGGCCCTGGCCGGCATCCCTGAAGGAAGGACAATAAGCGCGGCTTGATAGTTATTGTAGCTAGTCCAGTTTGCGTCTCCGGTCGAAAGAAAAGCGACGAGAAGAGGTTCCCGGCGGGAAAGGATAAAAGTCGACAGAGAAAGGATAAAAGTCCGGCGGAGGAAGAGGCGGGCTTACTGTTTCAGTAAATAATTGCGCGAACCAAGGGATAGGTTAGACGCTCTTAACCGGCTTCATTCGCAAACGGCAGAAGGTATAAGGGCGATCGTGATCGATAAATCGTTTTAAGGCATATAATGGGACGGGCGTTCTCTCTTAGGAATATCGGTCCCCGCGACTTTCTGCACGCGATGCTGCACCTCGCTTAAATAGAGCATTGGAAGCATCAAGATCTGCCGAAGCCTTGAGTCAAACGTTTTCCTTGATATTTTCGTTGTGAGATGAAATCTAGACGGTCGAGATGCCTGTACCTGGCACATCATTCATTATCAAACGGGACGGCCGACGCGAGGATTTTTACTGGAGTGCCACTGTGGGAAATTACGCCCTTGCCTACTCAATGCGCAGTACCAGTCCGTTGAACGACTCTTTATCGTGAACGTTGAAAACTGTAAGAGAAGGAGCGTTCGGTAGTGCGGATCTACATAGAAGGCAAATAAGTCCCTACCGATTCTCAACGCGTAACTGTTCTCCATTCATATCGGCTGGCTTGATCGTGTTCCCCGCGAAGGAGGAGCCGCCGACGCGGGGAACTCTCTCGGCTTTGGGCTCCCGAGGGTTCCCCAAATGGGATGTTCTCAGCGCTTAACTCTGGCAGGTGCCCGGCCGCAGGTGGCGGAACTTACGGACGGCACGGAACGTTTTTTTCCCTCTCCTCCCGCGCGGCAGACAGACAGGGGAGAGAGGCAAGGTGGCACGGATCCACGTTTTCCGTAACCCAGGTGGCACGACGACCTTTGAGTTCGATGCACCTTACGCGCTCCACTCGACGGCGTCAAAACAAGACTGGCTGATACGACGTGCCAGTTGAGTTTTCTTTGCCGGCAACGGTTCCCACCGTCTAGTCACCCTGATACTCTTCCCGAGGAGAGGAAGAGCGCCTCCCTCGCCCTCCCCCTCCCCCTCTCTCGCTCGTCTCTCGCTCTTATGTCGCTCTTCTTCCGTCTCCCTCCTCTGCGTTGGCCGCGGTACTCGCGATTCCTCGAAGCCCGCGAAGGCGCAGCGCTGTCTGGCCGAGCCGGGACTGCTCGTCTGCTCGAGGCACAAATACCTACAAAGGTGGCAGGGCGCAGAGAAGGGGGATGGGAACCAGAAGAAGAAGAAGAAGCAGAAGAAGAAGACGAAGACGACGGCGAGCGAAGAGAGAAAGGCGTGAGGCTAGGCGGAGGTGAGAGGCAGAGGCAGAGGCAGAGGCAGAGGAGGGAAGAAGAAAGAGGACAGTAGCAGAAGCAGAAGCAGCAGGAACGGCCGAGTAAAACCAGGCTGGATCACCCGGCTACCTTGCCAGGCAGAAAGATACCTACGGTATAAAAGCCCGCGGAGAGAAGAGCCGCTTCTAAGTAGCTACGTGATCAGCGATAATAACGCGACTTGGAAACGTGGAAGATCGTCCCTCTTCTCTGGCTTTGCTATTGGCGACGCGTACACGCTATATCGTCGGTCGTTTGGGTTACCGGCACCGGCTTCTCCACTACTCTGCCACCACTATGCCACCGCTACCGAGACTAGGTACTATTCCGCTTCGGTTTAGGTTCTCTATCGTCGCGGTATCCGAGAGTGCCTTCCAGTTCCCGGAAACGGGCAGGTAACGGCCGACGGTTAATGTCCACCTGTTCTTCTTCTTCGACGTCGTCGATATCCCCCCTGCCGCTTGATTCATTTGCAATATCGCGCTTAAGAGCCTAGGCCGCTGACGTACCCTCTACGATTGCATTGCTCAACGGTCGCTTCTTCTGACATTATTCGTCGCGTTGAAGTATTGCGGTTAGACACGATATTCCTTCGTTTGCCGTGACCGATCACGCTTATCTATCAGACCCCGTATCCTTCTATCGTTATGCTCAACGATTCGAGCCGACCGGCTTCATCGCCAAAGTTATTTCGTTCATCGAGCCACTTCGAACCCCCCCGGAACTTCTTATTAACGTTGAACGTTCGAACAAGTATCTAGTGTAGGAGCTCCTTCCGTAGACCTTAATAAACTCTTTGCTATCTGAACTGTTAAGCGCGAACGGTGGGACACGCGACTATCAGGCGCGAGGCGTCTCGATCGATTACCTAATATTTCAACCGCAGTACCGTTGCTCTTTCGTCCGGAATACCAGCGATACAGGACGGCAAGAAGTCGGCTCAGCCGGTGCTCCTTGGACATCCGTGTGGAAGACACGAGTAATTTACTTCGTAGAATGCTCGACTTTGTCATAGCAGCACCACCACTAATGATATACTGCTTAATTGGCCCCATTCCTCATCCTGCTCGCTGCGTCCCAAAACGAAAATAGATGCCGCTGTTTGCAAGGCGACCATTCTCGATACACCGCAGCACAGTTCTCGTCATCTGGCCACTAGTAATTCATAAGATTTTCAACGTGTTTAACGCAGACTCTCGCCGACATTCAGTGTTGCAAATGTTAGCGAGATGAGAATTTCTTTGGCATTTGCTAACGGTCTTCCTGGATCTTTCTTTAGCCGAGAGAAGCAGTAATCCTGAGATTGAAACGTGATACGATACAGGCGGTTCTTTCGAAATTTCGTCGATTCTCGACAGACAGAGAGCGCTTATGAAGCTTCTGAGAGCACCATCCTCCGCACTTGAGCATTCTCTTCATCTTGGAACCAGTCCTGGCAGGAATCCTGGTCCTGGCCGATCGAGCAACTTGGTATCGACTGGCTGGTATTTCCAGCTATATCGGAACGGTGAGGAGGTGCGCCCGATACAATAGGGCGGCGATCGTTTGTATCATGGGTCTGACTCGTCCCGGGGAATATCTAACTGCGCGTTGCCGATTTAAACCGCGATTTTGCTCGTTGCGCGCTCGCGTCCGAGCGGAGTCCCGGGATTCCAGGAGCATCCATCAGGCCTCGTCAAACCATCCGACGCATCAGTGGATCGGCATTCATTGGCCACAGGGGGAGAGAGAGAGAGCAGGTACGTGGTTAGGAGAAGGGGAGGGAAGAAAGGAGAGGAGAGAAGAGAAAAGTCCTCGATGTCGTCTACACAAAACCTCCTCCGATTCCCTCAGCCACTGTACACTCGCGTATAAACGCACACGCATGTAACCCGTGCCGTGCCCGCTCGTTCTCGCACGCTCATGTAGGAGCCTTCCTTCCTTCCTTCCTTCCTTCCTTCCTTCTGGTCAGCAAGAAAGTCGGGGTAAAAATACGGCGGCACAATCAGCTGACAGATCAGCCGACGCAGTAAATATTCTCATCGAATCACCGCGCAACGAACGTGCCTTGTCAAAACTAACGACATTCTCGTGGCCACGGAGAATCTCCTGCTCTCTCTCTCTTTCTCTCTCGGTCTTCCTCTTCTCCTCCCGAGCCTGTTATCCCTCTCGGAGTACATCTCGTAGCCGCGTGTACGAGTCAGTCGAGCTGACCAGATTGTCTTGGAGCGTTCCGCGGCGTTCTTGGCACGTTGATGTCTCCGACACTGACGTTGAGCAGAGACTCATTCCTCCCCTCCCCCGTCGAAACGGACGACTTCCAGTCGTACGAATTCTTCACTTTCTTTCGTCGCGTCGACGTGAGCCACCTGAAACTTGAGCGCGCCCCATCAGAGGCTATCGCGGCAAATTACGTTCCGAATCCTTCGAGATTATTTCGCCACCATTACTTGCGTCGTGCAACGTGATTGGCGATCGAAGATTGTTCGGCGATTAAAATCCGGCTTCCTACTAGGTCAACGAGGTCCTCGCCAGTCGGGGCACGGCCTTACTGTGTGACATTTAGCGAGAACGAAAGTGCGTCCCAGATGTAGCGTAGGATCCGTTTTGTAAGGCCCCGAGAACGCAGGGATCAAGCGGAGACAATGAGCCGGCGGATACGCGACATTAGGGCCTCCTGATGCGATGATAATGGGTCTGAGTTACTGGGAGCGGTTGGGATCTACGATGACAGGTGGATCCGCTAATCGTTTGATGGGCCTCCGCGGTCCGAGCTGGAGTGCCATTACGGACTTGGAGGAGGCCTGTCCGTCACCCTCCTTCGTTCCCGCTCGACGATGTCGCTGACGAAACCGCGCTATGATAGCCGTAATCGCTCCTAACTGCTTGATGGCCGGTAAATGGATGATAATTGTGCTAAAGCGTAGCGCGCCACGGCCCAGTGGAAGCTTACAGGTGCTCCGTCATTCGCTGACTTCGCACTGTCCCACCAGCGATCCGCGGAAAGTAGGAAAGAAAGAGCCTCCGACGACGACGCGGAGAACAACTGGCCAAGCAGTACGTGAGCGCCTATCCGCGTCTTTGCGCGCCGTTCATTCGGTTCTGTCCCTGCCAAAGGCGCCGTCATTTACTCCTCTCGTGCCACACTTTGAAAATTCTGTCCAATAGATTACCTTTGCCCGATGTAACTCGTGCCAGGCGTCGCGCGTCGTCTCGGAGCAGTTAATCGACTATTAATATTTATTACCTTCCGCTTGATCGGTCCAATTGAGGAAGTTATGCCCGATAGGCCAACGGGCCCGGGACGAATTTTAGATTCTCGCTGCCAGCTAGGGTGGTGCGTACCCGTGGTCGTCGTCGTCGTCGTCCGGTACACAACAGCGACCGACGACGATGCCGTGATTTGCTATCTGCACGTGCAACGGAGGATCATCTTTTTCTGACAGCACCGGCTGGAAGTGCAGCCTGCCAGTCTGCTGCAAGTGGCAACGAGAAAGAAAGAAAGCAAGCGGGAGGCGGGCGGGTGGTGCGCGAAGGAGGAAAGAGTGAGCGAGAGAATGAAGGTAGGGAGAAAGAAAAGCACAAAGCGTTATCGAGGAGGAGCTGGTCCAGACGGCATAGCACTGCCGGTTAGTTGTCTCTCGAGGCACGTCTTAGCCGGGCCTACCAGGAATCGCCCGGACTACCTCGATGACTCGTTCCTCGTCCTCGTACCGATACACGAGGTGGCTCCCAGTTCGCGTTTGCCCTCGCCGCAGGTCTCCCGGGAGTCGAGAGGCAATGTCGTCAGTTTTGACATGCTCCCTCCCCCTATCTCGCCTTTTCCCTAAACTCGTGTCGGCGCGATGTGCCAATGAACCTTCGACGAAACTCGCCAAACGAACTTTATTCCCCGAGGCTCGGAATCCCGTGTAAGCGTGCGCAATCGTGAGAATCAGACTCGAATCACATCGATCATGCATCGAATTTATTTCCTCGAATGGAATCGACGTCACTAGGTATGGCGCACGGGCAAAATAACATCCCGGGAGTGCAATTTATCGCGTTTATGACAGGATGACAAACAGCATAAATGCTCATAAAATACGAGTGAGACTGTCAGTCAACATTGCCGAATTCCTAACCGGAGTGCCTGACGTTATCAGGTCTCTATCTCTCAATCCCTCGGCCCTCGACGGACAGAAGGGGTACAGTCGGGGGTAGAAATCGGCGAAACAAAGTCGCTCCTTCTTATTTCGATGAACGTGATGCGACGACGACCCGTTGGCATTCCTTCAGCATTATTTGGTGTCTTAAACTGGGCGAAATCCCTTCTTTCAGTTCACGCTCGACAGTTTCATCTCCGGATGAAATAGGCACCCGACCAAAGAGGATCAGAATCGAAAGAGATGCGAAACTGGACCTCTTAAAGTCCACCTCCGTCTATCTTATCGAGAGTCGCGAGAAAAAGAGAGGACCGTCGGGGCTTCGACAATCGCTTATTAATTTGCACGAGCGTTTTTAACTGTCATCGAGATAAAGGGACGTCCCGGCTGGCTCTGTAACCGATAAATGAATTACGATCCCCGACGCCTGACAGGATGGCGCACAGATATAAGCGCAAGGGCGTGGCGAGGAGTGGCCGTACAAACAAACGACCGTTCGCCAACCTTGAACCCATTGCACCTTCGTGGACACTGCAACTAGTATCGGATTTTGATTATCCTCAGGAAACGTTCTTATCGCGATCGTAACCTCGCCACCGTATTTCGCTAGCGCGTCGTCTGAGCGAGGTTCACGTCGAGACATATAACCACCAACAAATTCGAGAATGCATATAATGGAGATTCATTAGATACCGTTGAAAATGACGATTCCGCCAGTGACATTTGTCAGGCACGACGGTCAGCTATACAATTACTCTGTCAACAGTATTTGCCCGCTTCTGCCAATGCGGTACCAGTCGAATACAAATTAATAGGTGCAGACCTATATGCCTAGGTAGAATGTCGCTGGGTTCATAAGAACGATTGCAATATCGTTTCACGTACAGATTTATTCTTCCCGAGCGATTTATTCTTTCCGCCTGACGCGCACCGTTCGCGTCGTCGTTACTCAAGATTCCCAAGCATTCCCATCGTTCTGCGGACGATCCTCGGCATCGACGGCAGCGGGAGAAAAGCCTCTCTCATCAGCCGGTGCGTCAGTTCGTAAGTCACTTTCGCATACGACACCCGTTAGGAGAGATCTCGAGTTGTATCGGTCATCGATGTTTGCCGTCTTCTGGATCGTAAATTCAGATGGGGGTAGGAGTGCGTCAGGGTGAAGAATGAGGGTAAGCAAGTATAAAGGGCGAAGGGACGAGATGGAAAGAGAGTGAGAGAGAGAGAGAGAGAGAGACGTGTTTTAAAGTGAGAAGGAAACTTTCTTCTTCGTTGGACATTCACGTAACGACGAAGGACGGGGACTCGTCTATCGAGTTTCACTTGCAAATCGATTCCTAAACTCGACGAGTACCGTCTTCGTTGTCTTCGTTTACATTGTCCGTTGTTGCTCGGCCGTTGTTGCTATTGTGTGTTGGTCCACAGACGCGGGATATCGTGTTTCAGGCGAGTCCTCATGTTTTATCTGACGTTCGTTATGCAGCTGCCTACGGGCTCTCCACGTCGCGGGATCGAAGCTCCGATGCTTTACTGCCCCCTCGACGGTTCAGTCTTTCTCCCTCTCCCTCCCCCCTCCCTGCCGCTCCTGCTTTTGATATATCCACCGTGCGCGTACCGGGACTCAGTTTGATACGACGACCCCCGATACACCCCGTCGATAGTTTTTCTGACGTACGCTTCTTTCGACGGATATATACGCGCGCTCAATTTACTGCCCGACATCCTCATGCCGAACGTTGCCACTAGGAGGGAAGGAGAGGGTATTGAACGATCGATCGATCCTTTTTTTTTTCCTAACAGCGTAATGGAAAGTGAAGCCTATATGAAGAGAGGAGTGATTTAGAACTAGACAATGACACATTAGGACATTTTTCACAATTTTTTGAGCTTATCTCAATCACCGTTTCCCATTTTCCATGTTCCGAAATTCGTAGAGATGCGTAGAAGAATGTTCGAAAAGAATTTTGCAACTTAACGGTGATCGTACACCTTACAGCGGTCTTCTTTCATTCTCTAGTTTTCGATTTGCAAAAACCCTAATTTCCTCTACGCACCAATACGAATTTCCTTGGAGACTACTTCCGTAGTTAGGCTTAGATATTTGTAATTTTCCAAACTTCAAATCGACTCACGGTACGACGTTTTTATCGACGTCTCTCTGTTGAAACGTCGAATATGTTTCGGAAGCGTGCATTAATCACGAACGTGAGCCTCTTTTGATGTATCCCCTCGACTCCGTATCTTCGTACAAGACGCAACGTGTACACCCTACCGACCGTTTTTCTGTTAGGTGCTTTCGCCGACTGTACGAGTCCAGGTGAGCCCGAGGATGAGAAACGGGACGAGACTTGGACGAGCTCTCGATTTACTGCCTACTCCCTCGGCAGGAGGAAACAGAGGAGAGTGAGGATTGCACGGGGTTATCGTACGATCGATTGATTTCGTCGTAAACGTGTTCCTCTCTTTTTCCATCGTCGCAGAAAGCTGCGGCACTACGAGGTCGGCGGACGCATCTTTCGTTCGAGGACTTTAACGAAGGAAATGAATCATCTGTCGATTAAAAAGCTTTCAAGATCTTTCTGTCCGTTCGCAATTTAGAGACAGAGAACGTCGAACGTTCAGTACACGACAATCCTTGTTATAATCTTCTTTCATACTCGCTTGTATTTTGACATCTTCTCAATGGTGTGCTGGCCCGAAAAGTAGTCCATATAAACATTTGCATCTATCCGAATCCATCGACTGGGCAGTTCAAGTTGGCGAAGATGAAGTCGGGTCGTAAATCGGAAGTTCTCTCCTTCGGTAGGGTCGCGAGGCGCCTGACGTACGATCCTTTGCCAGGCCTGGCACACATTCCATCGAACATTGGCCACCGGCAGTAGATCCTTATCGATTCCGCGAGTGGTGGCGACGTGTTGCGCGGGGTCCTCCAATAACTCGAGGAGTGTGGAAGCCCGGAAGACTCCACTGTCGACGACGCGCGACGGTGGGAAGGTCGGCAAAACGAGTTTATACATCGAACGCGCTTGACGGTAACAAACAGTCCAGTGCGAATCGTTTTGTGCACAAACTTCCGACCGCGAAATCTTCAGAGGTTCTCGAATCAAGTTGGCCATCGTGAAAAATCGTTGAAATTTAATAAAATGCCATAGCATTCCGCATGATCTAAAACTAGTCAAATATTGAACATTAATACTTTTTCTTTTCTACTCTTTCCTTCGGAGGTGCCGAGGAAAGAGAGTATGGAAACGCAGGCGGAGAAGGTGCTGTACGCAAGGATCGCGAAAAGAACAAAAAGACAGGGGCCGAAGAAGGGGGAACTCGTTTGTTAGTTTTTGTTCTCCTACCCAGCCAGCGCCGAGCAACCCTCCGTCGATCATTGCCTCCGTGTCGTCGTGGACCTGGCAATCATCGATTTTTATAATTCTCCACGGCCGCCGCCGCCGCTTTCAGGGCACCGTACCTTCTGGCGTATTCATTACCGCGAAGGATAATTCTTTGACGATCCAAACGACGGGCTGTGACGACGACGCCGACGACGACGACGACGGTCACGCCGTATGAGCCTCGTATTATACGCTAATTAAAGGGGACACTTTTTGCACGATCAACCATACCGGGTAATTCCAGCTGTGAGTCCTTCCATAATGCACGTCGCCCGGCTGTCCGTTTCTCTCCCTTTAGTTATCGATGTACCTGCGTCAACACAGTACCACTCGCGCCCGAGCTCTCCTCCTGTCTCGTAGACACTCTTGGATGGCGTGTCTATTAAGTCTGACCTTAGGAGCCACCCGTGTACCGGTCACGTAACTTCCGACGGTGCCTGACTTTGCACGTAGGTGCTTTGCTGTAGACCGTCGACGACGAAGAACAGTTCCTCTCCAAATTATACACTCTCGACGAGCAAATTCCATTGGGGCGGATCGATGATTTTGTCGCCGAGGAAACTTCTTCCATGAACGAAAATTCGCGACCCAGAAAATGTACTGATTTTCGAGTTGGTAGAGAAAGTATCGTGTAACAGCGTACTTACACCGTACGCAGACTCTCTCCATGCCTCGCCAAGTAGTATCAACTTGAGATCAGACGGCAAATTTCATTTCGTCAATCATCATTGATCTCCGAAGCGTCGCCCGGAGGGAATACCAGGAAGCGGCTGCTGAGAGAATGCACTTGCGGCGACGCTTAATTACAATTGGCGCATCCTCGGTCACACTGACAATTAGTCATGCAGGACAATGCCATTCCGGGCGTACGATGATCGATCGAGGCGCTATCGGGGGGTGTGCGTACGCTGCCGAGGAGGTCTAAGAAGATTGCTCTTCTACCGTAATAATCTGCCCTTCCGCGCGAAGAAACCATGATTAATATCGTCCCATCCGCTGGCGTCACACGATAGACCCCGAGGTCAAGCCAGGATGGATGAAGCATGATCGACGATCAAACATCGTGGCGCTTTGCCAGGCTACCTTCAGGAACAGCGATCGCGAACCAATCTCGATGGCCATTCCCCCGTTAATAGTTGGGTCAGTCGTGTCTTTTGATAACGCGCTCACGCTGATTTTCTGCTGTCATCCGTAGAATCGGAACAATGGACCCACCGCAAAATTTCACACATCACTTCTGCTATCCGCAACGTTAGTTGTCCATTGTAAATCATTGACATCGCACTCTGATCCTGCACGCTTTCTCTCGCACAAGCAAACGAGCGAAAAGTGAGTGGACTTTGATCACACCGTCATCGCCTCGTGATAAAAGCGTCGCCGAAAGACTGCCTGACGATCATCTGGGTCAGTCTCGCGCAGCGCAGCGATGCGAGAAACCGAGAAAGAAAGCACCTCGGAAAGGACGAGGAACGAAAGATCGCGAGGATCGTGCGAGTACCGTGGCCGCCAAACCGGTGGACCGAGCCAGAGCCAGAGGTGAGCGGCTTCGAGCTGTTTCGCGAGTTGCACGCTTGTAACGCGGACTTTTATATCCTGGCTGGTGCAATAAAACCCCTCGTCGGCATTTCGGCTTCTGTGTCGTCGCCGTTCTGCCCGAGCCTCGCTCCGTACTGACCGCCCTCTTATTATCAGTCCTCCTCGCGCGCTCCTGTTGTCACGGCATTTTTTTCTGGCGCAATCGCGCAGGATCTTCGTTTATTACGACGTCGATTGAAAAGCGCTTTGTGGCCAGAAATGATTACTTTATGCGATGTGGAACGTGGAACGTCCGAACGATCGAATCTCTTATTATTCTCTTATTATTACCTCCGATTAGCGGCTCATTCGCATGTCGCGCGACGATATCGCGCGACGGGCGGGCAAATAAAAATGGGTCAGAGCCGAGCTCGCGAATCGTCCCGAGCGAAAAAGTCACTCTCACGAACTGTCTCTGAAGCACCTTGGACGGGTCCTCGGTTGCGTGATAGGTGGGTCAACCTCGGCCACGTCTCCTCTCGGGGGCACGGTTGTTGTTCGTCTCGGTGAGTCATTCCCGGGCCCCGCAGGCATTGCGGCCTGGCGCCAGCGTTGCGCAATAAGAGCGGCACCCTCCAAGACTCTGCAGGAGCGAAACGCTCGCGAGGCACCGGCATTTCGCCAAATGAAAGTCTTTTCGGATGAAAGGCAACCCGCTCGGGTGTCTGCAGGAAAATAATCAACGCTCAGCAGCTCCAAGTCGAGTCTAAAACCTCAGGACACTCTCGTGTCCATCAATCTTACGACGGACCTCATTTAATAACAGTTAGTTCGGAAATTGTTAACGTCAAATATGCTTGGTGACAAGTTATTAATATGGAGCAATAAAAGACATCGCCCCGTCGTCATGACTATTCAATGCGAGATTGATCGAGGATTTGATAGTTTCCGTTGAAGGTTTAATTGATCTCACTTCATAACAGCACAATACCCTGAAAGACTCGGTTGTGACGCAACGTGAGCAAAGATTTTATTCGCACGAACGATGAAGCACAGTTACGCGATAAAATCGAGAGCGTTCTCCTACCCTCGTCCGTCGAAGAAAAGAGGATCTTTTAATGCGGGGCTCGCTCAATAGATCGTCATCGATGAAAGTATATATTCCCTCGTCCGAAGGATAACTGTGATAATGAGGCCTAGAACGATAGTGATTTGCTAGGCAATCACAGGGTTTGGGCATAATGATACAGCATGCTAAATCACCTTGCATTGTTTACACTTACACGCAGAATCTTTCATTGCGATCTCAAGAAAAACGATATACCATTCGTACAAAGCTATAATTTGAATATAAGCATTGCAGTTGCTAAATTCGCATCAAGTTCAGTCTACATTTTTCAACCTCGGCAATTTAGCAGTGACGTAATCCAAGTATCTGTGCTCATGAGTCAAGGAACCTTTGCTGAAATTAATTTAAAATCTCGTCGTTACGATCGTCCGCCGACCAACGCCCTGATAATGTTCCCTGAAATAAATCTCGGCCCTGAGGTAGGATTTAAGGCGCTCACATGAGCGCGCGAGGATGATATTTACGACTCCCACGCCACAGCACGAGTCTCATGAGATTTCGAGAGCCACACGATTGGTGTGAGCAAAACACTAGACGAAATGCGAGTCAAGATTGGTGGAGCAAGTGATCTGAAACGCGCACGCAAAGTAAGGGAAAAGTATATAGAAGAGTAAATATTTTGTGTAGAAGGAGGAAGAGCGTGAATTGAATAAGGGTGGGGAGAACGCTGCGTAACGATAACGCTGATTGAAATTATGTAATGCCCTCTTCTTGGTTGAGATAAGACCGAAATATGTACTCCTATTACTCTCTACATGTTTCGGGACCCTTGGGTCCCCTCTTCAGGAGTCTAATGAATAATGCGATGTTAACAAATTCATTTTGTTACGTTAGGTTATGATAACGCTGATTGTGTCACCAAAAATATAATGCGCTCTAACACCCCAAGATGGTGGAACAAATATATGCATTGCACGATGGTGTCTGAGGTGTCTTACACCGCGTATGTGCTCATATTCAAATTCGAACGTTGCGCCACACGTCATGCGCCAAGTTTCGCATTACCCATCATGCTTAGCGTCCTTGTATTTTCTTGATCGTCAATTGTCACTCGCTGGTGTTAATGGCGGACGTGTGTACGAACTCACGCCGCTCTCAGCTTTTCCTTCACTTCAAGCCGTTCCAAGTCCTGTTCAAGATCAAAATGTGCGCGCCAAGCCTGCAGGAATGCGAGAGCAAACAGAGTTCGCAGTGTTTGGGCAAACCAGCGCAGTGTTCTTCATCATGTCGATCGAGTAATCAGTTCCCTCTTGACGCCGATCACTTGGCGTTACCACGAGGCACCTCGGCAAGGCCGAGATTTCGTCGCTGCTGATGAAAGTCTTTTGTTGGTGAGATTTGTTCTCTTTTCGTTTTTTATTTTAAAGGTAATAGGCAATCTGGGGCATGTTTGGCGAAAATTTAATGCAGTTCTTCGGAAATCTCAAGAGTTCTCTAACCCTCTTGAATTTCGAGTGTCCGTGACGTCAAAATGCATTTATTTTAATCAAACGTTCCATTATTTAATGGTGTATTTATATCATATCTGCTAATATTTCACGTAATCTCTCATTTAGTTATATCTCTCTTTTACTCAATAACTTGCATTATTTTTTGTTTATGTGCAATGTTGTTTGCCTTTTTTTTTTTTTCAATGTCGTGTGTTTTGTGTGGCACAGTGAACAAAATGGCGGACTCTCAATATACATACAGGTCCAATTCTTCAAAGAAAATTTTCCTGCTCTTTCGTCAAGAACATTTCCAGTCCTGACATCGGATCCCAATTTCTTGGTAAATATTAGTACATCTGAGTCTTATTTCTTGTGGTATAAATTTTTGCATCATGATGTACGCGTTTTGTTGCACTGAAACAATGTGTTGAGTGCTTGTACTCTCATATTGTCTTGCACACATTAAATGTTGTCCGTGCAGTTATTGCAGTTATAAACATATTTGTTTTGACAACCGGTGTGGTGTGAAAACTGCACAATAAGATATAAGGGCGCCAGAAAATTAGAAGGAAGAATGGTTTTATCGTTTTGTATTGAAGACGATGCTGTTGTTGGCATTTGTTTTGACAACCGGTTTGGTATCAAAACTGCATTATAAGATATAAGAATGCCAGAAAACTAGAAGGGAGAATGGTTTCATCGTTTTGTTTTGAAGACGATGGTGTTGTTCGTAGTGATAATAAGGGTGTAAGATCTTCTGTTTCTTGAATCATAATTATACTAATTCTGTGTATGGGGAAGTGTTCTTCAATCGAAAGTTTACAAGCATACTCTGTACGTCAAAAGTACGAACCTAGTCCTAATATACGTAAGCTAGCAAATATTTTGTATGTAAGATTTAATTAATTTACGTGATAGCATGAGGGTGTACCCCATGCATCTTATAAAAGTTACGTAAGAACTAGAATTTGAATAAGTGTCTGGACAGTTATAGTTTATAGCCTTATCTAATACTATATTGTGACCCATGCGTTGTATAACATAAGCAGTCACACATTCATATTTGTGACAGTAGTTGATTGGATCTTTTAAAAAGTGTCTTCCTATCTCTGCAACTAATTTCTTACTGTGAATAGGGTTATTGGGTAAAACCTTTGTGGCATTATTTCTGTGCCTCTCATTCTATATTTGATTCGTATGTCATTTAAGGAGCTACATGGCATATATGTAAGTATTATCTCAAAGCAGTTTTATGTTTTAGCACAAAAGGTTTGAGAAACCATATTTATTAGAACTTTTTTGGGGTTCTTCTGAGATGCAGAATAGGCCCATCAATTTAATAGTCAATTCGGAAGCACCATTCCCATTAGAAAATTGAATTATTCAGTATTATACAAACATAATTTTTTTCACATACAATATATACCTGAGATGGCACAAAATCGAACTGGCGCAATAATTAACATGCTTCCACATGACTTCATATAAACTTTTCACAGCCGTTTGATGCACCCAACACGCTGTACAACTTTGACTACAAATTGTATCAAGCCCTTCTATAATCACCATTAATAAGATAAGACGCGAGCAGACTTTTACATTAAAATCCTGATTGTGAGTCGTGCCCCCTGTAAAGCGTCGTACGCTCGGCAACGTGCAACCGTTTATCAGAGGCCGCCTTCTGCTACGCTCTCGACCACCCAAAGGGCGCCTAAGAATGCGCCTCACGTTTCCTAAAGGATAGCCCATTGATCGTCGTGTAAATGTGAAACACTCCGGCGAAATGTCAGACCGTTTACTCGTCGCGAAATGCGGCCGTACGTCGGGCCCGGAATGAGCCGATCGAGATTCAATGTCCTGCGACGCACGGTGAATTTATCTCTGTACTTTCGTGGACGAGCGGGCCGCAGAAAAAGATTGGGTTTTATCGCGGAATGCCCTCGCAAAAACGCGGCGCTCCTCGTACGATATTATCGGCGGAAATTTTAATTTCTCTCTCTCTCCCCCCCTGACCCGTTGTGCGTGCACACGCATTGGTATCGCGCTGCTAGCGCGGTGTTCGGGCATTACCTATTGTTAAACGATGCCTCTTAGTAATCGTGGGAGGTAATAATGATAGTTAAGACGCCGAATTATTCACACCATCCTCGAGAGTAGGTATGACAATTGATTATTACTTACTTAGAGCAACTGTTACGGATCGGCAGTAATGATAACGAGTCAGCGCGTGATTAGGCGTGCCGCGATAATTGTGACTACACAGCCGCCGCGTACAATGGACTCATATTGTTTTCTTATCGATCGCAGTCGGCGTCTCTGCCGTCTCGAAAGGGGCTATCCTCGACGTGCGCAATTTACAAAGCGTGCCAGTTACATCGTCGCCCCGCTGCCTTCGATACCTCGCCGACATTTATCCTGCGCCGTGGCGCGACGCGCGTAAATTCGGCCCGCAACAATGTCGGAGTCCCATCCCCCGTCGTTCCTCGCATTTCGAATTCCCCGCGAGCCGCGGGTACCGAGAGGAGAGCGAGTGATTTACCGGCTCATCAGTTTCGACCACCCAAGAAACTTGGGCAGTTTCGCGATTCCGTGGGTACGTAAAAAATATTCGGCCCGAGTCCTCTCCGAGGAGCGCTTATTATCCCCGTAAGTGAATAAAGCCGAACAAGAATACTCGAGCGGTCGAGGAAAAGGGAAGAAAACGTGGGGACGCATGTAAGGGGAACGTTGTAAGCGGTGTCGTTTGCATAAGTAAATAGCGAGTTCAAGTTGATCTTAATAATGAGAACGTTCGGCACGCAATTCTTGTGAAGGGACGAGATCGCAAGCGGGGTCGCCTACCGAAAATTCGCCTCCGCGGCCTCGCCGTTTGTCGGTTCCCTTTTTACGCTCCTTGTAGGATAATTTATCGGGGCTCTCATTACTAACGAGGAGGGAGAGTGTAGCCGCGGGTTGCGGTGCTCCCTGGCTTCGGTAACGTATGGCGTGTCGAGAGTATCGCAATGAGCCTAGGCGCCTGGAAGAATAATCACTATCGGCTACCATGAGTTCTCGCCGCTTGATACTCCGCTTCCAGGAGGTAGGTAGGTAGGTAGGTAGCACGAAGATAAACCGGTAAAGAATCCGTGCAATCGTTCAGAAGACGACGCTTCGGTGTTAGGACTAGCTACCGAATCAACTTTTCGAATCGCACACAGATTTTTTGGCGTTGTTCGATTTTCCCCGTTCGGGTTTCTTAGTTAATATCGAATTAGTTTTATCTGCGCTCGAATAGTTCCAGGCGGTATCGTGGAATTAATTACTGGTGTATCTAATTGCCGGTAGTCGATAATAGATACATAATTTCTATGCCATTAAGTACGATCCGGTAGTTTAAATGATCTCACGTTCCGCGAAACAGGAGAGCGGCATGAAAGAGTACATGCAGATACACCGATCGTCAGACATTTTATTAGTTGTACATACTGCGCAATTGCATCCTACATTCCGTGTAACGACGCGATAAATTAAATGAGAACAATGTTCAACTCTCGGCGTAATTAGAACTACAGCTGTTTTTCTAAGCAGAGTTCGGTTTTTGTCGAAGAATTCGTAGTCTTGTTCGGTAACAGAAACAGGTTGAAGCCGTCGGTAGTCGAAGGGTAAGCCCGCAGCTCAAGTCAAAAGCGGCGAAAGAGCAGCAGAAACGGGACCGCAGGGTGGCGATCACGGACCGTAGGTGCCCGAAGATGCTCATAAATCTTGTCCTAACGCTCGGTTTATTACTCGTAATCAAGCAACCATGAATTCTGCTGAAATCACCTATGTTATACTCGGCTGCCTTCTACTTATCCTCCCTTGCGCACTGGCAGAGCAACCCCCAGCTAGTGTATCGGAACGACTTCGCTTCGACTTCTTTCCTCTTCGCGCTCCTTCTGACTTTCACTTCGCGTCGTTTCCGCCTCAGAACCCCTTTTATTCTTGGCCGGAGCGATCTGGTTCTTACGCCTTGTTTAATAGTCGGCCGTTAACTTAGCTAACTGGATTATGCAGGACTTGGATGAAGACAAGGAAGTCGCTGGACGAAGTGGCGAAGATTGTGATAAATGTAGTTTCGTGGCACGTTTGTAATTGCTCGGACGGAGATTCGCGCCAGCTTCTTCCTCATCGCCCCAAGACACGGCGTCAAGTGCATGCAAATTGACTAACTCGATTATGCAGAAGTCGCGCTATCTCGGAGAAACGTCATTCGACAGGGACCTGAAGGATTGACGAAGATTGTGTCAGAGCGCAATTCTGTGTATTTGTAACTGGTTAGTGAGAAATACGTCGGATGTTCTCCCTCCCGATCGTCTTCGCGTGGAATTCCCACGTGGGAATATGGGAACGATCCAGAAGGTTTTGGGTGCTACACGTTGAACGCCGACAATCGATTCGAGCTAATAAAATCTGTTGTCGGTCATCGGGAGAAAAAGTTAGGGCCGAGCCACTTTTGTTTTTCTCAGCATTTCGCCTTTTTCCCTTCTTTCCTATCGTCCGATTGAAAAGGTTGAATTAGTGACGGCATCTTATGAGGAGAAAATTTATTCTGATTAGTGCTTCGCGACCTTCCGTCGATCTTGATCCCTGCTCCAGATACCGAGCGGCACAGCTTGCTGGCTGCACGCACGACGCGCGACTTGCGTAACTCTGGTATTTAATAATCCACCTCGTGATAAATCGTAACTGTTAACCCGAGTGCGCGTGATCTTCAAAGGGGCCGCCCGGGCGTTCTTTTTTGTTTTATTTTCTCGGCCTAATCGACGGGACGCCCCTCGAAATTTCTGTCGTACGTCCCCTCCCCTGTATCCGCCGATCATTATCGTCACTTATGGCGCCGTAATCGTTCCGAAATGGCACTCGCAACTGGAGGAGAGAGAAAAGAAGGTCAGTCGAGTGTTGGTGTAAACGACGGAGGTTCTAAATTGACGTATGGCTTAAAAGCATTTTCTTCTACCTTGTAACACTACGCACACGCTTCCGTGCGAGTTCAATGTCGAGTGTACATGTACTGCATTCTTATTAGTTTGATTGTGCTGCAGCCTGTCGGAACGATTACACGGCTTCGTAACTCTGGATCATGATAGACGATCATTCAAATTATCACTGAGTCCGAAAGTTAGAGATTTTTTTGAAACGTGTCAGACCGCTCGCCTGTCCCGCGTCGGTGGCAAGTGTAGCGTATCAAAGAGGCTCGGCGCAGGAAATTTCGGTGCGAAATCGTGGAGCGTCGGGCTCCCGGGCGATTCCTCGCTAATTAGCCCGCGTGACAGGGAGTGCATAATTAATTATGATTGTTAAAGCGCGGCAAAGCGACCGGTAACTCTCGCAAATTAGAACGAATTTACCGGCGGGATCGCGGTGATACTGGTATGAACGGAGGTAAGGAATTTCTGCTATATGTCAGAGCGATTACCTGTCTACTTCTCGACTGCGGTACGAAAATAAGACGGGGGACTGGTAAGGGGAGAGAGAGAGAGAGAGAGAGAAGGGGGAGGGGAGTAACCGGAGTACCTCCCGCAGAGTTTTCAAAATCGGCGAGCGAAGCCGACTTTTTTCTGCCGGCACCGGGGGCACTGGACGCACCGGGTGAGCTTCGATGGTCATTACCTTTACGATCAATCACACCGCTCATTATCTTTAAGAGCGGCGTTACACGGCGGCCGTTACTCGTTACAGAAGATCGGTTACAGTGCTGCGGCGATGGAGGCACGAAAGCCCCTGACCATTATACACGTCGGATGGAACTTCTTCGTTGCTTTGTAATTTCGCTCGCGTTATCGGGACGACGACGTACAAACGTTAAGTTAGCCTACGCTCACCGGTACTTACTCGTCACGTTTTACGCCGAGTTTTTCTTCGATTACGACGACATTTAAGTACTCGGACTAAGAGCGCGCCTCGAGTGAAACATGTTTCAAGTTTGTGCAGTTCAATGTGTAAATGGACGCGTCAGGCTAATCTCAGTTCAAGGTAATTTAGCGGCAGCATGAGGCGCGATTCTTTCCAGCAACTTTTCTCACAGATTTTCGACTATGTACATTAGTGGTAGCAATTCTCCACGGTTCTGTCTCTCTCTTTCTCTCTCACCGAGCAGCACGCCAGGGGGAAGTACATAGTTGCAAAGTGACTGATGAAATTCAGCGTCGCCCGCGCGTCGACAGTGACTTGAAATGCTGAATGAACGCGGGTCCCTTGACCCGATGCCAACGACAGCAATGACGACAAGTCCGGAGGAATATTCGTGCTATCACTCACTAATCGAGTGTCGAAATTGAGCCGGGCCGGGAAAAAGATTGAGGCAATCTCCGACGTGTGTCGTCGACTGACAGAAGGGTGCCACCCAAATCATTTAGTGTCCGACCGAGTAAAAGACCGGTAAATCAAGTAAACCACCTCACCTTTTCTTCTCTCCTCGTGCCGGACGTTCGATGCGTCGTATATACGCAAGGATCGTTTTCAGTCGCGATAGAGGCACAATTAGTACCTGTCCGTGATCAATTAATAATACCTCTTGAGCAACGAGAGGAGGCTCGGTCGCACGTAAACGCAAGCGTCCCCGTCGTCGTCGTCGTCATCGTCGAGTTGGCGTTCTCGACGAGCTGTCGCTCATCAGATCCACTAATTAATCGGCGCGGATGCTCATAATAATTAATCATGCGCCCCTGCAACGTCGCTCGTGGATTCATCTATCGCGATCGCTCCTCTGACCCGACCGCTCCTATTATTACTGTGTGCAGAGGTAGACAGGGATAGGCAGAGTAGGAAGAGAAATAGAGAAACGGGAAAACATTCAATTCATGGTGGAGACGAGAAAGAGAGGCGACCATCCGACCAGTCTCTTTTATTCAAAGACGCATGACGATAGAATGCCTTTCACCGAATAATTCTCAATCGAAAACTCGCTCGGAGGATGATAATTACGGTCTTTCTCTCCTTCCGTTGCTCACATCTTCTTTTACTCCGCCGCTTAGAGGCTTGCATTAGAAATAATTGTCGGCTGTCACGCGCCTCACCTCGCCTGACCCCTTCCATCGTATTTCACTTGATAATAATTGTCGGTGATAATTCATTTTATCCAGCGGAAGGCAGGATACACATTTTCGTTACAACGTATTCATTACGTGGCCGCGCTCGTAACAGACATTTTGTATTTTTGTGCGATGCCTACGCCTCTAATTGCTGTTACCGCATTACCAAGCACATCTCTCGCGCGTTATGCAATCGTCGCTGAATTTCAGTGTATCTCAGTCAAACCCGCCGACATTCGTGTCTCACAACCACGCAAATGACTTTCTTCATGGTGCGACGACAGAGAGAGAGAGAGAGAGAACAATTCGACCGCAAAGCAGTAAAAACGGAATCTAACGCCACTCCACTTTAAGTCGCGTCGGCGATAATTAATCGGCTGCGATTAATCCCGCGCTAATAATCCTCCGTAAAGCAAGGGCTCACGCAATCGGAGAGGAGCAGCTCACGTCCCCACCTACTATATTAATCTGCCGTCGGTGTGGCAGTTAACGAGGCAGGGCTTGTCGTAATTTTAAACATCCGTCAGTGTGGCTGCTTAAGTGTAATAAGAAGGCGAAAGGGAAATAATCGGCCGTCGGAGGCCGGAGTGGCACGGTACCGTGGCACGTGATTCGACGAGTCACGAGCAGGCATTTCCGCAAGCGGTTCCGCAGACGTGACACGATCTCTTCCACCTTCTTACGTGCCCCCTCTTCCTCTCTGCCCTTTTTCCTTCTCTCATCTTCCCTCTTCCACTGGCCTTCCAGCGCCTTCCACTTCCATCTTCCTTTCTTTTCTTTCGCCTCCGCATACTATGAAACGGGGGAGTGAAGAGATGAGTGTCGGGGCCACGCGGCCACGTAATATTCGACATTGGAAATGCGCGTCGCGCGAACGGCACTCTCCATTCGACTCACGCTCCATTGGCGACGATTTATAAACGTTAATGGGTTAATATCGCCGGTTCCTGGCGGCTCCAAGTCACGAAACGTCCGATCACGTCTCACGGATCTGCACGGGGGCGCAGACCTTGGCCGACTGCATCGGCATAGGGGCGTAGGGGAAAAAAGTGCGGACTAATGAGACCGAAGAATAATCTATGGCTTTATATTACGGGGGAAGAGGGGCAAGGGCAAGGAGAGGCAGAAAGAGACGACGACGTAGTGGGATGTCACGTTCGTCGTTTCTTCAGACCGTATCGTTCTGCCTTGCGATTGCATTGATCGACTCGCGAGATTGTCAAGTTGATATAGACCGCGTTCGATAGAAACGAGCTCGGTAGCAGACGGTACTTGCAAGTTAATTAGTTGGACAGATCGACTCGTATTCGTCGACAACCAGTGACTCTCGACCTCTCGACTTCGATCGAGTGGAAATTAGTCGAAGCTATAATTGGATAGGCAAGAAGTTGCGAGTTTAATTGCTGTACGGGCGGAAAATTGGTGGACGTTTGAGGAAAATCAGTGGAAAGCGTGCGCTTCTTAGCCGGCACCGGTTCTCCACGCGGGAATCCCGCAGTGGGCCGGTAAGATTAATCGAGCGCGGCAGGGGTTAAGCGTAACGCGACGATGATGTACTCGTTGGCCCGGCCGCACGCAATTAGGAAAACGAGCGAATTGCTTGCCGCGAAAAAAAGTCGTGGGAAAGTGAGCCGTTTGTAATGTCGATGCGGCGCGGCGCGGCGTGGCGCGACGCGGTGGGAAGAATCGCCTCTGGTGGTCAAGTGAGGAGACAGGAATCCCAATACTTTCGTCGGGCTCGCAGGTACACGTATAGCGGAACGTACGTACGTATGTATGTAACTCTCGCACAGTACGCACCTCGACAAGACCGGGCTGATACGATCGATACTCCGAGCCGCCCTGAGATACACGCTGACCGGCTCGGTCGATTGATGGATCTCCTCGCGTCAACGTTTTCGTAGTCAAAGGTTTGCGTGGCATTGTGCAATCCGCCTTCTAGGCTTCAAGCCGACCAGCAAGAGCGCGCGCGCATCCGAGAGAAATTACAGGACACCCTGGAAGACGGTACGCGCGATTTGCTGCTGCTGGGGCAAGTGTTGTCGCGAGGATGTCCCCGATGCCGTGTATAATGATCGCGACTGAGAGACTAGAGACCGGTCGCGCGGGAATGAGTATTCTCCGGCCACCTGCAGTTGTTACGGTTACAATCTTCCGACGTACAATTGCGCCGTTACGATTCCCCCGGTGACGCGACGCTCTATCGTCGTATTTCATTGCATAAGTGCGGCGACGAGGACGCACCGCGCGCAAATGCCAACGGGAAATTACAATGCCCGCGTGCAAAGAGAAATTCTTCGGGACGGAGCGCAGCGAGATCAAAGTCCGCTCATAGACGCGACGTGAAAAAAGGAGGCAGGGGGAAAGAAAAGGAGGAAGAAGAGAAATACATTATTTGTGCGAGTAGACGCGAGGAAGGAGTGGAACGCCGTAGAGCGTAGAGCGTAGAGGTAGAGCCCTTTTCGAACGATCGGCGGCGGCAGATCGCAGATAAACGCGCGAGCCGACAGGAACATCTCCTCGTTTGCGCCGATCACGTCGGACAAACGCGACCGGCGCGCGGCGCGCACGAGGAGATACGCACGTAATACGCAGCCGCGACGATGTGCGAATGTGTAATCCCTTGAAACTCGATGCGCTAAAAGGACGATATCGTCTTCCGCGCCACAACATGAATCTTCCGTATCGCGTCGTCATATCAAACTTTAATACAGGCCCTCCACGAACGTTTGTATTTCGCTGTGATACCGGGATGATATTGACCGAATTATTGGATTGCCCACGTCGATGCAGGATCGACAGTAATAATTGGATACTACCGAACAGCTGAATGCTGATGTTAATCCAGATTAATACGGATTACGATACAATTATGGCATTCGATCTCGTTCCGCGTTGTGTCCGCTATCCCTTACGCAATGACGACGAAAATTCGGAATTACTCGCACCATCGCCGACTACAAAGTGCGACCAGACGTAGGCTTGTAATTACAGGGGTGCAACCTCCTCGGCTTTAAAATTACAGCTTGCTGTGCCGCACTGATTGCGCGTCATCGTGTGCGGCGAAAATTTACGCGCCTGGATCGAGGCTGTAAAATGCTGCTCGTATTCGGCTCTCGTGATTGAACGCCGTTACTCGTTCGCACAGTGGGTGTCCCGTCCGCTCTCTTAGTTTCACCGAAAACCCGACATTTTCCTCGAAAACTCTGCTCCTGTCGGAGGGCCGAGAACACTCGTCCATCCTCTTCACTTTGCCGCTTTGCCCCCTCGCGAATTTCATCTTGGCACATCGGCGATGCAAGGAGTCGCGATCGACTGATCGATGGCTCGTACAGTTGCAACACGTGACTGTACGGTCCTCTGATCCTTAACTTGTTAGCCGGGATTGCCGACCTGTGATTAACGTAACGGTAGTCATCAATTCGGCCACGTGATCGTTAAGCTTGTCAGTTGACGACCGACATTTAAGCGGCGGCGACCGCCGTGAAATCGTTCGGGACGTAATTTGCCACCGTTCGACGGCTCGGGCGTGAAAATGGCCTTTTCGATTTATTCGACATTTTTGTCATCGCGCCCGATGCCAATCTCGCTTCTATCAGGCCATAAGTTACACCCATTGCTTTCTCGCGGCAACTTAAGCATTTCCGGCCACTGATCTTTTCGGCTAGATAATTGTTAAAGTGTATCGCCGAAAAGATTAACGATTTTCGTCAATGATAAAAATGTTCGAAATCTAAGGCACTGGGCGTAACGATACAAAGGGCTAAGGCTGTCAGTTACCTCTATCATACCCGGCGATCGTTCTTATTTATTACCCTGTACTGATTCGTGGCACTGGGTGCGGTCCGCAGTTACGCGTATTAATTACCCTACCGTCTTAACGTTCAACGTACGCGATTGTGCGATCGTTTTGATCGTGCGCGGTACCGGTGCCATTGTTCGGCACATACGTTGCTTAAAATAACCGGCGCGCTGTTCAACTGCCTTATCCATTAGCTTATCCAAAGTGTAGTAGGAGTCCTTTCGTGCCGTCTGCCACGGAGGGGGGAGAGAGAGAGAGAGAGAGAGAGAGTTATCGCCAATGCTAACGAGCCGCTAACGAGATTCCTTCTCCTCCTTTTTCCTACTTCCTGCGCTTAATCTTTTTCATTCCGGTCTAGTATAAATATCCTGAAATACAATGATTTCAGATCTAATGCGTAGTTGCCGGTCGTGGGTTATGTTGTTTAGTCGATATTCATCGCGCCGTCATTGGCGTCGTTATTATTCAGCGAGATAAATTCTTGCGGGATGAATCGATGTCGCGGCTCATCGATGATCACATTCGCGGAAAGTTTTATTAAGTCGACGCCTCGTTCCTGTCGGTCGTGACCGTTAATTTTTCCTCCCCCGACAAGATTGCCACCCATTGGCGTGGCGAGCGATCGGCTCGTCCCCTCGTAATTATCGAGCGCTGTCGTAGGCGACTGACGATTGCGTGTTTCCGCGATTCTATACCAGTTCTCATATACTCATATCGCCCGGAATGTCATTCGACGTGATCGCATAATCGACGATTGAACACGCTAACGTCTGAGAGAGGCTCGCAAAGGCCTGCATTCAATTTTCATGAATCCAGTGCCGTCGGCAACAACGTTCGCGACGACCGGGAGGAATCCCGAGCGGTACTTATAGTTTCATTTTTCCTGCGACGTCGCTCAGGAAACGCTTCTTGCCCCGCTGCAATTTTACTCACTGATTAAGAACCTCAACTTTCATGCGACCGATGCTTTTCAGCGCAAATAAAATTATCATTTAAATGGCGCGTCGTATATCACGCGCATACCGCCATTAAACTCGCATTACATCAATCTACAACCATACTTAAATTAAGTTGTAAACGTCTAATTACGCCTTCGCCACGCTTCAATAGTAGACTTCGACGATAAGAAATGAGTGTTATTTTACCCAAGTGCAGACTTTATGAATATACTCAGGTGGTTCGCGTATCTCGAGGCGTCTTCATGCGTGAGTCGGTCGGTCATCAAGCCGTCGACAATGAAAATCGGGTTCACGACACGTGATCATTAATTATCGGCCGCGACTATAATGGCCATTGACGGAAGTGCGAACAATACCTGCAAGTATAATAACCTGGCTAATGATTGAGACGTCACACGGTGCAGAGGTTCGGTGCCGAAAGAATGGGAAATAGCGATGGATTAGAACGATGTTGGAAAAATTCGATCGTTCAGTGTCCGATGTTCATCTCAAAATGTGCAATTTTTTATTCACGGAGAGTTGGCCGATGTAGCGAGATAGCCGGGTATACGGGATGCCATTAGATGTCGTCGCATAATGAGCGCGTTTGTAACGAGGTAAAAGAATGCGCTTGCAACACTACTTCGTTGGTAGCTATCAGGTCGCGTCCACAACAGTGTCATCCGTCACTCTTGACGCGACAACGCTCGTGCCATTCACTCGTTCGATCTGTGTCCTGTGTTTCAATATTAATCGCGTATCCGTAATGCAGCGCTCGGAATCTTTGGAATGTTTAAGAAATCGCACGTTGTGGAAAATACGAAAATCTGAATGATGAAAATTGATGGGGTGTGTGGGAAATATGTATTAAACGGCATGGCTGCAGTGGTCTCAGACTTGGCACCCGAGCACCACAGGTGCCCGCAGGAGTGGGGATACGGAAAAGTATGCGTGCCCTGTCTGTGAGCTGACAGACCAATGCGTGGAGTCCACAGCTCTCACAGACGGGCACGCACACTTGCGCGTATCCCCACTCCCGCGGGCACCTGTGGTGCTCGGGTGCCAAGTCTGAGACCACTGCATGGCTGTTCTTCATGTACTCTTATAAACTGCACTTAACTGAGAGTTGGACAAACTTGATCACTGTGAGCGATGGTACACTTTGTCTTGGACCACTGTGGCGATCCGAGATTAAGACGCAAATGCCTGCGTGGCTTATGACAAATGTAATCTACAACATGACAGCTCAATCGGCATCCGACATACGTTCAAGAGTAAACATTGATACTCGGTCGTCTTTGAGGTCTCTGACTCTCGATCCGGCAGTATCTAACTAGGTTATCCCGAGAATGAACGTACGGGCAGGTTGTAACGGGCCTTTTATTTCATTTTGACACTTCATCCCCGATCGTATCAGCGTCACTGGACTCACTTCCTCGTATTGGCTTGAAGCGTAGCTCTTGAACGTTGTAAGCCATATTGTTATCCTTCTATGCATTTCCCTATCTTTTAAACTTTTCGTTAGTCAAATTACCCGGGCACAAGATGCGCCCCTTTTCAAAAGGTGGAGAAAACTGTATACTGTTACTACTTTTCCATTCGAAAAGATTTCGTCGTCGCACCGAAATATAAATGAAGATCGATAAGAGGACGCGGCCGTCCGGCGCGGGCAATAAAGTCAGCGCGATTAAAGTGGGAACTGGCTGCCACTTGTCACGGACGCGTTCACTGATGGAGATAATATAGTTTAGTTGGCGACCGTCGGCTACCTACCTACACCGTGTGAACCAATTTAAGTCGTCCAGTCTGGATGTACGTTAGTGCCTCGCCATCTCCGCTTGTCACTCTTTCTCTTCCATTGAACTACGAGCTAGAGTGGAGATGCGATCTGATGATATATACACGCGAACCCGATACACACGATGTGTACCGTGAATAGGTGAACGCGTGAGGTCCCGGGCCTGTTTCGCGTAGGAGGTTGCCTTCTGTTTTACTTACTTACTCCCTCTTATATTTTGCCCTCGTTCCCGCTATCGGCGATTTTTCCGACGAACCAGGGGGTTTCTACCGGCGAATTACCATAATTTCTGACATTGCCGACAAGACCGGTAACTGGTTTCGTTACATCGTGTCTACTTTAATCTCGCGGCTACGTCGGATTTCAGGTATGCAAAGGCGCCGAGGCTCGCGCTGCGGTTTCAGTACTCCCCCCTTCCTACCTTCCTCACCAATTGCTCCTCAAATCTAACTATACGTGGATAGCGTGCGCTTTTCTACGTACCGGGTGTTCGTCAGCAGGCCTCTGCATGTTCCGATAACAATCATTCTTACTCCAGAACTTGAGATAATATATGATACGGCACGTACGTAAATACTTATTTCTTACTGATCTCTGGTGCAACAAAGAGTCGACGGAGGGAAGCGGGAATAGCACCGGTACTTTGCCACTTTTCTCTCACTTTCTGACATGCGGACGACTATGTAAAGTGCAAAAAGTCCTCACAATTTATCCTGTGGTTAGCAAGTTATCTCGAGCATAACTCAGGAGAAATGCTTCAGACCTCAGACAGTCTTGAACCTGAATCTTTGTCAAGTTCAAGAGCCCCATATTGGCACGTTGCAATGTTCACATGTTAGCCGTGTCTCCCGCAGTGTAGCAAGCTTTGACGTACGCTTTCCGATTTTCTCAGTTTCCTTGAACAGCATCTGACACTGAATTGCGGAGAAGTTTGCGCGGTAGCGTAGCTTGACAAATCGTGAAGATCATACCAGTTGCACCATACCTCGGTACGACTTGGTCACTTGGAATTACGCGTCATCGTGCGATCTGGAGGCTGAAAGGCGCCCACGCAAACTCGTTTGCCATTTTCCTTCGAGCGGAGCGGAGGCCCGACCGACGGATCGGGTCAGAAAGTGGCGCGCTACGACTGAATCGTCTCGAATACCAGAAACGAAACTATGCGCGTACATACGTCTTCATTCAGCGGCGCTGTTTCGCGTGTCAGAGAAATCCCGGTGCGCGACTTCTTTATCTCGAAATGATTTATTTCCCTCGGCATACCTGAGGGGGGCGCGAATTTTTTCCACCCGACCATGTGCCGACCTTAATTATTTTCCTGCAGTTGCGTGCCTCGGAGGCGCCTCGGCAGGACCTTCTTCCCCCTTTGTCCTTCCATAGCTCGGCTCCGTCCGAAAAAGCGGTGTCGCGGCAAAAACCGGGGCCGCGCGGAGGAGAGCGGGACGAAAGACGAAAGGCGAGAGAGCAGGCATAACGTGGAACGGAGAGAAGAAAAGGCCGCGGGCTAATTATGCGTCGTACGAAGAAAGATTTATCGTTCGAGTACATTTTCCACGGTGCGTGCGCGGACCCCTTCACCTACGTGCTTATACGTACGAGAGCCACACATCGCCTCGTCCGCGTCCGCTCTCTTCCGCCATCTCCGCCCTTTGCCCTCATCCCCCGTCGGCCCTCTATACTCTCAACGTGGGCGTTACTTGACGGCTCAATGTTACTACTACACGACTAAACGCGGCCAATTCGTGCGTACTCGCATGTGCGCCCGAGATATCGAGAGGACGAGAGAGAGAGAGAAAAAGAGAAAGAATTGGCGTCTCTCGCTCCTATGCACGCGGAAAAGCATCGCGAACGGGAAGAATTGGCGAGAGCGGGGAAAAAAAGAGTCGGAGATGGTGGTGCCTCTTATATAGCCGGTATCCACCTTAACCTCGGCAAGTTACGAGGCGGTAAACTCGCGCCGAGGCCCCGGGAATATCGCGTGGCTCGACAAGATAAACAATCTCTCCCACGCCGGAATAGCCGATCGATGCTAATGAAGGACCACTGCGGACGTTTCCACAGAGTAAATTTCTCCTCCTTTGCACACGGACTCTGGTATACGTACGTTGGACGTCGCTCGCGTGCTCCGTTCGTGCCCGTGGCACGCGAGGGTGAAATATGAAACTCTCGCGGGCATTCGCGCCAGTCGTTTTATTTAAGCGAGAGACCGGACGGAGACGTACAATGCGCTTGTTTGCGCCGCACGTCGATTACGCCGGTTATTTCGTCCGACGTCGTTCCCGCATCCTCTCCACGTCGTTTGTACCCGCCGTTACTTTGAGCCCGAGTCAACATTCGACGTAATGTCTATCTCTCACGGCTGAACGCACTTTGACTCCGACGTGAGTGGGCGGGAGTAAACGAGAAAATGAATACGACCGGGAACGCCGCGCCGCGGAGTCATTTCTACGTAGTCTCTGTTTCGAGATTGAATTATGACAATTTTCGCGGAAAGCGCGCAACGCGAATTATCTCCGCTTCGCCCGCAGCTAGGGGGTATTCCATGATGAAAATTCCTCTAAAGGGCGCGCCTGACGCAACGCGTGATTGCGGAAAATGAGCGAGGAATTGACGTCGCACCGGTTAGCTTGAAATGCTCGACGCATGCGAGCGGAAGTTTGCTTTTAGCGGACAATTAATCCTCGACACTCCGCTCACGATCATTTCGTGTCTGGAGGTTGAGCACGTGCTCAGATGAGCAGTGCGACCGACCGGAGGCGCGTGCCTCAGCAGATAAAAGCTGTAAATTAGGCAGCGCGGCGCGTCGGCCCGTTCGTTACGTCAGGGACGAGGTAGTGGATAGCGATAGACCCATCATTCTTCAATACATATTTCCCACCGTTTTCGGTTGCTTCTTAGACTTTATTGGAGATTTTTTGACGCTCCGTCAGATGAGACCAAGAGTCGGGCGCTATCGAAAAAAGCAGTTTTCTCCGTCGTCGAAAACTCGTGCAGCGACCTCTGGCTTCTTCGACTCTTCACCATTATATCCCATGTAGAAATTTCAAGGGGAATCGCTCGAATTCTTCCATCTTCGGCGGCTGCGTTTCTCCGGCGCGCTGGCATTTGCACTATTCCGTGTTGCGTCGCGCGATACTCGATTATTGCGTTCTTACGAGATGTCGAGCGACTCGTCGTCGTCGTCGTCGTTCGTGCCCGACGCTGAATCAACGAGGCGTTTTGCATGTTTCGAATGCCTCCCTCTAATGTCGTTCGACTCGGGTCTGTACAAGTATTAACTGGCATGACGCTAACTGGATATGCCATTTTTACAATGTCCGCGTACCGCGGGGAGCCTGTCTGTAAAGAATTATAATTAACGATCGCTGAACAAATAGCGCGGGACGCATCGACAGGTTTAGCGAGTTGTTTTTCGCGTATCGCCGGTCTGAACTGAAATTCCGTCGGCGCTGGAAAGGGAAACTGGTTAGGCGGGCGCGGGCGGTTCGTAAAAAAATCATGCATTAAAATCGGCCGCGATAAGACGTCGATACAATGCTGGACCGCCTTGCGCGGTGGGCATTTTAATGTAATTCGGCTTTAGCCGAGTAAACGAATAATCGGGACAACGCTGATGCATGCTCCGTGGCTCTTCATTGTATCGTACCCCTGAGGAATCTGGCACACGGGGAAGGGAGAAGTAGCTGCGGGAGCAACGGCGGCGGAAGAAGGAGGAGGAGCAGGAGGAGGAGAAGAAGAAGGGTTCCTTTGTGAAAGCAGCCTCAGGAAATCAGGATTGATATAGGGCTGCGGTAGGTTCGCTCGTAACTTTGTCCCGCGGTACCAGAGAACTCGGTTCCGATCCATTAATCACCCTCGTACGAGCTCTGAACCCTGGGTGATTAGCAGGCGTGAACACCGACTCGCCGAGGGGATATATATGCGATTGGTCGCCATTGTCGACCACCGTCGACGATGCGCGACGTAATTGAGACGTCCGTCTTCCTCTTCGTTTCTGAAATCCCGCGCGAGCTTCGCGCTTCCGACTCGATGCTCCGTTAAGGAAGCCCGCCCTCGCCCTCGCCCTCGCCCTCACTTCCTCACAATACCCACCCGAACCGCATTTCGACAATTCCATTCTGCGTCCTTCATTTTTCTGCCCCGGCGTCGACGTATGTTTTCTTCACTACTTGAAAGGCATCGAAGATCGTTCACGCCCGTCACCTAAATTCCCATTCGTTCCATTCGTCGATTGCCATCGGCGAGGAGAAATTTTGACAGCGGGCAAGCGTTTTAAATAGAGTCCGTCGACCTGGCTCGTAGGACCTAAAAATAAGCGCTTAATTGTATGACGATTTAACCGAACGGAACCACCACCCGTAGGGACCGGCTGAGATTCCCGACTCTCGTGGGTGTAACTTACGAGGTAATTAAAGGTGGCCGTTAGTTACGAGACGGTCAAGACGCAACAAGCGCGTCTTCGGGCATTCTCGGTGATGCATCAAGGAACTTTTGAACGACCCTCGGGCACGACTTACAACCTATTCTTCTCCATCGCACTCACCTCCCGATGCTCGGAGCCACCGAAAAAGTAGTAAGGCAGTGACAAATAGCATTCGTGCGGGAGATTCCGCTTGCGGATTCTGCGCGAACAAAACGACGCTGAGGAAGCTGTCGTTCCGAAAATTTACGCCCGCTCAAAACCTTATTGCAGCCTAGCGCCGCTTTCTTTCGTACGATCGTACTTTTATCAAGCTACGACGATGTGACCTCTTTCTACTACTCAAGCAGTTATAACCATAACCCCCCCTAAACAATTGGCTATGGCTATCACTTATAGCGCTGTAGTCGCTTCTTACGTCTTTGGAAGACGAGACGAGGTGTGCTTCGGACATTCTTACATCAGCTTCTGCGATCTAGAAACATAGCCGCTGTGGTCCTTTCTTCATTTTGGCACCACTCCCCTGGTCTTTACTCCCTTTCCAGGAAGAACAAACAGAACTCTGTCGTTCTGCGCGCATACCTTCCTTTCTTTCGTCTAGCCCGTCCACCGTCCCCGTCAACGGCTGCGGCTGCGTCGATCCACTGATTTTCTTCTTTCTCTCGATCGATCTTTCCCATCTTCAGTCACTGGCAATTATTTGGCGGGAGGACCTCTCTTCGTGGAAACGAGGAGCCGAAGAAAGCCACTGCCCCTGGCTCGATTTTGACGACGAAACCGACAGATACGACGGAATTATTAATTAGCCACTTCTTACGCACTCGTCTCGCGCGGTAATGGGGAAGGTGGGTATCTTGGAGGATATAAAATTAGCAATTTTACTCCGCCACCGACCGCGCGCGGTTCCGAGATTCGCGGCAATCGCCGATTACCTCGTGCATTTCTTACGCACTCTCTTGGGAGTTTAATATCGACCGGGCCACGGTGGAAGCCGATGCTCAATCGTATCGTATCGTATCGGTCCCGTCTTCCTTTTCTTCCTCGCATTCCCTCAACTTTGTCCGTGGAACGTAATAAATCGGCCTACGACGTGGAATTGCTGGTGATATCCATAAACTGTGCGATCTTTGGAAACGGCTGAAATTATTTATTCAATCATTTTTATGATATGAGAGTGAGAACGTTTCCTTTGAAAAGTCGACCAACAAATTTTCACCGTTCAATATCATTTGACCAGAGATTTTTCAGGGAGTAAGAGAAGAGAGTCTGACGAGAGTCACAGGTACACACCTGGGGCACGCGTGGGCCCACCACATGCACGCATGTATGGCCTATCACGCCTCCACGCGTGACGTCACACCTGGGTATACCTACCGAGGAATGAGGGAGACGGATAGAGGCCGGATTGAAAGAACGAGAGAGGAGAGTAATGAAAAAAAGGCACGATGAAGCGGGGAAAAAAAAGGAGTGACCCGAACCGGTCTCCGTCGGGTCAACAGCACACACGCCACCCCCGTAGGCCCCGTCGTGTAACGGCCTGACGCGAGAATGTAACGGGTGTTCGGAAAAAATAAATATTTCAGACGCCCTCGACGTTCGTCATAAAGATTTTCAAAGACGCACACGAGCAGAAAGCGAAAGTTGAGCGATTTTAGCACTCATTCTGCACGCTAGTCGCAGATGGCAGACCTGAAGAAAGTCCCTTAACGTCTCCATTAAATCGCCGTCGCAACAACGGCACGCACTCGCAAATGCTCGAAATTAATCTTATCCTCCGCTAACATGCACCGTGCATTTTCTACGCCGGCGCGGCGCCTGCTTTCCCATTTTTTCGCCCTTAATGCTCGGGCGGCGCCCCAAGGACTCACCTGACATTCCAGGCGAAGTAGCGAGAGAATTTACAGCGTGTCGATGGTGCTCCGCGCATTTGTTGGCCGCGTGAGAAGACGCTTCTACCTGTCGCCGATCATTAAGGAATCGACGCTGGACTCTACTTCATTGCACGCTCGAGCGAGCGCGGCAAGGCTCACGGATCGCGACTTTTATTCGGAGCGCGCGGATGCTTGTTTCCGTTTAATTGCGTCGCACGGATCCGGCAGATGACTTGGAAGGGCATGCGACCAAAAAGGGTGCGTCACTGATAGCGGGTTATTAGCCAATCGTTGCTCGCTTCTTCATCATTCGCTTGTTTGCTCAACTCCCGTGTACAAATACACGATTCCTCGACTGTCAAACCTTTTTCTTCCTCTCCCTCTGGTTTTTTTCGACTCATTGTCAGTATCTTATCTTTGATATTACTCAAGGTGGATGGGAAGGGCGGAATACTTGGCAAGTAAATTACTCTGATGCTTGCGGTGCTCTCGGTATGAGATAAAATAAAACTTGAGGGGAAATAGCAGAAAGTTATATTCCTAGTGGCATCGATCGACCACCCCTCCGGCTAGACGTTGCACGCACGCATTTTCCATCCATTTCCCGAGCGCTCGCGCTCAGCAGTTACCGATCCGCGGCGAGATAATAATCGCGAGTATTAGCGGCGTTTCGGATGTTTTTAATGAAAAGGACGAAACGGCGCGCTGGCTAGTGGTGTAAAGCCAGGTAGCAAATTATTGCCGGCCGCGGCATCGCCGTCGAGGCGCATACCGTAAATACGCTTTTACTACTTCGCCGGGGCATCCTGCCATTTATCATTCGCCAACGTGTAATCGAAAATAGTGGAAGCATATAATGAAAGCCGTCGCGGCGAGTAGAGATAGGCTCGTTTCGCGGTAGGAACTGAATTCGAAGGGCCCTCGCTCTCTATACCCCGAGGTGTATTACGGACAGTAGAAGAGAAGAAGGAGACAGTTTGAAACGAGATTACCGTCCGATTGCCGTTAGGCCGTTTGTCACATGGCGCGCGTGGGCAGTTGAACGAAACGCCGTCCTTAAGCTTCGTTGCCAGGGACTTGGAGAAAATTATGAAATGTAACAACCTTGGATGTTTATCGTTCACCGTCAACGTCGAGACTTTCCGTCAGCTAACCTGAAATACGAATTGCGGGCCGCGTGTCGTGAATTCGCGTAGGTCCTTTTTCGTAGTGATGCGGATTGTATGGAGGAGGAGGGGAGGGGCAGAGATTTTGAAGGTTTCTACGAAAAATACACAATTCTCCCGGGGCACGCCGCCGGTAGCAAGCTATTAGCGAGCGCGCGGTGAGGCTCTTCGTCATCTCACGCTTGGCTAGTTATGCTGAGGTACAAGCTCGCCTTACCGACACGCGACCCACACACGCGGCGCGCGACACTCTCTCTCTCCTTCTTCCACGACCGCTGGCTCACTTATGTCTTTCTCGCTCCTTTCCCTATCTCAGCCTCTCACTCGCCTCCTCTGTCGACACTCCTGTCGCATCCGCTCGCGCGAGAAGTGAGCGCGCGACGGTGCTAGGACTAAGACGGAAATAAGATACGACACAGCTGATACGCCTTCGCCCACCGATTACGCGCTAGGTGTACGCCTGAGATTGCCGATGATGTCATTCTCTACTATATACCGCCGCCAAGTGCAAGACACTGGCTGCGCCTGCCGGTAAACCGCGGCCTTATCGAGGATGCGAAACGTGATAAGAGCAAGTCGTAATCGCCGTCATCGAACGGCAAGGTGTTTATGAACACTTGGCTGAATTTCGCTTATTGCTTCTGGCCTTAACCAGGGACACTATGAAAGTTGCACCGACGCGACAGGCAGAACTATTCAACAACTCTGGCCAATTACGAGCGAAGCGTGCCAAACGGCCGAAGCAATTGTTACTTCCATACGATCTACGTCATCAAGGCATATAGACTTCTGACGTGAAAGAACATCGACGGAGCCTGCATTCGTTCGCAGAGTTGTACCTTCACCAGGCACCTCGCGGCATCGAACAGTCCCGAAAGCAGCAGGAGCACGCGAGGTGAAGTAGAGAAATTCCTGCCACTGGATGCATAGCAAACACACCATTCGGGAATGTCAAACAGGATCGGACGGCGATATCGAAACTTGGGCGACAGTCGTGCACGACGGAAATTCGAATACGAAAAGTGTGTGATTCGATAAACTTGGTGGAATTCGTAACGACGTCGAAGTGAAGGGAGGTTTGTCCGGGCTGCGCCAAGCTGTGCCCGCGACATCAATCATCCTGGTCAGAGCGAACTGCAGCCAAGACTTTCACCGGTCTGTTACGACGACGTCGACGTCGACGTGCGAGCACACGAGATAAAAACCCCTTTGGACGGCGCTTATGTTCGCTCGTACTCGATCGTGTTCGCCGGGGCTGCATGATTACTTATCGCATCGCGAAGAGTTCGCTAGCATTTCACGGAATCTACGTTATCGTCCTATCAATCATACTCACATTTTTCGGCTCGACTCTGGCGGTCTTTGCGAAATTCTTCGGACCACGAATACTCACCGAACTAGCCGCTGGACTCTGGCAGACATCCTCGCGTGTAGAAGCGGGCACGCTGAAAAGTACCCTTGATCCGGCGCCATATTTCTCCGTGTAGGACTTTATTGAGGAAGTCGGGAGGGCACGGCACGGCGCGGCGGGGCGGGAAGTATTGAATTCATCGGTACGCGTTGTCGACAAGATATACGAAGCTGGGGGTTACGGGTTAAGTGGAGCCTGTACCTCCGGTAAATACGGTTCGGCGTACGTGTCCATGCGCGAATATATACATATGTGCCGGCAAAGTGGTGTGCATGGACGAATCCGGACGTGAGAACGTACCTTTTGCGCGAGCGCCTTTTTCTCTATACATGTGTGCGAGCGAGCGAGATCGCGCTACGTCGTTCTAAAGCTGTGCACACGTGCACATGCACGGCCGGTGGGTAGGCTAGCCACGCTTTCACGGGGCAATTTATAATCGTACGTGTTCAATGGGGCCAGTGTGGGACGGGCAAGAACAAAGGGACACCCCGTAGACGTTCGGTGGTTAGCCGAGGAGTGCTGGGGATTAAAGTCACCTTTGCTCATCGCGTCCGGTTCGGACGTTCGGATGCTCGATTGCGTGAACCTCGCGGGGGTCATGACGCAAGGGTTCGTTAATCATAAGAATTTCTTCCTGGAATCATTACCGAAAGAATAGTCCTCGGTACGAGCAACGCTATAACGTCTGCCTCGATTCCATTAATCACATTTATGGTCAGTCAACAGCAGGATCGAAACGAACATTTTATGCGTTTTTTCGTGATTGCAACGAGCTGCGGACAATTGGAATTAATATTGATTTTCACACTTAGAGTCGCGTCCGTTGACCTACGAACTCTTAGAGCTTATGAGCCATTACACGTAAGGGGGTTCATTCATTAACGCCACGTCCTTTCGGACAAAGGATTAAACACGCTGTCGTCCACTCGGCGTGTCCCACGAGGCGGGTGAGACGAAGAAAGAGCCAGCCACCCCGTGCGTCGACATTGTTTGTACGTAATGTACATACGGGCCGAGGCACAAAGCGCCGGTTCCTCGTGACCCACGACCTCGCCTCTAATGAGCGGCAAAACAGGGCTATTGTCAGAGACTGGTGGACTCTTCTTCCTCTGTTTTCTCCTGCTCCGCTTCTTACCGGGAATCGCCCCCGCCTCGCGCGCGCCCGCATGTGTGTGCGTATTAGCATACGATTAATATCGTCAAGACGACGTTTCAGTAATTGTCTCTTTCATTTCCTACCGAGCCGTTTATTCGGAGAATACGAAAAATCTCTATCACGGCACGGTAATATTTTATTTAGCACATAGACTGTCCCGTCACAATCGCATGAAGCTTAATATTCACTTTCCTGTTACGTCTCCCCTCGACGTTCGAAATGCTGAATCAGGAGACACTTTTCTAATATTTCGACGATTAGAGCATCGGTGCCGAAGCGTGGGCGGCCGATGAGTCCGCTCGCGCTTTGGAGAACCAAACTCGGGAGGCTGGCTCGTGTAAACATCCGCGGATAGAATCTTGCTACTTATAACGACCGATCCGTGATGGTGGCTCTGGAAATGTCGACATCGTTGAAAGTTGTTTATCGGCCGAAATGATGTGTACGCGCGTCTAATACACCAACGTGCGCGGCGTTTTAGGCGCGCGTTTATGTAATATTCTCTTGAATACCGCGTGATCGCGGTGAGGCCCGCCTAATGAATTTGTACTGAGGTGATTACGTGAAACGCGATACGCGTACGTGCCGCCGGTTTTACGTAAACGCGAAGAATTACTGTCAGCGGTTTTCAACGGGACGCATAATGGAAGCAATTTTTAAACTGACGTTGAATAATAAGTAGCTCGTATCGAGCGCGACGCCCACGTAATCCGGGATCCTTCGTGACGTGCACGTAGCGCAACTCTGTATCCAGCCGTTCGTCCGTTCGAGAAGTAAATCCCAAAAGCCACGTCAGAATCGAAGGGGCCAGCGAACGGAGTGCGATCGACAGGAGGAAGAGTTCTCCCCGATCCGATTCCTTGAAAGCGAGGCGAGTAAAGAGAACAAAAAGAGCGGAGAAAGAGGACAATAAGGAGGGCGAGCGGGGCGGCGGGGGGAGGTCTCGAAGCGAACTGTCGCGTCGCCCCGCGTTCTTGTCGGGCGGAGGGACGGCTGCAAAGGAGAACACCCTGTACATGCCAACGACATTCCCGAAGTGCAGCGTGCAGTTTTTCGCGGCTACTGCAACTCAGCAGCCCTGACGAGAGTGACTCAGAGCCTCGAGCCAGACGCAAGGGCGAATACGCACGCATAAGAGACGTCTACATGCACGTCTGTCCGCATGCGTGTGTACAGATAATACGTGTACGTTATATTCCGGCGAGTACCGCGTAACAGCGATCATCCTCGGTGTGTGTGTGTGTGCGCGCGCGCGTGCGAAAACGTGACTGTGGATCGAAGATCGAAGGATGGCGAGGGGTTTGCGAGGGGATGAGGAATAAGATGGGGGAAGCGCGAGATTTATTTGCCCGAATTTCGACGGGCAGCCGTTGCCGTGGTCGCTTCCGAGGAATGCATTTCGCATTCGGGATCTTCCACGGAATATGTCGACTGGAGTAGGGGCGTCCTCCCTCTCGTTCTCCCCCGACCCCCCCGCACCTCCTTCGCCATGCTCTCATCCCCACGGGTAAAAGCGGCCAGCAGCAAGGTTTGTTATTGTTTTCGTGGCCGCCAGATCTTTTTTGCGGCAACCGCGTTTCACCGGACCTCTAAGTGCGGTCTGATCGTTGACCCGCGCGGAGCACAGAATTCACGTACGATCTGCTTCTCGTCTCGTCTCGTCGTGTCTTGAATCTTTCACGACCGTGCGCGTCCACGTCTGCCACGCTGGATATGCAGATAAGCTAGGTTTTTTCCGCAAAACAGCATTCGCCGTCTCGTGACGGTTTCGGCCGCCAATTGGAATTGGGGTTCGGAATGTCGGGCGACGGCTATAGGGCAAGATTTGACGTGGCTCATGCCAGACGATGTAGGCTGTGAGGCGCGGTTAATCCGGATGATCCGTGATTTATGCGTAGAGACATTTGTTCGGAACGCCGCACGCCGCCACTATTTCTCGCGCTTCTTGTCGCGCCACAGCAGAGATTTAAACGATTGGGTAATTGTGCGCGTTAAGCCTCAACCGTGTGTGTTTCTGGGTGAAACTAAGAATATAGTTGGATGACGGGCGGGCAGAACGTCAGGCGACGCAAGCGAGTGCGTTGTGAAATGATTTGACTGCGACGAAGGAACGATCGATTAGGCCGATTAGGGTATTCCACTGTTGACGCGGTAAGCACACTTGTCATGGGCTGCAGGTACTCACACACTCGTATCCCCGTTCGAGCACAAAGTCAGGATAATGATGTAAAATAAGTAGGATAGCCTGGTAGATCCTGGTCGTAGGTGTCGTTAACCCTGACGCGAGAGAGTCCGTGGTGACGGTATCGCGCTGCCGTTATCTGATCTACGATCGGGACGCGGATCGTTCGGTCCGATGATGTATCATCGAACTCTCGGAGCCTCGAATCGGCGCTATTAGGCCATTGGCATCGCAGATACTTTTTGTGCCACTCCCGAGCACGTGAGACGTGGACTGCGATCATCTCCTCTGTGTCCCGTAAACGACGGCGCACCGCGGTTTAACTAATGTGTTGGGACCGGTTAGGGGCATATTGATCGGGGAGACTAGATTTATGTCGGCGAATGATTCACGGCGTGATTTACAGCGGATTGTCCAGCGCCGCGCATACTGATTGAGCATTTATTCCGTTCTACCCGGCACAACCGTCGCGCCACTAATCATTTATTGGGTTAAGGTGAAATCTGTGGCTCAGCGTCGTTCGTCGGGATGATAGGCGCTGCTTTTTCCCCCGCTTCCTCCTTCATGTCTAATAGAATCTGTCACAACTTTCGATATCGATCGGCCCCGTCGCGAGCCTCTGCCTCCGACGACCACAAGAGACTTAATGGATCGATATCGGCCCGTGAAAGAATTACATTATGTCAAGGTTACGTACGACGTTACCGTTCAGGAGTGATCGCGCTCGGCGGCTCATTAGAATGCTAGAGATTCTTCGCGTTGCAAGGTGAGAGAAGGGTTTGAATATTTCTCTGGAAGCTCAAGAAATCTTGTTATTTAGCATTCTTCCTTTTTTCTTGCCTCGAACATCCGCGTATGCCCACCCCAGTCGCCACAGAATTGCTGCGACAATTGGAAATCTGGCGTGCACGAAAAATCGGTTAAGGAGCGAAACGATCCATTAGCCACCCTCGATCGAGGTAGCCCGACAATGGCCGATCACCGTGGACGTTTCATACTCGTGTTTTCTGCCGTCTCGGAGGGAGGAGAAGTGCACCGCCTCGCCTTGGTCCGAAAGTCCCGCGGGAGCCCTCTTCCCTTCTTTTTCTACCTCTTTGGGTCTGTCTCGTCGTTGATTCTCGATCACGAAGGCAGGGCACGCGTCTTGCTCGCCCGTAGAATGTCGTCGTAACGAGGTGGTGCCCCTCTGCCACCGCCTCTCTCTCTCTCTCTCTCTCTCTCTCTCTCTCTCTCTCTCTCTCTCTCTCTCTCTCTTTGCCTCCCCGCAATCGCATCGCATCGCGAGCTCCAACAAACTTCAACTGGCAATGTCCAGAGGTGATCCCTCCGCCGGCACGACCGGTACAGGGGACGAACGTTTAAATTAGGCAGGGAATCCCGCGGAATGCGCGAAAGAAATCGACGGCCCGGCATTCCGGGAGGTTTTGATACGCCTTCGGGCGTATTGGTCGTCGGGGTACCATTAGCCCTTATGCGGTGGGAATGACTCCTGCGGGCCCCACACCGCTCATCATTCCGCGCACCGCGCGGACCCCCGGACACACTTGCACGCCCCGTAGATACTAAATTTCATCGGACAGGATTTACGATGTCCTCCCGGCGAGAAGACGCTTGCTCCGCGTGACGATTTTTAAGTCGCGCGGGGGAAGAAAATCTTTTCGCGTTCGTTGCGCACTAATTCCGTCATCCGACTCAAACTCAAACGCCATTTTTGTACATAAAAGGTCTCGGCAATTTATCGATGGACGCGTTCTGAAGGGAGCATGTTGTGTTCATCTTACCAACGAAACGTACCTCTCGTTTCAGAGTCTGGCCACAGGTTGGACAGCGGCTCCCCGTTCTGGAGGATACAGCTCGATCAGGATCTCCTGGACACCATCAGCGCTATTTACCCGGAGTGGTTCAAGGTAAGCTCAAGTCCTCCCACCTTCCACCTCTTCACGTAGATCGAAAGTGGAAAGCTGGAAGGCTTCCGGTGTCCTCCAACTACTGGATAACGAGGTGCGCTCCTCGTGCAGGATTACACTAGCAGCAGAGCCTCGACCTCTTCCTCATCGAGCGCTTCCGGGGCTCAGTTGAACGACGGGAGCACCGTGGCAGCCGATTCCAGTGGTGCCCTTGAGCACAAGCTTGCCAAGGGCGATTCCAAATCCAAGTCCAAAGCTAAGAAGGCTGAGAGCCTCAAGGAGAAGGAGAGGGATAGAAAGGAGGCTAAGGGAGAGAGCAAGGACGATAGGTAATTATCGCATAATTAGATCAATTCAGAAATGACGAGTAACGGTGGATAGTATGCAAGGAGCGTGTAGTTCTGAAATCATTTCACCGACCGGTATTTAATCAAACAGGACGACGAATAGAGAAGAAAGAGGTGTATCTCGTCACACTCACTGACGGGGTAGAGTGCCCAACACGTCGATTAACTTAGGAAAGCGCGTAACGACGTGCCCTTAAGCGTAAAGTAGGGTAGAAGAAGACAAGCTTACAGTTAACGTCCAGCTACGCGGTTCCTTCGAGCGAATGATTAACCGGCAATTTAGTATCACTACGCCGCGTAATCGTTACGCGAGAATATAAACGCACTTAACGACCGGCTTCCTATCTCCAGCTGTGACGAGTAATCTTTTCTCGGAACTTTTCCTTCTGATCCGTCTGAAGGCGTCGGGAGAGGCCACGGCGCTCCGTTCCTTCCACGCTTTAACGTCTTTAATCGGCACGCCACTTTGCCGCCTCGTGATCCACGTAATTTTCTCGCAATTTTCGGCAGATCCGCTGGGCCGAGTTCTTAAAGTGCGAGATCGGAATCCGGTAATGAAAAATGTAATTGATATTATTTCGGAGAAGCGTGCGACACGATCTCGTTGAGGGAATTTCAATGGCGCATCGGAGTGGAGTGAAAATTCCGCCTCAACGCCTGTGCAGCCTCTCTCGTCTCTTCCTTAAAATTCTTCCTGTACTCGTGACACGATGGAGGGATCCTGGTTCTTGCATACTGTCCGTCCGTCGACTTGCGTTTAGAAAATAAAGGAGTATGCATGCGCAAGAGGTAAAAAGGGGCAGGGAGAGAGAGAGAGAGAGAGAGACGGAGGGGTGGTGGGTGGGGCGATTTCTACGCTTTCTGATGAAAACGTCGCCGTCGCGTCGCGACGAGCGAGTGTCGATTGATCCGTCATTCCTTCATCTGCGACAAAAAGATGCCCCGATGCGAAGGACCCGGGAACCGATTGACACTCGTTTTGCCGGCAATCCCCAGCTCTCCTCGCCCACCTTCCCTCTGCCTCTTGTCCCTCTCGAATCGAACCGGCGACGTATGAAAGATTAATTCACAAAACTCGGCGTTTTGCTCGTTTCGGTCTGGCTTCGGACCTGCAGGGACGCTGGAAACGGTAAGAAAGGCACGAGGCCCTCGTCGCAGCAGGACAAAGCGGCGAACCTGGCAGGAAGGAAGGCCGCGGGTGTTCCAGGATCAGGATCAGAGATGGCCGAGGGCAATCAGTCGCCGCCGAAGGCGGAGGTCGACGACTCGCCTCTTCAGCACGCCATGGATCGCAACAAGGAGTGTGAGTACATTGTCTTTACCAGTTTTTCGTACGTTCTTATCATATTCACTTGATCGACAAATTTTCCCAATGACATCCTCACGTGTCTTTCTGACACGCGGCGTACGACAGTTGACATAGCGCGAGGTGTTTTTTCATCGCCGACCTAGACAATTCAACGTAAGGTAAGGAAATGCGCACATGGAATAATGTCACTGCGGATGAAGAAGTTTTATCTTTATGCGAACCGTGTGACACCATGTTTGTTCTACTAACAGTAATCGTTTACCTGATCGCGGTTGAGGAAGTGTCGCTATTGTTGCGCGGAATGAGTAATGAGAAGACGTGACTGTCCATCCAGGCGACGCGAATCGAAGGACAGGAGAAGTGGATACGAGAAATGGATCGTCTGTTAAGACGATTTTCAAATAAGACAAAAGAATAGATTCACCTACTACAGACTAAAACGTTCAATTGAGATATTATTCTCTTACGTGCACACGGGACGTTGATCTTATCAAGGAGGAAGTTGCGGCCGAATCGGTGCGTGTTTCGCTAACCGTACATCCACTTCCACGTTGACGGTGGAGGAAGTGTCGCCCTCCTCGTCCGGAATAACCGATGAAAAGGTCTAACGGTCTCTCAGAACGTCGAACGATCGCTTCCGATCTGTCCTGGTGTCCGTTTTGTTATGCAGGGCGGGCCAGCAGCGGTGTCCGTGCATCGTCCAACGTGCAACTTGTTGCATGCACCGTGCACAGCATCGTTGCAGTTACACTCCTGTTATGCCGAAGAGACGAGTCATGACAGAGAAAGAGAGCGAGAAAGAGAATAGCGAAGAGAAAAAGGTAGCCTCCGCGAAGGCGCCTGTAATCGAAGGAGTGCGGCAAAGGAGGCAGTCGAGGGTCCCTTTTAACATTTGCGGGCCTTACCATTATGCCCACGGCGACTGTAATCATCCGCTCGTTATTCGGACATAGCGCCGATCATCCGCGGCACTCTCGATTATCGATTCGGAATCCGACCATTTTTTATCCAATAAAAAGGAGCTCGGCCTTTTTATCGCCGCGCAAAGTGCACCTCCCCAGGCACCGTTCTCTCCCGTGCAGCTTCCGCTACGACGAGAAGAAGGCGCGCGAGCGGTTACCACGATACGTTTTCTTCGACACGGCTTTCGCCGACGTAATCATAAACACGATAATAATAATAATAATAGTAGCAGTAGTTGTAGTAGTAATAGTAATAGTAGTAGTAGTAGTAATGATAATAATAATAATAATAATAATAATAATAATAATAATTGTTCGGGGCTCGTCTTCGGTCAGAGATAAAGAACCCATGAAGAAATCTCGTGAAACAATTTGCCAGATCATAGCGTCCAGAAATTCGTCCATAGTAGTTACGCGGTAGAACGATAAAGTGTAACTGTTCCGCGGAGCAGGAAGTCAGAGGAGAGAGAGAGAGAGAGCGTCGCCGGCGAAACAGTGTGATCTGATGGAGACATTCATGGCTATTGTTTTGCTCGTTTAACGTCTGCTTCATTTGCACTTTATATCGATGTAGCACGATTTTATCGGCCGCCGTCCTTCGTACGTCCACGCATGCTCGCGCCGAACAGCTGAGGATATCGGATATTGGCCGGACGAGTTGTAGCGTGCATGTAACAGTTTCGAATTTTCACTTAAATACCCTCTCTCGGGCCGACGAGGGGGCTTGGCGAGTAATTTAATTTGCAAATTCGCCGTAATACCCTCGGGAAATTTAAATGACCCGGAACGAGGACGGCGTCGAACGAAAATAATGCCGCGCTTCCACGTGAATCCTCTCTCCGTCCCGTCCCGTCCCGACCCGACCCCGACGAGGGAACGTATTAAGAAATCCTCCGCGCGTAAGTCCCCGGCGATAACGATCGGCCGCGTACGTAGACGCATATAAGTACTCACACGATCACTTCTCTCATGAGGATCCTTCAGCCATTTCTTCCGCAATGGCCGGATCGCGGGCCATCTTTTATCCATTGGCGAATTCCGCGATGCACGCCATATAGCCGGCCGACGCGACGGAGAGAGGACATGCTCATACACGCGCGTCCTGTACGCCGGTCCTATACGTACGTGTATTCGCTTACATCGATTCGCCGTGGTCGAGTCCTCATTAAAGCCGCGGACCACCGCTTGCAGTCTTTAGAACGTCATTTTGTCGCGTTCATCGGTCGCCTTTTTCTGCAATTACTTTTTGCCACCAGCCTCTCGAGAGGCGAGTGCTCTCCCTGTTGCACGACGTGCAACGACGGACAGCGCGGGTACTCCACATACTCGTACGCACACCACCTCGAGGGCGTGTGTGGGGACGCGTATAACCGGCATGTCGTACCGCTTACGTGTACGCGACGGCAGTAGCGTCGAACGAAGATTCGGACCGTTACTGCAGACGTTTATTCGAACGCAGTAATTATGCCCGGTGTAAACACGCATCGGCTACTTCAAATCCCTGGAGAACTCTTTACGGCGCCGCGGAAACATTTTATATTTAACTTTACACCACGAACATACGTCAACGGTGGAATCTGGCTTGCGGTATCGAAAAATCAAGACCCTTTCAACGATTGCTCTCCTTAAGATGTCGTCAACTTCCTTTTTTCTCCGACGTTCAAATCGTTAGAGTGAAAATTTGTATAAGAAAATTCGATTGGCTCGTGTCCATCAAGGAGGGGGACGATCGCGCCCTTGCGCTCTTGCAATTTCCACGCCACTGCATTGGGGACAAGTTACACATATACCTAGTACATTCGACAACCACCTGTACGTGCACGTAACCGTAAGTTTGTACGTGAGCGAGTTGGCGCTCAGGTGAGCCATCGCGAAAGAGAGAGCACCAACATATTCGCGCGCAGGTAGGTGCTCGATCGCGTGAGTGCGCGCCCGCGTCCGCGCCAGTTTGCCACCGCGTGTGCGTGTGTGTGAGTATAAATATACGAGAGACAGGAGGCGTGCCTATTTATAACGGTGATATCATCGACGATTACCTACGCTTTCGCGTGGACAATCGTAAATTCTCGTGGCAGAAGGGTGCGGGCCGATTTGAGACTTTACTGAATATCCACCGTTCTCTCTCTCTCTCTCTCTCTCTCTCTCTCTGTCGCTTTTACGCGGTCGCTCACAGGCTCACACGTTCGATTTCGCCCAGTCTCTCTTCCTTCCCTTCGGTCTCCCCGTAGTTCTCTTCCTTTCTCTTTCCCACTCGTCTTCTCCGCTCAGCTTCTTTCCGTCTCGCCATTATCGGCATGTGCTCTGACAGCGAGGCGAGCGTGTGAGTCAAAGCGTCGCCGTCGGGACGACTTCCACCGGACGAACGAGCCGCCGAGAACCTCGAATAATTTAAGGTGGATCCGCGGAGTCGATAGAGTGTGGGCACGCGAGAGATCTTGATAAAAGTTACTCGCTCATTTTCAGGGTACCTCGGGGCTGAATATTCATGGATCCGCCGGCAGAGATTTAACAAACGCCTTTTTCGGAAATTCGTAGATTGCGCGGCGAGTCAGACTACGATTGACCTGTGCAACATCCGACTAACTAACCGCCCATCGTGTTGTGCTTAATTTTTTGCCGATAACGCGATATCGTCGAATTCGCGATAATCGAGCGTAATACGCGAGAACCGAAAATAACGCTCGGCGTTACCAGAATACCGGATCGGAAGACCCGGTTTGCAGTACAACCCGAGTTACGATGCGGTCGGGACGATTATACGGCACACGCGTGTGCCGGCTTTAAACATCGGCCACGCTCATACGCGCTCGCCCCGTTACAAAATCGCGGACAAGCAGATTATTGCCAGAACGTGCATTTCGTAATGAAAAAAAATGACTGCCCAAAATTATACGGGTCCGTACGCAGTGTCTTCTTCGTCCCGTAAACCGATAACCCTGAGATGATCAGATACGAGATTAACCAAGTATCTTCATTAAACCTATAGATACCTATACGTAACTGTAATATTGTACGTCAAATGTCGCGTCATTCACGATTGACCAAATCTTGTGTCCAATAAAAGAAAAGACGAAAGATGAACGATTTGCATCTATTTTTGGCCATATAACTTACGACGACGTCAGATTGCAAGATGGTTAACAATTGCAGATTATCGGTCGCCTATTTCGAGAGAACGATTCAAGCCGCACGCCATCGCGTGCAAAGAGTAAAAGGGACGGTGGGAGAGATACCGAGCGTGCAGAAGTGGGAGCTAACCGTTTTTACCGTGGATACTGAAATTCGTAATGAACGGCTAATTGATGTCTGCGATAAAGCTCTCGAGATACCACGAGATTTCCTAATTAAAAGGCAGGACTTGGGGTTCGCCTGAGCATTCACCGCAACATCGTTGCGGCCTTCGTATATCGTCTCCCTTTATCAGCAGAAATGCGTTACCAGCGTCGACTCTTCTCCAAACGGGGTTCCTCTAACAAACGGTGAACAACGTCGCGCGTCGTGAAGACATTAGTTTAAAGCGACTCAGCATTTGTTTTACGCGCCACGGCACGTAAGTACACGAACGTGAAACTGAGGCACGACCCGTTACATTTATCAAGACAGCGGCAAGGTGCGGTAGTGAGTGCTGCGTTACACGGCCGGCAAAGCGACGTAATGCGTTGTTAAGATAACGCACTTTTGTAACGCGACAGTTTGTGTCACGTCGCGACGGACGTCCTGGAGCTTTCTCGTTAAAGAGAAAATCGTTAGGTTGGCCTTATCGCGTACCACTCGCCCAGAGATATGAACTGAGTGGCGATTTCTGATGACCGACGTGACGGGCGTAAGCGTATGTCCATTGTCGACGATAAGTATCAATGTACGCGTCACTGCCTCTTCTCTTTTCTTCCAAAGTTCAGGTTTAAGCCACAGTATCCTCTGCTTGTCGAAAAAATCGACTAATAGAGGTTGGTGAGTACTACTCGGATTCCTTTCCTGATCCTGTGAAATGTGCAATACATCGGCGGGCGCACGGCATCCGATTTTTTCCCCTCACAGCGGCATATCTCGCGATTCGCGCTCTAAACAAGTCGATTTGCATCATACACAAATCTTGAGTATCTATCTCCCTCGCATACAAATGGTCCGGCCACACTCTGATTGCGTTTGATCAAATCGTCACGTTTATCAGGCCTATCTGTACAAGCATCGGAGTGTTGGTTCTAATAAGCAGAAACGCGTCGGAAAAAGAATATTCGTGCGTATGTTTACCCGTGTCATTCCATTTATCAAGCAGCGACGCATGACTGTCCCACGTACTATGTTACGCTAACGAGTAACCCGGAGAAATGCAATGATAAGATAATGCTCTCAGTGAAAACGCCGTTTATCACATTCAATTTTCTTCACCGCACGCCGCTTGGTAGCCGGTGAGATATTTGCTTTAACCCGCAACAGATAGCATCGCTTCGTTCCTTCAGATAATTACGCTCATTAACGTATCTGTACAAGCATCGCGTTTCGTTCCGACGCACACGGATCGACTGTGCATCGGTAGAATTATGGCGCTAGAAAGAGATAACAAGACGATCGAATGAAGCGCGTCTCCTCCGAATATAATAATCTGTCTGCTGAGCGATACGATACGGTCCGATTTTCTCGGCCGCGCCCGCGCCCGCCCCTAAGCGTTCAATTAATCATTTGCCGGCTTTCCTTATGTTGGGCAAAATTATGCGATTCTCGGCTGCGCGTTTTCTTTTTCCTCTAACGCCAAAAGTCGATCGATCGGCGCGGCCAACTCGTTTCGTCGGCGCACGGCGTGCCTTTACCGGTCTTAATTATATGGCCGCCGCGCCGCGCCGTGGCGCATGCTCATACGTGTGCACGTGCCCGCTCATACGCTCACTCTCTCGCGGCGCGTATCGGTTCACTTTGAAAAATCCACCGGCGTCCAATTACCCGGGTGGTTCGTTTTTCTTCCTCCTCCGCCTCGACGACGCCGATGTCGTTCGGGGGTCTCTGTCTCTGTCTCTGTCTCTGTCTCCCTCGTCCTCTCTCATTCGACTCCTCGCCTGTTCTTTTCGTACGAACGAAGGCGCGCGCGCGCTCGCGGAGCGGCGAAATTAATTAAATGAAAAGCAGGATCGTAACTTTCGGCTTTCGTGGCCGTAAAAGCGGCAGCTCACAGGCAACTCGCAGGCGCTTTTACGGCCTTGCGCGCGCCACTACCGGAGGACACGTACTCAGCGCGGGGACGACCCCGAGAGTAGTAGCGCGCACGGCCCGTTTGCCCAAAGTTAACCTACTTCGGCCGTGGCGAGAGCGGCCCTTTGCGCGAATTTATCGAGAAAAAGTTTCGGGGATACTTAGTGACTCGCAGGAGCGCGCGTCGGAATTCGACTGAAAAACCGTTCCGTTCGATTTGCGCTCGACGGCTATCGTGTGTCTCGGCGAGATTGCGGACGGCTCCGCCCCGCGCTCCCCTTTTCCGACCGATTCTTTGTAGACGCTGCCGAGCCCGAGCTCTGTGCGGCTAATTTTGCTCTCATACCTTTTTAACCGACTGATTGTTATAGCTGTACCGAAATAGTAGATACTACTGTCCTCGTGTAATAGGACTCTACGTCATAGTTATTTCTCTCCTACTACCGAGAGAACGATGCAGAGTACCTCAAAATGCCAGAGACCTTTGAAGCACTTCACCTCGATCTCTTGAGAACAACCTAGAAACACTTGAACACTCAAACCCACGTGCACCGTGCACCAGCCGCATTTTCAGCATACCGTTCTTCGGTCTTTCGTGAGAAGTGAAAAACTTCGAGTTTCAAATGAAATTCCGACTTATCTGAAGATGACGGTCTGATGACGGTGAAGATTTTCGTCGTTCGGCCAGAACTCGAACGATTTTGCTCCCCTTCCGCCGACGGGATCGATTTCTGCGTCACAGTTATAAATAAATCGCGCGTTATCGTTGCATATTCATACACATCGACGTGCTCCGAGTTTCCGTGGGCGAACCGGATCGAGATATGTCGAATCGGCGTCGTGCCAGAAAGAGTGTATCGCATTGAAATCGGCGGCTACACTCACACCTTGTCCGCGGGCATACGTGCGCGCACGAGTCTACGAGCGTGTCGCGCGCGTTAAAAATCCGTGGCGTGCGTGCAGACGCGAAAAAAAGGACGCACACGCTCACCCGGTAGTTTGATTGGCCCACGCACGTAACACGCTGTTTTATAATGTCGTCTGCGAGTACCACCGGGCCACGTGCTCTCCGACAATCGCGGCCATTATTTTCGCGTCGGGAACTTTCCCCCAGAGGCCTTTTTTTCCGCGGCGACGAGACGCTTTCAATGGGATTCCATGTCGCCTCTATCGTACTTGGAGCCGGTGCGCGTAAGACAATGCGAGGCGTTCTCGTTGCTGCCGGAATAACGCCCGTCGTCATTGCGAAAGACGTACGTGCCGTAAAACGTTTGTAAAGGAAACATACCGACTTTCCGACTGCACGGGTTACCAGTTACAATATTCAACATTTTCCCGTAACAATCCAAATTTTATTCTAGCCGCAGGCCAGTTTTTGCAACAAAGAGTTTGTAAAATATTTGCATCGATCGCTTAGCATAAATCCTTGTCGGCGATGATTCAATGTCAGGCAGTCAGATCGTTCGACAAGGATGAGGAATGCGTGCATCGAAACGAGGCGCTGAATTGAAATTCAGCGGCCGCGACGGCGGAAAACATTGACGGGAGGAAGGAAGTGACGTTAGTTGGTATTCAAGGCTGACCGATCGAGTTGGAAGCACGGGATGGATAGCGCGGGGTTCGAGGAGACGACGGAGGCATAAAGAGAAAAGGAGGGAAGAGAGAGAGAGAGGGCGGTCTGAGCCAAAGAACTCCGATGACCGAGTGCTTAACGTCGTTGCTTAGGATCGTTTCTCGCACGACGCCCACGCGTAGCAAATTAAACGGGACATCCTCTCTTCCTTCCGCGAGCGTTCGTGTTCGGAGACGCCTAACTCTTAGCTCTCCCCTGTCTTCGGCGAAAAATGGCCAGAGGAACTCTCCTCGCTCATGTCTTTTTCCCTCTTTTGCCTGGCAGACTTTTAACCGCAAGACTTTAACGCTTTAGCTTGCAGTTTAGCCTGATGTTCGCCGACCTATGACCGGGAGATCTTAAAGTTGCCTCGTAATTAACGTGTTGACTTTATCACAGTACGCTGATTGTTTGTCACCTACTGTTAGTGGAGAAGCTTTACGATGCACCCTGAAGAAGATTTTCAAGGGCGAGTGTATTGTTCGTAGGTGTCGAAATGGTATCGCGTGTGGAGACCCGTTTGGTTAGTCGGTGAGCGAGACTCATTCCTCGACACGTGTCACGTCGCTGACGTTTGTATTCTCAGAGTCATTACGTTGTTCCGCTCATACATATCTTTCAAGCAATTTCCCTCGCACTTCGTTACGGTATCCACAACTGGAACAATGAACTTACTAATTTTTCTATATCACCCATCTATCTCTCGAAACAATAAATGGACATTTTGCACCAACACACATATTTTCATTCGGTGCAATATTTCGTCACTCTCAACGAACGCATTCCGCGAACAAAGGCTTGACGATTCTCGAGGAAATGAGCCGATTCCTCATTAAGACCGCTGATTACCATCAAGGCGATCCAGATGCGTCTATGAAAGTCTTCGCAGAGGTCTCGAAGTCTCGTCGGGCCGACGACGTCTACAGACGACACAAGTCCCACGGACACCGATCCGTTTCGTCATCGCGCGAGCGCGAGTGCGCGCGCGCGCGCTCGCGTGAAGGTACGTGGACACAGACGCAGGACAATTCCACGGCCCACGCGCTATTGTGGTCGCAGCAAATCGGTCGGCCACCTGGTCTGATCTCTGAGCGTCACCGAGCCGCACTGTGGCCTTCTTCTCTTCCTCCCGATTCTCTTTCTCCGTCGCACGTGTATTTCTCCTTCCCTGTCCCTCCCGGCATCTCGCGCGCCTGATCGCGCGAATCGTACAGGATCGTCCTGATCCTGAACACCTGACGAGAGCCAGGGACACCAGTTCCCGTAACGAGGCCCCGTCGCCTTGCCCTCACCCATATACTGGGTGATCCTTGTCATATTACTACGTTTTTTACTATAAACAGCAGGAGCGAGTTATCAACTCCGGGTTACAAAATTCCAGCTGTACATCCCAGAGAAGGGGGAAACGATAATCCGGATTAACCGGAATCTAGAGGGAAAATTATGTCAAAAATCGTATGGTCCGAACTGTCATTAGCTGTGTTAACTTGTAAAAAAAAACATTTCGAAAGAATGTTGTTAAAATTTTCCGTCTATCTATTACGGTGACTCTGTTGGAGTTGAATGACGTATTGAGGTAGTTTCTGCACGATTATCACCCTGTATCCGTACGTATCCTCTCGCTCCCGCGACCCGCAAGGACGCGCTCAGATGCTCACGAGCACTGGAACCGTTATCGTCGATTAGTATCTTTATCCATAATGGTCCCGCTGAATAACTCGCGGAAGCGAAGACTTTGTCCGCGGCCCGACATATTGTCCGGCAGGAAAGAGCTCCGTAATTTGTTGTATCAAAGACATTAACTTCGTCGTGACTGTGGCACGAGATCAAATCGGATTCCGCGGTCTTGATACGGGCATGGATAGATCACGTGTCTGATTACATTAAGCAAGTCCAAGTCGAGTTTCATCGGCGAACATTTTTGTTATATCTTTCCATTTGGTAGCAGCGGCGAGGCAATTAAAACTTGAATGATGGATTTTGGTCAGAGGAATCTTTGACTTGGCACATTTCACATGTCCTTGCCAGTCGTACGTGAAATGTCAGATGCACTATTGCAGGTCGATACGTCAAAGTAAATGAGAAAATCGGGGACCGACACTGGTCGATGAGTTTTCGCAATAATTATCGAATGCACCTGACAGTTCAAGTACACTTTCTTAACTTTTCAATCGACGACAGTAGAGGCACGTAAGATGAAACGTATGCGAAACTGTATAGAGCAGCAATTGGAGATGGATAGAGTTCGCAATTGCGATGGCGTCCCTGGCGAATACTTTTTACAAAACACAGCGGCCAAAGGCGGGTGAAATATTCAGCCGCGAAAGGAATTAGAAGGACGGGGATTTATGTAAGCGCGTTCGCTTTCTGCGTTCTATCCGCTGAAATACATTCACATAGTAATTAGATGCTTAATGGATCGCACGCGGGCGATGGCAAAACATTGGACTCCTTATCGGCATTTAAAATTTAAAACCGGCTCGTCGCCCACCGCCGAGATATCCGAGATATTCGCGATCTCTGCACATGTGCGGATCACGATCGATCACGATTCCTCATTGACATTTGAAACTAGACTTTCGTGTGACAATTTGGAAATTTCTTCGACTTTACCTCTCATTGTCGTTCCTGTCGCTTCGTAGTCCCCTTCAATGGCCATTTCTTCTCGTTCCTCTGAACGGCAAGACAATTTGGCACATTAGTCGCGTAACGACGACCGCTGCCGCACGTCCCCGAATCGCAGCGTAGTTATTATCATTTCATTAGCTGTGGCGAGAAGGCGGCAAACGACGCGCGTAAATTACGTGCCGTGACATAGAGAACGCCCAATTTGCCTGGCATATACGCACGGCCTGCCCAGCAGCTGCGGATTTTTCGCAAGTGTCGCGATTAATCGCCGCTCTACGCGTCGTCGCGCCGCGCGCGTTTCGTCCGTGCTCGTCGCCGCGCCGTGAGAATTTTGCGCGGTGGCAAGAAAAAATCGACGGCGAAGAAGATAATTACCACCTTGCCGCGTAATTACGAGTCCTCGACAAGGGTCGAGGGAACGTTAATCGAGCAGGGAATAGCGCTCGATAATTTTTTTCCTTTTTCTCCTTTACGCCTCTCTCTTTCTCGCTCTCGACTTCTCTGAAAGATTGGCGATTGGGTCGAGGCGAGAACCAATGGACTCTCTCTCAATCCTGATCCTTCTCTCTCCTTCTCTCGCATGTTCGCTCACTCAGCCGAGGAACGTGGCTCGACGTATTGTGCAAGGGAAGGGTTTTGATTGAGGTGAGATACAAATTGCTAATTACCTAATTAGACCCACTGACCCACAATGGACCGACCACCCGGCATGCCCTCGCGTAAATGTTGAAGGATCGTGCCTCGCCTTTCATCGCCTTTATTCCCGCAATTTTCGTCCTGTAAACTCCGCGCGGCTTGCCTTCTGGCCGCTAGGGTGGGTACGAACTCGTTTATCGGGCTAATACCCGAACATACGTGCGGCGAAAAACCGAGTCAATTTCCCTCTCGGATCAAATGCCGACGCCGACGCCGCTCGCTCGCTCGCTCGCGCGAAATATCGAGTTTTTTAATCGTGTCAGTTACGTCGATTCAGCATGTCGATAACAAAATTATACCCCGGACGATGCAAATGAATGCGCGCGGCGCGCAGCATAAATTTGCATTTGTTCGCAGTCTAACGTTAACTTGACATCTTTTATGCGCCGTTAATTCGCGCGTCCTCAACGCCCCTGTAAGTGTTGCGGTATTTCGTTGCAGGAAACCGTACGCCTCCGCGACGTGAAATCTCATTTTTGCCGACAAACGTCATGTAAGAAAAACGATGTATGACGAACCAATTGGCAAGTGTCTCACCTCGCGACGCGCCGCTGGATAATTGCAGGTAACAAAATAGTAGATTAATAGGGCCAATTAGATGCGACGCGAGTCTTTGTTGCAATCCTTTGTCATCGGCGAAGCAAACGAAATTCGTGCCGGGCGGTGGCGACAGATAAGTCGGCGTGTGGCGTCATAAACACGCGATTATCTTAATTAACTGAGAATTGTTTTGGCCCACGCGTCGGGCATCTGACTGCAGCCTCCTGCCCACGTAAGAAATCTCAGGTCGAGGCTCGGGGAACCAGTCGCGTGTGGCGTGCAAATTACATTTCGAGAAATTAATCGTTCGATTCAATAATTAATAAAGAAGGTGTTTCTTTATTACCGTCTCGCGGTGGTCCTCAATCGTCGGCCGGTAATAAAGCAGTCTCGCTTTAAACGAATTGAATAGGTCGATTTAATCCGGCCCGCCGATGCACGGCACGCATTCGCGAAATTAATAAAACTCACGTCACCGTGAATAAACACCATGATGCAGGCGTAATTAAGGCTGTAGCCAAAGCCGACCGCGATCCGCGATATTACCTCAAAAATATCCATCCAATCAAATAGTAGAGAGAAAAGGAACGAACAAAAATGGCATTACAAATGTCCTGAAATTTACAATGCAAAAGAAAAGATTAATATAAAATTTTGATGAACATCGTGAAGAAGAGAATGACGAAAATTCAGGATAGCTGAATAGAGCCTCTGTCTTCTGAAAGTTGTCAGTGTCGCGCAGACATTGTTTTTGCGCATGACGAAGAAACGAGAACGAGCGGAGGAGGATGTTTACCCGAGGAAAGGTTTACATACAGTTCGTCACCGACGTGCGGTCCACGCGCGCACCATAATGACAAGCCATGAGGGGATGGATGGTTTGTCCTTGACAGGTAAACCCGACGTAGGTGTAGCGACACGCGGAAGATGGAAAAGCCGTTCTCCGAATGTGCGTGGGCGAAATGTATCAAGGCTAGCTTAGGCTCTGTCGACACTTGTCGCCGATCTGCGTTTCTGACGTCTAAAGGGGCGAGCAACGAGTGACAAACGATCGGCATGAATGAACTGCTTCAAAGACGAAACGTTCGGATAATGATCGTGGCCCATATACGAGTCAATGGTCAGCTGGAAGTTGGCTCTTGTCGTCTGGTCGGCTCGGAAGTGCCACTGAAAGTCGCCAATTATATTTCGGATCGTAAAACGGGAGACGTACGATGGTAGAGATAACAAGTTATAGCGATATTAGAATGGATGGCTTGCTGTGTGACTCTCTTCACCTTTGTTCTTACGCTAGACCATCCAGAGTAGCTAGGCGGGACGGCGGCGCAGGTAGACTCATTCCCATCATCGTCGGCATAAGCGATAACGGGACGTAATAGTTTCACGCCAGAGAAGATGCAGGCCGACAAATTGTTCGAATGAACAAAGTGAGTGCGTGAAACGGGCATATAGGCTATTTACTCGCTGTGTTCTCTGTTTTTCGTGACATACACACACATGTATACGCACACGCTTTCGACGGAATAATATTTTCTTTTCCGTTTATTCCATTCTTTGATCCACATTAATAATTGAAGGCAAAGTGCCGATTAGCGAAGATTAGATCAACGTCCCGGATGCAGATGGGACAATTTTCGGACCGTTCGCGTTGGATGAAAAAATTCCTTTGCTGTATACACATACGCGGCGAGAGTTTCGTGCCCGAGGGCAAGATTTGTTTCCGTAAGAAAATCCTCCGCCTGTTTAAAAGCCCAACGTGATCGGCGGACCGTCTGTAAGCAAGCACATACATATCTGCACCGTTTAAACGATTCCCGAAACAGATAGACGCGTTTCCGCGCGGTGTGCACGCTCTTTTTATAAACAAAAAGAAAGAAATTCCGAGAATATCCCTGCCGGCAGAGGGTAGGCATATTATGCAACGTGTTGTACATGTAACCGTAAAAATGATCGTCAAAACACATAAAGGGGAGAGCCTAACAAAGTTCCTTCTCTCTCTCTCTCTCTCTCTCTTTCTCTCGTCCGTGATCCCTGCGAAGTTGACTTTTCATATGGTGCAATTTAACGGTCAACCCTCCGCGTCTCCTACACCAACAAGTACAGCCAATTTCCGAAACTTTCGATTCTTGCCTCCGAAAAAACGCGTGTTCGTGATTTTCGCAAATCAGTCTCCGGCCGTTCGGCTAAACCTTAACGAGTTATAAATATGAAAAGTAAGCTTTATATTCGGCACTCGCCGTGCGCGAACGTTGCCTCGACGGACACGTCGAAGCGCGGGGCAAACGTGTTTAAGTGGCACTAAATATTTTCGGGAAACACGCGTTTCACCGGCCGTGAACACTTGGTTACAACCCCGCCACGGCCGTATTCCTGCCTCCTGCCACGAAGATTAATAACTCACGTCGTCGTGTCGAATTTGCTCTTTAAGAATGATGGCTCGTGCCCAGAAATTCCAGGTACCGGGAATTGTGTTTTCTGGAGGGAGGGCGTGTAATGACTGGACGGGCGCAAAAATTCGCAATTAACTCCTGGGGCGGCGGGCACGGTGCCGATGTCGCGTCGGCGTAATTGGTTTTGCAGAAAACTTTTACGCATTTTCGCGGCATTTGCATAATGTGCGAGGTGAACACGGCCGATCGATCGGTTAATTTAAATACCGAATGCTGCCGCCACCGCAACCGCCGCCGCAAGAGACGTGTGCGCGCGTGTAGACGAGCATGAGTAACCCGCACTCACCATTAACTTGTAATTATCGTTACTTATTGCCGGTAGTATCAGAAGCAAGCCGACACGGGGCTGCCCGGCACGTCGCTCTCAGACCGTAAATTCATCTAATTCGCTGCCCGTCCGTTTATCATCCTTACTCAATTAAACGTCATTTTCCAATTCCAAAATCCCGACGCTCGTTGCGAGTCGTCGCTAATTGAAATTGCTACTTTCGGCCGGTGGCGGCGTAGAGCGCGTATCGGCACGGATACATTTCCCGACCGATGCCGTAATTACTCTGTATCATCAAGCTTATGCTTTCACGGTATCGTGATTGTAACCCTCTCGCCGTTCGTTCTCCAATTTGTCGCACTCTTCGTAGCGCGATCAACTTGTCAGAGATCCCAATGGACAACGCGCTGGGGAAGTGAAGCAAAAGAAGAAGAGTGGGAAGAGGGTGGTGGACAGGAGGGGGAGTAGAAAGACGTCGGATAAGGAGAGAAAAGAGAAAACGTATGTTAAAAGATTATTCCGCATGTGCTCCAGAAAGGGGAATATCGCGTTTCGTGGTTGAAATTCAGCGTGTCGGTGGGCCCGTGAGTTTCATGAATGCCTCCGGGGGGAGGGGTTTACTGTACCGTGTCGGCATGTTTCGCAGTTTGGGACCAGGGCCCAAAGGTCCGACTTGAACGGGCACCGGCACAAAAACAGCGGGGGTCAGAGGGGTCACGAGCGGGGCCCTGTGTTCCTGCGGGCCCCCCTTGTCATGCGATATGTTTCTCGTACGTTATGATAGTGGCGTCAGTATCCCGACTTTCTGTTTTGTCACTGACAATGGCCATCGCGGCCTTTGTGAATGTAGTTTCTTTTTCGTCCGCCGGAGCTTCATTCAGGAGCGTAGGCAAAGAGTAATGACGCCGGGTTTCGTGTCATCCGGTCCGAAATTCTCCTTCTATATTATCATCCCGATGTTTACTAGACGTGACATCTCTATCTTCTCAGCCGCACGTTCCGGCATCCGCGAAAATCATTAAATCGTGATCGCAGCGATTTCATTTACGTTGCAAAATCCAATTCGGCATTTATATGGCATGACGCCTGGCCGTACGAAAGTTTCGCCATCGAACAACACACGCCCGTGATCATAAACCAAAGGGAAATTTACGCGTTATCCCATTGACCGTATACAAGGTACATACCGCACGGTCGTGTTTCCATTACGAAAAAACGAGGAATGTCTCGTTCACCTAGCGCAGACTTCGATGTTAACGAAGGACGTTAACCGTGTAGCTTTTCACCTCGCACGACACCCCATGGACATTTTTATGGTTATCCAAATGTCGGGTATGCCACGGGTATCGAGCAAGAGGGAGCATCGGTGTGGTAACGGGGAGAGGTATGTATGTAGCGAGGGAGAGAGGAGGGTACCGGTACAAATTTATCTTTGTTCCGAACTTTCACGCACTGACAGTGCCGACCCTGCTATCCACAAAGTCGGCGCAACGTCACACAACGGCAATATCCAGACGTTCTTTTTTTTTTTTTTTCACTCCGTCCCGTCTTCTTCTCGTCCTTCTTCACTCGCGTCCTGCCTCCTTCGACTTTGATCCTCTCTTCTCTTTGACACCTTACAAGATCCTAGTCGCAAGAGAACATGTTTCGTGAGGCGTGCGCGTGCCGAGAAGTCAGTTTGGCGTTACGGGCGCGTGTGAAAAATTGAAAGGCTACCTCGTGAAACCGCGGGAAGGATTGTTGGCTCACGCTTCAGATCAGCTTCGATTTATAACGACAGTCTCTGCGCTGGTGACTCGAACTGCCGCGTACGATCCTTGCGAAATCAAAAGTCGTCTCCGTAGGTTCAATCTTGCAGAGGTTGCGGGCCAAGCGTGAGCACGATATCTTATGGCATCTTCGAAAGAATCCAAGAAACGATGCTTCAGCAAATATTGTTGCTGAAGATTGTATTGATTCATTAAAATCGAATAAATTTGCGTAAGAAGGGGTGAGTTTGGCCTTTTAAACGGAACAATAGGCGATCGTGTAAAGAGGCAAGGAGGGCCGACTACTTTTCGATGGCAAACACGACCGCGACACGGCATTATGAGGGGACGATTATGTATCATTTCTCGTATAATACGTTTTGACGCAGGTGGTCCCTGCCTCGTGACTCGTGGCCATTTGAACGTAAACGCGTGCACGTTATTTATATTGGTCGTCGCGGTCAGGGCCAGAAGCGTAGGCATAAAAACTTCAAGCGACTCCCCGATTTGAGTCGATGCCTTATGGATTATCGAAGATTATCCCCGCGGCGCGACAGCATGAAATGTACCGTTCGTTCGAAAGCGGTACGCTTAATGCAATTAAGGCGATCACTCGCCTCTTAGGGCTGGATTAGAAACTCGAAACCGTGGAAGAAATGAATGCAGGACTCTTAAGTAAACTCGGTAAATTTTCTCGTCTCCTAAGTGCCCGTCGTTTTTTTCCCTTCGCCGAACGCATCTATTCACGCTAAAACCTCGCTCCTCCCAGCGTCCGCGACAACTCAATGGCGCATTATTTATATCCTAACTGGCAAACTCTGCCATTCGTTAAATTCAAGAGTACGGTGCGCGACAGCCGAGGGAAGCCCTTGGTGAAAAGAAAGCTCCGCGCTGTGCCGTGCGAGAATGCATTCCAACGCTCGTAGGGATCGAGCGTCTGCCATTAATACAAACCGTATCGGCGCGTTCTCCAATAAGCGCGGCCGCGAATCAGCGTATTCAAACGGAGCGCCTACTCTTCCTCTCTTTCTCTCTCGGTAGATAGGGGACACAAGAAAAGGACAATAAGGAGGAGACAGAGTGAGATTGGGAAGAGGAGAAAGAAGGAAAGGATAAGAAGAAGCGACAGAGGTGGAAGGGCAGGAGGGAGGGGGCAGCGAGCGGACTGAGGGATAATAATAAAACGAGATATCTCGTACGTGGGCGGTCGTATTGTTAGCGCAACAAGGTATGCGCGGCGCTCCTGTGTCCTGTGCGGTGCGCGCTCGTGCTCAAGCTCCCCTTGCGCCCTTAATAAAGCGTACGCGTGTGCGTGAGACGTGCGCGCGCTTAATAAGAGAGGCCACGTAACTTGCAGAGAGAGAGAGAGAGGGAAAATGCGGCGCGAGTGGAGGAGGCCCAGCCTTATGTAAATCGGACGGGCCCATCTGCGAGTAGAGGCCCCCGCTAGAGGAGGGACAGAGCGTGATGAGGAACGGAGAGAGACGAGGAGAAAGGTAAGAGCAGCACGAGCTGCCGTGTTCAAAAGCGGTGCCGCCACCGCCACCGCCACCACCGCCGCCGCCGCCGCCGCCGTCGATGCGATAAACACGCATTTATTCGAGAGTGCGCTGCTGCGCGCATGCAACTGCAACGGGCGTGGGCGCATGTGCTCGCTCAGTAGCACATGCGTGCTTGCTCTAAGGCTGCATTCACATCACCATAGTTTTCCGCTCCATCCGAAAGATAAGGGTGCAAGGAAAAGAGAGTAGGTCCCGAAAAACAGTCGATGCCACTTCATATGATTAATTTTAATCAAGAACTTTTATCAAGAGCCAGCAGCATAGAGAATCACCGCTACATAGAACGTCGTTATTAACGTGCGCCGCAGACTGGTTTCATTAAGAGTAGGAATTAATGATTAGCGAGATATCACGCATTCCAAAAACTCGCTTAAAATGCCGGCCGCAGCAGGAATCCAACATCGCGAGAACGTTAATGCACCGTGTGAAGGAACGTTAAGCTCGCAGAAGTCGCTGGGGACGCGTTACACGTACGCTATCGCAACTTTACATTGTGTTTGCACTCATCCTAACCCCTGTAGAAACGCATGCCGATGATTCTTCCAGCCGTCGGCAGATAAGCAGATAGGCAGATGGGTATACAGGCCAGGCCTCGTTCAGGTAGGAGGCCAGCAAAGCGGTTACTACTAGTCGGGAACGAAAGGTATGCAGATACTTTGGCCATCGTACCGCCAGCACCACCACTTCTTGGCTTCGATTAGAGTCGTCCCACTCGAGATTTATACTTTGACACATTGATGCCTGAGCATCGTGTGATATTCGCCGTTTGCGCAATTCACATTCCGCTCGTCCCAAATCGCGCTACTTTTTTGCCTGTCCTTATGCATCCATACGCGCGCGAACGGTGGCGCGCATCCAGTTTGGCACTTGATTGCTGGTTAATGCCAAAACATAGGGCAGTAACTAACGCATTCGTTTCGAATGTTTACTCGTACCCGACCACTTTGCAAATTATTATTCTCATTCAAAGTTCTCCCATTGCGGTTGCGGTAAGTTAAAAACGATTTGACCCCATTCTTTTTCCACCGACTTGCACTCGCCCTTCCCCGAAAGATTAATAGGTCAGCTTCCCCCGATCGGAGCGTGCCTAAATGGTTGCAGTTTACCTTGCGACGGTGTTAGGCTTCTTTCTCCGTAGAGACGTAGGCAGTGGTGTGTAGGAAAGGAAGGCCTTGACCCGTCTAGCACCGCCGAGATATTGTTAAGTGCAGGCCGGAAATTTCCTCAATCATACTGTCAAGAGGATAATCTCCCACTTTTTCTACAGCCTGTAAATCAACCTCAGCATTAGGCGACCTTTGACTTCTTTCTTCACAGCAACACCCACCACGTTTTCTATAATTTTACTTCATACGAGGAGCATGCAAATTATCGACTGTTGTTTGTCAAGTCCGCTTTGGTTGAAAGATAGAATTCGATTTTCTTTCCTAGGCATCTTCTCAACTGATGTGGGCCAAATTTTCGTGCGGCCCACGTACGAACGTGAATGTGTTAAAAGAGCTGACGAAATCTCGGCAAAGCGAGATCAGAGTTGATACCAAACAGGCGGTTTCATACATCCTGTTCAGGATGTAGCGGTCGACCAAATACCGTCTAGCAACCAACCAACCAACCATTGACATTGGCACTCGCGTGCCGTACGACAGCGCGGTTGACGTGTAGTCGTATAAGGACGTTCACAACAAACCGATTAGTACACGTTCTTATCGAGCCGGTCGAAAATTGCGCGTAGTGTGTAAATCTTTCGTTTTATACTTTTATACGAGAGAGAGAGAGAGGTGGGGGGGGGGGGGGGGGCTGGGGAAAGAAGTCTCGCCTTGGAGTAGTGACGAGGATTAATCCGTGCCAAGAGTGTGTTGTGACTAAAAAATACCTTTCCGTTTCTCCATGTCGTATTAGCGTGCTCGCGAAATCTGTTGGAAGTGTAATTTATACGCTCCCACGCTTCCGCCGCCGATGGTCGGAGCCGAAGGAAATTTTTCATAATGGAGGTGCTTCTGTCCGACGAGCAGGCCTATCGCGACGCTGGCTATAAATACGGCAAAAGCGAAAAAAAAACACATAAAACACGTAAGGCGCATTAAGAGCGGCATTAATTTAAATTGTTTACCCCTCGCCCCTGCCGGCGGTATACGGTCCGCCCGAAACCGCCATCAACGCCGGGAGAATGTAACCAAAGCATAAGAATAACCCGAGCATAATGTGTTTTGTTTGAACGTATACAAACGGAGGCACGGGTTTTCTTCTTTAAAGGACGTAAGACATTATTCGACGCATAGTCTTGAAATGGACACCGATTCGCGGCGCTTCTTCTCAAACTAATTAATCACATCGTTTGACGTCGCACCAGTCAGTGCAGGTGGAGGCGTGCATCATCAAGTGTGAAATCGGACGGGAAAAGGGCAAAAGTAGAGTGATAGGTTCATTCGGAAAGCCGATTCAAGTCGGGGCGTCCTATTCCCGAAGCTAATTAATTTGGAGATCAGCGACGTCGCTCGGTGCCGGCGAAATTACAAGTTTATCCCGCGGCCTAATGTTTATGGTTTCATTGGGAGTTTGGAGATTTCTGACGCGAAAAGCGAGGCGCGGATTATTTTCGAGGGTGATTAATTATGAGGTCGCCGCTTCGCTCCATAGCTCGCGGCCGAGTGCGAGGTTATAAATAATCCCGGCGCGTCGGCCGATGACATTTCCCATCCGGAAATCAGCGCTCGCGTGCCAGGAGGAGGACGTCTTCGAGGTGGTCGACGCGGGCCCGTCGTATCGCGTCGGCCACTTCTCTCTTGATCGAAGCATGGGCGCGCGCGCACACGAGAGAGAGAGAAAGAGACGCGAACGAAGAGAGAAGAATGTTCGAACTCTTCTCCTGCCTCTACAATGTATCGGCGCTAGCCAACGACTGGCAGCAGGCCAATTGCTCCGATGCCAGCTGTTCGTAGCAGGGGCATTATCGCGATACCGAAGAATTAATGCCGCAGTCTGGACCGACCGGTAAATAACCTCTTCGTTAACGTCGGCCCGCATTCCGCAAGCAACGCGCTCGCTCCTCTTTTTCGCGCGCGCGCCCGACAAAAAACAGCGCCATACGCGACTTACTCTCGGCCTCCCTATCTTAGCACAGCGCGCCCTCCTTCCGCTCCCCGCGGGAGGATGAGGCCGGGGAATATATATTTATCACTCGACACGGCGAGAGCGCGCGCGCGCGCGCGCGGGCGGAGATTTACAATCGACATCGTCGACTTTGCGCTAAAGGGGAGAAGCAGATCGATGGAGAGGGTGAGTAATTAGCAGGTCTTTTCGGAAAGTTTATTGCATCGTGGAGGAATGAGATCGTGAAACGGCCTCCAAGAGGGCACACTTCTCTCGCGATTGTCTCTCGAAGCATGATCGATACCTCCTAGTCATTTCTTTCTCGAGTCGTGCCAACTCGTCCAACAGGTTCATCATCCCTTTTTCTATCTACCGCGACGCATTAGACCTCGCGTACGATCGTCTGTCTACCGGTCGTCGGAAGTCTTTCGGCCATACCGGGCGGTATTCCAAAAGCGACATTCGAAAAAGACGCGCAACCGCCAATCTCCGCTCTCCTAATAAGATCGCATATTTCATGAACCGTCATATATTCCGCATACCGCGACTAAGGATTGCGGGAACTCGAGGAATGCCGACGGGACTTGGCTTAATCGTCGGGCCAGATATCGATCGTGCTGCCGCGGGAATTTCGCTCCCGTCTGCGTCTGTCTGATACGCATGAAGGAAATCGTAATTTAATAAACCCGCCGCGAACGCAACGGTCGGCCTGTCTAGACGCTCGATCGCGTCGAATGATTTGAATAAGCCATTTTAAGTGAAATATCGCGGCCGATAACGAGCGTGAAAGCGCTGTCACATTCCTTACGACCGGAATAGACGCGGAGACATTGTTAGGAGCCGACCCCGAGGAAATGTTCCGTTCATCTGCGTGTCCCTCATACGTTGGATCATGCCGAAGCGATATACTTTTCTTTTGTCACTGAAGATAGCACCTCGCGCGACGCTGTTGGCCGCGCGCAGGGAAACCGTGACAGAAGTGTGTCCAAGTTTATCCTCTCCTCCATTATAAAGCACCCCGAGAGTGCAGCTGTCCCACTGGTCAGCTAATTTCCAAAACTGCCTGAATCAGGAAAGCCGGCGCATGCAGGAATAGTAAAGGCATCTAATTGTAAGTAAAAGGAAAAGGTAATCGGTGATAACGGATGGTGAATCAACGATAACAAATTGCACAGTTACGAATCTTGCTACTGTGCCCTTGCTAACGCTCTCGGTCTCGGTAGGCAAAGCGAGGAGGAATGTATTTTGCCATCTTCAAACGAAGTAATCCGTCGCTGCGATCGATCACCGTCTAACTTTGTTCACCGTTCCGACGACATAAGGGATGTAACGCGTGTTCGACTTTTCCGGTCGACTCCGTTCCTTCCGCGATGTTAACCGCCACGACGACAAGGCGCGCGGCGAGCCGAGGCGAGCCGGGAGGAGGCAGAAGGAGAGGGAGCGAAGATTGGGGAACCGCGAATCTAAGATTATACGCTCCTCTATTATGAAGCGGCATCTCCGGTGCAGCTGTTAGCCCCGTTGGTCGCTTTCTTGGTCGTTCGTTCCTATGTTCGTCGTGCGTACACACACGAGGTATAGGATAGACCCATCATCTTACGGGACTTTGCGTCTCACGTCAAAAAATACAGACTGTGGCAAAAAACAGGCGAATTCGAGCGCACTCAACGTCTGAGAACTGCACAAGTTGAAACTGGCATAAAAGTTCGGTGTGAATTGAAAGAGTGGTGGAAAATGGTAATGGGTCTATCCTATACCTCGATCGTCTGTGGTACGTACGCACGTTCGCGTTCGTTTGCCTAGAAGTCACCATAGCCGCGGAAGGAGGAGCGCCCCGGTGCATTAATAAGACGGCAACACAAATCGGCCGCGCAGACGGACTTAGAATAGCTCTCGGAATAGATGCTAACTGCGCGCACGCAGTGGGCCACATAATCCAGCAACCGAGGGAACTTTATTTCTCTTTGCGATTATAAGACGTCGCCGAGTTTCGACCCAGAATCTCGGAGTACGGCGAATTGTCGCTCGTGATGCGTCGCGACGCCTCGACACCTCGATGGACCGCCGACCACAGACGACGCGCGTCTCATTCCTTCACATTAAAATCACTCACTGTTTTTGTCCACTACTCGACTCCGTGTTTTTAAGGATTGCGTTTACGTTCGGGACGCTTTTCGTGCACATTTCATTTATTATACAGAGGACTGGTTTGACAGACATTATATAGTTTCTTGTAAAAAGCAAACGCATGATCGCGAGGGAAGTGTGAATTAATATTGAGGTCCAATATTGAGGTCAAAATTTCCACAAAAGCGGTGCCGTCTCGCGTCTCGTTCACTTCATTAAGCAGGAAGAAGTGATTCTTTCACCGGGGCCGAACTCGCGCGCCTCTCTCTCTCGAAGTTTAAAGAGGAACTCCGCTCCCGGCGCGTCGCCGTCGTCGGAACCTTTGACGTCTACTAATGAGAGGGCAGTGATTAAGGGATACGCACGAGGTGGGCGGAGGAAAAGTACGAGAATAAGCGCAGCGACGTAAAGGACGGACAGGCGAAGGAGCGAAATGGACAGCTGTGTTGTAGGCCACGTTGGCGGAGAGAGAGAATGAATGCTGTGAGACTGATCAAACGGCCGACCCTGATCGCACGCCGTCGTCAAATCGTCGGCGGGAAAAGGATATGAATAATAACTGATCAGTGTGAAATATAGATGGGGGAGGGGAAGAAAATCTCTCATTGCAGTCATGGGTAAAATTTGTGAAAAAGTACAACATTTGTAAATTTAGTTACAGTAATTTGCGATGAAAATACACCACTTGCTGCACGCTGAACTGTCAACGGTTTCGGAGATATGGCAAAAAATACCAGCGAACCTAACCGCTGTGTTTCGTGCTTTTCAGATTTCTTCCCCATTTTTTCCAGCCCACCCCCTCGCTGTTGCGCGAAATGCATGTATTTGCTTGCGCAATGCCGACGCTCAAGTACACGAGTATGTACTTACCTGCATTCCACCACGTGTGTGCATAGATACAGCCTGCATTGACGTAGACTTACAGGGTTTCGCCATACAATGAACAACAAGCGTTTCGCGAAATAACCGATTTCCAACATACGAAACATGAAATAAATTTCCCAGTTACGCGTAATATGTGCACATAGAACAAATAAAACCTCTAATTGCAAGAAGTAGCATCGTAAGGCAAACTATGATTTCGACGCGATAAGACGACTGTTAAACTTTGATGCAAAGTAAACGCGAGTATATCAGTTCCGGATACTTGACTCTTGCGCATTAGTTAACGAGAGACGGACGGACACGGTGCGCTCGCTGAGTGATTATGCCAATGGCTAATTTATGTGGAGTTTTGCATTGCAGCACCGCCTGCGAAATTTTACCGGCTTGCTCGTGCACGACACTTTCTTCGGTCGAATGTGCGTCGAACGTATCATACTGTAAAACTTGACTTCCGGCTGATGGCCGAACAGGGATAGTCAATAAGTTCCTGAGCATTTCTGTGCAGCGTTCCTAATGTATTTTCGAACATCGGTCGGAAATCTCACTTAGGTACGATTCAATACGCGAAGTAAGATGGTTGCAAAGTCAACAGAGTTGCCTCCGCGGATTACCATAGCGTGAGATGTAGGATGTAGCAAATGCGAATGTCCGTCTTTTTGCCTTTGCACTTCCTTTCCGCTAGGATATCACACGGAAGCGTATCGGCGAGATCGTTGCGAAGCGGGGATCGAGGGGGTTGAGTCGATCAGATCACGAGGAAGGAATGAAATAACGAGTGGTGAACGAGAGAGAGAGGGGGGAGGGGGGGAGCAGCTGCTTTGTGGTGCGAGTATCGACATGAAGAGAAAACGATAAAAGGAGAGAAGAGTAGAGAAGGAGGGAAAGAGAGCGAAGAAGAGAGGATAGTTGGGTAACAAACGACTCGCAAATCCTCCCTGTCAATTTAATCTCGCCTCGAATCCCGGAGAAATGTTAATAAGGGCCTCACTACCGTTTCCCCCTGCCGCACGCTCCTTCCTTCTCCTTTTCACCTCGGTGTCTACCTCCGCGTATCTCTCTTTCTCTCTCTCTCCTGCCCTCTGGTTACATCTCTCCTCTCCCCTCTCCCCTTCCGCACGCGATCCAACGACACTTTATTTTCACGCAAAGATACCGCCGCCGGCTCCCGGACGACGTGGAAATTGTGTGCAAAGCGAAGTGCGTCCGTTGTTTTTCTCTCCGCCACCCTCTTCTCTCTGACTCCTCGCTCTATCGAGCCTTCTCCCTTTCGTCCGCGCTACCTACCACCCTCGTAATTTATCGCGGTTATGCCTCCGCTGCTGCCGTTGCTTCTCTCAGCGCGGAATCTGTACCACGAGGATAAGAAGGGACTCGGGGAAAAATGTCCCTCGGCAGCGCTCGCAATGCTATCGTTTCGCCTCGATCATTCCGCCCCGCGGCCCGCGGCCCGCGGCTTGCGCCGCAAGGAAACGCTGCGAGGCACGGCGAGCGTTCTTTCGCCGTACGGTGAACGCGCAGGCGCAGGTGATGCAATGGAGAGATCGCGCCGCTCGATGCAAAGGAACCGTGCGTGGACCGTGCCGGAGAACAATGACGGTACGGGTACGAGTCAGTCGATTTTGGAGCACGCGCGGCTTCAAACTACTGAGTTCAAAGGGCTCGACGGCGCGCGCTAATTTCGTATCAGCGACATTTTTGCATCGCGCGGCCGTGCGAGATAGACAAATCATCTGTCGCGATATAATGTTGCCCCGTGGAATGTTTCTCCCCCCGCTCGCTTCGCACTTGGTAGCGCGAAAGTAAGCATAGGACGGCATAGGACGGCATAGGTGAAGGAGGAGAGTCTGACGCGACGCCACTGCAGATGAAAATGTGTACCGGCTCGTCATAGCGGTGCACGCACGTGCAACGTTGCGTGCTGGCGAATCTAGCCTGAACATCGTCTCAAGTCTATCCTCCGCTCGGCTCCGCGGACGAGTAACTAGGTGCATTATAAGCGATCCCGAGTAGCGCGCCCGCGTTGGAAGCTCGTAGCTCGGAAATTACATGTTGCCAAAGCGAGGGACCGACCGCCTCCGCTTCTAATCCACTTGACGGGGCTGACGTTTTAATAATCTCGTTTTAATTGCTTGCCGCGAACGGCCGACGCGCGAGAGAATTCGTGGAGGTTTAACTTTGCCGGCCCCGTCGGAACTTAATAGATCCTCCCCTCGCGCCCCGACAGACTTCCGATCGCGCGTCCCTCGATATCGCGCTTCGAATATTTATTTAAATAAGCGCAGATCATGCGTGACGCTAAGCGTGTAATTACCGCCGGTCCTCTAATCGCCCGTCGAGTTTTCTGTAATTACTATACGCGAGTTAATTTGAGGCAAGACGAGCCGAGTTAATACAAAGTTGCAATTTGCCGGTAATCGGTAAAACGTGTACAAACAGCCCCGCGCGTAGATGTAGCCTCTTCTTCGAACTTTCTCCTGGTTGACGTTCGCCGACTGAAACGGTAATTATTTAGCCAGGGGGTTAATCTCCCGTGTCTATCACTCCCTCTTGACCTCATCTATTGCTGCGCGCAGGCATTTAAATTGGACTAAATTTCGAACATCAAACTAATACAAAATGTACTACCGCTCTTTTTCTTTTTCCGCACGTTCCCAGAATTGTAACGTTAGATTCTTAAGAGACGTCGGGAATTTAGAGAATTTTGAGGCACTCGATGAAACGTGCAAACAGTCGACAATCGATAGTACCTTTTATCATCGTTTTGGCAGTTAGATCTCGGCCAGCGTCGAGGCGACCTGCAGCGACGCGATGGAGAAGAACGAGCGAATAGGCGCTGACTGACTTTTGCCAGAATAAATAAGCCGCCGACAGGCGACTGGCCCTCTAGCGTCGCGTAATTGTCTCGAGCCCCGTTGCGACGCGCCACGTAAAATCCGTATAAACAGAAGTGCACGCGGGCCTATGAACGCGCGTGCGTGAAATTGCGAGCGGGTGCGAGCGTGAAGACGATTGCGAACATCTATTGTTAGCCCGGCCGAGACGCGTAAAGCCAAACATTCTTTCATACCGTATGTGGGTCGCCATCTACGCGTTCCAAGCGTTTGCCTGCCGCCGAATAATCTCTTCCCTCGAGCGAAACTTCGCAGCCAAGATGATCGTTCTCAAGCACAGTGAACAATTTTCTTCCTACGTACGATATTTTCATACCTCCACTAAACTGTTCAACTGTAGACGTTCCCAATGCCATGTATCGGATATATTTATTCTTAAAATATTACGTGGACCACCATGAGATTGGAATTGACGCGGAGGCGTCTGAAATACATAGCTGACACGCCATCCGCGCAGATTTATCGCGACAGGAATGATTTGCCGCACGATTTAAGGAACTTGTTCGCACTGCTGCGCGCTCCGTAATGTGGGAGCAGTCGAGCGGCGCATCGATGATGCGACGCGCTTCACGTCATAATAATGGTTAGAAACGTGGCTGGCCAAGAGTATAAGGCGCAAGAAAGTGTTATAATATCGCGGGGCATGCAAGCCGGCAAAATTTAATTGCCCAATAAAAAGAGCCACCAATGCGGTTTATTGGTGACATCAGTTGCACGGCCGCTTTTACAGCTTCCACCGGCGGTGTTACTTGGCTTGCGCTTATCGCGCGCACTGAATGCCAAAATATATTGCCGATAAATATATTTTTAGTATTGAGGAATTTTAAGTGACCGCCGTCCCGCCATCCAACATATTGCATGCGACAATGAGTTCCGCACACCCTCTCCAGTGTCAGATAAATAACTTAATAATCGAGTAATTAAAGCATTCGCTCGTTAACTGATCGCTCGCATAATAACCGTAACGTCGTAGACCGGCCGTGAACGCGGTTAAAATCACTTTTATTCCCATTAATTAGTCCGACTTAATTAACGCGCCTCTCTACCTGCGCGACTCTCGTTTATCTCGGGTAGAAAGAGAGAGAGCGACAGTTCATTAAATCATCGAATCGCGTTAAACGAACTGTGTCAATTTTCGTCTCCGATCCCGCCCCGCTGCTGGCGATTAACTCCTCTAGACCCCTTCTGTTCGGCCACTACTTAGCTCCGTCCACGATGGCCTGGGTTAGGCCTGCGACTCCGTCGCCCTTATCTCGGACGTGATTTGCGTTCTCTGGATATCGGTCGAGTGCTCTCTCAGTGGGACATACATTTCGGCCGTGAGAAAAAGGTGTCGCGGGCGGAGATAGCGAAGAAATTTCATCTAAATTTATTAAGCCGTTATGTAGCATCTTTATTGGTTCGCGGGAGTAGGACCGATTTGGCGTACCGGGCGATTGCACTCACGACGATCAATTAAATTCTTGCACAATCGCAACCCGCTCACTCTCGGCCGACAACATAAAAACGACTCTGGCAATCCACATTGTGGGGATATTTGCTAAATTATCGTCTATCCGTTTCGCGGCGCACCGGGACAATTGTGTTTAGCGGCGTTTCGCGTATTATCTCGTAAATCGAGCGCGAGCCGGCACGGTGGAATTAAGCGTGGCCGGTTAATTGCAGCCGCACAGGCCCCTAATAACGATCATTGTCGTTTGCGCGTCCCTATTATGACGTGCTGGCGCGCTAAGGAGAGCAACAAATTGCACTGGCCACGATGCACGGCCTCCTCGATATAAATTATACTTAATAGTTACACTTAATACCGCACCTGTGCACACAACAACGCCGCGCGGCACGGTATGAATTTAGCAACGGGAGTTTTACGCAGTTTATCCCGTTGCAAATTGGCAATTAGATAAATCTCGACGGAGTTACGAGCCTCTAATAAGGTTCCGCTGTTTTGTTCGATTGTCGTCGCTACAGAGATTTGCCCGAAGATACTCGACGTACTCGTACTGGAAAGCGTATTACGCGAACGTGCGTTATCTGCTTGATAGTCCGTTGCATCGCAATTTGCATAATACGTTGTGACAATTGCGCGAACGAAAGTTGCTGGTGGTACGAACGGTACTCCAAGCAAATTGCCACCATGCATCGCACAAGCTGTATACGAAACCGAAATCTGCTTCCATCGATAACGATATCTCTCAACTGCCAGGTCTTTATCTTACTAGCATCCAGATGACGATGTTTGATGTAAACACAATTAATGAATACGAGTTTTAGATAACAATATACCCCCTTAAAATAAAAGTCAGACAAAATTTCCAAGGAAAAGATCGTTTTTAAAATGAGAAATTATCGTGGGAAATGTGAAAGAAGTCATTTTGAGGCCCGCGTAGTTGAAGGGCCAAAGACAGAACCGTCCGATGAAAACGACGAGAGTCAGAGAGAGAGAGAGAGAGAGAGAGAGAGAGAGTCAGTCACCACCCTCTCGTCCCGCGCGTTACCGTGAAAATTGCGTCGAGCCACGGGGGCAAAACCTCGTGCGAAACATTCGTTAACATTCCCAGCACGCGGTAATGATGGCCAGGCAAGAAGCGACGGGGCGGCATTCGCCGCGCACTCGACTACGTACTAATCTCGACTTAATAGCGCGTTAGAAAATTAATAGAACGGCCTCCGCGCTCGTGACGTCGCCGACCGATTCAGCGGGCAAAAAGTCCACGAACACACCTTCACTCCTTCACTCCTCCGGAGTTCTGCTGCTCGTCGTCAGTGAAACGACGCTATTTTATCGTGCGAATTCGCGGCGCTCGTTTGCTAGCGCAATTATCGTCGTTCTCGCTGACAAAGGATCCTGTCGCTTTCGTTAATAACGAAAGTCGCTCGATGCTAAGTGAGGATGAACTTGGTCATCTGATTGGTACGGATCCTAATTGATGTTTTATCGCGTACGACTACATATTTCGTTGAGCAGAATGGTTTTTAATCTTATGCCAAAGGATGGCGTGTCAATATGATAGTATTAGGTATTAACTTTATAATAAGATTCTGAACTCTTGAATGACTGGAACAAGAAAACACTCTCGTAAAACGTTCGGCCACGTCACCGCAACTTCCGTCCATCGCGTGTAATCGCTGCGGACGATAAAATGACAGCCGATTAAGAAATAATACGCGGCCACGACGAGAGTAAATCTCGAAGCTGTCATCGGGGTTTCAGCACGCAGGACTTAAGGCCCGAACACGGTCGGATTAATAGTGCGACAAACCGAGAGAGAGAGAGAGAGAGAGACAAAAAGAATGAGGGGGAGGTGAAGGCGACTCGCATCATTAGACATTAGTCACGGCGAGATATACGTCGATCACGAAGTAGTCAGCCTCGTTACCCCGAAAGATGTACGGATAAGAGGAGCAATAGGACGATTCCGACGGATGATTTGTCAAGGAGAATTCTCCTGTTGAGCGCCTAAGTCCCATTTTCTTAATCCAGCGCGACGGAAATGCACGGCTCAGACTGTTGACACGCGAGAGGCGAGAAACTCCCCGTGGAAGGGTGATAATAAGTGGACCGCCGGATCATCCATTTCCTGCCGTCTTACGATCGCGTACAGACATTCCGTGACGTCGGCATGTGGGAAAGAAACATTATACGTCGCAACGTCGATCATCCGAAATTGTTAACGAGTCACTGGCACGAAGAATATGGTAAATGCCAGTTGTAGGAGGAAACGAAGATTTGTCTCTCCGTTAATTCCATCATCCCAGGACACTCGGCGGATGTTTATTTGTCCGTGTAAAGCGAAAGAATAAGAGGGGCGCGCTGTTCGGTGTTGGCGATGACAACGGTGGCCCACATTTAGGGCCCGGAGGGAAGTTCATAAAGTTTGGCTGGTGACGCGTGGCAGTGAGAGCCCGACACGCGAGTGGGCGAAGCCGGACGTTATTTCGACAACGCCGAAGAAGTCGGGCGTCGGCCCTCGAAAAAGCGAATCTCACGTGGGCGCCGCTCACGAATCGGCCGAGCAATTCCGAAATCGACTTTGGGACTTACAAAACACGCCGGTGGGCGAGCTCGACCCGCGATCAGTGGGGAGAAGAGTGCGAGACGTCGAGCGACAATACTCGCCAACGTATCCGAGGTTCCCCACCAAACGGCGCCATCTTATCACGAGCGAATCGACTTGGTGTGGGCGACCTCACTTCCGGTCGATCCTACTCGATCGGCGGGAGATGGTCAGTGTCTCGTGAAAGATTCTAACGCCGAAATTTCGACGTCGATGTCGTTCACTTTGAATTTCTCAGACTGCCACGCGTGCGTTAAACGGTCTTTCGAAACTCACGGAAACTTGAGCGTTTCCCTTTCTATTATTTACGCGCGCGTAACCGCTTGATTATTAAGAGAGATTAGAGGCAGCGTGTTCGATGAGGGCAAATTGAATCGACAGTGAAACTACCCTTTAAATAGCCTACGCTCGTCGCGAGACAGACGCGCGAACAAGTAGGATAATCGATGTCGACAACCCGTCGGCGTCGAATCCAGCACGGTAGCCAAGAGCCTTGATTAATTCCACAACGACGACAGGCATCGTATCGCCTACGAAATAAATGTCTCGCGCACTCTTCCGCCACATCATCTCCTCGTGTACGTGCAATGAACTCGAGTTCGGATGTCCGTCGGGCTGTACGGGCGAATTTTTCACGCCGACGCGCGACGTACGAATGTCGACGAACAGATGACATCTTAAAATTCTGCCCGTGTACCGCGGAAGTCCCAACTTCCTCGGCGAGTCGGGCCCTGCGGGCCGCGGGCCTGATTGAGTATTCACCCCGCGCGCCGCGTATCCCTCACTTTCGTACTTTTTCTTTCGTCTCACTCCCGTCCTCAAGATAATTGTGAGGCTGCTTGCTGCGCAAACTATTTCGCGGTCCGGCGACGCTGCATTTAACGATTCTTGTTTACGAGTCCCTCTTAAAGCGGCCACGGCTCTCCTCTCCGCTCCTTCCGGGCTAAAAAGTCGGGTAAGAGGCGCTATTAATACGACCATTAGCGTAGAATCTTCGCCGTGGCTTCTATAAATACGCCGTCACGGTGCCGTAGACCCGTTTCGTCATCAGCGCGACGACTCGTAAAACCTTCGTGACAGTAAAACCTGGCACTCGACCCTCTTCTCTCTCTCTCTCTCACGCTCTATTCGTCCAAGTCGCGCGGATAGCGCGTGGCGACGCTATTATTGCTCACGGTGGCTTCTGTGTAGCATGCGTAGGCTCGACTCCCCTTCAGAGCGTGCGAGCGGCAAACCTTGCCTGTCTCCGAGCCGACTTCCTTCCAGCCAAAGAGAAGGCGCTCAATGTTTTTCCAGTTTAGAAAGCTCTTCCTACAAGTGCGCGTGCGTTCGGGGGCGTCTGACTTCGGCCCTCCTCTCAGAACCGACTCGCCCGCGCCGGTCCGGGATCCACGCGCTTGCGTAGCTCTTGTTTTAGATACCGACGGGATTTCGTTTGGAAGTTCTAAAATTACCCTTCCGAGAGATTGTACACTCGAATTACGACACAAACGGCCATGAGGACGCAGGTTTAGAGGGAGAGGCATGACAAATTCGGTGGAACGGGACAATAAGAGCTACCGCGTAGTGAGGGCCCGCGCATGATTAAGGTGACTACCGCGGAGCGAAAAATCCACGTCCGCAAGGCATCGTGCGCTCGCTAGCTTGCTCTCGCGCGCGGTACCGCACGGCTCGTTATCAATCGTACGGCGGTAGAGCGTCCGAGCTGACTCGGGGCACGCGCCTGGCGGGGTCGTAGGCCGCCCCACCCCCCTACTCTTCTCCTTTCTCTGGCCGCTGAGAGAAAGACACAACGGGTAGCTACGAGACGAAGAGGGACGGCCGAACGAAAGAGAAAGGAGCAACGACGAAAGAGAGAGACTACCCCCTACTCTTTGCCGGGGAGCAGCAGTCCCAGTCCTCCCACTCGACCGTCCTCCTTCCCCGCTGAACCTCGGGGCCCCACTCCTGGATCCTGGCGGCGGCAACGGCGGGAACGGCGGCGGCGGCGGCACTCTCCCTCTCTCCGGCCCGCCCTTGCGTCCCTACGCCCCTTCTCCGCGACGATGCAGTCCCCTGCACGGGATGCCACGGCGGGCCCAGAGCCTCTCTCCCCAACACCCGTAATGCGGCCCACACACGCTCTCCGCACACACGGCCGCGAGCGCGCCTATAAAATCGTATAAACTCACATAAACACCCGCGGTCACACGCGTAGTCTACTCCCTCTCTTTCTCTCTTTCTCTCTTTCTCTCTCGCTGCTCTCTCTGTCGTGGTTAACTCGGTCGCACCTTGAGGCCGTCCTCTTTCCTCCTGCCGTCTCCTACACTCTCCTACACTCTCCCAGCGACGGTCTCGCTCCTACGCAGACATTCTCTGTCGCTCTTCGACGCGGTCCTACCTCCTGCAGGGGACCGTGTCACGTGGCCCCCGGCCGTAGCAGCACGGACTGTGCTCTCTCGTGCGCCGCGCACACAACACCAGTCAGAGACGAGCCGAGAGACCGGGCGCAGATCGCACTCTCTTACAAGGAAGCGTGTGCTTTCTCCCTCTCGCACACCCCCCATTTCTTTCTCTCTCTCTCGCTCGCTCTTTCGCGCGCGCACTCTTCGTCTCGCTCTCTCTCTCTCTCTCGCACGCACGCGCGCGCACGCCTGCGCAACCTTCCGTTAATCCACCCTCTTCCCATCCGCGGAGTGTTATGCCGAGCTAATACGTGCACCACCCCCCTGCCGTTTGACGCTTATTTGGGAACGCGTGTGGTGAACGTTCAGTGCGCGTGTGAGACCCCACGTTCATGTGTGCCGACCAAGATCGGACCCCGTGCGACGGAGAGAATCGTATTACTGATAAATCCGTACTCACGACAATGTGGTAAACATTTGTCATTCGACGTTCGGTGGAAAGGGTGAACGTGAGTGTACTTACGGAATTCGGATGACACGACGTTTAAGGATTGTAACTGTGGATTGTATATACAGGACACTGTATAGCCATCAGCAACGAAGAACAGCTTAACATTGCACACACACACAGAGAGAGAGGGGTGCGATTCGTACGCGAGTGAAATCGGGGTGATCCTGTGGCGTATGTGTATCGAAGTTGTGTACCGTCTGAGAGCATCCGACGATGTTGACAAGGGCAAAGGTGGTCGCTGTTATCACCATACACGTCTCGAGGGAGTCTCGAGTGACATCCTGGTCCTCACAGCCGACGACGCTCCGGCTGGTCCATACGGATTAAACTGAATGGTGTGCATTGTCATTTGGCACGACCCGGCTGTCGTCGCACGTGCCTCCATGGACGAGCAATATGCCGACTGTGCTGGTCGTAGTACGATCTGTCAGATTGATAAACTGCTTAAAATGTCATATGCGAATCAATGTAACGGATCGATCGCGCCTGGGTTGGGATGAAAAATTGATTTAAGTGTGTTTCGAGTTTAATGACAGGTGCTCTCTCGCGACGTCTATTCTCTTTGCGGGCATGGCAACGATTACAATGGGCACAGCGTGAGGTTGTGCGGCGTAAATCGATGACGGAGATAACTCGTTTAAGTAAACACGATTACCGGGCGCGCGCGCTCGCTGAGGATGTCAGATCGCTCTCGGCCATCTGTCATCCTCAGCCACTCGTCGCTTCGGGCTCGAGCAAAATAGAAGATCGTTCGCTCTAATTGTGTTCAATCAAACGATGATGTTCCAGTCGCGTACGCGCTGTCCTCACAAACGAGGAAGTGCCGTCGCTGATTCGCTACAAATTCAAGCAAAATATCCCAGGTTCCCTGGCACATCAGCGTCCGATGTAGAACGCGATATGATTTACCGCTTACGAAAAGTTTGACAGCGCGTCAAGTACGCGCGTAGGGATAAATGAAGTTTTTCCCCGGTAAAAAGCTTGTCGCACTGTCGGATAAGGAAAAGGTGTCCGCGGAAGACGAGCGCCGATTTTCGCATGAATGCGCGACGATGACGTGTAAAGGCTGGAACCCTCGAGCAGTCAAATCCCATGAGACAAGACATGCAGAGAAGGCGTGTGCGTGCAAGCCCCTTCAGTGGCCGCTTAATGAAGCGATTCCTATCGGGCGGGCAAAATCTGATAATTAAATCAAGCAACGGACCGCGGCCGGTCGGATATTAATTGAATCGCGATCGGATTCGATCTACCTCGTTTCGCAAACACGGTATATGCGAGCAGCTGGTATCCTCCTTTTGAAATACCTACTGGATTATGACCCTTAAACGTCGCTGTCGACGTGGCTCAAGTCGTTGGACGAGGCTTTCGATATGTGCCTCACCGACATGAATTGTAATGATGTTGAATAACGCAGAATGGCAACGGCCATATTGTCGGCGAGTCTCGCCCGTCCCAGCATCGATGTCACCGAAACGCCGCGCTCACGCTCCGCTCCTACCCCGAACATCTTTCAGCTACATGGCTACATCCCCGTAGCCGACGTAACGACCGCGGCCGACCGCGGGAAATAACGCAAATCGATAAGATCGTACCGCATTCCCTTGTATAATCCACGTAACGTCGTGTCGCGCGTCGGTGAAATTCGTAAAAATTCGCACGCTCGACCTAACGAAAAAACGAGTCCGCCTTTAATGCTCGTAAAGTGGTCCGGCGGGTGCGGGTAACATCGGCGTCGAGGAAATTCCGTAGAATGGCCGTTGCGCCGGGCGAGGATTAAAGCGTGAGAAGTGGCGCGGAATCGCGTGAAATATACGTCGGCGATTAAAGTGTCCGCGTCTTACGTGAGGCGATCGCGTTTGACGTTCGCCGTTCATTGGCGAGCGGTCCATAGAGTGAAAGATCGCACGAAGATTCGCGCGATCAGATAAGAATCGACTCGGGGGCTGATGGGTCCGTGACGACGAAAAAACTCTTTGGAAATGCGTGTCGAGGCCGAGGCCAGGCCGTGGAGGCAACGCCACACCGCGGCCGCAATTGCCGTGCGCAACGACCGCCCGCGCCGCCGGGACCCCTCGTGGGAGGGGCCAACACTCGATTCCACGCGTTCCGAATGACCAGGGGGTCCTACAGCCTCGTTTCTCTTTCGCAACCCCCTTTACGATGCGCCCTGTCAATATCGATCGCGCCCGCGCCGCCACGAAAACGGTCGAGATTATCCGAAAAAGCTGTTATATTTCACGAGGCTAATTCGTACGGTTTACGAAACAATTCGTCGGACGAAAGTAAAAGTGGGGGGCGTCGGGGACCGTGGCCCTCGAGGAATCTAGAGGTTGTACGGGAATCATCGTCACCTCGAAGAGGGTACAGTTAGTCAGTCGCGCGAGCGGGCTAAAAACGTCCGTAAACGAGATGGCCGTCGTATTTTCGACGCGAGCCACATTAACGAGCGTGAAGCTCGAGCCGACGCAAAGTGCCGTGAAATTTGACGATAGGGAAATTCCGAAAATTACTCCGCTCCCGTGCCGCGGCCGGCTGTTATACCTCTCCGTGGCCGGTGATGGCCCGGTGACGATATAAAAATGAGAAATAATAGGCGGGACAGGGTTAAACGAGGACCCGCGGTACGTTTCGGATGGTCACCGTGAGCTGCCACGTTAATTTCGTAACTTGATATGTCATTAAGGTAACAAATTGCGCTATTAACCTGACCGCGGTTAATTAGGCGAGGCGTTATAAATGGCAGAAAAGCGCCTCGAATTAATCAATGCTCGATCGCCCGATCGCTGGCCTCCCCGTCTCTTCCCACTGCCTCCTCCTGCTTCTGCTCCTGCTCCTGCTCCTCTTCTTCATACCTCTTCCTCTTACACTTGGTCCTTTCCAAAGTCTTGGTCGTCGGGTTTGACGGCTAATGACGATAAACGCGACGCGTACAGAGTGCAAACACGAAATAATTGGACGAACCCGCTCGTTAGGTCCGACGCAAACGCGTGGACGCAAGCTTAACTAGAGGTTGATAACGGTAATTAAACTAATTACGCGCTGCAGGCTCGATTAAACGAGTTCTATGACTAGGGCGAGGTCTCGTCGTACATCTGAACGACGCAATCGCGACGACGTTAGATGAGTCAACGGCGGCAAAATTCTTCGCCAATTCATTCCCCGTCGAACGAAACGCAAGCACCGACGAAACTCTCGGGACGAGGAGCCGCGACGTAAAATAAGAGGAGTCGTGACGAAAGACATCCGGCATCGAGCGATCGGCGACGTTTCGATTGAATGGCAAATACCTGACGAGATATCACGTGGGCGTTTATTTCGTCGCGCGCAAACTCCTCACCGTCGTTCTGTGCCCGGTTTTAATAATTTCGGCGTTAATTAAACGACCGCGCGCGTGGGTGCGTCGTGCTGAGTGTGTCGCGAAGGTTCGTAGTCGTTTTGTCAACTTTCACTGATCCCTCCAAGCCTCCCCTCCGCGTCCTTCCTCGTCATGTCCTCTGCGCCGCCAATAATTAAACTGCGTCGACGATATTTATTCGCCGCGGTAATGAATTTCGACGATAAACGTTACTTTGTTACGACCATCGATACGCGTGGCCGTCCAAAGCCTCGAGATCTTCGGAGTCCTCTTACATCATGTTGCATCTGCCTGCAGTTGAAAGCGAGGAGCGTTTATGAATAGGTATTTCCGTCGCGAACTTCCTTACGAAATCGACGTCTGTGCGTAACACCCGATAATACGGTTGCTTTACAGACGAAGAGATGGTTGGGTAGTTGACAGTAAAGCAAGACCGAATCAATTGCCGCCAAAGACAACGTGGATTTAGCCACTTGTCAGCCGAATTGCATAGATAAACCTATATCTACTCATGTTTTCTTTCTCATCGACCGGTACACACGCCATCGCGCACGCATCCTTTTTTTCGTCTTGCTTTCACTCCTCCCGTTTTTCTGAATGAGGGGGCCTTCGAGCGGGCTCTCGGGTAAGTGTGCCTCTCACGTTTTCGAAAGTTACTCGCTCGCACAGCCAGCTCTTTCCACGTCTCGCGGTAATTTACCGTAATTTACTGGCGCGGAAAGAATCGCCGCCCACGCGCCTCGTGCCTCACGCCTCACGCCTCACGCCTCATGCGGTGTGTGCTGCTGACTCCCTCGATCTTCGAGCACAAATCCGAAGCCGAAGCCGAAGCTCATGCCTAACGGAACAATCTCGTCCTTCTCCTACGTTCGGTAACTTCTCTCGCGGACTGCTTGCCCGATTCTATTAAGTCGAGACGATTAGTCTGAATGTCGGCTATTTTGTCGCTAATTGCTGATGGGTAGGGCGACGTGAACTGGATGAAATAGTAAAGAGAAGACGAGGCGGCGAAGGGCATCGAGGATCAATTAAATCGAATTGAATCTAATTAATCGTGAGAGAAACGTGGTGTCGAGGCCAGGAGAGGAAAAAAAAATGAAAGGTACCGAAGGAAGGATAGAAGCATAGAGCACAAGAAATTCGACCACGCCGCGCGATAATCAAATCGGAGTCGCTCCGACTGACTCGCAGGCGTATCCTCGCTCATCATCGAGCGGATTTTGCGCGTAAACACGTGAAATTGACCGAACATAAAGTCTGATTTAACACCGCCCCTACCTGCCTCGATTGAATGAAATATAATATATTATATAATATTTGAAGTGCGTCTAAGAGTTGGCCGCGCAATCGCGCCTACTCGTCGAGGCAAAAACGCGTGCGAAATGCAAACCGAAGGACCTTCCTGTGCAACCGTCGGCGTCGGCGTCGGTGTCGGAGCAATTAAGAAGGCGGGTGAAAGCGTTGCGTCACGTTGGACGATTGTTCAAGTGTAGATCGATCGGTTACTTTGGTGGCTCGTGACTGGGGGGAAATTAGTGAAAAATCAGCATTGCGAAGGGGTCGGAAGTTAGCTCTCGGTGGAGCATATATTGAACGCGGAGGCACGGTCGACGAAATGGATGTGCTCAGTTTGGTGCAATAGAGTCAAATTGACTTGTGAAGTAATGAAAATTCATGTTAAACGTAACGAGCAGTTAAACTCATTTGCACCAGATATCGATCAGCAGTTAGCCGTTGATCGATCGACTGACAGATCCAACGAATCCGTCGACTTACAGGAACCGTTAATCGCAAGAGCGTCGATCTTCGTCTCGAGGACTGGATCGAGAAAGCCGAAAATCTTTCGTCGCCGAAGATGTCACCACCAGGAGGTTTTATCTAGTCAATGTTCTTGGACAAACGGTTGGTTCAGCTGTGATAAGCGCGCGACTCGCGGTCGTACGAGCGATACTGCGAGACGTTCGTGCCAATCGAAGTGCGTGACATCGTGGGAAAGAAGCAGAGCAGAGGGAAATAAACAAATTTCGCGTAAAGCATGAGAACGAGGACTGGACGCGTCGTCTCTGAATCACCAGTGTAAAAGCGCCAGGCGCATAGTAATATATTGAAACAGAGGTGTACGGCAAAACGTTTGGTCCGATTCTGTGGATTGTGTTTGAGACATCATGGTTACCCTGGACACCGAACAGAAGCCCGAGAGGCAGCATTGCGGTCGGCGCATGTGCGCCATTTGCAGACGCATCAAACGTGACAAAGGTAAACACTTGGCACATTACGCTCTAGAAGCAGCATATTCGTAGAAAATGAAAATGTCTCTCGAATCGCGCATCTCTGAGGGGTGCGGAAATATGATGTTCACTGACAAATTTAATCATTACGATGCCTCATGTCATCGCAAAATATAGCCAGTGAGCCATTTACATAAATTATCGCAGAGTGCCTTAGGATACGGTGCAAAGGTATCGATTACCGACATTATCGATCTCGTCACCTCCTGTGATTTTACCTCGCGGGGATTTCTCAGGCGTACACTTACCGCGTTATTTTTCACCCAGTTAACAATACGTCTCCGCCGTCGGGGCGAAACTTTAGGCGAGGCTAATTATATTTACTTACCGTAATTATTCATGTGAGCCTCTCGACGGCTGGGGGAAGAGTTGGTAGAAAATGAAACGCGTGACAGAACGTTTTACGCAGTTTACGTAACGAGGAGGGGCGCGGACAATCCCGCTGACATATTTCTCGTTTTTTACAATGCTCCCATCTCTCTTTGCTCGTTCTTTACTCACTCTTTACTTACCCTCCATCTATATTGCACTCGCCCCGCTCGGGATGCATATTATTTTCCGCGTTGGATCGAGTACCCACCTGTCAGCATCTACGATAATTGCGTGTGACGGACGCGTTCCGCGAAATACACTCGTCGGCAAAAGTCTCATTCTTTTGTCTTGGCGAAAAGACAACAGTTTACGTCGGAACATAATATATTTGTTGCTTTTTTCTTTTACACTTTTTTACCTGAATAATTTTGACACGTGACATACAATCAGCACGTTGATTATTAGTGTTAGTTGGCGAACAATTATATCGATGAACTCGATGAGAATCATTATAGCATTATGACTTTTTTAATTTTCTGTCATGCAAGACTACTACGGAACAAAATTAGCTTCTGCAGAAAAATGGAGATGGCGTTGATACCGAATAACAAATTATTACACATGAAATTTGCTGATTATCTTATAACGCGCTCTGGCAGACGATACCTTATGCATACGAATGCAAACATACGCAATGAGTTTGTCGACAGAATTTCCCACACGGTAGACCACGTTTCCCCTCGCGAGTTTCACGAATGTAACTGGTTTCTTTCGTACCAGCTGGGTTCTCTCTCTCTCTCTCTCTCTCTCTCTCGCCATCCTCCTCCTTCTCGCGATTCGAGCACACCGTTTCTTTGTGTCCTCGTGTTTTCCCCTGGGTATTAATGCCGTTCCTGATAGGACGAACTCGGCAAAGTACACGCTCATTTAAATTAAACGAAACGCTCAACTCTCGACTGTGTGAGCCAAGACATTTTTATTCCAGGCGTAATAATGTCGAGTGGTTTATCACTCGAGCGCGAATCAATAGAAACCCGCGCACCGCGATAAATGACGTTTCCGCGCAGCAAACGCGCCATCCGCGATCAAATTGTCCCGCGTCGAATATTTCTGCCCGTATCGAATTTGAATCGGCGACGCATAGTAGAACTTGGAAATGCCACGGGAAGTGGTTGAAGGGGTAATCAAAGGAGATGGAAGATGGACGAGGGAAGAAGAGGGCGCACGCGATGCTGTCGGGTTACACGCATTACAAAGTTACGAGTTCCCTTGGCGGCCTGAAAACTGGTTCGTCCTTCTTCCTTCCTCCACCCCCTCATCGTTTCGGCGTCCTCGTTGTTCCATGCAAATCGCTCGTTAGTCGAAACACCTGAAATTCCTGTGTGGGACGCATACATTGTCTTCGGGGCCCCGCGGCCCTCCATGGATTATTCATCCCCGTGGCGTATTCGTGTTAAGGTGACAGACAGACTGACTGACGGACGTACGAGGGCGAGAAAAGGAGAATGGGTGGATTGTTAGATCGAGGTGGATCTTGAGTCTTGGTCGCATCCGGCTCGCTTTACCCCTTAACGCATTGACTGCCAATGCGTGAGGCGTGGGGCTTGTGAGTCTTTTTCTCTTGCTCCCTTCACTCATCTTTTATTCTGTTAAAGTGCATCGACTTCTTTCATTTTGTAGGAAAAATCTGAATTATAATTATTTGAATAATAGGCTGATTTTTGGGCGACGTGGCTTACTGGGGTGAAAATTGACGTCACTCATATTTCCATGACACGGTAATCGGTGCGTCAGCCTGTTACCATACGTACGATATGCGATTAGCCCTAGCAACGCTTGCCATCGTAACTACGCAATTTGTGTGAGCGGGTAATTTAGTACGTAAGGGAATTAAGTATGACACTGTTACGTGACATTTAACTGCCATCCGAAGGCACTCTCGCAATCCTCGAATTCGGACGTATCATCCCTCTGTCGCAAGAGCATGGGCTAACCCGTTATTTATAGAACATTATTTTCCAATGTTGAAATTTCAGCGTTTACAGCGTCGTAAAAGCAGCCGTCGGTCGCCGATATTCGCGACGGACGAGTGAGAGTCGCGCGATGATCGTGTTCAGGCGTGGAGCATGTTCGGATGTAACGAAGAACCTTGCCACGCACATTAATTGCGAGTGTCAAACGCGGTACCAGAATTGCGTGAGGCGCTCTTCTTACATCGGTAATATCTTCCGCGTAACGACGATTACGTGATCTCTTCCCTCGGCGTAGGAAATTTTCAAAGAGACGTTTCTCGCAGGGAGAACGAATTGGGCGGCAAATGTTAATTGCGCCCATAAATCTGCAGCGGCGGAGAGTGGCGTTAACTAGTTTCCTCGACGGGAGTACGCCGGTCGAAAGCTCGCGTGGAAAAGCAAATATTTGCATACTCATCGTCGGCAACAAAGTGGTGTATGGACATTGGACATGGACCGAGTACCGGCGCGGCGTTACGACTGCCGCTTTATACCGTAAAACCGTAGATATCCTATGGTAGAACGAGGAAGTGCAAACTGCAATTTGGCAGCGATTCAACCTACGCCGTCTCGTCGCCTTCATCGAAAGCAATGAAACCAGCGGATCCGTTTCTTTGAACGAGGATTTCAAGCGAAATCGATTTGTTCGACAGTGCGTTATATTGGGCATTCTCTTAAGACTCGAGTCATTTAATTTGAAGAAACATTTCCAACAGTAGTCCCAACGTTAAACTATACGTGGCGACACATAGCATGCCTCCGATCACGTATCCTCTCGTAATCTACAAGAATGAAATGAGGAGAAAATAGTGTCGGCCATTTTTCTAGCTAACCACAGACCATTCGAGACGATCGAGATAAAGTTGCGGCGAAGAAAACTTTCTGTTTAACGATTCCGGCCCGAAACGAAATCGTCGGCGCAGTCGTGGTCGAAACAGTATTTAATTGCTCGCGTGGAACGTGCCTACGCGGATGACATCTTGCGTGTAACGGTAGGGGAGAAACTAGTTCCTCGTCACCTCGAACGGCTGGCGTCCCTATTAAAGGAAGGTCGACGAGGATCGCCGTCGCGTCGGTCCCTTAAAAGCGTGAAAGGGCCCTTTCGAAATCGCAGCGATCGGCATGAATGAAGCTGGCTTTCATTCATTCTCGCATACCGCCGCGATATCCGCGTAATCGCCGACACAGAGAACACGTTCGATTTCACGAGCAACCTTGCTCTATGCCTAGGTAGTTATGGCAGGCGTGACTAGGCCGCCGGAGGTCTCGATTATGATAAAGTGCGTGGGCTCGCCCACGCTCGCCCTTCGTCGCTCGTTCATTCATACGTTCAGCTCTCACCGGTGCCGCAAGAAACGGGGAAGCGGAGAGGGAGAAGAGGTTGCGCGTCTTCCCCGTCACATTCATTCAAATTTCCTTAGGAGAAATCCGACGAACGGACTTGGACTTGACTGTTTTATCAACTGCTAACGTCGGACTAACGATAAGCGCATTTACGACGCGTGTCGGTAAACAACTCGGTGGCTTCTTCCGCATTGAAGCATTAACGATTCGTAAGCACAAACAATAAGCTTTCGAAAAGCGTGTCGCGCCGTCCCTCTCCGATTTCTATAAAATCCAATTTCTTCGCACATCGTCGTCGCAGCACGTGTGTGCGCGAGTACTCGCGCACAAACTAGCACTCGCAGCGAAGCCGGCTACAGGTTTCCAAAGGCGGTCTCGGAATCGACGGATGATTATGCGGACCGGTCTATTTCTAGAAGCATCGAGTCGACGGACATACTAATTATTTTTTACCGAGTCGTTACCACTCGTCTTTGGCAAGGGATCAGGGAGGACGGAGAGAAGGATAATAGATGGCGATCGAGAGCGTAGTGCAGAAGCGAGACAGAGTGGAGACAGAGAAGAGGGAATGAGTAAGTGAGCGAGCTCTCGAGGGTACCTATGAGTAGAGTATTGCAACCAGGTTTGCAGCGAGAAAGAGATAGGCGAGGAGGACGGATCGGGAGAGAAAAAGAGTGTCTCCGATACTATGAACACAGTATCGCAATCGGGTTTCCAGTAAATGAGAGAAAACGGTAGGGAGGGAGAGAGAGAGAGAGGAGCAGCCCGCCAAAGAAAAGAAGAAAAACCAAGTAGAGAGAGAGGTGACAGGAGAGTGAAGGAGAGGAATAGAGAAACAGTGACGACGGGAGAAAGGGAGAGGCAGAAACAATTGACATTCTGCGTGCACGTTCGATCGAGTCGGGGGACGAAGGAGGGTGAAATGGAAGGCAGCGGTGGGGGTGAGGGGGTAGATGCACGGTGGCATGCACCTGTGCATTGCCGCCATATACGACGCGGAGTTATGGCGTTTTTCTCTACGCCACCGAGGATGTGTGCGCCTACCTATACGATCGTATCTTAACCGGCGAAACCAACTCCATTTCTGGACGGTTGGCCGCAAACTACGTACTCCGTACGTTTCGCGATTTCAGGCCGCCTCGCCGCGCCGCGGAGAGGTAAATTAATTGTCCAGGAGAGAAGGTGTGCGTAACAACGGTGGCTCGACTTCACTACTGGCGAACAAGGGCTGAGAGGGGAGGGAACGCCTCGTCCTCACGAAGAAGGGTGGTCGCGCGCGCGCGCGCCATCCGTGCATAGGAAGCCACCGACGAGGAAGGGAGAGAAAAAAGAAAACGCGAGCAACGGCCACGACTTGCCGAGCTGCTATATTTATTAGACACGCCACGTTGCCCACGCGAACTCCGCCATTTTTCCCGCTCGTGGACACGCAACACGCGTGCAAATGCTGAATCGCTGTCTCTCCTGACGCACGCTCTCCGCGCCACTGCTCGGTGTGTAAATAGTAGCGCGCGTAAACGAGTAGATGAGTAAACGAGCAGCGTACCTTACTCGCCTTCCGTGGAAATGGCATATTCCCTCGTCTCCCTCGCTCTTCCCTCTTCTTCGCTCCTTCTTCGCTCCTGTGCGCCGAGCATTCGCTTTTTCGCCCCCGGAATGCGCGCGAATCGCTGATTACGCGGTGTGAACGTTTGCGCAGGTGTTGTGCAAAGTGGTCGACTAACGAGCGATCAGATTCGTCATACAGTCATATCCGCCGTGCGCCGCGTCCGTTACTATTCGTAAAAGTGTAATGCACACGTTAAAGCACTCGGGTCGCGGAAAGTTCGGTCGTTGAGAAAGGTCACGTGGAGCAGCAGCGAGTCGCCACGTGTCTGGCCTCTCCTTCCGGGCCAAAAATCCACCGCCCGTGGCCTCTGTCTTCTCTTTCACACAAGGAAAGAGACAAGGACAGCGGCGCGGCGGAAAGAACAGCAAGAGTAAAGTGTGCCTCTCTACCTGGTGGCGTGTGCCTACTCTCCTCGACGTAGTCGAGCCGCGCGGTGCTTGTGGGTGTAGCAACCAGTTTCCGTGGGCTTAGCTGTCAAACCCACGTGGGCCGCCCACGCGTGCCAGATATATTACTGCGCCGTGAGAGAAAGAAGACAGGGACGCGGACAGAGGGGGAGAGAGTAAGAGAAAAACAGAAAGGCAGAAAGAAGCGAGAGTTCACGAGAAAGAATGGGACAACGAGAGCGGTGGGGAAAGATGATTGAGAGGAGAAGCGGTGGGACCCTTTAGGAATGAGAGATGCGGCTTGCGACACAGGAAACGGTTTCACCTGGAGGGGTATACGTGCAGCATCCACGTCGTCGTTTCGTTTGAGTGAAAAGAGGCGAGGTGTGCGCGAAGCTGACGGCAGTGGATGGAGCACGAAGACTAAGTAGGCACGTGGGTGTACATGATGCATGGCGAAGTCACTCTCGCGAGCCGTGTTTTCCCTGCTGACGCGACGGTGGAAGCCCTTCGACCGATTATACCGAAGCGGAATTACGTGAGGCCAACGGATATCGTCACATCACTTGATGGTTAACGCTTTCGACGCAGATAAAGGCGTGTGTGTCGCGTCAGCGCGCGATATCCCGTTGACGAAATTAAGTTCCGAGAGAAGACGACGATCTGGAAAGTAAAGGACGCGTCGTAATGACAATGTCGATTACCCGGGTAATAACGATGACACGCTCGATAAATCCACGGAGCCGCATTAAGCAGCGCGATAATCGATTGACCATAAAGTGAAAATGTCGGCGGAAATTGCCGTGGACGCTCGTCACCGTCGTCGTATCGAGGAAGCGCGAGGAAGTGTCTCTCCCCCTGCTAAACGCGCCGATGGGTTTGTCTCAATTACTAATTAATATGCCGCGAGGGCCGACTTTCGCCCGTAAGAAAACTGCGCGCTCCGGCAGGTGGCGTACACTGTAAAAACGTCGATTGGCCGGCACGATAGTCGAAGAGAGTCGAAGACAAGGAGGCAATAGGCTTGAAACAATGCCAATGCGGCCGGCCGGCCGCAGCTAGGTTTCGGAGCGAGTACACGTGTAGTAATTACCATAACACAGCGGAACATGGAGTTAGTTAAGCGAGGCAAACCCCGGCGATTATCCGATGCCCCTTCTAACGCTATTCGGACCGCGCACCGTCGACAAATAATCGAACGGCTTCTCGCCTTGTCGCCTGTTTGTCGCTTCCTAGACGAACTTTGGCCACGTGGCGATCGTCACACCAAACGTTCTTTTATGTCGGCCGGCCCGGGTAAGAGATCGTGCCGTTTCGCTAGCGCGCCAACAATAGAAGCGTCGATGTCAATGCATTCTTACCGGAAGCCTCCGACCGTGACAATGACGACGGGCAATACATTTTTGATTCTATAATTGCGCTCGTCGCTAGGCGAGATTCCGCCTGATCGCGACGGATTATCACCAGACGTTCCTCTCCTCGTCATTCACCCTGTCCGGCTGTCCGGAGGTTTTTCTCAATTGCCAAAATTCGCCGACATTGGCATCCGGCCATGTAATCCGCGACGCGTCGCGTTACGGCGTCGATTCGGTCTGTTAAATTCGTATGTAACCGTGTTCCGCTAATTGCATGAATCGCGAACAAATGGTCGGCTCAATTTGCGCGCGACCAGCTGGCAGTGCTGGCGAATTATTAGCTGGACGCGTCGCGTTTCCTCCCGGTTCGCCGCAAGCGTCAATTTAATTGTGCGCGTTGAACCGAATATAATCGGCCCACGCGCACGGGACACGGTAAACAAGTCGCAGAGCCGACGAAACGCATCCCCCCCGTGCGTCGGTGTCGCCGTCGTTTGTTTGTTCGCCCGACCCGAAAACTCGACTTGCGCGGAATCGAATTTCTCGCTCGAGTCATCGAAAAATCATGCGATAAATATTGCCAATTTATTGCGGTTTCTCGAGGATTTTACGGGGCGAAATTAAGTTTGTGGTTTAATCGGTGAGCTGCCCACTTGAGCGTGCATTGCAGCGAACGTAGAGAAAAGGCCGCGGCCGAATTGACTTTATGACGAGACGAGAGAGGCGGTCGTCTGGCACGTTCCTCGCGTAGACAAGTTCTTCCCGCCGCGGCCGACCAATATCAAGAGTCACGGAGGCACTAACGTGAGCTCGTGTGTTAAGGGATGAAAGCGGAAAGAAGCGTCGAAATATGATGCTTAACGAGGTTGCGTTACGTCGGAAACGTTTCACGAACCAATCGCCGGGCGAGCGCCGCGTGGAGCGAAAAATATCTGTCCGTCGGCTTTTAATCGCAGCTGCGCTAACTGACATCTCCACTGACATCCGAGACTTTTATTCGGTACCACTCGGCGAACGCGCCACGCACGTCTTCCGAGAAATGAATTTCGACGATCAACGAGGGACGCTGACTCGTCGTCAAAATAAAAAGCTGAGAGAGAGAGAGAATCGTGTGAACGCTCGGAGAGACGAGAAGGCGGGAGGAAAATGAGAGGAGAGAGTCGCCGATTGATATAACGCCACGATTTGCGTAATATACGCTCACTCGTAAAGTCCGCGGTGATTTATCCCGGCAAATAATTAGATTCCCGTGCTGTGAACCCCGTTTTTAGGGCGAAGAGCCGAGCGCGCGTGTTGTTCTCTCTCTTCGTCTCGGCAACTTTTTCCCTCTTCTTTTCCTCCTGTGCACGCGTCTGGTGCAACGTCCTGTGGGTCGTGTAGGACCGACCGGAGGACGAAAGATTGCGGCGAAGGGTGAGGAGGGATTACTAGCGCGGCACCGAGAAACGCCAGAGATTAAAAATACTGCCCGAACTTCTCTCTCTCTCCCCGGCGCGCGGCGTGCGCGCGTGAAAAAGGCGACGAGAACGGCATGGATGGAAGTAGGCGTCGTAGGTGGAAATGGAAAATAAGGCGAGCGCGGACCGAGAATCGTGATATTTAAGAAAGCCAAGTGGAATTTATGACCGCCAGACGCCGCGCACCACTGCACTGTCTCCGTCTCTCTTTTTAAGGCACATGCCGCCGCCCCTGCATGGTGGCCGGATGCCGCGATACTCGACAAAGACGAAACTATCGTGTTTGACTTGGACCACTTTCATAATCGTGCTCTGCATAATTGAAGAAAGATATCTGATACTTCAGCGACTAATGAGGGGCGAATCGATGAAACGCTGAAAATCCCAAGTGGCGATCGCCTCGCCGTTTTCTCGTCACCCGTGTGCCGTGCGATCAGGAGGAAAAATCGACCTACAGCTCATTCTCTCCCACATGGCAGGATCGTTGCGAAAGACAAGTGCGCACATCGATTAGAAGGCGTAGCCGGTGGGCGGAGCGTGCTAACGCCGCGTTAAACTCGCATTCCCACTAATCTACCTGTACAAGACTGAGTTGTTGTGTTGCACCGTAAGTCACTTGTAAGTGCAACTTACCCTATAGTAGGGCACATGCGCATTTCGCTGTGTGTATGGGTGCGCGAACGTATGCGTATCGCACGATCGACGCATTAAACGGTGGACAGGACCCCCACCCCAGCTCCCTGCTACCTATCCCAGGGCCGTCGGCACGTTGGTGCGACGTGGGCGACTCGATCGGTAGATGAAAATTGCAAAGAACGCTCGTTCGATTCTGCCTTTGCTTATGCTTATGGGGAGGTGACGATGTGACGTCGTAAATGTTCATCAAGTGCATAAATAGTTTGCGACACCGCCCATTGTATTTATCGTATACCGCCGGAATCTTACGAGACCGTTGTAGGACTCGGGGCATTATTGTGCAACTATCCTAATATTCAAAACGGTAACGATTTAAGTGGCTTCGGAAAACATGTAGTTCGTTTAAATTATTTTTTCCTTCAAAACACATCAAGCGATCAAACAAAGGAAAAACAAGCTTACTCTCTTACTCTTTAGAATAGTGAAAAGTCCACCACCACTTGAAGCTTTTCAAGTGAAACCTGAGCGCACGCTTTAGCCCTCGGAGATGCACATAATGCGTTAAAATTTAAATTAACCCGCGCCGCCGTATAATAAAGCGTCGGGAGCGTCGTCGGTGCGATTTATCACGGCACTGTATTCGGCACTTCTCCCGCTCTTTGACGCAAGTGCGCACGCAAACACAATCGCGCACACAATTGCGCACTCTCCGCCCAGCTCGCACGAGCACTCGAAACAATGGCGGGAAATGCGCCGCTGAAAAATTCCAGCGGATAAATTCGCGAGCCGTCGCGGCGAATTCCAATTAGCGCGTTGAACGCTCTAGACGTCGGCGTCGGCGTCGGGTCGTCAACTGGAAACGTCAATCGTCAAAGCCACACGGGGTTATCAACATTTTCAGGCCACTCACGCAGCGAGACAATGTATTTTTAAACGTATCAACGTATATGCTCACGACTCACGTGTACGCGTTTCATTCAGAATGATAATAGGATATAATCCTGTCGTTAACCAAGTTAAAGACAGATTTCACGACTCGGACGGTCATTGGTATTGGCTGTTGATGTAGTGTCATTTTATTCCCAGGGTCATCACTTTGGCAACTACTCATTCATACTGGTAGAGTGGATTTATCCGTTTGAATACAAAAAGGGTGATATAGAACCGTGGAAAATGAGAAAGTTGAATCGAGATATGATTGATGAATAGTGAAAAATTTTATTTTGCACCGGACCTATGGCGTTCGATAGAGAGTAATTTGCGACAAAAGTATATGACGATTTTTCGGAGGCAAAGAAAATTTGATTTCAGATAGCTCATCGCTTGTGGTCTCATGTAAAGGAACATTTTTGGGATTTTACACGCTTGGAGGGCATTGTCAGTTTGCCAAAGTTCGATCTAGAATTGAAACGTTCTCCTGTGAGTCTACCTCTTTCCGTGGAATTGTCTTCGATAAGTCGACGCGTGCGGGCCGATCGTATTTTAAAAGTGCTTGATGGTTATTAGATTAATTTTCGAGGCTCCTCGTTATGTTAGAAAATAAATCGGATCTTTTGGCTGTCGTGTTGAATGGCGATTGAATATAAATCGAATTAACCCCGAGGCACAGATGATCCCGTGATCGAGGGGGTCGCTGCCAGATACCAATAGATTGTCACGGGGTTATTATTTCAATTAACTAAAACAGTTTCTCAGGACTCCAGCTACCTACGCGGTGCAACGTCCGCAGTTAAGTTGAAAAAGGACGAATTAATCGATGAATATAGGAATTGGTAGTGGAGAGGGAAAGGGGGAAAGCATAAAAGATACAAGCGTGACGTTTCTATTTTGGAAAGCATCACGTGGCACAACGTTCCAGAGTAGGTCCAGGGACTTTGGCAATAAGAGGGAGGTACAAGACGTGAGACGTTAGAATAGGCAAAGAGAGGTATGCAAAGATGACAAAAGGAAGGATAGGAGAAGAGGACAAACAGGATGACGAGTGCGAAGAGACAAAACTTGACGATCTCCGGGCCTAGACGTTTTATTTATACCCAAAGCTGCCGTATTATTGGATCACCCCCGCGATTCCGGCCGACGTAAACGTGTCTTATGCAGCTTACGCAGTCCGCCTTTCTATTTCGTGGTTGCCCGACTTCCATCGTCTACAAGGTGTCCCGTAAATATCGGGCCAAAGTGCGTCGAATGACTACTTAGCGGGAAGGAAAGAATGATGGATACCATTATTACCCTTTCATAACAAGATTTTCATTAACATAATTTTCTATTTTCTATTTTTCACGCGTCACTTTTTACGAGCTACATCGCATAATTATATTAATAGAACAGCAGACACAGACGACCGACGCTGATCGTGATGGTCCGTAAAATCTAGAGACGTATTGATATTGCGATCGCCTAATGAAGATCGGAAGGCGTTTTATATCGCGCGCGTATTCGTTAGCCGACGATACTTGAATTATTTATCGGCTCGTCTTGTACGCTGTTAAAGCGACGAGCGTCGCGGAATGGCGAGAACTTGTAAATCGGCTGACTAAACGTCGAGCTCTAGGTCCGGTCAACGGTAGACTGGTGCGTACGTGTTTTTTCTTCTCTGCTCCCAGAAAGAAGTTGTCCACCCGTTCGCCCTCGAGCACACGCCGTCTTCTCATTTCCCCGATCTCCACTAATTTTGGACCCGCCTGACGGTTTCTCGCTCGAGCTGCGTAATTGATGACGCGTAAAACTGTCAATGGAGAGCAGTTTCTCGGTATTCAGCCGAGTCATCCGAGTGCGTCGCGGCTGCAATTTGTAAGATTAAGCGAGGGTGGCGCGGATGGGACGGAAAATTGGGGTCAGAGCGCGAACGAATTCACGCCGGACGATATTTATGGCCTTCTCCCTCTCCCCTCCACGGCCGTCGAAGAAATCCCCATTTCTTCCGGAACTTCTTAACGCTTTAACGCGCCGCGCGCGGGATTCCACTCGGCTTTGATTTATTCGCCGCTCGGGGGCCGTCGTAAAACGAGCGTGCGAGGTACTCGTAAAACGAGCGACAACTTTCGGAAGCGGCGACCGGACCGGATGATCGAAACGTTCAAATTCCACGCCCTCCTCCTTGCTACCCCTTCGGAGGACCGATTTAACGGAAACGTCCGAGTTCCGTCCCTCTCGCTTCTCTCTCGCGGACGAAAAATTGAACGTCGTTAGTCGCTGATAAAACGACCCACTCCGCGCTCAAAGCGAGCGTTAAAAAAAGTTACGCCCACAATTCGACGCTACCTGCATCGTAAACTCTCTCTCTCTCTCTCTCTGTCGCACGCGCACATGCTCTCGTCCCGTTCCCGTCGACTTTTTATCCCCGCGACGCGCACAAGAAGAAGCACGCTCCAATTTGTTCTCCTTTGTATGCCGCGTACGCGTACGAAACTCTTTCCGCCGCGATATATTTCGGACTTCGTAGTCCTCGTGATTAATGGAGCACGTATGTTAGCCCACGATCCAAGCGGAAATGCCGGCTGTAACCTGGCTAATCGGCAAAGTACAGTTTGAAGTGGCGCAATGGAGAGGTGGTGGAGAAGTTCCAAGTCAGGATTCACTTCGCAGGAATGCGACGCACGAATTTGCATTCTATGCATTGCATACATATAGTTATGGCCTCGCTCCGTAACTCGGTGCATCTTTCGAGCATTAGCCAGTAAGGTTGGAAGTGTAGCTGATTGTGAACGAATCTGATTTTTCCGCCACATCTAGTATGACATTAGGCACTATAAGCAGCGTAACGTATAAACGAGTTTCTGATAACGCCCTTCCCCTCGCGATGCCACGGACGCGTTCGGGCTATTTTTGATAAGGAACGGGAGGACGGTGTGAGAAACGAAATGACGTTGCCACTGAAAGTTTTACGGCGACCGTAAAACAAGATTGCACGGCGGAATTCGCGTGAGTCAAACTATGATCATTAAAGCCGCAACGAGTGGAAATTAAAATTAAAATTTACTACTCGCGGGGAAAACACGCTTAAGATATCGCCTCCCTATGATAGGCGCGCAGTCGTTATCCGCAAAGTCGAGGATGATGTTCTAATATTACGCGGCGTGACGTAAAATTCAAGAGTGCCATCCTGCCGGGCGGCGGCGGCAGTGGCGGCCGAACTAACGTCCGTCGCGCATAGTATTTTGTCGGCTGGAGCGAGCGGACAGGGGCGAAATTTCCCAGAAATGCGGAACATTGTCGGAATTTACACGAGGCACCAAGTCGTAACCCACCACGCCACCGAGTACAGTTGAGACAACTATGCACGTGCACAACTATGCACGTGCGCTGCCCTGGCCTGGCCAAAGAGAGTCGCGGATCCGCCCCGGCATTTGGTCCTGCGTATCTCTTAGTAGCTAGTGCCGCTCTGGTCGTTAGCATCTGTCTTCTCTGGGCTACGGCGTGTCCCGCGACTCTTCCCGTTCTCTCTCTCTCTCTCTCTCTCTCTCATCACTCTTATTGTCCGCGTTCTCCGCCGCCACTCTCTGTTCTGCGTCTCAAAGTTCAGACCGCGGCATGCGTGGGACGATCGACGTGTGTCGCGCTGTGGCCGAGAAACCGTTTGCGACGGAGTACAAACAGGTAAAGGCTGAAAATACGAGACGACGTATATCATAGAATATACAGTTGTATTCTAATACATGATTTTAGATATAATCGCGACTGATAGAATGTTAAATATAATTTCTATATATGTTTCTGAAGAAAGTGCAATACGTTGCAGATGCCCTCAAAGGGGCACGGCACGCACCCAAGCCAAGTCCTTCCCTCGGACCACGTGATGCATCCTCGCTCGCTCTCAATCTTCCTTCGTCCTCTTCTCTTTTTGCACGAAGGACGAGGATTCCTAGACTGGCACTCTCCCGCACGCGCGAATACCCGGCACCCACACACGCACCGGTCACGCACGAAATGCCGCGGGATAATGCTCGTCCCTTGCTTCAGCGCCACTCGGATTTATTAGGGTCTCCTCACAACTGCCCGACAATACCCCTTCCGATAATGGCGCGTCGAATGTAACCAGGTCCAAAAGTCAAACCAATATTTATCCGAGACGAAGGGGCCCGAGGCATCCACACTTTAACGTATCATAAATTCTCCACCCTTTTTCCGTTTTCTCCCAATGAGATACTAGTGATAGCGAAAGCTCATGATGTTACTGTGATTACCTCTGACTCTGACGTTATTTAGATACTTTTCTCGAGAGCATTTTCTATCTACGTCAGTCAGCATCGGGTAAATGTGTGCCAGTGATTACGAGAATGGTCTATGTCAAAATTGTGATTTTTCACATTTTCTGCGTGGCACCGATTTACGTCGCAGAAGCGATCGCCGGGACGAGCATCGACTGGATGCGAAGGACTGCTAATATCGTACATTGTGCAGGATACATTAAAGTCATGCGTCGATATACATATATTGTAGCGCACGTGCGTAAGCTATAAGGCGCCTCCGAAGCCTACACGCATTTTCTCTCTACCCAGGAGATGTGTAATCAAGCGCGTACTTACGCACGTTCCCCGCACGATTTCCGAGACCGATAAGACCGATATCGATAGGCTGCGCTCGTTAGCAGATAAGCCCGCCGCGATTGACGGCTGTTCGAGGGACCGATTTGCGGGATACCAACTTGCGCGGCGATTTTTCTCGCTGACGTAACGCCCTTAAACGTTCGTACGATCAACGATTTGTTGGCGTCCGAAAAAGAGCTCGCACAAAGACGAGTAGCGAATCCTGCCGCGGCCAGTAAACTCGATGCGCATTTTCTCCGGAACATTGGCTGCTTTGAATTCAGATTGCGCAGCCGTGCGGCCGCGGGGTTTGTTCTTCCCGTGGCCGGCAATTTATGCAATCTGGCCCGCGTCGTCCGCGTATTTATAACCCTCGGCCCTTTGTGTGTTAATTTGTACCTGAGACTTCGCGAGCCGCCGCGTACGACGAGCGCCGAGGACTCGCCGTGATCTCTTTCGACCTTTGATCTCCCCCAGGACCCCTCTCCGTTCCACGACTCTTGGTCCGCGAAACAGGCCGCCCTTAATTGAACGCGGAAGTGAAAAGGCAAAAGCGGGAGCGGAGAAATTTCGAGACAATTCGTCGAAACTACCGTCTACGCGACAGCATTCTAATACAAGCGCGCGACGATATCATACGGCCCATCTCATTGACGTCGAGGCAAGTGTATCGCGCTGAGCGGTGCGTTTCTATCGTGTCTCTTTGCTATTCTCTTCATTTTACGAGCTTACTCTGTACACATAACGCGCGATTCCGGGGCGGCGATTTTTTCACGAAATTTATGTTTGCGCTTTTATCTCGCTCCTTTACGGGCAAGGACGAGAGAGAGAGAGAGAGAGAGAGAGAGAGAGAGTTGAACGCGTGTGGTGGTCCAATTAACGGAGGGGCAAAAGGAATGTACACGGTCCCTCTATCTCCCTTTTTCTCTCGTCGCTCACGCCATGCCCGCGAAGAGAGCTCGGATTTTTTTCGACCCGCCGCGCCGGCCCTTTCGCCTCCTTCGACTGCTTTTTTTCTTGAGACTCGCCTTGCGGTGGTCGGGTGCCATATGGAAAAGCTTATTCGGAAAGAAAATATCGCATCACGGAAAGCAAGTAAGCACGGGAGGAGGAGCGGGAGTGGGGCTAGAAGAAGACGTGGAAAGCGAACGAACGAAAGAAGCAAGCCAACGTGGCTCACTTTCATCTCCGATATCTTCACGGAAATATTCGGCTGTCACACCGCAATATTTTCGGAAAATCACGCAAAAAATGGAGCGTCGCTCGGCTTCTCGCGAACGCGGTGCAACGAACTCTTTGGAAGCACTGCTTTCATCGAGCTCTCGTCATTTTTCTTCCCGACCCTTTTCGTTTTATTCGCGGCGAAGAGGCGACTCGCGTTAATCGACCATTTCTTTCTTTCATGTTGCAGCGCTGAAGGTGAAGCTTATGCTGAGGCGACCCATCAATCAGCTGGTCGCGCAAGGAATCATGCCGCGTGAGTATCGATCTCGATCTCGTTTGTTAAATTTATTAAATACACGTTGCGACTAGTCGCCGTAATCGCGACCACGGGGACGTCACGCGAATCTGACTGCGTTTCATGCAAGATTATAACAAGCGGCATCGCTCTCGTAACTCGATAATTTATATCCAATTGAAGCGAATTCTTTCAATTGACATAGACAGGCTTCGAGCTTAGATAGTTTAGACGGAGAAAAAAAAGATGGGTTTCTTCTTGCACTGCGACCACTACGCTATGAAGATAAATGGACGACTACGGAACGTTTTTGCCAGCGCTTAATCCACTTAGAACATAATTAGCGCGCTATTAATCGTCGTACGAGTTAAGTGGAGCCCGGTTCCCTAAAGTGTCTCAAATTGTCTCGCACGCGTACTACTGTTAGCGACGATCGTGTAGCAATTATTGAAGAATTGCCTTTTTGCCGGCGATAAAGCGAAACGAGTTTCCGACCGATATAATCGAGCTTTAGCTCGCGTCCCCTCCGAACAACTTAGACGTCTTACAATTAGACGCATGACATCGGCCAATTAAAATATCACCTGCATCCCAATCTGAAGCGTTCGGCGCGTCACGCGGCACGATTCGTGGAATCATGGAATGATCAGCGAAACGCGTGCAGAACGGCACGGAGGCTAGTTGCTTGCAGATTTACGAGAAGAGCCGAATGTTTAGCAGAGAGCGCGCGGTCGCGAGGAGGGGATCCAGTAATTATTTGGGTCACACGCTGAAATATCGGTCTTGTTACCGGCGAGCGCGTCGGCGCGTTTATAGCACCCGGTATATGACGCCGGCTGATGGAAATACGCCGTCTGATACGGTCCATTCGGCTTATATTACGTGTACCCCCGTACATTTCCGCGGCCTCCTGCAATCTCGGCCTTTCGAGGGATTCATTCATTTGCGGCACCGCCGAGGACTTTAAGACGCCATATACACATCTGCGCCCTAAAATAAGGATGGCTTACGCGCAGAGAGACAACCCGCGATCGGGCTGTAAATTCTGTTTTTATTTGATTTTAATGCGCGCACCGCGCCGCCGCGCTGCTGCCGCTGCGCAAACATTTCGTACCAGCCTTTTTCTGTGCCCCGTACTTTACACACGTGCAATATGAGAGAGACGAGCAGCGGTGTACGGCGGAATCTGATTCGTGACAATGACTCTGGTAATAGAGTATTTGCGGAAGTGCACGTGTGCGACACCATTGCGAATATCCTTTAACAACAAGCAGTTTAAGTAACTCGTTAACAGTCGATCCGTGACGTATATCGTAGCGCGGCGAAAATTTACTAGCGATCAATGAGCGGGTAATTGCTTCTGTGTTCAACAGTTGCGAACCTGTAGATTTTCTTTCGGGCGGACAACGTTGAATCCGGATCATCGCGATGGTCAGTCGAATCAGTCGCCTTTATAGACCGAAATACGTCGAAATTAGTTGGAAGTTGCGAGAGACGCAAGTGACGTTTCAAGACGACCATTGGTGGTTCACTCTCATTTACCAAGCCGTGTTTACCAGAAACTTAACAATTGGGTCGCATCCGAGTTCCGTGAAAAGACGTGCGCGGGCGCGCACATGGACACGATGGCACACATGGGGTTGTAAAACGTGCGAAAACAGCTCGCCCCGAAGTTTGTTATATCCCAATTGTGCCGCCGCGGTCGCAACACGTGTCCCTCCTTCGATCGGCCACTATTTATCTTGAAGATGAACGAGGTAGTTTCCGAATTTCCGCGGAGTGTGCCATAAAATGCAACTGCTCGCTTTTGCCGCAATGTAACGGACTCTTTTCTGCCCGAGGGGCGACGTAAATTTTCGTAAAGCGTACTGCTCCGTCTTCCATCCGATTATTCTAGCCTTCTAAAATCTCTGCCATCTCATCCAAATTTTTCAACGCTCCCTCTCATTAACTTATCCCGGAGCGCTCAGACTGTTGAGTTTTAACTTTGAACCCAAACGTCACCTCGAATGAGTATTCGTGGAAACGCCGTTAAAATATTGGACCTTTTTCACGATGTTCCCTACATTTCCATTGCCACGACGGCAGATAGAAGAGCGACCGTGCGTGCGTAGGTGGGTGAACCGGAGGGCCTTTTATTCCGCGTAATGAAGTGGCCCCGCTTCTTCTGCATCGTGTCTGGAAATAGTAGAGTGCGGTTCTCTCCTCGTGTACAGAAATGTGCACCGGGGATCATTTATCCCGGGACTTAATGGCACCGAGGAATCCGAGAAGGCGTTTGACGTTGACACCAAAATGCCTTTGAGGGTCATCATCCCGGAAATTGATGCGTACAGCATGCGTCGTGGGTCGTGGTGCTGCTGCACCTCCTGGTCCTACCGTTTTCCAACCGCAGACAATCGTTTGCCCTCGCACAACAACTGGATAAAAGTAGTTGAACATTTTTCAGGGATTCGTTTCTTCTACCTGCTGCATGCGAACCACACTTACAGATTTAGGACGCAGTCAGATCGCGTAGCGATGTTCCTGAAATTGTAATACTTTCGCAGTCAAATATCGAGTGACGTGAACGATATCTTTTATTTGACGCAGCCCTAAAGACTCCTCCAGCGTTTCATGAGCAGCGCAAGCAGCTGGAGCGCGCGAAGACCGGTGACCTGCTGAAGGCAAAGATTCAGCAGAGACCAGGACGGGATGAGCTCGTGAGACAACACATCCTTGAGGATGTGGGTCACGTGGATCCAAGCCTTGCCGAGAGACAGCGAATGCTGAAGAAGGCGAGACTGGCTGATCAGCTTAATGATCAGCTCAGTCATCGACCTGGACCCCTCGAGCTCATTCAAAAGAACATCCTTCACACGGAGGAACCCATCGAGAGGGCGGTCAAAGGTCAGTGCATATGCTAAATGGTTCTCCATTCATAAGATGAACGCCATAAAGAAGTTCTTTCGATCAGTGCCAAATAGGAAACTATGTTAAATGGAGTCTTTTTTTCTCGGATCAAATGTATCATCAGAATGGCGGCATTACGCTGAAGTGCGAATTTACATGGTAATACAATTTTGTTAATCCATCAGAGGGCCACATTCCCTTTAAGGCCACCTGCGAGGGACAGGTGACGAAGCCGCAGCACCCCGACCATTACATCACTTTCGAGGATGACTCTCAGAGTTCGGAAGGTGCGCCTTCTCCCCAGCTGGAATCGCGGTCGGACGTCCTCGAGACGGCCGCAGCCTCCGCGGGGATCGTCACCGTCTCCCTCAGCATCCCGACGACCGGCGGCGCGGTCGTTGTCTCATCGACTTCGCCGGTCTTCCAGCAAGCGTCCTCCGAATCGACGATACAGACGTTCGCCGAGCTTTGCAACACGGTCGTTGGCTCGCAGCAACAGCAGCAGGCACAGGCACAGCAGCAGCAACAGCAGCAGCAGCAGCAGGCACAGCAGCAACAGGTTCAACAAAGTCAACAACATGCGTCGACGCAGGTAATTCTTCGTTACCGATATAATGATAACGCCACACCGCTGCATACGAATACCAGACGTAACACTCATCAAATTCTCTTCGCGACACAGTTCATAATAACTAGATTTCACAAGCGTCGACATTCAGTGCAATACGCTGCGTCCCGAAAGCAAGTCCGAACATTGGCGCAAGCAGGGCGCGAGCCAAAAGGCCGATGAGTCATTACTCAGCCGTGATGATCGGCGCGGTGACACTGTCGTCGTAGGGAATTGTGCGCGTCTGACGAAATTTGGCGATCTCTGTTAACAGGCGAGTCAAACGAATGGTCCGTCGACGACCTTACTCCCATTGGCGCCGGCGCCAAGCCCGATGTCCCTCGGCTCGACGACGTCCAGCCTGAGCCCCCTTTCCAATATCTCGATAGCGTCACCCCCGGCGCCACCACCGGCAGCAATCACCCCCAGACCACAGCCCAGTCCAATTGCTGCGTCCACGTGTCAGAGAACGGACGCGCCTGGCAAGGACAAGAACAGGAAGAAGTCGAAGACCAAGAGTCAGCCGAAGACGCGCACCATCAAGTTCCACGAGTACAAGGTTAGTCGAGTGTGTGTGTGTGTGTGTGTTTCTGCTTCGTCGAGTTTTCAGCTTTGCGCAGCGACGTAGATGATTGCAAGTGCTTGCTAACTGGCATAGTAGATACGTTCCGTGAACATAGATTGCCACTAAGAGAGACTAGATCGGAGCAATTCATTTCCGTGGACCCTGACGAGACGCGTAAAAGCCGGTATTTCCTTGCGACGAACGGGGGCTGAATGAGGTCGGACGTGAGGTACGAATGGTACGATACGCGATTTACGGACGAGAGAGGTACAGGGTATGCAGAGCTGCGCGATAATTATCGTGTACCGCGGGACCGCCGCGCCGGCTGGGCATTACAAACTAGTTTCGGTGCTGGTCAGCATCGGCAGCGAGCTAACGGAGGAGAGAACCAAGCCGCATTTCGGCGTGGCAACGAGCAAAGTGCGAGAGGACGAAAAAAGAAAAGGGCAGGAGAGGGCAGGGAAGAAGACGAGGAAGGACCGAGGATGTGGCGAGGGTAAGAAGACGAGGAAGAAGGGGACGAAGTAAAAACGGGTATGGAGGGACCGTGAATCTCGGCTCCCGTGGCCCGCGATGTGAGAGAATAGAAGGAGAGGAACCGGGAGGGGGAAAGAGGAGAAGAAGAAGAAGAAGCAGAGGAAAGGAAAGATGCGGAGAAGCTCAAGAGGGAGATCGTATCGGGTGATTAACTCTCGCGATCTCCCGAGCAGGGGCCCCCGGGCCCACCTCGTTAGCTCTGAGTAATTCGAGCGCTAATTGCACCTAAGAGAGCGAGGAAGCCCGATGAGCGAGCGGGCCAGGAGTGAAGGAGCGACGAAGATGAGCGACGAAGGAGAGAACGAGCAGGGCTCCTCGACCACGATCCCAAAACATTCGGGATATGGCGTGGCTCGGGCGTGAAAGCGAGCCGGGAATGGGCGTGCAAATGAGGGCGCAGAAAACATCTTGATGTATCATTTATCACTTGCGACCGGTGCCTTCGCGCTGCCACGCCGCTCGACCTTCTTTCTGTTGCCCGCTCGAGATTCGCACCCTTTGCGCGGAGGCGCACGTACATTAGCGAATGGCCGAACGAATATTTGAATCGTCGCACTTCCACGGACTCTCCTTCCCGCCGCCGCCGCCGTCGTTACGCAACGCGCAGTGCAATTCTTCGTGTCCCTCATTTGCATATTTTGGAAATGTGCACGCTTCGTTTGTTACTTATTCGCGTCTCTTTCGTAATCCCTAATGAATGTCGGGTGTAAGAATACGCGAATATCGGCACCGCCGCGACAAACCATTAAACTTCGTAGCCTGTCGCTCTTGCATCAATGTACGGAATGCGAGAGAATGTTGTACGATGATTAATGATTTGCCTTTGTTCGTTGTTAGGGCCCGCCAAACGCTCAGAAGACGTCTGTGTCGTCTACCACTTCCGGTCTCGGATCGGCACCACCGGGAGAGACTAGTTACGAGTTGCTCTTGCAACAGCAGCAACTATTTCTGCAATGGCAGCTTGAATGGCAACACAAAGTACGCAACAAAATATTATCTAATTTTAATCACATCTAGCGCTATGGTGTTTCATTTCATCAGCGGTCATTTATGAACGACTAATTTTACCAGCGATTTCTTGTATGATTTAGTATCCTCAGATCATTCTGCCGGCGGCGCAGAAACCGCTGTCACTCAACAGCAGCGGTGCGAGTGACGCTGGAAGCGTAAGCGGAAGTAGTGCAAACGCCCCAAGTCCAGCACCCTCAAATTCCTCCAACAATCCCTCCGAGCAACCGCCTCTTAGACCCCTAGGCAAGCTGGAGGACATGAAAGGTACGCAATCACTTTTCATTCGCCATTTACATATTAATATAATGCAGCCAACAATTTATTATCGTGCACTGATTATATTTGTCTTCGTCGCTTTACACAGTGAGCGATCTGAAAGTTGAGCTGAAGCGAAGGAGTCTACCTGTATCGGGATCGAAGCCGCAACTGATCGAGCGATTAAAGCCATTCACGGAGTCTTCCAGCAATAACTCCACGTCAAACTCGAACGGACCACATGTTACGCACATGGGTCACATCCTAATGGACACCCCAGGCCCTCTAACGTCAGACGAGTCCAGCTCGCACGCGAAGAGTCCGAGTTCTATTGTAAAAGATGAGCCTAACAGTCCTAGGACAGATTCTCCTCACGGTAGTGAGCACGACGATCCATCCAGTCCACTAGGTAAAATTCACTCCCTATCGGACGCAGCTGTTACAATACATTAGCAGGGCCGGTGCTGGCGCCTAGCCGACGAGGCGACCGTCTCAGGAATTGAAATACACAAGGACAATTTCTTTCAAAGCATTGAGTTTGTCAAATTATTTTAAACAAAAATTGATTTAGAAACTGAAAACATTCCTAAAAATAGTCAGAGAAATTATCATCGAATGTCGATGCAATTAACATCTTCCAAGGGTTTGAGCCCAGCAAATTTAACACCTCTCAACGAGATTCGGGGGGAGGGAGAAGGGGGGGGGGGTCCAACGTTTGCCTAAGTAGATAAATTTCCTCGCGTCGACCCTCTGCATTTGTGTATGATGTATTTTGGAAAGTTCTGAGCAAGATGTTGATTTCAATCAACGAGGTGTCTAAGAATTTCTACTATGTAGCTCATGTTTTAGGCGACGATATTATTAAAGAGCAGAGGAAACGGATAGAGGAACTTCAACGAGAATTATACAAGTCACAGCAGCAACTTCAACAGATCCGTCAAACCCAACCAGCGACAGTGCGTGCCGAGAAATTGGTGCTGCAGCAGCATATACAGAACAAGATGCAGCAGCAGCAGCTGGCGCTCCATTTGCAGCAGCTACAACATCTGCAACAGCAGCAACAGCAACAGCAGCAACAAAATCAACAGCAGACGCAGCAACAAACGCAACAACAACATGCTGCATTCCAACAATTGAATGCAAAAGCGAGCTTGGCGGCTTTCCTCCAAGCGCAGCCTAACAACGCGACTGCAATCCTGGATTCTGCAACTCTAACAGCTATTAATAACAAGAAGAATCAGGCAAAGAACAGCACGACGGTGCAAATACCTACGGCCATCGTTCTTAACTTGGCTAAGCCTGCGAAATTGAATGGGTCTCTGCTGGGGGCTTTGGTTGCGCAAGCTCAAGCACAGCAACAACAACAGCAACAACAGCAGCAGCAGCAGCAACAACAGCAGCAGGGTAATAATGCCGAGGATGGCAAGCCACCACCACCGCAGTATGATGAAGCCGCGAAGCTTTTGAAGGTGAGTGTTGGTATACAGTGTTACGCAATTAATTAAGACTTTTTATAAGGCAAATTAACCATACTTGTAGCTATTCAATTTTATTTGATTTAAAAAATATGTTCACGATGCAAAAATAATGATGTGTCTTTAGGTTAAGATCGAGCCTCTTCAGAAGAGTCACATAAAGAGTCAAGTAATAGATGATGTGCTAGAGATTCTGATAAAGAACGGTGAACTTCCGCCGAGTGCAGCTCAGGATCCTACGACACCCACGACACCCAATCGTCAGATTCAGCAAAATCTCGTGTTTACTGCTCCGGCAGACAGTCCAAATCAGTCATTGGTCTTCACGGCAGCGAGTCCCATCAGTCCGATCAGCCCCATGGCGATGGAAGTGTCTCAAAGTGATTGTGGCAGTCCAGCAACGCCGGCACCTCCCCCACCTCCACCTCTTCCTTTAGCTACGTTTTCTATTCAACTACCAACGGCGCTCCAGCAAATGCAACAACAGGACGAGATATCGTCATTCACCACGGACCTTCTTACGTCGGAGGCCGAATTGGATGCCGCAATGTTACTGAGTCCACGGTCCGTTCAACAGTCATCCCCAGATCCGCAACCTCCGCAAGAGGTTACGTCGTCCGATAATGCAAATTTGGACCTAAAGGTGAGTTTAGTTGTTCGTGCATGTAAGATAGTTAGTACCCGATGATCCTTAAATGCGATATATTTTATTAACTTCTCGCGTTCATCCAGGAGCTTGGACTTGATCTCGAGACCCTCGACACGATGGACTTTGGCCAATTGGATTGTGATCTCGGAGTGAAGATGGAAGCACCTCAGGAACTAATGGACATCGGCGATATGCCGATGGACATGGACGATCCCGACTGGCTAGATTCTCTGATGCCGCAATCTCCACCCGCCTCAACAACGATGTTGTCCAGTCATCACTCGCATCCACCGGTCAGTCTCTCTTCGGCGACGGACATTTATGACCCGTTGTTGGCCAGCAGTCAGGACCCGTTCGATCTCTTCAACATGGAGGACCCCGACTTTAAGATGTCCACCGATCTCTCACTGACGTGGGACAAAGTGGACTTTGCGACCTAGCCCGAGGTGCACGCTCGGAACTCGGCATTGTGTACTTAATTATTCGCTCTTCGCCGGTATGTCGACTATTATCGAGATGATGAACCACACAACAGAGATAAATACAAGCTAGCAAACGCGTCATTGCCAGCCACCGCTAATCGTTCGGTGCATTTCACGGATTCGTCTCTGCAGTACGTGCTCCTTTCCGGGCTGATCATTTGCTGGGAAACCTTCGCGTCACTCGGCGATGTAACTTATGCGGACACTGAATGTACTTACACGCAGAGCTTATTGCATCCCGACTCGCATTTTCGAGTTATGTCAAACCGAGTTGGGATTAGTAGGTTAATAATTATAGGGTGATTGGTGAACGGCGTTTATAGTAAACGCACAGGATTTATCAACTCATACGTGACCATGATAATTACTACCAGGCACGGACGGAAAGGAACTGTTCGTCTGTATATTCGCTACTAGTAGTGAAGATAAAGTTGTCAGGAAGAACGTTTGCAACCGGCTACGGAATGAATAGCTGCGAAATGAAAGTGAAGTCACGAGTAACGATCGAAATTCAATCGACTCGGAAAGACCATCGATAGCCTTATTCTTATTAAGAAACTCATAATGGGATGCTTGCTTCTTGTCATTAGGATAACATTTTTTTTATCATCGGAGTGTGGGATAGCGAGCGATAAATGGACCAGTCGTAAATAATTACGAAAGTACTAGTATGAGGTAACGTATTGACATTTTCTAGAGTACGACCAAGAGAATTTTTTTACCGATTACCATTTTAACTTTTTCGAAGTTACGACAGGCATCTAACAATGCTTGAAGGTTCCAACATAAATATTGGCTGGTATTGAATTGATCACAAATCTTAATGGGTTAAGAGGGACATTTAAAGTAAAATTCGCAAGTCACCCCCATATAATTTGTTAAGGAATCGCGATCAACTATCATAGTAACGACTACTACAAAGTGCTCTCCCATCAGCAACTCATATTTACGTACGAGGACGTGGTTGAAAATTAATTGGCTCTCGGTCCTGATGAGTGGACCAGAGTCATTCTAAGGGACTTTACGCTGAATAACGACGCTTACTAATCGCGCATGTAACATTTAACCTCTGTCTTCCCCCGGTCAGTAGATAACCAATGCACAGGATTATCGTTCTTCCATTAAGAGTAATACGATCGATATTTCGATGCGCGCTAAGATCGTTTTTCAGTAGGTACTTACGACGTTCTTTCGACGCTTAACACACCACATATTTACTTCGCTCGATGGGTTATTACGACTCAAGGTCGATCGGGCACGACTCATATTACGGATAAATATTGTGCGGTCGATAAATGTGACGACGATGTGACTGGTTCGCCAGAACGTTCGAACAACGACAAGACGACGATGACGGCGATGATGCTTTCAAAATTTTCCAAAGAGTCTCCTTACATCGTCTCTAGCTAGTTTACAGTTTACTATCCAGCCTTCAGTCGTGTGTTGCTTGAGTTTTAATAACTGCGAAAAAGCGTGTGTGCTAAAAAGAAAGAAAAACAGGACACCGGGAGAGCGACGGCCGAATATTACCGGCATGCTCTCCCCATACTGCTCTCCCTTCCTTCGAAACCATAATCGCTCGTAACATAACCGCATAATTACATTTACCAGAATTTAATATAATACGATAATTGTAAAGGTATATATAAATATATACATATTCATACATATATATATATATATATATATGCATGTGTGCGTGTGCGGTGTGTGTAAAATACTATATGTGCCTACGTGCTAACGCCTGGTACGAACACCAGCTCCTTTTAAAAAAAGCCGATCGAATGGCCTTCTCGCGCAGGCACATATTTTTTAAGCCAGAGCATGTGATGTTAGGAGATATACATATTCTAATCTATAGTCATATTACAAAGAAAATCGTGGAATGGGAGTGGTTAACGATGTACCGAAGCCAGGACGCGGTGCGATTCTCTCATTTTTCCCCAGAATAATTTTCTTTGTTGTTTTGTGACATTCCATGTTTTCAAACTCGAACAAGAGAGATCAAAGCGCGAGACGCATCGGGAGCCGCACCGTCACAGAACCGTCACAATCGAACACGGATCGAACAGAAGGATCTGTCTCAGAACTTTGGTGGGCGAATAAACGATATTCTCGTTTAAAAGAACAAGCCAGTACCGAGAGTGACGCGAATTATTCCACAAAAGTCAGTCACGACGAAACCGAGGAATATTCCGCCCTGGCATTTTTCTGAGACAATCCTGGCAGAACCAAGCGGCTTCTCGCGTCGATGTAGCGACAAAGAATCGCACCTCCCGGCCAGGTAGCACGGAGAGAAAGAGACAGAACGAAAGCGTGCGAGAACGAGGATGAGAGTGCTTTCAGCTATTATCAGGAGCGAGTACGAGAATGGATTGTTTCATGTACGAGTGCGCGAGTTTTATTCTGCGTGAGTGAGTAAGAAAAGTTGCGGATCGGCGTAATAGCAGAAAAGCGATGGTGCTAATTGTGCAAACACATTTGTCTGCGGCGATCGACCTTATCGTCTGGGTTTTCGAGGACCTTACGCGTCCTAACGGTTTGCAACCCTTCATGCCTCAAGTCCTTCTTCGGCTCCACCCCCTCCCTCCTTTCACTGAAGACAGTTTTTACGTATGCGTTGCGGCATGGAGGGTCCGGATTCTGATGTGAAAAGCATTAGCGTGATTCCCTCCGTTCACTCCGATCACGAATGGCGCTTTGACGAAGAAGGCAATTCTCATTTTACCCACCACCCGGCAAGCTAGACAGGATAAAGTGCAACATTCCAAACGTTCACGCTCCGTAATCAAGCCTAATGAACAAGAACGTCGCCATGTTCCGGATCATTGATAAATAGAGTTATTCGAATTAACCCATTTGCAGTGCTCATTTTCGAGAAACACAGGCTCAAGTGTTCGCGTCACGATATTTTGCATTCTTTCTATCAGCAAATTCGTCGAAAGGCTTTTTTGATCGTTTTAATACGTTGCATTTGATACACTGATTTTGATCGTTTATTTTTGTAACAGTGACGCGCATTAGTTTGACAATGTAAGTGGATTAATGGCAAAGAGGGCTTTCACGTTTCAAGATTCGGCCGGAAATCAGTGCATTTATAATCGAGTCTGGCTGTTAGGTTTGTTCAATCGCCTTCAAGTCCGCTCCCCGGAGAGTGTTGAAGCTAATAGCCCGCATTGAATGTGCATTTAAAATTAACGCCTCCGGCGATGCGTCTCGTCGACCGGGGCCGAAGTTTGCGTTAGTGATGTAATAGCAGTGCACCGCGGACGCAAACACGTGCCAAAGGAAATTCTTCAAGACGGAACATGAGCGAGAGTATGAAAATGTGGAGGAGCGCGATCGGACGTGCCAAGAAATCCCCCCCCCCCCCCAAACCCCATCCTGCCCCTCCCGCATCCCTCATCTCATACACAACCGCGTATTGCTTCGTCATACATCAGCACCCGTTGCCATGACAATAATGATTTTTATTGTTCTGTAAAATATTGTATCATAATGATAGAGAGTGAAAGCTTCTGTTTTGCGCTGCGCGCGCACGAGATGCTAAATGCGTTGGCGGCGGGCCTACATATCGAATTTATTTAGGGTAAGCGTCGACCTGCCTTTGGCCGTTTGCTTTAAGACGACGGCCGAGCAAAAAGTACAGGAATTGCGGCACGCTGAACGGTACGAGATTTTCGCCGTTGATGTGGCCCACTCTATACGTTTTAATGTGCCGCAGCGAGGACCATTGCTTGGGATCGCGAATCGTGTAATTATTACAATTTTTTCGAATCGTTAATCATGAATCTGCCCGATGATTGATTGATTTGTCAGGCTGTGCGAATCTGATAGTCTGCTCGAGAGTCTTCGCAAACGAGTCTGCGAGTGTGTGAGCGCGTGCGTGTGGGTGGGTGTGTGTGGATGATGTGTGCGTCAGATGATAACTTGCGTGAAAGGATGAGCGTAAGGGTGTCACATAGAAATAAAGTACGAGACGATCATGTTTGTATAATTTTTCTGAGGTACCGCATAACTATCTGCAAGATTAACATTGGAAAGCAGAAAAAAATGGTCACACGGAACATATTTTCTATGCGCATGCGAGAGAGTGAGACGTTAGGGGGGTAAAAATTTTGTTAAGTATCATGGAATTTATTGTAATGATATGTACTTTTAAGTAACGATCACGTAATTATTGCTAGAGAGAGTGTTATTTATTTTTATTTGTTGCAAATTTATTGATTGCCTTCCATTTGAGTAAATAAATAAATATAAAGTTAATCGCCGTGCGTTGCTGCATCCCGTCGCTGCCCATCGCATTTAACATCATGCATCCAGTTTTCCAAAACGACCCCCAGCACCTGTCTAAACTACTGTTAATCCTAGCATATAATTCATATTAAGCTTTATTGAAGACTTCTCAACGACCTCCAACGTTTACCGCCGGGTGTGGCATCAGATCACAACGCTGTGCGTGCTGAGAAGTTAGAAGTGATAGTAAATTTCTTTTCAAAAGAGGAGTATGATATAAAAAGGTGCAATTCCTAGGATGGAACGGCAGCGGTCTGGATGAGTTAATTGCATAGTAACAGACATCATTTGTGTATTTGGCGTTTTTCTATACATAAATTCACCTCGACACTATATTCTTGTCTGTATAATCGCATTCATCTATACTCAATACAGTCTTCTCTCACTGTCTTTTCTCCCGATTTTACCTCTTCTGTATACTGAAGAGTGAAGGCGGTTTGGTCAGCCTTCAATTTTTCACCCTTTTCAATCTTAAAATGAAAACAAGTAGTGTTTCTTGAAGCTCTTTTTGTGCTCTATCAGATGGTACTAACGCCAATAGTCAACAAAATTTCTAAAAAGTAAAAATGTTTTTTACGTTCGTCTGTAATCTTATCGATAGTTGCCAACGACCGCAAAAGACACCAGCAGTAAACTTTAGTTTACCGACGGGAGTGTGCTCACAATCAGAGACATTTGCCTACAGATGGTTTTCGATAAGTGATCGCCGACGGACACGTTCGCGAAGTTAAGCTCCGTATAGCGCAGACGAGGTATAGTATAGACCGGCAGTGGTCTTAGACCAGTGTCATCAGAAATAGCATCCTGCCGCATGTTTCACGCGTGGTGGGGGAAGAGAGAGAAGTAGTATGCGTCGTGTCCATGAGAGGTACGCGCCACTCGATTGGCTCATAGCTCTCACGGACATGCACGCATACTACTTCTCTGTGTGCGGCAGGATGCTATTTCTGATGACACTGGGCCACAGCATTATCAATTTCGTTTGCCGCCGTTCCTACACCTTCATATTGTATTGCCATCTCGTCCAATTCTAAATATGGACCTTCTATTGTGGGCGAGTCCAATATTAAAGTTTCATTTTCGAGCAATTGTTGCACATCATGGATCCCACCAGCCACTTTCTGTTGTCGTTCTAAAAAAACATATGTTACTTTCTACTTTTATACATCTATCTTTTATGTAATTACATAAATGAAATGAAGATGTAATTACCCTGCCATATTTTTGGCACTACATTGGATGTAAATACCGAGGGTGTTGTGGCCATAAGGTGCGGAACTATCATGGAAACGTCTGGGTCAATGGTGGCATTGCCTGTTTCCGGTGCACCACCTGTTGCCAGCCTAGCCTGCCTCTCTAGGGACATTCCTTTGAGCAGTTTTTATGTTGCTCCACAATTTTTTTAATTGGACAACAGACGGCTATAACAATTAACCAGAATATTACAAAAAAAAAATACATTACAGCATATATAAAATGATCTGAACCACATATATTATGCTAGATTTTTCTTATAAGATGGAGTGGGGTAAGTGAGTACACAGAGCAAATGTTAATAATTCTGCTCTTGCCCTGGTCGCACATGAAAGAAGATTTGAAAGATTTTTAGCTCTAAGTTATGCTCTTGCCCCATTTTCAGGGGAAGTGCAGAGTAGTTGATATTTTGTACAATAACCTATCCAAATGAAAATTTTCAAGGAAAATTAGAATCCTACGTAATGTTAATTCACCGGTAATAACTGTGCAAAGCGTTTGATACCGAGAGTCTTAAGTATTTACCCCACTTCACCTTACATGATCAACATTTTATTTTGCACAGTACTAATTAGGAAATATGTGCAGATTTCTCACCATTGTCATAATAACTGATGAGGTATTGTATGTTTCTTCAATTTCCTGCCAAGCCTCTTCTTTGTCCACTAGTGCAGCTGCGTCACTTTTTTTTTCTCTATAATGTGAGCAAATGTCTTTAATAGTTGCAACAATAGCTTAATTCTTTTCACTCTCAATGTAATGTTTTTCGGACATGTTTAGTGTTTATATAATCAAAATATTAAAAAGGAAAGATTTAACTAAATATGTGCACACACACACACACACACACACAAAAGAAAACTATAGCCACAGAAAATAAAATAATTCACACAAGTGCTATTTTGGCGAGTTATTTTGTAAATTGTGTCCTCTGCAGAGGCTGCCACAGAAATGACTACTATGATAGAAAAATTACAAAGCCTTACCATTCAGAAATCTTCGCTTGCGGAAAAGAACGTCAGGAATTCTTATAATGTTATCAATTTCTCCATACAATGTTAGCAATTCCTCCATACAATGATAGCAATTCCTTCTTAGAATGTATCATTTCACCTAGGTCTAAGAAAGACACCGTTGGATTATCGGTTCACGCAGCGTCGTCCTGCAACAGATTACATACAATGAAACACGACAAGCGTCAAATATAACCAAACCTGCATAAAGCCGGATATCTTATCGCGTAAGATCCTTGATATATATCATAAAACAGTATGTCCAACCGTCGGTCTTGATGAAAACACAACTCTGGACACTGCGCCGAGCAACAAAATATAACAATACACATATTATAAATAAAAGATTAAACAAACGGAGATTATCACGCACGTCACAAACCATAATATTTCCAAACTTAACATTAATGATGTATACCTAATAAAATTTGCCCAACGATTCTATGTACAATCATTTGTTTATAGCATTTGCTTCCGTAAGGATATCCTAAGCAATAGCAGGCATCAACTTCTTACTTAAGACTTTCCTATTCTCCGAGTGTAAATACACAAGGTCTTATGAGGATCTTATTGGAATAGGAAGATATTAGTCAAGACGAAATTAAGCATTTGCTTGAGGCCGGGCTGTGAAAATAGTTAATTATCAAATACTATCAAACGCTTCTACCTGTATTTATATAAATAATAATTAAATACACGACTATAGAGGTATTATCCTTGACAAAATTTCCCCTAGACAATAATTACTTTGATCGCAAGCAAACGAAGAACTATCAAACGTCTGCACCGAACTATCAAACGTTTCTACCCGACTATCAATCACTATCAAACGATTTTACATCTATTTCCGCAGATTAATAATGAAATGTGGGTGTATGCCTAGGACAAAATTTCCCCTAGACACTTATTTCTTTGATTACAAGCAAACGACTAACTATCAAACGTTTGTATTGAATATCATTCGCTATCAAACGATTTTACATCTATTAGCACAGATAAAAATTAAATTTTTCACAAAAATTTCGACAAAAATTCCCCTAGAAAATTGTTTCTTTAATTATAAATAAATGACTGACTATCAAACGTTCGTATTGAATATCATTCACTATCAAACGATGTTACATCTATTGGTATAGATAATAATTAAATTTTTCACAAAAATTTCGACAAAAATTCCCCTAGAAAATTGTTTCTTTAATTATAAATAAACGACTAACTATCAAATGTTCGTATTGAATATCATTCACTATCAAACGATTTTACATCTATTCGTATAGATAATAATTAAATTTTTCGCAAAAATTTCGACAAAAATTCCCCTAGACATTTGTTTCTTTAATTACGAATAAACGAAGAACAATCAAACGTCTGCACCGGACTATCAAACGTTTATACCCGACTATCAATCACTATCAAACGTTTTTACATCTATTTTCGTAGATTAATAATGAAATTCCTACGACAAAATTTCCCCTAGACACTTATTTCTTTGATTACAAGCAAACGGCTAACTATCAAACGTTTGTATTGGACTATCAATCACTATCAAACGATTTTACATCAAATGGTATAGTTCAAAATCAAATTTGCGACCATGGGGGTGCTAACTATACAAAAAATTCCCCTAGAAATTTGTTTCTTTAATTATAAATAAACGGTTAACTATCAAACGTTTATTTTGGACTATCAAACACTATCAAACGACCTTCAAACGATTGCAACTATTAAAACTCAAATCGGTTGAGGATGGAGTGCTAACTATACGGAGCTGTGAAGTTAGTCGTCTTCCGTCGGTAGGAGAGGAATATTCACTTCACATTCACCTGTCCTCACTGCTTGTGCTGCGACAACATAACCTTGTAAAATAAGCAACGATTGTCAACCAGTAATGTTTGCAGTCGCCAGGTATGAAGCGCGTACAATCTTTAACGGAGTAAGTTTTCGGAGCATCAGTCAGTGAGTACATGTACAGTACTAGAGTACAGTGAGACAAATGTTAAGTTCCGCATGAGATCGTCAATTCGTCATTCACTGTCACCTGTGCATATAATTTTAGAGTTGCAATAAGCAAGATTAATTAATTTATATAAATGTTACAACGTTCTGCGTTTGTTCTGTCTAACGTATCTATACAATGTATGGACAGGAACTACAATGAAAAGGAGTGCAAAACCGGACTCGGGGAATACGGCGCGACCGAACAAGCGGCATTGGATGGTCGGCTTGCTGGATTCGATGGAAGATCCCGCATTCAAAGTAACCGAAGACGACAAGGTTGTCGCCATAAAAGATAAATACCCGAAAGCAAAGTATCACTTCTTGGTTATACCGAGGGAGGACATTCCTACAATATGGAATGTCCAAGGTCAGCATGAGCCTCTGTTATTGCACATGCACACTGTTGCAGAGGCTCTTGTCAGGAAGCATAATGACCATGAATTCATGTATGTCATGAGAGGTATCATAATTGAATGTGGGATGAGTATGCTAAAAGGAGAGTAATTGTTATGTTGTTTATGTAGCATAGGATATCATGCTGTACCCACTATGCACAGATTACATCTCCATGTAATAAGTACAGACTTCAATAGTCCATGTTTGAAGACAAAGTACCACTGGAACTCCTTTACCACTCCATTCTTCATGAAGTCAGAGGGTGAGTTAGGAATTTTTGTTATATTCCAAAACCTGTTCGCAATATCTTTTCAGATATATGCAGACAGCTGCAAGAAGAAGGAAAATTGACACCGATCGTTGGCGAGGAGTGTACAAAGTATTTAAATAAGAATTTGGAATGTCACAAGTGTTCCGTAACTCCGAAAAATATGCCGGATTTAAAGAGGCATCTATTAACGCACTTATCATAATGTTAAATAGCTTAGATTCTAATCGTAGCAAATTTTCCTTTTTTCCATTTTTCCGATGATTGTAAAATTGGCTCAGTGCCGTTGACAAGAATGTGGGAAGTGTTAGAGTACTTGATCCTGGTTTTTTGTTAAATACAATTGCTCAGTATAAATATTTATACCACCGGATGTATTTGAAATAAAACTTCTTAAAACTAGAAATTAATTGTCCGTACCTACCTTTGTCGTGCAGCTGGGATTGAATTTTGGATGAGGAAATTCGAGTGGATATTGAAAACGAGCGCATATACGATATTTCGGAAAATTTACTATAAATAAATTTGATGTTAATATTAATAGGTCTCGGTACCTATATCAATTACGTGCTAACTATTTACAGAGTCTTCTTATACGGTATTCAGTATCACGCCTGTATGCGAATGTACGTGCGCAGGTGTGTGTTTGTGTATGTGTGTGTGTGTATGTGTGGCTCTGTGTATGTATCGTCGTGTGTTGATCAAAGTCTATACATTTATTAATACTGCAGTTAATAGTTGAAGCGTTCCTGTTACGTCGAAAAACAGTAGGCATCTCCAAAAATTCGCAAGGCCTTGGCTGTTATTGCTTGCACGGTTATAGATTCGTATATCTCTGAACTGTTCTTTTTTACGCCATCTCTCGATACGTTTTCAATTTCCCAAGTATCCATCATTATCTCTCATCGGCACGGTATAAATTAATTAAATTATCTATCTCTCCTTCAACGTACATACATATATATCATATATCTCGTCGTGCGTCTTCGAGCACAAAAATTTCGTTCGATTCGGCTAAAGAATACAAGAGACTATAATACAAGAGAGGTGTGTGGGGGTGGCGATGATCCGCTTGCGAAAGGTGCAGAAAGTGTCTACGACTGTATGTGTAAAGCCACTGTTCTCCCCTTTCGAGAAGCTTCCTACCAACCACCACCACCGCGCGTCTTAACTCGTCCCTTGGCTCCCGTCGAGAGGACGACGCGCGTTTCCATCTGAAAGTTTGCAACGCCTGCATAAAACGTAGGACTCGCAAAGTTCGGCGCAGATTGGAAACGCCTATAATCCTCCCCCTTCAACGAAACGCCGTTTCCGGTCGATCGGCCGAGGGGCACAATTTAAGTATCAGCAAACACGGAAACAGCGTGTCCTCGAACGCACTCCTCTCCGCACGCTCGGGAAATGAAGCGCGCGCGCAATTACAGTGCCGTTTGTTCGCGCACTGCGAAAAAGACAGGTCTAGAAAAAACCATAGCCGCTCCCTTGGTCCATACACGCATGGACGAAGAGCGCAGGCAAAGTTCTGCGCGGCAAACGTCGAACCAAACGGGGAGAGAATAGCGCTAATAGTTTATAATCATTTTGCGCTTCGTCCCGAGCAAAACCACGCGATGCATTCGACTGACATGACACCTCTAAATAGGAAGGAGCGGGACGCGGGACATTATCCGCCGCAACCCAACCAGCGCGCGTTACATGCAAAGTCATTTGTCGCTAAGGTGTCTCTCTTTCTGCCTCCTCCCTCGCGATCAATTCTCACTATTTGACGAAGGAGCGGCTAGCCCAGGGGGTCGTGTCATCGTCGCTCTGCACCCGCGCCGCGACGCAACCGCAGCTCGCCCGCCCGCACCGTACGTCACCCTCCAAAAGCGGTCATTTTGGAAAAAGTGACTGGGCGCGAGGACAATGCCGGCCCGCGAACGATCCGGCATTATTTCGAGCACAGGCATCGGCGCGCGGACCTTTTCTTTTTTTCGGTCGACTGCACAGCGAAGCGCGACCACCCCCAACCTACCGCCCTTCGAATACCCTGTTTAAAGTCTGCGCCCGCGAGGGAGAGAGCCGTAAATATATATACGTGTAATTGTGTATCTTTGTGCCTGTGTCACGTGTAGTGTTCGTATATGCGTATCGTGTATATGCGTATATAACACACACACAATGCGCATATACGTCAAAGAGTGCAGAACTTTTTAACGGTAAACGAAACCACGCGGACGAGCCGTGCCATGAAATAGAACAGTGACTGACATTTTTTTAAACCTAAGAGCGGGCGTGCCCGCTGGTGCCCTAAAAACTAACGACATTTATACACGATTTGCCTACCTACTATTCACAGTTCATAAATAGATTTTTGCGTATATACATATGTGCGCGTGCGTACGCGCGTATCTACAAGCCACCAGAATGCGAGTACATTCTCGCGTGCAGATCCCCGCGTACGCTGTAAGGTAAATATACAAGTGTTTTATCGTACAAGAGTTTCCCTGGAAACGGCTCGATCGCGCGATTTGGCTGGTCGGGCATTTTTCTTAGCGGAGAATCGCGCCTCAGACTCTAACTTAACCCGGCATCGTATTTACAAGAACTATAGGGATTTTTAGTTCTACCGACAATAGTAGACATAAAGTAGAATATATATATATATATATATATATATATATATATGTATATGCAATAACATAGTAACAATTCAGCGCGATAGTGATAATTATAGCAGTAATAGTGGTGGTAGGAGTAGTAGCGGTAGTAGTATTAGTATAATAATAGTAGTAGTCGTAGTAGAGTAGTGTAGTGATAGTAGCGGTAGTAGCGATAGTATTAATAGTAGCAGCAGTAATAGTAATAGTAATAGTAATAGTAGTAGTAGTTGTAGTTGTAGTTGTAGTTGTAGTTGTAGTTGTAGTAGTAGTAGTAGTAGTAGTAGCAGTAGCAGTAGCAGTAGCAGTAGCAGCAGCAGTAGTAGTAGCAGTAGCAGTAGCAGTAGTAGTAGTAGTAGTAGTAGTAGTAGTAGTAGTAGCAGTAGTAATAGTCACGGTAGAATTAAGAATAATAGTCGCAGTGGTGGTAGCGAGTAGTACTAATTATTTATACATATATTATCTCTAAACAAACGATTTCTAGTAGTTAAACGCACGAAATAAAAAATACGAATAAATAACATCGGACGAATACGGTGTGTGTTTCTAATAAATTAACGACGCGTGAAAAGCGCGCGGCTGATTGCCGCTTAAATAGGGTTCCGTGTCTCTACGTACGACGAAAGAATACTTAGTCGAATACGTCGAATTAGCTAATTACCAACTTTAATAATAATAGTAGTGTCATTAAAATTATCATAAGAGTAATAATGACAACGATATAACCAGTTAACGCAAACGACGACTATCGGGGGGGGGGGGGGGGGGGGGGCGAGTAGATCTTGTCCCTAAACGGAAGGATACGACGAGAATAATACCCTACAACATTCCTTATATCTACTAAACGAATCTATCATTTATCCTACTTATTAATAGGGTCGCTTTCAAGTGTCAAGTCTTTTGTAGAAGGAGAGACACGTCGCTCTCCCCCGTTCTCCACCGCTTCATACGTTTTTGTACAACGAAAGTGCGAAAAAGAATCACGCAATGCTCATCCTTCTTCACTCTCTTTCTCTCTCGCTATTCAATCTCTAACTAATACCATGAACATTTCATTTTGCAGCTACTCAAGTCCGCGAGGGTCGATATTATCGACGATTAAATGGACACGAACAGAAGTTAGAATACGGGAAAAACGCCGTGGCGGGACAACGATTTTTGTACTTATACATCTACTATTTATACGTGGTACTTTACGAAGCCTGCCTCTTCGGGGAAACGCGCTAGTATTTACATGGTTCACCGATTGGAGGGAACAGTGACGGTGAGAAATAAAATGAGTAATAGTGGAAGAACGAGAAGTGAACGAAGGAGCGACGAAGAGAGCAAAGATGTCCCAGAACGTAGAAACGATGTTCCGGGGAATCTTTCAGGCAACGTAAATAATTAAAGCTGCAATAGGACTCGTTATCCACCGCCTCTTCTTTTTTGGCCGATTCTAAAGGTGAAAAATTGACTTCTAAAGACGACGTCGTATCATCTCGACGACCGCGCGCACATTATAAGTTTTTAACCCCCCATTTTCTCAGTCCATTTCTCCATTTTCCCGGCGCGCACCCGCCGCGACGCTTAATACCTAAGGAACTCGTCATTTTCCATTGTTCTAATTCAACTTTGTCACAATTTTGGCTATGCACGGAGAAAGAATTGGCTAAGCACAATTGGCGTGCGCGTGCCCGAGAAACGCGTACAATTTGCTTTCCGCGTGCGCGTTCCTTTGCCAGCCGACGTCGCCGTCGCCGTCGTGGGGGCCGTCCCGAATTTATCGCCGAAATTCTCGTCGGGCGTAATTTTCATTTCAAAATTTCCGTAGCGTTCCACTTTTTCCGTTCGCCTCCGTTTCCGTGTCTAGTGCCTGATTCATCGGTTAATTTTAGCCGCGGATTTATCGTCGTGGGTTCGCTAATTCATGGACGCCGAAATTGTCGGCCAAACGTCTTCTCGTTTTTCTTTCCTCGCGACGGGGCGGAGCGTGCCTGACTCTGGCTTCGGAACTTCGATAACGTGCGGCCACGAGCCACGTCCGTTACGTCACGCACGCAGAGCGAGTTTGCACGCGTTGCATATGTGCGCAGCTGAAAACCTTGGGGAAAAATTTGTCTATCGGATCCACCCCCCTCGTAGCAGCCACAACTCTGATCATAGATGACAATGCGCGACGATTCCGCATAGTACGCAATTGGTAAGCGGCAAGCACTGGTAAGAGAAAATACCGAAACAATGTGCCGCATCTGATGATCCGAGCTTCCTCCGTCGCCAACAGGCGATCAGAAGTCGGAGGGCCTTAACGGGGGAGGGGGAGGAGGACCGAGGGAATTCAATTTTCCTAAAGTCTTCTCTAGTTATGCGGGTCAGAAAAGTAGACTTTATATCGAGAAAAGAGAATATCACCGGGACGACAATCAGAAGGGACCTTGTGTGAACCGGGAATTTCTCGACAGCGCGTGCTGTCAGACGAAAGCGTGCGCGATTGAATCAGTTAACTAATGGCCGAATTTTGGACTTGAACGTAAACGGCGTCTCTTTCGCGAGTTAAGTGCTCTTAAAGGCGATCCCAATCAAAAAATTCTTTCTAACGGATTGCTACAAAACTCGGTTTTTCTCTCCTCGTACTGCTGCGCACATGCACGCGCAGAACACACTTTGCTAATTATTATTATTCTTGGAGCTCACACGCTGCTGACTGAAGTTATCGTTTAAAGTAGCAACTAGATTGTACGAACGAAAGAACTGCCATTTGGCCTCGATAATTCTCTGACGATAACCCCTCTTGAAATTTGTTTTACACATAACAAACATGGTATCAATAAATATACGCGACGCGCATTTGAACGCGCTCGAAACGCACTATGTTCTAAGCTAGAGACATACACGAATTTCCTATACGACGAGTTAAATTCTATGAAATAATGAATTACGATCGAGCAGATCGTCACCTCTGGGATACGAACGCGTCCAGTTTTCGCGCGTATTCACCACTCGCGGACTTGGCCGTCCTTACGGGATGAAGGATGATGCTCCATCATCGTGTCGTTTCCCATTCTCAGAGCAGTCTTTTTCCGGTGGCTCGTCTCTCCCTGGCCCCCTCGCGTCTCAAGTCTTTTTCTGTCTCTCTTAAGCGGTGGTGGACTCCTGCAGGCCGTAACAATGGACTCGCATATCCTCGATAGCTTTGCACCACTTCAATGCGAATCCTTCGGGATCTTCGAGATAGTACGTTCTGTTTGGCTGTAACGAAAAGCGGCGGCGAAAAGGGCCGTTGTAAACTCTCTGCTCTGCCAGGAGGCTGTGGTGTGGGAGGGGTGAGAGGAGGAGCACGACGCTCGATAGTGGGAGATTTGAAAGAAAGATTTACCGTGTGGACGAAGAAGATCTGGAAGTTCTTCGGCTCGACCCTCAGCTCCGGGCTCCAGGGAATCTCGCCCTTGAGCATCATGTTGACAGGATCGACGTAGTAAAGATGTGGTCCGGTGGTGAGCAGGAGCATTCTCCGTTTAGCAAAGAGGCCCTTCCTCTTGATGACGAAGCCCTGCTTTAGGATGAGGTTGCCCTCGACGAAGACGTCCCACTGGCAGTTGACGCGCTGCTTCTCCAGCCGGTTCCTGATGTCCTCCGGCGTGAGGTCGGCGATGTTGCCGTCCGCAGTCGGGCGCCTCCTTGGCTTCTCGACAACGGTGGTGGCGTTGGTGGCGGGAGCGTTATTGCCGCGGCGCGGTCTCCTCGCTAGGTCGCCGCCGCCCACGTTGTTGTCCTCCTCCTCCTCCTCCTCCTCTTCCTCCTCTTCCTCGTCGTCGTCCTCGCCGATGCCAAGGCCGAGGAGCCTCGTAAGCTGCTTGTCGTCGAGACCGGGCTGAAGGTGGTCCGGCACCCTGTACTGCGACCTCAGCTCCTCGTGCTCCAGCGTGCCGGGCAGGTAGGGATAGATCTGCGGTGGTGTCTGCTCGTGGAGCGTCTCGAAGTCGACGCCCTCGAAGAAGGGATGCGCCCGGATGCTGGGATATCCGGCGCCGTGCTCGTCCTGGGCGCCCAGCCGCTGCTGCGGGTCGAGGACGAGAAGTTGACTGACGATAGACCTGGCCAACTCACAGAAGCCGTCCGGGATCTCGTAGTCGAGCTTCAGGATCTGCTGGAATATCATGTACTCGCTCATCGACCGGAATGGCGGCAGTCCGGCGACCATCTGGTAAACTATGCAGCCGAGGGCCCACAGGTCCGACGGTCTGCTCGCTGTCTTGTCGGTCAGGAGCTCCGGTGACACGTATTGGGCGGTACCAACGAAAGAGCCCCTACGTTCTCTACGATACTGCTGCTTTTGCTGCTGCTGATTTTGTTGTTGCTGCTGCTGCTGTTGTTGTTGTTGCTGCTGAGAGTCGTCCGTGCTGGAAGCTGTCAAGACCGTCTCCGGATCCTTCAGGATCTTCGCGCTACCGAAGTCGGTGATGAGCACGTGCATTCTCTCGTCGAGCAGTATGTTCTCCGGCTTGAGGTCGCGGTGAATGATCCCGAGCCCGTGAAGGTACTCGAGTCCTCGCAAGATCTCCGCGGAATAGAACTTGGTGCACTCGATATCGAAGGATCCAACCTTGTTGATGTAGGGCAGGAGCTCGCCGTTCTTTGCGTACGACAGGACAAAGTATAGCCTCTCGATGTCCTGGAAGGTGCAGTACAGGCGCACGAACGAGTGCTTTGCGTCCGCGAGCATGTTCAGCACCTCCTTCTCGCGTTTCACGTACTCGGTCTTCTTCTCCTTGATTATGTGACGCTTGTCGCACACCTTGATCGCGTACTCCTTCTTGGTGTGGACATCCTTGGCAAGGTAAACCTGCGAATGCGTTAGAAAATACGCTCTGAGTGACCTGTCCCGATGCAGGAATAAAAGACTAATATATAATACATGGATGATAAATTGGATGATGCTCGAAGGAAGATGATCGAAAGAAGACTTACGGTGGAGAAGCTTCCCTCGCCGATCGCCTTGACAAAGATAAAGTCCTTAGGGGTCCGCTTGTGCGTGGGTGGGGTGATGGTGGTGAGGTCCGGATTCGCGGTCGGCGGAACCCGGGGCGCCAAGGTGCTGGGAGGCGCCACCACACCGTTCGTCACATCGTTCGTCGGTGGAGACATTTTAGACACCGGCCCCTCCACCGTTACTGCCGGCTGTGGCGAAACGGTAAGCGCCTGGTTCGCCACACGCTATAACAGAAGAAGCCGATCGGCGATGTTACACACACGCACACACGTTTCGTTAGAACGTTCACGAATTTCTTATCCGACGCCGCCCGCGCGACTGCTGCTGCAAGGAAAGGACAACAACGTCGGTCAGACAGATAAGGTGGTATCATCAATCGTTCATTCACGCTCACAATCAGTCAACCTCTCATTCTCGCCTCTTTCATTCAGTAATATAACTTTCTCTCGTCAGACAACTTTATTAGAGACACTCATTTGCCTGCTGAGTCATAGTGCATAGTTGAGCGAAATTTTCATTTCGTACTCCGGAGCAGAGGATAGAAACTCTTTTTTCTTCCGTCCTCCCGTTTCTTTCAACATCTGCTCTCATTCGGATTGCGCGCCACGCTCTTCCATCTCTCTCTGTCTCTCTCTCTCACACACACTCGCGAACGAACGCGCGCGCGCGCGCGGTACGACAAACGAGAACCATCCGTTTTGCGGACGAGCTTTAGAAGAGGCGCACGGCGCGGCGTCGTGTCCGGCACTTAACTCCTCTCATCCGCCAACGATCGTCCCGCCACCAGGAAATCACGCACCGGAAGTGACGCCACGGCCACCGGCACGTGTTCCAGTCGTGCAGGTCAGGATGACGGCGGTTGTTGTTGTCGGTCAACGGAGGTGTTTGCGCACAGTCGCGTGTGCTCGCCACTACTTCTGCCAGAAGGCGGATGAGTTGCAAAATTGAAGGAGAAGAAAAACGCGTGACGCGACTACTCATCTCGCGCGGTTCGCCTTTTCCCATGCAAATTTCTTTCAACTTCTCCACGCACTTTCCCGCCGCACACCACTGGCCGTGTGAAAGTGTATTCAACGAACGCGCGTTAACCTTATCCCTCAGCCGATGCGCTCATAGGACCAGAGACCCAGACCGTACCGGAAGTAGTAACAGATGTTCCGCTGATACTCGTTCGCTCATAATGGGAACACACACACACACACACACGCATCTTGTTTAGCCGCGAAATTGTATGACGGAAAAGGGGTGGCGCCTGAAAAGGGTTCGTTTATTCCACGGGACGCAAAGTGTAGAAGCTGTTGTTGCAGACGGACGCAACAGAAACCTTCCCAGAATCCCTTTCCTGCAGAAAGTGTCAACGCGGGTTCAGTACTTCCGCTCCCAATCGCCTCCTCTCCAAGACGGAAGACGTCCCTCGCGCGGCCCTAATCGCTTCATTTCCGGCCTGAAAGACGATCGAGGTCCCGCCGCGTTCCTATTGTACTTCCGTCGAGAGACCCAGTATCTGTCTTTACAAAAGATCAAGACTTTCTTTTGCCTTTCTTCTCTCTTTTTTTCTGGATGATGAAACAGTGCCCACCGAGGGGGGTTCTTTATCCGTCCGTCGAACAGTTAGATTTAGAATTTCCTTTTGCCACTACTTACGCGAGCGTTCTCTGATGCAGGCAAGGTGCATCGAATACGGTCATCGCGTCGTAAAGTGCGCAAAAATGAAAGAGGCGAAAATGTTTTACACTTTTCTGATCAGTCGAAGCGTCAAGTCGCCTGTCTAACCGCTACCTGCCCGAAATACGCTTCGTACAATGCATTATTATGTCACTGGTACACGCTTTGAGTGACCGAAAAGAGAAGAAAGAGTGGGAGAGGAGTAGCGATAAAGTGGACTGGCGGCGAAAAGCCGCAGGTACGGTAAATAGCGACGAGATAGGAGCGATAAATACGCAACGCCCCAATTTCGTGGCGTCGTCGGTGCCGCCCGTGCGCCGCGCGCCGCGGCGGCGGGGCAGCGTCCATCGATCACAATCCATAAAAGGAGCGGAAGGAGAGAAAGAGCGTGCGCGACAGACAGAATCTGAGTGGGACCCCAGCTGCTGCGCAGTAGTAGACATCTGTAATTTAGTACAGGTGCGACAGTCTTTCGCCCGAATTTCACATTCCTCACGCTAAGGGCGAGATTGGTCACAGAGATGTGAAGGAGAGAAAATAATAGGATGCAACAAGATGTTCTTCGGTCTGCCTCCTATCCCTAATACCGGCTGGCAATAACAAAGATGCGAGCGGAGGTTACACGTTTCCCATAGATAATCCCTTTCGAATACTAAACGGTAGTGAAGGTAGGAAGGAAGGAAAAAAAAAAGGGGGGCACGGAAGAGGAGACAGAAAGGATGAAAACGCAAGTCGGGCCCTTTCTTCCCGTTCTCTTTATCTACCTCTCCTGCCCGCTTCCTTCTCTTTCCCGTCCGTTCTTCTTCCCAGGCCGGTTTCGAGGCGGGCCCCACGGCGTCAACCATCCGTGTCAGGCCGTCGACCTCGTCGAGCATTTGCCCGAGAAGCCCCGGCGGCCGGCCTTACTCGCTCTCTCTCTCTCTCTCTTCCCGTACTCACACAGCGCTTACCTTGACTCGCCCTGCCCGCTAGTTTATTTATTTGCTTATCTATGCCTTACTCTCCGCTAAGCCCTCGTCGTCCCGCCCGACACCCCTACCCCGACTGCGATTATCGAGAGCTAACGTCACAAAGAGGCACACTAAACGCATAGCCAAGAGAGAAGACAGTGGAAACCGTGAGCGAGCGTTAAAGGGGAAAAAAAAAACGGAGACCAGACTGTCGGGCACGCGTCGATCTCGAGATAGCGGCGGAAAAGAAAATCTGGGGGAAGGGCAGTTAGTCGGGTGTATATATGATGCACGTCGAGCGGAGTATGTCGACGGGAGAGGGAGAAGGAGAAGGCGAAGGGAAAGGGAAAGGGGAAGGGAAAGGGGCAAGAGCGCGAGAGAGGCAATCGATATGCACCGCGGGAACAACGTCGCGCTGGATGACCTTCCGATTTGCTTAGATCCAAGATAGCGCGGAAACAACGGCAAGATGCACCCGCGATAGACCCACCGCACCGTGCGGCCGCTGCTGCTTCTCTCCACCCTCCTTCGCTACGATTTATTCGGCGGATAAAGGAGGAAGCGTCGGGTGTCGGGCGTCCGCTCATTTCAAAAGCGGACAGATTCGAATGACATTTGAATTTGATGCCGCCGAGAACGCCGGTCTCTCTTCCTCGAGATGACACTTTGGGACCCGTCCGAACCGCGTGCCGGAAAAATAACACGACGAGAACATCAGCGAGGAATGACTGCGATTTCCACAGGGAAATTTACCGGAAGGCGACTCTCGACCGCCAATCTGCTAGAGTCGGATAGTTTCGCGCGTCTGTTAGGCTGCGCAAGTTTCTCGGACTCTCTCGCACTCTCGGCGGTTGCTGAATCACCCTGTACACACAACCTAGCGGCATTCCAACGGACATTCTAATTTTAGCCTTACTCGTCTTCTCTCTCCTTCTTACACACGAGAGCGGCGCATTCTGTCTCTCTCTGTTTTATAACGCTCCGTCCGTTCTCTCTCCTGGCTCGCGGAGGCTATGTTTTTCATGCAGCCAGGCGGGTGCTGCCCTCTGGCGATGGTACGCGTATCTTCAACTCTGGTTCTTTCCTTCCTCTCTCTCTCGTCTCCTCACCGCACCACAGCCATCGTACCGCCATCCTCCTTGCCGCTGTCGGAACGACCGAGACACGACAGTACGAAGGGAACAAGGGGCAGAGAGAACCGGAGAAGAACGATCTCTCCACCCCTCCCCACTCTCGTTTTTGCCGGCCACAGAAGAGACTACGCCTATTGGCGCAGGCGGCCAGCACTTTTGCCCGTGAATGAGATGTTTTGCATTCGCAGACGCTGAGAAACGTGTCGCGCGCGCTCCGCGGGCTAAATTGGAACGCGCGCCCTGTCGGTTCCCGCGCTTACGAGCAAAGGGAGGAAAAAAAGATCGGCCGCCCAAGAAAGGGGCATGTAGTCTTCGTCGCCGCCGCCGCCTCGCTTCACTCTTGCCCTCCCGACTCACTAAGGTGCTGGTAGATTCGAAAGATTCGGAGAATGCGTGAGAGGGCCTCGAATAACGCCTGCCTCCGTACCCTCCGTAGGACGCGGAGCGGCGCGAGTGAGCGAAAACATTGTACATACGACACACGACATTTATCTCGCACGACGCGAGCGGCGGGATGAATGTTTTGAGTGTGCTACAGAGGCGGTGGATTTACTAAATTCATAATACACGTGAGGATGTGCGTCTGGATGGTTTTGGGGCTACGAATATGCTTATATTCTCTAACAATAAGTTTAAAAGTCGGACAGAGTAGTTTAGCGCGTCAAAGGAAGAATGCGCAGTAATGCGATCGGTGGGGTTTGTGATATTTCTTTTCTCTCTCTCTCTCTCTGTTTTCTTTTTATTGCGTGGGTGGCAAGCAACGCTTAGTCTAGGCAACGGTGTCGTCCTGTGTATAAGTTTCGACATTTGTTGCCGCTGTTATTTGCTCTCAGCGTGGAAATAATAGATTTGAAAGCGGGAGCAGGGGGAAGGGGTGGGCTGCCAACTATTCTATTTTTTTCTTCCGAGAACACACGAGATAAAACAAGTCCAAGATACTCGACAATAACGTTTCTAAATTAGATATTACCGTTATTGATGTCGAGATATCGCTCATGCAGAGTGGGTTATTGAAGCGAACGTTAAACTAACATGCAATATTCCAAGTTCTCGGAACGTGAGCCCGGGAGGTCGCGCGCGCGTCCGAATTGTCGCGCAAAGGGTTGGCAAAAGGAATGTCAGGGCTGCGCGCGTCTACGTTGGCGCATAGTCTACCAGGGAATTACTATTTTTATCAGGTCGCATACGATCGGACGTACATTATACATTATCGGCGTATAATCGATTCAACCTTCTCCTTTTAATTTACTGCCCGCTCCGCCGTGCAAACGTATGATTTTCGAGCGGCGCAAATAGTTGGTGTGCGAAGTGAAAGTGACTATGCAAATGCTTGAAACGAGAGCTTGACAAAAACAAGTTCGGTCCGATGGAAAATATGCCGCAGACCGCATCTCGCTCGGCTCGGCGGCCAGTGCACGCGCGCCGCCACCGGCGTTATGCACTTTCTTGAAGAAAAATAGGAAATTACAGTGTGCCGCCCATTTGCACGCGCTAACGATGTAAACAATGTTTATGTCACAACTTACGGCCCGCCATACACGTTTTCACCGCGCGCGCCGCGGGTACTTCCCTTCCCGGCAGGCAGGCAGGCAGGCAGGCAGGCAGGCAGGTTGATGTACAAAAATATCTACACTCGAGGAGACAAAGACAGAAGGACGGGGGGACAAAGAAGGAAAGAGAATACAGACTGCGGCAGAATTTAGGCCGTCTTTTTTCAAGTGCCGACGAGATAAGAGCACTGGATGATGACAACGATCGGAGTTAGTCAGGGGGGAGACTACGCGAGGCCTTAAAATGTTTGCTTTCACGTCGTATCGTATAAGCAACCGGTCGAACCAAACATGTTTTTCGGTCGGGGACATCGATGGACGTTATAACACTGCGATGGCCAGCTCTTGAGTGTGCCGAGGAATCTTGTGATCATTCCAAGTTCACGTGTATCGTTCTCAGCTTACACTCGACCTTACGACTTCCTTGTCAGTAGTAGTCTCTATAATCACTTCCACTTTTTCCCTCCACCATTCCTTTTTGCTTTTTTCTCCGGCAATCGCGGAAATATTTTGCCACACTCAATCTTCGTTATCGTCTCGAAAACTGTACACACGCAATTCGCACAAAATTGCCCTGATACCGTAACTCGATTAGAAGAACATTCAAACATATATTTACCGACGCCGTCTATAATAAATTGCCTACTTTCTCCGAAAACGTTATTATCGTCGAGAATTTGTCACGAGCGATGTGAATCCGTTGAAGCGTTCAATATTAAATGATTGCCGGTGGGCGAGAAAATCGTCTAGCGCGCAAGGACACCTCGTCAAACATAAAATTCGACGTTCCGTCGCGAGCCTGTTTGAAATTGACTCTGGCGGCCAATGTAAACAACTTTCGTGCCGCGTCGAGATTACGTACCAGTTTTGGAATGAAAAAGTTCGGGCAAATTTATTTTAATTCGAGCGAGCATAAATTATTCATGCCGCGAGGCATTATATTAACCTCCTCGTTCTCTCTTGCGTTCGTTCAGCCGACAGAAATTTCCCATCGACGATTAATCCAAGTCGTCGAAAGATATTTCAGAGACGAACAGATGCGAAGCAGGAAGTACCGTCGGCTTGTTTACGGAGGAAGTCCGTAGACGTGCGATGGAGAATTTTCTCACACAACAATCTCCGCGCACTCACTCTCTCTTTCCCGACATTCCGATGCGCGAGATGCGAGAGATCGTTAGCTTCCCGCCAACGGGAAACGGAACCGTGCGAAGTCCTAAATCGCTGAACTCGATGAGAGCGGAGATGATGACGATGCGGCGAAGCGTACTATCGAGTGAGCACAGCAAAAACAACGTCTTTTCACGTAATATTTACATACCGATCCGAACAACTTCGCAAACACCTTAGTCATCTCTGTCAATGCGACGACGACGACGAGATCGGCGGACGATGATTTGGATGACGATAATGACGGATTCAATAATAATAATAAGAACAACACAACAACTACAACATTGCGCGGGCTTGACGACGGTGAAACATCGACGATCCGTGGGAACGCTCGAAAGAAAGGTTCTCAGATTGCCAGGCCGAAGTCAATAAACACTCTCCCGCTTCGCGTGTAACGCGACAGTTCGCGCGCCTCTATCGAATTTGCCCTGGAGGACGACGACGGACGGCGCAACTCCTTTCGACGAAACTCGTTCCCATCCAAGGAAAATAAGGGCTCTACCCCGCACGAGCCGACACCGCCCGGAATTCAACCTTGTTGGTTTGTAAGGCGAATACCTTCATTAACGATCACCAGAGCACAAGCGTCGAACGAAGATCGAAGATCGAAGATCGAAGAACGAAGAACTACGCCGCGGCGTTCACACTTGATCACACTTCTTCTACACCCCGTACGTATTACTACGTGGCTTGGGGGAGGGGGGAGGGAGTACTGTCGTTGCCCCCTTCGCGCGTGTACACAAATAACTATTGCCTCTCTGTCTCCCGCTCGACGTTCGTTCGTCTCTTAGCGCACACCACCGTAGAAGCGAGTCCGTACTGTGTACAAGCATTTCATCTTACCTTGAATAACTTCTTAAGCCTCCGGTAGCCGCGATGTAATCGCGACACGTACTGCTTGTTGGAATCCAGTTTGAATGATTAAAGCCACAGTTGCTGCTGAAACGAAGGTGAAGAACCGAAAGCGAAAAAACAAGGAACCTTTTGTTGACGTTGCTGAACTCTCGAAACTGGGTGTGTGTGTGTCGCGGCAGTTCGATAGAATTGTGAATCGGATTTCCGTCAGCGTCTCGACTATAATTCTTTCGGGTCAGTCTCGGGTACATATATACATATAAATATATGCATGCGCGGGAACCGAAGAACGAAAAACACGTTCGTGGCCGTTGAGAGCCGTTCGCTTACTGAATCGTACGGTTGGCGTGTCCCGGCTGCTAACCCGCGCTTTCCCCCCGCCATTCTGCCCGCTGCGCTGGCGGCAAATATCCCCACTCACCATCCTTCCCCACTGCCCGTTTTCTCGATTGTCCCTACTTTCCAACCCCACGATCTGCGTCCGGGACGGAGGGTGGGGCGAAACTAGGGGAAGAGCCACTCTCCTCCACCTCCGACGTCGCGTCGGCGGTAATCTTACCGCGGATCGTAAAGCACGCTTACCCCTGCCGTCAAGTGCGAAAATTGCAATGAAAGCATCGGGATATCTCGAGTCTCCCCCTTTTTCCCTTTTCTTCTTTGTCGTCGAAAAAAGAAATTCACGATAAAGAAGAATGGAACGGAGGAGACGGCTACACGTTCCTATGTACGCGTGCTCCTGCGATAAGCGTAAATGCATTGAAAGGGGGTGCAAACGGCCGATGACCACTCATTGCCTCTCGTTACAACATATTGCGGCTCATGATGAAACGCAAAGTGGCGTAGATGGCGGACGACATCGATAAGTTTCGCCCCTCGCGAGCCCCTAGTACTCGGAACTGGAAAGGTTGTCTCCTACGCATCACGTCGACTAGCTGCTTCGACCGTCCTCCCGCATCCCACTGCGCCTCTCACAATCGGAAAATACTATCAACAATAAACACCGTTGATAGTTTGTCATCATCACTGGAACGTTTGCGACGCTTTTACATGCGAATTTGGGCGTTTGAGGGGAAGAACGCCGGGGTAGTAGGGGAGGCTGGCACGACGGCGACGGCGAATGCAGGGGAGTAGGATTTGTTGGGGGAATCCCATCGATTGCGCATGAACCAACGGAACGGCCTGTGGAGGGGCTCCTGAACCGACGGCGCCAGGACACCAAACACTCCCACCATCCTTTTGCCTCTCCGCCGTGGCACCCACTTCTCCTCTACGGCTCATCGTCGTCGCCGCCGCCGCCGGTGCTGCTCTCGCCTTGGAAGGGAGGGCACCGATCACACGCGCGCACACACGCGCGCCCCGTCTCTCGGTGTGTTTGTTTGTTTATAGTCGCGTTCTGGGAAATACCCGATACGAGTAACGGACTCTCCTGCGCGCGGTTGCCTTGCATTCCCATTCTGGCGTTGCATCCGGTCGGTACTCGGATTCCTCGAGACGCTTTGCCGCGCGGCGCAGCAGAGTTCGGCTCCCGCTCTCCTCAGCCTTTCTTCTATTCTACGACCGACTCTTCTCTTTTCTCCTTACTGATCCTTTCGGAACTTCTCTTGGTGACAGGCTTATTTTTCAACGATGCGAGCAGTCGGCCTCGTTCGGCTTAAAATTCAGCGTCGCCTGGTAGACAATGTATACGCCCACTCGATAAACACGAATGTTTAAGGGCTCGATAAGAGCGTGTTATCTTGGCGCTCGGTGCTTCTGTAAAAAGTAGTCCACGTGTAACCTCGGGAATGCAGTACGTCAGCGGCGGCAGGCTTAGGTCGTATACACGCGTACGCGCGCCACCTTCGTCTGTAAATCGCACGGCAAATATTGTACAACGGTATTGTGTAATAGTGCATGACGCCGCACGACCGAGGAAATCGTGGCGCAGCGAACGATAACAACGGATATGAGAGCGGGAGAGCGCGAGAGAGAGAGAGACACTGACAAAGAGCTCGTATCGGGAGTGGACGACCTGTTAAAGCGATACCCGTGCCACTATTTTTTCCCTCGTCGTCCGGGAATGCGGTATCATGCATGACTCGTTGAAATGGAAGATCCATATACACAGATGATTCGAAATGCTATCGGCATGCGATACAGGGATGCGCTCGTTTTGAAACGCAAACGATCGTCATTACGTAATAAAACAGCCAGACACATCATCACAAGTAGGCTGTTTAACGACGGCCGTCCGTTTACAAACGTAGCCTCATGCATTGGTCCACCCAAGACCACGCACTCTTCTTCGATGGTGGACAGAGAGTAACAAGGAGAACGTCTCACTTTAAGATCGGTCTTTGGAAAACTGGACCCCACCATATTGTTAGACCCCGCATTCCGTATCGTCAGCCTTATTTGTTAAGAACATTGCTTACAGAGCAAAACTATCACCTCGAGATATGGTCGAAGAAATGGGAAAAAAGTTGCAAATTTTGTTTGCTCCGGACCTATGCCGTTTGATAGAGGGTAATTTGCGATAAAAATCGACCACGGGCGGACCGCTGAACTCTTAATGTTCTCTGATATAAACTTTTTTTCAGCTAGCTTATCGCTCTTGCTCTCATCCGAAAAAACGCAAAAATTTTCCAAAAAATCAAACTCATCTCATTTTCTCATTTTTCGATGAGTCTTCTGAATACAAAAATTAGGCCCAGGTATTATGCGCCCGGCTGATTAATATTCGCTCCGGTGCGGTGGTCCATTTCATAATATTGTTGTTCCGCGTTCATCTGCTGATATCTTGTTTACGAGCTGAAAGCCGCCTCGTACGGAGCGACGTCGCCGATGCCGACGCCGACGCCGCAAACGGGATCGACAAAGTCCACGCGCGACAGCAGAGTCGGTAGTGAGACTCGGTCCGACCACAGCCGAACGATGTTGACTCTTCCGCGAATCGAAGACATTATCGTCGGCTGAAATGAATTGCGCCTCGTAATGCATGCCTGCACCGACGTTCCCGTCCAACGTCCAGACGGTCCGCGCGCACGCGGTTAGTTTCCGTGGTTGCTCGAGCTCGAGCGGCGCAGCCCGTTGCCGCACCATTCGTTGTTTCGCCAACGATCGTGCGATTAATTAATTAACGCGCACGGTATTGGCCTCGGCCGAAGATGGCCGGAGAAGAGGAGAGCACCGCGGACCCCGTATCGCGCTTGTATGCACGAGCGAACAACAAGAGCGAATTATCGGGCGGGCGGAATTTAATTTGGACGTGAAGTCATCGAACGAGGCATCGTCGGTCAATATCTAAGTGTAAGTCGAAAATAATGTTCGCGCCGGGCGAGGATGAGCGAGTAAACAAAAACAGGCTTGCTTATGGCGAGCGAGATCCCCCGTTGGAGGAGTCAACAACATCGATGACCTAAAAAGAATCACCGCCCCTCCTCATCCGCCGGTCGCTGCAGAGCGAGGCCGAGCTTTCCGTCGGATGTGTCGTTCAGTCATCGAACTTCCCGCTCCTCATTATCGTCACCGTGCCCGTTCCAGAGCCTCCTCTTTGCCGTGTGTAAACAGCCGCCGTCGCCGTCGCCGACCCAGCCGCGGCCGGCGCGGCGCAAGGAAAAAACTATTATTTAGCCATAAGCGAAATAAAAATAGATTTTTGCAAAATCGTCGCACGTTACGGTATGAGGTATGTCGACGAAAAGAATCATCATAGCCGTGTCCGTGTTCTTCCATTTAATCCGCGGACATGATTAAAATAGCTAGCCTGCGAACCCTAGTGCAGTATGATTGTTTGATCAGTGACACGATTGGCGTAATAATGCAGCTTCCGAAATTTCGCCGCGGAATCTTTTCGCCTACGTGGCAGCCGGCCGGCGAGCGTCTCGTAATTTATGTTTATGATTAGCAGAGCGGCGAAGAAACGTCGACGATGCTAAAAATAAACTAATTGATCGCGCGCGCGGCTGTTTTAGCGTGGAGAAAGGGGTCGGACGTCGGACATCTCGAGGTTTCACAGCGAGAGATCGTAACGACTGACGAGAGTCGCTTTGGAGCGTCAAGATTGCCACTGACTCGTCATTCATCACCGGTTTATCGGTTCATATTTGCTTTGACGATTGTACTTTGTGGATTTGTGCTTAACGAGCGGATACATCCAGAAGATTGTTAAGGCACGACGATGGAATTTTTGCGCTTACAAGAAACGAGCAAATATACACCTTACACTCGTGCAACCGTGTCAACCGTGTTACCTAACCATGAGGCTTGTCGTTAAATCCGGTTGAATATCGGTGCAGAGATTTGGTGTATAACGAGGGATGATATAATTTATCGACTCCTCGCACCTGTTTAAGCACTTTTTTCCCCGTCCGACGTTAATGCTCGTCGTTTATGTCCGTTTATCGTGGCGCACGATCCGCCCTGTATCGCATCACGCCTTGTTTGCGTCAAGTTCCAACGAGCAGCACACGTGAACGTGCGCAGGGGATGTAATCAGGAAAGGTCACGCGAGCGCGGCCGATCATTTGTGTCCGGCAAATGGACATTGACCGGGTCCAACTGAATTTAGAAGAGCGCGACGGGGCTTCGCGTTCGAAATATCGAAAATTAACAAAATTGTGGCGAACAATTTCTATCGGAATTTCGTGCTATTACCCTATCTCCGACACCGCTGTTCAATTGAATACACGTCTAATTCACTAATTCCGAATTAGCACACTTCGTTGCAAATTAGCGGCATGCACGGCGTTCGAGAGAGAGAGGGAGAGAGAGAGAGAGAGAGTTGGGCAAAAATAAACGCTACGGCGAATGGATGAATTGCAAGAATAATGTGTGTTAACATTGTTGACAACGCGCGATTACCACGTTATCGCCGGTGACAAAGTTCGCGGTCGTTGTTTTGAATGGTACTCGGCGGAACGACGTAAAATTGTGCGGACGGACTCGTGGAATGTAACGGGCAATTAAGGGTGAACGGTATCGGGGCCGTGACTCGATTACCCCCGACACGACGGAGTGACGGTGCGCTTCAATGCGGAAGCTCGTATTTAGCGCACCCGGTATATAAACGGACGCGCGCCGCGCGCCGCGCGCCGTGGCGATCTTGCCGCCACTGAACGACGCTGCCAGAAAAGCAGCGGAAAATCGGTCAGGAGTGTGACTAATGCCGCAACCACGCACGCAATTGTGCCCACTAATTGTGGAAAGCTGTGAACATGAGGTGGGCCCCCGCGAACCATCTCTCAAGTGTAAGAAATGAAACGATGATCGTCCCCGAACAGGAGCGTGGACGAATTCAACGAGAACATTGCACCGGAAGTAGTTAGTTAGCGTTTTCACGGGGGCCGACAAGTGTGCGCAGGCCGGAGTTCCTCTGTGCTGCGTCAGTCCAGCTCCACTTTAATCGATTCACCGCAATGGAATTCGGCGTAACGCGCGCACTAGGAATGTCTCGTTATCGTACGGCGTACGCCAGCACGGAAAGCCTCAGCGCCGAGCCGGCCGTTTTCCAGCGCGCTGTTATTAAATATATGCCGCGCGTTTCAATCGGGCCTTTTGTCGTTATGTAAACCGATAACGAGCGTGCCTGAATGCGGGGACAATGCGCGCGAGCTAACCCTCAAACGGAGCATTGTCTAACCACCATGGCAATGGCCACCATTGAAAATGAACTCGGTCTCGCTCGACTCGTCGTCATTCGATGCGAGTGTCATAATGATTCGCGATGAAATTATCGTAACATTAACCACCTCGCCTTTGTTGGATCGCCGGGGCTGAAAGAGAAACAGTCCGTTCGGCGAGGCTAAATAAATGATCGGCTAATTAATGAATGTCGCGCTAGCCTTCATGCAAAATGTGCCTCCCCTCGGTAAATAAAGGAGCGCCTATGCAAGCTGCCGAGAGCGTACGGCTGCAACTGCCACAACAGAACGAAACGTCCAAGTCGAATTCCGCCTAATATTTGCCGTCGCTTCTTATTGTTAGCCCTTCCCGTCCCTATCAAAATTAGTGTACGTCCACCTGGCATCGTAAGAGAATGGTAAGAAATTTGCAGGGAAAATTTGATGCCTGCGTGCGTGGACATGACTCTCTCTCTATCGTCCGTTATTTTCCAATCGGCGAAATTGTGAATTCGCTTGCGTACCAACTTCTCCGTGCATTCCTTTGTCGAGCGGAGGGGGCCGCACGAGTTAAACAAACGGCGGCTTATCGATTGCGATCGAAACAACAACGCCTACGTCGATCGACAAGCGAGAACGTAAAGCCTCGCTCTATCTGATCTCAGAATTCCGGGGCGATCGGTGATTACATGATCTAGCGCTTACGTGACTAATTAGTTTGGAATTCGCGCGAAATCGTTCCCCGTACGCGGGGCCCGGTAGATAGCGGCGTTACGAAGTGCACTGATAAATGTCAACGGCTCCAACCCGTTCTTTTATCGATTACGTCGTAAGAGCAGAGGGAGAAAAATGTCGGCGCGAGTAGGTACGCGAGCGGACGGGGAGAGGAGAGAAGAGAAGGAGAGGGCGGGTAGGTACGTGCGACCGACCGGTCGTAGCTAATTACCGGTTTGCACGGATAACTCGTGTTTGTTGCATGGCGGCGTTAATTTGCAAATTAATCGGAGAAGAAGAGGAAACGATAAGGAGGCGACGAGAGTGAGGCGTAATGTTGCAGGAGCGCTTGATAGGGGGCAGAGGAGAGGTGCAGAGCGCTGCAGTGACCGATAATATGCGACGGGCAATAAATAAAAATTCTATTTATACGCCGGTTTATCGACTGTTTACGGCTCGCCCGGCACTTACAGCAATGTAGTAAATCGCGTAGGCGGCATGAATCATTGGTGGGCAGTCTGATGAGATGTTGGAACTCATTCACTGATCGACGATCACGGACGTCGGCGTCGGGAGGCGATTATATTTTGGGGACGAATCGTCAGCGTCGATCGTCAGGGGCGGGCGTCGGGAGTGGTTGTGGCTGCGGCTGCGGCGGCGGCGGCGGCGGCGGCGGCGGCGTTGCAGAAATCACGCTTCTTAATTAATCCTCGCAGAGCGAACCAACTTCGCCCGCAAGATCGCTCCCGATAACGTGCACGTGAACGAACAACCGGGCAAGAGGTATAAAAAAATCTCGTCTGAGAAGCGTCTGCCGATCTTCGATGGCCAAACAGAGGGGGAAAAAACAAGAAGAAGGCGAGATCGTATCGTGAATCCGGAGCGAATAAAGAACGGCGAGCAATTTAGCGGGGGCACACCGCGCCGCTTGTTTGTCGCTATTTATATCGGCGCACAATGTAACATTTGTACGGGGCTACGAGCGGTCATTATAAATAAATGAACGCTACGTGTTCTTGCACTCGGTTAACGTTAACACTCGCGATCCGTTGTTTGTCACTAGTAATAGCCACCTATTTATAGCGAGCGATGCTGTAACTTTAACGTCGCTCTATTCTCGCCAGATCTGCCTGAGCGTGTACAGATCGATTTCAAAAGCGACCCGACACGGCGACACGTTCGATTCTAATCGACTAATTGAATCGGGATTGGCCGGGTAAGAAAAGGAGAAAGATCGTACGTGTATGTTGTACGGAGTAATACATCCTGCTACGATACCGCAACACGATACGACGCAATACTCGATTAGGGGTTACCGGGCAGTTAATAATCCTGTTGGCACGACCCGCACGATTGACTCCAGCGACCGATCACCGCAAGTCCGAAGTCCGTCACTGATTCCGTTACGCGACGTCGGCGTCGGCGTCGGCGTCGGCGTCGGGCCGCGAGATTTCGCGAGAAATAGATCGAAAGGCAGCTGCATCCCGTGCGCTGACTCTAGCAACGAAACCGTCGCACTTTCGACTGCCGGATAATCTCGATCCCTTGATTCGACTTCGCACTCGAGACGCGTCTCAATGGCGACGGCCAAAGAAAATTTGGCAGTGCCGTACTACGTACATACTGGGCCACCGTGGGTCGCGGGGATAGAGCAGCTACACGAGAGCGCGCGCGCGCGCGCGTCCGTGTGAGCCCGTATACTTATACGCTTTCCCGATGTGTCAGCTCTCGCGTGTTTGCATGTCGGTAAAGTGTCGCGACAATAGGACGCCGAGTAAATGAGTAATATGATCAGATTAAATGTAATTACTTAATTAAATTAGTATCTCTTTATCTGCCGGGCCTCGGCCTAATTATCGCGTTCGCGCTTTCACGGGCCGCGTATTATTTTAATGGATGAAATGTAAACGCAGGCGGGTGGTCGAGAGCCCCGGAGGCCGGCGCACGTTCGCGTTGAGCAGATTTCGAGGGGAAAAAAAAAAAGTGTTTGCTCGCGCGGATCGATATGACCAGACCAGATCGACTGACATTACGCCAGGTGATATCGCGTATAATTCCTTTGTAAATAACGGCTTGCGTCGATGTCTACGGATTAGCCATCAACATGCCATGCCGGTACGTGATCGTAGAATTTAGCATTTCCGATGACTAAAGGACGCGTAACGCGGCCGCTTAAATTTCCACTTACTTAGCCTTATTGTTATTAGCTCGGAGCCCGTTCGGCCGGGAGTCAACGTGACGGACGACTCAATACGCGCATACCGCAGATTATTGTTCGCGGCGTGATACCTTGATCGATCGATCGTGGGTGGTCAGTTCTTTCGAGCGACTTCCGTTACGTCCTCTGCAAAGTCGATGGACAGAAACGGGCGAGCGAACAGAGTTGTGTGTGGGTGCCCTTACGTACGGGGTGGCCTGATTTGTATTCACCGGCACAAGGTCGTTTGCTAACTCGATGAAAAGCCACATCTTCCGTAGCCATCCCCCGACGCCCGCGCCGCCTCTCGATTGGCTGCGCTCTGAATGTGAAAGCGCGACCGAATTGTCTTGCAGAGACAAAGGAACATGTAATTTCCCAAGTTTCCGCACCGGGCCCGCGTCTCAAAATATATCAGAGCCTTGAACTTTGTACATTTCGCAGGGGGAGGAGGGAAGATATGGGCGGGCATAAACAACGATCGCGCATTACGTGCTCTTGTCTCATGCAAATAATCGCACGCGACATCCCGCGGAAGAGGATTCCGTCGTGACGTGGCTGATGGAAATGTCGTGCGTCAATAGCAATTAATTCGATCTGCCTATTGCGCACTTTCACCATTTCGTTGCGCGCCAAAGGGTGGAGTCGGTTTCATTGCCGACAGACTTTGCTCCACTCTTCCACTTCCTTCATGAACCTTAATTCTGTTAGGCCTGCACCTGCAGTTTATCTGCCCTGCGACACACGGCATGCCTGTCTGACCGTCGCCGTCGCCGTAGCGTCTTTCGAACCTTAAATCCGACTCTCGGCTTTATTTAATTTCGCAAACGTTCCTGCCGACCACAACAAAATCTGCGGTCCGCCGAAATTTCTACAACTGATAAGGCTGCTTTGAAATTCTTAAACCCCGACGACAGGGTATGTATTTGGATTCCTCGCACCACGAGGAGGAGACTGACGGCGCGCGTCTCGAAAACGAAAATATTTTTTTCGCGCTCGTCCTTACCGTCTTGTTTTCCTTTCCGAGCGGAATCAGGCACGTGCAGCCATCGGGGCTTATGCGCTGTGCGTCATCGGGCCGGTTAGCAATAATAAACCGCCGAATGGCACGATATAGTAGCCTTGGCAAAACAGCGTTGAGCAGCGTTACAAAGATCGATACGCACCTGAGCCACCTGTCAGCCGTGGCGACACTGGCGAGTTGGCGACCGACATTGACTTGGATCTACGATTGTTCGCCGCCAAATTTCAATGATGCTCTTTCTCTACTTTCTCTCCCCAAAACTGCCATCATCAATTCTCGATATCTGCAATAGCATTGATATCGGCTCGAATCTGTTATTAACCGTGTCGTTCGACCATCGACAGGTTCTTCCTCGAATCATTCTCCTTTGGCCAGTTTACGTTTTTAATAAGGTTGGCCCGTTACGGACGACTACTCGACCGCTCGCTCGTCGGACAATAAAGACGCGTACTGTGAGTCTGTAAGAAGTAGGAGGGCGCGTTGTGCGGAGCACGTGCGCCGATTCGGCCTTTACGGGTGTTCCGCGGGGCACGAATATCAAGGAACGTCCTGTTTAACGACTCTCCTTTCTTTTATTGCCCGCTGATTGCGCGCGAACCGACCAAATGTATTTCGGATCCAGGTCGGCCGCGGAAGATTGGTGAACGAGAGGGCGAGGAAAAAAAGTGTAGGGTACATGTTGACGCTATCGGTGTGTGCCGTGCAACGTCTCAAACTCGGCTGTAATTGGCCTAATGAAAAGAACATCCGTGTCTATGGAGGCGTTCCTGGAAGGCGAGAGTAGGAGCGCAGCGGTGTGCGGCGAGTAGGTTGGAAAATATTTTCAAGGCGAATTCTTCGCACGGTCATGCGGTCGGGTAGGCGGCCGTAAATCAAACGGGAACAAATAATATCGCGGGCCCCGGGTAGGTTCCGTAATGAAATTAAGTTGCCGCAGCGCAAACAAAGGAGCGAGCGAGTGGCCGAACGAAAAACATCGTAAACAGCCAGGTAGCAGCGGGCCAAATATTTTGTATCCGCGAAAGAATAAACGGTACCCAATTAAGAAAAGGATGCCTTGTAATACCGCCGAGCACGATACCTGATTGCACTCAACAAAGCACCTGTCAGACATAAACTACGGTAATCCTTGAGATGCTGAAAAGCATGAAAATTCTAGCGGCCTGCGCCGATTGTACTGACGCTGTCAACGCATACGTGACGGTAGAATAATAATTTCAATAAAGTAATTCGATATCTTCATTAATGGCATGTAACTTTCCGGCCGGGTATCGGTTGCGCAAACGTCCGCATAATATGAACCGAACGTATGTACGAATCGAGATAACGAGGTGCACAGATGACACTGCAATAGTTAATTGTCAGTGGCCGCGCTGGAATATCAGTATTTAGTAGCGCGAGGTAAACGTAAACACATTCGGCGAATTACCATAGCTGCGTTATTACACGGACAGGCGATAATATGCCTCCGTCGCGAATGGTATATTTCGGGACTGTAAGCGAGCGTGTTTGTGTTTGCTCAAGATCGATGCGATACCGAAAGCTTTAATACTGGCATTTCTGATAGCTCTCGTCGCTCGCGTACGGGTCCATAGTCGGGCGGAACTCGCAGAATGGCTTGGCAAAAAACTCGTGCATGGCGGCCGCGCTAATTGACTACGACTACGGCGAGATATTGGTGGAATATTTTAATTTTTCTCGTGGGGTCATGCACGCATCTACTCCCACCCGCTGTTTATTCACGTGCGCGAAACATGTACTCGTACACCTACATATCGATAGATACGATGTGCACGATAATAGTGGGTATAAAGTATAAAGTATAAACGTGTACGATGTTTGCGTGCGCTTCGTCGCTTTTATTTTTTCATCGGCCGATAGTGTCGAAGTAACAATCGGCAAATGGCGAGAGATGTCGATCGTTTGTCGCGGGCTTCTTTTACCACCAATGTCCTATTCCGCCGTCCCCATTCCTCTTTTCCGCGCCTCGCTCCCCGACCCCTCGGCATTCGCTTTAATAACACGACGGCCGCTGAAGTCGCTGAAATTATGCGCCTGGGGATGTAAAGGGAAAAAACGGGGGAGAAGAAAAAATGGCGCGCGGCAACTGCTCGAAGCAGCGGACACTTTGCATACCGGCGAGAGAATTCAACTCGTTTCTAACGTTATATTATGCCATAAAGCACGGAGAGCATTACGTGCACGCACAGGACATGGAGCATGCAGCATGCAACCACCCTGCTTGCCGAAGGAGCGAAAAAGTATCGTACAGTCGGCCGTAAGCGGTGTAAACAATGCGTCAAGTAGACGCCGTAGACGGGACTGACGGGAGTCGAGTACTCGAGTAGCGATGTTTGCAAATTCTGGGGACAGTCAATTAAAGTCGTGGAGACCGCTGCAATTTTCTTGGCAATATTTTTACCGGCGCCTCCTCCTCGAAGGACGCTGAGGAGACCGCTGCAACCGAGAAACTAAGAAAAGTTGATTCCCGCCGTTCTTGCGGTGTGATGTCAACTTCCACCTGTCTTGGACGATGGGATTACAGTCGGCGCGGCGGGGAGACGGCAATTTTCGTCGTCGCCGTGGTTCCGTCTCGTGCGATATCAGACCAAGGTTAAGTTCTTCCCACGACGTGTTTTCGTCACTCGATCGGCAGTAAACACGGATTGCCGTTTCGAAATGTAAACGCGCCCGGATGGCTAGCGTGCCTCTCTCTGCCTCTCTTCCAACCTCTCCACGTCGACTACTGCGCCCTTTGGGAGAGCCGGAAGAAAACATTTACATTGAGAAAATCGCGATGTCGCATGTCGCCACGGTGAGAGAGATAAGTTCTCATTGCCGAAACGAGAGCCGTCACTCTTTGATAACGTCGGCAAATTTATGACGACGATGACGATCGTATATAAGTCGTATCTCAGCTCCGTATACAGAGAGAGGGAGCGAGAGAGTCAGGTTTCCTCTTTCGTAATACGGTCTGACGTTTGGCCGGAGTGGCACTGCCACGAAATGTTTATTAGATTCGAGCGGCGCTATGTTTCGTCGAGCTTATAGACATGTTAAAAGCGCTGCTTGAATTTCGCCGGCTTAAATCCGAACGTTTATGACCGTCCGTAAAGAGGACGGTGCTCAAACTTACGACTGTTCACCCTCTCTGGATTATTTCGCGCCAGCGCGGCGTCTTATCGTGGAACCTAGTGCTAGTGCCGGAGTACGGACCCGTGCGTTATGGTACCTTGACAAATTAAACGTTGAGTCATTTTATTACTGATCACACTGTCGGAGATCGGTCCGAGATCGAAGAGAAGGTTGTCTAAAAAATTCGTACTTCCTTGCAGAGCACCATCGCGTCCCACAGCCCATAGCCATAGCCCATGGCTGAAGTACACGCTACGGGGAACATCAATCACCTCCGGCTTTCTGGTACTTTCCAAGTAATTAATCACGCGCCCATTGTTCGAACCTTCCTATGTGCTCGTGATAACGCGTTATCGTAATCCGGGGTGATCCGCATCGTTACGCGCGAATGCGTGTGCCCCGGTATGTGTCCAGTGTCCAGTATTATATTCTAAACCATATATGTATAAATATGTGTCGATAGTATCGCGGAAGTTCACTTTACGCAGCCGATCGGCCTTTCATTCCTGAGAGTTACTATTATGCCAAGGCACAATACACACCGGCGAGTGCCACGTTTCGAGAGCACGGTGTCAGGATCGGCCGCTGTTCACTGACAGTCGTTCGACGCGTGATTCAATATTTTTTAGCTAGGTCGGGCCCAGTGAACTTCACCTGAGTAAATCTCGTGGCAGGAGCGTGTATTCTCTACCGGCAAGAGGAAGACGAGGATGCGGTCTATATTTATGCTGTCGGAGCTTTCTCGAAGTAACCTCGCTCCTCTTTGCGCCTAATAATCGCGCGCGAAAAATCGAGACGCTTATCATGCTTGGCCGGCTACGTATACACGGATCCGCGAACGGTCGCGCAATGTCGATAAATAATTTCTCAGCTCCCCTCCTTCCTCCACGCATCACGCTTATTTTTTTGTTTTTACTAGGCCACCTGGCAGATAACGTCAGATGGTACGCGCTTTAAATTTTGCCCTCTCTGCGTTCGTCTAAATCAAGATTAATGAAAACATTGCGCTGGTGTTGTCTCATTTCTCTCTCTCTCACAAATTTGCCCGCGTGTATTAACAGTCGCGTAAGTCGCGCACGGGATTATGTAAAGAGGGACAATTTTTCTGTTTTCCCGCCTGTGTTCTCAATAAATATCGTGCGGTTACTTCATTGCTCGCGATAGCAAACACTCGCCGGCGGCGTTTTGTAATTTTCCACTGTTCCATCGTTCGCGCGGGCATTTCATAGTACGCTTCCTTATTCGTACGCTTTCAACTGCGGTAACATCGTTATACGTATCGCGAATAACGCGACAGTAGTGGGACAATAGTGCGATAATGGTGCTTAACATCCGGTCGCAATGACAATCTGCAAGGGCATCTCCTCGCTGCACTTTGCATGTCGCGATGATATTGCCGGAAAACCATAAAAGTGGAAAATCATTTCCACATCTGGACGTCATAGCATTCAACGCAGTCAAGGTGATTAGGAAAATTGTTCTCTAATGGTACCTAACGATAAATAGTAAAAAAGCAATGTTGAAGCTTTGCACCTACTCAGTTAGGGCAATGTTATTTTCAACCAACTTTAAATGTCACTTAAAATCAGCAGCATTCTAGGGAAGGATTGACGCTCGCAGTCAATGTATTAATATAGAAGCGGCAAATTTAGGAGCAGAGTGCAACAATCTGTCACCGCGATATCTCCTCGGCCACGAAATACATAATACATCATGCATGCGTATATTGCGCGTAACGTATTTTTACCATGGAACAAAGTTCAGAAACGTCCGATTTAATCTCGAGGTCCAGCGAGCCGACTATACCCGCCCGCGCCGCAGCCTGTCCGGATCCGCTGAAACGGCCGGGATAAAGTAGCCGAGAATCGTTATTGCGGTAACTTCGAGACGGTCAGTAATTAGCTGCAGTTAACAGGTGGTAATTAAAAATTCGTCCCGGTAGACGTCGTCACGCGGCAGTGTTTGCACGGTGCATAACTTGCTGTCGCGATGGTAAAGATTCCTTCCTCTCTCTCTGTCTGCTGCTGAAAAATCGCAGCGGGAAGGGTGTTGAAGAACCCCCGGCATCGATGGCCGTTAGAGGAATTCCGAGAGGGGCAGCAAGCGTAAACGAGATAATGCGCCTAGCGCCGTAATGAGAGGGAGTTGATAGTCGAACCCTCTCGCAAATAGCGGAGAAAGTGCCGCACGCCGGGTTTATCCGCAATTTAGATTGCCGTTAGAGAGTTCCGTGCGATATTGGTACGTGTACGCGTATGCATACCTTTTTTTAGGCTCCTCCGGCCGCGGGCCGCGGGCCGCGGGCGTCTCCCGATGCGACGCACTTTACGCGGGTGCGCAGGTCGCAGGTGGCACGTATAAGCGCCACGTGGGGGGTCGACGACGGTCATTCGACGGGGATGGCGGACATTCTCAACCCGTGTATTCATGACGTTTGCCCGGCACAAACGCTCGACGGGCCGCGTGCCGCGTGTAAACGTACAAATTCTCTAACAGACACACACTCTCCCTTCAGCTCCCACTTTCTGTCCGGAGATCGTATCGTAAATTTCGCCTACCGCGGCAGCCGTGTAAATTATATGTGTGCGGGTTGGCGGTCGTCTATACATTTTTATTATCTATTTAGAGAGCATCTATGCGCAGCTTTCAGGTACAACGATGGCGTATCTACTTTCTTGCAGAGACCATGGCTAATGTTAGCTCGCGAGACAGACGCGGAAGACACGCTCTCCCGCCTTCCAACGATTTTCAATAAAGCATGAATGTACTCGACGCGCGTATAAATATAAATGTCAGGAGTGTAATGAAGTCAGTCTCGCTCTCTCTCTCTCACTCTCTGCATCCGACGCTCAACCGTAATAAAGTCTTCGCGCCGAACGATACCGTGACACCTAAGATTGATCTTTAGACGCAACACGTCTAAAGGCTCGCACGGCATAAACAACAAACGCAGCACGACGTAGTATATCTGAGAGTACCCTTTACCGTCGAGCTTCGATAAAGACTGGTGGTACACGGTCCAGGCGTAATCCAGTGCGCGGAGTCAGACACTTCTTGTAAGGCAAACCACGTGCAAGTAACGTGTACCTTACGTGGTGGTCGGCTCGATAATCGATACACGATTAATCAACTTACACGTGATTAATCAATGTTCGCGTTGCACCAAAACTTTACGACTTGAACCCGGAGTTCAGCGGCGGCGCCAAGTTAATTACACGGCTAGGTGGAAAGGAGAAAAAGAGGCAAAGAAGCAGAAGGGGTCTCGAAGTCTCCACGTGCGTCAACTTCTGCCTTTGCACTGGCCAAAACTCAATTTTGCCCTGATACATGCGATCTCGGCGAACAGCGTATTCTCCGGTGCGTTTCGATAAATTGAGAATGAGATCGTGGGATCGAGTAACGCTTCGAGAGGGTGCAGAGAAATAGAGTTCGAACGAGAGGGGCTATAACGTTATCCAAAAGCGTGTGCAACCTAAGGATAAGCACGAATGTTAAACGACGCAGGTGGGAAGTTGTATGCTAATGTAGCTCCCGGCTCTTGGTTACAATGCCAATGCTCGTGCGTCTGTGGGTGTGTGTGTGTGTGTGTGTGTGTGTACAAAACTTGGATTTATCCGTTCGGGTCCACCTGAGAACACAGCTGCATATGTTTACACCTGCGAGAGACATCGGCTTTTTGTTAGTTTCCGCATGAGCGCGCGCACGTGTAACCGCCGCGAGCTGTGGGAGACGACCTTAATGGAGCTTAATGGAATTAAGTGTTTTGCGGCAAAATGCCATGCGATTCGAACGTAACATGCGCGTACCAACTCGATGGAGAAGCGTAACGAGATGAGAGAGAATGTTTACCGGGGACGCGGGCGTAAATCGAGCTCTGTTATCACGAGAAGAAACTCTCCACCTGGTCGTTCGATAATTCTTCGCCGGATCGTTACGTGCGGATTACGCACTTGGTCTTTCTCCCCGTCTCTCCTTTTGCCCTTCGGGCTCCGCTTTCTTCGTCTTCCTTCCTTTTTTTTGCTTTTTCGTTTCCGTAAAATCGGCGGAGCTTTAATTGATTGACGTCACGGCACGATTTAAAATGCCGTCGCTTCCGCTCGTTGGCTACACCGTTGACAGACGGCATTAATAACATGGCCCGTATCCGTATTTGTCTCTTCCGATCGACTCGTGTTTAATCTCGGCGAATGCGGAAGACGTCCGTCGACGTTGTCGTCGGACTCGAAATATTTTTGCAGATACGCACCGTGTCAGACTGTGCTGTATTTGTTCTTCTCAATCCACAGCTTCAACAGTCATTGCGTCTCGTACACGATCGTGTGCCATTATACTGATGCGCGCGCGTAATTTTCATAATGAATCAAATGTGTCATCCGCGCTCTCTCCTCGCGAAGCCGTGCAAAAGGAAAAGAAGGAAAATCACAAATCGCCGATAGCAGCGGCAAATATTTGTATAGCGTCGCGTGTAAAGTCAATTTTTTGACATGCCTGATTTATAGCGCCGCGCGGCAAACGGTCGTAGATTAAAAGCACTGACATCAGCACGCGAGGAAAGATCGGCGCCCGTAAATACGTGGAAAGCGTCGCTTTTCGGGCCAACTTATTTACGAGCGACGTTTCTGTCGCGGACTCGTCGACGATTCTAAAAGAAACGAGGCCGCAAACGGTCTTCTCGCCGTCGGGCCAAGTATTAATAAAAAAAAGAAAAGGAGGGGGGGGGGGGGGAGAAACGAGACACAGGAGCGGGGCGCGGCTCAGTGGAAATCGGATTTGCCGTGAATTCGGCATCCACTCGCCGTCCGGGCGGACGCGTAATTTGCGATTTTTATTACGCTCATCTCGCACGTCAACGTTTCTCGCCCGAGCCGAACGATCACGCGTCAACAACGTGAGGGGGCAGAAAGCTGAGGACGAAAAAAGAAATACGGAAAAAGAGGAAGAGATAAAGTTTCGACCCGCTCTCGGGTCTCGAGATCTGTATTTATGGAACTAGGAACGCTTGCCATTGTTTCAAATATATATTACATACGTCTCGCTCGGGGCGTGACGTCACGCGGCGCATACCGTCACGTGAAGAAGAAATGACGCCCGGGCGTAATTTGTTCACGAGCGTACGTTAGTAAGTGGGCCGACTGCCAGAAAGAAAAGAGATACTCGTCTTTGCTCCGCGGGTTCCGCTCGCCTCTCTCTCTCTCTCTTTCCCGTGCCCGTGAGGGCTTACGACGCTTACGCTTACGCACTGTCGTGCCCGCTTCTGGTGGAATGTACAAAACGATCATTGTGCAGGATTTTATGTAAGATGTCTAATTGAACGTATTTTGAATTTGATGCAAATCGATGCAGCACGGAATAAGTGAGAAATGATTTGTTTTTCATATTCCTCGCTTTGACCACTTTCATAATCAACGACACGATCGCGAAAGTTTACAGTAGCATAAGTTATACCTTGTTATGTGAGCGACACAACGTGACGTAAGAAAGCGATTCGTCTATATAACGGTATCGACGGTAGGGGGTAGTTTCGTATACGGTAATATTTTCCAACGGTATATGGATTGGAAAGCGCTGTGGCATCGCTATTACGTGCACGCCAATATTTCGAGAATGTATATCTGGATGGACGGGCGCTTGAGGTGCGGCACAGCAATAATCAATGAGAGCCGTATGACAGAGAACGCGCTTCGCGATCATTGCTACGACTTACCGAGAGTAATCTTCTCGTTGTTCTCGAGAGGTACGACGAGAGTCCGCGATATTTCTTGTACGACATCGACACGGTTTCCACGGTGAGTGAAGAGGTTGCGCGAATATCGTATAGAAATTCGAGCAACGCGGCGGGGTTGGTAGAGATTCTCCTCTCTAGCGTGACCTCGATACGCACCACTGGCAATTGCGCTCCCTTCCACGAAACAACATATCCTTTTCAGCACTTAATAATTTCGGAATATTTTGCAGACAACGCGGCGGCTCACTGATGAACGTCACTCGCAATCAGGAAGAACGGTCACCGTTGCAAATAATAGGCCGAAAGTGCATCTAACGTCCCAGCAGAGACGTAACCGTATACTGATACGCGCGGCATGGTCGTACGCAATTAAATATACACGGTGTCTTCGGAGAAACGACGTCGTTCGCACGTCATACGGAAGGCGCGTGCACGCTGGTTCCTTTATGGTTACCCTCTCTACTCTCTTTCGGCGTCCCTCTCCCGGCTGCGTCACCGTCGCTCCATTTTCCTCCTTTTTTCATTGCCGCGATGAGAGATCGAGGCGACGATGTCGGCGATGTAAAAAGAAAATAGGTCGTCCGAATTTTACGATGCACCGGCGTCACTTTCGTGGGCGAACGAACTGCAATTACGCGTATACGCGTACATGTGACTGACGTAAGACCGGTGACGGTGGTGTTGGTCGCCGCGTCACAGTGCCATTGATTATAATGTGTGGAGAACGACCGTCGCGTCGTCGTATTTCGTCCGGCGTATTCTTATCGGACCGGAGAGGCGTTTTTCGCGTGGGCGAGACATTTAGAGAACGTCTTCGATATGCGAGAGAAGCAGCCGATGACGCGCGTTGCACGAGGTCCGTCGTCGCGAGCAACTACCTACCCACCTACCCACCATTCAACGCATCTGCGGCGTTCATCGTCTCGGGACTTTTATTGCGCGGGAGTCACTCCTTTCGTGGGCGTGCGTGAAGATGTACGAGTTGACGGCGGCCAGTTGACGCTCTCACCGTTGTCGGGTTTCCACGAAGGAATGTCACCCCCGATTATCTCATCGCTGGCCGTAATTCGTTATTCTCATTACGGGGCAAGGCGTTGGTCACGGTACACATATTGAGCCGATGCGCGATCTGTCGATTCGTACTGGGCCGCGCTGCCATAATTAATTATCGTTGCGAAGCCGGCGATGCTCGCAGGATGTGCACTGTACTCGACGTACGTACGCGATGTCCTGCCCAAATGACGTCAGTACACGATCGAATCGTGTAAAGTTATACGAGTCTAATCTTCACTGTATGCCCATACCCATATGGTCAGACGTCACGTACGTATGTGATCACGTAAAAACTCTTTTCCTGGTGGGCGGATTGCGGTCGATGCTGATAACTGAGCATAACGAGAATTTCAGGCAGATAAGGATTGCGAGACGCCACTTTCGTCGTCGGTCATGAAACCGCCATTTGCAACATTATTCTGTGTTCGTTGATTCTACTCCACGATTAGCCAAGCATAATTCCTTAGCAACGCCTTTCATATATGTATCGCCCATGTGTGCCGTGCCACCTGCATCGGTGGATTCACCGGCGAGATACAAAGCTGCGAGCTGCGAGTCCTTGGAGTCGACAATGTTGTGTCGTGTGAGGCACTAAATTGATTGCTCTTCTGTACCTTCGATCTACTGAATCATATCAAAGGATCCCCCGTACGTGCTCGCGATCTATCTTAGCGCGCACTGCTAGTATGCAGATGCTCTACATCCTGTCCGGAAGCGAGCGGAAAGATTGTCCATTCTGGCGCGCGCGGTGCAAGGGGGAAATAGGCGTCGCGAACGATAAATCCGGTCGAGCTTTTAGCCTCCTGCCGATTGGCTCGCTCGGCCGTACAATATAGTTGATGGTTGCAACTTTGTTGAGCAACTTTGGACTCGGTTGAAAGAGCCGCGCGACAAGAAGCGTCTTCCCTCGTCCAACCACGTCGGGCCGTGCCATTATTCACGCACGAGTCTTTAAGGCAGCCCGAGAGCGTGAGCCGTTCGAAATCGGGCATGCGATGCAACAAAATCGTCGAGCAAAATGAGAGCGCTGCGGAAAATTGTGGATTGATTAATAATTTCGCGGCAACGCGCCCGACAATGGAGCGGGTAGCAAAAAAATGCCCGTTTCGTCGAATCACGCTCGGGACAGGAGGAACGTTCGCTATATTCCGTGCCAGTACGTACGGAGCCAGCTACATATATCGAAGCAACGGCCTCCGCCACTTGGTTGCAATTCATGACGGGCTGCAAATTACAACGGCAACGAAAAAGCGTGTCTGAGAGCGATGAGATTCAATTTGTCGCGGACAATCGATCCACGGACAAAGACGATATGCGTCGGGACGAAGGAAAGGGGAAAAAGCTGACGACGGGCGTGTAATGTAGCCACCGGCGAATAATAGAGAGAGAGAGAGAGAACGAGAACTTTCCTCTACCGCACAAGGCTACTCTCTCCGGGGAATGTAAGAAATCTAGAAGGAATCTCATCGTATCGTTGCTTACTACACCGAGTAGCTGTTACAGTTCCGCCACCGCCGAAGCTTGCAATATTCATTCCATAATATGAGATACGCGCGCCGCATTCTACACACTTACTTTTACGGGGATCCAATCTCCGGAATAATGAACAGTATCATTCCGTTCGTTACTGCCTCGCTTTCTGTCCGCTTTGCGTGAAAGCAGCATATTCGCTGGCAAGGAATTATATGTCAGGCCGCAATAACGTGGCTCGGCTTTAACCAGTTGATAAGGGGATAAGGGTTCGTTGAGGACTATTTTCGCTCGACTCCGCCTAGAGTCTAGCGGCATAGCCCGCTTTCGAAATGCTACCACCTGGTGCACCATATTTGCCCAGTCCATTCGGCACAACGACGGAATTGGAAAGAACAGATGGGTGTACGTTTACCGAATGAGATGCATTTGTAATAATCACGCAATGTGCTTGTTCATGAAGGCGAATGCTCGGTATCGCCGAATGACTGGCGTCTAGACGCATTACTCGGACCTGGCACATTGCGGCTAGCTTGCCACCGGTTTGCGATCAGTTCGCGAGCACAGTAGTTACATTGACTCGTGCCTATTTGTATCTGGTGTGACGCATCACGCTTTCCACGACACCATTGTTACGAATACTAAAACGAGATGTTCGGCGTGAGGATTCACTTTTCTGACTGTACGATGTTTCGTAGCATTTGTCGAAATGAACGACACAATTCACTTTCACGCCCTTACCACTGAATTCCTATGTTCGCTATATCGTATGTTAGGGAAGTTAATATGTACTCATGTTGCCAATATTGTAGGCAGCGTTGCGCTCAATGTCGTTTTCGTCCAACCACGATCGCACAGGTGGATAAATTTAAGTGGGACAGCGTGTAGTTTTATTCACCTCTATTTATACACCTGTTACTTCCGTATACAACACGTTGTACGGGTCGATTTGTTCTGTAACTACAGCTGCCTCTTCCTGGCAATAACGTCGCTCGTGCTCCTGGCATCGACTGACGAGCGACGCGTACACAACGCAGCCCAGTCATCGGTCTACGATACGCAACGGCCGTAACGTAAGTCGCAATAAGACTACCTTAAGTGATTCCAATATGCTGTTGCAATTGCGTGCACCTGGATGTAACTGGCACGCTTCTGATACCCGGCTCAATCTCGCTCGTACATCGTGTATGCGGCTGACCGAGAAATTAATCGTGCGTTCCATTCGATTCCGTTAAATCGCATGGCACGAATATCGCTTCCCAGGAAAAATCTTCTGCAAGCGTTCTGTGAAAATTTCATGCCATTGTAGAGCGTGCGTGCGTAGATTTATTGGGGAAAGTAACCCTCTTAAAGCAGCCGCAGATCGTAACGAGGGGCAATTTGCAGTTGCTGAAACGAGTTTGGGGGTGCGCGGAATTTTGGATGTAGTGTGTGAAGAAAAAAAGGGAAAAAAAAAAGTCAACTGCTCGTAAACGTTGGCACGTGCAAACGTCCTTACTGATACCTCGCCCTCGGTGCGGAACACGTTTTGAGACGCGCGATAGTACGTGACCGGCCGTCGTGAAACGTATTTAGTGAAGCGCTTTCCGAAACATTGCCTAGTCCACCGCCTGCGCTCTTCATCTTCTTTTCCCTCCCCCGTGTGGCGAACGCGTCGACGAGCACACGACGAAGAGAACGACGATGACATCGACATACCTTCGTGTTGCTGGCATCGACTGCTGAACGGCGTGAGTGTACCGACAGCGGCCGCTATATTTACCTTAGGAAAAGCCGCCTTGCCAAGTCGAGTAAGGTGTCGCGCTAGCATATAGCAGCCGATGCACCGGGCGCCGCGCCGGATAAATCCGGTTCGATACTAGAAGGCGACACGGCATAAACATAGACGACGAGACAACTGCGGCCGAAAAGCGGTCCTCACAATGGCCGAGATCGGACGTTTGCGTACTTGATTGCGAGTTCTGACAATTGACATTTCGACCAGACAACGCTTTGTAAAACGCTTACTTGAACGGCAGGCTTCGAAGTCGCGTCGCAGATATAACCGTAGTTATTATAATAATTCATCGTAGTATCGATGAATCAACATCGGCATCGAGAAGCAAAACGGCCTGATTCACGTATCGGGCATAAGGACACTGCGTCGGCGATGACATCGGCGGGAACTGAATTTCTGAGTCATTAGACGCCGGAATCGCGGTGATATCATTCCTTACGAGACGCAGTACATAAGCATAAGCAGTTTCATGTTGCGCGCCGCGGGCCGCCAACGCATCCTTATCGATGCTAGCATCAAATTCGACCGGGTCCGTCGTGTGGACGTGACATAACGTATTCCGCCTTCTCGTCGACCGGTGAGTGGGGGGAGGGTAAGAGTAAAGATAGCATTGCGGGTACATCTCTCGGGTTAGTCTCGCGGTGCTAACAGAGTTAGGTCGGTTATTTCCGTCATCTCCCGCGGGGTTCACGACCCGTAGGCTTCTTCCGTGACGTAATACGTCGCGTCGCTCCGCGCAGGTGAGACATGATCTGTGTGGTACGGGGCGGTCATATCGGGCGTTTAAGTGGAAACGCTAGGACACTAAATATTACACGCCCTCTTATACCCGCAGCTATTAATTCTCTGACGCGTTGCCTGGATCGATGAAAACTGTGGGCAAAATTAGGCGGCATCGGTGAGAGACATTTCGTCGCCTCGTTACAGAGGATCGTCGCAGGCGGCAGGGAGGAGGAGTAGAGTGTCCGCCGAATGAACGAGCAGTCGAGACGAATAAGCGTGCGCTAATCGTTCGGCTAACAATGAGGGCGCGCGGTAATTAACTGAGAAACCCGGCGAAAGTCGGGAAAGCGAGGAGCGATCCATCTTACGCGTTCAACAGGTATCCAGATCAATTCCGAGCGGGGAATGAAGAATCGCGCGTTCTCGATGACAGCGAGACGCATTTATCCTCTTTCATTACGCAAAACGACAGGTGAATAGGTAGACCTTTTGATGTGCTACTCTGCTCCGTAAGAAGTGAGAAGAATAAGAGGCAGCGATACGACGTTGAAATGAAAAGCAAGGCTGGATCGGCGGGGATCGCCGTCTTCCGAGGCAGGCTGAATTTGCGATACAATCGGGCTGATTGTCCCTCGTGCAAGCCGCGGAGTCATAACATCGACGGCCGCAGTCCACGTGGGGCGGATTCCCCTTTGGGGAATTCTCGGCATTCCCGATTCTCCATTCCGGACTCCATTCTAGGCGACCTGTCGAACGCGAATGTCTTCGGATGGAATTCCGGCGGAACATTGCGCCGATAGCCTCGGTGCGCGCAAGTGGCAGCTCGTTAAATTAAAGCCACCCCAGTTGTCGTCGGGCGCTCCAAACTCGGGACAGAAGATTGCGATTCTCCGGCAAGAGTTTCCACGGAGTGGAGCGGGTCAGACAGGAGGGATTGGCCAGACAGGAGAGGAAAGTATACGGCGCGTATATTCCGCTGAAACATCGATACGCCCGCGCCCTCTCGTTGCATCCCGAATGAATGCCGCTCTCTAGTTCGCTCCTTCTCGCTCGTAGACGACAATCTGATGCTGTTCCATATATATTACAGGCTCTTTTCTTCTCCTGGCCGGGTAACGTATGCGCGCATAATATGCGCCAGTGTATAAAATATCCGGCGCTTGCTATTTTCGTGCGTGGGTGCTGATTCTCAAACGTAGGTACCGCGCCATCGTTGCCGCCGACGTTTGATAAAATCATTATGACGATCGCAACTTCATAACGTTCCAAGTTATCAAAGGAAAGAGAAGACATATACGTCACTCTTCCGCACACAATGCCCCGCTGTCATTTCATCCTCGGTACGGAATAGCGTGCGTGTAACCTAAATGAGCGAGCGAGGCTGAAAATAAGAAATCTGGAAAGATGGGAGAATGGCGCAAGAAATGCCGAGCGTAACGAGTGGTTAGTTGACGGAGAAGGCAAATACCAGTGCCTCGTACCGCTAAGCTAAGGGGTTATAAAGCCCATGGCGTAGCGTATGGTGCCGTAAACAGATGAATCTTTTTCCGCACGTCGAGCGTCGAACGCGACGTCATAATTTGGACATAAAGTGGGCTATATTTTCCTCTCGTCACGTCATCGGGCCGTACACGCGTGTCAGGAACGAGGACGTGCGCAGGAGAAGGAAAACCGCTATGCGGGCGAGCGGAGAAGATCGTGAGGACGGTGACAGTGAGATGGGCGGTGAGAGAGGCCAGAGTCCGGTAACAGACCGCCACTATATACGAGAGGTGACCAGAGGCCCGTAAGCCACATCCGATACGGGCATTTCTGTCGCACGGCCGTACCAGATAAATAATACCCGTACGTGCGGCGGCGGCCGCGGCCGCGGCGGTTTCACATACTTAGACAAATCAGGCTCGTTACGCGACTCTTATTGAAACCTTAGCCGCAGATACCGCTCTGATGGAAGGCGGAGGGGTCAGAGGGGGACGAATGGGCCGCTCCGTCGTGCACAATATCTCTCGCGGTACTTTGCCCCTTCTCTCTTTCTTCTCTCTCCTTCGATCCGCGTTCTCTCCTATCCCACGATGTGCCCGGAGTACGTTAAACCCTACTACTATCGATATATACCCCGCCGCAAAGAGTCGTCGATACGTGTATACGTGCCGATACACACGTACCCGTACGTGTGGGTAACAGTTTCTCGCAGGATCCTGGCGCATTCCAGCGCGCCGTCCGATTCACCCGCGTCTCGAATTATTTTGACATCTGCACGATCTCAACGTTTCCGAAAGTCTTGCCTCGTCGTCTGTCCCCGTTCCGCGTAATCCATTGATACCGTACCGCCCGCCGTACTAGCTGTACAAGCACGGACGATCGAGTGGGCCGTTCGAAAATAGTCGCCGCCGATCTATTTCCGGCGCGACAATCCGCCGAGCGGACTAACACCCCAAACGGCCCGAGAGTGAGAGAACGACGGTAAATAATTAGCAACGGCGGAGCCCACATTGCATATACCGTGTGGAGCGCGCACGGAATGCCTCGCGGGCCTTCTGCGGCATTCCCGGACAGTTATTCGAGGCCAACGTTCGAGCAGCCACGGAGAAGGCCCCTGTGCGTCGTCGTCGTCGTCGTCGTCGTCGAATGTCAACAGAAAAGACGAAAGCAAGAGAATAGTGGGAGGAAGAGTGCTCCTCGTTAGACCAGTGTCAATTAAGGCGCTCCGAAAATCCACAATGCCTCGCTACTACACGGCTTTTCACGAGTTTACATTTCATCCTTGACACGCTGACTGCGGACACCACGGAAACTAGCACGATCTCACCTGTCCAGGTGTCGCGAATAGCTGACGGCCATTGCCGTGGGCTTTTTTCTCCGATAAGTAGTCCGCGGATGACATGATTCCATGTCCTACGGCACGTACGGTTTTGTACATGAGCGCGGAACACATCGTGCAGCCACGATTCCGTTTGATTCACGAGCGTGTACGGGGGCGAGCATACTCGCGGCGCAGTTTCACGCCGCGCGCCACTCCAACTAGGCGGATCGCGAGGGCTATCTGGACGGAATAGTGTCGATGGACCGCCTTAAACGGCAGTCAATTCCGGCATCGAGTGGCGTTTATGGTTCCGCGAGACGTATTTACGATGTGCGAACTGCGCCCGATGAATCGCTGATCCCTTTCAAGTCGTCGGCAATGTGCCTGATTGATCGTACTTTCTCTCGAATTCTGTCCGACGCTAATGACCGATCGCTTTTGGATCCCGAAGCGTTTCATGAAATCAACAATCACCGGGAAACGAGGATTCGGTAGAAGCAATTATATTGATCAATAGATTCAACGTTCCAGCGGGGTAGTCTCCTAAGCGGAAGACGTTTCCAAGCAACTCGAGCAGATCGAAATGCAAAGGCGGCCTGTCGGCCGGAGACGAAGAACGATCAGAAGCGTTCTCGGTACCGACTACATAATGCGTGACTTCGTTTTACGGCGCGGGTAATTAACACGGTCCCGGCTTTGGTGCACGCTTTTTCACACTCGTGCACGCTGCCACGCGAGTGCGCGTGCACCTGCTAGACGATCGTTAATTGACACGAATAGCACGGATTGTTCTTCGAGGACGATGTACTTCGTACGGCAGGACGCGTAAATGGAAAGCGATAAGTAAGGAAATCTTCCATGGAAATCATCGGGGAGAAATGTAGAGCAGGCAGGCAGGCGTAGCAGTACGTTCCGAAAGAATGCAAAACCTCAATTCGTCACACGACTGACACGACAGAAATTTCCACTAATTCTAACAAAGTTAGGTATATCTCGGCTATGCTATTTTCATTGATGTTTTTATCCTTTCCCTGAATTTCGAATGCACTGTCAACGGTGGTACGAAAGTGGTCGGAAAAGTATCGGATGCAAACGGTGTCCAGTTGTACTTTCACTTCTCTTCAAAATATAACGTACTTTTGAAGTAAGGACGTCAGTTATTGAGCCCGTTGCACGTCCATTCCATTATTCCAGTCGCCACTTTTCGAGCTCGAAGGCCAGGGCGTCGATGGTCGATGACGGCGGAGACTGCTCGGCGAGAAATTTAAATGGCGTCGTCGCTAGCAGTTACGTGTATCCTGTTCCTCGGCAACTCTCCGATTGCATCGGTATTTTCTCGAGGCGTGCCCCCGAACGAGGACGCTCGACGCGAGCGAGTCGTAAGCGATTCCGGCAGCATGAGCGGTTTCGCCTTCCGCGTACGTCCTCGCATTCCCCGTCCGTTTTCGCTGATATTTCACAGTCACACGATACCGAGCGCGTGCCTGACATTCGATCGACCATATTGGATGCGCGGCCGGACCTGGATTCGGCACTGTTTTCGCCCTTTCCTTTTTTCACCGACGCGCGACGCCAACATGCGGACAGTTGACTTTAGCGGGAGATGATCCAAGCATTACGCATAGGCGTGCCGCGATACTAATCTTTCATCTTACTTGGAACTCTTTCAGAGATCAGAGATTCATAGTGTCAGAATACGAACAATAGAGTAAACTCCCGCCTAATATCCGCACGCTGTACGCAGTGATTATTGAATGTGCATGCGTTATTGTAGACATGAATTTGCCGTGTGATATAGAGCTGGCATTGGCGCGACACGTTCCTTTTGCATATCGAATCTCTGCGGGGACTAAAGGCAGTGCGCCGCGCCGCGCCGCGCCGTGTGTTAAGGTCACGTTACGCACCGAATGGAATTCCGAGGTTAAGCGAGTTCATCTTGCCCAGGCGGGAGCCAGAACGAGTTCACTGCACTTTTGCGACCGCGTGTCTGCCCGTTACATCGGGGTCGAATCCTGCGGCGAAAGGATCATTAGGGATCACAGGACACTAATTGTAGGAAGAATTTTCGGAAGCTACGCGCATCTTAAGTTCGACCCTTACCTCGGGCCCACGAACGTGGAACAACGAGTAGGGGCCAAAGTAGAGGGAAAGACGTTGTACAGTTTGTAGCCCGAGCGAGGGAATGTTATTTAGGTTGCGAGAAGGGTAGCGAGCTTCGTAATTATGCTAAATTCAGTCCCAATTCGAGCAAGTGCCTGTGCGACGTTCGCTCCGCATACCGGTTAGCAATGATAAAATAACGGCGATGAAGAAGAGTAAGTGGAAAAGGACTAGGAGCGAAGAAGAGAAAGGTGAATCGAAAGAAGGGAAGGGGAGGCTCGGCTCTGCTCGGCTCGGCTGAGACATCGAAACGGGTCCGATGCACTCTCCGGGAGTGCATATCTTGCGTGCACTTTCGTCATCGACGTGCCCCCACACGCGAGAGCGACGGTTTTGCTCGAAGCAAAAGCGAAGAAAACGCTTGGTATCCGGAGAATGCCGGCTAGATAGGAGCGGCCCTTGCCTGCCAGGACGACGCGCAAGGATCCTCTTTGACTGCAAGGAACGACTCCTTGCTACCGAGGTCTTCTCCGATCGAGTGAACCACGGGGGCGGAGGGGGGGGGGGGGGGGAACCGACACACCTTCGAGCGAAACTTCGAGAAGTGCAGCTTGTCTTCGAGATTGCCTTCGCTCTTGGAGGCCTCCCCTCGCGTCGAAGGAGCGCGAGCGCGCGCGCGCGCGCGCGTTTCTGCAAGCTAATGACGTTGACGAAGTTGCCGGACCGCCGCGCCGCGCCGCCGTGGGCGTTTCACTTCGCATGCAACAATGTTTTGCACGGAAATCTGCGCAGGGCGTTCCAGGGCCGATGACGGTCAATTGAAAAATTCGATAAGCCTGTTCCGTGCGTCACCTGATCGCCCGCGACGATAGTGCATCATATTATAACTTGTGATATTAATGATCGTTATTCCTCGTAATATTAACCGTCGCACTACTTTTTCAATTTGTACAAATAATGATGTACGACGCTGGAACATAAATTTCGAGCGTAGCACAATTTTGAGTAGCCTCCCGAGACCCCATAAATTATTCAAGCAAAGGGCGATCTTAAAAAGAAGACAACGGACAGGGACAGGTCCGTATAATTTTTGAATTACTCTCGGGTGTGTTTCGAGTAGCTGAACGTTAATTAATTGGCCGCTGCGCGCGGCGCGGCGGAGTGCGAAGCCGGCGGGGTTAATGAAAGTTTGCCCGCTCGCGCTTTACCACGGGCTAATAACGATCAAGTGAACCGGCAAGCTCGTTGCAATGCTGCCTGCGAAGGACATACTTCGTTTTGCATTCCACGCCTCGCGAAGAGAAGTCTCGCTCGCCGCATTCGAGTAACGGAGTCGCGAGTGGCGAGTCGCAAGCCGAGCAACCACCCTCCGAGCGAGAATGCGCAAACTACCAAGTTAATGGAACTTTTCCTTCTCTTCCGATGCACAATTATCGAAGATAAAGTCAGGCTGAGCGCTGACTGAAACTGACATTGAACTCGGAGATGTCCATCCTGCCCGAAGCGTCCGTAAAGTTGGAGGACTTCGAATCGAGGGTGTCAGTAATCACGAATTTCAACGGACTGGACAGTGTGAAGATCATAACTTCTTCAGGTCAACGTCTTTGTTAAGCTATAGCGGAGGCATCGCTAACTCTGATCTTTAGAAAGTTTGTATTAATTGAAAGTTTGAGAAGATCTTTTTTCATACATGCCTCTTTGCCTAATCAGGGAGCAGAATGAGAAATTATACACGGTGAAACCGGCATCGTTTCGAATGCATGCGATTACTAGAGAGGTTGTTAAAGTAAATACGGGCGGTAAATAAAAGTATCTTCAGCCCGATACACATATTGTTCCGATTGGTGGATGCACGAAAGGCGCGTTCCGAGAATTATTTGTTTAACAGAGCCGTCCTCCGTCGACTTGATTACGGCGGAATAAAGAAGCGTGGCGAGGTAAAGGCTGTCTTCGGGAACGGTGTCCTCGCCGATTGGCAAGGTTGCAGGCTAGATAGTGCACATTCTGCGACTCACCGGTAATGATAGTAATGAAGTACCACCGTGTTCGCGATCATCAAAGAGAAAGGCACGGGTCTAATCGACGTCGTATGACTATCAACTGATGACGTATAAGCGCGGGTGACGGGGGTCAAGAAAATTGCAATTTTAACCCGCCGGCGCCGCGTTACGGAAAAGCAGCCTCTCTCGTCGCGGCAATTCCCGCGCGCTCTCTCTCTCTCTCTCTCTCCTCCTCCTCTTCGCGCGGGGCAAAAGCGCGAGCAGACCAATCGGTGAAATTTATAAAGACGCACGGCTAATGCAGAAATTGTGCTATCGAGCGGTAATGACGATAATAAAGTCTCGCCGGGTCACTCTCGCCCGGCTCAAATCGCATGAATCCAGCGAGGCCACTTTTCGAAAGTGCGCCGCACTGGCCGATCGGCGAGAGGGACCACACACGCGGACTTACGCTCAAACGTTTATGCCTAATCCCGCTCGGCAGTCGCTTTTTACGCGGCAACCCCAGCCGCGACAACAATGAACTTGCCGTGCATAGCTCGTATCCGAAACGCGGCTTCAATCTCTTGGCTGGAACTAACGCGCTGAACTAACAAACTAGTAGCATGAGGCGTCTCGAGAAAGAAAAGTCAGCTGACAACACATTGTCCGGCCCAGCATAAAAAGATACGGAATCTCGAGTGAAGTGCGCAGCCGATTTGGCGATCGCAGCATCGAATTTAGGCGCGTTTATTCCCCGACACAATCCACCGTCTTGCCTACACTTTTTTAAACCCCGCCGGTTGCAGTGCTTCAGATTTCTTAACAGCTCGATCTTCGATGCTCGATCGTCGATGCTGGTAATAAAGTTGATCTTTCCCTTCTACCTACTTCGGCAACGAGAGATCGGACCGGCCCTCGTCTCGATGTTTCAAGTTGATATATCGACGGATAATGATGGTAATAAAGTTGCTATTTCAGTTAACCGCGCGCTAACTTTCTGATTGCTGAAATGTGACGACTGTCGCGGGTAGGCCAGACTGCATTACGAATTACGACGCGAGAATGCCCGGAGAAAATGATCCGAAACGTTCAACTTATAATACCTAAGCGGACGAATAATAATCGACAATGCTGCACCGGCTATCTCACTTGGCAAACTCGTCGATTGCGAAAGGGACTATCAGTTACACCGACTCTTTCGAACATATGCGAAAATGTTTGTAGGTAGTTGGCGCGATGGAACGAGCATGATCGAGATAACGAGATAAAGTTGCTGCTTCGACCGACTGACCACTATCCGGTTGCAAAAGAGCGTAGCACCCACACGGCGCGACATTTACTTTTTCGAATGAGATACAGTCCCTTGTGGGAGACACGGTCGGCAGGAGTGTGGCAGATATTAACAAGACCAGGTAACGAGATAAAATGACTATTTTTGTCAGTGGCATGCTATCTTTTCAGGAGTGAAACGTTGCAAGATAAACTTTCGACTTATTTCCAAGTTAACGATACGGTCACGCAACAACGTCATTAATAAATGGCACAGAACTGCGACCAGTGCAGGTTAATAAACGGCACAATGTTGTTATTTCGGTTTGCAGCAGTCACTGGGTGGGATTGATTTTTCGACTTGGCGCGTTCACGTGCAGCAAGGAAGAGGAATGGCGAGCGGGTATACAATCAAATTAAGATGCTAAGAATAACGAGATAAAGTTGCTATTTCGACGTCACGACAGTCACGGATAGTACAAGTTACATTTTCAACACGCGTCTCTGGCATGCCGCGTGTTCCCGTGTGAAAACGAGAGATAATTACGTGGCACGTCCGTTTGCCATCTAATGTGTACAATTATCATGCGAAAGTAATTAATAAATAACGCATGCGGAGTTGTTAATTTAGGTCGCGAACTTTCCGATTGCAAAAGAGCACGACATATGCAGTTAGGAGTGGCTGCTTTTTCGAATCGTCAACGGTATCATGCCGAGAAAGCAAATGTCTTGGCTATAATAGTGCTCGAGCGTAAAAAAACAATGTTCCTACCACCGTGTGTCGAAGGTTCGATTGCGACAGAGTGAAACTCGGCGAACTACACATTTCTGTAATGTTTGAAGACATTCAACTGACGCTCGAAAGCAGGTGAAGATGTTCGTAGACGTTTGAAGAGATTCGAAAGTAGCTGAAGTCAAGCGGTACGGCATTCTACGTTGCTTGACGCGGAGTGCTAGTAGCGGTAATGTTGTTGGCTTGTTTGCAAAGTTTACTTTGCGTCCGCGCACGGCTCTCAAAGATAACGTGGCCGAATTATCTTGCACGAAATCTGCGCGTTGTCGAACGCCTTCCGACTTCCCGATCGATCTCCGATTTTCTTAAGCAAAGGCGCGCGCGGGTTAATCGCGTTTCTGTGTCAAAGTCAAGTCTGTTCGTAGTAATATAATTGACTTGCCGATCGTTAAAGGCGGCAGTAAAATCTCGTGTGTTATTCTTAGCCGAGTCAACGGTCAACCGAGAGAGCGGCAAGCAGCCTTCAGGTGTGGCTTACGTAAAACCCCCGATCAAACGATCGCGATCCTACCTTTAGATTATTACTGAACGAAGCAGATAATGGCCAATGTGCATAGAAAGTGGCAAAGTTCCTGTTACCTCCGATCGTAGCTTGCTATCTTTCTCGCCTTCATTTACTGCCACTTTTTTGCCACTTTCTCCTCGAGTGGCCTCGCGATATCTTAACGCGGTTTCTGGCACAAAGCGGTGGAATTTGGCTGCTATCTCGTGCGACTTTTTTTTTTCAATCGACGACCGGCCGTCGTTTTTCGTTTTTACCGATTTTCGGCATGCCGCAACGACTTAGTCGTGCTTCAAACTGACCGCCAGTGGACTTTCCAAATGCCGCCGTTTAGAAGAACGAACGCAGAGGCTGATCACACGGACCGAAGTGTGGGATCAGCCATTAGCCTTCTCTCTTTCTAGTGTAGCCCCCTTCCCACAATTGCTTAACATCATTCGACTCTTCCATGCGCACTATCATTGAACGTTCCCCACAAACTTTTCGCTCTTACTTACAGGCCGATCGATACTAGGCGATCAAAGGGAGCAGAACGCAACGAATCCGGAATATCGCTCACTTTATCGGCAAATATACATACGCTCGTGTGTGTGTGTGTCCGCTCGCTGAAAGCCGTGGAATCAGAGGGAGTGAAAAAAAAAATGCATCCGCGTTGCAGTCACCTTTCACGCCGGCTTACCTTGTGCGTCCAACGTAATGGAATATTATTAAACAATCATTCCTAGACTGCCCCCCTTGTCTCCGGCAGCGGGCGACCGCCGGCACATTGTTGCTGGCGAATTATCCTAAATCGTTGAAAATCACGGCGTCGTAAATTCCGGCTACCCGAAATTGTTTCCAAATTGCAGCGCGCCAGTATTCCGATGTGCGGGTTCATCAAAGTGAGGAAACGGCTGGCTTCGTGTACGAGGTGGCACACGACGCGCGGACCCCTTCCGTGTTCTCATTTGTATCGCGAGGCCAACGTTGTTTTGACTTTCTTCCCTCTTATTTCGGGCAGCTCGGCGCGGCACGGCGGTCCCCAACACGAGCGAGGCGTTACGTGTCTCGTGAATAATGCAAAGTACCCTCGTTCCCCCATATCATAGTGGCGCCACTTTAGTCCGCCGCGAAACTTGATCGTTCTGGAGAACCCTTCGTAATTCAACGAACCTCCCCTTCCTCTTTTGCGAGTCTTCGTTCGCAAATCGTTATTCAAAGAAGAGAGAGACATGACGAAAATATGAGACGCGAGCACTGATCGTCGCGATTCAATGAGGGAGATAAATCAACCAAAGCCAAGTTTATTTTCTTTGATCAGCCCGGGAGGAGAAAGGAGGAGGGGAGGGGAGAGGGAAAGAGGACGGGAGCTTTCCGCAGAGGACAGCGACAACGACAACGTCGACGACGACGACGACGACTCGCGATTCCTTTCATCGGGGCAACGAGGGAAGAAGTGGCCAGGCGTGAGAGGTGAACCAACGACGAGAAGAGACAGAGATAGACGGGGGGAAAGGAGACGAGTCGAGGAAACGGGAGAGGGAAGGAATGGAAGAAGGTGAGGAGAGTGGTGAGCGTTCGCTCGACGCGGCCTTAGAAGGTCGCTAGCTCGAGCTAGCCTTCTTTAGCATCCTGTATGCACCTTCCTTCTCTTCGTATCTTGCTCTAGCCGCGACTACACGTACTCTCGTTCTACCTCTCCAGACTCCGTTCTCTGTTTTTCTCTCCCCCTCCTCATGATCTCGACTAGTCTTTCACCGGTAAGGGCGCGAGTGCATGGAATTCTCTGCAGTGCACCAACGGCCAATCGCAGTCAATTGGCGTTTCCTTCAGCCGACTCCTTCGAACTACCAATATGACGCGAGGCTTAATAATAGGTGACGAGCGCATAAGTTGCGTCACCAGCTCATTCTCTACGTACGATTATGAGGTGCCTTCTTCCTCCGACTCTTTTTCTACGCTTCATTGCCGCGGATAGTGCGGTTACCGCGTGCGGCGAGACTGTTTATCGTACGCCCGTTAATCGTTCTGCGATCCTCAATTACGCTCGACTCGTTCCCTGGTGGCACGGCAATTCCCACGCTACCACGCTCGATTTGCTTTCTTGCCCGCGACATCATTCCGTCTATCTTGCACTGGCCACTGGCGATCATTTATTTGCTGCGTTTATTAAAATCGCTCGAGTCGCAGAGACAGGCTCCTTTGCATTCCTGTCGGAATCTGTCGCCGCCAATTTAGGTCTCGGGTGACACGCAATGTTTAAGTTAGTATCAATTCATCTACGATAATATCTAATTTCGTATCGCTTTATGCAGGCGCTTTATATGTGCCATAGTAAAATGAGCCTTTCTCTCCTACCTTCCTTGATGCTTGCCTACGTCAAAGTCTACAACGACCGGAAACCCTAGTCACTCCGTGCAAACTGACCTCAAACCCCTCGAGACTGGTGAACCCGTAGTTGGTGACCAGAGAGCAGAGAAGGAAGTACCTGTGTTGAGACGCGCTGCAAGGTGTATATCGGTGCAAGCTCCTTTTTCGTGGCTTCGATGCTCTGGCTTTACATGGTCCGACCAGTTTGAACGTCGCCAACTCGTTGAGTCCGGTTGGAGGAGTACTCTAGGATGCGCTGGGCATTTAAGGCCAGTTTCTGCTCTAATTCGTAAATTGCACCTTGTCCCAGACACATCCTCTGCCAGAAATTGATCGATCGATATGGAATGCGGCGGTAAGCCGATAATTGTCTCCGTGATGGAGGCAGTAAGAGAAGATAAATTTTCGGGATACGAGAAAATGATAGATGAATGCACCCGATCTGTCTGGCCCGAATGTCGTATACTGGGGTCGACTGAGAGCGAGAACATCGTAATACTTGGCAAGGTGCGATTTGGTGCAAAACTATGTTGGAAGAGCGTGACCCTTTCGAAGGGCGGATGAAAGGAAAAATCTAACCGTGCTGCTCTGCTCTGCTCTGTGTCGAGCCGTTCGTGTCACGTACGAGCGGACAGGGCGATACATGATTACGCGCGTCCGTGTTTACATCCGTGTCGTGTGAAGAGACAGACGCCGCGCCGCGCCGCGTCGGTGCACCTGCAGGTAGAGCGACGCAGGCACACACGTAGCCGAGCGTACGGCACGTGCGTGAGTCGTTGGTGCGTCCGCCCACGTCAGCACGTTAAATCAATGAGGTCGGCCCTCTCGCTCTGACCCTGGCATTAAAATTGGATCCGGCATACCAATGAGACCCCCGCACCCTCGGTCGAGAAGAGGGCTGCACCGTATCCTTCTTTGAGGCCCCCCTTCCTCGTCCGCCAGACACGCTGGAATAGAGACGTCGCTTTTCGACGTCGGCCGAAGGCGTCCGTGCTTAATGAGACCGCGGCGGTACACTCCGCGTCACGAATATACGCCATGCATGCGCTAACGATTATACCTTCTGTCACGAGAAAAGACGCGTGGGCGAGTATTACTTTGCCGACACGCGAGACCCGAATTTTTGCCGCGCTCGGCCGTACTGGCTTTTTGCCGGGAGTCGCCGCGCCGCACCGGGGCAAGATTTATGGGTCTATGCGATATCGTAAGATCCTTGCCGCGTTCAAAGGCCGCTAATGCAACGGCCGGCATTCTCCTCTTTTTCAGAGAAATCTTGTTACGCGGATAATATTGAAAGTCTCTACCCCTAAAGCATAAGCCTCGTGTAGCCGAAAAGAAATAGAGTTATTATCCATTCCCTTCTCTTCGACGCTTTTTTGTTTTCTCTATCCGCAGTGAGAGGGCAAATGTCTGCTTACGGTCACGTACGGTCAAATTGGCGAGGGGTCCGTGTTCCGCGTGGATGTCGATGTCGATGTCGATGTCCATCGCCTCCCCAAGTCCTCGGGGGATCATCCCATGAATCACACCGAATTTCGGGCAAGAACCCATGCGTCAGTGGTTATTAACCGTGGACGGAGGAAGTTGGAGAAGGCCAGTTCCTTTGATCGGTCCTAGTACGGGAAAGTGAATTAAGACATTGGGGATGCTGGACGCGCTCATCGCGCGGGGACCGAGAGTCCGATGACTCAGGTTCCGGAGAGGAGTGGCAAAGTCGCTGGTGAGAGTCGCTCCCGATCGAGAAACTTGGTTACCCTGATTGGCGACGCCCGCGCCCCGTGCGCTCATCGAGTGTGTGCGTCATGAGCCTGAGCGTCCGCTTAACTCATCGCATCGCCTCCGTGCGCTCCACAAATGTTTCTAGCGTCGACTTCGGTGCCGATAGAGCACGATTTTCCGGAACGGTGAAATGACGGAGATAACGAGCAGCCAAATAAGCGAGTAGCGAGAAAGAAAACGTCTCGTTTACAGTTACGTATTATACGTCGCGGTTCGCTCATTTGCCTAATTCGCATCGACAATTACCGCTGGAGTGACGAGGTAGCTATTTCGTTGCCGGACGCTGATCGCCGATTCATCCACTTTCTCCAGCGGGTAACTGGTCATCCAGCTACGATCCAATTATCTCGCATCGATCCGTATCGATCCGATAACATCGTAGTCCCTTCTTTCCTCCTCGTGCCCCCCTCCCCATCACATCGAAGCATCGTTCGTTCGACGAGAAACGGCCACCCGTTGTTTCCTCGCGCCTCGATACACATCCGATCCAGTTTCGTGGATCGTGCGAACCGCCTCCTATCGGGTTTCGCACAAATAGCGGCACGTAGGCCAGCTTTCTGCTCCATTACACGCTTGCCCCGTGTGCTCTCTATAACGTTATAGCCGTTGACTTTGTATAGCGTGTCTCTTATCAGCCAGCCGACACGATCTCTTTCGCGGATTCTGCGTGTCGAGATCCATTGTCGAGATCGGGAATGAATGTCGAGCCAGCCGATTTTCCCCGTTTCAACAACAGTTCGAATGAATTTTCGCTCGAAATTATGCAAGGCGCATTTTGGCTTCGCTTTAGATCGTTCTTCGTACAAATATGTCATTGCCAGGACTTGCTTAACTGGCAAAAGTGCGTAAGGAGGTTCGAAAGAGTGGCGATAACGTCACTTTACGATGTCTAATTTTACTTATTGTCAGATGCAACAGCGTCGTTCAGGCCAGCTGTCTTCTGGTCGTGAGAAAAACACGGCACGGCGCGGCGCGGCGCCTCGCGTAGACATTGACCATTGACCAAGCGGACGAATTGATTGGACATTCTCGATTACGTTCGATTGTTCGGAACTTCCTGAGGCATCCCGCGGCGACGTTGCGGGGGAGATTCATCGATCGAGATTAAGAAGTGGAACGGAAGTACGGTGCTTCGTTCTGGCCAGATGGTCAGTCGACGTCGAGCTGGCCAACCACGTCTACGTTCCTCGTATAAGGCCTGCCACGAATTCTCCTAATGATTCGCTGGTATGTCCGAGCCTGTCGACCTTGAGCGTGTGGCCGACACGTGTCGCGGAATCGTGCGATATCGGTGAACGGAGGAACGTCGCGCGTCGGTGACAGGCCGAGAGCCGAGGCATGGAAGAAGTAGTAAACATACTTCGTCCTCCTTTAAATATCTTTTTAACTGACAATTGAGATCTCTAACCATTTCAACGGGGTATGACCGTAACTGCTTTGCCGAGCATTATCGTGGTGCGCGCGCGCCATCCCGCCGTCCGTTACTACGTTTCTTCGTGTTCTGCGCCAGATCGTGCCCATTAAAGTTTTTGCAGCTCTCCTCTAACTGTACATCCCTCCGAGCCGAGGCGTTTAGTTAATCTACCAATTTCAATGTCACCAATCAATTTACTACTGATGGAATTTTTTGCGCGACATTCTTTATAGTTGCCAGAATTTCGCAGGAACTTTCTGCCCTTGCAACGTGTTGCTCGGTCTCTCATAATGTTTCGCCCTCTTGTCCTCGCAACAATGTGGCGGCACTCTACCTTGGGATTGGCCTGTTCTCTTCTTCCACTTCTCTTTTAAATGCGACATCCTTGTCCTTCTCGCGTAGATCGTGAGCTTTCGTCGTGAAAAAGCTTCGTGAAAGTAGGGGGCGTATCTTGGTCGGAAACAACGCTTCCTGGAGGCGAGGCGCGTACACGCAGCTCGTACTTCATCTTCCTTAGTGACCTTAGCCTATGGCCTATGTGTACTTTCCTCGGCGATCTTTTCGAGGTTTTCGAGGCAAGGCAACCGGCGCAATGGCGGGCAAGTCGGGGATCGGTATCGAGAAAGCCTCGAGAAAGTCACCCACGTGAAGAAGAGGCCGTGTCGGTCGATCATTCATCCACCGCCGCGCCGGGAGAAACGTTTTGTTGCCGGGTGTGCATGACATTTTTAAGCCCGCACGATAGCGAGGAAGAGCGATCGAAACGATAGTACAACGTCCAGCTTCTATGGTACAGCCATGACTACTAATAAATGATCCTGATAATGTTTTTGTTATTGTTGTTAATCAATTATTGTGACAAGTATTATGATATTACATTCACTATGATGTCGTTGGAGGATAATTTGCTGCATGCAAGTGTGAAGGAGAGGGGTGGTACAAGCTGCTGTACCGGACCCGAAGAAGTTTCAGTAGAGATTTCCATCCAAGTCGGACGTTGTACTCTCGATATCCAGCGGCGAGTTGATTGCAACAATGTCCGCCCCCCTGCAACGGCGGCGTCTCGGGCGAAACGAACGCTGAGAAGTGAAAGGATACTTTCAAATTTGCATGACAATGAGGAACAGCCGTACTTTCATCCTTGAGTCAACACGGCTGCGGCGCGCTTCCTTCTGCGTCTGCATCTCGATCGCGATCGTCGCTGACAATATGGCGGACTGTTTTTAGTGGATGACGTCGCTGTCTAGTCGAAACTATACTGCGAAGATGTGCACTTGTGATGTGCACAGATGTGCGCAGCAGGTGCCGGTGGAATCTGCTGAAGGTTCCGAAGATGAAAGCAGCGTCGACGTCGTGTATCAGCGATTCAGCCTTTCGGTTATCTGGCCGGCTGATCATCGATTCGAGGTATCGTTAACCGCGCCAGAACGCCGCGATACACAGAGGCGGCACATGGCTCGCGTGTGCGAGAACAGCAACCGGATAGAGGGATAGGCAGAGAGCGCGTAGGATCGTAGCCCGTGATCGTATCTCGCCGGTATTTAGATCAACCAGCCTCCAGACTGAGTCTGCCGCGCCGCGGGAGTCAAAGACCTCCGTCTTCCTCTTCCTCCATCGGAATCCGATCAGAAAATCAGCGGAGGCGTTTATGCGCTCATTCGGGCCCGTCTATTGTTACTTGTTACTGGCCGCGGGGACTCGCGGCAGTCCGTCTGTCTCTGCAGAGTATGTAGTACAGAGTCCGGTTTACTCGCTATATATTCGATGACTCTACTCTTTATATGACGCTGTCCAGTTTTCTTCGCAGAGACGATAAATTCCAGGGAATCAAGGAAATTATGACGGCCGATAAAATATGGGGAAAGGTAATTTATAGACGCGTAATCGTTACACGAACGGCGATCGTCCGGCTCAATCATTTCGTCCCATCGCGCATTTAGCGCGAGTCAAACGACATGTATTTCACGTCATAACCTTCCCCCCCCGCTACAAAGTGCCTCCCTCGGTAGAGAGAGGCCAGTCGTAAATCGATAAATTTGTCCTCGTCGCATACGTCGATCGCATACAGGTCGGCCGTGCGTGCTGCAATCGGTCTCACTTGGAGCGACTAATCCGTTTAAGGGCTCCAAACTGTCCCTCCTGTATTATTCACAACGGAATCACGAAAAGTGGTGGCTTCGTTGGGGCGGTCGCTTCGTGCTGGCTAAGTGCAATGGTCCTCGGCCAGTGACCGTAGGGGCATTATTTAACTAATGAATCGGACCACGGGTCACGACAGCAGCCCCTAACTGGCAGCTGACGTAGCTTAATGCTTTCACGATCGACGAGAAATTACGTCCCTTCCGTCCGGCCGCTCTATTCCGGATTATTATTTCCTCGTGAGTCTCCCCTTTTCCACACCGTGCCCTCGACCGAGATCTCCTACACTTTCACCTCGCTGTCGACTACGCACATCGGCCGCGAGCAAATCTGTATCTGGGGGCTTTGCGAAACGGGCAATTTATGCGATGCCGATACGCCAGACTGTGTAAATCGCTCTGACTCTGACTGTGTCTCTCTCAGCCGAGCAGAGCGGGTCAAAATGAACGTGTGAAAAACTGGTCGAAATGAAATGTAGATGCAGGTTGTTTCGTAGCGAGAGATGACTGCTTTACTCATTGCTCGCGCGTTCTCGGAACGCAGATCGGAGGAACCAAGGAGTCTGGGGGACCTGGGTCCGGACTCGCAGAGGTGTGTTAGTAAAGATGCGCATGTGTCGGCGCGGCGCGGCGCGGCGGAGGCGCAGAAGAGGAAGAGGAATGATGAGGAAGGGGAGGGGGAGAAAGAGATAGTAGGGTGGGGCAGAAGAGGCCCACGGAGGCGAGACAGGCCTTATACGAGCTCGGTGGCCGTCGTCGGGGCCCCCTCTAATGTTTGATAGTTGTGTGTGGGCCGGTCCTGGCCGCCAAAGCGTGAGAGAGGAATGCGGGGATGCATAGTCGACTCGAGTTGCCGTTCTTCGGTGCAACGCGACAACGACGACGTCCATTTCGGACAATCGACACTGTCCGCCATCTCCTCGAAAACCCAGACGCCTTTCCAGTTCGCACACCACCGACGGCCACGTCCGTGAATCATCCTGTCTGTTGACCTCCCCGGCCATCTGTCCAGCGTGTCATTGATCTCTGCCGTCATCCTCGCGCTGGATATTTAATTTCCAAGTCCCGCGCGCTCACTTTGACTCGTCAGAGCCGCTACGAGAGACGGCTTTGTTCTCTTTAAAAAGTGAGTTCATATATAAGAGAGTATTAAAATATCCTGGCCGGGGCCGGTTTTCGTCGGCTAGCGTAAATGCAGTCGTAAATAGCAGAACTGTTGTAAGCAGCGAAGGATAATTGGAAGAGAGTTTTTGTTAAACCCTCGATATTCGATTGGCTGGAAATTCGGAATTATTGCACAGCGTGCGAATCCGCAGCCTGGTTATCAGAATGGCCAACTCGTAGCTGGCAGTCTTTTTCGCCACGGCCCGTGTCGGCGGAAACTTAAACTTTGCCGAGCGTGGAATCGTCAAATTACTAGAGCAGCGCGCGAAACCGCAGGAAGTAGTTACCCCTTTTCTCTTGGAGGCTTCGAAAGCCCCGACCGCCACTGCTGCAAGTTGAAATTAATGAAAGTCAGAATGCTATCTATCTTTTGCGCCGCACCGCCCGCGCCGGCATATACCGACGTTCTTACTAATTGCCATCCACACCCCCAGCCCCCACAAAACTTCCTTTCCGCCGTTTGAATCACCTTGTGGCAGCGCTTTTTTCACCTAGACAAGAATACCGAAGAACACCCTAAAGCGAGAGGGATAATTTCGGGTCGATGACCGACATTTCCGAAGGTGTGCAGTGGAACAGGGGATGAGTATTTCCTTTTGACGTCAGCCAATCGAACGACTTGACGTTTCGAATGGCTGCGCTTACACCGTTTATCGAGAGATGAATCAGTCGGTTCGACGGAAGTTGACTCGGTGATAAATGACCAATTATATGTCGAACGAAGAATTAGCAAGTTTCCACGAGAACCTGCGTATAGCGAGAGATGAGGAGAGCGAGCGATACGAGTGAGGCCAGGAGAAGATTTGCAACGTGACAAATTCATCAGTAGTTAGTCATCGCACGAGGAATCGCATTAGCAATAAATATGACATCGGCCTGAAATGCGGCTTCGCGTGGAATAGGTTTTGGAGTAATGCGCCCTGAACAGGAGTTACGAGCTTCCTCCTGTCCCATGGCCTTCCTACGTCTGCCCTATCACCCATCGCCGACACCTCGTCCTCCTTGTACTCGTTACTCGCCACTGCCAAGTTGGCTTATCGGCGGCTGCCTTTTTATTCCCCGCGAAACGAGACCTTTGTGCGGTCGCATCCAACAGTCATAATTCTTCCTCGTCCGTCCGTCAGTCCGGTCGTCCTTCTATTTGCCGCGGCGCGCGGCGACTGGTGCCTTACGTAATTGGCCGGGCCGCTGCCAATTCTATTATTACTAAATATGTCCGTTTTATTCTGTTCCGCCGATCCGGCGCGCGTGTAATCCCCCCAACATTCTGGCCTACAATGCGCGGCCGGGGGGCAACGAACCAGCTTTTTTGCCTCTTTCGTACGGAAACGAGGGCTCGTTACATCAACGGAAAGCGTCTGCGAAAAATCGACCCGCAGTATCGACCGCGCGTTTCTCCGGTTCGACAGGGCGCGAGTCTAATCCTATCGGGGCGAACGGTGCTTTTACATTAGTCACACACACTGCTCGCGAGGTAACGCTCAAATTTCCAACTTAATATCCGCCATGAAAATTCGAATGTATCATCAGGCATACGCGTCGGAGCGTGAAGTTTCGCCAAAAATGACTTGGCCTTTCCGTCAGCAGGGTATCCAGAAATTAGGGTGACGGAAAGAGGTGTATCGAGCTTCGTACGAGTCCGACCTTGGCAAGACCGTGAAGGGAAGACGACGCGCTCCGCTAATAGTCCGCGCTTGTCATTAACTGAGTCGACGAAATTACCAGTGACGATAAAGGTGGTCGCGCGGCGGCTGCTCGTCTACGGTGCTCGACGCTCGACGAATAAATGAATCGTTCAGAAGCGCTTCCAAACGACGGGGAATAAATTATCCGCGCGAGAGAACCGGCAGGACCGTCGGACGTTATGACATCGTGTGCTTCCTTCGATATTCGATTGCGCAGTCGGATGTTGTCGCTGTCGGTTGTCGATCGGAAATTCCCGAAGGCCGAGGCAGGGGGCAGGGGTCTTTGACGGTGCGGAGGTGCAAGGTATATGTACATCGTTGTTGGCTTCAGGTAGCCGAGCGATAAACGGTGTCACCTGTTGTTTACCTCTTTCGAGCAAGTAAACGCATTGCTTCAGCTACCTGCACCATTGTATTAATCTCGTACCGAGGCTATTATCCACACGCAATCCCTATTTATTTGTCTAAGCAGCCTTACCGTTCGACGTGACAGCGTTCCTCGGAAGAAATGTGCCATCTAACACTCACTGAGTTTTTCCTTGTTAGACTGGTAAAGATATAAGTACCTGCCAGCAAGTGCGTCCAAAGCAAACATGACTAAATAATTGCACGATTAATCTGTAGCGCTGGAATTGAGGGCCGTGACGCGTGTTGAAGCGAGAGAAGAAATCCGATGACATGCTATCGATGAATTTGCAATGGTACCCTAATAACCCGTGTAGCCATTAGCACCGCTAACGAAGCGATCCTGCTGGAGATCAAGACTGCCCGCTGCAACGAAGGCTGATGCCTCCTCTCTCACACAACTTCGTATTCCCGACATATGCACGTGTCTCTGCACACGCATACGAGGTTTGAGCATCTGCGCATGAATTGTGGACGAAGAGGCACGCGTTTATTGGCGGCACGCGTTTATTGACGACACGCGTGTGCACACGTAGAGGTAGTGACCGGACGTGAAATACTTCAAGGCCATGCGGTAGGACGGTTTTTCATTGCCTCGATGGTCTTGGACCGAATCGTCATGTCAGGCCGGCAGGTAAGCATTGCATTATGTCTGATCGCTAAACGTCTACCGGTACATTGCACCCGTGCAAACTTGTGCAAACTCTACGATATGCACGTATGCGCGATAGCATTGAAATGGTAGAGGGTTGATATTAAGAAAGGTGGACGATCTGACCTTCTGATCGAGGTGCAGCGTCTCGGGTTACCTTACCGTGTCGTAGGCGTCTTATCGGCGTAACCGTATTACACTGATACGGAGTACCTTGCCCTCGGAGATAGCGATTTTTATGGTCCGTCATCCTCGTCCGTATAGAGCGCGAACGGCGAGGTTCGAGGTTCGAGCTTCGAGCATGGTAAAACTTTCTCAACGCATCGCGCGAAATGAATGATAAGAGCAATCGGCATTCATTAAGCGCTCGACTCACCGAGTAATCGTAGGAATTCCGAGATGTTCCCACGTACTCCCGTTAATCAAATTTAAACGTGGTTGGAAGTAATGACGTCAAGACGGAACGGCGTCAGTGGTAGTATCTACCTAGACGTGACGTGTGACGTGACCAATCTGCATGCGCGCTCGTTTTCGTTTCCTCGTTGGAACGTGGCGACGCCGACGTCGGTCATGCGCCCACGTGCGTCCGCTGCCGCCGCCGCCGCCGTCAAGAGCGACTTTTCGTGCGTCACTTCTTTTTCGCCTTTTATCGCGCGCCCGCGGCCGCCTCGTCGGCGCTTGCTGACGACGCAAGCACGATCTGCACGTGTAGATATAGCGCGGCGTAGTACGATTCGCAACGGCAGTAACAATACTCCGGACTCCGGAGATAAGGCACCGCGATACACGTACCGAACGCATACAGACGAACGACGGGAAACACAGAGACGTGGACGACGACGACGACGACGCGACGAACGTGAAAGAAGGGCGCGCGTGTTCCTTCGTCCGACATGTCACTGCGAGAGAGTAGAGACGCACGAGTGTCCGTGCAGGAACGATGCGACACGTGTCGTCGACGATAAAGCGACCAATCGACCGAGATCGAGAACGGAAGGCCCCGAAGGAGGTTTTTTTACAGGTGGTACAGATGGTGATTAGCCCGATTGCATAGTGATACGGGAAACTCTTGGAAATTTTCGATGCTAGGAAGTCTACAGAAAACAGACCTGTGTATGTTCTCTGATGGCGTTGCTCAACCTCGAGCATCTGCTACAACTCGAATCGTTGTTCTTGTCTGGTAGATCAATCGAATTCGTCGAATACTCTGAAACTCTTGAGAGCTTTGATCGATGATGTACGCGCGTTTTTTCTTCTTTTTTTTTACTACGCCCGAAAGCGTTAAGTCAATCGGGACTTTCATGTTTTCGCCGAAAAAAAAGTGGCAGTGATTGATTCGCGAAACAGAAATAGCACGTCCGTAATGCGTAAGAGGCTATTATTGTTTACGTCCTGTGATGGGATTGAGCAAGCTATCTGGAAAGTCCAATAAATTATCATCGAATACGGGCATATTGGTCTATTGGGCACTTGAGGAGTTTCAATTCCTAGAAAGCTGATTGATATGAATGAAATGACGCTCCTTCATAGATGGCACGACGTTGATAATCAATTCAACTGTCACGCTAAACGATCGACTATCTGATGGGCTGCTAAAAATATTCTGGCGAATCCGCTTGAAAGTCAGCAACAACCGTAAAGTCATTTTCGTTGAAGGATGCTCAGGAATGCTCGCGAGATACGAGCCAAAGCAGGTTTTACGCTCCAACCTGCTAGGACACGCGGAAGTGAATACGCGGGAATGTTGTTAATTGTTGGCATATCGTCGAGGGAGTTTGCGATATTTCCACATCTTGAATTACGCTGACAGCTCTACAGATAGCACCATCCGATTAGGCATGCCAGAGTGAAATGCATATTTTTCTACGCCGGATTATTGTGTGACATAACGATTTAGCATTCCCGTATGTCCGACCGACAGAGAGTTTGAAATGTGGGACAAGGACTGCAACTTTTACAAAATTCGGATGAGGCGACAGGCACCCGCTTGTGCATGCTAATCGACATCTCGCTCGCCGTTTAGTGAAATCTTAAAATAGAATGGAAATGGTGGACTATAAAATATGCATTCCTGTCGCTCTCGAAGCGAATTGACGAAAATTCATTGGCAAAGCAGGCGGGCCCGCGGACGCTCTATCGTCATTTTATCCTACAGTTTGAGCATACTGGAAGACGTATGGCCCAAATCGGATGTCGTTCGAACCGCATTCCGCGGCCACCACCGCGGAGAACAAAGTGTTCTACCATATGGGAAGAGGGAAAGAGAGGAAGAGAGGGAATGCGGGCTTGGACGTCCGAAAATACTGGAGCGCGAAGGATCAACTCTGCGGCGTCCGCGTCGTCCTGCTCGTCGGTTTATCGCGATCTTCGGCCCTTCGGCGTGGCTGGCTTGGCTCGGTGAATCAGGATGAATCAGTCGCGCGGGCTACCCCCACGGCCGGCCGCGCGAACGGTGTCCGAAATTTTTCTCCCCAACGGCCTCGCTTTACCGCGCGCGCCTTCTAGTCCCGTGCGAAAGGATCTAGCGCCTAGAAGTCGCGAAAGATAGGACGTGCCCTGGGGTCCCGGGGAGTCAGGATTAATGGCCAAGGATCGCCGGGCTCTAGGTGAAAGATGCTGCGTCGCATCGTTCGAGAGGCGGGGGTAAGAGGAGAGAGACGCGAGGGAGGTGGCGGCGGCAGAGGAACGGAAGATGCTTGGAGTGGGCAAGACAGGAGAGCGAACGGAGGACATCGAACTGAAATGGCCTCTGGGAGCGCATTCCAGTATTCCACTCTCGCTACCTTAGTCCATACCCCCCTTTCAGCTGCCCCTTCTTCCTGCCTCTTCTTCAACTTCTTCATCGTCTTCTTCTTCTTCTTCTTCTTCTTCTTTCCTGGCCTCTTCGTCTTTCTCATCAAGCACCTTCTGCTCTTCTCTTTCCCTCTACTTCTCTGACTTCACCGCATTCTCTTCTTGTCCTCCCCTCCCCGCCGCCGTTCCCGGTTCTTCCTTCTTCTCCACGCTCGCGGTCTCATCCCTCTCACGGCGAAGATCAGCATCCTCCTTTAGGCTTAGAGTCCTTTTATTTGGCTCGCCGCATTCTTGAGTTTCCGCTTGATGTCAGTGCAGGGAGAGACGGCGGACTTTCCTCTCGAGCCAGCGACACGGCCGATGAATCTATTCCTCCGGCTTTTCTCAAACGCGACTTTGAATTCTCGCTCCGCAGTGTTCGTCCTTGAATTCCTTCCACTATCTCCGTCTTCCCCTCGCTATTCTTTCGCTCGTGCTCGCGCTCTCTCTTGGTCCTCTTCTCCTTCTTCCGAGCCGTCAAGTCGGCCTGCGCGGCCAACGATCCCGCTTACCTTTGTCCTTTCCCGCGTTTTCGACTTTCCGCAGATTCCGCGCACGGCATTCCGACTTGGCGTTCGCCAGTCCTGTTTTCGCGAGAATTATCGTTCGGTCGTCGCGCCCGCGCCGGTCCTTTGCTCGCGGATCTTCATTTCCCCAATCATAAACCAAGTCTCGTACAATCTTCAACCGGTCTTTTTGCGTCAAATATGTACGGCCATCAGTGATTCGCTTCACATTTATCACCCTCTCAGTTGTAAGATACGAAAGATACTCAATTTAGACTAGGCAGTTGGTAAGAAGAAATGAGAAAACGTGACGTGAGACGTGACCCACTAACAATAATCAAGATATGTATCAGCTATATTTGGAGAACGCATAGTTGAACCTGCTTTCGATGTACCATTACATAAATAATATTCGCTCGAGCCGTCTCTACACGTTTCCCCGATGACATTCCCGCGTTTCAAACGGTAAGAGACGGCGCGTCGTCGCTTGGTGGCAGGTTAATCCGAACGACGATAATATTCCCGTCTTGCTTGATATTAAAATGCATAATGACGCACCTAAATGTATTTTTGTCCAATTAGTGTCGCGCAATGCGCATTATGCAAATTTCAATCTCTGTCCGTGGGTATTTACGATAGTTCTTGGCGCGGACACAGCAATGGCGAGTTCGAGCGTCGTTGGAATGCGAAATTAATGCACACCGAACAATTATCGTGACGATTAATTAATAGGCGACTCTTACTCGCGGCGACGGCGCACGTCGAAAATCTTGCTGCAAATTATTCTGATGCTGCTGGTATATCGCGCACGACTGCTCCCTGACACATGCTCCTCTGCCGGTATAACTAACTGGACCAGGCGCTTCATATCGTAGATTAATCGGCGATAGAATAGTTGGCTCTCATGGGCCAGCGCTTAATTATTAGCGGTACCGTGTCCGCAACAGCTGTTACTCTTCGGTCTGACGAAAACGTCGATAAGTCTTGATTCGCACGGTGTTACACGCGCAATCCCACAAGTTTGCAAGACCCATAATTTCCGGTCTTATCTGTCATTTTCAAAGTAGATCAATACTTAACGAATTGATAGATCTGATCGTGCAAAGTATCAAACGATATCTCCCGTAGTGCCGTAACTGTACGGTGTCAGAAAATTATTTTGTCGATCATCGTATTGCATTATTTATACATATACCGAAAAACACTCCGCAACGCCCAGGTCGCCTGCCCCGCGACGATAAGCTGAACGGCTCGCAGCGATCGATCGTTTATTAATGCTTCACCATAATTGTTTATGCGCCCGGGTAAGACCTTGGTATCGTGTAGGAGAGTCGTTCGTCCAATAGGCGCGGCCGCCTCGGCATTGTCCGAACGAAGAACATCGTCGATGGTATTACCCCGTACGAGAGTGTCTAGGCGACGAACGTAAAATAAGTTTTATTACCCTGGCCGCTGGTTGGTGAGTTACTGGTAACCTTGGCACGTGGAGTAATAGCGAGAGGTGAGGCGAGCGCAAAGTGGCATCGAACAATGGTCCTTTGCTCGCGAGCGAAATTAAACGAGAGAGCCGGGGCCCTGGGTCGTGAGAGAGAGAGAAAGAGAGAGAGAACGGGAAGACCAAAAAAGAGAGAGCGACGCGACGCGCGTCTACTTTGGCCTGGGAAAGTATGGATCGTCCGTAACGAGAGCCGGAAACCTATATGAGAACTTCCCATTCGCGGATAGACACGGTGACGATTAACTACGGTGCGACCGGAAGTAATTGCCGACGGACCAGTCGGCCTAGGCACGACGACGACGACGACGTCGACCACGATCCAAGGAAACGTTTCGCCGCCATGCCAACTCACGTGCTAAACAGTTTTCGGAATCGCTGACGCCAGAGTTTTCACTCGTGAAAGCCACGTCCTTCTCTCTCTCTCTCTCTCTCTCCCGGACACAAGCAATCGATTATCTTCTCCGCGGCGCGGGGATGGCGGCGGTCTTTCGTAAAAATAGGAACGATTGTTTGAATAGGTTCTGATTAAATTCTAGTAGAAGAACGCGTGCGTCCGATATCACACGCTTCGTTGACACAGTTTAATATAAGTAGTAGGCTGTTACGCGGAATGAGATAGTCGTTGAATTTGATAATGGCACTAGTCCCAACACACTGTACTATACTATCGTTGTGAAACGTTAATTTTTCCGCATTCCTAGATAAGCGCCATTGTATAAATAAATTGGCCCGTAAAAATAATTTTACGAGCGGAGCCCATCTGATGTTTGCTCACGCGCACAAACTGACAAACGTCTCAATCGCGATAATAAAATACAATTTACTGGCGCAGCACGAGAACGTTCGTCTTTCCCGCGTTGGTTTACGCGCTCGTAGATGAACGTCGAGATCTCTCACGCGGTAACTCGCGCGTCAAGATAAGGAATCATCGTCATGATTATTCGAAGAAACGCGTTATCCTGTTGCCTGCAAACTTTCCTAATTACCTTCTTAATGCGCTTACGGCATGGAAAAATGCATAGCACGTAAATAATGAAGGACGGGCGCGTTGAAAGTCGGGGGTGTCCGATTTTCTCGGAGCGCAACAATTGCTTAATTAAAGAAAACACTCCGGACGCGTAACTCCCGTTGTAATCATGAATGGGCATTCCATTTTTTGTTCATCTTCTAATATCCTCAAGAGTAGGCGCGATCGGGGGCTGCTGTTGGCTGCTGGATGCCGGAATTTAATGGCCGCGCCAGAAGTTCTCTTTAACGAGATCGGGCGAGCGACAAGCGAGGGAAAGGAAGAGGGAAGGATAGAGAAGGAGACGGGAGGAAGCGCAGAAGATAAATCGAAGCCGGCGCTTTTGTTCCTCCCTCGCAACTTTCGCGCGACTCCTTCGGCCACCTGGAAGCGAAACCCAAGTTTCGGATGGCGTTTATAAGCCGCAATGCCGTCGAACGGAGAAAGGGGGAGTCGAAAGCGAGGGAGGGGAGAGAGAGAGAGAGAGAAAACGCGGGGGATAATCGCGATCGACGCCGTCGGGGTTACCGCGGCGGGTATGCCACTTTGAAATTAAATCGACCCCGTTTCATTTTTAATGCGACCCACCGCCGCCGCTGTTGCCGTCGTGTGTATATCTCGGCCATCTGTCGCCGCGAAAAATGAGTCTACGTACGCGGCCGCCTGCGCTGAGTAATCCGGATAATGGACGTTCGTTTGTCATTTTACTTTATTTACGTGTTGTTTGCGAGCGGTTACTCGAAATTCGATTATCGGCGCCGTTGGATAAATTCCGACGAAATTGTTATTACGAGAACGGCTCTCCGTTGGACTGTTCTCACCCCGTGGGCGGCGTCGGTAATTCCTCCCTACGACGCGACGGCGACGATTACATTTGGAGCGGCCGTTCGCGCTTCGCCACTCCGCAAAGTCGACCGTAAAGGACTGGCAAATCGCGCCAAGATATTGCTACTATAATTATTTATAACGCCTCCGATATTCAGCATCGTCGTTAGTTGGTAATCCGATCCCGTAGTTAAGGAGGCGGCGCGATGCTCGCGCTACTCGCAAAAGGGCTCTTTCATGGCATCGATCGACGTCACGAACGACGCACTAAATATCCCTAACAACCTGTCATGACTACGCGTGTCTAGGCGAGAAGCAAGGCGTCGCCATCGCGCGGATTCCGAACGCTGCCGTAACGACCGAAAACACTGAAGACTAATTTCCACTGTCCACCGACTCTAGGCGGACCTACGGAGACTGGCTCATTGCCGGGACGGGGGCATAAATTCCAACTAACCGCGCTAATTGTGAGTGCAATCTCATTAGAGCGTACATCACCGCTATCTGACGTCATCCGCGCGGCCTGAAAGAGCGCTTACGCTTACGGGACGTCGTAAAGAACTCTCTTATAATTTCTTTTTCCCCCCCTCCTACGGCCGCGGCGGCGAGTTCAGCGCGAAAGAGGATGGGGAGATAGAGAGAGAGAGAGAGAGAGAGAAGGGGACAGGCGGAATTTTATATAATGCGCCACGACGCGACGACACGTGGAAGGAGGAGTGGTACATCTGGGCGCACCGAGTGTTTCCAGGAATCCCACCGTTAGTTCAGCCATTACCATTCGCTACATGTCGGTGGCCACTCCGTGAGCACATTTTAGCGTGTTTACGGCACTTTTCGTGGAAACGGTTACCCCGGTCGTCCTCGACAGAGCGGATCTTACCGCGTACGGGCGTCGTTTCATTATTGCAATCACTTTATGAGAGCCGAGGAAAATACTGGCCAGATCTACCCGCAAAACTGGCACCGAGGGCTCGTTGAAAAGTGGCCGAGGGAAGGAACCGATTTTTCATTTGCCCCGCGTCATTTTGTCGTCAACGTTCTCTTCTTCGATACAGCTTTGGCTTATTCAATTCTTTTATAGCCGAGAGATATCGTTAGATCTTCGATATTTAAAAATGTCCGACTTCTTTCCTCGGCTGATCTCCTTCAAATCGAGCGGGCACAATGTTTCAAGTCGCTCCATCGAGGAGTTTCTTAAGGCAGCGCGGTGCACTCGATAAAATTCCATGGTCCGCGGAATCGCATATTCCCGATAAAGCGCGCGCGCTCGTAGAAATATTAAAGAAATTGCCCTCTGCCGTCCGGGATAACAGAGCAATCGGAAAAGTTTTGAGGAAGATATTTCGTTTGGGTGCACCGAAGCGGATCTTGTCCGGCGTCCGGGAGCGGAGCGTAATTTTATTCATACCACTGGATGTTCGAAACTTTGCCAATATGGTAACGATAATGTTTAACTCTTGAGTGGAGGTTATGATAAATAACTTGTTTCAAATGGTATCTCGTGACATACTATATAGTAGCTAGGTCGAAATTGACTGATGCTTACGTTGTTTGAGATATGGCGATCGTGGCGGTATGAAAATGGCCCTTAACATCGTGAGAGTGGCCGCGGCCGCGGCCGCGGCGATTACGCGCAATAAGGCCCCGCGTTTCGTAGCAGACGCCGTGGTTAACGGATGTGCCGTTACGGGGCCGCATTCCACGGAGCCACGCATGCGCGACGCGACACATTCCATTGTCTTTTACATTCTTCCCGGCCGTTTCTCTCCTCCTCGGTATTCTTAGCACGCTCGCCCGCCAGCCGCCCCTAAAGCAGAGGCGTAGGGCACCGAGGGCCCGCCTTCTTCGCGCATTTTCTGTCCCTAGAGAACGACAATCCGAACGACGTCCGGTTGTCCGTCGATGAACGATGCGAGATCAATGATACTAGCCTCCATTAAATCGCCTCACTTCGAAGCACCGGCCGAAGGACGAGTGTTGAGTCTTAGACGAGAAAGCGTAATAACATAGAGAAAGTTAGTGTATATAAAGTGCAACCGCGGACGGATGTAAAATAGTTATAGGTCCCGTAGCCTCGCGGGACTCGGCGTAGTCGGCGCTGGACTCGGCGCTGGACTCGGCGCTGGACGCGGCGGCGGCGAAAAATGCAAATACCTTCCCAGCGGCGAAACCGCGCGCTTACACGCAGCCACCGAACAAAAGCACCTGCAAACCCTTAAATCCTCAATGTCAATGAACTTTCAACCGCGCGGTCAACCTCGGACACACCTCGCAGAGGATCCACCATTACTCGCGGCGCGCCTTTCGCGCCTTCTTCGCCCCTTCTTCGCACCTTTAGAGGCGCGGTTACGTCATTTTTCTTAATGAACGCGGCAATTTCTGCAAACTTTGCGGCGCCCGGAGAGAGGAAGAGAGGAGAGGAGAGGAGAGGAGAGGAGAGGTAAGGCAAGATGAGGGCAACGACAAGTCTTCCACAATTCCGGCGCGGAATTCCGTTCGGCTTCGTCTACGATCTGCGCAACGGTGCATACGTTTTCGCGCCGCTTGCCTTCGCGGTTATTCTCCATGCGCGTGCACGCTCGCGCATGTGTCTGGAGCCTGTCACGCCAAGTCTTACGGGCAAGCACAAATGTACGTGTAGACACCGATTCCCTTTCGACGTGTGCGTCTGCCTGCCGTGGCCGGTGCGCGCGCGCGATGCGAGAGTGTTCACAATGCATAACCCTTGCGTAACTCGCGCGGCGCCGTACTTTATTGCCGATCGAAATGATCGGCTTGCTGAGAACCAGGATATGCTAATGGACGGTGGCCCGCTTTGACGTGTGCGTCTTTCCATCTATCACACACACACACTAGCCCGCGTGCGCGCGGATAAGCGTAGTTAAGCATATACATACGTACGCCTGCAGTTGAACGCGTGGCAACATTCGTATCTGCTTTTTCGTAGACGCACGTAGGGCCGGGCCGGGCCGAGCCAAGCCGAGACGCCTCCTCCTCGTCGTTAGATACACGCCGCAAGAACCGGAAATGCTTGGGATTGCTGGCAACGCCGGCGAAATCAAGAGATCCGCCGGCTGACCTTAACTAAGGAAGCACGCGTCTGCAATTTCGCAGAGCTTCGCTGCGTTAAGGGGCAGAGAGTCAGGTCGGCTCGTCGTTCGGGTATCGAAAATTCAGGAAGTGTTTCGCGGTGATGTAAAGGCCTCGCTCTGTGTGCCTAGCCGCCTTGATGGACTCCCCCTGAAGCTCGAAGCTCGAAGCTCAAGCAAGTCACAGGATAATAACGATTTTCCTTTTTTTTTTTGCGAAACGTGAGGAAAAATTGAGGCAAGCCGCGGAATGTGAGTTTTCGAGTTGCACACGGAAGATATTGGCAAGGAGAAACGGCGCGATTCGAAAGAGCAGAGTTTCGATACCTAGCGAATTAGCTTGCGCGTCATTCTGCTCAAATGTTAGGCAATAGCGTTGTAGCGCCGCACCGCTACGTTCGATATGATTGATCGGCGTGAGTCGGTGGCGTCTGTGCGCCGAAAAGAATGTCGGGCGAGTCGGTTATTTGTCGCACGTAATTCGTCCGCCTGGTGTCCTGAATTTCGCCGGAAGGTAATTGTCGAATTCTCACGCGGCGAAAGAGCCCTGCTCGAGTCCGGTGCGGTCTACACAAGTCGTAGATCGTCACCAGATAGGCCAACATTGTTCCACCTCGAATGCTCCTACGACCAACGAAACGTCCGCAAACGCGTCGCGTGTAATTATACACGCTCCACATTATAAAGCGGGCTAATTAATAACGGCGCTTAACGTCGCGCAAAGTCTACTATTATGAACTGAATTACGTTAATTGGCGGGGTCCACGTGAAACTAAGATTTACCACGGCCGACGGCGGCATTATTAATCATTTCTATGCCGGCTCGAGAGGGAAATCCCAATACACCGCATTCCTCTATTACCTCAAGGTGAATACCTAGCTGGTGTACCTCGAGCTATTAGCGCTATTTCCTTAAAAGACCACTTTAAATCTCGGCGTTACTGATTAAGAGCGAACGAAAGAACGAGTCTTATCGCGTTAGAAGATTCGTTTCGAGCGACCGACAGAATGGTGGTTCTGAAAAATCATAGTTCAGCTCGCGGTATAACATATCTACTATCCCAATCAGACTCGTACGCAAGGATGTTACATTCGCGCACACGATTCATCAGTGTTTGTAATTTTATCCATACTAATTTTGCTCCGACACGCTACACACATTATTCAAGTCCACTAAACAAGCGGTACATCCTGCAAGCCATACTTCGGCCGATCTTCACATTCTGACAAGGACCTCTGAACTCACCTCATACCATATGTTCCAACATGGTTCGAACAGGAGGACTGGCGAAGCTCGTCGAAGCCGAAGTGTGTTTTGACAGCATAGAGCGCCTTTTATGGCATGTTCCGCCGACAATTATCCGTGGGCACAACGAGCTGGGGCAAGGATTCGGTGACCCCCGGGGCGAGAGTGCACACGCTCTAAACCCACTTTATTAGGCAGCGAGCTAAGGCCTGGCCTTTCTGAGTCAGCGGCGTGATCTCGATTAGGCGAGCGGCGAGCTGCGACTACTCTCGCGTTGTTGTGTTGTTGCCCTGGACACACCACGCCGAGTGTGTGACTCACGTTGGAATCCTGGAGTGGCACAATGGCCTTTGACTATGGTGCACACGCGTCTTACACCGCTCGGAATGTCGCTACTCCGCGCTCGGACTTAATTCGATCGACTGACGACGCTGCCTGTTGACGAACTTGAAACGTTTTTCGATGCGTGTGTCCAGTTGCCTGGTAAGGGGTCGGGGAGAAAGCCAAAATCTGTTGACCAACACTGCGAGTCGTGAGCTCGTGAGGGGAGCATTCTACTACGTTTACATATTTACGTATGTACCCATACAGAAAATTCAATATCGTCTCATATCAAGTGTTTTATATTATAAGCTTTAACAAGTTTTGCGTACTTTTTCCGTTCCTTAATCCCCGTAAAAATGTTCGCCGGAAGTTCCGGCATTCTAAGCAGTTCCCCTCGACAATGCGTTTCGCTACTAGAAGCACACTCCCGCCTCTCTTGCCTCTTTTTCTGTTCCCCTTCCGAGAGGAAAAGGCTTCTTCTTCGGAAAATTCGCGCCAAGAGTCACTCTCCCCCGGGCCCCTCGCCGATTTGCTGCGATTGACTATCGCGACGCGCGGCGGGAACCGTAACGGCTCGAAGAAATGTTTTTGTTTTCTGCCTTGCCAACGGCTGTCGCGCTCGCACAGGCGAGCGCCGTGCTCCTTTCTAGAGAAACGACTGGCCCGAATTCCACCGCTGAAACGGCCTTGCGCGACTCGCGGTAAGAGCTCGCAAGGCTTTCTGGATTTCTGCAAAGGCGCGCGGCGGCATGCTCACGCTTCACGGCTTTGAATTCAGACGAATGTTGATCCGACCCGGATCAACGGGAAATTGGAAAAAAGTCTGCTTCTAAGGATGCAGTTTGAACGCACTAACAAGGAGAACGTCTCATCACCAGATCGTACTTTCGAACATGAACCCCAGGCCTATTGTTACATACCCCACTCCTCAGGCGCGTCGATGACATTCTTCAATAAATCACTTTTCGTTAGACTAGTGTGTCAGTATGATCGAACCGAAGTGATTGCCATAAAGGTTGAAATCAAAATACTTGGTTTTGTCAATGGACTGTTTTTTTCCCTGACTAACGAAAAGATATGAGTAGTATTTGCTTCGGCCCATCGTTCGCTACGAAATACGGACTGACACCCACTTTTTATTTCGGGCGAACAGATTGAAAGAGGAATATTGATACGCATGATCGATTATGCTCGCCCCGTAAGGCACGTTTCAGCCATAAAAAACATCTGGAAAGGCTCTATGGGTTGGACCTTGCACGTGAAGCGATTTAATCATTTTTTTGGTCAGAAACCCCAATTTTTTAGCATTCCCAATGTTTCGCTGAAACTCGCAGAAACCCCGAAGCATTTCCATAGATATGTCCGGAATACTGATTAAGTTGATCGATGATTCTCTTTCCGCTTGGCATGGGGTCCTCAAGGGTATTCCGATATTTAGGTCAGTCCGATTCATGTTGATTTTCACCGTTTCTCTAACATCCAAGCTATGGTATATTTTAATTTTTCTCCTCATCCAATCAACGATCTTTAACTTGTCGGTTTCAGCATAAGCCAATCGCGGTCGACTTGGAACACATGACTTAAGGGCAAAACTATTCGATTCGATGATTCAGAGCAGTTAGCAATTACGTTTGCCCGAGCAAACGCTTATGAAGCAACAATTTCAGGCCTCGCTCGTTAGAATCGGTCGTACGTCGAAGACGACTTCCGCAAAAGTCCTCGACGGCTGGCCGATTGTGAGAGTCATTGCCTCAAACGGGTGCTCGCGTTTCGATTTCGCCCGATCGGCTGTATCTCGGCGAATAGACGCGCGTTTTAAAGAGAACAGCTGCGTATGTGCCGGGCATCGATACACACGCAAGATATTTATCTTGGTCGGGGAGAAAGTGTACCACATTCACATACAGAGGCGGCGGTGGCGGCGGCGGCGGCGGCGGCGGCGGCGGTGAATAGATTCCTACAGTTTCATAACTTAGTGACCGACATTCCGCGGAATTACACCACTAATAATGGCTATGACATCATCGGGCCCCTGTAATTGGCTCCATAAATTGGAAATATTACATTTCTTTCTATGTATTAATCGCCTTTGTCATAACGACCCGAAAGGAATGAATTAGAAATCTGTGACTCGGATCGAGCATTGTGTGGATATGGAATCAGGCAGATGCGAGAAGTAAGTAGGGAGAGTGGGCTAGCGAAAATTAAGATGGTTACGTTACTGTTGTTATCAGCGAAATTGCATTTACATCTCTACAGCAGTGATAAATTCCTTGTTGGTACGCTCACGGCCAGCGGGAGCGCCACGTACGTCAATCCCTCTTCTGATGGACAGGCACCGTTAGATTTTCGAGAATAATAAGATGCTCCTGGCGCGAGAGATACCAATCTCCACTCAGAGACAGAGTCAATCTGTATTATTAGATGCTGCCTAATAGCCTTTCTATTGCTTGACACTAATGTTTCCCAACTACCTGCCTGACGTTCGGGCACGTTAGGGGTGGGAAAGATACAAAAGAAAGAAGAGTTGAATGATATTGGAAAAGAAAAAGACGAGAAATGTGATAAAAATGTTTGGTTGGTGAAAAATAAAGGGTGTCGAATAGACTCGCTGCTGTATGGCATGGATATGCATTGAACGTAGATGAGCGTTCAATGCAAAGTAGGTGAAAACTGTTAAAATGTTTTTTCTTCTTTCGCACCTGTGCCATTCGGTAGAAGGCAGTTTCCTTATACTTTTGTCAATACTGTCGAAAGGCTGACTCGAACGATATCAGTCTGCTCGCGGTTGTGTCACGATTCCCTCCCACTCTCTATTATAAAGCACAGCGGAACGCAAGTGCGTTCGGCTGCGTGACACACAAGGCGACCACCGTCACTGTTTTGAAAGTCGAACCTCGGACGGAATTCACTTTCGCCGCGTCGCGTCGCGTCGGCGTCGGTTCACATGCTCGCCGCAGCGCAGCGCAGCGCCGCGCCGCCTTTTTTCCGCCCTTTTTTCATCTTTTTGTCAACCATATCTCGAAACTGAACTCGCCGAAGTAACGCGCCGAAGAAGCAAGTCCTGTTGAGTCAAGTATTTGGAACGCGCTTCAATTAGCTCGTAATCGTCTGTTCGAAATCATAGAGAGCGCCTTGCGCACTTGACTTTTCTGACGACGAGAATAGTCTCTCTCTCTTTCTCTCTCTCTTTCTCGTTGACACCGCGGGGAGATCGAAAATTCGTGCATCCAATTATTATCATGACCGCGATGCTTTCATATTACACGCGTGAATTGCGTCAGATGGGCGGCGCGGCGGCTAATGTGTTCGCTCCGATAGCAAGTACGAGAGGTGCTCTTTCGACTAGAAAGTACGACACTCTCTGCTTTCAGATCGGCCCGATCGATTACCATTGCAACACTGCGCGCAGCGAAGATTGTGAATCGCGCTCTCGAGTTTGATAAAGTGAAACTGGCACCTGCTATTTCCTTGAAAGCACTCGACATACCGATCCGCTGCGATAATCCGTCAACAATTGCACTGCGATCGGATCAGCGACCCAACCCCTTCTTCAGCCATGCCGAATGCTCGGGTAGATTGAGTTTACCGTCGAACACGCTCGAGGATTGATACGAGGTTAAAAGTTGATAACTAGTCGCGGCACAGTTGCATTGAGCGCAAATGGTTAACAGACATGGGCAGTTCTTTTCAGAGATTATTTCTGGCGCCGCTACAAAACCGGAGGGAAAAGAAAGAAGCGGGAAGAAGAAAAAATTCTGACGTGCCGCACGCGACAACCTAATTTGGAACTCACCACTCACCCTCGATATCGATGGCCTGCATCCTGCGAAGCGGCGAACGAACATAGTGTCCCACTTTTAACGATCCCCAGCGGAAGGATCAGCGGTTTTAAGGGACTCACGAAAGAGACGCACGTTTCCTCTTTCAACGAAGCTGCACGTGGCGCTGTTGTAAGATCGGTCGGAGGGAGGAGAACGATATGAAGTGAGTAACTGACATTCAAGGAAATAAGGAGAAAAAGAGAGAGAGTGAGAAGGGGGTGGTCGGGGAGGTCGTAAAGAAGAGCTTTAAGTGAGGCCAGGTCGTAGTCAATAAGCGGGTTTTAGCATCTATCTAAATTTACGCCGCCGCGCCGCGCCGAGGCGTAAATATACGGGGCATTTCTAAATCGGTCTCGCGACCCCCTCGAGCCGTAGACGGTTTTATTTTAGCCGGAAATCGGGGCTTCTCTCGCCTACTCGTTCCGGGATCGGCACGCTCTCGGCTCTCTCCGTTGATCCGGCATGGCAGGAAAGGAGGAAAAATGAGGGACGGCGGCGGATTACGCTTAGAATAGACGTAGCTACGACGCCGGAGAAAAAGTGCCCCGACATCGGCGATCACCGAAAAGCGCCTTGCGAATGAGAGTCTAAAATTACGCACATTGAGTCGCAATCTCATCGGACGCCGCTATTTCGCCGCGGATATTATATTCGACCGAAACATGGTAGGTGGCCCATTTACGCTCGACATATAGATACTCGTATGTCGGTGGAAACGGGGGGATAGATTTAACAGAGACGTAATAATAGTAACTGTGTCGACCAGTCGTTTGGTAGTACGAAGTACTGTTCCAGAATGAATCGACGATGGAAAAGGCGCGAATTTGCAAGCTTCCCGGCTATTTCGGCATCGAAATGAAATATCCCGCTGTGGGCTTGGCGCGCTGTACTTTTACGCACCTCCGCGCTCTCGTCCTCTCTCGATTAGACGGCGGGGTAATGAGGGCCTGTGTAAATCGAGGTCGTTAAAAGGATAAGAATATTGCATTTTTGCGGCGCGCGGCGGGGGTTAGAGTGTCGGCGAGTGCGTGATAAAAATCGATTAACCGCGTCCCACATCGACCTAACGGAAAACCGTTTAAGCCGCGGCAGGGCAGGTAAGCTGGTTTCATTAAACCAGAATCGGGCGGGTCAGGTGGAGAGCGAGCGGCAAACGGAGGACGTCGCGGCTTCGAATCGATTCGCGATATTCCCCGTATCGGCACGGCAGTTGACGTCACAGCCTAATCACACCTCTTCGCTGTAAGCCATCGCGAGGTTTTAGGGGTAAAGAAGTGGCACGCGGTGTCTGGAAATTTGCCAGGAATAGCGCGATTCGAAGTACGACTTTAAGTGTGATACTAAGTACGAAGTTCCAGCTTGGCCCGCTTCACATCACTCGCATCGGGGTCGAATCTCTTTATGGTTACGCTCTCTACGATAGCATCTTCCATTTTGTATCCGCACGTTCGCGTTACGAACGCTCTACCCGCGTCAAACGCAACAAAGGCGAGCTGACTTTGAATTATACCGTTGCAGCCAGGTACACTGGTTGCACGGGTGGTAGAGATCTTATCGATCGGCGATGTCCGTGCTTAGACACAGGCCTGTCTCGTTTTGTCATGATCGCGATGCTCTCTCTCGCGCGCCTCTTCAACATTTTTCTGCAAAGTGTCTATATTTTAGTTTCCATCCGTGACGCCGCCGTGTAGATAGTGGGAATTCTCTATGGGAACGCAGAGACGCAGACGGAGCCGAAGTCGGCGGCAGGTCAAAGTTTGCACTCAGGGCGTGAGGGAAAGTCGCAAATTTCGGGTATGACTGCGAGCCAACGGCAGGGCAGGGCAGGGCGCTTCCACGAGCAAGATTAATGGTCCAGCGACGAGGGAGACGGTGCCGGGTGCGTCATGATGTGCATCTTGGCAGCGACATCGCGCGCAGAGACTTTGTATCCCGCGATTTCGAGACTTTTCAGACAGCCGACGCCGAGCCGCGACCGTGCGGCAGACTTGTGTCATTCGTGAATTCGTCCTCGGACGCGAAACTCCAACAAGAGCGTGGCGCTCCATTAAAATTCGAATTCTCTATAAAAAGAGAACGTCGGGAAAAAAGGAAAAAAAAGGAAAACAATCCTTTCAGGCCAAATAGACTGCGCGGGGCAATTGGCTCTCTTTTTTCGGCTCCCTCAGACGATTCTTACGTAATTCTTGACATTTTACGAGCGTCTTTACGAGCGCGCATACACCTTGGCGGGAGAAAAGTAGGGCGTCGTAGAAGAGTTGCCGGGCCGCGGACAAATTTGCATTTTTCGGTAGGGCAGGCAGCGCCTGAGACGGCTTGCTGATCAACGGGGTTAATGATCCAGGACGTTATAGACGGCGCAACACAACATCCGGCCGTTCAGTACGGAGTTAGTTTGGCGAGGGAAGACTACTCTCGGGCTCGGGCAAAGAGAAAAGATAGCCCGAGCGGGCCACACTTCTCTTCGTGACTACCGACGCACTCGAGTGGATTATCCCTCTGGCCGATGTTGCACCGCTACATTCGACAGGTGAGAACGTCGTGCGTGAATGTCTCCCGTGAAATGCAGTCCCGCCGATGCAACCTGCTCGAGCGAGGTTGCATTTTCCAAAAGGGTGCGTGCTCGATGGAGCGTCGCTACCGACCAGCAAGATTAATGATCCAGGACGCGACGGTGTACGGACGATATACATAGACGGCGCGGCGACTCTCATCTCGAACACAGTCCGATTTTGCAAAAATGCCGGTGCGGGACGCGCTCCACTAACTCGCGGCCAGTAGAATTAATCATTCAGGACGGAGTGCACACTTATTCGGATCTGCCGGCATTCACCGGGAACTCGAGATTTTCCCGACATCCTTCAGTTCGGCTTGACTTTGAACCATCTCAAAGTTGCCCGGAGAAACTTGAGCCAGTCGACTTACTATTCTCCTAACTGTCGGGGCATGCATTTGATATATGCGCTGTCACATGACGAGCCATCTGAAAATAATAACTCTGTCACGCCGGCATCAGGCGGAGTGAATAAATTCTTTCGACTGTCCAATTTCCCGTGGAAATAACGTTTATCATATCTCGAACGTGGTGCGTCAAGTGAGGCGCGATTACATCGAATCGTTCGGTAAAAGGAGCAGAGTTAATAGATTGGCCGAGCTTCGGGCGGCGCGGGCGTTCGATCAATTTTTCGCCGCGACAGCGACTGCAGTTGCAGTCACGAGCGGTGTTGTCGTTTCGTGGTGCGCGCAACGAAATGTCGCCGATAAGCGAGCCCTCTCTGGTCTCTCGCGGCGGCCGCTACGAGGAAGGAAAGGCGCATTTTCCAGAAGGGTTGCACGCGAGACGTGCTCGATGGGTCTGCCGAGCGGCAAGATTAATGATCCACGACGGCTAGGGAACGCGGTGCATGCTGCTGGGCTACGTGCAGCGCAGCCTTTACCCTGACGTCGCGTCCGCTCTTCGTGGAAGAGGATGAGCTTCGGCCTTGCATCTTCTGCATCTGGCCACGCTAATTGACTGCGACCTCTCTTCTCTTCCACCGGCAAAGTGGAGAAGCCACCGAACAGATCGGTGCTTCTGGCAAAAATCCGAGAGTGGAAGGTGGAAGGGAGGGGCCGCGAGAGATCGGGGATCGCTGATTAACCGATTAAGCCGATCAGCTAGCCTCCGGTACGTAGCTTTCGGTACCGCATGCGATTTATGGAAAAAGAATCTGAAAACGATCTACGTACGCCATTGTTCTCTTTTTGCCCGCCCTCTTCTTTACTACTCCATTGTCTTTACGGGTATTTCTTTACTACTCCATTGTTTTCCTCCTTTCTCAATCGTAATTTAACGACGAAAGATGTTTCCCTCGGCATTGCGGGTGCAAAAAATTGTCAAGAAATATCGGTGCTCGCGCGGACATGGTGGCGCGGCGCTTTAGCAGTTTTTAGAAGCTCAGAACGCGAAGGTTAAACGAGACTTGAGCAGCTGTCCAGACAATCGCCCGAGCATGTTGTGAAAAGAAAACCGTCGAGTAGTCGTAGTCGGCACTCTATTTATATAACGGGCATATCCCGTCGTTCCACATAAATAGTCGTGGAGTATTATGCAATGTCCATACACGCAGAAACGCATGGCGCGAGGGCTTGCGTAACGCCTGTAACAATAAACGTGCGTACACGCAGAAAGGAGAGGTGAGAAGGAAAAAACCATTCTTTCGGGCGTTTTTTACAGCTTTTACCTTAAGCTTAAGCCTAGCCTCTGAGCCGCGAATAAATTCTCTCCGCGGTCGTGTCGTACGGAATATTTTGACGCTCCTAAGTTTTACGGGTCATACGCGGACCATGTAGCGCGCATAGTGCGCCAAGTGCACTCGACGGAGGGGTTGATACGATCGAAGCCGGACATTACACCTACCGCAGCAGAGGAGACAAATGGCTCGTTCATTAGTGTCTGCCAGTAATAACGATGAAAGTGAATATAGTGGACCCTTTGACTCCGATCGGCCTGAGTGACCGCCTTGCCAGAGGAACGCCTCCTTCGATTCACTCGGTCGGCGTCGCGTCGGCGTCGGCGTCGGCGTCGGCGTCGGCGTCGGCGTCGGCGCCGACCGGAATGGCTCGCCGGCATTTTCTGCTATTCCCCGCGAGCGTCCGCGCATACTTCTGCCTCACAACTATGTACGTACACTGTACACTGCGTGCGCGCCATCGGGCTACGTGCAAATCGGCAGGCAATCGACGGCTGGCTTCTTCGCGGTACTCGAGGTGTCTTGGCCGCGTGTTGGGGAAATATTTGTCGGTACGTTTCTTCGCCGGGCTGTGGCAGTCGACATTGGCGTAACGCGTCTTGCCTTCTACCACGTGCCATTGTCGTTTGACTACAATTATTCATCTCGTTGCACTGTCACCGTACTGTTTCTGTTACGTCGTGAGAGAGTCCTCTATCGCGCCTTTCAGCCAACTCTTGCGGTTTTAGTTTAAGAAAAGGATCCGGCAAAGTTTTCGGAGGAAAAGCTCGGCTCGTCGAACGAAGCTCGAAAGTTTCGAGCGCTTGGCCCGGACAGGTAAAAATTTCATAAAATTTCGTACATTAAGAAGCGTTACGGAGCACCCGGCAGCCCTGCACCGCACTTGGCCCCGAACGCGTTCGCGGTAACGGGCGCGATTCTTTACTCCGCAGAGAGTCGTCTTCCTCCTTCGGCCGCATACCGGCCGGGCAACGGCATTCTCGCGTTCCGAAAAGAAAAGGAAGCGAAGCCGCGAGAATTTGCATAATCTAGCCATGAGGATGTGGCGCTCGCATGGAGTTTCTACGCCGCTGCATTTTCATCAGACCTACTCACCTGCGCCACTTGTGCGCTTAGGTGTATACAGAGTGCATAAGTACATACGAGATGTACGGCTGTACATACTTGGATCTACGTACTTCTCTGCACGCGTATACGTGCCGTAGACGTGTGCATCGGTGGGCTGACGTACGAGAGCGGGCCTGCTCGTCTACCTACATGCGTGCACGTATGTATCGCGTTACATCCCTCGCTTCTGTGTACTTCCTGTGCGTGCCGTTATCGGCGAGGCAATATTGAACTTTCGATGGAAAATAAAAATCTTGATCCCACGCTCGACTCCATTGGCGGTTCCATGAATGAAGTCGAGTACGCAGTTTACACGCTCGCTCGCCTTTATCGGAACAGCGCGTCGTCAGTTCTCACTGATAACCGACGATGCGTTTTATCGCCCCGCCGCCGATTGCAGCTGACTCGGTTCGGCCATTTTCGACGAGCGGCCGCCTGAGCGGAAAAATCGCGCCTGCCTTCGCCTCGGAAATTAATTCTCATTTTTATCGACGATTAAAGCCGCTGGCGAGGTGTGCGATAACGTCGTCCGCGCCTGCGTAATGTTTATCTAGCACAGCCTATCGTAATCTCGTTCACGTAATGCATTTTCACCATTTCGTATTATGTCCTTCCGAGAAAAACGTGCGTGGCTAATAAATCAATCAACTGAGAGACGAGATGCGCTCGCGACAGGGACATTTCTTCAACTGCCATCGTAAAGATCGCGATTCACTGGAATAAGATAATTTGGTTTTCACTGAAACAAACGCTATAGAATCGAGGAGAAGAGAATATTCGCGAAGAAGACGCCGCGCACGGATGACTAGCGCTCGTATTATATTTTCGGTGAGCAACCCGCCATTGACTCCGCGGCTTTAGTCATACCGAGGCGGGCTTGGTACGTTGCCCAGTATCTATTTGCGCAATTACGTGTCACTGGATCGTGAAATGTCAGGGTGCCTACCGCCTACCGTCCCGTGCCGATCGTCGCGCGAAACGACAAAGAGATTGGCCAGTTGACGAATCGAATTTGGAGAAACGATGCTGCCGCGTGTGCATACTTTGTGCAGTTCTGGCACGGCTCACCGCAGACACAGTCAGTCGCCTCAGCCTCGTGACATTCTCGCTTCGAGGAAGTCTATGCGTTGTCGTCCTCAACGACTTCGAGTCAATTAATGTCAAAGTGTCTAGTTTGAATGTCAATTGTTTTTCATACTTCCCTGGAAGCAGTATCTGCGCCTATGCATTTGTCACGCCTCTCTAGGAACAGAAGCTATCGTAGGTCCCGCGATGGAACTTGTCAATATCGACTTTTTTTCCTCTTGCGAATTTGCTGAACCTTCCGAGAATCGGGATTTCGAGAATCGCCACCCGCGAGATACCTAGAATCCGCGAGGTCCGAGGAAAGGTGTCCTCGCCAAAGGTGCAAACTTGTTTCGCACGTTACGCACGTCCAGTTCTCGGGTTCAGCCAATCGCCGTTCGACGATAGTCTTCCGGGAAGAACGTGCGAAAGATACCGCTGTGTGTCGAAGCCAGCGCACCTATTTGCGCAAACCTACCCGATACGACTACTCTCATTCAACATTTTCTCTTCTTCTCTTCAGTCTCTTGTTCGCTTCCTCAGCTTCGTCCCGGCGAATGTTTCAGGATGAATTTTTGATCGATCGTGTCGTGTGCGAAAACGTGACGCGCTAAATGCGTTCATTGTCGACATTCGCGGGAAGCCGGTTGTTTTTATTGACACGTCAGTTTTGTCGTAGGCGGCGCGCGTCCAGATGTGCTTGCATTTTTCACGGAACGCTGAGAAGGGCGTGACTTCGCCGAAGACGTCTTTTTCGCCTGGTGAGCCTGGCGGATTCTTTAAGCATTTATCGTTGTCAGGTGGAATTTTCCGAAATTTCTTCACCTATGGCACCTGATCGCGCGTTATTCAACGCGTTAATTTATTTCCTCGATCTCCGTCGTCTCTCAACTGCGCGGTGGCTAGTTTTAATGGCTCTTTGCTTAGAGGTTATCTTCATTTTCGTTTCTCGATCTCGTCGATATCGGGTTATCTTCGTCTTATTGAAAGCCCGGGACGCTGAGTAATGGGCCGATTTTGGAGTTGCCATGGCTTTTTGTATGAAAATACGCTTTAAGCTTAAAAGCAGGTATACGCCGCAACGGCACGAGCATTTTACTAGCAATCGCGTGTCAGAATTGCACGAGTTACATAGAGCTCGGAAGGAAAAATTGCGCAAATAGTCGAAGCTCGGACGGCCTCAATTGGATCATTGAAATTCTATCGTGCGCACTGTTTGCGCGGATACGGCGCACTTAGTCATCCGAAACGCGGGAATTTCAAGACGTTTCGTCACGTATTGCCGAGGCGTAGCGGACTTTCGTACACGGCCTGACAGGGAGACTTGACTGACGTGGCGCGCTCACAATAAAGACTCGCCGTCGTCGGTTGCTGGTTGTTGGTGTTGTTGTTTTCATTATCCGCGACATTCCAGCCTCTCCGTCGCGTCGGCGCTCATCGATAATAGCGTGCAGTCCACGTGATCGTGATTTCTCCGGCGCCTCCCGCCCGGCCACCCAGTGGCTCTTTTTATCCGCCTAGCCTCTAGCCACTCGCGCCGATCGGTTCGTCCTCCCCCACTCGTGCCTTCCACTTTTCCATAAGGCGGCGACGCGGATGGTTCTTTAACGCTTCACGTATATGCTTACTTTTCTCGCGATTCTCGATGTTCCGGGAATTTCAGAAATTCAGATGTCGCTCGCTACGTTTCTCACGTAGTGTCGCTATATATTACGCGAAATCCCGTTAGCGCGCGAGAGTGGCGAATGTGCCGTTCCCGATTTGGTTTTGGGTGAACGCTGGAGATAGCTAAACGTAGGATTTTCGCACGGGACGCCTACGTCCCGTCGCAGCGTTCATTGGCCGTCGCTGCCGCGCGATAAAGAAACGTTGCTCCGTTCTGCTCTCTCGCAAGAGACTCGAGAGGAATGCGAATAAGTGCGACTGCGTCCCAAGCGCGTTCTTTACAAGCGGAGTTACCTGCGAGAGGTCCGCAGACAGGTGCACAAGCGTGCGCATTCTAGGCGCGACAAAACGAAACAATAAATAATGTTGAGCCATCGTGAATCGTGACTCGACACTTTTCTCCGGCAGTCATTCGGCCGTCGTAGTGGGATAACGTAAGAATAACGCGAAAGCAGCAGCGAGTTTTCTATTCATTCTACACGCTGCACGTGTCGTATGTAGCAACGCGAGAACCCTGATGTGGCCCGTGGTCAAAGATGAATTTGAGAACGCTACATTGAATGCGGTCCTCTGACATTTTCAGGTAAATCGTTACGCGGTACATACTCCCATCGACCCCGGTGACAGCCCTGGGAAGCGTAACATGAGGCAAACTTGAAATACGATGTGCGGGCGCAATTGATACTTACAAAGTAGCATCAATATTATCTGCAACATCTGCATTTATAATGCGATCTCTCGTCCTGCGCTGTGATCGCGCGCAGATGTGATTACGGCGGAATTTAAATGAGGATACAAATATTGCGCGCGCCGTAAATGCGGCGAATCAAATAGAGTAATCAAAGTCATTTTCAGCCGGCGCGGCGGCGGCGTCGGGAATTTCGAGAGTCACGTTCCGCGGATTCGAATCAGCGTGGCGCCAGTTGCGAGAGGAGGGAACAGTCGGACGTGCGCATAAAACATAACGTGTAATCATCGTCGGACGAGCGTAATTCATTCTTAGCGTGCGTCGGCCGTAGCGAAAACTCGGCGTCGACTATAGGAAGAGAGAGATGGCAAGAGAGCGGCGTTGTTCGTCGCAAAATGTGCAAGTCCGCTAGCCGAAACAGGCGACGTTTTGTTTCGCGATAGTTTCATCAAATCTGGCGCACCGCTCGTTAGCTGATGACCTAGACGGTGGCCTCGCGCACGGAATGTGAATCAGCTGTGTGCGGGGCTCCCACGGGCGTTGTTTACAATTTGCAACGCGAATACACGCGCTCGCGCACGGCATTACACGTCCTGTCTATGTACTCGCGTGCGCATTCTCGCTTTTTCTCTCTCTCTCTCTCTCTCTCTCTCTCTCGATCGCTTGCAATGAGAGTAGTCAGGTGTGCGTGACCGTATAATATACACACCTGTGTCCGGATAGTAAATATAGAACTTGTTTACGATCTTGGAGGTTAACAATAGCTGGTGATAAAAAAGTTATTAATAGATAATATGCGACAGAGATTCCCCGCGGCGGCGGCGTTTCCCTGTCAGGCGGAAGAATCGTCGACTCTGTAATACGTACTAATTGGCAGCAATAAATATTTATGCCGTCGTGGAATCGGCGAACGGTCGAGTACCGTTTAAGCTTATCGCTAATTGACGTTTTAATAATAACTGTTAACAGTAACGGTCGTTATTAATCGAGGCACAACAGGAGAACCGTAAAAGTTAGGCGAGAAAATTTGAGAACGCTAACGGAAGAATTGGGGGGGATAGATGTTTGACGAACCTCAATAACAATGTCTCTACGCACCTGTGCACGGTTACAAATAGGTGCATACCTGCGCACCTACGCATTAAGGATTTATAAATAAGTACTCGGTAAGTGGTACCGAGAAAACATAAACATGCACGCCGTATACGCTCGCCCCCTCTCTTTCTCTCTACCCTCGTCGCTCTCTTCCATTTCCTCGTCGACTTCTTCGAGCGACGTTTCTCCTCTTCTCCGAAGGAGTGTAAATTGAGCTACACTGGAATGCCATTGTAACGACTCGGTGGAAGAACGGCGACCGTGTATTGACGGCTCTTGTACGGGAATAAGCGACGTCCGCGATATCTGAGCGCGAAATTGCATTGTTCGCCGACGAGAATATCTTCGCAACAAGGATTCTCTTTCTCCTGAATACAATGCAATTTTTGGCAAGATGGTTTCTCGAAGAGTCTCGACGCATACGACAATTTACGTGACACGTCCAACAAAGTGACTCGAATATTCGTTTAAACGGTTATATTATAACTGATATATAACTGAATACATAATACTTGAAGCAAAATCTGCGCCTTCGCAATATTCTCCAGTTTTAAAAAGAAATGACATACGGTCAATTCATTTTGTATCTTATACCGCAGACCGCAGCACGTATTACATGACGAGTCCATCGTGTATCTCGTCTGTGCTTATACCGAAAGTAAGGAATAAATATTGAAATTGCACCGTTAAAGACACGTCCTCTTAAAGGGTCTCTCACAAACCATTAGTCGCAATGAGAACGGATTCGCAGCGCGCGTTTCGCGGAAGGACAGCCTTGTTCGTAAATTCAGTTAGCCTGCACGCGTGTGAGTAGTCGAACGTACGTATTGCAGGGAAACAAGATGGCGATGATAAATTAGTATCGGTTATCCTTGATTGTAGAGCCGCTTCGGCTTAGGTCAAGACGAAGCGACAATTATCGCTGGTGTTGAGAGTGACGACGACGCGACGTCACGGTCTAGGTTTGGACTACGCGCTACGTGTGTACGATTGCGCTGACTTTGTAAAAATACGGCGAAGGACAGAGATCGTGAGAAATCGGCGAAGCGGGGTCGTAGGACCACCGATCCACACGACTTCCCAGGACCGGCTTCCGTTTCCCCTTGCCAAGCCGCGTTCTACTCGAAACCGGAGCATAAAGGAAGAAGATTATTTTAATTACCCACAGCATTGTTGCGTCACTCTTTTACGATGAATGTACGCCGTTTCTTTACGACCACGGAAGACAACGGTTTTTCATTCCTCTCGGTCTACGCGAAATCGCACGCTATTAAAATTCGCTTTTAATTGTCGTTCCTATGTTTCGTAGCACTGCGCCGCCGTCGCCGTCGTGCCGTGCCGTGCCGTTCGCCAGCTCTTTTTTCCATTCAAGTGAAGCACAATATTGCTTAGCCAATGGAATAACTGAGTCGGTGTGCAGCAAAACAATCGAATATTTTTCGCGGCTGCCGACTGATTGTGAGTGGGTCAACTTCGAGCGTGATCGGCTATCAGAATTGGTAACCGCGTCCGATGAAGAAAAAGAACATTCCGCGGCAGAAACCGATACTGTTTGTTATAGTCTGAAAAAAAATAACGCTCGACACAGGTACGTGTGCGACGCCGGCGCGGCGGCGGTGCAAGAGAAGTGTTAAAAATTGAATATGTTTCGGCCATAGACTTTGAAAACAACGAATCAGCACGACAATAAAACTATTATTTTTTCGTTCGAATAGAGCATAACACAAGACCGTGGTCTAGATCGTCTCATGGAATGATGAGTGGAGAGTCAAAGGTGCGCGTATCCGCGCAAATAAATCCAAATATAGTCTTGCAAATTTGGTAGGTTGTCGCGCCTATTTACGTATTACAGTGACCAGACAGCGGCGACCCGCTCCAGTCCAGTAACTTGAGCGTGGCCGCCGTTCACGGACGTGTGAGTGAGTCAAGTAGGTCAATCCCGAAATGATCAGACAGTCGAGCTTTTATGTCGACCGCGTGCGACTGCCGCTCTTTACGATCGTTCGTTCATGCCGCTCAACAATAAACAGTGTCAAGTAATCTGGCGGAACAATGGAGTACTACGAGGACTACTAACGCTTCTTTCTACTCGTTCTATCGATAGTTGCGGCACTCGAAATTGTGCGAAAATACTATGATGTCTGATACGGCTTCCCTGCATAAATGAAGATTTCGCTGAGATCTGGTTATCGATAGATTTCACCTCACGCAGCTACTGCGTCTCTCTTTCAACTTGTTTTTTTCTCCTCACGCTAATGGGCTGACGAGGGTTTACGAGCGAAAGCAATTTATCGTTCGTCCTCGTCTCCGTCCCGGCTTCTTTTGCGATGCACTTATATGACAATGAAGATCTCGGATGCAGGCCCGCCGATAATGTATGTGTGCATCTTTCATACGAACTTGGCAACGGAAACTGCGTCTATTTACGGACTACTCGACAACCGGATGTGTCTCGTTCCGGTCTCGTGTGGGTCGAGTGCAATTGCACGCGGCGCGGGCGGCGGCGGCGCTTCGATCCACGGCACTTATGGACATTCATTCCAACAGGATAATCTCCCGCACCAATGAACGAGCGCGTAATGGTGGATGAAAGAAATTCGAATACGCGCAGAGTCCGTAACGAAAATTGCGACTACGTAGAGTCTAATGTTCTCCCGCGAATTTGTCAGCCGGAGGAAGGACTATTTATGGACTAGTCGTACTCGAACTGGACGCGTCTCGTTCCGGTGGTATCACGTAGATGTGCAGTACATTCGTTCGCTGAGATTCTGTGCGTGCGAACGTGGGGCAACTTGCGCGTGTCAAAGAGAACCGTCTCGAAATGATCTCACAGATAGTTGTTGAAATAATAATGGTAAGAAGATTTTGTAGTGAAGAAGACCGTTGGACATGAACCGTAGATAGCGAGCAATGAAAGGATAGTTTCGAGATGTGAAAAAGCGGTAACATGGTGGAAATCTATGACGACGAAAATCTCATAACGTATTCGTACGAACTTGGCAGCGAGAACGGCGTCTATTTACGGACTACCATTACTCGGACCGGACGCGTCTCGTTCCGGTCTCGAGTAGGTCGAGTGCAGTCGCACGCCGCGACCCGATCCGCGGGACACCGGCGCTTAGGGACACAGTGGGTCAAGTAGGTCGTTCCCGCAATGCTCAGACAGGCCGACAGCACGCCGGAGGTTACGTAACCCTCGGAGGGAGAAAGTCTCCCCTTCCCAACCTTCTCCTCCCGCGCCCAGTCATCTCTCTCCCTCTCCCTCTCCCTCTGCCCCTCCCCCTCTCCCTCACCCTCGATCCCACCTCCATCGGCACCTCGAGCACGGAGTGTTTACAAACAAATCCTCCCACCTTTCCTGCGTCTCTTTACGGTGGTGCCTAGTTGTGCGCCCGTTGCCCTTCTCTTCTTCGCTGCCCACCCCTACCCCTACCTCTACCACCTCTTCCTCCTTCTCCGTTGAATCGACCATCGCGGATGACCTGGTCGAACGGACCCCGAAGCCCGAAGGAACGTCGCGCGCGCGGTGCAGCTGGTGGAGCTCACCAGACTGCATTGCGCAAAATTGCAGGCCGGCCGCGCGCGCGGCCAAAGAAAGCGGCGAACCGTCTGAGCGAGTCCTCGAGAAATTGCTTCGGCCCTTCCCTTCTCCCTTCTCCCTTCTCCCTTCTACCGTTTCACGTCTGCGGCTGCTCCTCTCTATCCTTCTTTGCCCGTCCTGCACACTCCATGTGTCTTTCTATCATCTACGTCGTCGTTTAACATATCGGTGTACGTCTCTATTTCTCTATCTCTTTCCCTCTCCTACCCTCCCTATCCTTTTTCGCCTTTCCTGTGCTTTCCTCATACTCTGCTTCGCCGACTCCACAGCAACCCCTTCCTACAATCTTTCCCCACTACCGCTGACCACAGATACCCGTTACAAGCGTCATCGTTTCAACCTGGAATCGACTACGGAACTCCCTCAGCCAGAAAAAGAAGAGTAAGAGAGAGAGAGAGAGAGAGAGAGGGAGCCGGGGACGAGAAGGAACGGAGACAAGCGCACCAACACCGCTTACTTTGCTTTTTACCGTCGCGTTCCAGATTCCGAGGAATCCGGCGCGGCTCGTAACTGTAGTTAATTGTTGTTTAGGCTACGCGTATACCTCGAACAGCAGCGGCGAAATAGAGAAAGAGAGAGGGAAAGGGAGACGTAAACAAAAGGAGACAAGCAATCGGAATGTCATCTTCCGGGTGAGAACGGGCAAAGTGGAACGATTGCTCGGCCGATTGCGTTATTTGTCATTTTCGTACGCCGCGCCGGCCGCCTCCGCCCGCTCTGTTACGAGATCAACCAGTCTAAAGTCGAACGACCTAAAATAACGGACTTTTTTTTTTGCTACAATTTTCAAGCGCACCCACGTTACCCCGGCGCGATATGCAAATCATCGGCGTTAAAACTAGTTTCGTGACTCGCCTTCTACTCTCGCTAGGTCTCTCATTGTCGCGCGAGCAATCGATTCGCACGGGCAGATTGCACAATCAGCAGTTATGATTATCATCGACGAACACGACGTCTGTGCGCCGCCCGTTTCTCGAATGAAATATTAAAGCAACCGGCCGGCGCGGCGGCGATACCGTCTGTTCCGACATAATTTACCTACTTTCAAAACAGCGCGGCGCGGCGCGGCGCGACCGTCATGATCGTTTCAGCCAGGAGTCAGTCAGTCGTCAGTCGTCAGTCGACAGTCGATCTCGATATTTTGATATGAGCAACGGCAATTCGAATAATAATGTCACTCCGACGCGCGACGCAGTGATTCTAGCCGCAGGAATGCGCGGCAGGCATTGTCGACAAAGAAACTGTAAATACGGAAAAAGCAGGCGCAATAACGCGCTAACAGAGACGGCGATCTCGCGCGTTCATTTCCTTTGCAATTATTCCTCGCAACGCATCGATCCCGTCGAGGGTTGCCGATTCTCTGGAATTTTCTACGAAAATCTAGTGCGGCGCGAAAGAGAGAAAGAGTTGAAGAAATAAAGTGCGCGGAGAGGAAGATGAAACAAAGAGATGACGAGGGAATGAGCAAGAGAGATTGGAGGCGAGAGAGTGGGCGAGCGATTCCGCATCGTGCTTACGGCCCCAGCCAGGCCGGACGAGAATTTCACACAAAACATAACCTGCATATAGAAACGCAGACACAGTGGCCTAGACAAGTAGGTCGCGGCGCAGTTCTCCCTGCACGAGCTCGCGTGCGCGAGTGCATGTGAGACTGTGTTGGGTCCTGTATGTGTGACACGGACCTACGTCGAACATACGTAGAAGCTTACTAAGCCACGCGACATGGACTCACACACACACACACACTCATACATATGGCCAACCTGTACGTATCGATGGCCACGTGAACATTGAACGCTGTACCTACGGTATTACATAAACTAGGTGCCTACCTCTGCGCCATACGTTATATAGGTTGGTGCACAAGAGGGCAGCGAGGGGTTGGACTCGATACATCGTTACGTTTACTTCTCTTTTTCACCTTTCTTTCGGGTCAGCCCCCTTGCGCGATTTTCTCATATCGATCGCGTCCAGATACAAAGTGGATAAGGTTGATTCGCGAGCGTCGCGTGCATTATGTAGCCAACAGGACTTATGTATGTGTTTTTCATTTTAGGAGCGCGAGATGCTCGGGCGAAAGGTGGTACGGCATTTTATTGGCAAGGATGAATACAACGTTGCGAGGACAGTTTACGTTCGACAAAATGTTACGAGCAGTTTCCATCACTGTCAGAAATTTATGCCCGCCAATCGATCGAATGTGATCTCCGAAAGTACAACTTTGTTCTAGTTGTCGTAGTGCATCATTCCCAAGGCCTACCCTCTCACATATGTATGTCGGATTCGTATAAACGACATTTTCCCTTTTCTACCGAGTAAACGGACGATACCCGACGTTCCACTTCCATGAGTATTATTTATATTAGCGAAGATCGAGGCTTGTTTTCTGGCCGGACCCTGACCTCGTTGCCGTGAGCGCGCAAACATCGTCATGGTCGTGAAATTGGCACGTCGTCGACCGTCATCCGTTCCGTCGACGACGGTCGTGTCCGTGTCCGTGTCCGTGTCCGTGTCCGTACGAAGGATTTTCTGGAGCGAGATCCTTCTGCGCAGCGACCCGTAATAATCTAGAGCCGTGCTCATCATCGAACCGGCTTTGGACTCCTGGTATCTAACGTTGTCGTCCACGACGACGACGATTGCACTTGTTCGTGCTCTAAGGCGACACTAAGCCGTTCATTCGTTCACGTGCACTCTTGGTAAGTGCCTACGTGCGAGAGTCGCCTATATACAGGTGAAGCTCACGAAGCCACACGGTACGATGAAGAGAGGAAGGAGAAAGGAGAGGAAGAGGTAAAAAGAGAGATGGGAAGAGAGAGAGAGAGAGAGAGAGATGGAGAGTAAGGGGAGAAGAAGAAGACGCGTAACGTAACACAAAGCGAAGAACGACAGCCGGTTGGCTCGCGCAAATTGTCCCTGTGTGTCGAAAGTTTACGGTGAATTATTGCGTCGCAATATCTAGACGGGGGCCTGGTTCGCCGACTATCTGTCCTACTTCCATGTTTTTACTCGCTGATTCGGAGTAGCACAGCCATGAACACACGCCGTGCGCACGTGTGCGCGATCCAGCTTACGAGAGTGCATACGGAGCACATACGCAAAAACGCGTGCACGCGTACACGTATAAATGCGCGATGTGCGCTTAATGCACACGTTCGCAAAGCAGAGCGCGAGAACGGTTTACGTCCAAGTACGGCTAAGGCCACGCTCGCCTAAGGCATTTTCATCGCTGATCATATCACGCCGCGCCGAAGACGCGAATGCAATATACGAATTAAAGGAGCATCGGAGGACACCTCCATTTTGTACTTTCACGATACGGGGATGAGAGTGATGCTGAAAGTACGTCATTTTCCGGTACACAAAGTCACGTCAGATTTTGCCCCGTGCCGTTTCGTAAAACTAATTTCGACACAGTCAATAAACTATCGACGTTACGACAGCCGCGCCCTGGTGTTTTGTTGCCTTGGCGAGAACCAGTTACGTCACGTTCTGCAATAATTTCGGCAGGGTATTTTTCACGCATTTACTACGTCTTTGGGCAGGTAGCGGCGTCAAACGTTACAGAGAATACAGAGTCGAGCAACGTCGCATTTGATCTTAGGGAAAGCTTGTCGAAAGGAAGACCAAGCGAGAGCGTAGTGTGTGAGCGAAATTTTGTCGAATGGGTTCCGATTTGGACTGATTTTCGACGGTTACATCACTTTGAAGAAGAAATCTCGAGGATGCGATCGGAAGGATAATGGTCGGTGTGCAGTGCGACGAAAACAGCTGTATGACGCATTAGACGAGAGAGGATGGATAGCGACTGACGCTTGGTCTTCAGCAACGGCCGCTGATCGATTGTGTAACGATGGTTACGACGTTACCTGCCTACATGTATATGCGAAGGGAATACGAAATGCAGGCGGAGCTGCGCTTTTACATCGTCGCGTCGTCGCGAGTATTACGGAAGACCCACCGAGGAATTCTCGTTTAACCCTTTGAGCCCCGGCAGATTCGCGGCGAGAGCACCTTCTAGAGATTCACTGACGATTCAACGCGCGAAGCCAGCTCGAATGCCGGAGAGCTCCGAGAAGAAGTTGCGCGAGATGAAGGAGTTAAGGGATGAGGATCGCACACTTTGTACGTTGCGCTCTGTTAACTCACTCAGTATTTCTCGCTGGTATCGGTTATTTAATCGGATATGCCACCGAGTGCCAAGGGAAAATAATGCCGAAATTTGACGGTACCCGGCCGGGGCACTATCGAGTCTGATTCAGCAACGCGACATCGCGAAACAATATACAGTAGGAGTGTAGCAGTTCAACTAGACGACTAGAGAGACCTTCGAGAACGTGTCCGCTAGAGCGGCCAAGTGTTAAGGACGCTGTAATCTGTAATGTAACGTGGCGGTGTACGACTGGCGACAGCGACCTGTTCTCCAGGAGGACACGGGACGTAGAAACAGCGTCGTTGTTCTACAGTGCGGAAAAGGACGCCTCTGGCTCCGATGAAGGAATAAACGTTCGTACGTTAATAAAGAAGAGTAGGGGGTAGGGGCTGCAATTACGCAACATTGCGCAATGCTCTCCGGTATTGCACCCACTCGGACATTGTTTCTACAGCTGATCTACTTTCCGCAGCGCCAGTTCTGCTTACCGGTACCTCTGCGTACCGTATGTTCAGCGTCCATACAACGCGATCAATTCCGACGGGGGCGACGGGGCAATATGGCGTGCGCGATATGCGCCGCGCAAACACGTGTACTTAAACATGAAATATAATTGCGGAGGGGCAGGAGAGGAGGGCGAGTGGAGGGCGGGAGGAGGGCGGGAGGAGGGCGAGAGGACGACGAGAGTCAAGTCCGCAATTGATTTCGAAACGTTGCGCAACTACATATGCGGAATCTTCGAACGTCGTATTTATCCTACCCGACACGTTCGCGGTGTAAATAGGCTTAACAGCGATACAAAAATAACGCAGCTTATTAGTCTGAGGAAAATGTCGAGGGTTAAGCGTGTTTCCGGAAAATCGCGTAAACTACGCGCGGTCGCGTGTCGTAAAGCCGGCGTACAGTGAAAACACGCTGCGCCGGTGCTGTTTTTCATGCTTCACAGTGTATGGAGAGGATGTTTACGCGTGTGCGACGCATACCGGCAATCGTTGACGGACAGTGATTTACGCGTAGACGAGAGAGAGGGGGAGAACAAAAAATCGGCGCGCAAGCGTAAATTATTTCAATCCTAGAAGTGATTACCGTTGGAGGCAAAGATTACAGAGGCTGACATAATGGCGCGCCTCGTTGCATTTCTGGTAATAATAGAGCGCCAATATTCTTTCTCTCTCGTTGTTCGCTATAAACACGGGACTTGTCGCATTACCGGTGCGCACGGGTGTTCTCGGAAGAAAGCCGCTTGCATCTCATTGGCGGCGATGTAAATATCACGATGACGCACAGGGAATTCCAGGGAATCCGCTATTTATAGATGTACGATATTGCGGATATAGAGAATCGTTAAATACCTCCCCGACGTATGGGTGGCGGGAGTGGGCAGAAAGGAATCCATACCCCCTAGCGCCTAGCCTATCCTACAGAATCTATAATGTCGCTAGAACGCACCCTCTTCTTTCCCTCTCATTCATCTTTTCCTATCTCTCCTCCCTTACTTTATACGGTCTTCGCTGTTTACGCCGAGCGACACAATAACAATTCTGTGTATCTGGCAAATCCTAATTACATAACTGTGTCACGTAACCATTTGCCTTGGCGAGTTGGCGGCCGACCCGACGCGCACTTTCAGACGATGGCTTTCTTTTTAACGCTCTACGTGTCCCCGAGACGCGCGAGCAAAACAAACGTCATCGACAAGGTGGCGAGCCATGTCAAACGCGATGCCGCCAGAATAATTGGCGCATTGAGAAAGGAAAGCGCGCATGCTGATCGATGACTCACTAGGATGTCGGGAAATTAAGCGTGCGAATTCCGATGGCTGAAAAATGCCGTTTCGCCGTAGCCCAGATTGTCGCGATAAAGGTGCAAATTTTTGTGCGGGTAAAACCCGGCCGTTGGCGCGACATGAATTGCAAAAGCGTCGGGGAAAAAGCGCGGTCGAATATGTTGCGGATTCGTGGAAAGGAAAAATGGTGGAGTAAAAAAATAAGGACGGACCCGATTCTCCCGGGAATCGTTCGCGGGCGCATGCATCCATTCACCTGCCGACGATGAATGACAAGCCACCATAAGTCGTTTCGTCGGAGTTTCATTATATGCGCATACAGATTCATTGTCCGCCGGACACGGAACGCTCTTCGTTTTTCCGAGTTCTGAGTCATCGTTAAATATTGACTGTATGGTAAGCTGAATGAAATGTGCAGTCTCCTGAAGTCCGTGCCCCGACACGGGCAACGTTGGAAAATAGGAGGTGAGATCCGGCGGATAATATAGACCAATTCCGTCAATCAAATTTTCCTTTGCATCCGTGCACGACGAGATCGTTTGGCCGCACGTGCATTGAGGAACTGGTGACGCAAACTTGTTTAAAGTCGACCCTCCAGCTGGAACACGCGACACGGACGGTGCGCGTTGCGAACGCGCCAGTAAAAAGAAAAGGAAGAGAAAGACGATTTGGTCGCGTGGCAGTGGCAGGGCAACCAGCCGCTCCGCTCACTGCTGTCTTTTGCCTTGCGACGACGGGGCACGTGGCCCGCGGCCCGCGAGCTAACGGCCACTCATGCCTTCTATTTTTTCTCATCATTTCATGCTCCATCACAGCCTCCGTCAACGACCATAATCCGCTTTTTTAATATAATATACTTCTGCCTGCTTCCCTCCTCGTCTTCTCGAATTATTGGCAGCGTTATATCAGAGCTATCGTTCTCTCTTCATCTCACGCTTTCACCCCCCTTTCGCGAGAACTGCCTCTTGCGCACATACGTTCTTCTACACGCGAAATAAGATCGATTATGCCACGCGACCCACGATTCGAAAGGACACGCGTTGTGCTCGACGACTTCCTTTATCACCGGCCGCCTTATGCAACGCTTTCTCGTCGCACGTAGGGCTTATCTTGATGAAACGGGAACGTGCGGTGTTGGCGAGTTTAGGCGGGTTTCGATGTACGAGGAGCCATTGCGCAAATGGACAACTCCGATCGGCTCAAGATGATATGACAAAAATCCTAATCAAATTCCGCGCGGACTGCCTGAAGTCGAGAAAGAAATGGACGATCATCCTCCAACCTGTATAACAGCCAGACAGGGTCGTTGTTGCGCGTAATTTCCCAAGCCCGCGATAAATCGTAAGTGTGGAGATTGCGTAACGACAACGCGTCGCAGAAATATTGTATTATGCTCGCACGTCCTCTAATGCGATTTCGACGATAATAATTCATTTGACGCGCTTCGTCTTTTACGTAATCGCTTTCAATAACGCCGCCGATCCTCTTTGCGGCCGTTACGTACATACCTCCTACTATCCGAGTCCTTAGAGCGTGTGAACAGCGAAGGACACGAGGCGAGATTATTATTAGCCTTGGTTCAGATTCCCTTCGAATTGGTGAAAAATCAATAATTGAACGCTAGCGCTAGCCACGGCTTTGTATGCTCGCGATGATATAAATACAAACATTGGCGCCACACGTGCTAGGTGGTAGGTAATCGTCTGACTGATGTCTGCGCTCCTCTTTTTACGTAGAAAGCTGCCGATGTGTTTTTCCCCCAGTCACGCGTCGGCTGCGCAATCGACAACGCGTGTCGCCTGATTCTGGGAAGAAGAGAATGCGAAACGCCGCACGGTTATTATTATCCGCGTACACGCTGCGGATGGATCTTGGTTGATGCAGAATCAATGACAATATTGACATCGATTGAGCCTAGAGATAATTTACGGCTCTCCATTCTGTGTTGGCGTTTGGTGATAGAATTATTACTGTTACTCCAACATACATAGGTATAGAATGCGTCTATTCCCATTAACTATCCCTTCTGTTTTTATATTCCCTGCGGATACTTTGTCCCGTTTGGCAACTTTACGACTGTTCAATCCGCACTTTAGCAAACACTCACAAATCGAATCGAGCGAAACAGTATCGCTGGCTGTTTCCTTGTCGACGCTTCATCAGCAATCTTCTCGTGAAAGTTCGGCGCCGAGTGACGGGTCGAGGAAAGACAAAGAAATCCCTCTCATCCCTTTCAGATAGGGTTGTCTCCGCGTCGTGGGCACCCCTGGGATCTCGAAGACTCGTCCAGACCGGTAATTACACCGGCGCCTCCTCCTTTTTGAAGTTGGCACGCCGGCAGAATAAGTTTACCGCCTCGAAAGTCTACGCTGCAGCCTCTCCCTCTCACCTTACTCACCCACACTTCATCTCTTTCTTTCTTTCTTTCTTCCTCCCGCTAGATCCGCCTTCTCCGCTGATTAACCCTCCTGAGATTAGCTCCCTGATAGAGGCAGGATTATTTTATCTCATGATGGCCACCTAGATGAACCTTACGTAGCAACCCCACAGACGTCTCAATGATGTTTCGCGCACGATACGCATCGGGAAACAGAAAGAAATTCTAACTCTATTTCTTTAAAAAACCTTTCAGATGAAATTCATGAAAGATGCAATGATCGGTACGATAGAACGTTCGTATTCGTTCATTGTGTACTAAGGCTGACGGAAGCTGAAGAGGATTGCCGAAAGCTGTTCCGTGAGAAGCAACAGGATTACAGTTACGCCATGGCTTGCCTCTTTCCTGCTTACTTTCAGCCTTCTCTTCCTTCTTCTTTTCTTCATCGCGGTCATTTGCCGCCCTCCCTTTTCTTCCCTTTTCGCCAGACCTTCCTTCATCAAGAGAAGAGTTTTTCACCCTCGAGATCCATTGGGGCGAGCCAATATTGGCACACCGAGCGATTTTAATTTTACACTTAAGGCTTAAGGGAATCGACGTTATCGAGTTTGCTCAAGGGGTGCAGGATTTTAGGCGCTACTCATCGCTCATCCTCGAGTTTTTCTTCCGGTCCGTACTTCCCTTTCGCGTCTGCTTTGTGCCCCGTCGGTGTCGGCAAGGCATTATACATTTTACAGCATCTCGTGTGACGCGATACGATAACTTTCTATTTGCAATTGAGAGGAAAGTTACAACAATTCCAACTCGAAAGGAAAGCCTTATTAGTCGCCTTTTTCGACAAGGGTACGATGGCAATATACGTGAAGAAACGTGTCCTAGAAACAGTTGGACTGTCCTAAATACTCGGCGGCGAATGAAGGCAATGTACGGTGACCATTAATAAACCGCAACAGCTTGTTCGCTAACGTAACGCGGCCGATACTTATCGGTCGTCCGTATGAACCGAAACATCTGGAGGGCCATTTCGTCCTTGGCAACGGCGTGTTCGAAACGTTGCCTAAAATCATGACAGAAACAGTGCGAGGACCATTTGCATAATAACCTAATCGTCGGCGTCGTCGTAAAACTCGACCGCGTTTGCTGTGCGGTAGCCAACGATTGTTACCAACACCGACTCTTTGCTGCGTTACATGCATCAGTGGCTTCGTCGAAGGAATTGCTCTCGAAATAGACACAAAAAATCGAATATATACAGATATGCAAAGAAGGGATATGTACCTACATTGTTTCGATGAAAATCATTTCAGTCTGGTTATTAACATAAATTTGTATCTTTTATACATGTACTGTGTGCTGAATCTTTATTTATGACGTTCAGACATCATCTTTTTGGAATACTTGGTGCTGGAATGTTCTCACGGATTCCAGAGGATGCGGACTTAGCGGAAGAGCACCGTTCTGGCCGCTAATTGAGAAAGACTAACGAAACATCAATTTTCGCCACCTCCTTCAGCGAAGCTCTATCGCGCGCGGCCCGGACCGTTCGATCGCTAATCGTCGAATTAGTTGACCTGAAACGATCTCCCAGAACCGCTCTCGAGAGTTCTCGCTCCTGGACCGAGTTACGCCATTATTCTGATCGGGGCGGCGCGCGGCGCAGCAGCGTAGTAAACTGGCCACGTTCGAATAAGTCTAATAAGAGGAGGAAACACGGGGTGTACAAGCACGGGAATCGCTGGCACGTGTTTTGGCATAAAACTGAACATACTATCGATTATAATGATATTCCCTATTGGCAGCTCTGAGGTATCGTCGTCACCGTCGTCGTCGATTCGGAGAATAACAGAAGATCGATCGTATAGCCCTGTTCGAACGGGATACCGGTCGTTGATACATTTCCGCACGCATCGAGCTTACGTCACGTAGCAGTGTTTGCACGTGTCCCCTTTCTTGCGGCTAGAAAAGAAGACAGGGAACGGCCGTGAGCGGAGGAAAAGGTAAACCGGACGATTTACACGAGTAAACGTCACGCGTGCCGCCTGCATGTCGCAGATAAGTTACACTCACAGTCGTTACTCTTTTCCCCCTGCATTCCGCCTTCTGCGCAGGCTCTCGAGCCCTCACCCTTTCGTTCTCCTTCATTTGCCCTGCTCCCTCCCATTTCCTAGCCGCTAGCGTAACGACGTAACGCGCCGTGCAACGCAGTAACTCTCATTTTTATTCCCCCCTTCCACAAGCCCTCATTCCACGCTCCGCTTTGTTTATCTTAATTATGCGCGAATATTTTAACACGGGCGTAATGTAAACGAACGAATCTAATTAATGATCTCGTTGATAGCGGACAAATTGCGGAATTTCTCTCTCGTTACGGCGACGTAACGACGACTAATTTATAAATCTAGCACACTTCCGATCGAGCAAAGAAAAGGGAAGAATTGTCCGAACGGTTATACAGCAACTTTTCCAGGTAAACTCAACTGACTTCCCGTTTAGTATTGGCCTACATTATTTCTATAGGATACCGTTTTCGCCCTACGATTGAGGAACACTGTCCCCGTCACCCGTCACCGTGGATGAATTTTTCCACTCTTCCCCACCACCCCGTCCGTCGAGCGGCTGGATAGGCCGAGGACGCGGCAGGAGGTCGTAGAATGCTGAAATATGCCAGACATATCGCACCCTAAAAGAAGAGGCGAGATGCAAGGGAATCGTGAAGGAATGTCATCGATACGTGGAATCACTATTATTACCATTTCTATATGATGAAATAAACTCATTACTACGCATTTAGTGGACGATAGGAAATCATAGAGGCATGACATATTCATTTACGGCTATGTCATATGCGATGAGTAAAAAAGAAGTGAAGTTGTTAACATTTTATGCACGCAGTACGCATCAACGTACAACCAGATGTGTACGCGCAGAAAAACGAGGAAGCGGGTTGGGCGTGACACTTGAAACATCAGATATGTCTCTCGCACCCTCAATTTTCTACCCCATCAAACGCGCCGAATGGGGAGTTGGGAAAGAGTTGGGAAAGAGTTGGAAATTAGAAGAGAACGAATGTATCGCGGAGAGTGGAAGTGCGTAAAGCGAGGACGGGGAGGAGCACTCGAGCATGGTGCTTTGATCGAACTCCGCCGACTGGTTTCAGTACCGAGCTGGAGGATGCTACGAGGAAGCACGCAAGATTAACTGTCCCAAATAAGATCGTTGGAACTTAATCTCCGTGACGTCGAGACGAGCATTAACTACCGGACGGAAATTACAGAAAGAATTTCAATAGACGTAACTTGACGAGAAGCAAGCCTTGCAGGCAGCACGCGCGAATGTGTACCCTGTCAAAGGGTAACGGCTTGAAAAATAACTCTACCGTGTCAGATATTTTACCGCGGTAATGAGATGAGTATTTCTTTTCGAAGATTAACGATTCTCGGATGTTCCTGCTCATGGGTGTATACAGACTTAAAGCGACAAGACAGATCGTCGAAAAAATGCCACATAATCGGGTCGGTTGAGCGACACTGTCGTTCCATCCCCGACGGAATCCTATTTTCTACACTTATGCACTCGACTATTCCCGTACGTGGGCGGATCCGCATGAAAGGAGGGAGAAGGAAGCGAAGATGTAGGGGTTGAAATATGAGAAACGTATCGCACCCTCGCATCCCACGGTGCCTCCTGCAAAGGATGAAAGGGAAGTTGCAGAGCTGCAGCAAAGCCTCCTAGGCATGCGGCGGCGCCGGTGCAACAAGTCATGCAATTCAGGAAAGTTGCACGCCGTCGATAAGACAATTATATTCGGTTGCACCGCTTTGCCAAGACAATGGCCTTTGTTGCCTGCTAGTAACTTGGCTGGGGCAAACGATAAACCGGCTTCGATACATTCAACGCACTTTTACTCAAGAATGGGTTGCATGTATTTTTCTACCTCCTAGTTCAATACATCATGGATACTACAATTGCAATTTTCATAAATTCCTTTAACCTTCTGTCATTTAAAAATGCATTGCAAGTCAATCAGTATTATAGTGAGACCTGTGTTCTTCTAAATGTAAAATGAAATACTGCAGAAAATGTAAATATATTCGGTACCACAAGACTAATCGGAAATGTTCTAATAAATATGGATCGACAAAAGCAAGACTTACAGCTCACCCTGCTCTTAAACCAACTACACAAGGATGAGCTTCATTTACTATAATTTCCCATAAACTAATATTATGAGCATGCACAACTGTTCTTGTCATATATTATAAGTTCCTCTATGATGATAACCATGATATTTTGCTATAATTTCAAGCAATTGTGCCTGAACGCAGAAGATTTGCCGACTCATGTTTATTAGGACAACCTAGTGAGCTCTGACATGTTAGTTAGGCTTTCAATTTTCTACATAAATTCTGAAATATGTTATAATATATTATTATAATTTCATCCGACACCGTGACAATTGTTCGTCGATCGGTCATACAGCGCGGCACTTTTCGAAAATCGCGAGGGTGAGGGGAACCACGCCCTGTTAACGGAGTCTCTCTGCCATCGATGAAACGTCCGGAGAACAGTGAGATGCCGCGCCCGCGCCCACGCCCGCGCCCGCGCCGCCGCGAACTTTGCCGCGTGTGGTCTGGGGGTGTTCGACGTGCTACTTCAGAGTTAAGTGGCTTTGTCGCCCGGAGCAGGGCGTGGTTGCATCCCAACCCCCTCGTCCCCCGGAACTCAGTCGTGGCTCTCACAATTTGTCGTTCTCATTTGCCAATACGTCCTGACTTCTTACATAGTGTACTTTAGTAACTACGAAAAATGCCATTTTCTATTAGGCACACGTTATTATTCAGAAAATTGGATATTATTGGTTGCAGGTGGTTGGAGCTGCAGTCCTGATATGTTTTCGGTTAAAGGTGTTTGATCAGGGGAGCCATCGATGTTTCCGTGACAAACATCCTGTGAACTGACCGCACTAAGATCGCTTAGAATGAGAGTCGAGGTAATCCGCGAATTCTACGGCTCTCTTTCGCGTGCAAATTAGGACGTCGTTCGCGTGAGCCGCAAACTCACTGAATCTCGGTTCCCGGAAATCTTAAGCCGCTGACGTCTCTCAAGTGGACGCGTCTGTGTTAAGTCTCTACTTTTTCTCTCGGCCGAGAGATGAAACGGAGAGATTTCGACGTAGCTTCAGCACTTCTCTATGCAGCCTGTGTACGTTTCAAATTTCCTGCTCGCTCTGTAAATCACCGTACTCCGCGACGCATTCCAAGTTGATCCTGCGTCTAATATTGGATGTGCTCCGAACTCGCGTTTCGCCCGTCATTTTTGATGTTCGCTAAAGGTTCGTTGATGAAAGGACATTTAGCGGTTGAAAAGCAAAGGAAATTACTTCGGGCAGTCTCGAAAAATCGTCGGGGCCTAGCAGCATCGACACGACCCCAGCGATCGGCTAATGTTTCTCAATGCCTAAAATGAGCCTCTAAAAGAAGAGGTCTAAAATGGTTGCTCTAAAATTCGAGGCGAGGCGAGGGCGAGGGAAAGAAAAAGATTTGGAAAGACCTTCGAGAGACCTCGTCGAATGCATCCCGCGTTCAAAACAACCGACGACGGCTTCTGCGAATTCGCTGGCATAATAATTACCCAATATCTCGCTGTAAATCCCGATGGCGGATAAATACACGAACAACACGGCGTACGCGGAAAGTTGTCGGTTCTGGGGGCGAAAAGCTGTCCCGCGTCTCGCAGGCTGCTGCCGCTGTTATTCGGCCTCGCGTGCAAATAAGGACACGCAAGCGCAACGCAATTCTGCACCCGCGAGGAACGGCCGCCGCGGTGTATTTTAAGTTCCTCACGGTGTGGGCAGATAATAAGACGCGCCGAACGCTCAATAAACGTCTTTACGACATTTCGAGGAAGGTTAGGATTCGCCTACGTACGCTCCCGACTCCATTGGACGTCGCTGTACGCGGGTGCGCAAACGAAATGTCTGGACGCGTGTCGATCTTCGGGCTACGTTGATGGTTGATGTTCGGCTGGCGACTTGGCGAGTTAACTTGCACCTATCGATCCTCGCATCGCTAGGAGACGTAGGCGCGTGAAATTCCTCCAAATCATTCCTTCGATGGGACACTCATTTTTCACTCGCATCCAAGACAGCTCACCCGACAGAATGAACAAATGGATCGAACGATAGGCCGTTATATTCGTTCGGATCAGTCGAGCCTGCAGCGACGTTAATAACGATCACGATTAAGGGACAACAAGAGATAGAGAGACAAAGATCGCGATAAACGAATCAAGTCGTTGGATGTCTGTCGCCGTCGAGTCCCGCGTACAACGTGATGGATGAAAGGTGTTCCAGTTATGTGGATTTTGTTGAGCGGGATGATGAATGGACCCGGACGCCGCGCGCCGGCTCGAGTTTCAGCCTAGGTGCCTAGGAGAAGGACAACGGCGCCGGTCATTTCTCGCCGCGAGAGGATCAAACGAACTCGTTCCGTATTCGCCGCTTAATTGGAGGCCACCAGGCCGCATTGAGATGACAAATGGCCGTGCACGGTTGACGGAACGTATCGAGAAATATTCCGTTCAAGCGAATCTTAAAACATCCTTCCCCGCTCAAGCCACATTCATTGTGGACAATGAAACTTCTGGGCCAATTGAAAAGTGGAATTTGGCAAGGAAAAGCCGGCACCGATCCCCATCCCCAGTTAGTATTAGCCTATCGTCTGTTAAATTGAACGGAGAAAACTCTCTGGCTTCCTATTGGCGCCGCGACGTTCAGGTTTCCCCTGTTATTGCCGGAAATTCGGGATCGTCGGGGCAGATTGGATCGGACCGCGAATGCGATTTAGCATACCTAAGGTGTACTACACACGGCAGGACAGGTCGTCATGCGGCCAGTAAGGTTTCGCTGTTATTGGCTAACCGATAGGTTAGCGTGTCAGTCTGTCTAGACTGACACGTGCCGACCGATCGATAGGTTAAGCTGCTGTCTGCGCTCCTGCTTCCAATCGTTGGCCTTCCTTGAGTTTGCCATCTGAAATTTCACCCTTACGCCGATGGATTCTCGTTGAACGCGCGAAACCTTTACGATGAGCGGGAAGTTTGACGCATCGACTGGACTACCCGGCACTCAGATTCGAATAAGAAAATCGGAGAAAAACAAATTCTCTTTTAATTTCAACCTAGTCTCTGAGACTGGACTTGTTTATTCCCCGAGCACGCATCTACCGCAGAACAATAAGTATATCGCGCGGACGTGCAGCGCGCATCCACGTTTCTATTTCCTCCCTGCTGGGCAAACAATCGACGCGGGCACAATGATAACTAGGAAATTGATGAAGATAACGCGTCGACGTTGAGCGACATCGCGTGGAGAAGCGGATAAACATATAGACTCGATTTTGCAACGTCGCGCGTCGAGTAGTTGAGAATAGACAATTCGGTTATCAGGATGAACTTTTGTATCGGCGGAAGTGGGCAGAGTAGGAGAAAGAAAAAAAGCGTTCCTATCATCGATTCTCGGACGTCGAGAGGGAAAGTTTGCGCGAGGCGAGTATCGGCAACGGGTGCGAAAATCCAAGAATTCCATATCTCAGCGTTCCCGGTGTATTTATAAGGAAGTCGAGGTGCCTCTTACGTAAGCGTCGAAAGACCTGAAAGTTATTCTCCTGAGCGACTACAATTGGTCGGACGGGCAAACGGTACTGGAAATCCGCGTAAAAGATTATCTCACCGGCCGGCGCCGTATAAATATTTATTCACGACTCCTGGCTACTCGCGCGAGCTGAAGCGTTCCTCGAAATAAACGCGGCGGCGCGCACTTATGCGCGAGGAAACGGAGCTCGACCGTGAACTAATCGCCGAACACAGTCTCCGGCGCGGGCGTGTGTGCGGTATTCCGTGCGGCCACCTGACACCGCTGGTCATAAATATTCTCGGCCAATTGGCAGAACGCGCGAGTGGCGTGTCCTCCGGATTTTTTATTCCCCCTCCCCCGTGGCGGTGAGAGCGAGGCGCTTAAGAGATTAAACCGGACGGTTCAAAGTTCTTGTCTCCCGTGTAAACACCTTAATGGACCCTAGGAGCGGCTGCACCTGTTGCGCCGCGGCCAACACCGAAAAATATTTCGAGCTGCCATGCCGCTTCGTCCTGCCGGCGCTCGTACCTAGTACAATGTCCTCCTCCGACTAGGAGACGCATTCCTATTTTTACCGTCTATGCCTGTTTCCATAGGACATTCGGTTCTCTCCTCCTCGCTGATCTTCTTATCGGAACTGCCACATTATTGTGAGTCCACGTATTATGCCGCGATTTACCTAGAAAGGAACTTTTCATTGCTCAGGCTGATTTCGACTTTGCAGCGGTATTTATTAATTACAGGCTTACGGCGAATACAGAATCTATACGTTACGTCCGTGACGTGAACGTAGACGAGTGGGAAAAGATTGATCGGTTACGGAGGAGGCGTTTAATCTAGATATTGGACTTGGATTTTGAATAAAATCTCCTCTCATCTGTTTTCCCATCGCCAATTGGCACGCCAGCAATTCGTAAGTGGATTTTGTTATTGACGCTTCGAGGAAATAAAGATACCGCGAGGCATACAGGTGTTTCATGCCATATATACGCAATGATTGACGCCCACGATAACCTTGTGACAGTTACTGAAATACACGGTGACTTTTGCGTCGCATACTAAAAAACAAATGACGAGAAAAAGAAGACGCGTACGCGTTGGAAATTCGCAGGTTCGATGATTCAGGTAATTGGTCCTATGACGAGCCGAGCGAAATGGGTCATTTGCGTTGGGCAATCGGCAGAAACGAAGAACTCCGCAATCGGATGACAACGATCGTCGATGACAATTAGTATCATCGAGGTCGCTCGATCGCGATTACGCCCGTGGTCGTAAATTCCTCCGCGATAATTGCGTTGTTGTCGCCGAAAGGTGTCCGCGTCGCGCTTGTGAAAGGCGAGCAGGACGATGTCGAAGAGGGACGTTTCGGGTCGCATCTAACGATTCGTTCGAAACCATCAATCATCCGGCCTCGGAACCGGTTCCAATCGATCGGCGAAGAAGCTCCGTTGACGATCGGGATGACGATGAGAACTCGTTATTTCCGACCGATGAATTCCTTCGCGCCGCGCAAATCGCCATGCTTAACCCTCTGACAAATGGCGTCCGCCTGTTACGATGAAATTTTCATAATCCGATAGCTGGCGGGAACGGTATATGCCTTCGAAAATTCTCGGCCAATTCAATTGATCGCCCGACCAACCTTTATGCCTATAAATTATACGACTGCAGCAGTGAAGTGAGGAATTTCTTAATGGGATAGAGGAAACGTAGGATATTTAATGATTTCCATGGTCAATGGGAAAGGTTCAAGGATCCAGGGTCAGCGCTTTCAATTCAGCCATCTATCTCGGTAAATAGGCTTCTTGCTGGTAATACATGGGAAAGAATACGATTCAGTGCGCGTAGTTAGCTTCCCGTACACCGAGTATAGACATTCGTTCTATTAATACCGGCGTAGTGCGTGTGAGCGGCATAATCCGACCTCTTCGTTTCTTTATCGAGGAAAGTTTCATTCTAGTACGTATACGTACGTACACACATGTGCGGGTCGCTTTTGCGGGAAATCAATTGTGGCAAGTACGGAGGATGAGTGTGTGAGAGAGAGAGAGAGAGAGAGAGAGAGAGAGAGAGAGAGAGAGCGAATGAGACCGAGTGAGATGGAGCGAATGTTTGTATATGCAGAGAGACAGGAGATGGATGTGAGAGAGAAAGGTGATCATATGGCTGAAATTAACGAATCCGGTGCGAAAGGTGAGAAAATGGAAAGGGAGAATGCGAGTGCGTGTGAGGTGAGCGATCGGAGAAGAAAGGCAGAGAATTGAAAGCAAAGTATTGGGAACGGACGTAGTACGTGATTTGGAGCAACCATTTCCTTTTCCCCAAAAATTAACACAGACATAGTGACGTGGAATCGAGTAGGAAGTCGGTGCAAGTCCGCGTGTAAAACAAAGCTTCCTACACAATTTTACTGAAAGCGCGGCAGGAACCGTTGCACGAGTCACGTGCCGCGCGTTACGCGCAAACGATAAATAATCTTACCAATCTCGAGCCGGATCGTCCGGAGTCTCGACGGTAATTACCCTTAGCATGAAGCACGACGCCTACTCGTGCTTTCGCGCGACGATAGCGAACACATCGACGCACGAGTCAATATTTTCGATCGCGTGTACCGCAATCGCCATGCACTCGATTCTCGCAGTGTTGAAATTTTCATCGATCGCCAAGATTTATGGCAGCCCGTGCATTGTTCAACTGCGCAACGAAATTGGCTGCGGTTAAAAGTCCAGCTTGTTCCTTCCCCACAGCCAACCAAACATGTGTCTTGTTTTTTTTTTTTCTACTCTTTTTCTTCCTCCTCCTCCTTATTATTATTAGTCCGCAGTGTCGGAAGTCAGCGAGGGAAATTCTATGATAAGCTATCCGAGTCAAGGCTAAGGCGATAATGTTGAATCTAAGATGTTGGGATGATTAATGGGATTACATTCTTTTTCGCGATAGCGTAATCTGTGTGGCTTAGAAATTGAAAAGAGGGTAATTGCAGCAACAATGTTGCGCGTGTTGTTTTAAACGCGCGTCAACAAGGATGAGACTCAAATTGCGCGGCGTTGCGCAGTATGAGGAGATATTGAACTATTGTCGAGTGGCGCGGTATTAGGCGTCATCAAACGTCGTCTGTCTCGCTCGATCTCGAAATACCGCGGTCTATTTTCGCGTTAAATTAAACAGCACGGTGACGGCGGCGGCGGCGGCGCGGGCTCGGGCGCGGGCGCGGGCGCGGGCATGGCGCAGATACGTGATCTGGTGACAGTGCCGCGCTGCCGCGTGACGCACGCACGAGCAAGAGCGGCCCGGGCCAGGCCGTGTCATCGAGCAAGTGTTTTCGATGCTGGGATAATCGCGGGCGCGAGGCAAGGTGTCAGTGAGACGGATCGAGTCGAGAGTCGAGAGTCGAGAATCAGCTGATTGACAGGCCGTATAGAATCTCGATCGCAATCAGCGATTGACGCGCTACGTCAATCGGGACAAAGTTCGGGAACGATCGGTCGATAATGCGCTGAATCGGTATGACAAAAATTCGAATAAATAGTCAGTGTACGCGTGGACACCTAAGCGCGTGTAAGAAAATCACGACAGCATTTGATACGCACGCCGTCCGTACTCGGCGCTCGGCAAGCTCTCTATCTTCGATCGAGAATAATCGGCCAAGCACGTCACGCGGGAGGCTGACGTGTCAAGAGGCAAGAGACGTCGAGGCGCAAGGTGAAGTCTTCTCGAGATTAGTCGCAACACGTCAAAGTTCAGATCAATAGGAGAGCACGTCGAGTAGGAAGTGGCGCAGGGATTTCCACGATAGGCTTATCCGATCGGGGAAGTAGCGCTATCGCCGCTGATATCGGTGAGTCCCGTGCGATGTTTATGTCGTGACATGGTGATTCCAGAGATCTCGATATCGACCTTTTACAGACGATGCCTTTTTTCCCGTTAGAGTCGATAGACGTTTCCTTCTACTGCCTCTGACTCGTCGATCCGCTCACGGACTATCATCGCTAATATCCATTATTTTTCCGAGCATTTACGTGCGTGGCCACGAATTGACGCTAGTAGGATATTAGACTGGTAGATTTCTGTACGAGGAAGAGTGATTCAAGCGAATACGTTGAATGCTAATAACTTGGCGGAGCTGAAAGTGACCCCAAAATGTTTGCACATTGCCGTCATCGTTGTTATTCGAAGATTCACGTCGATGCAGGCGATAAACGGTCACGGCGCGGATAAAAGTTGCCGGGAGTGAAATGTTTTCGATCGGCGAGTGGCGACTGGCAAACACGCGGCGGCGCGGCGTCCGGCGGCTCTGCTTGCTTTGCTCTACTATTTCGTTCGGTTCAGGATCAAGTTCACGACTAGTTAGCATTACGCGCTGAACACACAAACAACGTAGGAGCATCGGCAAATCGTTCAAGTTCAACTTTGAAAGAACTCGATTCTTTCCATCTTACCCTCTCCTTTAGCGATGTCTCTCGATGCCTCGACGCTAATATCATTTCTCGTCGATTAAAGGCACTTTGCAACATCATTGAAAATCTTGCCTCTTGAGTCCAACTGCCATTTTCCTACCTCGGATCATGCTATTTTTCTGTACGAAAGCGTACCTAGGGTCTTTGATCGTTGCACAATGCACATTCTACGTTTATGTGTTGATAACTATCGACGAGCGAAACGTGTAAATAACGAAATACGGGGAACGCCCGGTTGTTTCGTGGCGGCGCGGTGTCGCGCGCCGAGATAAAGCAGGCCACAGAAAGTTGGAAACATTTTTCAAACTTCAGCGTTATCGTCGACAGGATGTCAATATTTTGATAGAGGTGAGCGCTGACGCACGCCTGCTATCGATCAATGATCACCGCAATTCGGTGAAGTCGGCGTTGAGGCCAGGTGGCACGGTTTGATTAGCTCGAAGAACACTTCAAGAACAAAGTAATAACAATTCGATATTGAGACTGAAAAGTCTTCGTTCCTGTTAACATGGAACGTAGCGTAGACGAGCGTAGGCGACATGAGAGTCTATCGATACGTGGCGGAAAGTCGTCCGATTTCAAATTGGATCAATCCGTGCATGCTGCCTTTTCAAGGCGCTCCTTTCAGCTCGTGCCACGCAGGTCGGTGGCACGTTACACGGATACGTACAAAGTGCACACACTCGTTCCTCTGCGCGCGATCGAGTGAATTTAAGCGCCGCTCGCGGCGGAATCGTCCATTATAAAATAATCTAGTCGGCTGGTCGGCGGTACCGTGTAATTCCGGCTCTAAATGCCATGAAAAATGAGTTACGACAAGAAAATTGTGCAAGCCCGCAATTATGTAAATACACGGATAGCGGGATACAGATACGTACCTTCTTTCGCGCTTGTATTTATGCCTCTGTATGTACGTGTAGGCGAATCTCTCTCACTCTCCCCGCGTGTGTATCCATGCTTTCACATGTGCGCACGCATCCACATCCACACCCACCCCCCACACACACGCACACACACATCGAAGATGGTAGGAAAGTAGAAAGAGAGTGTGGGTAGAAGCGAGAGAACGGATGGACAGACGGATTCAGAGACACGCGGGCGTAAAACCAACAACCGAGCCAACTTGTAGACCGTAGAAGGCTGAAAGGCTATTGCGAGGCAATAAGGCCGGTTATGAGTACGTGGGTGCGTGTATATGCGGCAGACGGTGTAGACACACACTTACGTTCCCTGGCAAGGACGTTTCTAACTATTGCGGTTTCTCCTATGGCCGGCCGGGCAACTGTGCAGGACATGAACGGCGCGAGAGAATACATATACGTCCACGTCTTACCGGTACGCCGCAATCGACGCTCCAATATCGAAGAAAGTGGCATCCCTAGAACGTTTCAGTGCCGTCGGTTGTCTTATTTAACAGGGAGAAAGTCTCACTTCTAGATCGAACTTTGGGAAATGGGGTCCAGTATATTGTTACATCCGTCATTTCGTAGCGTGAGTCTTGTTTATTGAGAAAATTGTATAAATCATCTGTCGTCCGACTAGCCTTCCAGCACTGTAACACCGTGAAAAATGAGAATCTGTGTTCGCAATATACATATGTAGCGATAAGTCGGATGCTATGATCGTTTTGTCGACATCCGGCTGTATTAGAGCGAAAACGTTGGATCATCAGCCCTCTCTCCTTTCTCCGTCAAACTCCGATCGCTCTTTGCATACAATTGGCTATTATCCGGTCGTCCGGCTAATTTGCATCGCACGATCATCGTCACGTTGAGATGACCGAAGAGAAACTTGGTTGGATGTGTTGAGCACGATGCTCGTTTCTCTCGTCTGTCAGTCGTTGTACAATGTCCTCCTTGGATGACGTCGATTCGCGATACGCTTAACTGCTTCTCTCTCTACGGCCTTCTTCTGCGCGGCCTTCCGCTCGAAGCCGACGCTTCAATTTCCACGTCGTTGACGCGCCAGAGCGGAATGCGGCGAAAAAGTAATGTTACGTAAAGGTAGTTAGAATTGGGCGCATGATCTTGAGTCGCCGAACTTGGTTGGGCCGCTCGGTCGCCGCCACTCTTTGCGTAGCACGCGAAACATGGGTCGATCTTGCGTATGTGAGAAATGGGGCTGATAAAGAGTTTAAGTCGCTTTACGGAAGATTTACCATGCAGATAGCCGATGAACAAAAGATAGAAAGCAGTCGGTGTCGTAGGAAGACGGAGAAAATTCCGACGCAATTGGAGTAACGCGCAGTAGAGAAGTGAAAGTATGACTGCACAAGTGTATAGAAAGTGACATTATGCAGTTATGCGGGTAAGAGAGGAGAACGTCGCGGTGTAAACAAATTCCGCGAAAGGAGGCCCACGGTGCGTTATGTAAACAATGAGCGTCAGAGTTGCAACGAGTGCCGAATTTTCTCGAGCCGAGGCCGGCGCTGACGCCGACGAACCATGCGCATTTTTGGCAAAAACTACTTTCTGGGCCGTTCTGCTTTTTCAGCATTCTCGCCGGTTATGGACCGCGATAATGTTCGATTAATTACTGTGAGGATACAGGTACTCGCGTACCTGACAACATAAATCGATACCGTTATTAAATAAGTCCGATCCGAAGTCTCTCCTTCGGAAGAAGTGCGGCATCGTCTTAAATTCTCATTGTCGGTGCGCAATAAATCATGTATAACAGCGCACTCAGCGGGTCTAGCTTTCTATGGACTTTTCGTGAAAACGTCCTTTCCCCCTAACAATCGTTTTACACGTTACGTCTTTCGCAATCCTAATGCACGTCATTTTCTAACAGTATTTATCAGTTGATCTGGAGCTAGAGAAATGTCTTACTTATAAAGCAGGGGGCCGTCGGATATTGCGCAGAGCGTTTCTTGGAAGTAGGAACCGTCGAGCGTGTCTGAATTTTCGTGAGCCACCCACGACGCGGACGGTCACCGCCCGATCGGAGCCTTCCGTGAAACGTGGTGAGTCGTGAGTCGAACTGTTTCCCTGAATCGCTCGGCGGCCTGGAGACGTGGAGGCGCCCTCAAGGACGTACCGTGATGAAGGATCGGCCCACTTCCCTCAGGATCTACGACCCGACACGACCTTTAGAAGGAACGCCGACCACCGCGAGGACAAGAATTTGGATCCGTGGGAATGGACGATCTTCGGTAGATCGATACGCTCGATCGCCACTGGTTCGTAGCAAAACGTCACGAAAAGTTCGAATCTGCGAAGCTCCACATTGGCGGAGTGGTGAGAGGCTGACGACGACGACAAAGTTACGTGGAAGAGAATTGCAAACCGATATATAGGCACTAAAAGCTACTGTCCGTCATCACGGGTTCACGAGTCGCTTAGAGACGAAATTAATCTGAACGACCTATCTGAAACTTACTTCGAGTGCTCTTCGCGCAAAATCGGCGAAAGAGAGGGAGATAGCGCGAGGTGCAGAGTTACGCAAACACCATTTTGCTGTCCAATCATTTGCCGAAAATGTACTCCCCTGCCATCACGTAGTTTGCTGCCTCGAAATGCGTTATGTAATGCGTGCCAGTGTACTTTAAGCACCGCTCCTCGGTACAAGGCGAGTGTATAATATTTATTGGACATTAGCCGCTGACCCCTTCGACTATTCACTTCCGCGGAGCGTCGGTGGTCCGTGACCCCGCTTTAAGAAACGCTGCCGCCGCCGCGCCGACAACAACGGTTTACCGTTATCATGCTTCCAGGACCTTGCTCCGATCCTGCCGACCGCTTAAGCCTTAACAGGATATCTAGGTATGTGACTGTGTGCCGCGTGGTCGAGGTTCTTACATATAGACGTATAATGCGTAAGAAGAATAAAGTGTTATAGGCCATACAGCCGATATTGTAGTACGTACATGTATACGTCAAGTGTGTATCGATATAAATAGTACACCGCGTACGGTACGCGATGAGGTGAATGTAACACAATCATGGTGTATAAAATGTATACAGACGTACCGTATGCGAGCAAAAGTTTCGTTGACTGCCGGCGAAGGCACATTCTTCGAGTGTGAGAACGTTCAAGGACTCTCCTTTGAGCGTTGCACAGGTGAGTTCGGCGAGTCGCGGAGCCGTCGATGAATAGATATATTAATCGTGGGAAACGTGAGTGCGGGTGCACCGTTTTGCCGCGAGCGTTTACGATCTCGCCAATGTCAAACTCCGGAATACCGTTATCGTGGCGCCGATATTCACTCAAGGCCGTCGTAGCTGTCATCCGTAGCGTCGATTCAAGCGAGTGTCGAAGATGACAAATTGAAAACGGCAACGTGAGGTTCTCGCTGAAAATAATGACGAAGATTAGCGAACATGTTCATTTGCCGCGGCAAGCGAGGTACCGCTGTTGCTAGCACGGGCTCGGAGCTGATATTTCTTCCTCGGCGAGGAGTCAATACCTAGCGACAATAAAAAGTTTCACGACGCCCGGAGAACTCTTTCGCGCTCTCGCGTCCACTGCGAAATTTTATATTATTCAACTATTTCGAGGAGAAAAATCCAATCAATCTCCTCGCTTCGGCTGAGAGCAATGATCGAGAGGGGAAGCAGAAGAGGGTGGCAGTTCGATGCTTCTTAAGTTTTCCTCTCGAAACTTGCCATTCTCGCAAATCGGGGGCCGAGAGAGAGAGAGAGAGAGAGAGAGAGAAGGTGCTTCCGCGAATTTTATTATCCCCGTGTTTTTCCTGTCGCTCTGTTCGTCCAATTACTTTGCGCGGGATTGCGCGAAAGTGAGAATGATCGCGAATAAAGTTCGACGCGCGGGGGAAAAAAAAGAGTCGGGAGAGAGGATACTCGCGGGAAAGTTTTCGCTTAGAAATCGTCCGTGTGAACTTTTCCCTCGTTTTTTTCTCGTCTTCCCCTCTCCCTTACGCCGAGCGTCCTTTACATTTTTTTGCCGTCTCGCCGGCGCACACCTTGAGCCTCTCTCATCGTAACGTAATAGGGAGAACGCAAGGCGAGTAGTCGAGGACATTTACGTCGCGCACAGTGTTTTTCTGCGCACATCCGACAGTGATACGAAATACGAAATTCGAAAGATGTTCCGCGGAGTGTACGCACGAAAGAAACGATCGTAACTTCAGATCCGTTTTTCGCGGGACGCTTTTACGACCATCTTCGACGAACTTCCTCGGCGACGTAGTGCGGGGCCGAGTGGATACTGCGCTTTCATTGATATGCAGAGAAGCGCGAAGCTCGCGTAAAGCGAGTATCGGGAATTTCGCTGTGAAAATTTCATTATTCGGCACGTCGCGCGTCGCGTCAATTCGCGACTTCATAATATACGATACGCTTTTACGGCTTGCCCATCCGCGCACGGGGCGTACGGAAACGGAAGTGCAAGCGTTTGCTCCGTAAGCATAATTGTTTGCCGATCGCCACGAGCCGAATTTCCGATCTCACCTTCGCCGCGAGCGAGGAAAGTCAGACGGCGCTCGGGGGGAAACAGTGGGAAAAGTAATATGAGAAATCGTTAGCGTAATAACAAGTTGTTTGTGTCTGGCGGGTTTATTAAGAAAAGAAGAGGCGAACGAGGCTGGTAAGATTGAGTGGAATGGAAAGAAAGAGCGGGGAGGAGGGAAAACGTAGTAAAAGGGAAAAGAGATCGGACCTCGAGCCGGAGTCTTGACAGTCGTCGAACATTCCGTTTGCACTCCGACATTCCGCTATGGCAATTCGCCGATTCGTTTTGAAAATTTTGCCCGGGCCATATCGCGTCGTGCGAAACGGGCCAATTCGTTCGAGACCATCGAACCGCGCTCTCTCATCTTGCGAACCGTGCCAATATTTCCCAACGAATCCCCCATCCGTCCATTTCGCTGACGACGACGACGACGACGACGACGACGATGTCTTCGATTGACGTAAATTCAAACGAGCGTGTCCGAATAATCGACGCCGTTCGCGCGACGACGAATCGTCGGAATTTTTCCGTCCATTCACATGCGCGCTACGTTCTTAAATGCTGACGGAACCGCGAGTTCATCGATTTTTCCACTTTATTTGCCTACCAGGTAAACATTGCCTTGCCACGGTTAAAGTGAAAAATTGAAAAATCATTCAAACAGAACTTATGAATACCTATTTGAACGGAATAGATTATTCCGACGCAAATGTAAGTATCGACAGTTTCTGATCGATAAGACCGCGCGCAGAGGTGATTCTAAATTGCATATAATTAGTAACCTTCGACGATCGCAAAGCGCATAACTCGCCTTCGACTCCGGTTACACAAATACAAATGGGCGTCAATTAAGAATCGGAATATTCTCTGTCGTAATAGAACGAGAATCTGAGCTCTCGTATTTTCCCTCAATTGGAACGAGCCGTCATTGGCGTCTCGCGATCTTAAACGATCGGATTCGCTCGATCGTCGAACTTCGAGCTCTCGATCTCGAGGGAGAGGCCGGTTAATGGATTTTTGCCCGAGGCGTCAGGAAACCTCTTTAAACAGGCGCGGTGTTAGTTTGCATTAATCCGATTTGCCCGGCGGTTTTCTTCGGTCGTCTCACGTGACCAGCCTCGCCCACACCCTGTTGAAGCAGAGTCGATTGTCGGCTTCGGTCTTCGGAAGGCCTCTGCAGTGCTGAATACAAGTTAGATCATTTTTGCAGTGTTTCCATCATATTTTCACTACCACTTTCTTCGAAAAGTCAAACGCACGTTTCCGAAAGAGTTTGATAGAATGTGTCGAGAAAAATGAGGAGCCAATTACGCTAGGTATTGCTCCATTTCTCCTGATTCTTCGCCACAAATTGTTCAGTTATAATAACTCGCCAACCTTGCTCTGTCTACTTTGTCTGTAGCCGTCTATGTCATCCAAGGAACCCATGTCATTTCCAACAATGACGATGGCGTATTGGCCTTCTTTCACGATGATGTACGGTACGTGATGTTCGGAAGTTGACGCGTCATTGTCGCTATTAATTGTAATTGGCGTCTGGCAGGCAGCTGGAAAATTAGGCTGAATTCTCGTGCACGGATTCTAACACCCTCGCAATGGCAAATCTTCGTGGCACAGCCTCTAATAACAGCAGAAGCAATTTTGAGAGAGTGTCAATTGCCGTTGAACGGCTCCGTTATACTTTGTATTGCGACAACGGCGAACAATGATTTATCGTGCATTCGCAATGGGCAGTGCGAGAGAGTGAGAGAGAGTAAAGTTCAAAGAACACTTTGTCTAGTGTAACGCACGATTCGGTCGAGTCGTTCAGCCGTCCCAACTAATTGAGAAACCGGCTAATCTGTTTTCCTTCTCCCCTTCTTTTTTCGCTCTCGATTGAATTCCGTCGGTGAATTGACCGGACGACGAAGAAAAGGGGAAGGTAAGGGGAGTCAGATCGTAAAAGAGGTCGACGGAGAGCGATCCTCGCCGATGACCCGACCTCGGCGAATTATTATCGACTGGCAAAGTGCACGAGCTCAATTTTTTTTTCATCCTTCTTGTCTCTGTCTTTAGCAGAAGCGCAGGCAAGCGCAGTGACCTGGTGAACGGACAAGTCCGCACCAATTTGCTCTTGGACTTTGAAGCTCTCGATAAACTTTGCGTAATTGGCCCGTTGTAACGGATTCGACTTTCGCCACTCGACGCCGATCGACGCCAGCGAGACGATTAGCGTGTAAGCAGCGGCTGACCATGAGCATAGCTTGAAATACGATGGATTATGTGCGGCAGATTTGTTTTCCCATCGTTGCTCCGCGATCGCGATCGCGAACTCTTCACAATTTGACATTTTACAGCGGCGATCGTCTGCTGGAGAACCCGTTAAACGCTCCCGATTTTCGAGGGGCTCAGACGTCGTCGCGATCCAATATTGTTCAATGACGCGTGCGTTTCCGGTGAAATTTCGGTGAAAATGGAATGCGCCCGGAATTTTCGAAAATCCCATAGAAATGGAGGACGTAGCAGGGGGATGAACGTTTGGAGGGTAAATTTCCGTCATAAACGTTTATGCAGAGACGAGAATTCTCTCCACAAGCCGTGTCATCTTCGCTTTCTCGCCGGTAAGAGGACATTCGTTGGTTAAAATAAATTTGAGAAAAAGAGGATGACGGACGTGGGGTTAGTCGCGGATAGATCGGACGCTCGTCTGCGAAAGTTTGTTCGGAAAGTTGGGTTTGCGATCTCGGCGCCGCTGTCCCTCGATTAGTTTCGATTTCGATTCGAAATTTCGGCGACGACGGTGATCGGGATCGGGGGAAGGAGGAAAAAGGATGGGCGAACGAGGTGGGGTGGTTGGAATCGAACACGCGGACGAGTCACGACTTCCGTGAAGGCATTCCGGGAATTTCGCCAATTAAAATCGACGGACGGAGTCGCATGGCGAAGTCGAAGTCGAAGTCGAAGGCGAAGGCGAACGGGGTGTAAGGAGGACGTGGCCTGGCCGGGGGGAGGAGAAGAAAGAAAGAGGGGAAGAAGGCCCCTTGGCGTAAAAGGTACTTGGAAGGAATGTCCTTGGGCGCGGCAGTTTCGCTAATTGAAATCGATTATCCGGCCCCGAGAGTACCGTTTTTCCGTGACGCCGACGTCTACTCCAAACGCCTCCACCTCTTTTCTTCGCCATCCCCCCTCCGTCGTCCTCAGCCGCCGGCCGCCGGCCGCCGGCCGCCGGCCGCCGCGCCGGGGGACGAAACTGCCCCACAATTACCGGGGCACTCGCTCAAGTGCTTCCCGGATATTCCCATTTTCTGTGGAACAGTACTCGAGAAGGCGCGTCCTCCCGCGCTCACTGCAACTCGCTGCCGGAGCACGATCGAACACTTTCACCGCGTACACCGGCGCGAGTGGCGCGGCCTCGATGGAAGCAAAGCGCCCCCGCATAAGTCGTTTCCTCCCTTGGCCAATTGCTCAGGGAATTGCGTGTTGTCCGTTCGGCGGTGACAGTTGCTCGAATATTGCGCGCGCCGAGCAATTTTCAATGCGGGTCTGACGGCAGTTGTTGGAAAATTCTCGACTGCGTACGCTTTTCTCAGACGAAAATCTTACGCCTTTTGGTCGTTCAACAGGTCGACGACTCGTGCCATTATCGTTCACTGAAGACGCTCTAGATTCTTACGGCAGTCGCGCGGGTGAGACCGGATGGTGCAACTGGTGTCCAATGACGGGGCGAAAAGGCGCGGATCCCTGAAAATGCACTCATCATATTCTGAGGCTTACGAATGACTCTCGATGCCGCGCTCCGTTTCTTGCGTACCTGCAGGAGGCGGCTGCATAACGCGGCTGCAGGCCAACGACTCCACGGAAAGTATAGAGGGTGTGCACGCGTATGCGTATGTTGTTAGAAAGCGCGGAAGGAGAGAGAGAGAGAGAGAGAACGGTTAATCCGTACATGTGTGATGACAATCGTGAACCACCTGTTGAACGGGGGACAGGGCATCCGATATCCACGTAGCTCTACCTGTCATCTACCAGTAAAGGAAGCCCCAAATCCAGATTGGACACGATCGTGTACTTTGTTAAGCCGCTTCGATCCTTACACTACTGACAACTTTCACACCGACCTGCGTCGATTCCTGCAGGTGGGATTAGCAACCGTTGAAATAGCTTCATTCGTTCTCGAACGACTCCTATCGCGCAAGACAACAACGTCTCCGGCTGCGGGACCTAGCGTTTTTATCAAGCAGGCCTCGACGTCCGGCGATGCTAGAACGGAAAATGCCTTTTATCAGTCGGTAATCGCAGGCGCCTCTTGCGGGGTGGGAAGGAACGTTCTCAATGGATCGAGCGTGATCCAGCGGCGACGTTCGGACGGGTTGAAGAGGAGACATTGAAGACGGAATGCATATGCATCAACGGGAGACACGCACACAATTGTCCCCCTGGAATCTGACGAGTTCACGATCGCTTTATTGATACGCACGCGTACGGTTACCGTACACGCAGAGAATGCCTTTGACCATCGACGACAGATGTAGAATCATGGAACGCTATGGAACATTCACAGACATTCCCTCGTTCGACGTATTTCCTTCGCGAAAAATCGCCGACTCACAGCTCGACCTTGTATTTAAATTTCTCACAATCTTCGCTGCTCGAGAATCTGTTTGTAACATTGACAAAGGAACGGATGAGTCACGTTCTCAGCTCTAATTTTGCGTCCCTCCCAACTCGATTAAATGAAGACTCTGTATGGAGGTGACACACTAGTGCCTTGGCGAATGACAGTATGAATATTCGTCAACAGATAGATTACACAGATTAGAGCTTTGGCCGGGATTATTTTGCGCGTCATCGATTACATTTCCATGTTAGGAACCATGATAGCGCGTCGATCGGATCAATCGATCAATCAGTCCCAGCCAGTGGGTTTCTCCCGCTTCCAGACTCGATTGCAGATACTTTTACACGTTAAAATGCTGAAAACAATGTATGGCGACACGAAATGTCGTCGGCTGGAAGGGTAAATAAAAATATTGGATGGCGAGGTAGGAAAGTCGGTTCGTGTCCTGCAGTCCTGAATTATTTTGCATGTCACTGCGATTACGCTCGACGTTAAAAATCACGTTAAAACAATTGACGGCGGGTCCAAGGCCTCTTATCGCTACCTCGCGATATCATAATATATTATAATGACGCTCTGACGTGACATGTATTTTCTCTCGTCCTCCCTCGCATGGCGCCCCGACGCGCGACGTCGCCACGTAACTACGTGTATGCATACATATGCTATTTATAAGCACGAATATCAGGGTGCACGGCTTTAGAGGTACGTACGTACATTATTTGTTCCCAGAACGTCAGAACCGTGTGCATACATCGGCTATGTCAATTTTTTTATAAGATTAATAAAATGACAGAAGAGTGCTAGCTGAAGGCTGCGTGCAGCTGCATTTTACGCATGAGCCAATATATATATATATACTTATGATGCCCATATGTATCTGTATACGTGGAAGGACAGGTTGTCTCACGGGGCATGTAGAGCACGTGCAACAACACGCCGTTATCAGTCGCTTCCCACGGCGTATACGCATACGATCGCTTATCAGCCACGTCGTGGCCTGGCGCCTTTTATGTCACGAGAATGAAACGACAGAAATTCGTGTGACTGTGTCGTAGTCCAAGTCGACGAGGACGATTACTATTACTACGGCACTATGTCGTCGTGGCGTCGAGTTTGACTACGACGAGAGCTGAAATAGCACAAGTGCACCGACTGTCTTGATGAATTCTTCTCCCTACTCGACCTTTTTCATTCTCGAAAGGCCAGGCCGCCGCGGAGCAGATAATGGCCCGTATTATAATATAAACAACGTCTCGTTTGTTTATCATCGGTGGTCGAACGAACAACAAATTTATCGCGTTCCTTCGCCTCGATGAAGTAACAAGGATTTAGCCTGCGTCGAGTGAACTCTTTCCCGCTGGAATGTCTCTAGTCTCTGTTTAATGAGGGCCTCGCAGTGTAATATAGGCAGGCGTTTATCTGCGATGCGACGGCGAACGATGAATTTATCGCGTTCTTTCAACGACAGCAGAAAATATACGGGCAAGCGGCTTTCGTGTGGAATCCGTCGTTTCTGATCGCGTGTCGTGACTAAGTGCCATCGGTATTTGTTGTCGATGCACCGAAAACTGGACATTGCTCACGGGATTATAAAGATTACATATGAATGACTGAATTGCACGTTTGCATCACATTTTCAGTTTCATCCGTACTTAAGCCGGCCTTAAAAGCAGATGGCACGAGGAGGATTTTTTGTAGGAAAGCGATTTCATCAGACTTCCAAAGGAACTCGATGTCAGTGTTTGTACGTCGTGGCCGCGCGAGTGGCGTAATCAGGGCCTTAAAAGGGCCCTCACGGCGTCAGTCAATATTGGAGCAGCCTCGCTTTTCCGAGACCGTCCTGTACTGCCGCCTTGTGTGTTTAATCAGTCCGACCGCGCGTTAATCGCTCTAAGGGACAAACGTACGTGCCCTGCTCGTTTGTTTTTAATTTAAGCCTGTCCAGCGAAAGGGTACACGAGGACCGACGACCGACCGCAGTTTGTCGATTCAGTCAGCTTTCGAGCGTGTCGGACTTTGCGAGTAGAGCGTTCAGCCTTTTCGGCTTTTCACTCCTTCACAAAAGCACAATGCAGCGCCGGTTAATGTCGAAGGAAGAATGTCTCGGCACAGTTGTAGACGTCGCCGTCGACGGGTCGGCTATGTTGAATCTGGAAGTTAATAGCGGACCACCGCTCGTGATCCGGCACTTAAATGTCCTCGGAACGAGCGGGCATGATTCATGGCGCTCCAGAAACGCAGGACACACGCGGTTTAGTGAATGAGCGAGGGTGGGAGTGGCGTAGTCTAGAATCTTGTTTTCGAGAGCCGGCGCCTAATTCCGACGGAGACGGAAAAACACGTATGCACGTACGCTGGCAAGAAAGACATGGTACGTGACAGCGCGTAGACAAAGACGACAGCGTCGAAACGTGCCTGCACAGCCGCGAGGTACTTGAACCTCAAACAGGCCGTACAATTATTATGCCCGTGATTAAGGAACGCGTCGTTTCGTGAGAGCCAATTAGGGAAGTTTGGCTAATCCGCGGGCGCGCGGAAAGAAAAAAGATTTACCCTCGTTCGTTATCGCGGATTTTTCAACTTTTTCCTCTCTTCGTTTACAGTCGGCGATCCACCGTTTCGAGGGAACGGCATTCGGCGCGCGGCGCTGAAAACCGGTGACAAACAAGTTTTGTTAGGCAAGAAACGTGAACGCGTTATTTCGGCTCTGATTCCCCGCTATATTTGCAATTGCTTCCTGACTGGGGCCTAATCTTAATGTCAGTGCGACGCCCAAGTGCCGCGCGAGCAATAAAATTAACATCTCGAGGGCCGCAACCGTGTGAAACGAGACAGCTCATGTCCGTACTTTGCAAATAAAGATTGCTGCCTGGCGAGCGTAGAGGAAGACGGTGCGTAGCAGTAGCAGTTTCAATTTTTTCTGATCCTGGCATAACGTTTTCGTGAAGAGCACGGCCTCGCACGCCATTACGATGCAAAGTGTGTCGAACGTCGTAGCTTCCTGCATCCTGCGGACCCAAGTAGGTGAGCGACTTTTTAAAGTGCAAATGCCTCGAGATTCCGCAGTGAAGGTCGTTTTCGCCAAGGCTGTCACCGTTTCGCGTCTAGTTATACCCGGGCATTATTGCGGCAATTTTCATATTACAGACTTGATACATTTCGATAGGACGCCGTGATATTCGGAGAAATCCGATACTCTCGCTTCTCCTTTAGCCGAAGATCTGTCAATCAGACGAGCGAGCCGGCTTCCGTCGCGTCGGGTCGCGACTCAAGCAAGCGCGATGGAAGCGCGCTTATACTTTCCGCTCCTCGTGCTTTCCGCTGTACTTATTGTCCGCTAATTACACGCTAATGGCACGCTAATGGCGCATCGGCACGCCTCGATGCTCGCCATTCGTGACAGCCGCCCCGATAGATAGCTGCCGGCGCTGAAAAGTTGGAAAGCCGTGCCGCAACTCCGTCAAGGGGGGAGGGGGTTAATTAAAGTGAGACGCGTCTGCATAGTTGGCGAAAGAAAAAGTCCGTGTGGTGGGTACAGCGGAAATTAGCGGCGTGAATCGACGGCGATCGGCTGGAAAAAAATGTCGCCAATCGATGTCGTAGTGTAAGCGACAATGTGTCGGTGAGATTTCTATATTTTCTATGGACCTCTTCTTCCTTGCGTTTCTCGCAGCGTGAACAAATGCCACGGCGCGACGTCCTCCTTTAAACGGGCTACGAGTGGTATTGTGGTTTTCGGGTACCTGGGCCGCGTTTGATTCGCACCAGCGTATATTTATTAATGCACGCTCCCCGACTACATACAAGCCGTGTAATTTCCGTCGCTACGGCCACAGTATTTAGCGCACTGAAACGAGCTCCCTGGCGCTCTACCCGGCTTATGTTCATTTACGAATTGTACCGCGTATAAAGGGAGAACGCTGCTAATTTGTTGTATTTGTTCTACAGCTTGCTCCGCTCCATTCTCCGGCCGGAATTGCGAATATTTATATCCACTCGCCGGCGATAAACTAATTGTGACGAGCGGTGCGTAGGCATTCGCGACTCTGCAACAGCAATTAGAGTAATAGAAACCGTAGCAGTCGCGGTGTCGCAGTTTAATCTCAATTCCGAGTGGCGAGCTATAATTCTCGGAGCACCTCGCATTTCCGGGAGAGCAATATCGTCTCCGTTCTCCAGCAACGCATTTCACGCCTTTCCACTGGCGGAAGTGGAGACTTACGAGGTCGGTCAAGAAGCGGCCGCGCTAGGCGAGGATTAGCGTGACTTTGTACCATCGTGCGCACGCACGCACGCACGCACGCACGCACGCAAGCAGGATCTGCTTTCTAAAGAACGGGAGTTGAAACGGGGCTACGTGACAACGTAATCGGGAGCACCGAAATAATGGCCACTTACGCGCTGGCACTCGAAAATACGGAGAGACGGGAAAAATGAAAAACGAGCGAGCCAGAGGAAGGAAAGGGAGTAGAAATAGCGTCGGGTAGGCGTGACAGGCGATACGGGCTTCAATTGAAAATGAAAGGAAAAGCACGGGTTTCGTGTGGCCGCGGTACTTTGCGGCGAGGTAAAAATATGGCCGGCAGGCGCGCGGCAGGTTAATGCGCCGGAGAAAAATTCAGTCCGACACGATCGGCGAATCGTGGGCGCGAACTCGCGATTAGCGTGACTACGTGCGATTATTGCGCGTACATTGGTCGAATGGCGCGGCGTTCCGCGGAACCGCTAAACCAAGCGAGTTTAATTGTTAACGTCGTCCACGCGCCTCGATGGCGACATATGAACGTGACGGCAAAAATAAGAGCGGCACATTATAGAAATTTAAAGAGGACATAAGCGCTTATCGAGAAGTCCGAGCAGTCGCCCTCGACTCAAATTCAATTATACGTTCCCCTGTCTCCGCTCACAGGAGGCACAATCAAGCATCAGCGCATGGATTCGAAGGTTTATCGCGCCTGGTGTCTCCCGCAGGACGTTAAGATCGTTCGACGCGCCATTCCTACGCTAAATGACGTGCGCGAATAGGATGTCAAGCGTCGCCGTGCCGATCTACGACGAAAACCACAGGATGTGGCCTTGGGAAGTTTCGCAACAGTCAGTGGGAATTTTGAATGGACTCCGGGCGTTATATTTTCATTGAGATAAGCGCGCCACCGTTTCTTCCTTATTCTCGACCAACGTCAGCGGCGCGGCGGACGACGGACGCGTTCCTCGGCGGTTTTTCGATAAGCGCCGCTGATAAAGCGGACGGATTTCTGGTACCGCTGTAGTTTCCACGAATTCATTATTCTGCGGGCGAGCGTACGCCCGTGCGCCCGTGCTTCCTCCGCGCGCTGCGGTAAAGTATTCCTCCTTTCGATTCCGATTTCTAGACGTTGCCGCAGGAAACGTTGTATGTAGCTGGTACAGACTTTACGCGACTGCACTCGGCGATATTCTCGGCATATACGTCGAATCGCTTCCTTGGATAGAAAGATTGTTTAGCTCGCGCCAAACAATATTTGCTCGCCTCGCCGATCATCTCCCGTGAGCGCATTCAACGCTCCCCGAGAAATCTGTCTTCCGCGAAATCATGACAACACGACAACAGGCTGTTGCATCAACTCGGTCGACTTCGACGCACCGACGCAAAACATATTATTCGTCTTCTTATCGGCTTCTCGTGCCGTTCGGCGCGAGAAAAAGAGCGATAAGGTAAAAAAAGCAGCGGGAGGATTGAATTCCTCGGATTTCCACTAAAATCACGTTACACGCATCGATACTTCCTATACGATCGCGCTGGCGGTAGGACGAGTATTCAGCTAAGGGCCAGCGATATATATTTTCTATCTCCGATATTTGAATTTTCCTTTGTCGACTGTTGTCCGCTGTTGCGTTAAGAAATCGCGAGCTCGTGGCAGAAGGCGTAACCGCAATGGAATCCGCAAGGCTATTTGGAGTCTCGATATAGCCAGCAGCCCCTCGTGGCTACCGAGACTCTAATGAGTGGTTATAGTCAATTGGAAATATCGGCTAATGGCACGGACTATCGGTCGCGCGGCGAAGTTCCGTTTCACGAAAGAGCTGGCAGGAAAGCCGAACGGTCGGCGCGCGTTTTATTGCCGAGAACGTATATATAAGAGCCGGATTCCAGGCATGCCTTTCAAGGTCCCCCGCGATCAGGCTTCTCGCCGGAGAAGGAGAAATAAGTACAAAAAGGAAGGAGAAAAATTGGATCTCGAGAAAATCGCTCTTTTCTACTTTCTTTCCGCCTCTCTTGCCTCGAGATTACGGAAAAGAGGCTGCAACGGCTGATACGAGACGGACGAGCAGAACTCGGATAATCTCGCGCCGTTCCTCGGAATTCGTCGCGATGCGATGGCGCGAAGGCCGCGTCGCGGTTAAAGTGTCGCGGCTTTATTAAGTGCAGGCGAATTTAGATATGCGGCCACGAAGGAGGCGCGTGGTCGGAAAACAATCGGATCTTTTATTTCTCGCTCGGCGTCGCTGCACATTCACCACTCTTCACTCTTATCTCGGAGCCTTTAATTTCCCGCTCGCGAGTTGACAGTTTATAGCGACACGGGGACCGCGTCACGGTTGGCTAGCTGTCAAGTGAGAGAACGCTCGGAGTGTTTTTATTTATACGATTGCCCGCGACGTTTATTTATTTCAACCCTTTAGGCTGATAGTAATTAGCGGCCGTGCGTAAAATGTCCCGGATATCAAGTCGTTCTATTAGGACGAGAGATAATCGGACAGATCGATTTACGCGCGCGCGATCATCGGTCAGAAGTATGTACACTCAAGTATCATAACAAGAGCGTTACGCAATCAATTAAACCGCACGTGACCGGCGATTTGGAATATTATCGGCGACTGGCGACTTCCGATTAGCGACATTCTCTAGGCACGCCGCTAATGTAAGACAGTTGCCGGCAAACATTGAAAAAGGAAACAAATAGATTTGAAAAATTAACGCCACGAGGCGCAGACGTAGGTACGGAAAATTAATCATGTACACATGTCGGGCAAACTTTTATTTTCATTCGCAGAAAGGAAGAGCGACCTTCGGCGACGTTTATGTCGCACGGCCGATTATTGAAATTCGACGCGACGCGCAAAATGCAAATCGGTGGACATTTATCATCTTCGTGGAAGTGTTTCTCGTAAAGAAGGCAGAATTATTAGTTCCGAAAAGCCTGGTTATTTCCCGCGTCGAACTGCGTACGTCGCCGATTGCCCGCGAATCTTGAATATGCATGAGAATTGTATGCCCGAGCATCCTTCCTGTTACACGTGCAAATTCCGAGAAACAATTTGGATATACATGTATAATTCCCGATATAACGGGAGTTACGAGTGTGCGATAGAGGAAGCGGTAACGAAAAAAGGAAGTTTGCCATCTTCGAAAATGTAATCTACATTCATTTGGGAAAGTTTGCTGTTATTAAGTCTGCTAGAGGAGCACGTTCGTGAATGGCGGCGGGCCGCGCTGTAGCGTAATTTCATGGTAATGCGTGCAATAATAGAGACGGTTATGAGCGTTATTGCGCGAATTCTCCTCTCCACCGATGTACGCAGTTTCTTCGGCAAACTTGTCGTTCGGGACACGCGTATTCGTGAAGTTCGTGCCAACGGGATTTCATGTTTTAGAGATAGTAAAACTATCGAGAGCGGTGGGGAATGTGTAAAAAGAGTCGAGTTCCCCTTTTTATTTTCATCTTCGAAAAAGATGGTAGAGCGAGAGAGAGAGAGAGAGAGAGAGAGAGAGAGGTCCTTTGCGAAGAGAACCGTGGACAAAGTGCATCTCTACGACGTGTTTCGAAGACGAACAATACGGAAGCGAGAAACTTTGTCGCAGTCGAAGGCCTCGGCCGATCTCCGCCGGGAATCACCGAGCGATAAAACTCGCCGAGTGGAAATCGGTGTCAAGGAGGCTCGAGGGTAGGCCAAGTTTGGATTACAATTTCAGATCGATACATCGACGCTTTCCTTCGAGCGACTACTCTTTTTCCAGGGATTCCACCAGAATTCCGCATCTCAATTCATTTCGGCTTCTTCCATAGCGAGGAATTTCAACGAATTATGACGAAATCGGAATGGTCTGAAATAACAGTCTGGATTCTAACGATATAACGTCGCATTCTCGGCTTCTCCACTCCGGATGAGGAGACAGCTCGAGCACGCGACAACTCATTGTTTTCCTCGTGCTCGTCCGGGAATTGCGTAGGCTCTTACGTCAAGCGCCGGTCATTTTCGTTTCGCTGTTGACACGGGACACGGGACACGGGACAAGCGGGTAAGCGGCATTATCGGCGTGCCGATGACGACAATAATTTCGTTTTCAATAAGTTTCCGGGGGGCAACGGGCAATGAGAACGGCGAAGGAGAGGCGAAACGAGGAAACAGAGTAAACAGAGAGGGAAATAGGCACGCGTTAAGGTTAAAGAAATGCCAGTCACTGTAAATATTGCACGCTCGACCTCTGACTGTGCAATTCTCGATAATTAGTCGCTTCGCTAATTGCGTTTCTCCCGTGCGCAGGTTGCCGTGGCACAAGCGCGCGTTAACGAGGAAATGGACATTCTTTTGATCCGATTCAAATCACAATTTTGAAAATGTCTTCACATGCCCACATATGCATGTAGATATAACAAAATGTTAATGTTAAATTTAGAAAGGGCACTCTCTATCGTGCTCATGATAAATTCCAATCACTATTGGCAGTTTTTAAGTATGTAAGCATTGTAGGCGAGGTTACGGTCAACGTGTTAAAAGAAACCGACAATCATGTAGTGTAGTAGAAGACATGATTATCATTTGCGTCAATGCGTGATAAAATACTTGTAACGATGAAGATCGTATTCATAAACGTTTCCATGCTAACAATCTTTCGTATCGGTCACCGGTCATACAGAAAACATAAACGTATTTATTAACCCGTCGCAACCTTACAAGGCTAGCAATAAATTCAGTACATGACTGATAAAGTGAGCGCGTCGTGCGTCAATGGGAAGTCAACGACACAGAAAAAGAAAATTTGCAACATGTCGAGACTAAAATGTTGGGCTCGTTTGCAAGCTTATCAACGTAACGGCTTTCCGATAAACGTAGGTGAGCTCAAAGGTGACCGAGAATGGTCCTGCAGAAGTGAAGTGGGTGAGGAAGGTTCACCTCGCCGCACGACCTCCGCCCGAAGTCATATTATTTTCTCTGACCTGGCCGATGAAGAAGGGCGCGCGTGTATACGATGATAAGAGCCAGCCATCGTAAGACGTAACGGGCCCTCGTTAGTGTCGTAATTAGCCCGGGCAATTAGACGCCTCGGCACTCGTAATATCGTCGTCCAGCGATCGTTTATCAATTATGTGCGCGTCATTAGGCAACCGTTTCCCTGCGACAGAGGAGTGCATAACGCCGGCGAAAAATAAAATAAATCTTCCCGCCATTGAGGCGAGTCGAAAAATGCGTCGACTGGACGAATCAGTCCTGGCGAGTCGATCCGAAAACACCCACACCCTCTTTACTATCGATTAGCAGCCGATAGCAGGGCCGAGCGATCAACAGAAAGTGTGATGTTCCGCTAATTAATAGCCGGCGAAATGTAAATTGCACGGATCGGGGTTGTTCTTGGAAATATCCTTTGAGCCGTGGGCCATGATGTGTGCGAAACGGCATTGCCGTTGGCGTGCAGTCGCGAATTAACCGTGTCATTTTCGCCGAGCACACTTCGCGCGGCGAAAATAGCCCCGGCGATAATTAAATGTCATCGCACGATCGCGCGTCTTCGGACGCGTGGAAATGTCGTCTGCCGGGACGATAATGAAGAACGGCCGCGAAGTGCGCCCCCCGCTTTTATCGGCAGATCCTTTTCCTCCTTATGCCTTATCCCGCTGCGCCTCGAGATGTCGATTTATCCGGCAATCATGTGAAATCCACAAACCGCCCGTTCATTATTCCTTTCCAAAACGTCCCTCGTCGCGACTGGACAGAGGTGCTTTCTACGAATTGCACACATTGTTTTGGTGCACGTAAAACGATGAGGCGATACTTTGAGGCAGGTGACGGGTGACGGGTGACGGGACGGTATGCATCTGACGACGCGTGGCGCCGCAATAATTAGCGTTTGTCGAGGGAACAACCGTAACGCGTGCCAAGCACTAGATCGTGCGTATTGAAAACAGCGCGAATAAAAGTGCGCATAGTATTACGCTTTCGCTATGCCCGTGCGAGCTACATTAACGTCTTCAATAGCGGTTAATGCCGGTCAATGGATGTCAGGGATCAATTGTCGCAGATCTTGCTTTACCAAGGTTGAGGATGCCACGAATCTTCACCCGTTGCGTAACGCAACAACCATCGTTATGACGCGTAAACGCGGAATTAGTCGAATGTAACTGCTTTCGAACTCGGTGGTCGCACTTTTCTTCGCTATCGCCTCCGTCTTATTCAATCTCGCAGGAAACGGGCGTGTTTCCCGGACGGGAAGAGAAGACGGGAAAAACGGAAAAGCAGGAAAGCGCTTTAGCTTCACGCGACGATTAACATCGGGCCATCGTCGTGAGACTAATTCTTGCGCTGCCGCTTTTAAGTATCGCAGCTCACCCAACAAATCTCCTTCTCACTCTCACGAATGTTCTCCGGTCGCAAGGACAATGAGGATTTCATGAAGCGGCCTGGGTAGCGGAATAAGAAGGTGGCGCGAGAGGGCGAGAGAAAAATCTCCCCAAGGATAATCCCGGAGAGAACTGTGAGAAAAAAGAGGAGCAGGACGGAGAGGCGGTGCTCCTTTCTAATCTATTGACACAAAGGATCTAGCGCGAAGGCGCGACCTTCCTGGAAACCCATGGAACCACTTTGAAAATTCGGGACGGCATGGCATGCGGCATGGCAATTCTCTCCACGGAACCTCCGCGGCGAGCTGTAAATTATCGGCTGGAAATGAGTTGTTGTTTTAGGCTACACTGCTACACCGTCCACTCGTTTCTCACTCTTTTCGGTCGCCTTCGTCTCCCGAGATAACGGCCCGATTGCCCGATATGCTCGTTAGAGATGAAGCAGGGAGAAAGGGACTGACTGTTTATATCCCTCTTTTTTCTCAAAGATGTCTTAGAAATAATCCAACTTGACCGTTTGCATTAAGCAAAGTTGCAGGCAAATTAGAGTGACACTGATCGGGATGGAATTGGGGCGAGTGAAGAGATCTCTGTAAGTCAATTTCTAGCTTCAATTTGCCTAGCACAGGATACGATCGATCAGGTCCGTCCACGGCGGACAGCTCGAAGAAAAATTGGCAGGAAGAGCACGATCGGAAGTGGGTGAAGGCCAGTTCCTTCATCGCGCGGGAAACGATTTCGCGGCCGAGTTGTTGCCGACAGTCGACGGAAGAGAGAAGTCTCGTTCGCCTGCGGCCGGAATACACGTTTCAGCACTTAATTATCGCCCATCGCTTAATTATTTCCCTCTGATTGTCGCTGCGCACCGCCTACGAAGCGGCAAACGCTCCTCGCCTTCGTCTCCTCTCGCACCGAGAAATGGCGGACGGCGCATCTAATACCGTTAGTCGATCGCTTGACAAGCCGATGCATCCTGCCGTGAATCAGACGAGGCACGAGCCGGGGGCCCGAGGGGAGAAGGGATCATATCTCCCGTCAACGGCACGTTCTGCAAACAATGTTTACGATTTCATGATTCGTCGCGAAGAGTACATACGTCGCGTCGTAAGAAGTAACGATCGGGAGGACGCCACGAGGCGCGGCGGAAAGCATTTCATGTCGGCTCGGGTATAGACGGAGGAGTGTGAAAGAGAGGCAGAGAGAACAGGGCAATTATGATAGGAATCATTATGCGTTTCCCCACTACATATACGGTAGTTGGTAGTATAACAGCAGGTTCTGAAGAAATTTCATAATTTTACGCATTTTTCATCGCTCTCCTCTTCGTATCGCTTTATCTTATAGCCTTATACTGTGGGAAGAAGGGGAAAAAGTAACAATTTTGGTACCGATCTAGAATAGAATAGCTGACAGATAGCTGGCCAGAAGAGAAAAACAGCGATACTTTGATTACCGCACTCTTGAGACTTCGTTAAGATGCGCAAGGCGGGAAAATGATCGATCGATAACCTCATGGTGAATTCACGTCTGCTGCTGCCGCCGCTGATGCAACGAGGCGGTTTCCAAACGACAGATGGAAAGCCTCCGACCTAGCCGAGTGGAGTTCCATTGTTGAAACGGAGTATCTTCGTTTAGCACCTCCAGGCGATCGAGGTGATAATTCGAGGCCGGTCGCCTCTTTAACGCCATATTCTCGACCTCGCCGTGTTCTTACCTGCGCGAGCAGATAATGGCGCAACGAGGCGTTTCTTTTTCGAACCGCAGAGCCGGAGAAAGCGACTTCTTTTCGTATGGTTGTAAACAGGAAGAGGACCAGAGGTGTCTGCAACGATCTCAACGAGACTCGGCCAAGTCATAGTTGAAAATATTTCAGTAGCAGTGCCCCGGAAAGCAGTAATTACCCTTCAGCGATACTTGTTCGCTATCCCCACTGAACTGAAACCTTCGCTCGTTCAACATGCATTATCGATACTTGGTCCGATATTCCCGCGTACGAGTGTCTTGGAGCACTCGTCACAGTCGTCACTCGATTTCGATGTCTACTTTATCGGCCACTCCCGGATAGAGGAGAGTGTTATTGGCGTTTCGAGTATTCGGACGATAGGGGTGCGTCATAAAAAGCGAGTAAATATTTCACTTTAGGACGCATCGAGCATCCTCCCTTTCGTCTAAGAAGCGTAGATGGAGATGGCATATTCATATCTGTCGAGCGAATCAGGCGATAAAAATGCCTCTGATGTTGAAGAATGATAGTAGTCCGTGGAGACAGTGTCGCGCAAATTGCATTCATTCGGCATCGGCACGAATAAAACTGAACCACAATCAGCATAAAAGACGCGTCTGCGCGAAGATGCATAATAATGTTTAAACACTTCCTTTCACTGTCCAACTAGTTTCCAAAGCAGTTGCATTCGTAAGTACAGCACCGCAGAAAGGATGCGGGCTTTGCTAAGGTACTTTTGTACCTTTGTCGCGTACTTTTTGGCCAGGTAGTTGCGGGCAATGGGAACGATATTAGCCGGCGGTTAAGGTATTACTAGCGCTGAATCACTTTTCTTAAACTTTTTTTTAAACCAGACTTAAATTGAAGATTTTTAAAAAATAAGAATTTTTTTCTTATAAATGAAATTGATCCACCGTCTAGAACTCGAGTTATTAACAATTAAAGTTTAGCGTTTTCTCCATCTAAAGCAATGGTAATGATCACAATAAAACGGTTTTTTGATAATAACTCAAAAACGGCTCTTAAACTTTTTTTGCAAAAATTCCAGGTTATAGATTAACATTCGAGGAACATTTTAAAAGAAAAAAAAAGACTTTTCACCGTCTAGTTCAGGAGAAAAAAAATGGTGAATATAAAATTGTAAATTGAGTGCTTGTGTTCAGCCTGAACTGCGCTACAAACGCTAGTATGCATTATTGCCAAGTATACTAGTGTGCACATATGTATACGGAATGTCTGCATGGATTGAATCAGGGCCGTAAGAAATTTCTGATGCAATTGAAAACAAATAATGAAGCCCCTTCTTGATACGGCACCCAGCGCTAGTAATACCTTAAGTAAAACCGTTGTTTACATCGGAGAATTAAAGCTAAGCGGCGATATTGCAGCTCGTACACGTATCACGCGCCTCTCTTAAAGGGGGATAAACAGCGCGACACCGTCGATGCCCCGGTGCTTTTACGGCTGCTGCGCGTCGCATTACCTTCCTTATCGAGGTGCCCAGTCGCTTTCGACGACGATTATCAAAATCAAGTAGGGGATGAGCGAAGTCCCGTCATCTTCGGAGGGCCGCCAAACAGTTTGCTAGACGATTAGTAAGTTCTCCATTTTACTTTCGCATACCAATCTTTCCTTTCTCCAACAGTTCTCATTTAGCTGCGTTCGTTTCGAGTGTGAGACTTTAAATGAAGAATGCGAGTCGAATTGCAGAATGGATTCGTTGAATTTACCGGTAAACACGAAACGTAGATGCCACGACTACCTGCTATGCACATAAATCTGACGCACTCGCGAAAAGGTGCCGGGCATGCTATCCATCACGAGCTGTCTTCTGGCAAGCACCTGGAATCCGAAAAGTCCTTTGGAGACTCGCGGAAAACTTCTCGCCATCGTGTGTATTCCCAACATAATCCTCGTAACGCGCTTGCACCCCGGTTGATGATGAATGATAGCAATGTAAACCGATCGTTCTCTGGCCGGTTCGTGTGAAAAGGATGCGTCGTAGAATCCAAACTTTTCCGTAATTAACCTTCTAGTTCCGTATCGCTGCAAACGACCCGAGCTCACGAGGCTGATTTTATTCGGCTCAATGTGGCAGCACTCGCAAAGGGGCGAGCCTCGCTGTCATTTTTCACACTTCCGCGACTCTTTCAGCCGACCGAAAGATCATCTTCTCTTTCACGTTCCTTTTTGGCGTTCGCGCGCTAAGCTAACTCGTCCGGGAGGGAGAAACAATATTTCCCGAAGCCGCGGCATAAACCAACCATCAATTTCCGGCCTCTCGGTAGGAAGGAAGAGGACGGAGATAGAAGCGTTTATACATGCCGCCTTGAGTAAACGCGACCCGAACGTAGCTTATGAGCTACGAGATGTCGTGGAAAAGCTGTTTCCACAGGGGTGAGACTGAAAAAGGGGCACAAAGGGACGGAAAAAAGAACGGAATTTAGCGTGCACCGTGGGTAACCGTGGTAGCAATTATCGAGAATTAAACATCGGTCCAGAGTGGACCTTCGAAACGCTTTTCCAGACAGTGAATAATTCTGGAGTTTGAACGTGTGAACAGTGTCAAGTGTTGTAGTGGAAGAATGGAAGGATAAATTAATAGTAAGTGCGCGACATTGAATAATGTCATTCACAAAGGTCGATGGATAGGGTAGGTTTTGTTAACGTATAGCTTCCTAAACTCCAAGTCTTGAAAATCAGCCAGCATCTCGCATGCCAAGAACATAAGGCACACTCTGCTCAGAAGTGACATTCGAGGGCATAGCACAAGTCTGGTCGTAAGAATGGGAAAAGGATCGTTCCCTCCCTGCGCAATCGTTCTCGTTACCCGCGCACGTACCATCACTGTTTTCCCTTGGTTCAACAAGTGGCAGGTGCCTCTTACGAGGATCGAACACTGACATGGAAATGCCGGGAGAAGAGGCACCGTCGCGAGTACATAGGTGCGACCACCGAGCCCCGAAGATAAATCGCCGTCGATTAGCATTTCGTTAGGTCCGTAGCACTGTGTACACATCGGCTTTTCGTGCCAGTCCATAATTCACGATCTTTGGAAAGGGACACGCCGCCAACTCTGGGAAATGGAGATTAGAACGAGCCAACCTCGTAGCGCGAAGCCGAGCGGGAGAGTGGAGGAAAAAGAAGCCGAGAAGCAAGAGCCACCGGGCGGTAAATTTTTGCTGCCGTTATGGCGTACGTGTGCGAAAGTCGAAGCGAGAGAAGTCGAGGAGATGAGCGCGTGAAACGGGTCGGTAGTCGGGAGTCATTTTCACGGGTCTACGAGAAAAACCGGCTTACTTGGCTAAGTTCAATACGCGAAGGCTCTCGTTTTTACGGTGACCAACCGTGTAATGTAACAGCTGCCGGGCGAGTGACTGTGACTAAGTAAACCAACCGACTGTAAGCAAATCGATCCTCGTGATCGAGGTTGGCATTGAAATGGCGAGACGGGGGCGGGACGTTAAAATTGGGCAGAGATTAAAAATAATCGTGGCGCGCATACATCGGGGCTCGGTGAAATAACAACCGTTTCCCGAGACAACTGTTTATCGGGCGGCTGATTTACGGGCTCTGCTGACGGCCACTAGCAGGTGCTCCCTTTTACACTTTCTCGGTCTCTCTGTACAATCTCTCGGTGGCTAGATTCGTGCCGAATCGCACGCAGGCATTTGGACTTGACGCTGGGAAGTTAAGCTGAACGGAAGAGAGAGAGAGAGAGAGAGAGAGTCTATGTGCACCGGAAGAAGAAATACTTCAATATGCGTAACATCCTTGTTCCCATGTCGATACACAACGATCGGTGTTATTCGAGATAACGAGACTTGGAAATCAAAGTACTGCCGTAACGAGTGACACGAACAAACTAATTCAGCGGCGAAGAAAGAGAGGCCGTGGTGAACGCATTCTCCGATGCTGCTTCGGTTCACACGTTCGCCCTTATCCCCGGGCCCTGCGACCTGGAAGATTCTCGCCCTTGATTATATTCCGAAACGAAATTCCACGAAGTCTGGCTCCGGAGAAAAAGATGAGTAGGGACGAAGATGAAGTCGGGGTCAGAAAGGAAGAAAAACGAAGAAGAATGAAGAGCTGAGGATCGGCGGGGAGATGGGACGCAATGAAGGGAGCGAGAAAGAAGTTGAACGCGAAGGAAAGTGAAAGAGGGGTAGCGAAGGGGGAGGAGGAGGAAAGAATTCCTGCTTGAAATCGGAGTGCTCACCAAAAGCACCGCCGCGCACCCGCGCCGTGCCGCGCCGTGCCGCGCCGTGCCGCGCCGTGCCGCGTCGCGCCGCATCGGGAGCGGAGGAGAAAAGAGAGGTGGTGGAAGGGGCCGAGGTAGAGCAGGGGCATTCATTCACAAGACCCCCACGGTTTCGCTCCGCTATCCCACTTCTTCGGGATGCCGGGGCCCGTCGCCCGTTGCCTTTCCCCACTCGCCCCCCACCATCGGCCGACTCCTCTCAGTCCTAAGGCCCAGCGCGTAGGCTTCTCCCACCAGCCGGACCACCGGTTCTCGCATTCCATTCGTCTCTCCGCGAGAGACCACCAACCGACAACGAGTCGAGAAACTCTCCCGGCCTTCCAGCACGTCGTTTCTTATCCGTCTCTCGCAACGAAGCGTAGACCAAACAAAGGAATCCGAGAACTGGCCGACGACTCCGGAATTTCAGGGGCCCCTCCTCGTCTTTCTCTCTCCGCTCTTCTTCACGTCCTCCGTCTTTCTAACACGGGCGCGTGTCTTCGTCTTCCTCTTTCTCATCTCCTTTGGTTTACGAGTTTAGCATTTACCGCTGGCCAGATAACTCGTTCCTACCTCTCTCTCTCTCTCTCTCTCTCACTTTAGCTGTCTCTATCTGAATTTCTCTTCAACTTGCCCCGTCCCTCGCGATTGTTGGCGTTTCCTCGCTCCCGCGCCTTCTACCCTGGAATCTCGGGCATTCCCCTTTGTCGTTCTTCGATTTTTTGCCTTTATGAGCGCCTTAATTCGTTTGACATAGGTTTCCAGTTGCCGGAAAAATCGCAAAGTCGGCTAATTAGGGTATGAGCTCGCGATGCTTCATTTACGCAAGGACCGCGCACCGAGCCAAGTTTCACGGGCAAAAGTGAAATTCGATATTATATGATAACCATCGTTTTCGATCGTTCCGAGATGCTTACCTGTCATTGGGTACCCTTCTTTGGCCGTTGGAAGACGAAAGGATCTCGAAAGTGTCTGTGTGATGGCATCTGAAAGCGCTAACAACGACGAGTCGTAGGTGGGGAACGGGAGTAAAGATGACTCGATAGCGATATCCCAAATGCGGTCTTCCGCAGGATGATTTAGGACGCTGTTTACCTGTCTTCGGCCTCCTAGATCGCGTCCTGTTTACTTTTCGGTCGAGAAGGCACACGTTCTGTCCAGCGTCTCCTCGCGGAGGGCTTAAGGACCTCATTAAGCCTTAAGGGCGAACCCAAACTCGAGGGCACAATGTATTCCCCGCTCACATTTCTTTTTTATTCTCTTTCCCTCAGCCCCCATTCATTTCGGCACTTTGAACTTCCGCGCTCCGGCCGACTTCTATCCTCGCTCGGTCACAGTCTTCCAATTTACATTTGGCCCGTTAAAATTCTTTGACGTTTATCCCTGCAGGCCAGGAGATACGGGCGCATAACTTAGCGACCGTCCAAACAGCCGCGTGACGATCGAAAAAGTTTGCCGATCGCAGAAAGTGAATTGACGATGCCGTAAAGACGCTGATATAATGAATAGAGACTGAGAGCGAGCGACATTGTAAAAAGTGGCCGGGAACAAGCTGACGAATAAGTCAGTTCGACTGTTGTGTGCGCGTCCTGTGCAGGAAGAAGTGCAAGTGGAGGTGCAAACCCTCGCTGCCGTTATTAAATCCTACCCTGCGGATAAGGCGACACGCTCTTGTAAGCTCTCAGCGTGTACGGTGGCTAATCGAGAGAAACTTTTTACGGCTAACGACGTTTATGACCAAGTCAAGAGGCGCACTCGGTGATACGTACATTTTTATGTACTTTCGGCGGTACGGCCGCTTTACGAGGCACGAAGCTCCATTAAGCTGCCTTCACGTGGGACGTGCTTAAGGGCACACGTGTCCACGGGGATATCGCGCACGATTCCAGGAAGCCAGTTACAATATACGTGACCAGAACCTGTTAGAGTTAGAGGAAGGGGAAAAGCGTACTGGCCATTCGTGACGGCGCTTTTCATCTCCCGCTCGCCGTCAACGGAGAATACAGGAGGCGGCGCGCGACGGGGGCCTACGTGAACATTCCAGCGTCGCGCGTCGTGCGTGGCCAGGCCGATATTTATGTATGTGGAAACGCGCCTGCCTCGAGATATTTAGGCGCCGACACAATTCAACGCCTCCGCCATTCAGAGCCTAGAGCCGAATCTTTTTATCTTCGTCGTCTTGTGTTTCACGTCGCACTCAGTTCCTCATTCCGTCTTCCGTCGCTTCATTGTTCATTCAGCACATTCCACACTATTCATAACGAACGATACACATATAGCGGCACTCAAGACAATTCGAGAAGGTCGAGTTGGAAAGGAGTAGCTCGGCGAGTACCGTTCCAAAGAGTATTCGTTCCACAAAACTCTGTTTCATAGGAAAGCAGCCTTGGAACGAAGATGGCCGCGATGATGGCCTCCCCTACTGAGAGTACTTTCTCCGAGAAAAGCATCCTCCAAAAATGACATCTGCTCCTGCTCCCGCGATCGCACGGGACAACGAGAGAGACCGCGTTCACACCATGAGTGTAAGAAAAAAAGTGAAGACTGCGCTCGTGTTACGCTGTTACGGGGTGCCAATGATGTCTGACAGACGGCGATGTCATCCGAACCCGCAGAAGAAGGAAGACGAAAAGTGAGGAGAAGTCTCGGAGGTGTGGAATGAATAAACGAGGTGCTCAAGGCGTTACGATAGAAGCCGATCTAACCTCAGCCCCGACCGCAGCGTTCTTGCAATCTCGTCTAGACGACACGCGTGGTGTCTACTGAGTTGCTCTTGCCGATCTTCTATATCTCTGTTAGAGCGACGCGACTTCGCTGACTCCTTTTGGCATCGCGTATCGCTCTGATATCGCATCAAGGGCAGACGGGACCGTCTATCTCCCGTCGAATGACACTCAGCAGATTACTAATTTCGATATTAGCCTCTCAATCTGTCGTTATTTCGCAAGCATATCTGCCAGCGGTAGGAAGTCGGTTCCGAAACAAGTAAACAAAGGCTGATCGTTCGATTGAGCAGTAGAACATCGCCGCGGAATTTTGTCCGTATTTAATGTGGACTCTGTTCTGACCATTTCGTAACGCTCTGGCTGAGGACTGAAACATTATCTATCGAAAGAAGCAGCAACATCTGTCGGAATTCTTGAACGAGGCGAAATTTGGCCTTCATTGCTGTACAGGAAAAAGTCTAAGCAGTCTCATAGGTGGTCTACGTGCTTACGTGGTACACTGACTACCACATCCGTTAAGGAAACGCCGAATTGTCGGACTACGAAGTAGGATTTGAGGCGGACTGGGATAACCTTGCGGTCACTCAAGCGTCATAGGAAATCGAAATACGTGACGAGAGTCATGAAAGTCTCATCCGCCATACTGGCCCGACAAAACACCATGTACGCTACTGAACAAATAACAACACATACGTATACAAGGTATCTCTTCTGACAAGGCAAACGAAAATTATAGGCAAATTATACAGCAAATCATGTGCGTAACAAAACTGTGACGTCAGCGTGGGACTCACTAAACATGTCCAATTTTTCATAATGCGGAACGAAAAGTTATTGGCCCTAGATCACGTGCCTATACGTTAACCATTACAATACAGTTATTCGCGTATTACGATAAAATGTACGATCCTGAAAATGAATGGCAGAATTATCCAGTAGGAGCATCTGTATGAATGTTGGCGCGGCAGTCAACTTTCCAACGGGATTCCGATCGGTAACTGGAAAGATTCCGGAAACACGAGCGAGAAGGGTGGAACAGAAGCGGGAGGAGTGGGTCGGGGAGACGGAAAGAAGAAATTGGCGAGGAAAAGACGCGGAAAGGCGCGGAAAGGCGCAGTGGGTGCGGATTAATTAAAGGCAGAATTTATCAGAAACGATATACGCGCGCGCGCGTGCGCGGCTAGTGTGTAGCCCAAGGTGCAATTATCGTTAACGCTCTGCTCCTTTACGAGCTGCTACCTCGTAAGTTACGAGTCGTAAATGTAAATGCGAGATTTGTAAAACGGCACAGCTGCCCCTGGCCGGGGTTATTAGTGCACTTCGAGGGAAAGTACCGTGGATGTAATTAGAGGTGGTAAATTATTATTGCGGGTCTCGGCTCTCGCGAAACCCAACTCGGAGTCCGCGAGCGGGTGCACGCGTGTGCGTTTAATAATAATTGAATCTCTTTTCTTGCCGGCGATCGACGGGGTTATTCCTTTGCCGCGCCGCGTCACGCCCTTGTCCGAGCTCAAAGTTTCTCCAACCAGGGGTACATGCCATTACAACGTACGAAGAGCGTAAATTAAATCGAACGGCAGGACGCGTTAAAATCGCCCTTTAAACGTCACCGACGATCATGATTTCATGCACGCTCCTAATGATCGCCGGAGTCGGTGCGGTCTCGCGCACTTTTAAAGAAACGCTCAATAATCTTGTAATTCGTCGATCGTAATGCATGCTAATTTCTTTACAGCCGCATTACGAATCTCCCCCTCTCTCAAGATCCATCATTATTGACCGTTAATAAGGGATATTGCACGCGAGAATCGGTCAATTTCGAATCATGTGCAACGTCTTGTAGCTCTTTCGTTTTCGTTAAGATCGTAACTCGTGTGAATATTATCCTGACTAACAATAGTGAGACTCGTATCGCGCGCTGATTCATCGTCTGAATCCGTTGGACGGATCGTCTTACTCGTGGGATGACGAGAATCATCGCAAAGATGCGGTGGAATCCACTCGGCAATTCATATGCATGATGCATGCATCGATCTACAGCCGTGCTTTCACGGCTATAATCGCAAGCGTGCGTTTTCTTCCGGCGACCAACGGGTCGCGATCGAGAATGCGGATGATCGTTAGCTTGCGGGGAGTGTGAAATCGGGCCGATTACGAAACGGAAGGCACGGGAAGAGGGAGAAGGAGAACTGTAGTTGTTGCGGCGGTGACGCAGAATGTGAACGTGGCGGGTGACGCATGCGATGCTGGCCGAGAAATTCAAAACATGTCTGGCTTGATTTTTCTATCTATGTATTAAGGTTCAAGCACCTTCGCTGCGACTCGTAAGTCAAAGTACCTGCGCGTGTGTATCGCGTGCCGATTGTCATGCATGCTGCGTCCGAATCCCTCCGCGGCCGCCCGCCAACAGGGATAAGGGAATGATCGCCAATAGCCGCGACGAAAAATCAATTCTAGCCCGAACGACGGATAAAACACTTGTCACCCTAAGCCGATCAAGGTGCATTAAGTACCCACGTCAATGTGCCGCTCGAAGGGGGATGATAAACGAATGACGTGAAGCGTGAAGGAATGTGAGACAGCCGTGAAAAGTGATCGGTCACGAGGAACATTAAAATAACAAAAATGCCGGCTCGCAATAATCTGGCATTACGCCTAACAGCCGCGCCGTGACGGTCGACGCTAAATGGCGCTAATTTGAAATGGAATGGAAGGAGGTATTAGGAGTACGCATGGAGAGACGACGGATGGCAGGAATAATTATTAATAGACGCCCGCACATCAATTGACCTGCAAGAAATCAATGACACGTGATATACCGTGACGTCGACTGCGGAGGAATCCGCAGGCCAGTCGTAGAAATTATCGGCGGCTAAGGAATTTCATAGCACCAGGCAACTGGTCGACGGAAATCGTTCACGTCGTTTTTACTTCTATCGACGGCCTTGCTCGAAATCCCGGACCCGATCAAAAATGTCCGATGAAAAAGTTGGCCCCGGAGTCGGGGAACAAAAGAATTCCCCGCTGTCTTCGGCGACGGCTAATTAGCAGCGCGGCGGCCTCATTGTTAATTAACGATAACGCTCGTTAATCAGAAATAATTGCGGTTTTAATGATAGATTTTAAGGGACGCGGCCGTATCGGCAATTATCGATAATTACCGATAATCATCGATAGTTTGGCGACAACAGAAACCATCGACTCATCCGATAATGCTCGCCGCTTGCGTACGCAGGAGTACTGCTTTAAAATGACCGCGAGAGCTCAGGGTAACAACTCGTGACGTAATACGGTGTTGTCGTGAAGAGTACTTGCGACGTCAGAAAATAGTCAGGCGCACTCGAATTATCGTTTTCTATCGCTTCTCAATATATTTCTCGAGTACTTGTCATTGCTAAAATGCGTCCGCTTACTTTTCTGTTCGCTGCGACAGGCGTCTTTCTGCATCAGTGTCCCATCAAGCAAAATGCTGGTAGATCAACAGACAGCTATACGGGCTAAATAGAAGCAAGGAGGTAGAAAGCTGAGGGGAAGGGACAGAACTGATCGAGAAATTCCGGATAACGGTTTTCGCGCCGTTAAACTGTCCAGAAGCTACACAGACTACCTGACACTCGTTATTCGCATTAGCATTAATTAACGGCAACAGACGCACCTCTGCGCCACCAATCGGAAGTCATTGCAGTAAACAACGTCATTAGTAGCGCGGAGAGTTAAGAAGCTACACATATCGGTGCCAGTCGATGGACAGCGTTCGGTGCGAAGAGGATTAATTATTCTAGGGGAAAGCGACTTTGATCAATGCCGTATTGACAGCCAACATCTTTCGGCTGGAATTGTAGATATGTATACGCAACACCAAACATGCCTAATGTTTTGTTAATGCGGCGTACGAGTTGAGAAGCCGGCGTTGCAAGCTGAAAACATTAATCGTGTAGGGCTGTGATATTTGATACGTCATATGCGAAATTGATCGCGCGCAAAAAACCAGCTCTTGTTCGTACCTACGTCAAGTTGAAGCCGTCGTCGTCATCGACGGTGGGAACTGGGCCAAGAGCATCGGTTGGCCGGCCCGTGACATCAATCTTTACTCCTGCTGCCTACACAACGCGTACGGCGTACGGCGTACGGCGCGTACGCGACCAATACGCCTGTGCGCACGGAATAGCCGCGAGTCCGCACCACCGCGCACCGCACCGGCTCGTACACCGGTGCAAATTGCGCAGTAACTCGGCGATTGCACCATCCGCAGCAACCAACTGTCATGGCCGACGACACGAACGCACGTATGAAAACGGCGCGGAGTCGCTGTACCAATACATCGCCACGGCTGGTTTCAGATTTTCCAACTACTAAGCACTAAGCACTAACTATTGGCAGAAATATACATGCAAATAAAGAGTGCATGCAGCTGTGACGTGTTAAGAAGGTAGGAACGGTGCATCGGCAAAAGGAAAGCAGCGGGAAACGGAAGGAGAGACAGCAGGAGGACGAAGAAAATTGAGTCGATCAGGTCGAGAATTACGGAAGCTCTTCGACTCGTTGAGGAGTTATGCAAGGCTGCGGTAGAAGCGTAAAAACTGGGCGCAATCGCAACGCGACTGGCGCCTCCTAATTGGCGTGCCTACGCCACGTTATGGCGCAGTAATAATTGTTCCGCGGACCGTTTCGTAACGGCGACGCGCCGGTTGCTTTTCGCTTCTTTTCTCTTCTTCTCCTCTCCTCACCTTTCCTCCGCCGCATCTCGACTTCTGCTGCGACGGATTCCTCGCCCCGAGAAGGAAGATTGGCGCGAAACGTTGCGCCGCCACGCGCCGGTATGCCGTAATTTCGTTTCCATTAAATTTCATTATTTCAACTGAATTACGGCGAAAGACGAAACGCGACGACGTTTGTCGTAACCAGGGCTGCATTGAAAATTACCGACGGACGAGGAGCTCTTGTCGGGCCACGCGTTCTTCAACGATTGCCAATGAGCTCTGCGCTCTTAAGCTTTTACGAATCGCTGACTGTACACGCATTTATGTTATCGATTGCGTGCTCTTACTACGCATTGTAAATTGCCCACCAACCCGCATACCCTTCGGCGAATATTCTGCGGCCGCGACGTCAACCGTGTAACACGTGTACGCAATTTACGGATCTGCTTACTGATTGCCACGTGTTCTGCCCGCAGATATCGTCCGTTAATACGCCCGCGAGTTTCAATACACTAACAGTTACGCACGTGCAGCTCGATAATGTTTCAGCAGGCGCAAACTAATATTTTTGCTGGGATTTGAAGTATAACGGGAAGCGATAGCACCTCCTCATTTAGTTATGGTCGTTAGTAAAATGATGTTTTCTTCAAGGCTGTATCCCGGTTTGCATCGAGAAAGTTTGAAACGACGCGACGAGCCGATGAATGTGTTAAGGCTTAGACGGGATTTCCTTGTCGGTTGGCTTTGTTGTTAAACGCCCATAATATGCCTCATCGTGTTGGACCGATCAGCGAACAGCGAAACATTCTCGTTACGCAACTGCACGACGTACGAACATCGCGTTCGATTTTCCCAAGGACAAGCACCGACTACCACAGCCATCACCGAGAAGCAATTAGTCTGTGGACATGGCGACACGATCAAAACAAACGCGCACTTTCTCGAGAAAATATTGCGAAGGAAAATGTGTCATCTCAATAGAAAAACTCTAATTAAGTGAATCGTCATTTACCACGGTTAATTCCATTCAACGTGACCAGATGGTTACTATTGATTATTTCAGGCCCCGACTTTATTGTAAATTCAGCACGGAACGAAAATAGGGATGTTCTCCTAAAATTATATAGCCAGCGTAATTTTCGAAGCAGGGTTAGAAAAGAGACGGAATTAATCAGAGCACGTCGGCGTAATAATAATTTCCATCCGTTTACCGTGACACGCACTACCCCCTGATCGACGAAAGCTTTGGGTTACCATTTATGAATCGCCATTATGACGAAAATGTCTGACAGGGTCACTTTAATTTCGCGTCATAGGCGACATTTATCGAGAAAAAGGGACGAAAAAAGAGAGATGTTGCGGGAGGGCGAAGTGTGCCAAGTAAATTCCTCTCAAGTCCCGCCGTGTTAATCCGAGTTTTGAGATGACTTGTCGCTTTCCGAATGCAAGATAATTGGAGCTCGGAGTTGGTCGGATCAACAGAACTATTTTTCACGGTGTGGGATAATCTTCAGGTTCCTCCGGCCGCGCCGCGCCGCACCCTTTCTCTCTCGATCTTTAAGGGTGCACTTTTAGGGGACGATGTTCTTATCGTTTGCCGATAAGCTCGACGACTTGATAAGAGCAATTATCGAGAGGCAATTCGGCGAATACTCGAGTAGCCGCAGCTGCGCAGCGCTGAAATCTGAAGAGATAACATTTTTGTCAGGATTTCACGGGAAAACAGAGGGACTCGGCTGAATGGCTATGAAATTTTCGAAAGACGCAAAGTTGTGCGTCCGCCGAACATGCCACGATGGAGAAACAGTTTGGTTGTTTGGCTAACGCTTAACTGCCTTTTGAAGACTGCCCTGCCATCACTCCCTCCCTCCCTCCTACCCCGATCGGAGGAATCACGGGAGCAAGACAGAATTGGAGCGGAACGGGAGGATTGAAAGTCCCAACTGGGGAAGGAGATTTTTCAGATTGCTTCGCCGAGATTACAAAGAAATAAGACGGGCACGGCCCGGGGAATTCTCTTTTTCACAGCCGCAGCTGCGGAATCAACGTTTGCACCTGCTCGACCGAGAAAGAGACGGGGCGCGCGGCTGAGCGAGAGCCCCAAAGCCAAAACTCGATTGCGCAAGAAGACTCGACATTGTTCATTGTCCATTGAATATATACGGAAGGTACCCAGATGCGAGAGGGTCGGAATGAATCGGAGAAGAAATCCGGCGTGAGCGCGCCTGCAAGGATTGGCCCGCAGAAATTTACCTCGTTACACGCTAGCCAGGCTAGCCTCCGCTCCGAGCTCCGAGCTCCGAGCGAAAGTGAAAACAAAGCCGGGCGCCGGGCGCCGGGCGTAGAGGCGACGCGACGGCCGGACAATCTTCTTTCCCAAGGAGATTCGTAATTACGTGCGCGTAACGCCTTTCAGTCATTATCAGAGGAAATTACTCTTCATGCTCTACTTCGGCTACGCTCGCTTCCGACGAAATCATTATGTAAATCGACCCTCGATCCTCGAATCGACGGGGCCGTAACTCATTTTGGCTCTCGTTAAAAGCGTATAGGCATAGTGCTAATTTTTCCCGTACGCGGCTCCGCTTCCTTCCCCCGAGTTTCGGCGTCGACGTCGGCGTCGATACGCGGATTAGGAGCGGACGAGGGCAGAATGAAAAAGAGCGCAGATGAGTCGGCGAAAACGCAAATATCGGCGCGTGCGAAGACGGCCGGGCGCGGGGCGGGCCGGGATTTCTTTTAAGGCCGCCATAGCGCCGTCGGATGTTGGCGTGTGTTGGCCGTTTATGGATCTTAACAAGGGAGCCGACCGCCGTCGCCTCGCGTCCTCCTCTTTCTCTCTTTTGCGGGGCCAAGTTTGGATTAAGACCGACTCCGGCACGCAATTAACCGGAGACGAGGCAGGTGGCATGGCCCGCGTGTTATATCGGAGCCGATCCTCCTCTACAAGGGTTAAAGAGCTCTTAAAGGCCCGGCCTGAGTGCAGCTTTTCAGGGCCGTACCGTGCCGCGATTCGTATTAACTTTCATTAAGCGCGTTCTTATTAGGCGCCGCTATTACGCGAAATATAAATTTCGCCGTGACGGTCAGGGACTGACCGTGCCGGTTCGCTTGCCCTCTACATTGTACAACTCGTCGAACGTATCGCCTATTACCCGCGAAACAGCTAATTATCGCCGCGCACCTTCATTAATTCATCATTTTCGAGAGGAAGGAAATTTAATTGCTTCACGCTCGCGTCCGGACGTGTTATTACGCATCAACGTACGACACGTAGTTATGCCCGTTTAAGAAATTCATTCGCGTCAGTCAATCTTCCGCTGATGAGCGCGCATTTTTCTCCGAGCACGCTCCATTACGCGCCTCCGACAATTTGCAACAAGTAATAGTAACGATGAAACGAACCTCGACGATGATGGACGCGTCGCTCGGCGAAAAGAAGGTAGAGTGCTTGAAGCTCGAATGAGGTAGACAAAAAAGCGTAGGATGATATGATGGGACAGGTGGGTCTAAAGCGTAACCAGAGAGATGTCTAATTCCAGCAGATGTCCGGAGAACCCGTTGCAGCACACCTCTCTCGTTACGCGACGTATCAAAGCTGAACTAGGCAGGTGCAGCGAGTGGTAATCTTTAATACCGTCGCCCTTATCCTTAATTTCTCTCCTCCTTATACCCGAGCTACGTGCCCGACTGATGCCGACGGAAAGGAACTCGAAAGGTCATCCCGATCTATTTTCGATAAGTGAAAAAATCGCCGAAAGCCCGGCGATTAGTGAGCGAGCAGAATTTCGACGCTAATGAAGCTAATGAAGGGGAGGCACGCGAGGCGCGTGGCGCGTGCAACTTTGCAAAGAAACGCTTCGCGATGAACGATGAATGGGCAAGCTTTAATAATCCCATCCTGATAACCGTCTCTAAAGATTCATCGCCGCGTCGTAATTTAAATGTAAACAGCTGGAGACATCGGACGGACATGTTTGCGTATCAGAGAGAAGAATCTATCTCGTGTATCACGCCTATTAATCGTACGTGAGTATACGTAGGAGAATTTACTCCGAGCGTAGTACGCATCGTTGAGCGATAAAGAAAGAAAAAAAAAAAAGAAGGGGGGAAAAAAAAGGGTGCCTTGCCGTGTTTTTCTTCGGCGAAATAACTGGAAACGCATATCGACGCAGGCACACATGCACCACCCCGGGGAGGGGACCACCTCTCGTGCACCTGTTCACGGCACGATCCTGGCTTGGGCCGGCGTTGCGTGAACGCGGGGCATGCAGGTAAATGCAGCGCGCAAGGATGCACAAAGGTTGCAAAGTGCCACCTGCCGAAAGCAGCCCGGTGCGCAGGGATGCAGCAGCAGGCGGTCGATGTAACCATACGTTCCTTTTTCCCTTCCACCGCCTGCGCGTCGCTCTCACTCTCTCTTCTCCCGCATCTGCCTTCTTTTTTCTTCATTATCTGACGACCACCGGGTCGACTCAACGTAGGAAGGAACAACACCGGAGGTTGCCAGTTTACTGCTGCCCGAAAACCCGCTCACCCGGCTCGACAAACCCACGCGAACGACCGACTTAAAGTGCCTACTAACTAGGATATTTCGAGGTCAGAATTAGGGGACACGCGGTAGGGAAATTATTAGATGGGACGGCCTTCGTCTCGTCTCCCGTCTCTCGTCTCTCGTCTCGTTGGAGAATCAATTCCGAAAGAATTTCGCATGGTAGTGTACTTGGCCGCCCCAGAGTGTTGCATGCAAAAGGTCCACCGAGCGGGACTGACTTGGAATTTCTAAAAGGTCCTCAGCGACCATAAAGTCTGCCACAAAGTATCGAGAACGCTTGGGAATTACCTCGTTGCGGCTCCAACTAGGATCCTGCCTCGAAATTAGAGGACAGGCCGCCATAAGCCGCGGGACGAGATAATATAACGCGAGGTCGGCTGAAAGAATTATTAAATCCCCGGATCGGGCCCCCTATAGCGACTCGATACGTGCAATTTCTGTAACTAATATAATGCCCATTAATAAAGGAGTATACTTTGGCGCCGATTTTCGGCTGAGGGTTCTTGCCGAACAGCCGATCGCCGAAGATTCTCCGGATTCTGGATCCATTCCGCTCGGGTCCATCTACTTCCACGGATGCTTCGGGGCCTAATCGGCCGTGATCGGAGAGTGCGGAGAAGGGAAAAGAAGGGTAATCGAGGCAGACCCCGATCGTAGCCTTCGCGCGGCACCTCCGGTGTAACACGTTTACGCGGTAATAATCAACGCCGACAGTCCGGTAATAAACGCGGCAAAGTGGGTAATTCTAGACTGGCGGTTAACCCGTGGTGCAATATGCAAGTTAGCATGCCGCCCAACTGGCCAAAAGTCCGGGAATTAGGAGATCTGCTCCGGCCTGGCCTCCTTTCGATATCGCCAATTATAATTCGCCAAACTCGTTCTGCTATCGGTAATCGTTAAAGATCGTTCCAGGGGTTGCACTTTTTGCCGATTCGTGCAAAGAATCTTTTGGTCGCGCGTCCGCGTCACTTTGTAGCGCGTCCGAAAGCGTTGACTTGGAAATAACAGTGATTAACGCAGAGTTCGCCAGACACAGTATGATAGCGAGGTTATTAATAAAGCGTGTTCTCACACGGCCGATTAAAGATCGCCGATGCCGTTTTGACGGCCAAATTTTCGCGTCAATCTCTCCTCGCGGGTAAATATGAGGGTGTATGCACACACGTACCAATTATCGTTATCCACTCGTCTCTCCCTCTCTCTCTCTCTCCCTCCCGCTCCCCCGGGAACACGCGAGCGGCATTCCTTCGGGGATATTTGCGTGCACGCTTACGTAATTAAATATTGTAATAACCCAAGAGGCATCCGCGAGCGGGGGCCGACGCTTTAATGACATTTTTCTGCGGAACCGCAGTGCGGCGGGTCCGTCTGTTTTTTTTTTGCCGTCACAGGAAGCAGGTTTCGGCAAATGGACGTGACTGAGACGTCATGCGACGACAATTATTATCGGACTAGCCTGACACGCCATTAAAGCGCAACGATTTATGCCATTTTTGCCTCCCTCGCCTCTCATTGACATGACGATACGGTGCGCATCAAAGGCGGCATGCAAATCTGGCCGGGAACTGGCCGGGAACTGGCACTGGACTTCTATACCTCTGCGGGTACCGTAATCGGTTTAATCTTATCGGGGGGCAAGTCGATATACAATTCTAGCCTCGCCTAATTGTCGCGACACAGTAACGAGAGCGAAACTTAACGATCGCACGATCTCGACGGAAGTAGATTACGCTAATGGCTCCGAAGATTTATTATCGTTTTATCGTCGATCTGCCGCGATAAGTCTCTTTTACTAGCGATTCTATCGCTCTCGCTGTTTGGTAGTTCTATACCGCGGCACAGATAATTATCGAAGCTACGTACACACATAGCTGTGTATCCCGTGCGCATGCAGCTCATTGCAGGGGAACGTGCGTAGCAAGTTGAGGGCATTTAAGTTCAGCGCCGACGAGAACGTCCGAACCTCCTTCAGAAGTTGGCATGGGAAAATTTATGCGTTCCCTGTCGGTTGCATTTCGAAAATTGTACAAAACACGCCGTTTCACATGCAGTTATTACGAAACTCTCTCCTCTTTACCGGTACAAAGCTGCTGACAGAGGATTACAAGGGAAATAGGAAGTAAGAAGCAGTGGTGCATCTACTAAATTTCCGCGCACGCAAATCCGTTATAAACTCCTAACCTAAGCTGATCGTAAGGCGACGACAGGTCGTACATTCTTACGTGTTGTCGCGATTGTATCGCGAGTTATGAAGAAACGACGATGCGCCGAAGGGCGACCGAGTGAAGAAAGCACGGTGCGCAGCCGGCAGATCAGGAGCAGCAGCCGTTGATGCAGCAGTCGGGGGTCACGTGCATTGCGTGCCCGTCGACGTGGCTAGGTCGATGCACGCGGATGCACAAAGGGCTCAAGCCACGGAGCATGTCCGAGACGAGCCACCTGCCGACAGATGTTGAGTCTAGCGGCCAAGATCCGACCCTACATTACCCTCCAGCATGGGCCTTTCTTTCTCTTTTGCCTCTCCTTTCATCCTCCTCCTTGCCCGTCCTCTTTCATTCCCTCCCGGCAACCCCTCTGATTCGGGGTACCACGGGGCTTTATGCGTCGCATCGTTCTGCCTCATGCGAGCACACACGATCCTCTCCACCTGCCTCCTTCGCCTTCTCTTTCGCGCCTATTGGACCTCCACTGAACGATTTTCGCGCCTTCCTCCTCCTTCGACGCCGCCGCCGCCGCCGCGCACGAGGGCAACGCGCTTTCTCGAGGAAGGGGCCTTTAAAGTGACAGTAAATACGATTGACTGAAAATTCTTTATGTCTCTATAGCCCTGAGAACGATGATGACTCTATATAGACGTGAGTCTAGTGCGAGAGAGATGTTAAAAATGATTTCACACTGGCGTTAACTGTAATTAACGTCGATTACACTTCAGTACCGGGGAAGATCCGAACTGGTTCTCATGATGCGTCATGCCGCATCGTCTTCACGTGAACGTGGACTACGCGCAGGAGACAAACATCGTCAGCCACGAGAGAGGTCACCGAGAAAATACATCGGAGGATACACTTTTCGACGGAGCTATGGTGCGATTTGCGACTCGCAGAGACGTCAAACCGTAAAAGCGTCTGCGGCGTCACTTTGTTTGTCGAACGACACTTTGAAAAGGGGCACACGCCACGTGGCAAGAAGAATGATCCTTAATATCGAAGGGGTTACGGGTGAAACGACTGATCACGCAAAATCCTTTATACCCCCTTCTTTTTCCCACCTCGAGAATCGCAGTATGTATTGATAGAGCGCGTATAGACGTTACTGTTGAAATTATTCCGGATGCACTTATTATTTTCTCGCTTAAGAGTTTGCAGGTGACAGTTGTCGAACGTGTGCAAGATGTCATTTTGCGAAATTATCCCCAGTCGATAGAAGACCGGTCGATCGAAAATTCGTATACGAAACGGCCACAAGGAAAACGTTGCTTTCAGTCACTGCAAATCCTTGACGTTGTCGAGAGACAGATGGAAAATGACACGTGTCCGACTACGAAATGACAATACTTCTAACTCTGCGTCTATCCTAGTTTTCTTTTTCGGTTGCGTATATGCCTATCTCTTTTTCTGTCAGGCTACCGATAAACTGCAAGATGTTGCCGTTTCTTCGTGCGACAGCTGCCTTCGACCGTCCGTGGAGAAGTTTGACGAAGAAGAATCGACGTCAATTCTAATCGACGACGTTTGGAGCGGAGAGGAGAAACGAGAGGGGAAAAATGGAAAGTATAGAGACCCGGAGAAGGGTGCTTTGGTCAGATTTCAATGGAAAGCGTTTTTACGCTCATTGTTAATCAACTTGCGAAAGAGAGTCGACCTTCGACGGCTGATTGTGTTTCCATGATGCGCGGCTTTGTGCAAGTTTGCATGTACGCCATTGCCTGCGTTGTTTCCCGTGAGACCGTCCCGGAGGCCAAACAAACTCGGCGTAGTAGTAGTAGTAGTAGGAGTAGTAGTGGCGGTAGCATAGTAAGCGATGCATAGCGAAAGCGGCACGGCGAGAAAATTTCTTCAATGGGAAACTCGGCCGTTCCCTCGCATGAGTCGACCGGCTTGAACGCGCTTATTCGCAATTACGCCGCGCTTACGCTACGCACAAACGCGAGTCCGACTTTTACACCGTCTCGTAAGGCTGATTCTTTCTTGATCAAGGATACGGAGCAAGCTAAGTAGAATGAAGAGCGCGCGTCTTCGCGTTTCATTCATTCTCACGGGCGCCGGGCGCTGTGCAGTAACTGTACAGCTGGGAACGTTATTTCTCAATGTACGGGACATGACACACGACTTGTCGTACAACTTGCATTAAGCGTGTTTTCCGAACGATAGGTACGCTATCTAATTTAGCCGAGCAACGCATCTTGCTGTTAAAATTCTACACTCGTTAGGGTACTCGTACTGACTGATCGAAAAGAATGGCCAACTATTGGAATCTGATGAGGAGGCCAGAGAGCGGAGAAGACGTCCCACGTCCCACTCACTCTCGATTCCCGGAGGAATTCTCGGTAAGCATTACGTGCGGATTAAGGGATCGTCGATGCAGCCTCCATCGCCTCTTACAGAGATCAGCCGCGGGCTCGTCTTCCTGGTGGGAGAGAAACGTCTGCGAGGACATAAGGAACGAGATCTTTTCCTCTCCGTTACACTTTCACTTTCTCCGCCGGCAACCTCCGCCTCCTATTTCTGTTCCTTCTTCTGCGCTACTGTTATTCCTTCGCCGGGCTTCCACTCTCGTCCTCCGACGAGACGCGCCTAGTCGACTACGACGCAGTCTCACCGCCGTCTGCCTTAGCCATACAACCCACGCAATATCTCGAGACTTTCACCGCGCGGAAGCGGGGCTCGTCTCCTCCGCCGCGATACAGTACCGTCTGTGTGTGTGTGTGTTTTTTCTTCTCTCATCCGCGCTCCGTCGAGAACGCACGAGACTTTCATAACCGAACCCCTCGCGTAATCTCGCGTAAGCCGATTCAAACTGAAAATGTCGGCCTCGCTTTAATTCTCATCATTTGATTTGGCCAATTATGTTCACGAAACCCTCGAGACTTTCCATACGCTGCCAAACAAGGAGGTTAATTGCCAACGACGTGGATAGGATTTTCACGACCTGACATTTACTCCCGACGCATTCACGTGCCTGCCTTCGTCCGCGAGCTGCGCCGGTTCGCTCGTTTCCCATCACGTTTCCAGTATTCCGCCTCGGCTTTGCATCGGTGAATTAGATAATAAGGAAGGCTAACGGACGGTAATGACAGAAAATCCAATTGGACTGAATCGCTTTATGATGATATTAATGCGAGTTAGAGTACGCGCAACAGCGGAGACTTTCTCCAGTCGGAAGTGGCCTTCTCCTCTTCCAGCTTACACCTCCTTCCCGACTCCGCTGCTTGTGTGCAATAACGCGCGAGCGAAGCGTCTGTCGCAATTTGCGGCGCGAGCCAATGAGTCGGCAGGGACGACGATAAAACGATAACCGACCCGCGGGAAACAATTTGCTCGCGGTAATACTCCGACTCGAGCAATTTTACGTGCGGCGAAAAAAGAGTGGCCCGACAAAACGAGAGCATCGAAATAAATTGAGCGACGAACTTTACTCTCCCCGCTTGTATGGCTCCCGCAGCGTTCACTTTTCGGCCGCGGGTCAATTGCAGCGAGAGAGTGACGCGAGTTTCCCTGGATCAATCGCCGATGCTATCCATCGTCTCTACCCATTAAAGCGCTCATTCGCGATTCACTTCAGCGGCCAGAAAATATTTCGAAATCACGGAACCACTTTCCAATGTTGAGAAAGGCCGTCGGTCCGCGATTAATAGAGCGTGATCGGAGGAAGGGATCCTCGAAGATCGATTCGAGAGTTCCTCGTCCCCGTCTGCTGACTCGAGACAATGTGCGCGGTGGTCACGCAGCTGGAGTAGATACGTTTGGATTTGTGTTGCGGAGAATGTGAGAACGGATCGATCAAAGTGTATACTCTAATTTCGTGTTAGCACGTTCGATACAAGAATCTACCGTGTGACATTTCTTTTGGCAGGCATCAAGCTGCCAACGATGTAATTATGTTACGCTGACTCTGGAAACGATCTCTTTCTCTCTCTCTCTCTCTCCTTCTATTATTTTCTCCACGTAAATGCGTAACGTATAATTTTCGTGGAAAAGCGTCGGGCCCTTTTAATAGCCGATGCCCCCGATGCCCCCGATAAAAAAGCGCGCTGTCGAGAAATTCAAATGATACAATCTGTTGGCGCGCGACAGCAGGTGCAGAGCGCGGAGCGTCGCTCTACAGGTGTCAGCCGACGTAGTTTTCCAGAAGAACATCCCCGACGCTCTACTTGATTGCGAGACATCGGCAAATACGAGCCGACGTTTCTCGACGTAAGAAAAGTCGAACGCGCTAATCGGTCGGACAGTTTGATCGGACGCAAAAAGTGTAAACTAATTAGGAAAACGCCCGATCGAGCGTCAGCAATTTCCGATTGCGCCTGCACCGCTGCCGGCATTAATTCGTTCCTACGTCAGAGTGAAAGGCTTTTTAACGAGGAATCATTAAAATCTGAACGATGCGGGACGCCACCGTTCGCGTCCGTGAACCTCGACAGGAGGACGAGAAGAGGTAGAGAAAAAGGAAGAGGCAGAGGCAGAGGGGGCCCGTGGAAAAGGAAGAAGAGAGAGAGAGAGAGACCTCCAGCCACTTGGACAAAGAGTAAGCGGAGACTTTAAGGCTCGTACACAAGCCGGCCACGTGCCGGGCAGGTGCGAGGTGCGAGCGTACGAGGTTTCTCGAATAACAGTCGGCAATGTCGGCATTTATCCCCGTTCTCTTTCTCCGTCGCGTCCTACTACTACGGACTCCTGCAAGGCGATCTCTCGCTCCTTTGTTGGCCAGCGGTCCTCAGGTAGGGAGGGAGAGACGAATTGAAGAAATAACGCTGGGCTTAGAAATTTTTACGGTCGCGGAGCGACGAAAGAGGACTCTAACGAGGAGCGTTCGTGTCTACTGCGAGAGGGATGGAGTGGACCGTTTGCCCCCGAATGATTCAACTATTCCTTCGGCCTTCGGTATCATCTACAAAAGACGCTCTTACGACGCGTAGAGACGATGATGAGGATAAATAAATCCAATCACTCACCGCTAGCCGGAAGCGGCAGTCGATGTAAACGATAGATGCCGTCGAAGGGTGGGCTCGACTGTTTCTCCGCTTTTTCGCGGAAGTCAATACGTTCTTGGCGAGTGAACCCCTATGACCCGTATCGAGCGGGAGAAACGTTAAATGAGAAGGTCGCACCGGGGAATGCGGGTAATTATGTACGATACAACGTCGATCATTCGATCCGATCGTGGGACGCGTTTGAACGATCTATTATCCGGACAATGGAGCGATTGCCTTCGCATTTTAGCCTTGTTGTCAGCCCATGCGAACATCCTCCCAAATCGTGCGCTTACGTAACGTTATGTGTCCAAGACTCGCCGTAAACGGCTTTACATGCGGACACCTCGGCGTAAGAGGGACAGTGTGTTTCGCGGTGGTGTAGTGCCACCGCGACGGGGGAGCGAAGGGAGGCAGAGAGTGAAAAGACATGAGACGATGAGACTCATGAGAGGGAAGGCGAGTCCGGCGAGCGGAAGAGAAGGTTAGGACGACGGGGCAACATCTGGCGGGTGCAACAATCTCCAACACCTGCCGTCTGGTAGTCGCGTGCTCTCGCACCCCGCCTAACAGGGTGGAAGAATAAGACGGTCGGTCGGTCCCTGCCCTCGCGTAAGTTACGAGAACGAGGAACGCGCGCCGCGCCGAACGCACAATGGATCGACCAGACGAAATCGATTTCGAGCCACCAGCCGTCTGCGACCGAGGGAAGAAGAAAAGAACGCGCTCCGTCGTCGGAAAGCCATCTTTCCTACGTCTACTGCACAGCGTATACACTTACGTAGCGGCGGCGGCGGCGGCGGCGTCCAAGCAAGTCATACGTGCCCGGCTGGCAAAACACAAAAACGAACGGGCGATTGCAGAAAACCTTTCCTTTTCGATTAAGGAGGGTCATTAGCAATAAGGGCGTTCCGCCATTTATCCCTTGCGAAAGTCACATTCGCCGAAAATTCTGAAAATTCCGCTGTAATCAAATCCTAAGGACTTTCGCGTTAACGGAAGGCTCCGTGCCTTTCCTCTTGCGCCATGGCACACAATGGAATTGGCTATTAGGAGTGCCCTTTTACGAAGACGAGGGCGGCAGGAGGAAGACGACGGGCAAAAGGAAACGGCTGCTCGTAATCCTCTTCTACGAATGAAACTAATTTTCAAGAGACGATACCGTTCGGGGAGACGCACTGTCACTCCTGTCTCCTTAAAATAATTAACGATAACGGACCTGCCGCTCGGCTGTCACGGGTCTTTCATGGGAATTCGAAAAGCATTGAACGTCTCATTTTTAGGTAGAACTTTGGCAAATAGACTTATCGAAATATCATCATGTCTCCGGAAATATTAAGAGTTCAAATTAGCCTCTGTCGCAGGAAGACACGGCGCTGGGCGTCCGATGCGATTACATTTGTCGCCGATATTATGTCCGCGGCCTTTCTTACGCTAATAACCACTCGAAAGCGGTATGATCTCTGGCCTTCCGAAATCCCGAGAAAAGAAGTTCAACAATGGGGACATGACGAAATCCACTCACGGAGATCCACGCTAAATCCCGGCCGAGCGTTATGTACGATGACAAGGAAAGAAAGGGAACGGCGGGTATGGAAAGAAACGGAGATGAAACGATAAATTTATAGTACAAGGTATACCCTTTGTCGCAGTGCCTTCAAGAAAATACGACGCCTCGCCTCGCGTGAGATGAGAATTTTTAGAGTGCAACTTGAGTTACGTGCAATGGACAGTTACGTGTACAATTATGTGAGGCGTCCCAGTACGTCGTATAACGTAAATTGCGCACTGCGAGTAGTCGGCAAACGAAGGGGATTTTTAAAGAAAATTTCTCCTGCGCCATTACCGTAAGCTCATCCGATAATACCCGAACGCCGCACGTATTCTTTTCAGTCAGCAATTAACTTCTTTTAACAGTGCAGAATCATGGGAGCAATTTTGACTCGTACAAACGGCCGCGCAATTACCCCAATTGCGCGCCGTTCGCAATCAACGAAGACGTAACGGCCGCGTACGATTCAGGAGTTTCGGATTAGATATCTTGGCCGCACGCGCGTTTAAAGTAACCGAGAGGCGTTTATGAATTGGGCCGTTAAGCTTTAGCCAGGCTTAAGTTCTGCGGCAAGTTTGCTGAAACTAGACCGTGCGGCGGCGCGGCACGGCGCGGCGGATCGATCGTTCCACTTTTCTAATGCGAGCAAACTGCGTAATAACGAGCGGGCGTATTTAGATAACGTTTTACACGCAACGAAGGTTATTAGACCATTATTCGAACAACGTCGTAGGACAATGGTTCCCGTCGTTTAGTACGTCAAGGCCACACACGGCCATGCTTCATCAGTCAATTAAACGTCGCGATTATCGAGAGCGCAACGAGTTTCGCGCGCCCCTCGATGTCGCAGTTGAGCCGACATTTACTGGTCGATGAAAATTGCTCTTATAACCATTACGATATTCATGTTCGCGCTTACGTTTAATCAGTCATTAAATTTGAATGTCGATGCTCGCGTTACGCCAGAACGGCGCGGCGGGCTGGCACAGATTGTCAGATTGATTGCCGTATCAGTATAGGATCGATCGTGGGTAGAAGGTAAAATGTGCAAAATTCGCTCGATTTCGATATTTTCTTATCTCCGCCGTGCTACTGTTTAGCATCGTCTGTCCTGTCGTTCGAAGGAAAGATCTATAATTATCCTAGTAATGGCCGTTATTACTAGAGTGCGCGTGCACAAGCTAGAAGTGGATACGTTGTTGGGGCCGTCGATTGAAACGATTTATCGGTACCATGGTGTCGACGGTGCCGCCCCGTGGAAAGTCGTACCCCCCCATAAGGAAGCTCATTTTCGTAATGACATTCGCTGCGGTATTACGATGAATTTTCAATTTCCAGGGAGGAGTAGCCGCGCCGTTCCATTCCCTGCACAATTACTTCGGCGGTGGTCGAGCTCGAGCGAACGTCACGCGAGCGAACGTTAACGACACCTTAATTCGCGCGATCACTAATGATCCCTCAACTTCTTCCCATCCTCTTATTACTGCCCATTCAAACACATACGTATAATGATTTGAATTTATTTTGCATGCACGTAATCTAGAACACCACGACATCTATCCTCTAATAATAAGCCTGAAATTGCCACTTGCAATCTTGCTGTTCAGTTGGACTGTTTTTTTGCTCACATCAGCGACAACGCAAGACTTCCAACACCCCCGGTATGTACTAAGAGAGCGAGACGCCCAGTCCGAGTCGTCGGCGTCGCCGCGAGACTCTTTCTAAAGCCGGGTTCACGTATTTTTAGAGGCATTATTCAGGCCAGGTGGCACCGATTTAGTAGACGACGATGTATTATTGGTGAGCGCCGACAGCGACCGCGACGATGAGAGACGTTTTGCATGCGCCGCGCCGTACTCACAGCAGGGACGTAGACGTCGCGCGTCGTCACTTTAATTAGGAAACTTCGTTCGGGCCCTAGGAAAGTAAGCTTTACGGACTTTACGCTGTACGTTTACGGAGTCGCGCAACCGTCTCGCAGAGGTCAATCGATCGGCCGTAGAAGAAGCGTAAATTCAGTTAGACCGAAAGAACAATCGAGACTGGTGGAGCGTACCGTCTGTCCAATGAATTTACGATATCCGCATTCTATTAACCGAACGTCGGCGTCGGCGAAAACTTCTGCCCAGATGTACAGCTGCTTTTCCTTCGAGCGCACGCGATCTTCATTTTTACATAACAGAAGACAATGTGAACTGCGATTGCCCCACCGTACCGTCAAAATTCTACAGATTAAAGGCGTTGAAGCTTTTTCGGAAGCGTTCTTAACAGTTGACGCTTGGAATTAATACTCTCATCAATGTCGCCGAAATTATTTTCATCAATTTTAATAATAGTTTTTCACGCCTGAAAGCGCCGCTTTCATTTGAGTAAACGTTTTATGTGCAACTGGTATGTGTGTCATATTCTTGCCCGATTCGCGGAGGAAAACTAGTTGAGCCCTTTTGTGGGCCGACTAACGACCGTTCAGGTAGGGTCCTCAAAACTACCCGTCCGAATTTCATGACCGCGTCACAAAATAAGTCAATAATGATTATTAGCCGTTTCCTGTCTCGAATGTTCTTGCGTCTGTTACACCGTGGGCGATGTCGAACCGTGAGGAATGCTTAGTGAGTTCCGGTTAACCCGTCCTACTGTCAGCGCGCCTTCCTTCGCTGTACCTACTTCGGGAACGAAGTCGTGAACCACCACCCGTAAACGGAAACGGAAATAAATAGAAATATCTTCAAGCACGGTCGGTAAATTTTAGCACGAAAATGAGAAGGAAACGTAGCGAAATTGTGTATAAAGTGCTGTTATATATTAGAAGTTAATACGAGGGTCCGTACACCTCATTGTCAACCTCAGAATCCGTGCCGCATTTCTCGTGCTAGCTTATATTGAGAACATTGTCCGAAATTAAGACTGCGACCGCGCGTTGGCGGCGGACGACGTGATGTTCCCGTAAAAATAACAGCCGCGGCGCGCACACCCGCCTCGCGGAAACCAGATTTCAGGAAGATACTTTAACACGTGGAAATGCGAATTTTTTCTTCGGACGAAAATGAACGTCTAGACGTGTGGTTATGCAGAAAGAGCGGCTTACGTCGGCCTCGGCGGCCTTCGACAAAGATGGAGGAAAAGAAAGAATCATTTGGCAGATAGTGCCGTTCCACCCCTTATCTCCGTTCTGTTTAACGGGCACTTTTCGCCACAGCCATACGCGATGTCTAGACGCGTCTATAAATATATCGCGGCCGACGTCGAAGAGCGCACCTTCTGCTATCGCAATTGCGACGTCGGCGTCGCGTCAAAGAAATGTGAGAGGATAGGAGAGAAAAAGACGGTCTGTCAAGAAGAAATGGAATTTCAACTGCAATTCGAGTGGAGTCAATCGGCCGGCGAAATGGAACTGGGAATACAATAATTTCGTCTCCTAAACAGCGTGAGCATAGGATTTACAATATAAGAAGACGTTCAAGTCGCTCGCAGCGCGGCAGCTTCGTTCGGCAGCGGAAGGTAAACGATAGCATTGGCAATTTCCAATGACGGCCGAAAGGAGGGTGAAAGGGGCGTGCTACTTACGTTATCGTAACGTACAACACCTGCTGATGACGGTAACAATGAGACAGTCGTTCACGATTTAGCTTAACACCTATCACTCTCGTAACCGGAACGGGGGGATTCCCGCCTCGGGAATTAGCATAGTGCTGGCGATAGTGTATCCGCGATACATAATTTCAGCGACGCCCCAACAACGGTGCGCTCACTTTCATCCTTTTTATGTTGAGCACCCATATGCGCGAGGCCGGTGTATCGCCGTGTAAAAATGTAAATATTTGCCGGCCGCCCGGCCCCCGCCACGATTACGTAATCGCGAGCGGGGCTCGTTATCGAGGGCCGACTTTCGACGGTAATTACACTGGCGAAAGACGAAAGACGTTAGTGGCAATGGACGGCGGATAAATTGGTCGGGCCGGCCGCGCTCATGCTCTCTTATCGCCGCCTGTGAAAGCTGCGAAGTAGCAATAACACACTTACCGACAAAAATGAATTTCTTCGATTGATCGCGCCCCACCGCGCGCTCACGCAATCCGACCAGTCCGACAATTGAGTTCATAAACCGGCCAGATTTCTTTCGACGGCCACGTCTATACGGGGCTAGGAAAGGTATTAATACCGTTTACATTTACACGGACGCTTGAGTCATGCCCCCATCGTCGCAGATAAACCACTTTCTAAATGCATGTGTGCCAAGACCATAAATAGCCGACAATGGCTCTATCTACTCTGCGCGCTGCGCTGAGAAGTGAGAACACGCTCTCCCGTTGGAGCTCCGATTCTTGCTCTCCGATCTCGTCGTCTGACCAAGCACGCGGAGCAAGATTATTGAAAATATTCGCCTTATCGCCGCTAACTTGTGTGTCGCCCGCGCCGGCTCGCCGATGGCCAATAGACGATAGTGACAGCGTGACTATCGAAACTCACAAATATCGTGCAGTCGGTCTATCGGCACCATTACCTTTTGGCTGCGAAGGCGAACGCCAAACGCCCAATGCGAAAAAGCGTCATAATTACAATGCGACCCGCGCATCCCGGATAAAAGGTCACTCTAGAGCTCCACTCCGATCAAAGTCTAAGTTCCAACGATCGCGATGCCTACCGATTAGAGTGTCCAATAATAAGCGCAACGATAAGAAGTTATCGAGGTTTCGGAATGTCGTCGATCAGTCAAGTCGACGTCACGAGATAAATCCCATGATTGGCTATATCAACCGGCGCTCATGGGGCATACGTAGATGCGTGAACCGTAATCAACGAATCGATACAAACCAACGACACTCTTTTGCGAAGTGAAAGCGAATAATGATTAGCGGGCAGAAGCGACGCGTTTGCTACGGAACGCGGCACGGCCGAGTACGAGATTTGATTACTCGCCCGTACTCGCTCCGAATGTGATTATAGATTGCGAAATTCTTACGGGCCATGCATGAGGAGCGAGCGAGAAAGAAAATCGTCAAGTTGTGCCCAAACTGCCCTCGCGCGGTGCACATGCATGCTAAGCTCGTACGTGACACTCATACGGCACGAACACACGTACGCGTGGCACGCGTGAGTCACTCATTCATGCCTGGCCGAGCTGGCCGCGGGCGTCGCACGATTATATAACGCGCGTCTACGTTCTTCTTCTGTACGTTTCTCGCGCGCTAGTACGTGTGTGCGTAAGAGGACGCGAGAAAGAGAGGGAGAGGGAAGCTGACACTCTGGGAATGTCGGCCGGCCTTAAATAACCGACAATAAGTACCAGCGATCTCGCACTTGTTTACAACCTGTCCGCCTTCCGCTGCGAACTCGCGGAAGTTGGCCAGGTAAAAAATACATAAACAGTCCAATCTGTCCCCCGTCTGCTGTCGAACCCCTCAACGATGATGGTTTTTTCTTCGCCAAATCTCACCGCCAAGAGTTGACGCGTTGCGCGACGTCAGAGTTATAAAGAACGCGTTGCAAATCTTTTTTACGTTTGTTCGAGGGTACTTTGCCGCTGAGTACATCCACGAGGAATTATCACGATATACGTATTTGCCGTTCGAGTACGTTGCCCTTTAATTAGAACGCATAACGTGCGATCGCCTCGAACCTTCTTCAGCCATCTTGAACCGCATTAATTGTACCAGACGATAGTAGAGGATAGGCGGTAGGGTGAAGAAATTTCAAGCGTTTAGTTTTGAGACGACGACGCGACATGGAGCGTTCCACGAAACATATCCGTCTGTTGCACAATTACGGCGGAGGGCGTGCGATTCGGTGCACTTTAAAGTGAAACAATTGCACGTTCAGCTCGCGAGCTATTTTTAGCTGCCGAGCGTACCGGAATAAATCCGATGGAATCCGTTGGGTAAATTAGGAGCAATTAAAGCGACTCGAGGCCGGCTGCTCGTCTCGATTCGTGCTCATCTTTTGTCACCGCGCATGTTCGCTCCTCCTAGTTTTCACATCGGCAAAACAAGATAACCGACGATGGCCCCCTGTAACGCCTTGCATAATAACCGCAGGAACGGGTGTGTGAGGCAGCGCGAGGTCAAAAGCAGCCTTACCAAACTCCTCTTTTCCTTCTGCGGAACGGAACGGAACGGAACGGAACGGAACGGAACGGAACGGAGCAACGCGGCACGTGACGTATTACCTAAGACGAATATCGATTGTTTATCCTCGCTCGCTCGCTCGCTCGCAAGCCATCGCACCCTCCAATTATCTCGACGCGTACGCCTACTATTATTAGGATTTTTGATTCGCCGCCAAGCGACGCGCAAGTTCAAGATGCCTCGGACGTATTTTCGTAGCACGCGCTTCTTAAGTTAAACGATATGCTGACTTTTGACTGAAACGCATCGGCAAAACAAACCGATGCGAGCGTTACACGTGCTGCTCCGTCGGATTCAAGAGCAAACCGCGGAGGATGCCAAGGGCGGACCTTATTTACTCCGCCGTGCACGCTCAATGCCTAATGCCTAATGTGTATCGCACTTTCGCGCGGGTTAATCTAGCAAGCGTGGGAGAGCGAGGGAGAATGGGTCGAGTAAAATTGATCCCAATGACTATTGTAATGAGCCAAAAGAAAAGGCGCGTGATACAAAGGACCGTTTCGGGGATCGTCTGTCTTCATCAAAGACAATCAACCCGCTCCATTAACGGCATCAGAATGCCAGAACATCCAGATGGCCGCAATGAATATCGCGCGAGGGCTTTTGTGTTTCGCCAGTTCGCGGCATGTACTTTAATCTCCCGTCGACGCGCGACGTTGCGTGCCACGATCCTGCGCGTTGATATATCGTCGCGTTGCTCTATTTTTTCCTTCCGACAGCGACAGGACGAGTCACCCTCAGCTTTCCAGGACACGGCACGCGAGAGAGCTAATCGAGGCATTGTAAATATTAATCGGAATTGCTCCGCGGCACGGAAATCCGCTCCAACTAAAGTTCACTCGATTTACGTTGTGAAATATTCGCGGCGAACTTTAGATCGGCCACGGTCGGCGGCCACTTTCGCGCGTCTTGTCAAACGAAACTTATAAGATTTTTGCCAGCCGCGCAGTTCGTCGGAGGACGGCAGGCTTGCACTTTGATCTATGTTTACTTCGGCGTAGAGTAAATATAATTTCATCGCGTGCCACGCGCGTTTATCGCACTTTCATTGAGGATACTCGAGGATAACCTCTGAACTGCGTAACGCGCAACTCGATTATGTTAAACGGTGATCCTGGCTGATGCGGCTCCGAATCACAACAGAAGATAGCTTTCGTGCCGAGCATTTTGTTATTCGAAACAACGATTAATGTTGCAGTCGTGCCGACGGGCGAAAGTTTCCCTATGTTGACTTCCACGCAAGATTTTCCGCGTGTCATCGTATTATGTCAGAGACATTCAGGAATTTTGGTGAAATAAACATTTGCTTTAGAAATTTTCGCTCCTGTCTTTTGTCACGAGAATTTTGAGAGGACCGTATCTCTTTTGGAAGGTGAAATTTTGTGGCCAAGTAAGTGCTTAGGGATGAGGGAGAGACAGGAAAGAGGAAAAAGGGTGGAGAAAACGAGGAGTCATTCGATTTTACGGCTTTACGGATAACACGTCTGCTGGTTACGACTTGGAAAGAAATACAACGTTCTATGTACGTACACGCGACATCTCTGTCATCCTATCGAGGATATCATCGGGCTCCTCTATTTTTACGGTTGCAAAGGGTCTTTATCCCGTCAGGGATATCCGTCTCTTCCTCTCGACGCAATGTCTCTCCGTCCCATCTAACGTATCCTTCATTCCTTCCCGCGCTGTAGGAATTTTGCCTGCGTACACGCGACGCCGACGAACCCCGTCGAGAGGAAATCGTTAATTCTCTCATTTTTCTTATTGTTAGTCACGACATTTCGCCGTTCGCTTCCGCATCGAAATTTTCCTCGGCCAGAAAGAAATGTCCCCCACCGCTAACAATATCATATATCATATCGGATCATTTGCTAATTGCGAGACATCATCGTACCGGCAAACTGGCAGGGAAATGCGATTATGCGCTAGCAGTATGCAACTTTCCGGACGCATAGCGAGCGTGCGGAATGACATCAGCATCCGGCATTTCCTCCTTTATCTCTTACCTACCCGCGGCCTCGAACGTTCGCGCACCTCCGTAACGCCTGTTTACTGGCCATGTATAGTCGTATGTGCGGAGTTCGCCAATCGTTTCGCACGAGTTTCGTGATTATGTAGGAAACGGGGCATGACTTGTGTGCCCAACTAATCGGAAGCGCGTGGGCGAAATCCGCGTGGGTTGCGTTTGCGGAGGAAAGTCGTCCGTTAGCGTAGTGTAGTATATAGTCATAGTCAGCGTCGGAATGCCTTAACCTGGCCGGTAGCATTCAATTTAGTCATATTTTTGTCATTTGCTATGGACAATTTGGATGGATAATGAGGTGAATTCGGAAGATTTCGAAAGAGAAATCTCGTACGATAGATTTCTAGGTGCTCCTCAGAGCAGAATGACTGTGAGAATAGACGCGAGCGATGCGAGCGGACAGCGATGATTAAAAAGCTACTTAATTAGTTTTGCTCCGATCGTCCACCCTTACATCCGCGACCTGCATCGTGACCGGGACATCAAGGCCGACCACCTCGACCCCCATCCTTCCCCATGCGCAAAATCACCGGTATACGTTCGAAGAGTTCGGCCGGAAATGCGAAAAAGTGCGCTCGCGCCGGGCTCGCTGTACAAATAAGGCCGCGTGCACACCTACACGCTCGCTACACCTCGCCGGCTCCCACATGTTGCCCGGCGCACACTGACGCACACGCCAAGAGACGGCGAGCACGCATTCGACGTCGACTTCCTCTCACGATCCGCGGATCCATGAATGGTCTGTGGGCTATCAATGGGCCAGTTCTACCCACACGCACTCCCTGCCCCCGTCTGCCTTCCTCTCCTCTCCTACGCGCCATTCCGCTCCCCTGTGCGGTCCCTGCGTCCGTCAGCACGCGGCTCTCACGCGAGCTCTCGACTATGCGTACGAAATTACCGGCGCGCGGCGGCGCGCGGCGTCGTGATCAAGCACGATGTAATTCGCTCCTTTTTCTCTCTCTCTCTCTCTCTCTCGCGCGCCCGCGCGCGCTCTTATGAATGGCCTGCAGCTAAGCGAAGGTCACGCATCGCTTTCAACCTTCGGAACGCGGTGTTTCATTCACTGCTGGACGTCGATCGGCGTACGATATTGTTTGATGCACAGTCGGTGACATCGTCATAAGCTCCTCCCCGACTCTCGCGTCGCTCTATCCACGCATGAGCTTCGAAGGCCTCGGTCCGCGCGGTGTTACGTGTATTCGTGTGTTGCTCCTGTTTCGGGAAAATCGGTGACGATGAAGTGATAAAAGAATTTACTGTAACGAGACGTTCTTCCGAGCAGAACAGCATGATTACCTGCACTCTCGCCTCTGTACGTCGTCGACAGCGCTCCGTCACGAATCGAGGTTCACCCAAGTTATTGCACCGAGAAGAAGCGTAATGCGCGATACGATACACGCAATCAAGGTGGCGCGTCTATGCAGGGGAATTTATGTTTTCGGCGTCGCTAATCGCTTGATTCAACGAAGCGTATGAGGGCGCGCAAAAACACCGGCTCAACTATTATCGATGTCGACGAATTGGCGCCTTGATAGAGATTCATTGTTGGGTCAGGTGCGGTACAATATCGGCGAGGATCTTAAACGTTTATTTCGGGTCAACGACCAACGATCGTGCCGAGAGAGCACCGCTTGGAAAGTGTACCGCGCCGTTCATGTATGCGCGGACATCGGGGTAAGGCGGTAAGGTAAGTGGTAAGGAGTCGTCTAAATGGCGACAATCTAACAATGCGACGCGCGCACTGTGTTCCACTCGGCCTCCTAGACGCCGACTCTTAATGGCTCTCCATTGGCCCGATACGCGTCGAATCGTCCTTTGCACTCCGACGACACTAGAGTTCGATTTTAGCTGGCCAATACAAAAAAGAAGAAAAATCGAACTCGGCCACCTTTATTCCTTTATCTCTTTATCGTTTGTTTGGAGCTTTTACGACAGCTTCGACGCGCATCACGATTACTCAGACCTTTGACTTAGGCGCTGCGCTGCATCGGCGAAAGGCGGACCTCCTCGAGCCAGGCGGTGTGGTTTTATGGGATGCTCGTGGCACGACGCCGCGACGTGTCATTCTCGGCGAATGACGTGACATGATAAATAGCTCTCGCCTTCTTCGTGCTAGCGACACGCATCGCGAGGGGTGGCGAACGTGCCGAGAGACCTTCGAGAGGCTCTTTCTATACACTCTGGCTGATCTAGTCCCGAAATACTAGATCGACCAAGCCGCAATTGATGCGCCCACGCGAACACGTGTATGGATATTGGGCTCGATTTACGACCCCTTCGGAATTCGATTATTCCCGATCGAAGCAGCAGCCGCACGATTTATAACTCCGAAGAGTATCGGGGGACGGGGCGGGGGGTTAAAAAATGGTTTTCGGCGTTGGAAGGCGGAGGCCTGGAATTTAGATTCAGACCGCGAACCGTGAGTCGAACTTTCGTTTGCGGCTTTACGTAGCCATTTGCGTCATCTCCGCACGGAATGGTGCTAATTAAAGAAAAACGGCGAGAAATATGACTTGGACGAGTTGATATTCGCTTCTGACGAGCAATTGAGTCGTAGCGGCCGGGCATAAAGACGCTCGGTACCGTGGCCGGCGGGCTCGGAGAGTCACCTAAGCTAATGACAGTTGACCTTAGATGATATATAGCCCCCCTTCGCTCGCAGCACTCGCAGCGCACTATAATTACCGTATGTTAACGTTTCGGTAACGTTGCTAGGACGTAACACAAGTTGATCGTGGAGTGCGTCGTGATGGCAAGTGACTTCGATCACCCTAAAACTTATTGCTTTCCCAAAACCTCCCATTTCATTCTTCACATCGCGCGCCTAGTGTCACGTCTAATCTATCGAATGACCCCGACGCCAAGCATTAACTTTTTGTCCCAAATCTCTCGGAATACTACATTCATCATTCGACAACGAGGGAGAGGACAGGGAAAAGGTAGGCGAAGGAAGAGAAGGCGCAGCTGCCGTTGGGCGAATCTGACAGAGCGAGGTCCATAATACAGGGAGTAGATCCGAGGATTTCGTCGCGGATCCTACGCAAACACCGACCTCGCCCAGATGATCCTGTACCGAAAGGTGAATCAACCGCGCGAGCATGATAAGCTGCAGGAACGAAGAGGGCGGCCGATTATCGTCCAATTTCAACACGGCCTCAATGATAATGCTCGTCATTGCGCGGACTGTACCGTCGGATGAACTTCCGCCCAAGACACTCTTTCTACCGATCGCATGACTACGCTCGATTCAGCCGTGTTTGCTGACGTTATTGATTGCAATGACGCAGGTGTGGTGCCGGAAGTGAAACTGTTCACAGTGGGATAGTACAGTAAATGTCTGATGACCAGACGCGTCCTTCTTCTTCATAATATTAATAGGCGTGAGTTACGCTAACGATGCCGTATCTTTGATATCCTCTTTATAGCTCCGTTTCAACGTCCAATTGCATCAATATACTTACGATCGCCGCACGGAGCCGTACATTTATGTTAACGCAGCAGATTTCTGTTTCCATCCGCGGAGAAAGAAGAGTTTCGTGGCACTCTCTTCGGACGACATCGCGCTCGGGCATCGTAAGAAGTTCATTATAATAAAACCGCGTTGATGAGCTACCCCGTCTCGAGCTAGGGATGATGATAAGGCCACAGCTGCCGACTAACTTCTCCTTAGAATTCCTCCCACTTGGCCCGCGCGACTGCGATTTAGACGTAGTGCATAGCGCAGTGGGACAATGCGGCGATGCAACGAGGACCGCGAGATGTCGATTACCAGATGAGCAAGTGCTCGATGCGAGGGCGTATCGCGAGAGAAATGGCGAGGCTCTATTCTTATAACTCAGCCCACGATATTTCTCCCCGGAATTTATAGTTTTGCGAGGAGAAAATGTTAGGAGTCTAAGAAATTTTGGGAAATATGTGCCATTCTGTGGAGTGTAGGCAGTCTTCGAAAAGGCTGAATGGCATATAAAGAGCACGGGGATTTTTCGAACAATCGACACAATGGAGAAAGTGTACGCGCGCTACTATATGTAACTCATGACCACCGCGAAAAGTAACGCCTACTCGATGAACCTGCATTCCCCTTTGCCGTTTTTTTCCCACAAAAAGTGTTTCGCCGCGTGTGTGAGCGGAAAAGAGAGAGAGAGAGAGAGCTGAAGAGAAACGGCGCGAGGGGTGGCGGGAGGCGGGGAAGAACATAGAAAGAGAGAAACGATCGTCGCGACAATACCACCGGAAATTGACGTTTCCATTGCATAATGGCGAACTTCCGCTTCCCTGCGAGGAATGACTCCGTCCGGCTTGTCACTTTTGTAATGGCCTTTAAAAACCTGAATGGAGCTGGAGCTCGCCGTACGGCGCGCGCGCGTGTGTGCGTGCGTGCGCGCATACTGTGACGATCGATTGTGCGCGCGCGCTGTGTGAAATGGCACGATGAATGACAAGGCGAGATCGACGACGCGGCGAAATCGATCGCGCGAAATAAAGGGAAGAAGTCGGTCAAACTGCGTCCTGCTACGCTTCAGGCCCGGCCGCGCTATCGCGGAAACTTTCAAAACAATCTTCCCACACGAGCACGCGCCCCGCGAGAGTTCTGTCAATGTTCCTCTGTGACGGTTGACCGTCGCAACCTCGAGATGACCGGATGCAACGATGAGAACATCTCGCACACAATAAAATCACATAAGTTCGCAGGAAATGAAAGGCGATAAAAAGTGGTAATAAAAATGTTATTGCCTTTGTCCTTGTCGTGCGTCGATCGCAGAGATGGCGGTGCGATCGGGTCGAAATGAAAAATGTTTCACACATCACTTTTTCACCGTTTCTCCCAGAGTCCCGAGACGTTAGCTGCGTATGCGCCATTCGACCGACACTTCCGCGTGGGCGATCGACTGTTACGCTCACGTGGGAAAGCGCCCCGCAATCTTGCTATTCGCTGAAAACGCGAGCTGCCAGCGGCAGACAAATCGGATTAGCGCGTAGAGACCATGGGAACGATGTTGATGAAGATGGCTGACGATGACGATGAAGGCGAACGCGTTGAAAGGCACAGCTGACAGGAGTCGGGGAGGAATGAGAGAAACGGGGAGGTCGGATGAAAACGGAATGGGAGCGGAGGGAAAACGAACGTGTGATTCAATTACCATGAGAAAAAGCAAGTGAGCAAACGTAATGACGATGAAGAACGAGTACTGGCGCGGGGTAAGTGGACGCTGAACGTGAAGCGATCGGAGAGGAAGCGAGAAGACGAGGACGAGGATGGCACACGCCAAGGACGACAAAGATGGCAACGACGCCGGCAATGTGACGTTTTCCAGGGTGTTGCCAGTCTATTCAACAACCGACACGTCGCCTAAAGTGACACACAAAAGCGCTCACGCGGTGTCGCCTCGTTCGCCGTCTACCGGACAGTCGTAATAAGGAAGTACGAACAATGCTAGGAACCTTTTTCTCGCGCCACACGCGCACCAGTGACGCTCAGTCTAAATTTTCGAATTTTCCTCAGCCTATTTATACTAACCTAATTTGCACTTTGCAAACCTGATAAAAAAAAATAGGGAATACACGATTAACCTGACGTCTGCTTTTATGCGCACCGTCAATGTTCACTCGTACAGGTGGAAATCGATTGGCGCGCGTGAAAATTGACTAGAAACTGTGCAGGACTGCCGGCGAGAGCAGTTTCCCGTATATATCAGAATGCTCGCCGCGATGTATCGCGCCGTAAGCGGACGACACTTTCCATGCATACACGGCCCATTGAGTCTCCTTTATTTACGCTGATAGCCATTCATGCGAGGCATTATCCGGCACTAAAGCGATCCTGCCGCGCTCGACCCGATTTTCTAACGGCGCGCCGTAAAATTATCGCGCTGGAAACCCTTGAGTCGCGCGCTTTCGAGATAAACACTCGAGGGGGCGACCACCCGGATCCGGCGTCGATGGAACTCGATCCGAAAATAAATAAGAGTTCATCAGCGAGTCCGCCCTTGCCGGAAACGAGCTTCTGCAAAGTAATCCCTCGACAGCGCGGAAAAGGAGAGAGACGTAGGTATACTCAATTACGCTGGTATCGAAAAACATTGAGAAATGCTGCAACCCGAGACGAGCGTAGGCGGTGTTACGGCTCTCGTTTGTCGGTCTGGCGCCCACTTCTACAGTGGGCCTCACCACCCACCTCATTCCCTTCGTCCTCCTTCCGACCGACCGTGCACGCCCTTGATATTAAAGCGCGAAAAACAGTACCGGTTCCGCGCGTATCGAAGCGGCCGGCGGACTGCTGCGAAAAATATCGTCTCACCCTCTCGATAAATTCAGCCTTTATCACGTTTGCAGCCGCCGCGCCGCGCGCCGACCTGAGAAACGTCGATACACGACCGTGCTGCTGTTTGTGTCCGCAATTTCTAACAAATTCGGCGTGCGCGCACCTTTTATTATGCCGCCGAAGATGAATCTTCGAAACGTGCTAATGTGAATGAACGCGGGGGCAAGCTGCGTTCACAAGGTTATTCTGCCCGTATAGGATTCGAGCACTTTGTTCGGACCCTTTTCCCGTTCATTCCGGCAAATTACGTCGTCACGCATTCGTTGTCCGTTGCATCGTTATCGAATATTTTTCAGACTTTATTTTCTCAAACTTGCCCGCTGCTGCATTTTAGAAATTTTCTTGCCGCGTGTGGACTGTGGACGTGTTCTGTCTTCTGTCTCGCGCGAATGTTTAACATGACGTTGTAGATTCAGTTGTGAGTGGAACCTTATGCGAACTCGTTGCACAACGCCGTGTGTGGTGCGATGCATTCCTGGCCCGCGCTCGCTTTCTTCTCTTTCTCTCCTCTTCCTTTTCCCCCTCTTCCTCCCTTGACTCGGACCCACCACCAACGACCCAATCCTTTTTCCTCCAGAGAAGGAGGGGAGAAAAAAGAGCAGAATGACGAGATGGAAGAAGCAAGAAGAGTGCGTATGAAACGACCAACTCGAAAGAGGGCAGAAGAGGGAATGAGAAAAAGTGCGAGAGAGTAAGAGAAAAAGATTTTAGGCCCTGTCCGAAGGCACCCATGTTTTTTCTTCTCTCCCAATTCCTGGAACAAGCTGGTTCACACCGGACCCCACCGGGTTCGGGCAATGTTTCAATTAGGGATTCGAACGAGAGAGAGAGAGAGAGAGAGAGAGAGAGGAGTGAAGCTCATTCTGTGAACAGGCCCTTACCGGGCCCCCTTTCGCCTTTAACCGTTGTTCGACGACGGTTGGGACGGAGCGAGCGCGAATTTAAACCTGATTCGAAAGAGCCTGGATGCCGCCTCCGTCATTACCGCCCAAAGTAATCCCACCGACGCCGACGCCGACGCGACGTCGTTTGGCATTTGAGGAACACGCGTCCCTTTTGGAAAAATTGAATTTGGCACCCGCGTCGCTCGACCCTCTTACGCGGCCCGAGAAGGCTGTTTTCAAAGCCTCCAGCCGATAGCTTTAATAAGTAAGGACGATGCGCGAATTGACATTGTTAACCGTTGTCAACTCGAAATCTTATCCACCCACGCGCCTCTCCAGGCCTGTGTCAAGGTTTTCCGTCTACAAACAGGACGCGCGCACAAACAGGGCTCTTGGGTTGGTCCGCGCGGCGGCGTTTGTCTTGCTCCACTTCACACAGGGCTGTTTGCACATTTACCAGAGTCTGGCCCGTCACGGATGCACAAAGGAAAGCCAAAGCCGAGTAACCGATAGGGCCACCGCGAGATCAAAGCTCGTTACACGAGGAGAGCAGAACCGAACGGTCGGGGGGCTCGCTTAGACGGCTAGCGGGTAGCGAGTAAGCGTTAGCGCATCGAAACAACGTAGTCAGTTAACGGATTCACGACAAGAGATAGAGTCGAGACTGAAATTCTTTGCCGCAACGACGAACCGGTAGTTTCCATCAACGATCAGAATCCGTGTCGCGCGCCTTGTTCGGTCGTTCCAGATTCCGAGGATCGAAGGAAAGAGGGGGTGGGAAAAAAAGTGGGAGGATTCGGTGATCCCTTTGGCGTGAGCCCACCGAAGCGCGAAGGGTGAGCCTCCGGCCTGCTTCGATTCGTCGATTCAATTCAGATCGAAATCGCTGCGGACGACGATACGCAACGGGACGGAGTTAAGGGAGAGGGCATAGGGTCAGCATCAGCACACGCTGCATCACCGTCAATGGGCCATTATTTCCTCGGAAATCGAGGGATATCTCGGGCTTAGGCCGAGATGAACGCCGATACGATGATGATTCGGGGCCGGAGAGATCGGCGAGCCACCGGATTCGCTTACATCCTGTGCGCCGCTCATGAGGGATTCTTTTATTTTTTCTTTTTTTTCATCCCGGCCCAATGCGTCGTTCACGTAGGAATCCCGTCATCGACGTGACGCGAATCTTTATGCTGCGGGTAGGGTGAAATCTGACAAGGCGCCACGCTTGCCACGCCTGCCACGCCTATATTACGTTAAGAAGCAAATTGCAGATTTTCGCTTAACCCGGAGATGATTGGACGATTACGCGGACGCACGTACAAAGCTACAAATACAGTGGGAGAAGGGACTCTTTCTCTCACGATAGGACCGGCGACGCGACGTCTCGCGCGCCTTTGTTGTGCGGAATTTTCAAGCCCCGGAGCTTGGAGATCCGGTGTGCCGCCGTTGTCGGTCGGAAAACTGTATTGCGTGTTCCAGTGAATGGAGATAGACTGCGATGCAGCCTGGATCCCTCGTTTCTAAAGGTCCAGACGGCTGGATGGAGATGGACAGCGATAAGAGCTAGGGATTCTGAAGAAATCCTAATGCGAGGCCGTGATAGCCCACTCGATCGGTCACCGGTCACGTTTTATTCTCTAAAGATAGCGGCGGCCCGTCTGCTACGACTCCGCGGATATCAATACGTGATGGATACAAGAATACAGAAATTCGTCGAGACGTCTGGGGCACCAGATTAAAAGTCAATCTCTAGAAAAGTGTAGCGATGCGGAACGCAAGGAACCGAACGCCAACCGAACGTTTGCCAAAGGAATCATCCTCGACTCTTTTTACCGTGCCTACTCACGATGTAGGTAGGGCTGGTAGGGTAACGCGCAGGGGATGGCTGAAAATATTTGTCTGTTCTAATTGTATTTACGTCGCAGCTAGGAGAATTTATTCGCTCCACTCTGGCGAGACTCGTTAGACAAAGTGGGGAAAATGGGTGGGAAAATTATGGACACTCCCGTGAGTGACCCTCCATTTCAACTTTCGACCGATCATCGGACTAAGTCGTAACAGCAACTTAACATCCGACTGACATAAAGCGAGCGTCCTATATTCCAACGATTATGCAACATTTGTTTATGCCAGCCGCAGGCGCCAGCTGGCTGTGTGTACGCTACTGCCTCAATCCGATTGTATAAATTACCAGATAGTATCGGCTCATCGTCGCCGTCGACAAGAAGCCTTCTCCGATGCTCGTAAACATCGCCTCTAGAGTTTGCAATCTCTTGTAATTTTCCTCCGACCCTTCGAAACTTTCCTCGCGCGAGTTTCGTTTACTTTTCCTCATGAATAGTAAGCGTATCGTACCGGGAGCCACGCAGTGTTTAACTGCGAAAAAGAGCGTGCACGATAAGTATGTATTGCGTTCCGTCGGAGGTCAATCTGCGATTAAGACACATCGCAGCACTGTGCGCGCATGCGAGTGAAGCAATGCGATGTGTCAAAAGGAAACTGTCCGCACGTCGGCAGAAATCTTTGCCCGCCTTTTTTCCCTCGCTCTGCTCGTTACCTAAGCACAAACAAATGGCTCTTCTTTTGGCACAAGGTTGTTCTAGGCCGGCCGCGCGGCAGTAGGAGTGTTTACGCTCTGCAAAGGAGAATGAGGCGCGTTCGTCGTCTACTCGACTTTCCTTCTCTCCAGGCACAATGGCCATTCAGAGGCATGGTAAGTCCCTGATCACGGCCAGTGCGAGCCGCAGCGTAAACATTTCCCATCGCGGATTTTCCTCTTTTTCCACACCTACACACCTACATACGTCGAAATCGACGCGACGACCAGGTGATCTCTCGTCGGAACTTGGCTAATTCAGCGATGTTAATCTCTTTGAGGAAAAAAAAACACCATCCTTGCGCGGTCTCCTGAAATCGAGTTGGACGTGCGAGCCAACAGACTCGCGGACGCTCTATCACTTTAATTGCCCGCGGTAAATATTTTGCCATCTTCGTTAAATATTGACGCATCAGCGCGCCACGGCTTCAACACCGAGGGGGGTTCGTTTTTTCACGAAGGTCGCGGCACGTGTTCACGCCAACGATTTTTCATTTAAAGTCGTGGCTGATTTTTCCACGGCGCGGGCGAGAGGAGCGAAAGCGTGTGTGCGTGAGGGCGTGAGGTCGTTTTTCTCCCACGAAGGGACGAGACGGACGTCGCCGTCGGGGCCTGGCGTCGCGTCGGGGAGCATCGCCGACTCTGCGCTCTTTTCGTTAGGTTGAGATAAGTACCGAGAACAAATATGTGTTTGCCAATAGGGGCGACGATAATGGATCGTCGACGTCGTCGGACAAGAGCAAACGCGACGTTCGATCTTGCCGCGCCAAAAGACAAAATGAATTTTTGAGAGGTCACATCAATTTACCTTCATCGTTTTAATATAAGCAGGAAAGGTCTCATTAACGCTCAATGACTTGAGCAATGGCATTTGTGCCAGCGTCGGCTGTCCGAAAGGCGAACTGAAAACCACTGCTGCAGAGAAATCGTTTGTGCTGGCCTACGTGGGTGACATTGAAAAATGAACTATGTACGTCGTGGACCTATTCCTTCAAGGTCGGAGAAACGAAGGCAGAAAGTGTAATCGATTAAAGTACGCGCGTCACGAGAGCATATCTGCACGCGACGTCGCGTTCATTAAGCAGCAGAATGTGGTGTTTGCGCAATTAATACTTTTCCCAACCATATCTTGCTCGGCATCGGTGAATCCAACAACGACAATTGGATCTGGAAACTGTTCATGTGAATCTGTCAAGAGTTTCAAAATAATATCTATAAACCATTGAAGGGCCAATAAAAAGGCGTTTAGTTATGGCGAGTATCCAATAAGAGATGAGTTACAAGGACGTGTTAAAGTCCATAGGAAGACGTGGAGTATGAGGAGCATTGCAGGAGGTGCACGGTTCTGACTCTGTAACAAGCCGGAAACCGGAAGCGCTAAGTAGGAATCGCGTTTAACGGACGGTCCTGAACCTGTCCAAGCGGTTCGACTTCCGTTCCAACGCTAGCCGAGACGCGCTTGACTTCGTACCCTTTCTTTTTCTTCTTCTTCTTCTTCTCCCTCCGCCGACGGATGCCGGAAGTCCGTGCACACGCATTTGCGATTACCGATCTGCGGACGGCAGTGCAAGTATCTCTACAGTCGACGAGTCTAATTTGTCCGTGCTCCAATTAGACCAAGTACGTCGAAGATGAATCAGTCCGAGTGTATTTAGGCGGGAAGACTGTCGGTGCGGGCCGGAAGTCGCCTTGTGAGTTGACTTGCGGGGAACGTATTCTCGCCATCGTATATGATCTGAATTTGAATGACCGCAGACTGCCAAAAGCGTATACGACCGAAAATACGGCTCAATCATTGCTTGATCGGAAGTCGGCACCGATAGACTGATGCGTCATTCTTGAAAAGTATCATATGGCCGCCGAGAAAGGAAAATGTTCTCTCCGTTACGACGTTCGAAAAGCCACTGTCACATTCGTTGAGACGCGCCGCGCATTGCAAATTCCAAATAACCAAGCCTGCGGACTGAGAAGGCCACATTGACTGGCTTTATAGACTGTACGTGGCATTGGGCAGATGCATGCATGCATTCGCGCTGCAACGAGCATCCGATGCACACGCGCGTGTCTGTACATTGTACGTGCGGTTCTTTGCATACGAAGTGGCCTGCGTGCTTCCTCTCAAGGAGGAAGGAGGATAGAAAAAACAGAACGAAACGGCGATGCTTGTTAGACGGAAAGAGAGGGGGCAGAGTCGAGGATGTAGATGCGCGTACATCCGGAAGTCATTCAAATTCGCACGTCCTGGGGGGATCGTGGCAAAGTACGAGAGGCGCCATGAGACTGATCAACGAGATGGTTCTCGCGTTTGCAGTGCAACGGAAAATGTTCACACGCACGTCGGTTACACTTTCAATCTCTGTCATCGCGTGCATTAGAGCGGTGTAATAGAAATTGCGATTTATATCGTGCGTGTCCGACTACTGACGCTCATGACGCCAGCAAGATATGGAATCCTGAAAACTTGCCCGAGGCGCAAAAGTTTTTCTTTAACGGTGTAGCAAGGAAAACGTGAATGAAAGTGTGTGGCTCTTTAACGTCAAAGTTAATCGGGGCTCGGTAGTGCACAGTCGGCAAACTACAGACGAAGGCGCAACTAGACTTGCGTCGAACAAGTCGAAACACCCGGTTCGGACTCTGAATTTCTGACGAGCATCGTATGCGGCCTCGTGTTTGCGGATTTCATAAGTGCAACGGGTAACGATGTTATTATTCCACCTCGATTCTTATCGAGTAGGTCATCATCGCTGTTCTCCCTCCCGCACAACGCTTGCTCCATTCATGTCACTCTCTATTCTTCGTCCCGCTCCGTCTTTTCTCCCTCTCTCTCTCTCTCTCGTTCCCTCACACCCTATCGCTCTTCTCCCTGTCCCACTCTCGCCACTACGATATTGCACACGGAGTATTTCAACGCTGTACCCACTTCGATTCCGATCCTGCCAAATGTTGCTAGATTAAGCCACATCGTCGTCGTATTACGGGATTCGGTGGCTTTCCAAACACAGAGGTATCGGGATTTCTCAAGGGAGATAAGCACCGCACAAGTTTCATGACTTTTCCATCTCGTACGGGCACCGGAGAAAATTTGCGAGTTTGAGCATTGCGCGCGCGCGAAGAGCTCGACTTAACTCAACGACCGCCCCCCGATATCTCCGATTTATTTCTCTCTGCCCGCCAGCACTTTTCTGTCTGTTTGTGCAACCGGCGCGGCGGCCGGCGTGTGTTGTTGCGATTGCGACCGTCGCGTCGCCGACGAGTCCGTTGTGTACTTACCCTCCTTCGCGATTATTATCACGGGCGCGATCGTATTTAATGGCTTTCTTTCCCGACGCACTAATCCGCATGACGAGCGCGAGAAGCCGGACCTCTTGTGCAAGCTGTTATAAACGAGATAGTCGATTTACACCTTGACCCGCTTCGGAGGAGGCGGACTTAAAACCAGACACCCGGTATATGCATACGTGCGTCACGAGTGTTAAGCCGAACACGCCGGAGAGTACTGCACTTTCACGAGACCTACGTTTGCGTAATGAGGCAATTAAGTGGTCGCGCAGAAAAATCAATTAAACGTTTCATCGTCTGTCGGCCGTACGGCAATAGTGGCAAAAAAAGAAAACAAAGTTGTGCACCATATATGTACCGGCGTATAGCGATCGACGAATCAACTCTCAAAGTTTCCTATCAACGCTAGTTATGAATTTTCTACCGGACTTTTTTGCGGCCGCTACCGCCGCTGGTCGACCAAGTCCTTGCAAAGTATGCGGCGATGACAAAAGATTGGGCTATCATCGACGCGTGAAACGACCGCAGCAACAGTCACGATCAACTTTTCTACAACAGCCCCTTGCCGTCCCCCCGCACTCCGGAGTTGCGAGGCGACCGCGAAATATATCGCTCATCCCTAGGGCGATTGTGCAGGCGGCAGAAGTAAAAATGAAATAGAAACGCCTGGGGCAGCAGTGTGTCCGGTGATCGGGAGGACGGGAGGCTGCGCCATAATCGGCCGCGTGTGACATTTATCGTATCTGCCTACGCGCACCAATCTCCAGTATAGAGTTCGTACGGATCTGGTGGTGAAATGGAAACAGGGCCGTAGGTGTCTGGTTTCCACGTCGACGACATAACCTCATTAATCTCCCTCTCCCCCCCTCACCCTTCACCGTTCTCCCTCTGTCCACGCTATTGCCAGACTCTCCTTCTCTTTCGACGAAGCGTAAAAGGCGTGATCACAACAAAACTTCTCGTGGTCGAGGCACGAGCCAAGACACGATAGAAATAGTTCGACGTCTGTAAAACGATTTAAGTGCTATTCTCATCGCTTTCCTTCGCGTCGTGTCTCTTCCTCCGTCCTTTCGACGGCTACGCTCCTTTCATTGCAATTCCGTCGTGTCTGCGCTCGCTTCTGTGTGCTCTCTTCGCCGTTATCTTGGCCGCTTTTAGATGCCGCGGCGGGCGGCGCGGACGCGACGCGCCATCGCATTTTTCGACCGAACAGAAGACAGTTCGTTACCTCCGGAAGACACTTTTACTATGCCTCGACTGTTACGAAAATTCAAGCATTATCTCGGACGTAAAGTCATGAAATACTATCAACACTCTCCCACCAATTTCACCCTCCGTCCTCCATCTCGGCCGCCAGAGCGCCACGTGGTGCTGTTTTCACGGACGCGGACGGTTCTCCCGAATTTGCATTTATCGCCTGTCACAGGACTAGTCACGCACCGCTCAAAGCACGTAGGTAAGCACTTGTCGCACGTCCGTCTTGCTCGCAATAAAATCTTGGTATATTTATTAGAGGAGGAGCGAAAGGGCGAAGCGTCGACATAAATTCAGTGGCACGCGAACGAAAAAAGGGGAATAGCAGCGGCGTAAGAAAAGGAAGCGGGACGGGGGATGAGGAGGATACGTCGGTTGCCGTTAGAAGAGGGCCACCTATCTCCCCGAACACGCGAGGTCATTTATTTTTCGTGCCAACCCCCTCAGGCGAAATGAACGCTGAGAATCTAAGGCGTGAGAGAGAGAAAGGGGGTGAGAAGGAGCAAAAGGGATGGTACACAACAAACAAACTGGCGCGGCGGGAGAAAGTAAAGCGTGGAGGGTGGTTATCTCACTGTTTCCGTGTCGTCTTTAAAACGGCAACAACCTTTCAACAATGGCCAAGTATCCGGGTGAAGTGGCCGGGCAAAGTTCTTTCTCTTTCTCTCTCTCTCTCTCTCTCTCTCTCTGCTGCGGGGTCATGAAGTATCGTGACTTCTGCTCTCCCTCCCCACCTCCTCTCTTTCTCCCTTTCCCCCCGTTAATTAGAACTTCTAATTCGTGAGCCTCACGGCGTACCTCGATGGGCTCGATTATCCTCCGCAAAGTGGATAAGCGATATCGAGGAGGGTACTATTTGCATCGCTTAGCGCTGGGCCACCGATCGACGATGAGAAAATCCACGGTTCAAATTGGCATTAACCCTTTGCGGTCCAGTTACTTCGGAGCAGATAGTCCGGAGCGGGTTCAATTATTTCTAACCCGTGTATTAACCGGCGTCTACCAAGAGCGAGATGTACGCCAAGTATCGTTTACCAGAACCGTTCAATTTTACACGGTAGCAGCGAGTGGATACAAAATTTGTCGCTGGAATTATCGAAGATTACCGAAGCGAAGCACGTAAGCGCTTTGATATTCACGAACGGGCCAAGGCAAAGGCAAAGAAAAGGAAATCATCCGAGAAGGTTTAAAGATCAACAACGTTCGTATCGTTAGCCTACCATCATCTCGACCGGTACTGACAATAATAAGTGAAGTGGAGAGAGGCCGTGTCGAGGGAAGAATAAAAAGTATCGCGTCCATTAGTTCAATGGACTTGGTAGCAGTGGCAGGCGCAGGCGCAGGCGCAGGCGGTCGCGGCACGAGGCCGCACAGACGCGAGCGAATAATCGACAATCGACGAAATTAATTCTGTTTTCAGAGGGGGGTGTCACGGCGCGGGCGCCAGGAAACAGATAGTGAAGCCAGAGAGACAGATAGTGTGTGTTAGTGCCAGGACGTGCTAGGCAGAGCAAAGCACTGTTCTCTGGCCTTTGCCGCGGTCTCTTTCTCGCCTCGGTCAGCCAGTTCTTTTCTCTCTCTTCACGATCTGCCCGCGTTGAACCGAGCCGCGACACGAGCTAATGAATTGAGTGTTTGAGTGGCGTCCTAATGATGAAATCACGAGAAACATAACAACATCCTCCGAGGGGGGCCTTCTCGGCCCCTTAAGTGACAATGATTTGCCTCGTGACTCGGTTCTCGATCTTCCTTGCACCCGCCAACACGCTCCTCGTCTTCAAACTCGCATGCACGTGATCGCGAATCGTTTCGAGGGGAATTCTTGCCCGAGCGATGGCCAGCATTTTCCAGTTAAGTCGCCCGAAGTGTCGCTATACACGATCGTAAAGGTAACGAGAGTGTCGGAGGAAACTTAACGTTCGCCCCGGAAGCAAGCACTCTGCAGCTTTGATACTCTCTCGATTACGATGTCATAATCGCTGTTTCGCTGATCGCCTCCCGTCGAACGAAAACGTCGCGCATTTACGTCTTAAGCGCACTTTACTACTGACACTTGAAACTTTAATCTTTCTCTGCCTTCGCGTCCTCTATTACGCACATAGTCCCCGAAGGCAGAGGGAGATGTACCTACTGTAAACTGTGATTACTGCTGATAATCCTCGGTCATCGAAGATGGAACGTGTTCGGAAATATGTCAGCGATGTCGAAAAGATGAATGGCAAAAACTGCGAGGTTAAAGGTGAAACGCGACGCGCTACATTGGACATTTCGCGCTGTAACGGGTCGAGCGGTTTCGACGGGCTCAAAGGTGAATGCGCGTTCGTTAAGCGGTATTTGAAACGTCGATCGCAATAATATTTTTTCGATTTGTCGATGGACTGGCGGTCGACCGACGTTGGTGGTGGTGGTAGTGGCGCTGCCTCGCGAAAGTTACGACGTGGAGAGGGTAATCGACATTTCGATATCGATAGCGGTACACGTGGACTAGCGGCAGGGTCGTGTTATCCAACGAGAAAGGCACGTCTTGCGTATATATGTACATCTAGGGGCGTGTAGGTCCTCCGTAGCCGCCGCCTCATGACGCATGGCCCACGTAAATTTCTCCAGGCAACGTGGCCGTTATTAAGTTTCCATGTCCGTTTGCCCGGCCGTTACCTTAAATCGCCATTCTCGCGATTACGCTCTCCTCTCTACGCACGGTACGCGTGACGGTACCTATAGCGCTCGAGTGTGGCAACGATAAAACGACAATTACCGATGCTCGGAAGAGCGTCGACGTCCACGACTAGCGGCTCACTTTCTTCTCTGTCCCGCGCACTCTTTCCGCTTTCCGACATAAAATAAGCGAGGGGCAAACGATGTCGCGTTACCTCTCACGGCTCTCACGCCCGTTACGGTGCGCATTCCGCGGCAATAAAAATTCAACCGCCACGGCACTTTTCGCAAGTTACGTACGCGCGGCGTAGTGCGTCAGAGAAGTATATCACGCGTTTTCGTATGTGTCGTTTAACGAGCAATTTGCCGAAGAAAGCCTCACTCGTACGCGAGTCCGTAATCGAAGATACTATTAGGCAACGGTGCCGATGAAAGTACTTTACGTAAATCAGCCGCTAAGTGAGGCCCGCTTACGCCATTGCGCCGTACATACGTTCACTATAAATAGCCGCCTTTTGCCAGGAGTTTCGCACGTAATGCGTGCAGGCACGCGTGTCGCGGGCTCGCGTGTGCGTGCGGGTGCGTGCGAGTCGTGAAAGCGTAACACACAACACGTTCGCGGATGCACGTCGCGGAGAGCAGGGTCGATGACGTCAGTGGTAGCCGATTGACGTCGTCCAATTGGAACTCGTCGATGCTAATGGACATGTGTATACGCCTCGTGCCTCCTCCACGTGGAGGGTGGCAGATCGATTGTCCTTGCCTCTCAAGGCTGCCACCATGAGAGGGGTAGGTTGGAATAGAATTTATAGCATACGCTCTGAGCATATTAATAGAACCGACAACACGGCTCGTCTACGGCGAAGCCGCTGCCAATCCAATTTACACGCCGCGATGACTACGCGAATTACAGAAATAAGAGTTGCACGACGTAGAAATGGCGACGACGACCATCATATTTATCGAAAACGACCGAAACCGACGCCACCGTCTCGTTACCGTTATTGTTCTGATACCGGAAATTGTATTTCTCTGTTTCCCTGCATTTCATGCAGACGTTCATTGTCAGAATTTACATTACGGCTGTATTCTAGATATATGTCAAGTTTAAACACAGCGTACATACAGAAAGTCCAGAGGGTGGTGATGGAAGTTTTACTCGCAAGTGTCGCCTCTCAATACGCGCCTTGGCATTCATTCATAGAGTATAACGGAAAAGTAAACGAGCTTGTAAATATTCACAGAAGGAGGTTAGTCGAAATAATTTACGTGCAGTTTCAGGCAGAATTTCAATCGCTCCGTATTAGTGATGTAATCGCTCCGTTGTTCGTAAACATGCACGACGCGAAAGCGCCCCTCGACATCATCGACAAGAAAACTGTATAATCGATGACGTCACGAGGAGAATACAGAGTGGTGAACCTGTAAGCGAACAATTCCCATTTGGAGGCGCGACATGGCATTCAATGCTAACGTATTCGTTACACATTTCATGGCCAAACCTCGGCAAAGTGGCACGTGGTTGACCCCTCGTTTCTTTCTCTTTCTCGAATTTTCGCTCGTTGCCTTTCGTCAAGTTGGCGAGCGACTCTCGACATTGAAACTTTGAAATCGCTCGCCATACTGTACCAGATGAACTCGCTTTACAGTATACGTGTGTGTGTGTGTGGGTGAGTGTGTGTATACATATACACATATATACACATATATACACACGTCTCATGTGATCGTTATTAGAAAGTAGCCGAGTACTGTTATTCCCAGTCGAGAAAGCGTGATTAATCTCTAAGGAACGTCTAAGTGCAGGTATACTGTGCCATGAACTTTCGTACAGTAACAAAGGATCCATTTCATAATTGTTCTACGTTTATTCTATAACACGTGGATGCAGGAAGCACTGGTATACAGGTATATAGACATTAGTTTTACTATGTACTATGTATGTCGTCTATTCGTAAGCATGTATGACTTGCATATTTATCTCATGTGTCGACATATATGGAGTGTAGACGGAAATCGCACTTTCCTCATTGTTTTTCCATTCTCGTTCGTCTCTTTCACGTGTTCTTTTTCTCCAAATTTCTTACTGGTACGAATCACGTCGAATGTGAAGTCGATTTTCAGAGAAATCGGTGTGGTATGTCGGTTAGGTATCATAATTTTTGAAAGGTTGTCGGCAGAATAATATCACTCTTTCGATTAATCGAAGCTGTTGCGTGACGATCGAGATCGATTGCCGGTGAGCAGTTAAATATCCGTAACGATGCAAGACTTTGGAAAGTGCTCTCCTACAAGCTTATATTTCGCGCAGGCTCCCGTTCCGCCTTCCATGCCGCTCCTCATCGTCCGCATAATCTCAACGTCCAAAATTACGGCACTTTACGATTAAAGTTACGCGCATTGCCATCTTTAATGGCCGTCTGCGCAGTTTCGTGGGACGAACTAAAGCGGCAGAGATAAAGAGTGAAGCTGGGAAAAAGTGAGACGCGTAGAAGCGGAAAGAGACGGAATGGGAGGAAAAAAGGGCGTGTGCTGGAGACGGACGAGGCTCGTACCTTCTTTGTGACACGCGTGATCGCGCCATCGATAATTTTGCAGGTAATACGCGGGGAAAAATGAGAGTTCCACAGCGGTGTAGCGTGGCGTGGCGTGGCGTGGGTTGGAATTCGGGAGAGGAAGCGAACGCTTACTTTTCCACCTACGAGTACGTCGGAAGGTAAGGAAGGCAGAAGGCAGAAAGTGCAAGACAGAAAATGGAAGGCGGAAGGTGGCCGCGAGACATACGAGCTTGTCTCCTCGACTCGACTCCACCGCTTTATAGCGGATTACGACGGTATCGCGGAGGAGGCTCGTATTGTTGAACGCACGTAATATCGGATACTTCGCGCCACACTTACTCTCGCCATACATTACGACACTTTCGCGGGGTGGCGAATGAATCAGCCGCAACTCTGCTGACGCACTGCGCCGCCCGCGCCCGGGCAAAGGGAAAGGACGATAATATTCCTATTTGAAAATTAATGCCGCGCACCGCGGCGCGCGTTATTAAGTCTATGCAATATTCAATGGTGTGCGGTCCATGTAAAAGGGACGCGTCATTATACGTCCATGTATATGGATGCGTCGATTTTAATGATAATGTCGTACCGCGCTTGCCCAAGTAATGTAATAAAGTAGCGAAATGAGGGACGAAATGGGCTTGTTGTCGGTGACGAAAGCCAGCCCGTCGCCTGTGCCGAACTTTATATTTCGCCCGGGGGCATTCGCACGCGTTCCAATTTATTAAACGTTCGACAGCAATTGCCGCGCGAGGATTCGTTATTACAGGGATTACATTCCTACCGATGCCTGTCTCTGCTTCCGAGCGGTTCATTGATAGAACGACCGTATCGCAATATCGTTATGTTCTACAGATTGCGATAAAGCGAACTATGATGGAACGATTGTATAATGAAATACTGCCGGTTACGTCATTGATTAGAAAAGCCGATTACGGTTGTACCGATCTTCGTAACTCGGCCTTTGTAAAGCAGACGGCACAGGGGATGCATGGAAATTTTGTAAATTCGCGCACAATCCAGATACCGTGAGCAAATAAGCGCTGACATTCGATAGTCGTACAAACGCGCGATAACCGCGCATGTTAATGCAGTGTAACGATAAATGAATCATTTCGCGTTACATTCGTCGCGATAATTTGGCCACTGCATTCAGCGATCCAATTAAATTCGAATTAACTATTCGCTCATGGAGATTTGTGGCTTCGGAGAGATGCAAAGTGTGAAATTCGAGGGGGGTGGGGGGCGCGAACGTCACCCTCGTTAACCCTCATCACAAACAACCCTCGTAAACGTGATCAACAATGTTGCGAGCGTCGAGGGACAATGTTGTCGACATTTCGAAGCCAATCGATGACAAAACTGTCCACTGAAAATCGAACCTACGGAAGGTCGATATCCGAACGTCGTAGGGGTGGTCGCTCTTACGGAAACTCGCGATATGGGGACGTCAGGAACGTGGGATCTCGACACGGGCCGTCGATAATCGTGCGAGCAGTCCGTGAAAACGTCGGAAGGGAAGAAACACGAAAAAGAACGCGTCCAAGAAGGATGAGAATTTTATGTGGCGGAAATTAAAGCGTCAAACGGTCGCGCCACCGAGTAAACGGCAGGTTGTCGTGAGAAAGGCCGCTGAGATTGCAGTCCTCTGCCTGACTTCGCTATAGTCGCGCGCGGCCTCACGAGGTTTCGCTCGACGAGCCGAGGAACGGAACTGAACGGAAGGACGCGGCGAAAAGGATGAGAGAGAGAGAGAGAGAGAGAGAGAGAGGAAGAGACTCGCACACACATCGTGCATGTATCGTAAACGTCGGACACACGCGGGTAGGCGCTGTCCATAATTTCACGAGAAATACATTAAAGCGGATGAAAAGAAGCGGAGGAGGGGGCAAGAGAAAAATGAGGATTTTTTTGCGGTGGAAATTACCGCGTTAAACGCCCGGCCCCAACGAAGTAAAAGCGGCCTGTCGTGAGAAAGGTTCGACTCGCTCCGACTCGCTTCGCCGCGACTTCGCTATAACGCACCGTCATCGCTTCTCGACTTTGGCGGGCCAAGATTCGCGGCTCGGAATGTGGACCGTGACGCTATTACTTTATGAGCAATAATTCGAGACCGGGGAGCGCTCACGGCGACAATTTTTATTTTATGCTCTTCCGCCTGTAACACTGACGTACGAGCGCGAACCGTACGCATGCGCACGTTCACGTATGGGAAAAATTTCACCGTGCGCCCTGCGTTATAACTCTATCAGCCACCGGCGTCTAGGCGTAACTGCGTCGAAAATGTTACGAGGATGCGGAACGTCAAATTCGTTCGACTCCGCGCGAGAATAATCGTGTAGACAATGGTTCTAGAGCTGGCGTTGCGCACTGCCCCACCGACGTTTCCGTGCGAAGAAATTCCTTTGAAAGGTAGAGTTTGTCGTAATGAAAGTTCCACAACGTATGATCGTTTTCCGGTACAGCGAAAAGGTTACGCGTACAATATCCTCCAGCTCCAGCTGCATTTCCCGTCGTTTTGATAATAATCCCGCGAGTAATGAGAAACTTAATGAGAATTTTTTCCGCGGTGGAAGTAACCATGCCCGATGCTCGTGCCCCAATTGTATCGCGCGCAGATAAGCTACGTTATTTTCCCCAAATCATTTCGCGATTCGTACGCAATTTCATGACGACTGATGAACGTCTGATGAGGACGATTACGCTGTCGCGGCAGCTTTTCCTCATCTCTCCTCGAGAGCAAAGAGCGTCTTTCATTTGTTCACTGGGAAGAGTGTCAAATGTCAATTATTTATTATACGTCAGACGACAATGAGAGGATCCGTCCGCAAAGGCGCGTGATTACATCGCACGTTCGATTTAGATCACGCGGATTACGGGCTGGCAGAGACTAAAAAGCGTCCCAGAAATCCTTTGGCTTTAGCCAAACGAAGAATCGAACGCGCATTTTCGCCAAATCCGCCGCCCGTATTTCCCGAACCGTCGATCGCAGCCGTCGATAATTTTCCAATTAACGCACTCGACGGAAGGGGGTAGCAGAAGGCAAAGAGGCAGAGAAAACAGAGCGAGTGAGTGAGTGAGGGAGTGAGAGAGAGAGAGAGAGAGAGAGGGCGAGGCAGAATTTTTTCCCCATAGAAGTGTTAGCGCAGCTAACAGCTAACGAGCTATTATATAGCTCGCTATATAGCGCCTCTCCTTGGGGCTCAGCCATGCATGTATACAGGAAAAGGGGGACAGGACCAGGCATACAAGGTGGCTCGAAAAGAAGGGAAGTCGCTGCCCTCCCTCCGGAAACGACGTCTGGAGCCTCCTGTTAGCGCAGACTTGCGTGCCGCCTGAGCATCGAGGAAGTGTTTCGAGATACGCCTACTAGACGTTTCAAAGTGCATTTGATAATTCTAGGCAAGTGAGCGTAGATCCACGCTTGTCAAGAAGAAGAGAACACTGTAGCGAACAAATGCGAATTTTTCTTCCTCGTCTTCCAGCATATACATTCCTAATGGGAATTCCGTCCGACTGGATTCTAATGACGCTGCTCTAATTACAACTGTCTCGAATTTGGGGCAAAGATATCGTCAGCGAAAATTTCTGATTAGCAAAAAGTAGACGTGCCATCGGAGGTCATTGTCCTTGTGTGTGTGTGTGAGAGAGAGAGGGACGGGGTTAGGAGCCGTTTTTGGACCACCCGGTAGTGGAAGTGAAGGGTCCCGAGCGTGGAAGAACCGGATGCTCTGAACGAGATCGAGATGACGCGCGAGTGTGTGCGTGGATTTCGGCGCGGATGGAACCACACGACGTCCCCCGGTGCATCGTCGTTGTAGGACAATCATTTACGGAATTCCCAGAAACTGAGAACGTTTGTCGGGAATAACAGCGTCATTTGATTACGCGAACGCATGCACGTACTACGATAATTCGTGCGCATATTATTTTCAGCATATTATAGGCTTAATTAACGAGTCATTCGGAGGTGGAACGAGGAGAAATTGCGAGGCGCTTCCTCTCCCGGCCGCCTATCTGCCAGAAATGCTCTCCTTTTCCCGGCGAGCGCGATTAACCCAATTAAACGGGGCAAACACGTCGCCCGGCATAAAGAATTTCGATAGGTCGTATTATGTTAAGTTAATGATGCGCCGTGGAACGTTAACGACGACCAAAAACAACACCCCCCGCCAAACTCTTCACCCTCTGTCACTCTTTCACCGCGTTCCTCGCGATGATACCCAATTATCATCTTCTTTCTCTCTCTCTCTCGCTCGATTCTTTCTGATCGGTCCTCTCCTCTCCCTCCTGTGCCTCTTTGTTTTTTACGAAATATGATTAAGCTGTCAAAAGTTATAACGATCGCAAGGGCCAGCGATAACTTGGCGAATTAAGTACCCGTCCCTAATTGCGGCCAATTAGCAACCGATCCACAACATCCATCCAGCTCGTAGTTCGTCGGGACGAACGGTATAAGCTTAAAAAATGATCTTTTAATTAATCACTAATTACCCGGGCTGATAACTTTAATCGACGGGCATGCCGTTATAATTAACAACGACGGTGGCCTTCGGTGCGGATACCTTAGCCGATTTTCAATGATCGAAGTGGTTGGAAAATCGGCTGGAAGGTGGAAGGATCGGTGGAAGGAAGAATGAAAAGAAAGGGACGGAAGAGAGGACGAAGGGGAAAATTGACTCGCGAGCCGGCCGCAAACACCGGCCAGTCGCGGTAGCGAGTCCCATACTCGTTCGACAATTAATTGATAATTTACTGCTAATTGCCGAGAATCGTTGGCGCATTAATGGAAAAGCGTCTATATCGGTGCGTCTGCGCGCCGACTGGATTCGTCATTCGCGCGAGGATTGTGGTCACTCCCCGCGTCACGTCACACGACGGTTTTACGGATCGTCACGGCCCGTGAGATCGTTATATTAATTTAGGGTCTGCGCTCATTAAAACTTAACGATAGCGCTCGTTATGCCCGCTCGATAACGATGTACCGGTCGATTATTACTCGCCGATTATGTCGTGCAACGTTTTGTTACGCCTTCGTTACCGAACCCCAAAGTAGAGTAATTATTGCGTAACCCTTTTTTCCTCCTGCCTCGCCCTTCCTCGCGCTCCGTCAAGCACCCTTCTTCTCGCGAGCCTTCCGACGTTCACCGGCTGCGCTTACGATTCTAATTTCCTTACGTTTCACCACTTCCCTATGCAGTAACTTGTGCAAGGTGGACGATGTGCGAGAGCAGAAGTGAAAGAAGGCGTACACCGATTCAGGCTAGTCGATGAATCGAATTTCTTTGCTCCGTCCTCCGTCCAGCTGGTATTTGACGTAGTACCCTTCCCCAAGTATGTACCTCGATTCTGAGTGCGAGTCGCTTCGGAGATTATCATTTTCCTCTCTCACACGCATCGCCACCCTCGCCTCGCCTGTGTCCTTCTCTTTCTCTCTTTATGCAGCTCATCCTGCATTCTGTGAGGATTAAGGCTGACGGCATTCCCGGGTTTAATAAGTGTCGCCCGAACGACGTGAATTAGTCCAATATGTCTGAGGCGGTGAGGCCCCCGGTAGCAACAATTCAGAGCTGCTGCATCGCGTAATTAAAATTACTCCGCGCGTCATACTTTACGTCAGGGCCGTGGCTGCGCTGCCGGAAGACGGGGTGGATGGCTAAAAGGAGGAAGGGATGGAAAAGGGTCCCGCAGTAATTGAAGGTCGGAGAGGACGTCAGCTAAACCTTCACACCGACGGAAACCGGCCAGACGTCGGCAATATTATAGAATTCGCGTCTCGCCGAATGCCGCCTCGTTCGCAGACGAATTCGCACACGCCACACTGGCCGAGCGTATTTGTATCGCGTAGTTAGTTGCAAATTTCCCCGTGGCCGATAAATATCTCCGCTGCATTGTGGATAATTAGTTACGGTAATATGTAATTTCACTACGGTCGGAATAAATCTCCGTGCTGTTTGAATAATATAATTAGATGGCACGCCGGCGGCGCAGGCGGCGCGGCCGGTGGATTATATATCTATGGCTATGCCGACGTACGTGCATAGGAGAAAAAGTGCCTTTCCTCTGATCAATGCTACGTAACGGTAGCAATCCTTTCGGGAGTTACCACCTTCCACGCTCGCACCAGCTTCTCCCTCGTACCCGTTTCGTTGGCAAGTGCGGCGCAACCCTGAAGAGAACGACACTCTTAGGGGTTGGCCTACTTTTCCTATCGATGGGCCTGTAATTGCATTCGTCGATTCCACTTGGACCGGCACGATATCTATATATGGACGTACTCGTACATACGGACCGACTGCCGGATATTTAATATAAATCGTTCGAGCCATATTGCGGAAGAAACGGGACTGGAACGGGCGAGAGGAAAGAAGGCGAACATGCGACCCAATGCGGACGTAATCTCTGTCCTACGTCGGGGAAAAGTGGGTCGTAAAGGAAAACGTATTTCACCGACCACGGCACTTTAGGTGCTCGTCGAGGTCAACATTAGCATTCTCACGCCGAAATGGAATAAAAAAAAAAAGGCCTGATTTCACACCGCGAATCGTCATCAAGTTCCTACCTTAATCGGAGAGCCTTCTGCACCGCTGCATTGTTCGATCTGAAACAGAGAAGAAAAAAGAGGCACGTGTCAGTATTGTCAGTGCGAATCGTACACGGCGCATATTAAGGTGCTCCTACATCATCGGAAAAATCCGACATTTTTCCAACTTTTTCCCGACTTTTTTCCGACATTTTTCCGACATTTTTCCGACATTTTTCCGACATTTTTCCGACATTTTTTCGACATTTTTCCCGACTTTTTACCGACATTTTTACCGACTTTTTACCGACATTTTTCCCGACTTTTTTCCGACATTTTTCCGACATTTTTCCGACTTTTTTCCCGACTTTTTATCGACATTTTTCCCGACTTTTTTCCGACATTTTTCCAACTTTTTTCCGACTTTTGACTGACTTTTATACGCTGGTTTCATTGACTGTGACTGTGACTGTGTTTTTGACTATGTACACATCGTTGTTATTGTTGTGTGATTTCTCGTTCACGCGCTCAGACAGTCGCGGATCGGCCACATATGCTCACTGCCCGATCCGACAGTCTCGGATCGGCCCGAGCAAGCTACACCGATTCTCCAATACTAGAACGAATCTCCAACACACCAATGATTTTTCGTTCACGCGCTCAGACAGTTGCGGATCGGCCCGAGCAAGCTACACCGATTCTCCAACATTAGAATAAATCTCCAACACACTGAATTTTTTCTCGTACGGCGGCGAACCGATTCATCGATGAGTACAACGTGAAACCATTGAATCAGTTCGCCTCGGCTTGCTCACGCGCCTGTGATGACGTCATGCTCAGGCTGCCTCGTGCGCGTTCGTGCTCAGATGTAGGAGCACCTTTAAATGAGCGACGTGCGAATGAAAGAAACGTTAATGGCGATCGTACGATCGGGTAACCGACGATTCTTCGACGCAAGCAGATATCAAAATCCAGCCAACCAACTCGGACATCAGACGACTGGTCGAAAGTGTCCACGTAAGCGCTCAAGTGAGATACGCGTAAGTAAAGGATGATGGAGACCACGAAAATGGTCATCTGCGTGAACGATAAACATAACGCAGCGTAACGTAGAAAAAGTAGATGGCATCCACCATTTTCGAAGGACACCGCAGTCAATGTTTTAAAGGCCCTCCTTGCTCCTGCCCTCCCTACTACACGAGAGTGGTGCAACGGCTCTGGCCATTGGCGCGTGGCGGTGCTAATGAACTTCGGAGTCACGTTTCGTAAAAGCACGTGGCACTTTTGTATGCACCGACGGAAGAGTTCAAAGTACGGGGCGAGTGTCATTAAGGTGCGCGCTCCTGCAAACTTGGTGGCTCCAAATAGAGGGCCTTCAACGAGGGAGTGGTGAGGAGAGAGAGAGAGAGAGAGGACCAGCATTGAGGACCGCAGACAGAGGCCGTGAAGAGCTATTTTGGGCAAACCGCTCTCGTCGTTCGGCGTGCTCGATAATGAATTAACCGTTGAAACTTTTTCATCCGGAAAGCCCTTTTCACGAGTTTCCGAGTCACAGGCCTTTTCATCGTCGCGACGCGCGGCTTCCGCGAAGAAAGAGTGAAACGTGCATGTGTGTCTTGACCAGCGGCCTCGCGGCCATTTAAATGATGAGCTCGCTTAGCGCCAATGACGCCAATTACTGAGCTTCATGAGAATTCGATGTCGACGCGCGAATTGTAGAAGCGCGCATTCTCGAACGTAGATTCCGCTCCTTTCATCGTGCCGTTCTGAATGCCTAATATGCCGCGTATCGACGGCTGCCATTTAATTGACAAATAGTTTCGCGGTATCTCGATGACGCTCATCAAGAAATCGTTGTGCTGCTCTAAGCCTGATGACGCGAGGCGTGACAGGTGTCAGTCGAGGAGGGTCCGGTAGAAAGCAAATACTCAAACGGTGCGAAAGAATGCGGCGATAACATAGTTATTAATCAGATTCCGCACGTTCTCAGATCGTGCCCGACGATTGACCAGATGCGTCTGCACACTTTGAAAAACAGTAGAGCGGCTCAAGCACGACGATAATTTCTCTCGACGCGTACGGATTGTATATCAGATTAGAAACTACTCTATATGCGGGCTTATCAGGCCGTGAAAATTCCAAAAGTCGCGCACGTGTCTGGGCGATTAGAACGAACGGCGATGAGCGGAAAGGCGACTCATCGAAAACACTGCAAGCGTTATGCCCGACGATGACAGTTAAAATCGGAGAAATACGAGTGCGCGTCACGGGAAACGATGCGTCGCCCATCAAATTTCCCGCCCGCCCGAACACCTTTACAACTGTTGTTCGATATGAAGCCCGACGCATAAACTTGGCTTGAAAATCGGAGTCGTTAAAATTTTGTACCACGCCGCCACTTGAACGTGCCACTGCGAAAACAACGCCCCTCGTCGTTTTTCGATCAAAATGGCTGAGTGAAGTGCGCGAATTATGAAGACCCTCTCCGACGTGAGAAGTGGCCACTCTGGAGAGAGAGAGAAAAAAAAAAAAAAAAAAAATGAAAAAAAAATAAGAAGAAAAAAGAATCCCGCGCGACGACGTAACGAACGTAATATAACTGGAATAAGAAGCGAAATGAATGGTAATGCTCCGCCTTTAAATTGCGCCGGCTCGGAGAAATTGCATCCCACAGGGGAGTGAGGAGGCTCGTAAAAAGGCGACTCGAAAATTTGCCACGCACGCAAAATGAACTGACGTAGCGCGGCCGGAGCGTCGCACGAACGTACAGAGCGCGGCGATAAAATAATTATCGGGCCACGTAATTTGCAGCATTCACTAACAAAGTGGATCGCGCGAGAGGGTTCGCGATAAGCACTCACGCTCCACTGGAACGAGCGCGGAAGACTCCATCCCGAATATCGCTTCACGACGAAAATTGACTCCGAGTGTGAAGTGCGCGCGGAATGCGTCCCCCCTTAAAATATCCATCAAAATCGAGCGTCGTATCCGCGGAAACGTATACTCGAGCGGTGGACGATAGAAGCCGGAAAGAATAACAATGAAGACGAACAATAGTAATGGAATTATCGCCGTGCGGCCGTCTTCTTCGCTGTCGCGAGAAAGCAACAACGAAGCCGAATCTCGATGGGTTGTTCGTTCCGGCGGCGGTGTCGCCGTCGTCAAGCTTGTCGCGCTCATTGGACGCGTGGCTAAAAGTGCTAATGAACTCCCGCCTGAGTCACGTTTTAAAAAACAAAGAACAGAAGACAATACGGCCGCCCGTCGAAACTGGAGAATCCTGACGCGAGCAAGTCCGGCTGCCGAGCTTGCAAATCGTCCAACTTTCCGCCTCTCGTCGTCGCGTGAAACGTCCGATTGGTGTGCGTGAGAGAGAGAGAGAGAGAGAGAGAGAGAGAGAGAGAGAAATCTCGCGATCGATAGTCTTGAATTTTCTCAACTGCAAAATCCGCCGAGTTTCATCGAGATCGCGAGACTCAAAGTTACGTCCCCGGCGAGAGAAACATAGATTCTTCGAAGCGTAGGTAGACGCTTCTCGGGGAGAATATTGGTTGGAGGTAAGTATGCGATTTTGCCTCGAGGCAAATAAGCTTTTCCATTGGCGAAGCTGCATTTCGCTCGGCGGCAGCGATTTTCGCAACCGCGAAACGGTGACGAGAGGCGGTCGAAGGGAAGAGGGAAGACGCGCCGGGCGCTCGCTCGTGTTCCCGTACTTCCCGCACTTCCCACATGCGGGGCATGAAAGTTCTTTCAGAAAAATCCGAAACCGTTTTATATTGCGCGGGCGCTGTCTCCTTTGTCCTCTTACCGCGGCGCGCGGAGAGGATTAAAAGGCAGCCAGACGGAAACGCGTGCGCGTACTGAATTTAATATTACTTGCTCTCGCGCGCGCCGCCATGCGCCGGCCCCGGCTTGACCTCGTTTCCTGATTCATACGAACGATTCGAAGAAACGTTTGTTTCTTCGTCCGTCGACTCCCTTCTCGCGCGGCCGCTTTTCTTCCTCTTATAACGCGTCACGTGAGTCGAGCCAGCGATCGCCTGACATTTCACCGAGGAAGAAGCAAGAAGGGCATTATCCTGGCTCAACCATTGCTGCCTTCAGCCTGCCTTCAGCAGTCTGCCCCGCTCGCAACTCGGAACGCGAGAGATTTCGAGAGTAGGAGAAAGGTAAGGAATTAACGGAGGGAAAGACAAGGAAGAGGGAGGAGCGAGGGCAGTGGGATGAAAAATAATCACTCGATCGACTCGAATTAAAGAGAATCCTTCGGCCTAACATCGATCTCACTTCGGTTACCACCCGTGGCCGGCCGTCGGTAATTAATCAGTGAGCGCGGTGCACGCCAGTAATTAGAGGCACCGATCGACGGACAATTAATACGCCTCTTAACCGCGATCGGCGATCGATCATCCAAACGTTATTCTCGCGAGTGATGGACAACGGTAAGGGGAAGAGGACGGAAGGCTCCTGCTAACGGTATCGAATGCGGTGACGCGAGATTAGCGAGTAAAAGGCCAATTGTCTTGTAAGGCTATTTCTAATACACAACCCGTCTGGTCGGTTATTGTGATCGGTTTGCGCATCGAGAAGACGTCGAAGAGAGAGGCTGGGCTTGGTTCGTCCTACTTCATCCCTTTGTTCATTCAAGCATCGTCTCGCTCTCCGCCACGGCCGCGGCCCGCGGCCCGCGGCCGGCAGAACGCGAGCAGCTCAATGGTCGCTGGCACATAATTCGATATATGTATGTGCCTTTCACGCACTCGAGGCAGGAAGCACACTTAAGCCGCTTAACGTGACGATTTAGCACGAGCTAAAAGTCGATCGTATAATGCTTACGGGATATATCCGATATTATTCGATTTCTCACGTGCTACTCCCGCAATACTCTCTCGCACTAATAATAACGGCCGCATACGGCAGAGGATATGACCCATTGAAACGGGAGCAACGACACCATTGCCGCTTATTTCTGCAATTTATGCCATACATAGCTAATGAGCCCACCGCTCCGCGCTTCTCCGGAAAATCGGAGGCGGTTCCGATTTTGCATATTCGCAGGACACATTTGTCCGAGGCAGCAGGCAGTAATGATGGATGAGCTTTCCCGTCGGGCTTGTCGTTGGCGATGATTTTAATGCGCTCGCTCACTTCGGCAATCGCATTGGACAGGAAAATCGTCGTGTCATCGTGGCACCTGGTGCTTTCAGGACATCTGCTCTTCTCCCTCCACTTTGCCTGTCGCTACTACTCGCTCATCCTCTTCAAGCCCGCGAAATAATTAATTTCAATCTTAAAATGCCCTGTCGCGGTGCTGCCTCGAGACTCGTACGACCTCTCGTTCCTGTCTCCCTCTCTGTCTCACCCTTGTCTCCCTCGATCTTTTGCCAAGTTTAGTCTCAGTCGGAGCTACTTCCACTGACAATGAGTGACAGCGACGAGGGTGGCAAAAGCCGTGTTACGGCCAAACTTGTCTTCAATCCCGCGTTTTTCATTTTCGAAGCCATTTTGTCGGCGATGTAAACGATTTTTGAATGCGTCACGATTTGCTGGCAAACGCCGCGCGCCGTGTGTATCAACGGTGCCAGTCAGGCGGATTTTGAGAAATCGTTCTGTCCGACTCCGTCCTTTCAGGCGTACGCAGGACAGTGAAGCATTGTCCGAATGTTTTTCCACCGGCCCACCCCCGATGACACTGTTTTCTGAAAAAATAACGGAAGCGAAGGAATACGCGCGCGCCGCCAACCAAGGAAACGATGGAACATCTTTATCTGCTCTCGTCCTTCCCTCCATTCCGTTTTCTGCCTCCTCTGCCGGAGCGTACGGCTTACTCTTACTCTCTCGCGCATAACGCATCCGCCGGATTCTTTCCCCGCGAGTTCAAAAACCTTCCTGCGCGTGCGGCTTCCTCAGCAATGGCTCCGAACCACCAATTAGAAAGAAACGTTAGCTCGTCGAGACGCATTAATCTCTTAGAAAGGGTTGCATCGTGCAGGTCAATGGGAATGGTCCGCAGCAGCGTGCACCAGCGACGTAGTCACTTTGAAAACATTTCAGCGGAGACTGCGATAGAAAAAGGAAGAGCTCGTTCGCCGAGCTTAGTGTACGGTTAAAGGAGTTTAACCGGGCGGCATGACCGTTTCTCCGCTGATGTAACAAATGCGATCGCCCGAGAGAACGCGAGAACCCTCTATTCGATTACTTTGATCGAGCGCGGGGCCGGCTCGTCGGCGTTACTACTGTGACGCACGATCGCACGCAAGAAGCCCAAAAGTAAAAGGCGCAAAAAGGATCGGGAAGAGAGAGAGAGAGAGAGAGAGGGGGGGGGGGTAGGGAGGGCCAACGCCATCCACCGAAGCCAGGGTCCCACTGCTACGCCAGAATCCTCGTTTACACCGGAAATGGAGGAAGAAATCCCGTCTGATATACGCCCGGTCTATAAGTCATGGGACACTTGCTCCACTCATTGTCAGCCATATGTTTAAATCGAATGAATTATAATCGGAAATATAAAGTGAAATGATTTTCTGGATTGTTGTAAACGTTATCTCCTAATGTTAATCGTATATTGAAAATTGAGAAAAATTATCAATTTCGTGATTCCACAACGTCCCACTGGACTTTAAAAAACCCGGCACACTTAAAACATAATTATTATTTTTTTATATTGTAACATAAATTTCATCGTGTCAACATATGAACCTGGATGTAGGTATGATATAAATTCAATCTGATAGAACAATAATCGAAAAAGTTTGACTTTCGCCACTTCGACTATGTCCCAATTCGCCTGCAATTATTGATCGCCGAGATGCGCCAACGCTTTAAGAGCCAAGCTATTTCTGTCGTAATATCAACCTCGTCGTGCAATATATCTGTCCGATTCGAATGTCAATCGGGCCACGATTCGTCGGGAAACGCGATCGATCGGACGTATCCTACGTACGTCAATCGTACGGCCAAGTCGAAATAGAATCGTAAATGCGTTTCGCTGTCCGCCATAGACGTTGAAGGCTCAATCGATGTCACGAATTATCGGGCCACTCAAGGCGTCTTCATTAATACAGAAATCGTCAAGCTACCGACGTGTTTCGTTCTCGTCTGGCCAGAGTAATTCCATCGGATCCCAATGACATTGCGAACAAGTCGAGAGCATCGACGCGAAAATATCCTCGGTATCTGTCAGCTCGAGTGGCATTATATGAAATTCATTTTTATTCGACCGAAGGGCCAGCGCTGAATAAAGCAATGGGAGAAGAAGAGACGAGCTGACCGTCGAAAAGCCCTCTCATCTTCGTGCGTCTCTCGAGGACATCGAAATTATTTGAATCATTGCAGCGAAACTTTTCGATAAAGACAGCTCCGGGTGCACGTACTGCGCATGAATGTCGATCGAGACAAGGATCGGACGTAAGTAGAAAATAAAAAGAAGAGAGAGAAGGCGGCACGAAGAGGCACACGGATACAAGCGCGTACGATACTGTATACACAGGCATAACACACGCTTTTCTTCCAGAAACGTCGACCTATTCGAAAGCAGTCCGCGAACGTGTCTCCGGACTTCATGGACGTATTTCGAGAAGCCGAAGAAGGGGATGGCTACTGGAAGACGAACAGAACGAAAGAGGTAGAAGGGCGGAGAGGGTCGAGCCGTGGTCGGTGCTCGAAGCAGTTACCGATACGACGGTCGGGGGAGGATAGTTTTTTCCATTTTTATCGGAAGAAAAGAGTGGTTCCAGGCCGTAATGGAGTCCAGGCACGTATCCGTCGTGCACACGCCAGCAGAGCCCGCGGCTTTTCCAGCCAGCTCTCTCTCTCTCTCTCTCTCTCACTCTGCTTCTCTAGCCTCCTCCGTGCCCCGCAAACCACCTCTGGCACATCCATCGACGACGACGACCCACCCTCGTCCCTCTGCTCTCTCCACCCTCCCCAACGACACTGCAGGTTGACAGACCGACATTAGATCCCCTTGGCTCCCACCCGGGGCCCGATTTTACACGCGCGCACACACCGTCCGCCACGACGTGCCGCGCGACACACGAAACTTGGGCATGTACGTAAGGCGCGCGCGCTCACAACTGCGCACTGGACGAGCAGGAGGGAGAACGTTCGACGAACCGGTAACTCGCGACGGGAATTTCCAGCGCCACGTCGATCGTAATCGTCCTCCAAATTTCGTCGTGTAATTGTCTTTAAGCGGGTCCCGAAACCGAGGTATTTTCTCGTCGGAGAGCGACGCAATGGTACGTACGATCAAAGCATTTTCTTACTGAGACGACATTCGCAAGAAATACCATGCCCCCATTCTAATTGCTTCGATCTCGACCGGTTAACAGATTACTCGACAAGGTACGTGGGAGCGGAATGGAATGAGCGATTATTTACAGGAACACGCGACGCTCTCTGTCGGCCATTTGAATTTCGAGACAGCACTCCGTCACTGTCCACGTTCGGGCGTGGGGGAGTCGGAAATCGTAATAATTATCATATCGGCGAATGGTATCGTGCTCGGCCACTTTATAGGCGCCAGAGAAATTCGTCGGACCGATCTCGGTAGATGTGTCAGATACGACTCCTCGAGATATCCAAGTCTCACTCCCATGACTTTTGGTATGGGTTAGGTCAAGTCGATTATTTTATAAACAAGTCGAGATGCCGCCGGACCGTTGATCGTTAAAGGAATGTAGCGATGGTGACAAGATACGAGGAAGGGAGAGGAAGAAGGAGTTATGCAGAAAGAGAACGAGGCGGAGAGAAGGCAAAGAAGCCGGGCAAAAAAAGGAGTAAAAGAGGGATGCGGTGGAGAGGAAAGGAGAGGAGAGAAGAGAGAAAGAGAGAAAGAAAGAGAGAGAGAGAGAGAGAGAGAGAGAGAGAAAGGAAAGCCACAACGTCGATGCAGCACGCGCGGATTCGAGAGGTTATCGTGCACGAGGTCATGCCTGAAAATATGAATGGAAATACATGAGGATCGTGCGAGCGCGTCGGCCAATCGTGGGATGGGACGATTGTCGAGAGAAAGACAGAAGAATGGAGCTGTGCCGGTACCAAAACGCTCTGTGCCATTGCAATTTTTTTTGTCACAAACACGTCATCGTTCGCGATGATCGCGACAGAAGATTCAACCTTAATGATAATAATAATTCTAGGTCGGAATAGTAATGATGATAATGACCGTCAGCGCAAACGACGACGATGATAAAATCGGTGCAAAGAAAAATAATAATAGTAATAGTAATAATTGTAGACAGAAGCGAATATGAGGGCAAAAATGACGTCAAGTGATATAGCGTGGTTGCGCCTCTAAAAAAAATGGAGTGTCGAGTCGAGGAGCGGGATAATGACGTAATTAATTTTCCGCCGTAGCGGAATTGGAACGGTCGCGTTGATGGCAGCAGTCGCCGCAGAACGATTCGGGAAGTGGGTAAGAAAGACCGTTGAGAATCGGCTTGGCGCCCGACCGATCCTCGGCCGTGCTCGTCGATCATCTTAACGTTTGCGAACGGGCGACCAATCGGGCGCATGAAAACTCGATTTGTTCTAATAAACGACCTTCGATAAATTTCAGCCTGCGGGCCGCCTAACAACGGCTTTTTAACGACTTCACCTGACGACGACCTAACGTCCCTTAGCGCGCGCGGGAGTTTGCAGATACTCTGAAAGGAAAATTATTGCGCCGTCGCATAATGGAATATATGGAACTTTACGTAAACGACCGCGGCTCCTTCATAAAAGTTGAAGCCGCTCCATTCCTAGACGGTCTCTCAGCAGCTTCCGTGCGATTTCGAAAGATGATCTGATTGTCCGCGGAAACGATGAGCGGCACCGACAACAAGGAAGTTTAGCCGGTCGACCGGGGAATACCTGCCCCGTCGCGGACGGAGACGAGGCCGTTTGCCGAATAGAAAAGTTTCGGCGTTTACCGAATGCCGTGCGTTTTGACCGCGGAGCAATTTAAATAGGAACGCAGGTTCAGGTCGAGGGTATTCGTTCATTTTGACAAGAATCACTTTGTACAGTTCTCTCGGCCTAAGTACTTTAATCTGCGGTCGGGGGAAACAGGCCAATTACGGACAATTCGGCGAAATGCCGAGTGGCGTGCGGATAAATCGGAGTAAGGACTCGAGCGATTCACCGCGAAATGACAACGTTGGGGGGCTTCAACTTTCGCGTCCGCGTTCGGACCGATTCCATCGTAGGCACCGCTAGCCATCGATCAGTGAAACTTTAATAACTCAATTTCCGAACCAACCTGGCAAACTACAAATCGTGAGACGCAGTCTTGTCGATGCCGAGGGCCGTTCGATGCCAATTTTCGCATCGCCATTATACCGATTCTGTGTGTCGCAAAACCGATTCGCCCAGCTCGTACACCATTTTTTTCTTCCCTTTCGACGAATTTACCTCTTTCCCACTCTACCGCTCGCTCTCTCCCCCTCTATCTCTGCCTTTATGCCACCCATGCCCGCGTACTCTCATTCGTCCCAACCACGCTCGACTATTTGTCCTAGCTGATAAAATGTGCAAAGCTGTCAGCAATATCCGCACCAGAGTGTTCACTGTAAAGAGATCCTCTTTTTCCGTTATTCCTTTTTTTTCGGTGCACGCTTCATTTTTCGCTAGCCGTTCGAAAGCTGTCGAGAGCGTTTTCGACGGCACGGCGCGGTCGGGGTCAACCCGATTGTACCTCTGGCCGGGCGATTAAACAAAAACAACGTCGACGACGACGATCGAGTGAGCCCGGATGGGGAAAAAAAACACATACACACACACTCGCCGGATGGCGGGGGTGGTTTGGGAAAGTGCAAGCCTCGTCGCATGCAAGTCGCGCGACATGCTGAGCTTTGATGCGTCCCGAACGACGAAAAGCGCGTTGAAAGGGCTTATCCGCGCTCGACATCGAACACTCGCTGTCATGGAACGAGCCATAATAAGTGTCAAACACCGCCGGCGTGATTATGTGACGTACGACCGGCAACGAGTGTATTTACGACATCGCGTTCCCGGACCAACGGCGACGATGTTAAAGCGATCAGCCGTTAGGCGCCGGCTAATCTTGCCTGCTCTCCCCCCCCCCCCCCCATCTCGCCCTGCAATTTTTCTAATCACGCACGACCGTGCGCCCGCTGCCTTTACATCGCTTTTGTCGCGACATAATCGTAGATCGTACATTACCGTGGTTGCTCCGTAAATTGCCGGTTGCCGGGCCACGATCAAGCCACGATCAGCGGTTAAAAATTGAAACGTTATGCGCGTAGGAGTTTAATGTTTCTATAACGACGTTATCCTATCCCTTCGATTTAGACGTCGACAGTGCTAATCCGCAGCACGTATTCGCAGCTGATCCGGATATTGCGGAGGACTAGAACGAGCGCTTCGACAACTGTTTTTGCGCAACACGCTAATACGATCGTACATATCTTCAGTGAATCATATTCATCTTTGCTCGGAGCACCAAGACGGTTCACGCCGCGGACTTGCGTAACTGCATTCATTGCGCACGTTCATGCACACGTGTCCGTGTGTATTTACGTGACGCAAGTGCGTTCGCCAATGTATACAAGTCGCTTTCGTTGTGACATAATCGTAGATTGCGCGTTATCATTGCGCTTTCAGAAAGTGCACGTTGCCTTCCCTCGCATATACTTCTTTTTCCTCTACAGCGATCAGTTGCATTATTTTCATGCGTCTCCATCGAACGGCCTTTAATCGTTGTTCGCAATATGCTACACCCTCGTGCCTCCGATATCGAGCAACCGCTCGACAAAACTACTCTTCGATCCTCATTGCAGTCGGACAGCGCTATATGCGCACTCTCCGCCCTCGAACACGACGACAATAATCGCTGACATGAATGCAAATTAACCCACTACCCCGACAGATCGGGCTGACCGAGGACGCTGAAGGGCTCTACACCGTCGCTGATGCATTGTAAAAGAAACGTTAGTCCGGCTTGGAGTGCGGTGAAATTTAAAGGACGTCTATCGAGATCTGTCAAGTGAAACATCCCGAAATGCCAAGCGATAGCGGACCACGCGACGCTTTGTCGTTCCTCAATCTGTCCCGGCCGCGCCAATGTGTCCAACCTGGAAACGCAGAAACGGACGGGGTCATTGATCCGAGCGTGAAAACGTGTCAACGAACGCATTTCTCTCTCCCGTCTTCGTTCCTCGCCCACCCTTTCTCCTTCCTTCCCTCTATCGTGACGAACATATAGATCGCACGCGGATACATAAAGTTCGGCTAACTTGCCCGTTGTAGTTCCCCGGACAACAACGTCGCGCGTAGTCGTAAACGGGTCATGTCCGCGAAATTGCCTTAATATAATTCAACCTGAGGGTTAATACATCCGTCCCCAGTATCGAGCGTGCAGTAGCTCCCTGCATCGTTATTCGCGAGATACACGCGACACGAGGCGCGTTTATAAACTCGATTTTTCTGCGGTTTCGCGTGAGTCAAAGTTGAATGGGTCGCGCGATTGCAAGCGGAACCTGTTACCTGTCTTCCGTCAACTCGTTACGCGGTTTGTCGTTTTACGCGCAATACGCGCATATACGCACGCATATTGAACGAGCGCATGGAACAATGACGCCGGGCAGAGTTCACGATGCAAATTGCGAACCACCTGTTAACTTGCTTTTATTCGCACTCGACGGCACGCTGATCGCGCCACTGGCCGCGCGCCGTCCCTTATCAAGCCTGTCTTGAAATTTCGCGCGGCGAGGAAGACAAGGCGCGGAAGAGACGTCGCAGCAATTTGCAATAGAGACAGGGCGAGAACTTCCTCGCGAAGCTTTTATTTGCCCGCGAGGACGGTTTGTAGGTCGTTAAAAAGGCAATCCCCGAGGCTGTAGCACCACCTTGGCCCGACATTAACGTCCTCCCGTAAGGAGTACATAATATTGCGTTAACTCGGCACGAGGGGAGATGGATGGGCGGTACGCGTCCCAACTTTAATTTTTTCCCCCGAGTTCTCTCTCTCATTCCATGCCAGAGACACCCTCAACCCACTCCTTTTCCCCTCCTCTCGTTGCTTTCCCCGCACTGTCACTCTTTCTCTCTCTCTCTCTCTCTCTCTCTCTCTCTACCACCTTAAGCGGAGTAGACGAAGGAGGGAAAAAAAGAGGCCGGTCGAAGGACATTTTAAAACGCGAAGACGAGGGTGCCAGGACGTCGACGAGGAAAAAGAAACAACGAGAAGGAGAAGCGCCAGGGCGGAGGATCACTATGGAGAGTGAGGCGGTACGTGCGCGACATCATCAAGCTCGTTATAATGCTCTTCGAGCCCGGCTCATTTCTTCTTGCCGTTGCGAGCCGCCAGAACGCCGCTAAGGGAGCGAACGCCGCCGCCGGGAGAACGGAAAATCCTGTCATTGTCCAGGACCGTCTGGACTCGGCTTTAAATCGCCGCGCCGACTAAAGATGCTTTTATTCCACGCTCACGTAATTGCATAACCACGGCCAAGGCAAGTTTCTCCGCAAGGCTTACCCCGAAATTGGTAGTCCGATCTGAAATCAACATTTGCATTCCAACGTGTCCTCTCTCTCTCTCTCTCTCTGATCGACAAAGAATCTTATTAACACGTCGGCCATAAAAAGCCCCCTGTTCGATGACAATACAAGAACCCTAGCCGGAGTAGACAAAACTAAAGGAGTCGGTGTATGCGCGGGACCGATGCTACTGCTGCTCATTTTAAAGAATGAAGAAGGCTTCGTTCAGCCTTCGTGAATGGAGCAGCTCTTTGACGAAAAGCCGCCTTCGGCGCTCGGATCCTCCGTCTCTAATCCCTTCAAACCTCTTCTCCTTCCTCCTCCGCCACCGTTCCTCGTCGTCGCTGTCGGCGTCTTCTTCTTGTTTGACGTCGTTTAGTGCCCACCATTCTTTCTACGGGCCCTCCTATGGTCTACGGAAACGCCGTTTTGTTCCTCAACCGACCGTTCGCACGCACTTTTTCGGCGAAGCCTTTCTTGTAGGCCCGGTGCGCGTGCACTCGAAATGCGATCCAGTTTGAACTGCGTCGCATATTAAGGGGTTATTACCCTAGGAGACGTAGTTCGGAGGTCATCCTTTTATCCTCTCGTCACCGATCCAGTCCCGATGCTGCGCGAACGAGCGCAACGTAATTCGTCCCCTTCTTTATTTTCCAATAAGCCATAACTGTACCGACAGACCGCAATTATAATGCCGTTCCCTATAGCGAGCCCTTGAGCTTCACGTCTGACCATCGTATGCACTAATTTTCCTCATCCGTCTTCCAACCGCATTGCGGCCTTTTTATCCCAAAAGCCGCATTTTCTGAAAAAATAAGAGGTTAAGGCTTCTCCATGCATCGATCAATCATTGTCAATCGATCGATCGATCGATCAGCGCACCCGAATTCTTCCTCATGGGAGAAAGTCGACGATCGCTTTACGAGCAGGTGCTTCGTATCTAGGTCTACCGTCGATCTGTACTGACACAATTATGCAATACAAAAATCTCCTATCTCACATCCTTCCCCTCCCATTATAATAAATTAATATGAATGCATGATTTCTCGAATACTTCCTCGAGACGCGTAATCACGCGCTTCCGTGCGAAAACGGTCGTCTCGCACTCCGTTTCCACGAGTACACGAGCTAGGCGTCGCAGGCAGAAAAGTGGCTTTACCATAAAGACCAAGATGAAACATTATCGAAAGGTACACTCGTTCATGCTTCCGATCACATGTTCTACGCCGCAATTACCGCGCAACATACTTTCTCACGGCTCCGCTCGCGGACAAATTACAGATCTGCCCCATTACATTGCAGCTTTTCAATCGCGTAAACGTCGATGCAGATTCGTGCGAACGCTTTAAAAGTTCCGCGCCTATGCGGAGCGATCGGGACCAACACGAAAGCCCTATGCCGGTAGTAGTAGTAGTAGTAGTAGTAGTACTAGTAGCAGTAGTAGTAGTCGAAGGTTTGTTGCCTTATTCGAACCGGTGCCGGTGGAGGGGAGCAGAGTCTGCAAGAGGAAGACGAAGGGCAGAAGAGCAGAATGGGCGCTTGCCGGCTAAGTGGAGGGGCTGAGACGGAGAGGAAGAATGGCACGCAACTGCGCGCGTAATGTGGCGGGAAACAATATAAGGGCCAACAACCGGCTGAGCCACCTTCTTGGCGGGAACGGCGAACGACGGCGCGGCGGTACTCAACCTTCGTTTCGCAAGAGCGATAGTGTGTCATGTTAAAGCTTCGCGTCGGTTGATTGTCGCTCGACAATCAAATTATCGTCTCCTTTTCGTCCAGCTAACTCTCCCACTTGTGCGATTTTTCCAACTGCCAGCAGAAATGGGCGACGCTGCGCCAGTAGATGCGGACAATCGATGTCAGACGTCCACCGAGGCTCGATACGAAACAATGACAAATATGAGGCGGACCCGATAGAGAGTGGCAAAATAGAAGAATCCGAAGAACAATGGTGGCGGAAGGTGATATTTCGCGATAACCGACGCGACGCCGGGCCAATCTCGAGACAGGGGCAGCTTGTAAATGTAGAAGAGGGTATTGTCATTCGTCGGGTGTACATTTGGCACGGAGACTGATTCCCGCCGTCTATAAGGTTAGAGCCTAAAGGGTCTTACGGTGCGATCTGATGTCTAGACACGTTTTTTCTCCAGTTCGGGCTGCTTGGGTGGAGCGCGCCCACCCAAACAAAGCCTCGGGGAAACGTTCGGTCATCGTAGTCCAGTATCAGCGCTAATGCGACTTGCGAGAGCCGTTAAAGAACGCGGATCGTGATGATGCACTTCGATTATTACTGTATGAAACGAATGCATCCGAGCACGGTCAGGCATTGCTAACTGTGGACCACTAATTTCCGCTTTCGTGACTGCACGCTGTCTTCGAGGAAATAAACGCTAATACGCTCCGTCTCTCCCCGGTATACAAATCAGAGCCGCGCTAAAAACTCACTACCGCAGAATCTATTCCTTGGCAATAAAACGGGAAGGAATGAGAAACTGCTTCCAGCTGCACTTTACTGCCAAATGAAATTCGTGACCGCGGCCGTCGGGTTGACGGAACACTTAACCGGCCGAGTTACTGTCATAAATAACAACGGCATAATTATTAATGCAATCGTGTGAACGTGTTCATAACGTGCAGACAGGCGTCGATCGATAGTCTCGACAAACAAGAATGCATCCAGAGCGAGTTTTGCGCGGGAACGCAATGCACCGTAAGCGTTGCACCAGGAGGTCATTGGGTCCGGGAGACGTTGCGGGTTCGTCCTATCATCACAGCCAGCAGCTTGTCGAAGGTATTTAAACCCGTCGGCAACGTTGCCGAGGAAAAGGAAGTAGGACGGGGAGTCTTGTTGGAACGCACATTTTCTCCCAGCGAATTTCGTCTGTGCGTTGTAAGTAGAAAATACGGCGGCCGCGACGCGCGGCGGGGGGATTTACACGGTCAGGATGAAAGGGTGGATACAGGGGTCGTTCGGATGATATATTGTACTCGTATGGTCGCGGCCACTGCGCACGGACACTTGTTCGCGAGACAGTATAGACTGGATCAAGAACAGCGTTGCATCGTGTGTTGGTGATTACGTTTTGCCGCGCAAACGATGTCCTCGGGGTTCGTGCATACCGTTAGACGAAAGCCGTTTCGCTGCTCGTCTGTCATTCCAGCCAACCCTTTCCCAATTCGATCGGACGGAATTTCTCTTCGTCTTATTCGTTCTGTGTTCTCAGAAAACCGTGAAACACGCCGGTGCCTGCGAAGAAGCCTAACCTGAAGCTGGACAATTGGGCCCAGTGAATGGAACCCGCAATAAAACCAAAATTGCTCTAATTAAAGCATGATCAAAGTGAATCTCTAACGTCCGTTGCGCCGTGGCTTTCTTTCTCTCTCCTTCCTCTATCCCTCTCTACTTCCCTCCGCCGCCGCCGCCGCCGCCACGCCGCTGTGTCTTCTCATCTTGAACGAAGTAGACACGGAGGTCTGACCAAACTGTACACCGTGCAATTTGAATGGCGTTGGCATACTACGCACGCAACATAAACTTCTCATTTGCATCGGGAACGGCCATTCTGCTAGGCTTCGAGGCGGACAACGAGGCAAAAGAGGGAATTGCAGAGTTTCAGAGTAGAACACTCGCCGATAGTAGAAGCGACGCGCGACAGTATTAAACATTGTACCAGATCGAAGGAAGGAGGGATCTGACGCGGTCAGACACGATGGTTAGGTCCTCACATTGCCCTCTCCGTCCACCTTACTTCTCTTTCCTCGTCGCCTTACCTCACCGTCCGGCCGACGACGATTTGGCGGGAAAGCAGACACGTGGTTCTCATGGCATCCATTCTTCGAACAAAGAACTCCCACCGAACGATGCAGTTATAGTACTATATACTCTACTACGACGTCCCACGCCACGAACGTGGCAACACGCTTCGTCAAACGCCTCAGGATCGCACACACGCACTCGGCCACACACATACGCTGAAACGAGTCACAACGATTTCCACGCGTGCTCCCTCATTGGAGAGAGCGAGAGAGCGAGAGTGAGAGAGAGAGAGAGAAGCGGTGGTGGAAGGAAAGTAAGTGCGCGGATAACGGCCGTGCATCGTACACACGCGTAAAGCTTTCTGTCCAGACGAAGAGGGACGAAGGAGGCAAAGGCGAGGGTGAAGGCGAAGGCGAAGGGGAAGGCGAAGGCGAAGGCGAAGGCGAAGGCGAAGTCGAATGCGAAGGCGTAGGCGCGCGATAGGTGTCTTACGAGAGTATCGATCGGCGGGAAGTGCAAAGAACTATAAAAAATTCACCGCGTCTTCTTGGAATGGCGTAGTGTGCCGCAGAGTCACGGTGTGCCGGCTCATTTTTGCCATTTACCAAGACTCATTATTGTCAGTGTGCCTCTTTTCTTTCTGGCCTTTCCTCCTTCTCCCACTCTGTTGGTAGCGTGCATCGCCAAGTCTTTGACCCAGCCATACCTTCGTACGTTGCACCGACACTATCGCCTTACACCTTCCCCTCGCAACCGCCGCGCCGGCTAGCCTAACATCTTAGACTTATGCAGTTCTGCACAACTCCCTTGTTTAATGTTCCTATGCCATTGGAAGAGGAGCAATTAGACAGTATCGAGACGATGTTGAACGGTTCGGTCGCAGCACAAGCGGCGGCAGCGTGAGCAGTCAATAGGGAAGACGACACACTCGAAATTCGAAAAGGTCTACGCAAAGATTAACAATTGGACGTTGAGAATTCGTTTGGTGGACGGTTAACGTCGGCGCGCCGTTTTCAACGGAAATTCAATTAAGGTATAAATAGCCTGGCAGCCCCCTCCCCCCTTCCCCCATTAAAATGGCCGTCGGTCGGCCAATAAGAAGGCACATATCGCGCTTTGTCTGGCGGCCCTCCGCCGATCGTTCTCTCCGACCATGCAAGCTTCTGCCATCGCCTTGTTGCGTCTTCTTGCGCCTTTTTACGTCTCCTTGTCTTTTCTGTCTCCCCCGCCTTCTCTCCTCGAGCCCTCCGGCCTTCCGTTGGTCGTGTTGCCTCGTGTACGCGACACTCGGCCACCTCCGGGACTACTACGCCACGGCCGCCACGGAGTGTTGCATTACGTTCCAGTGTTCCAGACCTACCGCAATCCCGAACCTTGGTCTGGACGAGTCCAGCGAGCTGCTGGTCACACGTCGGTCATTCACACGTGCGTGTGCGCCGACTCCGAGTGTAGTCGTCGTCGTCGTCGTCGGAATAGACGTTGGCGTCACTTTTGAAACAAACGATTCGATCAACGTCCATGCCACGAAAATAGGCGAAAAGAAGCGTTGCACGTTGTTCGATTGAAGTATGCAACAAAGGTTATAGACTTCGGTGATAATAAACTGACTACATCGTCGAACTTTGATCACTGGATCAAGTCCTTTAATTTGCAGCGTGCGCACCGACTATATGCATATCGCATTGCTCAGCGGTTTATTAAGCTCTGTTGTAGCCGCATTGTGTCTTCCGTCGGTTGATTCGCACGCGAATAAAATTGGCCCCGGAGATGAGAGGAAGAGGCTTAAATATTCCTTTGGAGGCGCCGCTTGACAAAATTCCAGCGGCGATCACGCAATGGACCGCGCAGACGACCGTCTATATTGGCTATTAGGGGTACCTAAGCTTGGCCTTGAACCCCCGAACGGAGGATAGCGTACTTATAATGCGTCAGGCGGATGCACGAAGCATCGATTCTGAGAACGATTCTCGAAAAAGGCGTCCCGAAGGTGGGCGTGTCCGGGCTCTCTAGCGAAGGTCGAGTGCTTTTACGTGGAAAAGGACCCCTCGAAAGAACATCGTCGACGACCCTGAGGGCCAGACTGGGTCAGGTGCGGATACGTGGCTCGTTTTCGCGAAAACGCCATGGCGCCGTACCCCCTTGATAAAATTTCGTTTAACCGACTCGCTTTCTATGCGTCCGCGCTGCGGAAAAATCCGCGTAACAGGAACGCGACTTTTCTCGTGAGCTGCGGCTAAGAAATTGAATTTTCGGCGAAATCTCAGCTCGATGACGCGATCCGATTGCCATCTTGAAGGAGGAACGGAGTCGAGAAAAATATACTGAGCGTGTACGCAGTTTGAGTTCGGATGGTACTGGGATGGGGCGAATAATCGGGCCTGAATGGCAAGTATGTCGAGTACATAAAGACCGGACGGAAGGGAAGTCTTAGAAGATGATACGGAGGAAGCTCGATCGGTGTGGAGACACGAGCCTTACCGGCCGAACAACAACAACCGGTTCTGGTTTCACGGTCCTCGTCACCTGCGACCTTCTGTCACCGACGGGCCAACGACACTGCACCGGTTCAAAGGAAGTCTGGTGCCATTTTAACGACCTGCGCCTTGTACCGAGAAGGCTCAGGGTCAGAGGCCAGACAGGCCACCAATACGCATGCGAAACTTCTGAACAGGATGAGGACACGCACACGCCTTTCTCGATGCGTGCAGTTGCAGGGCCGACTCGTTTGTGCAAAAACTCGGGGCGGGGTGGAGGGACTTGCATTACGAGTGGATCGACCGTCTCTCTTCATTTACATTAAACTGCCTGCGACGCATTTGCGTTTCGTAATGACCGGGACTTCATCTCTCTTTTTATCCCTTTTCACGGCCCCAAACCTTGGGCATCGGTAAAAATATTTCCGCCAGAGTGTAGGATAACGTGCTGGACGCGATTGATGATGCCTCCGGGTGGTTAACAGCTACAGCCGCTACAGGAGATATTCAAACGGCGCGAAAACGTTGGTGCGTACCGTTGGAACGACAGAAAAATTCCTTTACCACTTGGCCCAAGCGGTCCAAGATAGGAGCCGGTTCGGAGAGTCGCATTGTTTTTTAGGATGACGATCGAATCGGAGGGTGTACGGAAAACAATGAGGGCTGCAGACGACCTTGTTACGGCACTGGGTACACAAGTACGAATAGGAATGAGTTATCCCATTCTCCTCCCTCCACGTCGCCGGCTCCGGCCGTATATTCGGGGGGACTCGCATTCTCGATCGCCCATGGGAAAGATTTTCGGCGCATAAAAGGGGCTCCGTTGTGTCCTCCACGGCCTATGGGGGTTTTAGTAGGATTTGGGGTGCGCGGGAACTCGAGCGCGGCCATAATGGATTCGCCGATGTCTGTCTGTCTGTCTGGCCTTGCGTCTGTCCTGAGGGTTCAACGAAATGGGCTCGAGGAGCACTGGCATCCAGCTTGCCTACACGATCCCAATTCCGTCTCTCCGCACACACATCGACGATCCTCTCTGCTGCGAAGCAAGAGTTAACCGAAACGCCTCTTTCATTCAGGAACATTGCCTTCTCCCGAGACCTTCGTGATATTACGTCTTTTCTTTCACACGCTTCGCAGTTTCGATTACATATGCGTCTAATAAAGCTACAATGAGACGAAGGCAGACCGTGCCTATCATTTGCAAGGGATTCGTCACGATTGTTTCATTCCTATATTAGCCGAATGACATGTACATAGTAAATAGGTAATGAGAAATTTATACGCCGACCTAATGTTCTTCGTCTTTATCCGTTCAAGTCTATATTTTCTGCAGTAAATCACCGACTGCCAGGCAGGTCTGAAAGAAAAAGAATATTTCCCGGAACCGCGCGTGTGCCTTTTTCGGCGGCATACAAAGGGGCCTTTCAATCATAAACGGTGCCGAAATCGGAATAGGTTAAAGTGTTCCTTGGTGCAGGTTAGGGATCGGCCAACCACTCTACGTGCCCTGCAAACAACCGACGATGGCAGGCTCTAATTTCGGGATCAACGATATCTCTGACATATGTTTGTGCTTTACCGCTCGAAATGACTTCAAACAAAGGTTATAACGACCGGCAACATTGGCATGATAAATGTTTCAGCAAAATCAATAGTAACTAGCGAGCGTTAACAAGAAGTAAAGAGTGGAGGAGATTATTGCTGAAACTCTCGCCGAGTGTAGTTAAGACCTCAAGGAATCCCGACCGAAGGAAACTTAGGAGGCGAACAACGAGGATCGGGGTAGAATTTCGTTGAATTTCAAGTTGGGGCAGCGATCCACCTAGGGATCGAGCAACTTATCGCCAAGGAGCGTTTCGAAATCCGAAGCGCCACGCCGTCGTGGTATACTTGAGGCAGGTTAGCGTCTGCGTGAATAAGTGTAAACGAAGCGAGCAGTTACAGTGGCAGTATGTCGAGCGTCATGCGATGGCTTTAACGCGGCGGTTGTTTGCACGATAGCTTAGAGGATAATAATAGGTGGCAGATAAGTCGAAGCAGAGACGAGGTATAGAATAGACCCATCATGCAATGTATGTTTTTGTCTCACCATCTTGAGGTGCTATCACCATTTTCATGCTCTTTTACATGAAATTAAGAACGCTAAGCTATGTAAGAAACAGTTTTTTCACCTCCGAAACGTCGTCATATCTAGCTTGAAGCCTCACCGTTCTTAGGCATTGACTGCGCTCCAATTCACCCGATCATTGGCGCAGTCGGCATTCTTTACGTGGGGGACGAAATTCCGTAAGATGCTGGGTCTATGCTGCTACGTCTGTGGTCCAAGGTTCGACTCGTCATAGACGGCGCGGCGAATTATTTCTGTACGCAAGCCGCGGGCAAAAGAGAAGCGAGGGACAGACACGGTCGACATCGGCATCGTCCGTATGCTTCGACCTGTGTTCTTCACCATTTTGTAATGTCGAAAGACCGCAGCACTGTTTACAGCTAGAAATAGATAGCCTAGTTGAGCGGTGTGTACGCTCCTGCTTTATTCATAGCGCAGGCCAACTTTTTCTGCGAGCGTGATCGCAAAGAGACTGTCTCTCTTACCTACTTACCGACGCGACGCGATCATTGTGCCGACTCGAGATATGCATGTGTGCCATTGTGCGTCCATAGCCGCGTGGCTGTATCACGCGGAAGCTACACGCGGCTGCCGGCCGGGTCTTCGAAGAAATGCTCGAGAAACACCTCGCTTCGATACTGCTTCGGCCGGTGCCACCAAAAGCCGTCACTTCACAAAACCACATCGATCGCTGTGCAATGTGCAAGGATGAAAGAATTCGTCATCTCAATGAACGCCTCCGTCGCGAATTTCGATAAACAACGCAACCGGATCCCACCCAGTCTCTTCTCCCAAAAATCCAGTTTGCGAATATCGCTTTGCGTACAGATACCCCGCTGCTCTCTGTCAACGGCGAAGGCGAAGGCGACGGAAAAGGATTCGCTCTCGCTTTCCACGCACGGTCCTCTCGGTGTTCTAGCGGCGTGATTCGGGCCCATCCCGCTTCGTCGATTTTCGGGTCTTATATATTCAGGCTGGCCCGCTGCCGTGACCGTGAGGCGTTTCTTCTTTGTGGCCTACGTCCAAACGTACCTGCAGATTACGTTCTTTGTCCCAGGACTCCGGCTCCATGAGAGGAGATTCCGAGAATATACATCACATTGGCCGAAATTAAGGATATTTATTGGTCTGGCGCTACTCGTGGAATTTGCGACTCCGTGGGCGAAACGACCGAGGGAAAGGGAAAAAGATGGAAGGAGAGTGGAAAAAAGGCGTAGAAAACAAGAAGGAGAGTCCCGACGGCGCGGCCCAAGCAAGATTTCGGGGCCACCGGTCCCCGGGGTCTTTGTTCTATGGAAATGAAGCAGTTAGCCCGATCATAAAAGACAGGCGGGAAGAAAGGGGGAAAGGTGATTGCGAAATAAAAGATCAGCGGCGGTGGTGGAAGTTTCGCATGCCACCTTTGACCATGGGAACCGTGTATCTGGAGACTTTGTCGTCGTCCTCCGTTTTCTCTCGTCGCGTCGCTGCCCATTATCTCGAGTCTCGCGCGGGCGCGCGCGGGACAAAATCTTATTAAGCGCGTGCCCTTTTCTTCCGAGATAATTCCCGACGCGACGCGACGCGATGCGACGCGTCGAGAGATCTCTCTTCGACGTTGCGTCGTCGGGACAGTTAAGCGAAGATATAAAGAGGAACGAGGTGGCCAACAGAGAAGGTGACGCAAGACTTCTTTCGCTGCAAAGGACTCGCTCCAGAGACTAGTCGGGACTAATTAAATCACATGACTTCTTCCAAACGACAAGACGGAGGAGGGGCGTTCGTTGATGCGCCCTGGGACGAAACGATTCGTATGTTGTAGCCAGGATCATTTTCCTCAAAGGAAGCTCACTAGTCGCGTCAAAGGACCGGAATATCAGCAGGACGATATTAACGGGCAAAAGGGAATGGCGGGCAGGAGAGAAAGAGAGAGAGAGAGAGAGAAAGGGAGAAGGGTTAAAGGAAGCCCTCTGTTGAAAGTGCTGTAGATGGCAATAAGGGAGTGGTTAATTCGATACGTCAAGTAAAGAGACTGTAACGACGAAATTACATTTGCACTCAGACTTCAGTCAAGACAGCATTATTTGCCCGGCAAAAATCAATATAAAGACCTCTTCGTGTAAGGCGGAAAATCGCACGTAACCAAAAGTTTATAATATAATGAGATGAGCAACTCTCCTTGTTAAAATATACCATGTAAATCCTTTGCTCTACCAGCTTGTTTATCCTTATCGAACAGAGGGAAGATCAGTTTCCGAAGTTACAGGTCGGCTCAAAACGATACACTTCGATACCTGAGGATCATCGAAGGGAACCAAGAGGAAAGAAAAAGGAGCAAGAAAGGAAATGGGTAGAGGGATTGGGGCGGGTGTAAGCGCGAGTCTCGTAGTCTTGGGTGTAGCAGAAGGGAGAAGGTGGAAAGCGAAGGTAGGGAAGGAAGCTAGTAGGGGTTCCATCCCTTAGTAGTCAGACGCAGGCGTCTGCCTCTCCCAAACCCTGATGTGGCTGCTCTGCGCTCAGAATCTACCCCCTGCGCCCTCCCTCCCTCCGTCCGTCCGTCCGTCCGTCCGTCCGTCCGTCCGTCTGTCTGGTCCCATACCAACTGCTTTACCCCTCTCCTGGACCTTCCTTCCTTCCTACCTCAGGACCCGCCCAGGACTCAGCACCGTTCTATCCTTAAATCCGGCAAATAGAGCGACGTCAAAACGTTATTCTTTCTCTATTAAGAAAGAAACACGAGAAACTCCTAGTATGGATAAATAATGTAATATCGTCGATACCCGCTATTAGATAAAGCGACACACGTTTTTTGCATCCTTTATGCTTTTTAGGGGTTTGAGGAAAAACGATGAGAAACGAAATGTTCATATTCATGAAATTTGTATCAATTTGCGTGATGTTTTTGGTCAAAGTTCAGTTATTTACGCGTACGTATAACTCATCGATTTCGGAGATTACGCCGAAAATGACCAGGGGGCAAGAGAATCGCATCTTGTAACAGAAACCTAAACCGATTTGTACGGGGGCCAGGGGTCTGAGCGTGAAAAGGTCCTAAATCAGAGCTTACACAACCTCCGAAGGTTTTCTGAATTTATGGCTGCAAGAAAGGCCATGGTCACAGGGGACCCCTAGGCAACAGGTATAATCCACCGTGCTTATCTGTGCTCTCTAAGTATACTCACTGTTTTGTTGGACGTCTTTCGGATTGCCCGGATTGCCGATAAATTCGTTCGAACAAATCCGGATATCGTGCGAGAGCGCTGTCAAACCACAAATAGACTTCTCGGTTTTCCAGACATCTTGATTTAACGCTTGTCGTACTCAGCACAGTGTAACGACGAATAAACGCGTCAAGATAAACACGACCATGCCGGGAGTGGTAGTTACAATTTATTCATATTTCTTATTGTTAGTTATCATTTTAGCACGTCTCATGTATCCGTTGCTGCGAATTATTTTGTTTACCGCTATCCACCTTTGACGGGTGTGCGCAGACACGATTGCAATACGCATGAGGCGAAGTTAATCACATTGAATCGTGCTGGTGGCACTATTAATGGCATTGCATGCAAACTTCGAAGTCTAATAATACCGTTTAGGTTTCGGGGAAAGCGGATTTAACCGGTACAGACGAAACGAAGATCTGTTTATACGGAGCCGAGTGCACACGGAGGTAAGGAGATTGAGGCTACCATAATCGGACTATCTAGTTACCAGCCTAATCATCCGCTTCTCTGTGTCTACCGTTAGAGTCGATCGAATGTACTGAAAAACGTAAGACGTCGATTTGAAAATTGGATAATGTCACTTGTTCCACTTTTCTTTACCCTTGCCATCCTGCGTAGGGGATATCTTCCGAAGTAAGGAGGCACGTGGCCAAGTGAGACGGAACACAAAGAGGAAAGGCGGTAGAAGAAAGTGCGAGGGAGTAGGAATTAAAAGGAAAGGAAGGGAACAAGGACAGGGGTTGGGAAATGGGTGGTGGGGAGGGGGGGGTAGTGCGAACGAGAGAAGGTGAGTCGGTGAGTGAGGGAACAGAGCAGGTAGAAACTCGACGAGGAGCATTTATAAAGCGCGAGCGGACAAACGCCGCAATTAAAACAAAGCCCACGGCATTTGTTCGACCCCCTCTCTTCGCGGTTCCGACCACAGCCAACCCCTGTCGGGGGGCTGCTGGGGGCGATCACCCATCCACGTCGTGTGCCAGAAGGGAAACAGCGGGATGAGGGAGGGTAGAGGGCGGAACGGTTTACACGGACGAGGGAAAAAGCGTCAAGTTTTTTCGGGGGTTTAATAACGATTATTCCGCGCTCGGCTGGCCTCCGACGACGCGCGACGGCGACGGCGACGGCGACGTAGACGGCGACGGCCACGTAGATGGCGACGTGTGCTCAGCCAACGGGCTAATAAACTCGTCGGCCTGATAATGAACCCTGTCTCCGTCATTATCATCGTCGATCAAGTAATTAGCCCAGCGCGTCACGATTCGTGGAATAACTTATGAACTTTCCTGCCCCCGGACAAACGCATACACAGTGTAAATTAACGTTGCGAGATCGGCTTAATTGCTATCGTTCGGCCGCGATAATGCTCGGCCGTGCCGATTTTTGCGCCGGAAAACGGTCACGGCGCTTTGTTGCGCATGGTAATTTGCGAAGCTCGTTGCGCTCGCGGTTCACGTGTCGCGTGACACGGATAGATGTTGAGAGAGGGGGGGGGGGGCGAGAGAGAGAGAAAAAATCTTAGCCGCTTATGTACTGCACGGCTATCGCGGTTATCGTTGTTACATAATCGCGCGTATCGCGCGTGCTGCCATTGGAGGTAATTGTTTTCTTTTGGTTTCTTCAAACCGACGTTGCGAACCATTAATGAGAAGTTATGAGACGTATTTATCACGAATGAATTTAGGGCAGATTACCGACCTCACCCTTCGGCTGCTATTAATAATCCTGACGATCCTTAGACCGCATTATGATTCTTGGTCATCAATTAAAACCCTCGTCGGTTTGGCTATTAATGGAGTGAGTTTATATCCGGCGCGGACGGCGGGAAGATACACGGTGTTGCGTAAAAATTGACTCATCAAGTGAGTCAAGTGAGACGACGGATATAGATTAAAAATGAAAGGGAGAACGAGAGAGGGAGGAGAGTGATGTACGGCCATTGCTGTATGTGGTCGCCTACCCTTCTCTTAGTCATTCTACGTTGAAATTAAGCCGCCACGATTAATTACCTTCTACGAAACGTTACGGCAGCCAGACTGTTCCCGATCGAAATCCATGATACCGTCAAATAAAGACAATGCCGATTACTGTGCGATCCAGCCACGTTACCGACATGTAACTATATAATTACAGACAAATAAGAAGATCATGGATTGCAAATTTTTGTGCGATCTTTCGGGCCTCCAGAGACCAAAACCGATATAAGCTGCCTCAAAATAGAAAGTATCTGTCGGCTCCGAAAAATCGCTGAAAACCGAAACAAAGCGCATTCGCTTTCCACAAATGTCAACGTCCGTTCCCTCCTTAGATCAACGATATCGTTGGCGCAAAATACTGGGTATTGATGTCAAACGTCCGCCCTGAACGAAATAATGCACGCGTGACACGCCAGCAATCACTCCCCTCGTTCTCGCATTCCTATTCATCCGTTGCATAAAGTGGTCCTGCAGCATGTGGGTGCGCATGAACCGCGCCGCTTTTCCAAGATCAAGAATAGAGCCCGGTGAAGTAGAACGCGACTGTGTTAGATCCGGCCAAATTTCGGCAAAAGACCCCCTTAAATTCGTGGAAGAATAAATTATTCTGTTAACGCCGTTTCATTACGACCACATTAGCAACGGTAGGAATAATTGAGCGAGAAGAAACAATGAATGAGGAGGTATCTCGTCGCATTTATGGTCCGCCGAGAAATTTCCGAATATTCACATGAAAATATGACCCGGACTTGTTGTTACTTTCCGTCACCTTTCTCGATCTGAATTTCGCGTTGCGATAGACACGGGCAGTGCTGGACGTGTGGTTAAATCACCTTTTGTGCGACTGCTCGTTTCTCGATATTCGGCGACGCTGTGCCTTGGACGTTGCCCGTCTTACGTGGCCACCACACCCCGTCGTCCCTCGTCCCTCGTCCAGGCGTCACGTACGCGTGGACGCCTGTTTGGGATAGGTAAATTATAGCTAGCCGCTGCAACTGCCAGGCCAAAGACGAGAATCCAGCGCGAGAGAGAAATGGCGAAGCAAGGAGCGAATGCGCGTGTATATGAGACGGAGAGAGAGAGAGACGCGAAGGACGAGAAGGAGGAAGTGTCAGTGGGAAGGGTGTGGTGGGGCGCGGTAATCCGGTTGCTTTATTGCTACGAGAATCCCACCGGAGAGCAACACCACCTCTGTGTTCATCCCCCTCGTCTTGCCTGCCTCACCTCTCACCCCGTATCGGGGGGCTAAGTTCGTTTCCACGTAGTTCGACGACCGAGTGGAGGGTCCGTTGGCGGTGCCTCGACTCGACTCCCTCCGGACTCTGAGTCCTCTCTCCCTCTCGTCGCTCGCCCTGCTCAAACACACCGTCCGCTACGTACGAGTAGTATGTCCGTTGCTCGCCGGGGTCGGCCAGCTTATTACGCCAGCCGGCATTATTATCGTGCCACGCCACATATCTCCGGCAAAATTCCGCACCGGATCCGGAGACGCGATTACGATTCCGATTCCGATTCCGATTCCGATTCCTGATTCGGGGACGGCCCTCCTCAGTCCTCCCGTGTCCTGTGCACGCTATGCGTATCCCTATATACGTATATGTATCTAGCACGAGCTCTACCCATCCGCTCCGTAGCATTGCTCTACGTCACGCCGCCCGTACGGATTGCCGTTACTATTGGCGCGAGCTATTTCGTGCCTGGCATACGCGATCCCGCCCCGTGAATGCGGCCACGTTAATGGAAAAGGATGTTTCGGGGGACGCGAACTTCAATTTCGAAACGGAAATTCTGAAGTCGCGGCTCCGAGAGAGAATGGCTAATGCGGACTCCGCGCCGCCGACGCGCGACGCCGACGTGATTGCTGCTCTTCCGTGTAGTATTTGTTGCTCGGTACTACTACCGCTCGGGCGAGGGAACACGCCCTCGGCAAGCGAGGGCACCAGCAAAATGTAATCGTTCGCTGCCCTATTATTGGATGCGGGATTAGTTTTATTTCAACGGATAGGCGAGACCTCCCGACTCTCTGCGTCCTTCTTCATTAGTGCCACCTCCGAAAATGGCCCGGTTCACTTCATTCGTTAAGGGACTTTCAGGTCGAGGATTTGCTTGTCCCGCCAGCGATAACGTGAGTCGTTCTCTGTAATGAGAGACGAGTAATATTTTTCGATCGTTCAATGAGAGTCGTCGAGCGCCAGCGGCGATCAACTCAACTTTCAACCAGCCCCATGGCTTCCTCCGAACTGTCTTCCGAATCACCCACTAACTGCCATCTGTCGCTCTCCCTAATTGGTTGGCTTATCACGCCCCGCCAAATTACCGCCTGCGTGCGTCACATTTATCCACCAACGTGGAAAACGAAACGCAGCAACGACGGGACACGACAAGCACCCGTATATATGTGTCATTTGATACGACACGAAGCAGAGACGGGAGGGAAGAATGTTCAACGTTGACATTAAATTTGTCGCATGACCCATCAGTGCCGTTCTATCCGCTCGCCACACCCAGGAACATCCGATTGAATTTGCCACGATAGCGATGGACTTGCCAACGAACCTGACAACGGGCTGCTTTTGTAGAAATGTTCATTTTCGCGGAACACCTCACGAGGGCCGGAGTTTTTCTTTGAACAACCGTAGTGCGGAAGGCATGACGTGGCGCACGAACCGCACAGCGCCAGCACTGTTTCAAGGGGGCAATTGTGAGGAAGGGTAATCATGCACACCGTGCCCGTAGGAGCTAATTTCATTCCAAGGCAGCGGCTAAATGAGAACGAGACGAGAAACGAACGGCCGAGAAGAGAGGAGCGCCCTTGACACTTATTCGCGAAAAGTGCAGGACAAGGTAAACGCGTAAATACCGTGCAACGTAGCGAGCGCATAACCCAACAGTTTTCCTCACGATCCAGAAGTCGTTAGCTATCGTTGGAAATTTCTATCGATTTGCCAACATCGGCAAGAAGAACGACGCCGAAAATGCGAAGGGCTACCGTGGGCAGCGTAGATTGGGCGTATGAAAAATGTTCAGCCCATCATTATTATATCATCCCCTCTACCCAGCGCACATTTTTCCCCTGTATCCAGCAGGGGCGCAACGCAAACGTGCGCGCATACTGGCCGTCGGTAATATTTTTCTATAAGACATAATGCATGCACTCTCGCCACGGCGCCCATCCGGAGGGACCGACGTGTTTATTTCCATCGTGTTTAACGCGGGAGGTTGGCGAGGGTGGCAGGGTGCTCAGTGGCAAGCAGTAGCAACGAACCACAGACAGACAGTGAGGCGGACGCGACGTGTGGAAAGGAGCGAGCGGGAGAAGCGTACTACGAAGCACACATGCGCGTAGATCGCTGCGAGTTATGAATATACATTATTTTTCAGTAACATTTTCGCACATCGCACGTACGAATAAGCGCCAGGTACCTCGAGGGAGGTCGGCGGCGGTATATGCTCCGACGTGGTAATTCTTTCTCATCCCGTAATTAGAGGAAGCGGCTCCTCGCCTCACCGCGGCGGATATAAATCACACGATGACAGAGGTGCGCGGGGGCGGAGGACGCACGAAGAGGAATGAAACAGCCTGTAGAGTGTGGAAAGTGGAGTGTGCCGAGGGTACGGAGCCGGTGAGAGGTGAGATGGAAAAGCCAGGGTTAAGGCACGAGAATGGCCGAGTGAGGAAATAACGGGGACTCATGGGCCGCTCGTAAAAATACTGCGATAAACTGCGTACGGAAGGACCCTCTTCTCCTCTTCTCTATTCCCTACACTCTCACCCCGCACGGCTGCTTCTTTCGCTTTTTTTGCGCGCCTGCGAAGAGAATTGATAAGGGCACCTTTGCGAGCATTAGATTACGATAGACTTTCGCCCTCCAACGGCAGATCTCAAGCATTCTTCACTTTCGCACGACCTCGCTCGTGATTTACGTTAGATTGCAACAGTTTGGATCTTCTCGTATCCAGATATCACTATTGACTCTGCGAACAACGCGCACTGAAAAGGGTAACGTTTCACACCGATTTTTACTCCCTTGCGCCCATTTGCGGCAAGAGCAAATTCGAAGAAACGCTCTACCCTCCACGTTCCCTCGCCCGGCCATGTTCGGTGGAGAAGTTTTTCTTACTTAATTTGTAGCGGGAGAACGTGGCTTCGTTTGGTTCATTCGTTCGTTCGTTTGTTCCTTCCCGGGCACGATACCCGGGGGCGCTTGGCAGGCGCATGCAGGTGAGAATTGCAGGCGTCGGGAATCGTGCGTTAAACGGGACCAGTCGACTCGAATCGATTCGAAGAACCGCATACGTTTATTCACCTGCCAAGAGTGCGGTCCCAGGCGTATTAATTAATACATAACGGTAATCGATACCTCACCCGGCGGCGGCGTTGCCGCCTCTAATTGCGAATGCAAACATGCAAACAAGAAATGGGAAGATTTAGTACGTCGGCAAAGTCCGTTGCGGAAAATTGCTTTTTTAATGCACGTTGCAGGATAAGTGCGAACTAATTCAGACGCATCAGCGTTGCGACGAATAAAAATGCTGAACCCTGCTGAAAACTCGTCGGGGAAAAGTGGACTGACGAGGGGAATTCGAAGGTCTCACGGCATGTACCTAGTTTGTTGAACGGTCGACGATCGGCACCGCGCAAAAGTCACGGGGGTGCGCGTGAGTCATTGTTGAGCCAGACAGGGTGGGTATAGGGTGGGACAGGGTGGTCCCTGCACTCGTTAGGGGATATTTTAATGGGCCGCCGCTTTCGATTTGCCGCTGTTTAATTACAGGGGCTCCCAACTCGCTCGTACGAACGCGGCAAGCCATAGCTGGCACGCATAACGGTGCCGGCAAATATTACAAAGTACAACGACATTGTCGATGCAACGGCACGAACAAAGCCTGTGTAAAAAAGCCGCGCTCGCGACTAATTTAGACTGATCCGTTTAATTGAATCAGCTCTTCGCAACATTATTCTCTTTCGAGAGTCGAGATTGTACACGTTGAAGAGCAAGAATTAACGGACGTTATGGATAAACGCTTCGTTTGAAATTTCATAAATGGCATAGTGTTCAATTTGCAGAATGTTTCGCTACAGGGTTTCTATAAATCTGTCAAACGTAGCGGGGACAGTCTTCCATGGACAGCAACGATGCAACGACGCATGGAGTCCGTATATCTGATCTAGAAATATGTGACACAGAGTGCAACGGACCAATGAAAATGATGGTCTGCGGGAGCAGAACAGAGCAGAGGAGAGGAGAAAGCGTGCGACAGAGCGAGTGAGGAAAGTAGAGGAAAGAGAGCGCGAGGGATGAGAGATGAGTGACTAGACTGAGAGACGAGGGGTGAAAAGAGAGAGAGAGAGAGAGAGAGAGAGAGAGAGAGAGCGGGGAAAGACAGGAAGAGTGACGAGAGTGCCGCAGGGGGAGTGGGCTTTTTGCGCGTGTGCTACGCAACGGAACGCAATAAGGCACGGCGCAACGTAAACGCACGTACTCGTTCCTCGGTGGAAGGGATGTGGAAGGGCAGAGCAGGAAGGAAGGGAGCGGTAAAGGCGACAGGGGGCAAGTGGAGGAACAGCGGGAAAAGGAAACAGACAGAGAGAGAGAGAGAGAGAGAGCAATAGAGAAGGAGATGAAAATAGAAAGGAAGGGAGAGCAAGGAGAAGGAACAGACAGCAACTAGGGAGGGGTGCTTTACCACCCCGTCAAAAAGGGGGTGTGAGTGTTGTGTCTGGAGCTGGACCCACCCTTGGGTGAACGCCCTGGAACCCCTGCGCACAGACGATTTTTCATCTCTTTCTCTCCTTCGCATCCCAATCCCTCTCCCTTCTATTCTCTAGGTCTCCCTCCCCTTCGCCCTTCGTCCCTCGCATTCTCCCTTCCTCCCCTCCCTTATTCCCGGCATCTCTGTTTCCCTTCTCCCCGCGACTACAGCAGACTCCACAAGGTGTCTACACCCCTGGACATAAATGGAACGTCAGAGGGGTGGTAGGCCCGTTCTACGGGGATTTTCTATTCCCGCAGGCACGTCTGCGATGTGGCTTAGGGTCCCTGCCTTCTTTCTTCTCCTCCTCCTCTCCGTCCCTCCACCAACGCAATATGTTTAGATTTATTCTCGCTCTCTCGCTCTGCGTCCCTCGCCATTTCTCGGACAGACACGCAATGGCATTAAGAGGAATGCGGTTATGGCTAGAAATTGACGATGAAATGATGTAGGCACGTGATCAAGAAAGTGGATAGTCAAAAGTATACATTCGAATTGAACATTGCATTATGAAAAGATGATTGATGGATGATATCTCCTAAATGTTGACGAATGTCGCTTATTTTAGCCCCAAACCACGAAATCGATGTTGCCTTTTCGACGACTCTGATTCGATTCTGAAGTGGCAATTGAAGCCCTATTCGTAAATTGGACATGACTATCAATGGGATAGATGCGAATCTACTGCGGATGTAGGAAACAGAAGCGACAAATGTCTTGGTCATGGTGTAGGATTCTCCAGACAGCGAAGCACGGTACATAGAGACTCACGGCGAGAAACAGGCGCCGCGCGCCGTGAAGAGAAGAGAAGAGAAACGGGGATGCTATTGAATGAAAGCAAGATTCGCAGAGCTCGCGAGCCATCCGTCTGCTCCTCGCAGACGGGAAAATTTGAAAGTGTAATCGCTCCGGCTGCAAAACCGGCGGCAAACTAATTAACCGCTACGCGTAACGCGCCATCTCGTAGGGCGCGAGCGAGAGGTGGGCGCGGGGGAGGCGAAGATAGAGGGTGAGCATTGGGCGAGTAAAAGTAGGAGGTGAGCGGGGTCGACCTCGAAAGTTTTCCCGTAAACGGGGCGATTTATGAAAACAGTCCTAATAACGCAAACGCGAATGCAAAGCGACGCGAGAGCGGCAGCGCGTTAGTAGGCACTCGACGGCAAGTTTCGCACGCATAAGCCAAACGAATAACCGCCATAAATATCGCGGAATTTCGACGAAAGAGCGCGCGCGAAAAGCTTCGATTTATCGTTCTCTACGACCCCTCTCTCTCGTTCCCCCGGCCCGCAGCCGGCCGTCTGGCCGATGGTTGTTAATTGATGCGCTCGGCTCGTCAACGACGAAATTCCGCGCCGAGCGTAGGAGAGCGGAGGAGCGCACGCAAATTTATTCACTGCCCGGCGCACGGCGCGGCGGTTCGTTAATACGCACACGGGGTCGCGCCGGTTAATCGGCTGACCTTCATTCCGCGCACGTACTCGTTCAGGCTTACACACTTTACAGCGGCGAACGTCCGCTCGACGCTACCGGCGTCGATTGTTCGCCGGTTCGGGGGCAGAATGGAGGAGGACGCGAAAAATGTAGACGGAGTGGGGCATTTTTTATCCTCCCACCCTTTGAAGCTTCCCTCGGGAGACGCGACGAATGAGCGTTTACTCGGTGCATCGCGATAGCGAAGAGGGATGGAACATGTAACGCATATGCGGGGGAGGGGCTGGTTACAAATCGAGCCGAGTTGAGAATGCAGCGAGTTGCGAAGGGACAGACAGACAGATAGATGGGCCATGGGGCTTGACCGAAAGGGGCTTTCCGCGTTACGATCACCCCTGTCTGCGACAAGTCCAGGACTGTCCACGCGTCCGCGACTAAATCTGCAGATGGCCACGAGCTTCCGAAATTGATCGCCCGTTCACTCGTTTCCGCACGTAATTGCCATGGCGGCTGTCGGGATAGGCAAACACCGCTGCCCGAAGTGGCTATTCCGCGTGCTTAGAAAGGACGCCACTTTTTTCCGTCAATAGAGAAAAGAAGCCCGTCTAAGACGTCACTTTATCTTCCTTTCTATCTCGCCTTTCTCCTCTTACGTTAGTTAACGGCAACCCGAAGCACACAGGTGGCGTCGCGTCGGCAACAAATCGCAAGATTAGCCTGCCCGGCAAACTGGTTTCTTGCCTTTGCGTCTAAGTCAAATGCAGCAAGGTCGTAAGTCCATTTCATATTTCAAACCCGCTACCGGGTAGAGCGTTTAAACCACGCAATTGTAAAACTTCCCGGTTATGTTCGCCCGGTTAACGCGAGGTTACTGGAGAAATTTGCCAATTTTGCGATAAAACCGGCATTTATGATCGGAAGGGGAGTTTCAAACTTCTGTAGATATAATTTCAAAGTTGGCCAGAAAAATGGCTGGACATGCTCGAGGGCTCATTGTTATTGTCACGTACAACCAGGAACATTGTAGGCAATCGTTATAAATAGCGGAAATCATGTTGATTGTTTGATCATTTTTGTCAACTCGATAGATCACTAATGCCTGCCACATTTAATATTTGATAACCTTCTTGTAGTAAAAAAGGAAGGAAGATGAATGGAAAAGTACAGACCATTCTCTTCCACTCACCTACCACAAATACTTGGAATTTACTACTGACCTACATAAACTCTCGGAAATGACGCGGATGTATAAGTGAATGTCCGCGTATAATAGCTCTACTTAACTAGTGCATTCAAACTATAAAATGACATGTTTAATTTTAAACACCGTTATCTCGAGTCAGAGATACCGTAGAAAGGCGAAAGATAGAGGCGCATTTAAGGCGCAACGAGCACACCTCCATATAACGCCAATAACCGCGACAACATAAGCCTACAGAGGTATTTGCAATTATGCAGTAAAGTTGCAAGCATCCATCGTGTGTACCGGCAGAAGTGATGAAAGAAAAATCATTGTATGCTCGCAAGAACGTCTCTTGAATACCAGGGTAATTTGGAAAAAAAAATGACATTTTGAGCAGTAAGTTTGTTCTGAAGTTCGAAGCAGTTCGAAGCTGACGCTGGCGGGCAAAGCGTTGAGGAGGATGAGAGGGAAAGGGGTGTTCGGCTCTCTGCTCTCTCGAAGAAGGGGGCAATAAACGATGTGGCTGTGCGTAGGCCGTAGACCCGGGGCTTTTGCGCCCTTCTACCCCTCCGACTCCACTCATCCCCTCTCGGCAGCCACCTCTTTGCTGTTTGTAAACACAGCCGCGCTACTTTCCAATGCAGCTCCATTTCAGTGCATACACACCGACATCGACGTACACCGAGAAGGCACGCGCACATCGGTGCCAACGGACGCAGAGTCGTGCGTCTGCCGCGCACATAACTCGGTCCTGAATGCACATGTGCATTGCAGGGTGTGTCGGGTCGGGACACACACGTGGCAATGGTTTGGCGGAAATAGCCAGTTTCCGTTTTTTATGCGAATACCGTCGTCGCGATGTTTTGGTAGTATGCCTCACATCGGATAAGACCATTACGATCAGTGGGTATCAGAGTGCTCCCGACTTCGCTGGATCACCGTGACGCATGGAGTCTTTTAATACATAATGATGGGTAAATGCAGTTGTGACATTTCATAGGAGATTCGATCGATTTGCATTTAATGCTCTCGATAATATCTGCCTCAACTTTGGAAGCATCGTCTGTCCGTCGAAATTCTGTAATTTTGTATTCCGGCGAAGGCGAATATAATGGAAATTAATTCACGCTACATTCTCCTCTTTTCTGCAGAGACAGGGGTGTGCACTTTTTCGGCCGCCGAAGGGGCTGGGGCAATTAGAAAGTTTCCGCCGATTCGAATGGCTGCTTACTTAAATCGCTCTGGCCAGCTTGATAAGGACGCTCGCAGAGGTAGAGAGAACCTTAAGGTCCAGAGTCCTGTAATTTATACCTCCCTTAACGTGGAGACGTGTCGTTGCAATTTAAAGAGAGTACTTTGCCCTCTTTCTTTCATTTAACAGGTTTATTCAAGCGATATGTAATATTATACACATTAATTATTGCAAATACGATATGAAAACGCGAAACTGAATCTAAATAATTTCCCTCGCGTTCCGCAATCCAATCAATTCGAAACTGCTACCGAATTCGGTACGATGACCAACGAAGCGTCCCATGGCATTAAAAAAAACTTGGGCAAACTTGGAAGTTCGTCTTTAAAATGGACGAGCAAGTACGTGTTTGCCCACGCGACTAGTACGCACTCGTGAACTTTTAATCATGCCGACTTTCATGTATGCGCGCCTTAACCCTCGAACTTGCCTTGAACTTTGGACGAGCTGCGCCTTGAACCGCGCCAAACGGAAAGGTTTTGCCATGACGTGTAGAACGGAGCGAGTGACCGGCGCGGGAGGGGTTGAGGGGCTGAGGGGCTGAGGGGTTGAGGGGGAGAGGGTGGGGGAGGAGGAGAGGAACGTTCAGTCGATCGATTCGAAAATTTCCACGTCGACGCTATCGTGTCTGGAAAACTTAAGAGCCGTCTTGTCGCTCGTTATTGCCCCGGCCACTCCAGCCAATCTCGTTTTCTTTTAATTGCAGCCGGAGGTCGTTCAGTATGCACGATCCATTTCTCCCGCAACGTACTCTCGGCAGAAGTTTTGCGATGAAATGCGACGTGTATGATACCGTTCAATCACCGCGATCGTAAACCGAAACGACCGGTTACCGCGGCCAGACTCCAGACGGGATTAATTCGCGAAAGTAACTCAGCGTGCATGGGAATAGATTGAAGAAAAAAAGAAGACACGTCACGATTGGATGGTGACAGTAACTCCTTCAATCGTATGCGTTAAATTGGCGAAATGTTTGCGTCCTATCTCGGTTAGTTGTTAACCCGGACTCGGCGCCCAAGGCAGAAAAGTCCTCTCTCATATCTATCGGCACTGAACAACTGGAAAACAAAAACGTATCTGGGCGAGGTTTCTTTTCCCATTTCCCGCGGCTTCTTTGATCCCTATTTCAAAGATTTTCAGGGATCGCGGCCAGATCCGTAAAAGTTCACCGGATACGTCTGACTCGGCGTGATTCAAGCTTAAGGCACCGGCCTCTATCGAACGACGAAGTAACGTTGCACGCTGATGGCGGTGCCGGTGGTGGAGGTAGCGGCGGGAGAGGAGACAGAGTAGGAGAAAGAGTAAACGAGAGAAAGAAATCTGAAAGGCAGACGAAGCGAGGGAGACAAGGAGAGGCGATGCGCGCGCGCGCTGGACGGAAGAGAAGAAAGAGCACCGGAGGAGAAAGACACAGGGGGCAAGAGGGAGAAAAAGAAGCGGCAGGAAAAGAAGAGAGACAGGCAGTGGTAGGGAGAGAGACTCCGAGGGATCAATGGACGCAACCCCGCGGGGCACTACACTCTCTCGGATACTACGTAGTATCTCGCTGCCGCCTGCTTCACCGCCTGCGCCTGCCACCATCCTCTCTCTCTCTCACTACCAACGCATCCTGCCATTGCCTGTGCCGCCGACGAGCGACGCCGACGTCGCTGCGTAGTAATACTACGCCCGCCACTATTGCACCGACCTTTCCTCTCGTCCCGTGCTCGCGTCGACCCACTCGATCCGCCCGCATCCCTCCGATCCCTGAGCAACCCCATCTCACCCTACTCCGCAACGCCGTTCCCCGCCACACCAGGAGCACGAGGGCTAACGGCCTCCCGCGCTAACTTCGATCCGCCAATCGCGACGCGGCGTCGCTTGCCGCGCGCGGGAAAACTCATCCACGCGCGCACACATGCATTCGGACCCTCGTCGCGTCGTCGTCCGCACCGTGAAAGAGCGTCGAGCGGGAAGGGTAAGGGGGGGGACTGGCCGAGTAATGTGGACGAGTCCGTGCAGCGTACGGCCGCCGCCGCGCCCGTCTATGTGTATGTATGCGCTTATTGCTGTATGGACCGCGAGCGCGTCTCAAGCTCGAGATGAAAATTTCAGTCTAAAGTACATATTCGCCTGAACCAATGGTTCATCGGATTATCGGATTACCGTCGGAAGCGACCCTTTTTTATCACTTTTTTCCCTCCTACCGGTGCGCGCCGGCGCGTGCGAACCGCGAAATTTTATTTAGTCGATTAGATGGAACTTAAACTCTGACAAGGAGGCGGCTTCGACTCGGTCTTGCCTTGCTGACGATTGCCTGCCATGGAAAATCTTTTCAATCCCGGCAAAATTCTTCTTGGTGTATACCGACGAATCTAACTGGTCTATTGACATTCGTCAACGTATCTTATTGCATGAAAGCGTAACAGACTATCGGAATCGAGTACATTTGCGATATCACATTCGGAGCACACGGTTCAATTATTTGTCAAGCGAGTTCGTGTAACAGGTCGTTAATCGGATTATCGTATTATCATGGCTTGTATTATTCTCGTGAAATGTAATTTCATCGATCGAACAGAGTATTAATATCAACTCGTGTTTTATGAGAAAGAATATCCATGCGTGGGTCCCTTACTTTTCCATTTTTTGCCCCGTCCGCGCAGTAGTAATACAAGTACAAACATACGAGCGCGCTCATGCGCATTTCAAGCAGTGGCGTAGAGTGTTGGTCGGAGCACCGCTATTGCAGCGCAGAAAGGCTGCGAAAGAAAAGGACACTTTTGTACGGGGGTTTCTGGCTCCGCGAAAATTGCTATGTCGCACGACGTGCACGTCAGGAAAAAGTTGTGCAATTTGTATTTCCCCTTGAGCGATCGCTTTCATTGGGAGATTGATTAGAAGATGCGAAACAATGTAATGGTTGACGCATGGCCCCGCGCCCGCCGCGTACGCCGTACCTCATTTCGCCAAGCAGGTACGCGTTCAACACGCAGACCGTTAAAAATGGCAGAACTTTACGCGGCAGTGGTCAGGTTACGCCACTGACTTTCGTGCGCGAGTACACGGTAGGCATATATGCATTCTCCGCCTCGGTAGTGACGACAAGTGCGGCGCGTACTCACGTTTGAAAACGCGTGCACGTGCATACACGTGGAAAAAAAAGCGAGGGCAGAAGCCATATAATGACATTTTCAGTGCGGACCGCACTTTTACTAGGGTGCACCCGCGAGAGGAGGACGAAAACGAGTATAAGAGAGAGAGAGAGAGAGAGAGAAGGAAGGGGAGAAGGAAAGTCGAGTGCTCCGGGTTTTATGCCCTTCGTACCTTAATTCCGCAAAGCGACATTGCCTCGCCCTTCGTCCCTTCGCCCCGACTCACCCCCTCCCTCCTTCTCTATCTTATTCCGCCCGGGAGCAGTTCTTTTCTTTTGTCGTTTTTTAAAGGGCACAGGTTAAATTCTCGGAAAGTTCCTCGAGCGACGGTAACTCTCGATAAGGAGAACGTAATTAGGTGAGCGCGCATATCCAGACGCGTGCATGTCACGAATTTGTTCGTCCCGCCTCCGCCAGTGTGAACCTACGTACGCGCTCGCGCGGTCAAACTTCCCGTTGCGCCGAGTAACGACTTTCATACCGGTCCTCTTATTTTTCCCGTTCACCCCCGTACATCACCCGCAGTAAACCTCGGCGAGTATGGTGACAAGCATTTACATAAGTTTTCCGCTCGCATCAATTTTCCTGAGTAGTCCTGAGTAGCGGAATGCCAAAAGTAACAGAGCATCGACGCGCATATAAATTTTCACCGACGAAAACGCGTCCCGCCCGATCGTACGCTTCGCCGAGATATTGTCCTGGCAAGGCGACCTTCGATCCAGAAAGGTGCAACATTTTTCAAGCGTGTCGCCTTTTTATCGTCTTTGATGTTTTACATAATGGAGGTGACGCCGCTCAGGATGCTTCTTCGCAGGCATTCTTGTACGTTTTCCAGTAGGGATATTTTCAGTGGAAGCGCGCCTTCCTTGCCCACCAGACGGCCGATTCGAGTTTACGTCCTCCGACCCTTAATTCCGGAAAGCGTGGCCATCGACCGCCTTCTCTCGTTTCATCCCTATTTTTGCGCCCTTTCTCTCATCTATTCTGCTCCATCCTCACTCTTCGTTCGTTGTCCTTTATTTTGCGCGGCTCGACTAGCTCGAAGCCACGAGGCAAGGGTACCTATGACCTCCGCGTAGAACTTAACGAAGCGGCGATAATTAAGAGAAGAAACTTTATCCCGTGTCCCGTGTCCACCGTTCTACAAAATTTTATTACATTCAGCAGACAGCAGGAGGTGGAGTGAGTCGAGAGGAAAAAGAACTTCCTTACAGCGCTCACTCTTATTCCACTCTCTCTCCCCCTCTCTCTCTCTCTCTGCCTGTCGGCAAGTGTCCTTTGGACTTTGCTAATTAGTCCCCCCAAATGATCGTGGTCCTCTGTTATCTCTGTAACAGCGGAAAAATTTAAAGGCTTCAACGATGAAAAGAAACAGGGAGCGAGGCTTGTTCCCGCTGCGCTAGAAGTCCACTGATAAACGTTGAGGTTTGTGACACGACTTTGCGGGGAATAGACGGCTATTCAAAATGATCGTCCGAAGGGGCACGAGGGCGGAGAATCCGAGAGAAATTGTAGCCAATCTCGATCGAAATCCAGCGAAGACCTATCGAATCACCTTGCGAACCGGGAAGCTTTAATCCAACATCGATTTCCTGCGAAAAGGCAATCAGGAACGAATCCTCCCTCTTTCCTCCTTCTGGTCCTCTTCTCTCCCTCCAGGCACTCTCCTATTTTCTGTTTCCGTCATTCTCTCTCGCTACCTAGGCATTTGCCCTCTCAACAACCACTTAGCGAAACCAAACGCGAGCCACTTCCGGTCGAGTGACTCTGTGTCTCGGGCATCGATGAAATTTCTTTGACGTTCCCTTATCTACGATTCTACTCGGAGATTTTCGATTTGGCTTAGAAGGGCATCGACACGCGAACGCCGAGATGATTAAAGGTGATTCGGATTAAATTCGTGCCGAAGAAAAAACGGGACTGTAACTATACCGTAGAGCGTAGAGGCGTAGAGCACAGAAGAACTATGCCTTTCAGTTGGCCTAATCTCTTACGACCCACGACAAGCAGGAAACACTGTAGGGGAAAATTTCGTGGACGGTTGACGTTTAGAAAACCTTTCGTACGCTCGGCAAAATTCATTCCATTTGGAAGACAGCGGAAGTGAACTTTGATCGGCTGACTTGCCGTCTATGAGGAAAAGCGAGACGCAGTTGGCGCGGGGAGAAGAGCGCGCGACGGGCTGTAATGCATAAATTTCATTTCCATATCCTTCAAATTCTCAGATAAAAGCGCCAGATCGAAGAACGCGCGATCGGTGTTATGATAACGAGCAGATTCTTTGCCGGAGTCGCCGCGCTTCGGTTCCTCCCCAAGTTGATGGGGTGACGGTTCCTCTTTTAAGACTAAAAACTGGGGTTCTCAACCACCCACCCCATCAGATTTCAGCGAATATACGGTATATCGAGAAAAGTCACCTGTCAAAAATGATGAACCGTTTGGATAACGATAGAGCAGTGATATCGGAGGAAAGATGAGCTGTAGTTTGACAAACATATAAGGGAGAAGAAAAATTCATCAGTACCGGTCTCTTTCCCGTTCCCCGTTCATTACCATAAATTGCCCGGCCGGGACATTACTTATACCGGTGCATCGATTAAACGAGAGACGCGGTCAGGCACGATTCACACGGGCTCTCTTGAAGATCGTGAGAAAATGGTCTTGAAAGGTGCCGGAGAAGCAGGAGGGCCGGGCACAAATTGTCCAGAGATAGGCGTCAGTTCGACCTCTTAGAAAATGAGAGTAGGAAAGCGAGCGCGAGGGAGAGGGAAGGGTGAGAGCTCGACTTCCTCTATTACCAATTCATGCTCCTCCATGGGCTGCCGATATATTCAAACCTCGCCGAGAAAAGGCCAGTCATTGTGTCGGCCTCTTTGTCGTCTTCGCGCCTTCCTACTTCTCTCGTTATCCTCTCTCCCTCAGCTCCAACTCTCTTCCTCCACCTCCTTTCCTCCGTAGTCTCGTTTCTCTTCCGTGGAAACGGGAGGGTCGCATTCCTTCGTCAATAGAAGATATGGAGCCAAGGGGATGAGAGACAGAATGAGTGAGAAGTCTGTTATGAGGTCTTTGAATACCGACGCGGCCAGAGGGAAAGAGAGCTGGAGAAAGAGAAGGATGTATAGTCGAAGACGGTGAAACGAAAAAGAAGAGAAGTGAATAGACGGAGGCAGAGAGAAGTTGAATGCGTTGGGATTCGCGGGCCGAGAATGGAGAAGAGCCAGGAGTCCTCAACTCCCCCATCAACGATCAGTGTTCTGCCACGCGAGAATCGAAATTTCATGCGAAAGAATGGTGCAATTAACGTTAATCACTAGGCAATATCCTGACAGGCAAGTGGCGCGCAGCAGGCCCCGGCGACAAGGTGTCAGGGCAGTACGTACATAGAAGAGAATAGTGCGGCTGCACGCTGCACACTGCACTTCACCTTCACTTCTCTCCGCAAATCTCGTCGGCAATATTCTCCTGTGACGGCAAAGGAGAAATGGGCGGCAGGGGAGTGGTGGGTTGAGAGATGAGGACAGGGGCAGAGGGAGGACCGTGTGAAATCATCGTCTGGTCTCTCGAAACGCGTGGCACGCCTGACGAAAGGAGAGACAAGGATGAGGCCAGGAGCGTGAATCAGTGGGTCTAGACGCGCCGGGTCATGAACCCGATGCAATTCACCCAAACCGTTTAAGAACCTCTTCTTCTTCTTCTTCTTCTTCGCCACCAGTGAACCGCCTGGATACGGAAGGACGAAAAAAGAGAAATGGCCCGCCACCGGAAGCGGCGAGGGGACGATGAAGAAGCCTGAAAGAGGCTGCCTCGTTTTCCCGCTCGACGAATCTAGCACGCTGCGACGCGCGCCACGCCGCGCATTCGATGTTCTTCGGAATGTAGCTGTGTGCCCGGTTTGCCCGCCATTGCCAAGGTTAGCGTGCGAAAGAATGAGGAAATCCATCGGCGACTGAGGCTTTGAGGCTTACCGGATCTCGGCTCCCGGGGCGAAATCTGGTACAGAGAAAACTACACACCCCGTGTACGAATTATTAAGGGCCCTCGAAGACGACGTGATGGAGAGGGCCGACGGCCTTTCTCCAACATAAACCTTTCTTCGGAACTGTCGAAAAACTCTGCGTGCAACCGCACGGCTGCGCAAGATTCGCAGTGCTCGAGGAGTCGCGGCGAGAGTGGGCAAGACGGTAAAAAAAGGAGGTGAAGTCAGAGGGAAGGCATAAACAGGAGGGTACGCAGACGCGCCAAGGAAATTTATCGTCGAAGAATTCGCAGTCATAACACGGGGCTTAGCACGACGCAAAGTCGACGAGGTTCTTCCACAACGACGACGACGGCGAGAAGTATCTAAAGTTAGACCCTCGTCTCGTCTGGACGCGAAGCTTGCCTCGACGCCGACGACGGTCCAGCTCGTAATAGTGTGCGCATGCATGCGTGCAAAAGAAGAAGAGAGGCGGGGGAAGGAAGGGAAACGAGAGATATGATGCATTCGCTCGCGTACTTACGCACACACGGAAGTCGGATGTAGAAAAGGGCCATAACAAACTGACGGGGCGGGTTTTAATCGACGGCTCTTCATCTGGCGAGATCGGCTAATTAAGAGGAATGCGCGGCAACAAAGTAACGAAACCGCCTCCAGCGGTCCGTGCCCGTTTGATCGATCGCGCCGATCCTGACGCAGTGGAAGAGTGGAACATCGAGGATTCCGCTGACGTCGACGGGGCGTGATTCTTCTTCCTCTGCCCTGCGCCGCCGGTGGAGAAGACGAGAAGGCGGGGCCAGGTATGCGGGAAGTAATAAGTTGCCGTAAATAAAATCGGCTCCTTGCATGATGCCGCCGCGCCGCCAATAATTGATCCTTCCTAACGACTATCGGCTCTCAGCTGACGTGATAAGTGACTCTGATTCGGAATGGACGATGGACGCGGGACGACGCGGATGACCGATTCGAGAGCGCGCGGCGTTACTTGTACTCCGTCGATGACTGAGTAATTAGTCTGACAAACGACTGAAAAGTGTCCGTGGATAAACGTTAATCAGCTGAAGGATTTCTACTCTTTCCTTTGCGCCTTTGTGGTATGCAGTAGGAACCGCTGTACATCTATGTTTCATGTTCAGTGAACGTTACGAACGAGCCGCGTCTAATGCGTATTAGTAGCATCGAGATTAACCGTCAGCACACTCTCCAGCAAAGATAGTGATTAATAATCGAGGCGTAAGGTTCGATATTCGTTTAACGACGGCTGAAACAAACGAACTGCTGTCCAATGGGAGGTATGGCTACGTATTACCAACGCGTACGCTCGATTCAAAGGGGACTGCGTGAACGATGTAACGAGGAACGCGACAACCGGTTTCGAGGAAAGGCTCACATGGCGTTAATAAGGCTTGCCGTTATACATATTTAATGGGATATAAGTAAATCATCTTGCAAGAACCGCAACGTAATAACCGTTCGCCGACGTTACTTAATTGAAACGGACATCTTCTATTATTATTATCGTTGGGAGCTACGCCACCGCGACCGTAGTATGTATATCGACAGCAAGTAAGAATGTACAGAATGAAGGCAGGGATCTTTCGCGGGGAGGGCATGGACACTCGGATCTTACACACACCGTGTACCGGCAGCATTAAGAGTCCGCGTCGCCAGTCGGCACCGTGAAAGCGAGAAACCGAAAGAACGGTTTAAGTGAAAGACGCGGCACGCAGTGGTCGATATTACTGTAAGGACTAGGAGGAACAACGTCGAGTAGAAGGTAGGGAGGTGGATGGCCATTCGCAGACGCTGATGCCCGCCGGATCGTAATACTCGTGAAATAGTATCCTTCTTTCTTCCTTCCGTCCCACGGCAACGAGGCATAAAGGGTAGCCGGCATAAAGGCGACGCAGCAGTAAAACGTGACACTTGAGGATTTTATCCCGTGGCCCCCCGAGCGCGTACGTACATCCACCACCTACCACATGGCACAGGCAAAGAGAAAGGGGAAAGGGGAAAGGGGAAAGGGGAGAGAGGAGAGAGGAAAGAGGAAAGAGGAATGAGGAAAGAAGAAAGGGGGAGAAGGCGAGAGAAAGAGAAATGCGGGTGTATATGGTGTAGGCGTTTCGCTTTTCGCTGCGTTTATATCCGTGTGAGCGTGTGCAAAGTATATCTGTGTGCAGTGCGCGTATGTACGTACGGCCGATAGGCGATGCGCCATTTGCCGATGACTGCATGCGCCTTCTTTATGCCTTTATGCCTTTACTGCGCCGGTAAGACGTATCGCGATCATGAACATAAAATCGCACACCAACGGAGAACCGAGGCTCCATGGATGAGCCAGCCAAAACTCCCCCAACGCGCTTTCTCTACTCAAACCTCCCCTGTTACTCGCATCCTCCTTACTGGCCTCTAATGCTGCTCCGGCAATACGTATGACGCATTGCTCGCGATCCTTTGCTTCCACCGTGTAGTGGTAAGTAAAGTTCGAATGGCTAACATTTCTTCACTGTCCAGATAAAGCTTCCGCGAACCCAATGTTTGTGGGAATGTTGGTAATTATAAGGTTGCGTTATGGGTACGTATTGTTGTAACAAATGTGCTCGGTTAGCGATTCCGACGTTTCGGATGGCCATGCCAGCGCAACAGATTAAAATCAACGACGTCAGGTGCATTGGTTCATTCATACGGTTCGATTCGTATTCGGTTCAATTATTTTCTATGGACTGACGCGTAGAGCGCGATTTGGGACATCACGGTCGATCGGACCCCTAGTCTCGGGGACAAATCCATATTGTAACCGATGCAGCGGGCGACGTATCGGCTTCTGCACATGGATAAATCTGTTGTCCTGAGACTTGCTCCACTTAGGCCGTCGTCCGAGAATACACCGCGTCCCGAAAAAGACCTGTCGATCTTCGTAAGAGGATACTGCAAGCCGGAATGCATTTCCCGGATGAACGTAGGGACGGCTGTCACATCAAGGATTCCGGAGTGACGCTCGCCGCAGCCATTTGACTGGTACTTCCTGGTTCGGCGAGATGAGGAAACTCATGTCGACACGTGGCGCACTCGCGCTCGACCTATTTCCTATTATTAAGACACCACCGAAGGCCCCGATATTTTCCGACCACTTTCATCTCTTTTTCTCCGCGCTCGTCGAGAGGAAGTGGATTTAAGCGAAGCGTGACAAGAACAACGTGGGAATCCGTGCTGCCAGCTTCTTTCCTTCCGTCCTTCTCTTCTTTCATCTCTCTCATTCGCTTTTGGACCGTTCCAAGGAAAATTAAGTTCCATCGTTTCAGTCGAGCCTTGCCCATAATTAAAGGGCACCGACGCTACTAATTCGTTCGTTCTTATTCGCGTCTTTTCAAGAGGCACGTGGTCGAAGGAAGAGATCACGCTCGAGATAGTATAGGAATGTATTATTTGATTTAAGTGAATTACCGCCGCCATTCCTTCCGGCTCGCTTCGTCCGCGGACATCTAGTGGGACATTTGTCGCCATCTGACTTTTCGGGCCAAGCATAATTGACGCGCATTCTCGCGAAACGAATATTCCATCAAAATTGCCATTTGTTCGGTCCCACGTTTTAATTCCGATAGTTCGAGGAAAGGGGAAATTACGTCTTACCCCGTCGACCCGGACGGACTCTTGATATTAGAGTAGATATTTCATGATTACCATGCCATGCATATTTATAACGCAAGATTAAATTGCGCGAATGCTTCAAGAATCGTCATCTTCTCAATGCCATCGGTGGCAGGTCTAAATTGTACGAAATCAAAGAGACCGAACATTTATCATATGAACGCGAACGGATCGCGCCAACATGTATTGACCACCGCACGGCGGGATACGGAAGATTTGGATGCATGTCAGTTCGATAGAACAGACCGAACCCTCTTTGTAAAAATTGCGCGCCCGCAACAGGTTGCCCGTACGTACTTGCCCATCTAACTATATACACGCATATATTTATATTGATGTGTGTTTGTGCGTGTGTGTGTGTGTGGCATGTACACATTGGGCGTACGTGTACATATATGCAAAAGGACTAGCCCATTTATGTCGGCCATGTACCCTCCCCCCGTGATATGTGATATGTTCACATATAACCGTGGAAGTACATAAATGCAGGCGTATTTAACGCAACCTTTCACGGTCCGCGCGGCTTCTCGACGACGCGAAGTCGTCGCTACCTTTATCGCCAATAATGGACGATGATGGCACTTGGCCCCGCTGACAATGGCGCGCCGCGTTTTAAGCGTTCTTAACAAATTCGAATAAAACTTGAATTACGATTCATGAAACGTTTATGGCCCGGCAAACGGCTGTTTCTTGCATCGTGAAGCCGCGATCGCTCCCACGTACGGCAGGTCTGAATATATTCGCTCCGCGGATTTCCTCGATATGCGAATATTACTTTGATAGAACGACCCTGACGAATATAGTTTGTCAGGTGTAACGAGCGCCGTGAATCGGACCGAATAGGCGTCAAATGAGCTCTGTCGTGCTTTTTGCCGACTGCCCAACGCGGAACAACGTGTGCTACTTTGTTTCCTCTTTTTAGTCAAGCTGTATTGCGCAATAATCACGTCCGACGTGCAATCTTTGAAAGAATGATATTAACGAGTTGAACGATTAGCCAAGAAAAAGGAATCCGAGCAAAGATAGTTTTTTTTCCCAACGATGTAAAGTGCTTTCAATTAGTCATGAAAAGGCGCGCAAACAACAGTCGTCATCACTGTCTATAAATTATCGGGCGCGAACAAACACGAGCATAAAGAAACACTTGGAGGAGTTTCATACCGTCTTATTTAACTCGTACTTCGCGCTGCTGGAACAAAGATCGCCCCGTTCGGCTCCGGTTTTCTCTCGTCTCTGGAGATCCTCCTGAAAAGACAAAGAGAGCAGAGATGAAGTAAGTGGAAGATCGTGAAGAACACAAGTCACTGAAAGACAAAGAGCGGGGAAAAAGAAAAATGGAAGTTCCTCAGGAGTACCAGTCAGCGATGATGATGCATTTTTCCTAACGTGGGAAGGGAATGAAGACGGGCATCACGAGAGGAAAGAAAAATTTGGACGGCCCTTTTATAATTAAGGGTCGCTGCCCACTGGGCGGTTGCATAAACTTCAGGACGTTATTTACGTTGTGCACTTTTAAAGGGGCTAGTCCTCGAAGTTTCACGATGAAGCTTCTGTCATTCTCTGTGTTTCTAAATTGGATTCTAATGACAATAACTAAATCGCAAGCTGCTCAAATTAGAAAACCGCATTTTTTTTTATGCTACTCGACGAACTCGTTTCTCGCGTTTTCTGCGAACGAACATTGATTAATGAAAACATATGAACCTCTTTTTGGACGCCGACCGATTTTCCGAATTCATTAACCGATTTTCTCAATGAATAAGTTCGTGTCCATTTCCGAAAGTTCGATCTGGAAGTGAAACGTTCTCCTTGTTAGTCAAACGGGAAAAAAGGGCCGATTCTGGGAATAAAAAAGAGGCGCGGCACGGAGTAAGATTGTGAGAGGATGGAAAGGACATACCTCCGGTTCCTTTCCTTTCCTTCTTTTTTTTTCTTTTTTTTTTTTATCAGACATGCGATTCACGTTTCTCGCCTCAGGCACCCCCGATTCAATCTAGAGGAGGTCGAAGGGTGAATTCTGGAAGGACCAAGGACCCGTGTGCGTCCTGCGTGCCTGCATGCATGTCAGTGTGCGCGTGTGTCGAGAGCTGAGAAAGAGGAAGGCGCGAGGTGTGTCCGTCGAGAAGAGAAGGCAAGAGAGAAGGAGCGAGGGAGGGAGAAGGAGGAGGAGGAGGAGGAGGAGAAGGTGTCGAGAGGGTGAGGGTCAAACTTCTCGAGCTGGGAAGGCTTTATGACCAAAGTTGATGGTGAAATGCACGGATGGACGAGCAAAATGTTCACGTGACATTCTTGCTCACCCCGCCCCCTCTACGGGCCCGTGTGCCCTGCAGCCCCGCACCCCTTCGTTCTTCACTTTTCTGCTCACCGACAACCGCCCTCAGCCAACTACGGCCGCTCATATCCGGCCGTGGTTCTTCTTGAGCACCAGCTGGGAGCCAGAATCTCACTCTCGTAATCTCATTCACAAGTACCGTCCCAAGCATAGTGGCCTCACCGTTCGGCCGGATTCGACGGTGATTCGAGCGTAAGAAATCGGAGCTGCTCGAAAGAAGCTCGAAAAGGCACGGGGGAAAGTTCATCGTTCGAAGATTCGCTCGAAACGTTCGGGATGACAATTTCGTTTACAATATTCTTCCGTCTCCCCCTGATTTATGCCCTCGTGCGTTCGAACAGGGCCTCGATTCACGGCTCCTCGATCTTTAATTCGACACGCAGTCGTCGTTATTCTACATTGGCGGATGTGCGCCGGTCGCCGGAGGAAATATTATCTGCACGTAGGCGTTGACGACAGATGGTCATTTCCGTCGTCATTTCCATATATTTCGTCTTCAATGCGTTTCACGAAAGACTCAATTTCCTGAATTAATTTGGCAGTACAAGAAATCTGTACACGTATCGTTGTCTGCCAGCAGAGAAAGAAACGTTTCTTGTCGATGAGAAAAAAAAAGCCGTAGGTAGCACCGCTCATTTTATTTCAGGTAACAATAAGACAGATAACGTGGAAGCGTATCGCGAGACGACCGAGACGCGGGAAAAAGCTGGGTGGACGGCGTCAATTGAGGACTATAAAGGAGGAGGTGATAGCAGTGGGAGAAAGTTGTTGGCCAGGAAAGGAAAAGCACCCGGTGACACGATACGTCGCCTTATTATCGCCAGTTTTTTCCCCTTCAGCGGTGTGCAGGCGCTGATTATTACAAGAGACGCGCGAAAGGAGAACAAAGCGAGGGGAGGGGACGAGAAGAAGAAGCATACGTACGTGTGAATGAAACGGCACACTCGCGCGGCGTATAGTGCGCGTCCGCGACATAAGAAGTGCGCAAAATGAATGACACCGAGGGCAACATGTGCATCGTTTAAATTCGCATCTGGCCGGATCGAGTGGCGAATAACTACACCACTTCGCCGGCGATCCACATGACTTTTCTCCCCCGCCATGCCTGACGATACGAGCCTCTGACAATGAGACGCCGACAGGTCGTGCAGCGAAGTTAATACCCGAGCGATTACCGAACGCAGGCCGTCGCGCGGTTAAGAAGAGAATTGAGCTTAATTTTGGGTAATTCATTATTACACAAGTTTCTTCATTGTCTGTGGTAGCGGGTTAACGGGGTAAGTTTCTTGGTAGGTTTCATTTTCTCGTCGGAGAAGGACTAGCCACGACAGGCGGATGAAGTTCTACGGAATTTCATAATGCCGAGACATGGAACAATGACGACAGCGGACAGAGAGGAAAACGAGGCGACGCGAGGCGAGGGGTGAAACGATCGCGACGTAATGTTGATTGAATGAAGGGCCGCGGCGGGAAAATGGCCGGCGAGCAGGGCAAATGCCCGGAACCGAGAACGTTGCGTCGGGCAACGTCGATTAGCGCAACTTCTACGCTGCACGCTCTGCTTTATTTGTTTCACGTTTATCTGTTTGGGCAGGCCGATAAAAGCGCATCGACACGGCGATTCGCGTGCGGATGCCCTTTGACAATGCCAGTCAAATGAAGCGTAAATTGTCGCCAGTGCTCTCCCTCCCCCGACTGGCGCGCGGCGTGCTCGAAGAGACGATAGCGCGCGTTGTGCCGTCAACGCCGACATCCACGGCTTACGGAAATTGTTACTTATTCGCTGCAATCGCGCGTTCTCGCCCTACGACGCGCCAACAGATATACTTTTCAATATATATTCCACACGACACGATGGCCGCCGCGCGAAACTGAAAGTTACGTGGAACGTAACGAGTGACGCGACGATAAGGATTCATCAACAAATCTAGTAGAGCAGGTGGAGTCTGCTAGGTCATATCTGCTGAATTGGTCCAACATCGACAAAGAGTGTTTTCACGGTCTCGAACTTGACCGCCCGTCGTGTCTGTAATTTTTCACGCTCTTATCGATCACGGGAATAAATCTGGAGCAGAATCTTGATATTACTTTCAAGGATACCGCGACCGTGCCATTGTCGCGTGGAGAGTACACCTACTTGTGCATACATATATGGAAGTCAGATGTCATACATATATGCATGATCCGTGCACATACTTAACGCTCGTGTCCACAGAGACGCGTTGCAGGGCATATATACCGGTAGCAGTCGGTACAGCGTATGGCCGATCTTCGTAGATGACGTCGCGTCGGCTTAGAAATTGCCAAACTTGTTAGGCGAAAGCTCGTTCAAGAGGTCGAACGGTAAGAGCGATGGTGGCTAAGGGTCGTGAAGGCGAAAGGGTTTACAAGATCATCGAACGAGAAGTGGAGGAGAGAAAAGGAAGGCAATCTCTTCCTTTGAAAAGGTGTGCTCTAGTAACCACGCGAGTGGCAAATTGAATGAGTCGTTCGAATAAAAGACCGAGGAAGGGTAGAATGAGCATCTATTTATAATTATCGCGCGGCTATCGGGCGGCAGAATTATTCACCTCGTTCGGTGAAAATATGAACTTTCTTTTGCATCACCTCTGACCTCCTCCAGTGGGCGACGGGCGCGATAAGTAGTCTCCCGCTTTCTCACGATAAAGAAACTTGAATCATCGCCACTCTGTTACACGGATCATCGGTTACAAAAATATTCGTTCAATAGGCATTCTATAGTTAAGGCCGGGTGATTAACATAGGTTGTTCAGGAGGTTTTAATCGAGTCAAGAACGTAGTTTTGTTTGTAACACAAAAACCTACTAATCGTCTTCCAATTTATTTATGCAGTAAAATGCTGCTTAGCAGTGCAAAATTCGCACCTGCTTAAATGACGTGGCGAAAAATGTGTTAAGTGCGTTTGTTCGCTGATGCTCTGTGACGATGTTTAGTTTGAAATGACGTAGGAATTTGTGAGATACCTTGCGAAACACCCTCTACACGGAAACGAAATTAGAAACTCGACCGCGGAAGAGAAGCCTCAATAGCATTTAGCGCGAGGCTTTAATTAACGTAAAACCGTGGCCCCGCTGCGACGATTGCCAGTCACCTCTGACGTCTGCGATGGGACGAGAGCGAGTCGGGGGTAATCGAGAGGGCGAAGAGTGCTGTTGTAGGGGCGGAAGGAACGGGAAGGGGGAGGAGGAAAGAGAGAAGCAGGGGTCGCCGGGAAAAACAAATTCATCGAGCCACTTGAAAGCCGTGATTTCTTGAAGAACGTTCTTCGCCGCCCGTAATAGCGATTCCCATTGTTGTTTTCACTGCGTCGCGCCGCGCCGCGCCGCGGCCTTTCGTTTTCCTTCCACCTCGCTGATCAACGACAGACAGAAATCATATTACGAAATCGTAAAGAGAAAAGACCGCGAGAGGGTACACCTGCTGACAGAAAAACAAGTATGTACATACGTCGAGAAGTTCTGACTGAATGAAGCAGAATGATTAGAACTCTTTCCCGCACGACGACTTTCAGGCGAGGATAGCGTCAGACTAACGAGGGTAAATACTTGTTTGCGGATGCAAAAGAGAAAAGTTGGCGAAGGCCGATACATTCGCATCAGCGTCGCATTCGCGGAGTCCGAGCGAAGCTGCGTAATGGATTTCTTCCATTTGCTCGCGCCCCCGAGACTCATCATACCACTGCGAATTTACACGCGAACGGTGCCCCTTGACGCGCTCGTGCGTGCACATAAATGGAAAGGTCCTCCTACGTACATGAACGGCGGATACGTGTAGTCTACGCAATGGCATGAAGAGCCGGGGAAAGACCGGGAAGAAAACTACCACGGGTCGTTTCCGCACCTCGAAGAGGGGTCGACGCGGCGATCCTACGTTATGGGGTCGTCGTGTTCCTAGCTCTCTTACCCTTATTCCACCTTATGACTTTATCCAATAGCCATGAATTTTCCCTCTCCAACTCGCCGAGACTGTTCAGCAAATTTCCGAGTTTATATGCTTCCGTGGGAGAATGAAAATTGTTTAAGGAAATGCACGTACGCTACACGTGCCGACACACGTTTCCCATGGAAACGTGCGAACGATTCGTCGTCGGGGAATACTTTATCCGTTAATCGTGGGCTGTGTAATGTGGGCCTGGTTCGACGGTGGGTATATTGAATTTCTTAACTTTTCTCTTCACCGCAATCTTCACCGCACACCACTCCGCCCCTTCGATATCGTAATGCCAAACGGCGCGCGATGAAACGCTATGAAGCTACGCGGTGGCAGAATTTTATATTAGAAAAAAAGAAAAGCAGAAAGGAAAGGAGGAATTAGAATTTGCCATCGCTGCGGGTGAAACGGACCGTCATTTCTACTCGACTTCATATTTCCCGTGCAATGTCGCATAAATTCCGCAAGTATTTAAATGCACTGGTCACGATACAAACGGAATTGCAAACGTCGTATTGCGCCCTTTATATTAAATACCGACTGCGTGCAACAGAAATTTCAAAGGGTGGCCTCCTGCATGCTAAGAAGGTAAGCCTCCCCACAGTCTCCGGTTGCTCAGGACGTTTCGGGCTTTTCCTTGCCGTTTCGCCGTTTCTTTTCAAGTCCCGCTGCTGCCCTTCTCATAACTTCGTCTAACCGACGAGCCCATAAATTTCCGACAACGACGCATAAATCAGCCGCGCGTGCCCGAACGCGAACGCGAACGCGCCTTCGTACGCAGGTACGTGACGAAACGATCAGAATTCAAGACGCCCGCACCGGAGGGGCGGTGGCCTACGACCAGCGAGAATACAGAGTAAACAGGGTAATCTTGTAAGGCGTCTCGCGCCTTAACGCCAGAAAATGCCGTGGGGTGGGACGTCGCCTCCGACAACCGATACCGCCCGTACTAAAGTCGTTATTCTCACGTATTCAAATACGAGTACAAATGTCGTCTTACGGAAGCGGCAACGGTTAATGTTTGCCGAGTAAGAAGCCAGACGTGACATTGGCATGACGAAAGTCTAACTTCTTTGGCCCGCGATGCGTCGAATAATCCATCAAATTGCGAAACGACACGGTTTCAGACGCCGCGCGCCGCCCGTCGCGGGGTGAGAGAACAGAAGGGACAAACTCGGCGGGAAAGGTGCGTTTCTGATCGGCCGCCGTGTGCTGAGCGCGTCTATAGGGTGTCTCAAATCGCCTCATCTGCCAACTGATGGCTGGTACTTGGAAAGGACTCTCGAAATGATCGATGGCCGGCCGATATTGGTAGCGACATATGGAGTAGCACATCCGCCAGCTTGGCTGCTGGCGCGCTTGCTACCCCGTAATGGCTGCAGAAAAGAGGGATAAGGGGAAAGCAAAACGGGCTGGCCGTCGCGTCGTCGAGGTAGTCTTTTCCACGCGCGCGAAACGTCACGCCTCCGCCCGGCACTCCAATGCACTTGTACCCTATAATGAGTAAGGGAGAGCAAAGAGCAATGAGACAGCGCAAACGTGCTGTTGCAGCGACAAGTTGGAAATGAAAGTTGAGTTTCTCTACATGAAAAAATCGTAGCAATTAATAATGAGACTACTTTCGGTTAAGACGCTTCCACTCGACGAGCGGTGAAAATGATTTCTTGCCTGATGCGTTTCTGCGAGCGCGAGCGGCGACGTTCCTGTTTCCGCGAGATTCCTGGACATATCGATTGAGCGCCGACGACGCCCTTCGTCCTAGGCAACTGGGAAAGGAAGGTCTCGTCTAAATCGTTGGGGAATAAAATAACGAAGGTGGCCACGTTTTCCCGGCTCGACCCGTTTAATCAGTTATTTCTCGAGTCGGTCCCTCCTTTCCTGATATCGTGCCGAGACGATTCTTGTTGAAAAATTTATCCACCCACCGCTCCGACAGTTAACCGGGCTCGCAGTGCTCGACTCCGCCAGCCCCTGCGACGCCCTTTCTTCCCACCACCCTCCGGATCGGGTGCGGGGAAGGTAAGTAGGTCGGCGCTGCATGGGCGGAAAAGGGCTGCGAGCTGGTGGGAGGTGGGGGCGCTCGCGTTGGAGGGGTGGTCGAAGTGGCGAGGTTAACCAGGGCGTGGTGGAGGCCTTAATTCCGGCCAGGAAAACAGTAGCGTTTACGTACTGTCGGGAAAGCGGCTGAATGCGTCGACCGAGAGAAGAGATATTAATCTCTCGGGCGCCGCGCCTCTTTTGCTCCAGATATTCTGATTCGAATTGCTAACAAGGAGAACGTCTCACTACTCGATCGAATCCTCCAGAGTGAGTGATACTTTTCACATTCAACTAAATTTCTTGATGAATAAGACCCACAGAACCGGGGAGAGTGGCAACAATATGCTGGGGTCCATTTGTCAAAGTTCGATCTCGACGCGGGGACGTTCTTCTTGTAAGGCAATTCTTTGCATCGATCCGCGTTATGCGTTCCTACACTCTAGGCTTTTTCTGAAATTGATTTCCCCGCGAACTGGAGGAAATGAAAAAGGTATGAAATAGGTGTAGGAAACAAATGGATGTCAAAAGGAAATGGCGCAGCCTCGTCAAGTTTAATTCGGGCGACGCGCAATTTCGCTCGTGATTGGGATCGAACGAGAGAGGAATCCTAGCGACAGGATGTGCGATTGACTTCATTAGACGGCCAGAAAATGAAAAACTCTGTCATTATCTCACCCTATCCACCGCTCTGCCATTGGTGTCGTCGTACGTCTTGGCGACATCTGTCACGAGACGCCCTGTCGAGACGATTTGACACGTCGCCGTCGCGTCGTGCGTCGATGGGAAATTTCGAAGCGAAAGATGATATATTAGCCCTTTGCTTAAGTTTCGGACACTGGATGTATCGGAACATGATGATAATACTGTCAACAGTTGGATGCCTCGGACCCCAGACGTACGTGTTTCAGGCTCCCCTCAAAATTGGGACATGAAAATGAAAATCGTACGTTACACTTTGTCGCAGTTGAGGCTTTGCGGGCTTGTATTGATTGCGATTGCAGTATGATACTCGAAATTAATAGTGACAATATACTTATCGCGCCTATTAGCACGAAGCGTGACCGTAATAATAGTGCTCGCGTAACGTACTGTTTCCCTCAGAATCTTGTCATAATTGGTGGACGGAAATATAACAAATGGAGAAGCGCGTGCGCGACGGAAACAGAGATGTTTATCGCAAATAGAGCCCTTCGATTGATTCGAGCAAACATTTGCCAGCGCGAAATGAAAAGGGTCTGGGGTCAGAGGACAAACAGAGAGTCTAATCGAACGTATCGACGCGCGACGGCTCGACAGTGCCGATCGGGAGGAGCATCGAGGAGCGAGCGTGCAAGATCTGCGGAACACAGGAACCCCTTCATCTTTCACTTCAACCCCCCGGCCGACTCGTTTGGGACGCACTCGCTGTCAGACAACGAGAAACGAGGATGGCTTATGAGGACGGGCCGTGGCACGTCGAATTCTTCATTCGTTAGGCGCGGAGGCTGTAATTGACGTGGCCGAATAATGGAGTAAAACTCGGTGGATGGGCAGGGCACAAAGGGCGCACCGCGCATCGGTTAGAAGAGCCCGTCGAGAGGACCGCAACTGAGGGGGATGAGAGGGGTTGTGTTGGTCTTGGAGCAGAGGGTGCCTCGCGGAAGGGTGGAGGCGAACGGTCAGAGCAAAGTTCCTTCCGATCGAAAGGGAGACAGAGCGTTTTTATCCCGTTTCCAGCCCCTCTTCTACTATCTGATCAGGAAGGCCTCTCACGACTCGAGTGATTTATTCCCTCCATTTCTGGGGATTATTTTATATATCTAGCTCCGTCCCCGACCTCTCGCCTCCCGGAACAGTCACCCGCACTTTATTTACCCTTCTCAGCGTCCTCGTCCTTCTTCGTCTTCCTCCACGGCTCCACGGCTTGTCCCATGCGTTTCTCTTTTATTGCGAACAATGTCAACGCGACATCGTGGCCGACGCAACTTTTTGCCGACAATTCAGTTGATCTGCTCCGCAGACGACACAGCCGACGAACTTGAGGAGCACTGTGTTTCGCGTATTCCTTCGCGTTCGCGCTAAAACGTCCGTCGAATCCTTTTTTCCTTTCTTAGCAGCAACTTCCGGTTCGTTCTCAGTTTTATACGACAGAATCGGGCGGCGATTTTTCGCCGAAAGGCTACGAGTGCCACGACAGCGCCATAAGTTCTGAGATTTGAGAGATACCGTCGGCTACAGTAAATCACCGGCGATCATTCACGAGATTCCGCGGGATAAGACGGGCCGAACGTATTTTCTCTGCCAACTTCTCCGCCTTTTTTTCCCCGTCCCTACGGTGCTGCCTACTCCGTCTCCTCCTCCCGGACCGGAGGATCCCGTGGAAATGTCCACTCGCCGAGAATTCCATTAACGAAGGGAAAATAAACTGTCCCATGCCATGGAACCGCCTTGTCGCGGCGGCGGCGGCGGCGCCCGCGCTTTTCAGCCAACCATTTTCTGCCGCCACGCGCGAGAAAGGAAATTAGCGATGTCGTTGCCGAACAAGACAATAAACCATTGCCGAGGGAGGACGGAGGAGAACCGTGCCGGTAATTATGGCCAAGTACTACTCAAGTTATTGCGAACATTGTCGTAAGAGCAGCCGACGATAGCGTGCCTCTTGCGGGTTTCACTTCTATTAATCGCCCTAGCCTAGGAGGTCTCTCCTTTCGGAGCAATGAAACAGCATGGAGCTGTACCTTATTGCCAATATTATAAAGATCGTTGTTCGTAATGTCGCGAAATTCTTGTAAAGGCGGACGTGGTAATATTGTGAGCGCACGCTTTCGTAATTACCTAGCAGCGGCTTTACGCGTAGATTAGGTCACGCCGAGTGAGCTTATCTTTGTATAATTCCGATGCTGCTCTCTCGGACTCTGTAAACAATTGCACCAACTGCATAGCGTAAACACGTACTTTATTGTTTGCGACGAGAGTCCAATCGGAATGCATTGGAAGGGCACAAGTAGTACAAGGCTGCATGTGCATTCTTTACTTGATCGAGTCGACTACGTGTACTGAATTAAGACGAAATCCAGAGGAATCATTCTTTCCTCGGTTGCATCGGATTATCGTTCATCCACTTTCACAGGCGTTACCGACGGGCGACGCTCCAATGTCCATAAATCACGCGGCGCAAAAAGGCCTGCAAATACCGTAACAGCCGTCGCGTCGGCGGCGTCGCTACGAGTGCGCGGATGAGCGTTTTCAAAAATCACCGAGAGACGACAGCGATAAACGGAATGAACGTTGACTGGTTAGGTTCTCATCGAACTGATTTACAAAATATTCAAGCAACCGTACTAACGGGATAATAATCGAGAGCCGATATCGAACGACCCTCCTCGGTGACTGGAGGGCTAAATCACTCCGGAGTGAAGTTATCGCAAACCTGTTACACTCGAGATTCCCGACTGTTGGTCGTCGGTGTGCGCGAATATGTAGACGTGGGCGCGCGTTCATCGTCTCTCGCCAGTGGTAGGCGTTTGGGTCTCAAGCGAAAAAGAGGGCGAATCGCAACAAATCACTCGATATCTGAGAAGCCACGCGCCACATCGAAGGAGCCGTGGCCGTGGCGGAGTCTATGGTGTACTAGAGGCCGAGAGCGCCCATCGTGCGAAGCTACCCGAGAGAGCGAGGGAGTGCGGAGGGTGCTACCGGTGTGGCAAGAACTTTTCTTATTTACGAGCGAGCTTATTTCCGCGGGCTATTGCATATGGATATCGAGCCCGATACCGCCGCGGATGCGAGCGCCGGGACGCGAGCGCCGGGACGCGAGCGTGGGGAAGCGGGCAAGGCGACTGTAACTTTAATGGCAACTTGCAAACCCCTTCCGACTCACTGGTCGAACCGATTTTTCACGGGGCCGAAGAGATTACGCGCCTCCCTCATTTCCGTCCCGCCGGAGAATCGTTTGTCTCGCACGGATCCTTCCACTCTCCCTCATTCTTCCCTCGCCACTCGTCCCGTTGCTCTTCTCCTCCTGCACCCCTTCCCATCCTTCTTTCGCTTCCCTTTATAGCGTTACAGTTTCGTCGACAAAGTTCACGCGAGATTTTTTCCGCAATTTGCGTGAAATATTTTATGAGGTGAACGCGAGATTGAAGTGATAATAAAGTATCCGTGTCGTAAACGGACTCGGCGCGCGGTTTTCTACTTTCGACGGGGGCAAAGAACAAGAATTGCACTTTGCGCGACAACTTTGCACCAACTATTTCCATCAACCGAGCGATACAATTTTTTGTTATTACAGAAAAGATTACCCTGTTCGTTTGCGACGCGTACAAATTTTCGCGGCTCTGTGCCGTTAGAAAACGGTGGAAGGGTCGGCGAGAAAAATACCCTGAAATATCTTGACGTCGAGACACGTAGCTAAAAGGCAGCGAGCAAAACACATCGTTCAGACGTCGAAATTATGGAGCTGGGAATTTTGGAAAATAATCCTGCAATCTCTGAGGTACTTTTGCGCGCTGACGGAAACGTGACAACGAGACACGACCGCTTCGAACGGCCTAGCCCGATGCACATCGCCTAAGAATAGTGTTTCCCAAATTTTCCAGCAACGTTTCGCGGTGCCCACCGATGCCGACAGAGAAATTTCTACGGCAACAGTGCGCGCTGCTCGCTGCTTAAGGCACCGTCAAACCGCCTCACAGTATGTACTCTTATTTTTACGACCGAGACTTCCGTCGTAACCATGAAAACTTTGTGCTCTCTCTCTCTCTCTCTTCTCAGTCCGAAAGTCATCCAATAAAGTTGCCGGCAGCGCGCTTTAAGACAGTTTTCACGGCGGTAAACTCGGCGAGCGCACGCGCGCGATCTCTGCCCGGGAAATTGTGTTTAAGAGAATTAATTCCGCGAAGCGATATTTTCGCGACGAGTTAAATCGCCGTGAAAACGCGCTCGTTAACGGAACGCAAAACCGTCGCGGTACACGGCTCCCAGAGCACGGGCTTATTTTGGAAATTTAATCCGACGCCCCGTTCCTGATTAGAAAGGACCTCTGGCACGGATGTCTGATAGAAATCCGAGGAGCGCCGGAGTCTGAGGTTGCTCCGGGGCTGATTAGGGTTTGCCGAAGTTCGAGCAAAACGTCTCCTCATCATCATCCTCCTCGTCGTAGTCGGGCAAGTCAGTCCAAGTTGTCCGCCGTCGTTAATCGCGAGCCGGGCGACTTCCTGGCAAAGACATCATTATGAGTTCGTCCATTTCTAATTATGTCGACTTCCTTGAAAGAGCTCGCGCGAAGGGCAGGAATGGCAGGATACGCAGCGAGGAGGCGAGTAACTGAGGCACGCGATTAAAGCTGAGAGAGAAATTATCACCTTCACAAAATTAGAAGCCACGAAGGTGGCCATTGACGGCATGAAAGGAAAATGAAAAGGCGCGGAGGGATGAAATCGCAACGGCGCGGGCGTGGAAAGTTACGAGCTGCGGTGTGGTAAGAAAGTCGTCATACATTGCACGTGGCTATCAAACGGGAAAGTATCTAAAATGACGTCCTTACCTTCGCCGACTCTATGCATCACTCTGCTTATCATTAATCTTATCGAATCGATGACTCTCAATCTTTTTGCACTGCGTCTTGTACCGGTAAGTGGACATATTGGTAGGCCGAGTTAATTATGGTTTCGAACGACAGATAGATTTGTCTCGTCAATCAGAAAATATATTTTGAACGAACGCTTTTCTTCTTAATCCAGCATTTGCGTTAAGCCAGTGCATGCGGCGCTATAAGATTGGGCAACGTATATTTGTACGAAGTTTATCACGTATACTAATTCGCCGTCCGAAATGTAAACAGCCGCCGTCCGCGGAATTATAATGTTTTCGCGAGATAACGAGCGTACATTGCCCGAATGAGATTAACTGCCGACAAAGACTGAAGTTCATCATAATGCAGTTATTTCAACTTTTTTCTTTTACGCTGAACACTATTTGAAATTGCATTTCGCATGCAAATTATTTTGCTTGATGATAAGTTAGTTAAATGTCGACGGGGGGTAACTAATCACGTCCGCGGGCGAAAGAAAAATATTGTCCCAGTAATTAAACGAAGACACGGATTCGGCCGTATCGACGTCGGGGAATGATATGACTCCATAATATTTGCTACGAGAATGTTGAAACGGTTCGGCGACAAGAGTGAGACTCGGGAGATTAACGATATCAATTAACTTCTTCCACCAAGCGTTAAATGCGAAGTGTTGACGGATATCGAGGCCATTGCCTGTACTGTTTTGCTACTTTCCGAAGGATAGGATCGTGAGCAAATATTTTTACGTTGGCGTATGCAGATACCTACTCGAAGGCATCGTTAGCCGATACGGTCAAAGTTACTGTCGTCGTGCTTAGCGCCGAGGCAAGCCCACTTATTTATTTATTTATTGCCAACGCATGTCGAGAGCATCCCTCCCAGTTTCATTGGATCGGTAGCGAATCGATAACCACCATCGGGCGCGCTGGATACCAATGGGAAGATCACGGCATATAAAATATCCGCCGCATAACGCGTATAATATAGACAATTTATGATGTAATAAAATGTTCCGCCGAAGAGTTTGAAGAATTGTAGAATGTATGCGCGGAACTACGACCGGCTAAATGAATAAACCCGATAGGATCGCCGTAATACGGCAAATGAGTATTTTAGCGAAATTACTAGTTCCATTCCTGGATGAGCGTGGCGCGTCGACAGCCGGAACATCTGCCTGGGTAATCCGGCGTCATTGTTCGTTATTCGAGCAGACTTAAGTACGCCTGCACGCACCAAACTAATCCTATCGTCATTCAATGACGTGCGCGCGGACGCGAGCAGGTGTACTCTACAGAGTACGGAGCAACATCATGCAACGTTATTAAATTGGTTGGTTGTGAAATACGACTTTCCATATTAGTATTCGATCATTTCGAAGACAGGCGAAAGGACTGTATCATCCTAATAACGTCCGCAACTAATCAAGCTCCGTGTTTCAGTGGAGACGTTAACGATTTGTAGCTACGGAAACAATTAAGCTGCCGTTCGGGTCCGCTTTGGCCGACAAACGGGCGAGCCAGCACATCGCAGGTCCTCAACGACTTGCCGCTATCTCGCCCCGAAAACGGCGACGCGGTCATTATCGAAGCAAACGCGCTTTAATCTCGCTGCGCGTCGTTGATCCTCGTTGTTCAGGCACACTCCAGTCCGTTTACACACAGGGCCTAACCCCAGCGGCCCAGCCCCGTCCACTCACGTGTCGTCTGGAGGGATGCAAAGAGGTGGAGGTGACGAGAGAGGGGCAACGGTCAGAGGTGAGAGTCAGTGGAAAAGCGGCTTGCCCAACGCGCATATACGAGTGTAAGACTCTTAAATGGTTATTGGATTGAGACCCCGCACGAACGAGCAGAAACTTACTTGGCGATATCCTGTGACAGTAGGAGGGTGGTCCTCCGGAGAGAAGGCGAGGCTCTACGATGCGCGCATAGATGTCGGGGACGGGGACTAACCTATCGAACTAGCACTGCCGAATTCAGCGTGTGCCAGCCAATATACATTATCAGAGAATTCGAGTTTCACGGCATATAGCCATTTCAAAAATATTTCGCAACAACGAACGGTTGTACGGATATTCGTATGCGCAGGGCACAGAAGCGGCAGTAACGCCGGCAGTAACGCCTGTAGTAGCTGCCGCCTCTCGTCAGGTGGCCAAGTTTTCTTAACACTTTATCGCGCTCTATTGTGGCTCGAATCGTCGCCGCTACACTCTGTCCGTATGAAATATTTAACTCTTCCCCCGCAACGGGCCACTTAATTTGCACGAGTTTCTTCCATTACGTTCTCTCTTCCGCTCCGTTCCGCGCACGCGACTGCCCATTCAACCAGGTCGTTAAAACCAACTCGTGTGTTCTCTCGATCTTCCGTGTACATATTCCCCGACGAAAAGTAGTTGGCTCGTTTTCAGCCATTCTACCATACGCACAGACTACTACACTCTCTTCTTTTTCCTAGACCAGGTAGCAATTGAATAGTTTTAGAAGGGAAAAGTGGAAATTGATGGAGAGATTGAAATAAAATATGGCGGAAGTGACGCGAGCGTTTATCGTTCGTATAATAGCCGCGAAGATGTGACAAGATAAATTGAGTTACTTGGAAGAGCGTGATTGTTGTGTTTGTTCATGCGCACGCGTCCATTTAAAACGGCTCACAATCAGTGACATCACTCGATTATCTGACTGATTAATCGTGACTCTCTGGCCCGCCGATGACTCATCCGAACAATTATAAGCGTCTGCACTGCACAATGAGAACGTCGTCTGACGTTAGATGCGGTCAGGACGACTAACAAAGGAAGAGTGAGGAAGTGTCGGGAATCGATTTGGTTCTGCTTCAAATATGTCGTTATGCACTAAAATCTAGCTGTTTCGCAAAAATCTATATAACGATGAAATCATATAAAACGAGTCGTCCTCTAAAGTGCATTAGAAGCATGAGAAATTGAATCTCAGGGTGTGTAGATCAGTATAATTATATATAAGTATTGTTGAAACGTTTGCACGTCGCGTCGTCTGCGAAGAGGGGAAGAGGAAAAATCATGAGGATGCGAATATAGGAGATGCCGGTGTACGTGAGCTGCGTTATTTCCCCGTCGCGTCGGAGGTGGAAGGAGGACCGAACGGCAAGTCTTATGGTGATCGTTAGTCCACAGGCCTTCCGACTCTGCCTCCATCCTGGCTGCCCCGTTCGTGCCCGCTACCAGCCTTCTATTCACCCTCCCCTCGGCATCCGCCCGTGCACGCGGCAGTAGCAGCAACAACCTACCGTAGCAAACTGTTACCGATATTACCCCCGCACTTAGTTACCAATTTACTTGGCCCGGGACTAGTTGCGAAGCAGTTTCCACGACCCACGCACGTTTACATGTAAATCCGGATGTAAACCGAGGTCATACCCAGTTATTGCCTTGGCAATCCCTACCCCCGCTAGCCCCGGCTCCTCTACCCTCCGCTGGCAACCCTCTCAGTCCGCGGACTTGATCGTCTCATGCCGCACGGCACTGTCGCCATTAGTAGTAGGTACGTTCTTAGGTATACCGTTTTCGTCCGAGCGACTCTCTGATAACGACGGAGATTAACCTATCGCTCCGTACGCTCTCCCCTGCTCCAAAATCTAGCCCGCTGATTGAATTTCAATCGAGCCCGCGATTAACCGAAACTTTCCAACTGATTTCGGGACTGGCGGCTAACGGGCGGCGGACACCGACAGTGCGCATTCCGCTTTATTAATGAGCGGGATAAATTGATGAATGTGTAGCGCGCAACGCGCACACCGCGGAAATTGCAGGTCTCGCGGGCCGCGATCGCGTCTTCTTTCGACTACGATCAAGGCGAGCGTTGCAGCGGAATCCCGGCTTGTCCGTGAGCCGTGAGCGTCGTGCAAAACGTGGCGAATCGGCGCACTTGACGTACGTCGATTCGCGCCAGGCACGGACATGCTTTATCAATTTTCCGTCTGTGTAGCCGTGTGTTTGTTAGAAGTCGCAGATGCACGGAGAGTGCGCGCGCGGCCTCCGTTAAGCCCCGACGCGACGCGACGCGGCAAAGTTTCAGCGGGTAGGACTCTCTCGCGAGCTCGCCAATTAATTCGAGTGGCGTGGCGCAATTAATTTGTTTCTGGCTGCGGATGCCGCTCGTAAAACGTGCAGATAAAATTAATGAAACGAGGATAGGAGGAGGTCGCCACCGACGCTCGCCGCTGCGGTCGCTGAAGGGAGAGCAGGACGAAAGAGAGGGCGGGGATGAAGTGAAAGTGCGCCCCGGACGAGGAGGGACATGGCGAACGGAGAAGGGGTGAGGGGAGGGAGAGGGAGAGGGAGAGAGAGAGAGAGAGAGAGAGAGAGAGAGAGAGAGAGAGAGAGAGAGAGAGAGAGAGAGAGAGAGAGAGAGAGAGAGAGAGAGAGAGAGAGAGAGAGAGAGAGAGAGAGAGAGATGAAACGACGGCCGACGAAGGACTGTGGAAAATTATTTCTCAAATTATATTACGCGTAGACTCCCCTCCCTTCTTCGCTGGAGATATATTCAAATGTTCTCCAGCCCTCTCAACTCTCAACGCTTCTACGTACTATATTCGAGTGTCACGCAATTTTTCCCCAGCCTCTTCAGTTGACGAGTACTCAAAGACGAATAGCAAGATTAACACGTTGACTGCCGCCACGGAAGAGTCCTGGAAGCGACTGGAGAAATTGAAGAAATTCGAAAAGAGGCTGAACGAGCGCGTTTGCGTGACCTGTACGAAGTCTGAGATAAGTAAATTCTAAAGAGTTGATTAAATCTCTTTTGTTTTTCGACGAACAAGTAGCGGGGGTGGTGAAGAAACGAACACGTCGGGGAGAAATGGGTATAAGATAGGTCGAGGGGTAAAACGTCGAGAACGAACATAGGGTCGGAGCGCGACAAGTAAACGATCCAATTAAATTTTGCGCCATTGTAATCCGAATGAGGCAAGTTGCATTGCATAAATAAATTCATAATGCTATATCTGTCAGATTGAGCGGTGGAGGGCCGGGCAAATTTCACTTTCTTTGTCCCCCCGCACGATTTTGTCTCCTTTCTGACCCACCGTTCGCTCCCGACACCGTGGGACCCGCACTCTCGGCAATTTATTTATCTCTGTACATTCTCCTCGAGAACCAGGGACGACAAAAGGTCTCCTCGAATTTGTTTAACCCTCGAGTGAAGGGTTGACAATCCCGAGGAAACGTTTCCAGGGCGCGGGTGAAAAAAGGAGAAGAATCGTGTTTTAACGACAGCAGGAACATCTCGAGAGTCGTTGATTTACGAGTACAACGACGGCACGACGACGGCCCTCTCGTGGAAAATAGTGGGACGGGCGAAATATTAATATTGATACGGTAACTCGGGAGCGTAATTAATCAAAGGCGAATTATTCCGTGCTCGATCAAAAGCGAAAGCGAGCGTGTAAGTTGTCGATCTTCACGATTATTGATTAATGAGTCGGAGTATGCGTGTATCCATTAGTAAGTTGTAAATTCTAACTGTACAGTTAAGGAACTGCGCCGCCTATTCTTTCTCCGTCTTGCAACTTTTATTTATCACTGTTCTTGGATATACCTGCACAAAGTAGCGGGCAAAACGAAAGAGAATATTCTACCCCATTATGGCTGCTCTACGATGATGCATATCGTTGCCACAACATTGGAGACGTCCAGACGAAATTACGAATGGCATACGGAAAGCAATTATCATCCATGTGATTGCAAGAAAAAGTACTCGGAGATATGATTTTTTGAGATTTATAGTGGAAAGCGCTTTATGACCCGCGTCACGCGAAATTCAACCATGGAAAATGATAATAATTTGCACGCGATCCTGATTCGAAGAACGGTCGAGGCCGAAGATTACGATGAAAATCAGGAAAGATCGCACAGTGGTAGTAAAAGTTTCCGAGGCGTACGCACGCACCCTCGAGCACCTACGGATGTTACGATCGTCACTAATGTATGTGTCTCCATGCTTGTGTACGTATATAGCGTAGAAGGCGCAACGACGTTCGTCTGTATACGGCTGCTCATCAGGGTGATAAACGAGCCAGTCGAAATTGAAACCGCTAATGAATATTAATGAAATTCGACGGTAACCCTCTTCCCACCTTTTTCCTTCCCACGACCCGCTAAACGGGTCCCCAGGTTACGTACAGGTACGTGAACCGTGGAAAGATCGACGAAAGGCGACTCCGGATCTTCGATCAAATTACGGGACGACTATCACTTTCAAATGTTCAACGGAAGTTGAGCAGAGAAATTGGAGTGTCGAAGCTGCATCAAAATCTGTAGCGTCCGGTGCTGTAAAACTTCGTGAAGGAATTCGAAAGAGCCGGGATCGTAAATAACTATTTAAGAAAGCGTATCGAATGTGCATATAGGATTTTATCGAGTGATTAGCGAACTGAAGAAGGAGTGAGCGGGATATGGGGATATGCTCAGATACAGCCGGTTTAATTTGACCACTCTGCATTCTATGCAAATTACATTTTAACGCCTTCAATATCCGTCCCAGTAGGCCCGCACTTGCGCGCAACACTCGAAAGACCGGAATGATCCCGCCGACGACGATTGTAGAAGCCTCCGTAAGATTACACGCTAGAGCGAGGATACTCCAAAAATTATTCATTCTCCTTGAGTGGCGCCTTACTTTTTTTCCCTATGAACCAGGTAGGAAAAGCGGGACAAGGTTTTACGGAAGACAAACTTGCCGGGGAGTTTGAGAGAGTCTCTCCAACGCGGGATAACATTTCCCCTTTTTTTCTCGGTCTCTCTCTCTCTCTCTTTCTCTATCTTCCGGTAACGCGGGACTTCATGCGCAGATTACAAAGTTACACCGTTGATTGCACTTTTATGAAAATGTACTTTCTTCGTTAATCGAGCGATCCCGTCTAGTGCATCAACTTTTAAGAACTAAATTGGATCTAGCAAATTGGTTCAATTCCGTCAACTTTCAGGTTTGAACATTAAAAAGAAAAAAAATAAATATGCGGAAGATCTTTGTTGGGGGGTGGAAAGGTGATATTTCACTATTCATAGCGATAACGAGGCACCCTCTAGAAACACGGGGCAATTCATTTTCACTGGAGAGAGCGTAAGTTCGAAGGCCGCAAAGAAACCGCGCTTCACAAAGGGGAGCGTAAAGTTCGTGCCATTGGAAAATATCGTCTCACGGCGGCGTTTTCTGTTAATTCAGCAAAATAATCACTCGTCCTGCAGCCTTGCAAGGGAGCAGGGCGCGCGGAAGGACCGTCGTACGGAGAAGATTTTTTGTCAAGGGACTCTCCCAAGTATTTTCCACGTCCCTGTGTGTGGGTCGGCAGTTCAGACCGAGCCTATCCCACTAACGTGGGTTGGTAGGTGGATCCTGGTGGATCAATAGCCTCTGTCTGGCCTCACCCTCTGCCACCAGCCTCAGTGCCCTCATTCGCCGACAACTCAACTCCAAACTCACCCTCTCCTTCTCTTTCTCTCTCTCTCTCCCCCCCCCCCCCTCCCCCCTCACTCTCACTCGCCCACCCGAACCCGTCCCTTCTCCCTTGCTCTCTCGACTCTTGCCACCCCTACGCACCCTCGTCCACATGGACCGAGAGCACACCTACACAGAGGAGAATGTATGCACATGGACGTGCAAACACGTGTGCGTTCGTTGGTTTACCACAGGTACACGCAGCCTTATGTCCACAAGGGCCGGCAATGTAGCTCCGTGGCGCGGGCGAATGTGTAGGCATATACTGTGCGTGCTCGACTCCCCTGTCTCCGCGCAGGTGTACGTGGCCCTGCGTGTACATGTACGTGGCTGTGAGCGCAGAAGGGCGGTGACGAAAGAGAGAGAGAGGAGGGGGGGGGGGGGGGGCTGACCCATTTTTTACCGTTTCACCTGTTTTATCTTCCCTCCCTTTTTACGCCAGAGCCCTACTTTGTTAATGCCCCCACGCCGGTAGACGCCAGACGGCTTCTCCGATCCGAGACTAATGGCCGTCGCGTTTTTCATGGCGCGTATATACATTTTGCACGTACTGTAAGTAGGCGCGTCGCTGTGTGCGAGCGCGCGGTCGCGTGCTATTCGGCCAAGCGTGTCCACGTGTGTGTGGGAGGACGAAAGTAAACGGTGCGTGTGCGTCGGCTCTTTCATTAATATTCTATGGCATCGAGTGACTTCCGGATGCAAAGCCCGTCTTGTTCTCTGCGGGACGAACATGTATGAAGAATCGTCTGAGTTCTTTAAAGACCAAAAAAACCGACACTATTTGCCGAGTCTTACGGCGCAGGCGTGGCGAGAACAATTAGGCGTACATTGTACGGCTTTAATTTGATCGTTTAAAAGTCCGCGACTATGCCGTCGTGTGCGGGGGGAAGACTGAAGGGGGAAGTTGGAAGGAAAATGCATATTTAAAAAGCGTCGGCAGAATGTACTCCCACTGAACATCGTACGTAATGCATAAAAATGAAGTACGATCGGATATGATAGACGACGGTCGCATTAAGATGTCTACATTATCTCTCGATCGTGCGTTACCCCGTGCCACCCATCGTATAAAACGATCGTCTCCCTGCGGGGCAAAACGATATTAAGAGAAGGAGTCTCGGAGCCGCGAGATGCGGAATAATTTTTCTCGCACTCTATACCCGTACACTCTCTATATAGCAGTGTAACAGTCCCTCGATCGCATTAATTCGCAAGCAAAGAGCGATATTTCCGCGTGGATCACCTTCGTGACTCGATTCACATTTACCGGTGCAATTTTAGCAGCTAACAAGTATACGTACAACACACGCGCGTCGCTCAACTCCTCTCCCCGATGAACGTTGGCCGCGCGGCACGAAATATCACGCTATAAACTTTTTAGTGCGCGCGCCAAAAGTTTCGTTGAAAATTGAGGTACACCCGTTCCCGAGGGCGGTCGGGGGTGGTCGGGGATGGTCGGGGGTGGTCGAGAGTGACAGGAAGAGAGACAAAGGATGTGAGTAGAGGGTGCATCTGCGAGGAAGACAAGTCGGGAAGAGAGAGAGAGAGAAAGACAGAAAGAACAAACGTGGACAGAACGGTGGCACCTTTAAAGCTTTTGTCATGCGGATGCATCAGCCTTTCTGGGTAGACTGCACCGAACTACGGGGGCCGACGATCAGATCGTAAAACTCAGTGTCGCGGTAATAACTACGGTAATAACTGGGCGCAATAACACGTACCATTCTCGCGGGGGAGGGGCGCGAGGCGAGTGCATGATATGCCGAACAAAGTAAAGGAAGGAAGCGTCGGGCCTCGGGCCCCCAGGGCTACGAATACTGTGCCGTACTATACTCATACACGTTCCGCATCCTCGGTCTCGCACGCCTTCTCAGCGCGTCTTCTTTGCCGCCTTCCCGACTCCTTTCCTCTTTCGCATCCGCTTTTACGCATCGCGATCGAACAATAATAAGTGCTCGAGAAATCGAACGACGACTTTATTCGTCATTTACGAGCGTCGGATAAAATGACACTCCGACGCATCTTCGACGCGTGCGATCGTATCGCATCGTCTTCGCGCCCCGTCCTTTCTCCGAACCAGTCTTACGATCGCGCACGTTCACGGATATTAACGCCCCCCTGCGACATCGAACGACTTTACTTATTTATGGTTGTCTTCGCCGAACAGTAAAACCGACCCGAAAACGCGCATCTGCAATTAGAATTCGCCGACTCGCCGGCCCGGCAATTTAGCCGAACGGCAAAGTACAATTGTAACGATTTAATCGCCAGTTCGCTCAATGCTTGGCTGGAAACGGGAGCGGAGCGAGTTCGTAGCGTTTCCTCAAATGCGCCGGAAAGGGGACCGTGAATATTAATGAAAGGGGGGGTACGCTACTCCGCGGAATTTAATAATGCGGTTTGTCTAATCTACTTTATCCTGTAATTTAGTGTATCTGTGTTAATTAATCGTGGCGTGGGTGGGCGCCGTACCGGCTCCACTCATACCGGCCAGCAATGCTTTCGTATCTCGGGGAATTGCTCGAAAACGCGACGCAGTTGAACAGTGACTCTTTTCTGGCTAGAACCGCGACGGATTCCTTCTGTAAAACGTCATCGGCCACTAAAATATCCACCGACCAAACGGCGGACCTGAACAACAGCCAGAATCCGACGACGATTTTATGCGCATACATTAGACGTACATCTTCCGAATTAGGAAGATAAAATCTTCCGCGCAATTCATTCATCCGATTCGCCTCATTGACTTTTTACAGTGATGCGACTGAACTGCGTGTATTTGCCGTCTAGTGTCCGATAAGCAGCGTGGGTCGGATGATGAGAATCGGGTGGAAAGTGTTTGGAAATTTATTGGGAAACAGGGGCAATAAATGAAACGAGCCCGGATACGGGATCGCTTTTGAGCAGAACATAAAACACCGTGACAGGATATAAAATCCAGTTCCGGTACGCAACTAGGCTGTCCTACAAAACCGTGAAAATGACTTATATAATGAGCATATGAGGAAGTGAAAACGATAATGCTATAGCCTATAGCATTATAGGGTGCCTAATAGGGCACATAACAACAGCATCTCGCATTCATAATACGATTCCGTAGAAAATCCGCACCGAGATAATATCGGCCTGCTTCTGCTTCTTATTCGCTGCTTACGTCTACGTAAATAAATGCCCCCTTCATCGCCGCTTGAATCCGTGCTACGTTGGAGAGAAATTAATGACGTGGGCCATGATTTGACAGGTTTTCGGCGGCGAACCACTCGGCCGTCGGCGTCGGCAGTTATGTACTCGCGCGACGCGATGCGACGTGAGGGGTGGATTTGGAAGGGCGGATAGGCTAGGAGGGAGCGGCCGAGTTCTCTATTACGTTACTCGGGTACCCACGGCGTTGCGTATTACGTATCACGTAGATACGCGGTATATGCGCGCTTGGTATGCATTGGAAAGCCAGTGCGCCCACTGCGTTGTTACGTGGGGTGGACGGGTTGGGGAGGGGTGGCGTTGGCGGTGTTGCCTGCTGCGGTGGTAGTGGTGAGGGCGGCGGTAGAGATGGCAGTGGTAGTGGCGGTAGCAGGGGTCGGTCGTTGTAACGGGTCGAAACGAGGATGGAAGGACTGGCGGAAGCAGGAGAGAAACGATCGGCAGGATTCCAATCAACATTTTACTGCCTGTAAAACTGCCCCGTTTCGTAACATTGCTTCGTCGGTACCGACGCCCTTAAACTCCACGTAAGTTCTAGTCTATTACCGTGCCGGCTCGGATTACACGTACCGACGCACTCCCTACCGCACCCCCGTCAACGCCAATCTTTCTTTCATCTGGAACTGTCACCCCGTTCGCACTGTGTTTCCGACAATCTTCTCGAAATTAAATCCCTGTTTATGATTGCATGCACATATAGGTAAAGTATCGTGGAGTCGTTGAACGAAATTGTTTACCAAACACTTGGATACTTTGAGAGCTGAACCGATCTGATTTTGTCAAACATTCGAAGCAACGAAAAGATCACAGTGCAGTTCATGCAGACAGAACGACTACGCGCATTGTCCCACGGGACCCATGGACGGACCAAAGTCGTAGTTCGTTTCGACCGGTGCTTTGCGAAAAGTACGTGATGGCAGAACAGCCCTCCACCCGTAGCCGCTTCAGTTATTTGCCATTATTTCGAAACCCCTCGCGCACATAGGCGAAGAAAACGGGCGACCGAAAAAAGTGGCTACAGCTCTCTATCACATAACCCCCACTAACTCCTACAATTCTGAGCCAAGGAAAGAATCGACGACCCTTCGTTGGCATAAATTTCTCGTCCCACGGGTTTCGAAGAAGGTAGTGTCCTCTGAAACTGTCACCAATGCTCGCTTCTCGGCAAACATGAATAATTCTCGCCTACTTTCATCTTTGTATTGGCACAAGTGGCGCGAATCAGTGATTAATCAGGCGTACCTCGCTACTTGCTCATTATCGGCTTTGATAGCTGAAGAAAACCAACTGTCTCGAAGAAATATATATAGTCATTATGAGCATGTCTATGCTGTGACGTTACTGAACTGTCTGCGGCAAAAAATCGTTATCGAGCGTAAACTCGGCGTTAAAAAGTGCAGCACAAGATTCGTCGCGTCGCGTCGCGTCGCCTCGATCGGATACGCGGATCGCTCTCGAGGAATTTGCAGTCGTGTAGAAAAGGTGGCTCGCACGATGCTACGGGGTTCATGGCCCCCTTTACGGGCCGTACGTGCTCCATGGCCCTGCGACGTAAAACCTATACGCCGACGTACGCGCCGTCGGTGTTTACTATTTCAGGTACGCCAAAGGAAAATGGCGGTAGGTGGTATGGCGAGCGACTGCTGCCAGCAAGGTGAGTCAGTCCGTTGTGGGGTAATATATTTTTTATTGTTAATCTACGGTGATTTATGTCGGCCGCGTCTCCATAACGTGCCTTTATTGCGTCTTTGTCTCTAGCTCTTTTATTCCTTCTTTGCCCCCTCTTCAGCCCCGTCATTGTCGCGCGTGTGAAAAAAAAAAGGGTACAGAAAGAATTTGTATGCCCGGACACGCGTTACTTAATCTGCCACCTGCGTCGATTTTTCGTCAGCGACAAAAACATCGACAACCGACGAGAGGGCGAAACTCGCTCGTCCGTCGGAAAAGGGAGCGATAAAAATAAGTCTTTAATCGCCAAACCGTCCCGTGGCGAAATCGCGCGTCCGCTATCGGGCGTAATTCAATTTTCCCTTCGCATTGCGTTAATCAGGAAAATGGCGTAAAATATGACCAATCACTTATCGCGGTTTTCCTGCGATCCGTCGCAATTATTTTCAACAGCGGCGTTGTTTGAAATGAACGTCCGGTCGCAATGGCGCGTTGACGCGGGCGCGGCGACAGTTTAAGAGAAGAGGGCGAGAGGGGCCTCGCTTCGCCGAGAAAGCTCTTTCTTTTAACGCGGATTTCCGGTTGGCTCGAGTTAAGTGGCTTGACGGCGCACTTCGACCGGTCCTAAACCAGTTAGGAAATGGTCATGGGATTTCGGCCAGTATTTAGGGCTCGTTGATAAGCTAGCGAAGCTTCGCCACCGTAAATAAAGAGTACGTGAGTCAACTGCATTACGTCGTACGCGTAATGGACCTGATGGGGGTAAAGCGAAAAGCGCCATGGCAAGTACCCAGCCTTAAAGAGGGGACGGAATAAAAGTTAATCCGAAACCTCGGATGTGTTTTATGTAGCGTACGTGTCTGCACCGGATTACCGGATTAACATCGTTTAAATAACTTTCGCTACACGCCAGTGTAAGAGGAGACCGGTCCCGCCGGCGCGCGGCGCGCGGCGCTCGTAAAGCGCGTATAGAGGAAAATGTCTGTTTCAACGAGCGTAATTTTAAGTACCGACGGCCAAACATTTTTGGCAAACTACTACCTCTCGGCGCTCTACGAAATCTCGTGGCAAGCAAAATGCAGAGAAAATTACTGGGATGCAGCGAACGTATGGGAACGAAATCGACAAACGCCAATTCGTTACATTCCTTTTATATCCGTTACTCGCCAAAATCAAATATTGGGCCAATAAAGCCTCATGATTGAATTAGCAGAAATCAATACCGGGGTATACTATGTAACAAAACTACAATACCCGACCGAGGGCAATTAGTCTAATTAGACTTGGGGCGCGCACGGGCATGCTCCTGTAAATTATATCGATACATCAGAGCGCGCGCGCGCGGTTATTGTTCGCGCGAGCCCCATCCAATTAATCATGCGTATAAAGGAAAAAGAAGGTATGAAAAATTAGGGGGGAGAGAGTGAGAGAGAGAGAGAGCGCGCGCGGGTTTGCGTTTCAAAACGCCAACATCCCGGCCGAAAGCTCGCTTCGCGAGTGTTTCGTTGCGTATCTTTCCTCCTTCCACCTCTTTTTCGTCCTTTTCGGCAACCCTCCGTCGTTTTCCAAGAAAATCCGAAGAATCCAATCGCCGTCGCCGACGCTCGCTTTATGCGTCGTCGCGGGAGGAGGATGGGATGTGGGAGCGGAAAGAAAAGGGAACGAGTAAGAGGGTAGCGTTGTGTCGGGCAGGGGTTGGAGAGAGAGTAAAACAGTAGGCAACTTTACGAGAATCCGGGAGTCGTGAGCGTAACTCCGGGCGTTTCGTACGCTTCTTACGTTTCGCCGGGCAACGTCTCTCTATGCCGGCCGCCAGCACTTGGAAGTACGACTTTAATCCACTAACAGCAGTGGCGCAGTTCGTTTGCGTTTTCTTGATTTACAAGACGCGGGCGGTCGAGACAAGAGGAGGTGGGCGAGAAGAACGGGCAGAGGGAGAGAAATAGGAAAGGAGCAGACGAAAATGGGAAAGGGGGTGGTGGCGTGAGGGATGGGGGTCGGTACACGAGTCTCGAAAAAGGATAGCGCCGACGAAGAGAGAGGGAGGCGGTAACAGAGGGAGACCGTCTCGTTACGTCACGCTCCGCCATTCGTAGAAATGCGCGCGGAGGCGCGGAGAACTGGCAAACAGCTCGAAACGTCGCGACGCTAATGTAGCGGAGAAAATGTTTTCATTTACGAAAATCGTAGAACGCGGTGTCGCGCATCGCTGAACCGTGACAAGGGCCAATCGGAGCTGGGATCGCGACTTCGTCGTGTCATTTTCAAACTGCCCATGCCCTGCTAAATCGAGCATTATTCGCATGCAGAAGTTGAAAGTATATACCGAATCGGGAAATTGATTGGCGGCCGGCGACGATGAGATATGTCGGAATGTCGAGCCCGGTAAGGACGGCGGTTGGTAGGTCCGTCGGAAGTTATGTGGATATTAAATAAGGATCCGTCATAACGCTCAACCACCCTTTCCAGGACGCGCCTCAATACCATTCGGATGTACGGATAAGCTATCTTTAGATCGAAAACAGACGGACGCGGACGGCGGAAGATGATAAAATATGTCGGAAGGTAGCGAGCGACTATCCCTCGTGTTCGCACATAAAGGCTGATCGTGCCGTCGCGTCGGAGACGCGACGCTAACAAAAGGCTCGCGTCAATTACGTCATTCCGCGCTCGATGCCCCCGGATGCCGTCGTGTCCGTCGGGTATTATTAACGCATTGGCAATTTAACGGGTGTCGGAATTTAGTTGGAAGGCCACCGGGCACGGATATCCTCTCCCTCACACCTTCCAAGGGTGCGAACGGCAGTAAAAATATAAAGAGGGTGTTAAATTCGCAGCCACAGAGTGGAGAGCAAAGAGAAGTCGAAAGAGACCCCGAGGGTGAATCACAACCGAGAGTCCATTTGTTTGCAAGCTTTTTTATCGCCGTCGAGTTGCCATTGCGGCTTCTCGCCGGCGCGGGCGCTCGCATTTTTTCCCTATCTCCCCTACCCTTTACCAACAACTTTTGCCGCGGCCCAACTTTTCGACCGCTTGACGCTTGTGTGTGGCGACTAGAGCATCATCGAGACGGGGCTAAAATATTATATAGTTTTCGCGTGCCTTTCGTGTTGTCCGCGGCGCGACTGAATCTGCTGAAAAAAATCTCCCTGAATCGTGGAATAAACGTTCGCTTTTATGGATAAGGCCAGAGGAATCTTCTCGAACGCCATACAAAATTCCCTCCTCTCCCTGTCAACTTTAGAAAGTGGAGCTATACATTATCAATTACAGCACTTGAAGATTTCAGAAACTTTCGACGTTTCATTATTCAAGACATTTTACGTTATGGAAGCGATTATGATTTCATGGAATTAATCAGTAAGGTAATGGTTAGGTCAGATTGCATAAGTAATCATTAGAGCCGGGTCTTTTCTTTATAAAATATAAAAAATCACTTTGATATGACGAGCAGCCGAAGAGTGTATGCACTTACGTCGTGAAAATGCGAAGCCTTTGAAACGAGCGTTCTTGTCGTACCGTTAATTACAACAATTAATGCCCGCCAACCTAAATATAGAACGCAAAGAACCGGCTAATGCGGTTAACACCATAGTTGCCAACGTTAGTTCCCCAACCGAGCTTGTTAACGACAACCAGTCATATCCAGTCTAACAATTTAGTTCATTAAAGCGAAAAAGTAAGAGAGTGAAATATTGAAAAAGCGAAATTGCAATTGCTGGATGCAGCCCGGCGCGATATTTGCACGTTTCAATGGTTGCGGCGGGTCTTAACTCTTTGCGCAATACTTTGAAATACGTTCCTGCAACGTTCCCGCAATAACGTCGATGCAGTGTCGTCCGGGAGATAAGATTTTTCTCGCCGAATGACGCAACGGCACAATTGTCCGTGCAATTTTCCTCGAGAAATTGGCCTGGCCGACGCGGACTTCGCAGGTGTCGGAGGATCGTCCTATGCAATTCACAACCCTGATCGTGGGTTAAAGGATACGTAACGAGGGGAGAGGTGGGCGTGAAAGGCACGGGGGCGGACTGAAAGTGACGACCTTCCGCAATTGCGTGGGTATTAAGTGCGCCAATATCGGGAAAAGAGAAGCGCTTTCGACGAAAACAGAATGCACAGTGTCGACTCGCAAGACTGCGCGCGTAACCGCATTCTCGCGTGGGCGTATGGAGATGAGGCCTCCATAGGCTTACCTACGGGGAATCGCCAAATTCTAGTAGTTCATCTTTTGTCACAAACTTCCCATCTTCCCTCTCAACATTCTCCTCAGGGTGTAGTTTTAAACGGCGGACCGGACAAATATAGTCCGAGAGAGAAGGGGAACCGCTTACTAATAATAAAACGCGAGGAGTTTAGCGGGCGGACCTTACACGTTATTGCGTTGTGCAGCACATTATGTACTGCGGAGAAAGTTTCAACCGGTGGTTGGCAATTTATTCGGCTCCTCTCGACAAATCTTTCGCGACTCGGCAGATTGTACGAAACAATTCAGTTGAGCGAATACGCGTCGCGAAAGTTTGCAAGCGGCGGCGGGCTGAATCCTTCGGGTAATATCGAAGAGCTTTCGGCTTTGAAACCCCATAGCTGTAATATTCTACGGCTTAAAGCCACTTTAACACAACTATGTGCGTCGTGAGCAGACCACAGTAAGATTAAAGCTGGCATTCATGGACAGCAGGACGATCCACACGCTTAAAATCTAAACGCACAATGCAAACGACGTCAAAGCTGCCCGCACTCGGAACCCTGTGCGCTCTACAAAATCTTTTCTCGGATAAGGAAGCTAATATGCGGCGCAAAGTCCATCCGGATAACGCCAACTATAAGGTATTTTCGGGAAAGAGTAAGGAAGAAGAGTTTCAATTTCACGAGCTGATAGAATTATTTTTACGGGTACATACTGGAAATGTTTGGGAAAGCGATCGATAAATTCATATACTCGAGCGAGTAAGAGGCTTCATCGGTTGACCTTTCAAGACTCCATTTCTAGCAAATATGTACACGTGGGATCTTGTTCTCAATAGCGCGAACACAAATTTCGACGTACTTCCGAGAGACAATCGTTGAACGTTATTCGAAAATTCGATGCACACAGACCCCGCACCCTGTCGTTCAGCAGCAACTTGATCGTCCCAATGAACTTTGAACTTCCACCCCGTTACACGACAGACCGCTCCCCCCGGTGACCCGTGAACTCTCGGGTTTGGGCCATTTTCTCCTGCACAAATCGCCGTACCCAGCTGTGTTTTCAATTATCGGAGAAATTCATTTGGAATTCCTCCACCTACCGCCACCGCCGCCGTCGCTCTCCCGCCGAACAAAATGCTCGCGGCGCTATCCTGTCGACCTCTCCTCTCTCTTCTCCGTTCGCGATTCTACGATCCGTATACCTTTCCGCGCCGGCGCACCCCTAATTCGACCTTTTGTCTGAAATATTCCTCCGGCCGACGCGACGCGCGAAACCAGACGCTATTGGAATACCGCGTCGCTTCGTCCCGACACAGACGACGTATAGGATAGACCCATCATCCTACGGGATTGTGTGGCCCACGTCAAAAAATACCGACTGCGCCCAAGTTCAGGTGAATAAGAACGGTGGTACTTGAAACTGCAATAAAAATACGGACTGACTAACTAGGAAAAATGGTGGAAGAGGGAAAAAAATCCTGTCAAATGTATGGTCGAAAATGGTGAAATAAGTCAAAATTTCGTTCGCCTCAGACCTACCCTATTCGATAGAAGCTAATTTGCACTGAAAATAGACTACTAGCTGGACCCTAAACTCTCAATAGTTTCCGAGATATAACGATTTTTCGGAGGTGCAAAAAAAAAACTGGTATTTTTTTTTTTTAGCTTCGGGAAAGTCTCTCGAGCCGGACGATATTAGAGCCTAATTATATTTTTCAGCAACCGTTATTGGAGAATGCCGTAGAGTTCTCAAGTTATTCGCCGATAGCGTGCGTGGGTTGAAATTATCAGAATCTATTTTTTTGTCTAATATGTCTGGTAATATTTGTCTGAAGGCCACGGAAGTCTATTAAAATTGGCCGTATTCTGGATGGGATCGTTCCCTTGTAAAGCTCATCGCAAATCTCATACGACGCATCTGGGTCACCATGTAATATTTCAGGAAAGATGGTCGAGAATATTTTATCAGCGAAATGTGGAAGGACATATTATCGACCCTTATCTCAGATGCGGCAGGTGATTCTAGAAAGTATCAAAGAGCTATGAAAATTTCCTGTCTCTGGATGACACCAGATGATCGTGGAATTCTGACGAGGTAAACGTGTCGAAGCATTTCGTAGAAATACTGCAGCGGGCAATATTGATTGCATTCCCGCACTGTCGGAAAATACATCTCTAGTAGTCTTCCTTACAAACTCTTTAACTTTTTACTTTAACGCGATGTCTAATTCGATTTTAAAAAAGCATCTCCTTAACTTCGTGAATTATATGTGAAATGATTCGTGACGTACGATGAACAGAACGTACTATTCGGAACGGACTAGGATCGGCATAAAAGGAGTTTGTACGTAATTCGACGTGAAATACCTTAGGAGACCCTTATCGAGACCTAATTTTGCGTAAACTAAATTGCCAGTCGCGTCACCCAGCGCGCAATTCTAGGGCCAGGTCGTCGATGTCGTATCGAGCATTCTAACGAACAATCGTCGAGCGAATGAAGAAAGTAAGGAAGAACCGCGTACTACGCGGCACGGTATAATTAAATCGGACATAAAGAAAAGGATACACTACTTTCCGCAATTACTTGGAGGAAGTAAGAGAATATTTTGTCTCCAGGCAGCAATTGCAAGAAAGGTCGGGGGTGTGCATATTCTGTTTTCTTTCCCCTATAATCCGTCGCAATTATTCCATACTCCGGGAGGCATGCATAGAGAGGCTCGCGTAGAAGGATAATTCTTCCGGAATAATCCCAGGCCGAAGTAGTTGGAGCGATTTGCAAGAAAACACGAAGAAGAATGAGGATGGGGAGAGGCGAGAGGGCGAGAAGGAAAAGGTGCCGAATCGGACCTCATCTGATGCGATACGATAATAATGCGCCGTATTATTTCCATGTCGCGACGTATAAACCGGCACAGAGGCGGCCTGGAAGAGGCACGCGATGACCCAGACAGGGTGGCGACTAACAGTGAACCCCTGTTATGCTCTGGCAAGCGACCTGCGGCACCCTCTACGAACGAGGTGTATCTAACAGCGTTGCATAACGCCCGTGCAGGTGAACGTAACCTCTGTAATATTCCCACCGAGTTCGTTCTCGGAATCGTAATGACCGGAAGTGCACGTTATAGTTTCCATCGTTGTTGAAAATCGTCATGAATATCAGAGGCAGAAAGATCATCGTCTTCGTCGTCGTCGTTGTCGAGCATTCGCGAGCGAACCGGCGATCTCGTAAAAATTTTATGGAATCGGAGGGTAGCCAATTCCGCGGAACTATAATGCGCCACGGTGACGATTGAAAAGGACGACTCTCGGAGAGAAAACGAGCTCGGAATGTAAACGTCGATCGACGCTGGAGGACAGAGACAAGTGTACTACGTCTGTTTCCATTATCCGTGCGATAATGCGCGCTATAAGACATTTCACGCTGATATATGTATAAAGTAACATTTCCGAATTAAGAATATTCGTAAAGACGCCTTCCACTATCTCTTCCGCGGTGTCAGAGCTACACGTGAATCTTTCATGGCGAGCTTGAGCTTCTTTTGCGACCTATCCGTTTGACATTTATAGCGTCTGCGCCAAGCTTCACGTGAGCTTTCCATATGCGTCACGGAGTTACGTATTAATATGTGCTTCCGAGAATCGTCTGTGCAAAGAACCCGAGAGACGCATGTCCACTAATGGACATTCCGTATCAATAATTTTCTTGTTCCATAGTTCACTTATAGGTAATCAGGGGATACGAAGATTGTCGTCGATCTTTGACAAGTAGAACCCATTCGTATGAACCGTTCAATGTTAAAACTATGTAACGAGACATTACGCGCACTTAGTGAACAAACTGTGGTATTAGAAGGGAAAATCCTATGTAGGTATAAAAAATGCAACAAAGACAGTTTGGAATATCTGTCTTAAAATAGCGCGCTACTTTCGACTGAACGAGAAAGCGGTGAGGTAAACGGCATAGCTACATCTGAAAAATCGAAAAAGAAAGAAAGAAAGGTTGAGCCGTTAACAAATTCATCGCGCCCGTATTATTTCAAACGTACATATGTCCGCGAAAATACGTTTTCGTTCGCTGCTTTCCAACGTCGTTCTAATGCTATCTGGACGATTAATCGAAAGAATGACAATCGAGGGAAATTGGCGATGCGAAGAGACGACCGGAAGAAGCTCGGGAATCATACTTCTGTCGCAGTCCGAGAGAAAGCCTCTCCCCGAGCCACGAGAACGTCGGGAACTCGAGTTCTTCTTCGACGACTTCGAAGATTCGTATCTGCTGGCCACGACGGCGGATACGATGGTAACTCTCCTAACTTGGCCCATTAACAGGCCATAGGGCGAATCGTTATGGCGAATTCTCGTAGAAGGTAGAGCGCGTTATCCGCAGCGGAAGTCCAGGCCGTTACTGTCGCTTCTCTATGTATCTCTCTCTCTTTCTCTCTCTCTCTCTCTCTCTCTCTCTCTCTCTCTCTCTCTCTCTCTCTCTCTCTCTCTCTCTCTCGCTCACCGTCTCCAGCTCCTCGGTTTTCCTATCGTTACCGTTAAATTCCGCCAATTCCATCGTGAAATCGACCCACTGACATCAATGTAAACGCAGCCTTGGCATGAGTTCTGCGAGCGTCTGAACTCACTATCATTTCGTTTCATTTTCCTGCTTCTACTTTCTTTTCTTTTCGAACTCTTTCACTTTTTTTCCTACGATCGGTTAACGTTCGGCCAATTGGCAGAGAGTTTGTTGCATTGGCGGTATCGCTTTTCGCCAAGAGATGTCTTTCTTAATGGCATAGATCGTAGGATTAATCCCGTGACCGTGACTCGTAATCGAGTACGTACCACGACGGAACCCTCCGTAGATCCGGGCTTTATTGTGGGCCACCATTTCGGTATGAAAGCCCCGTTACAAATTGAGACAAGAAATGAAAATGCCACGACGGACATGCCATCGCGGTGAAACGTAACCACGACTGGGGGTGTTCTGACTGATGTAAATCTTTGCCGCCGGCTTACAGCGTCGGCGGGGACACAGTCGTAATTGGACACCAATTCCCATTTGGCACATGGGGACCGAGGGTTCGATTTAATACAATTTGGGTTGCCTGAGATTGGCCTAATTTCAGAGCGTTTATGCAAATCCAAGAAGAACGGGAAAGCCGGGCGCATTTCTTAATCCGCGTGCGCTTCACCGTCGTTTTTCCCGAACCCTTCGATCTGACCGATCGATTTTTTCTCATGAAAGGCAGGCTCTGCGGGGCTTACGAGATTACGATGATCAAGATCGCTCGAATACGGTCCGCGACCTTCTCCAGCTCCTCACTCCTGATTCCAAGAATCCAAGGGATGGAGAAAAATGGTAATTCTTTATAGACCCGGGCCTCGGTGAGAAGTAAAGTTATGTCCGGAAAAATACTGTTTCGTTTACAGTTATGACAAACAGGGGATAAAAAGAGGAATACACATAAGTTTAGAAGGTCCGGTCTAATAACCCAGACTGTAATCCGCGTAATTCCCAACAATCTCCTGAAAGCGGGGAAGAGACACGCGCGACATCCAGCAGTGCAAATTTACTTCACGCCGTCGACGCGACGCACGTCAGCTTAGTGGACAGACAACGAGCGAGGTTCGCGCCCGATGTACGCTCGACTGCGTGACCCGAAATCGGGAGCGTCCATCGGGGGAAAATTAAGTTACAACCACTCCGACGAGTGGAAGATACAGAGAAATTTCAGCCAGCTAGTGGATTTGTTTTGGACAGCTGGACGACGCGCGCGTCCAGCCAATTTCACATCGGTTGTATGAAAGTCAACGGGAAACCACGGGCATCCGCATTCCCACAAGCCCCCGTAACGCATGACAGAGATGTCACGGTACCGCGCGCACGCATCTACGTGCGAGCGCACATATACATATAACATACGGATCGTCGTTGTTGCCGTCATCATCGTAGTTGTCGTTGGCCAACAGTGGATGCGTTCTGCATATTATCGCGAAAAAAAGGAGCATGCTTTTCCGACGAGTCACGTCGCGGACGGCCTCGAGGCACGATAACTGTCGTGATCGGCGGTTCTACCGGCCCGGGATAATTGAGATAAGCGATCAACGTATTTATCCTGCAACGCTGATATATAGCTCTGTATAGCCGATGTTTATCGTCGAATTTTTAATCTGCCGGGAATGGGAAGACGAAACGAAAGTTCCGCGACGCGGTGCGGCGTCCATGCGTACGCTGCGTACGGTGTGACGGAATTTTTGCGCAGCGAACGGCTAAAGGAGCCAGGACAGAATTGACGTCAGAAGTCGTTGACACGCAACGCGCGCGTACGTTAGTGCGGCCATACGGCGCGCGGCGGCGGTCGCAAAAAAAGTGGGTACTTACTCCAGGCAACGACAGCGATAGCGATCGCGATCGACCGAGGTAAGAGATAAACCCCGGACGTTCGCGCCAAGGTGCTGTCGTGTGACGATTTTCAAGCAGACCGTCCGCCGCCGGTTATATTTACTTCCCCGACGACGACGACGACGACGAATCATTTTCAGAGCGCACACGCACTCCGCGCAAATTGCACGTACGCACAATGCACAAATGGACGGAAATGTCGCACCGGCATATTCCTAACGACATAACGTACATCGGATAATTGCGCCGAGAGTCATTGGCGCGCAATACGCGCTACGATAATGAAGGCCCCGAGCGTAATTGCGAAAAAGTCTGCTTTTCCGACGACGCGGACGAGTCGCATCGCCCGACGACCTCCGGGCACGATAACTATCGTGATCGGCCAGAATACTGGCCGAGTAATTGAGATAAGGGATCACGGCATTACCTTATAACGAACACCGGCGTACAATCGATACCCTTCTCCGAATTTCAAATTCGAGAAGTGGCGTTCTCGTGAATTTATTGATCGATTCGGACTTACGAGCGCGGATCATGGAATTCGCTGCAGCAGCAGCGGCGGAGTATGTCGACCGCCGTACATACATGCACACCGCTCGATACACGTACGATGTATTCGTGCCTAATTACCGCGTCATCCACCGCATATGCGCAGGGGGCGAATTTCGATCGGACGAGATTCGACTCTGGCGACACACAGATTGGAAGGATTCCTGGAGCCATTCATAATGAAAAATATTATTTCGATCAGAGCTGGGAGATTGAACCGTGCGGCCGGCGGATACTTTTCTCCGGATTCCTATGATCACGAAAGGGTTAGAGCCGAACGAAAACGCGGCCCCTATCGCGGTCGTGTGTCAATTTACCGGGCAGTTTGGTCTCGTAAACATGAGTTCCGCGAGACCGTAACTATATACCATCCCTCGACCGCGTGCTTTATGCGGTTATACCCGGAACGGCCCCGAAGTCGCGCTGCAATAAAACCTCCAACAATATCGGCTTCATCGATTTCTCGTTGGGACATTTCTCCAAGATGAGAATACAGCTAGCGCCACTTTTACCGTTCAAATCTGCTCCCTCCCTCCCTCCCTCCCTCCCTCCCTCCCTCCCTCCCTCCCTCCCTCCCTCCCTCCCTCCCTCCCTCCCTCCCTCCCTCCCTCCTCCTCTCTCTCTCTCTCTCTCTCTCTCTCTCTCTCTCTCTCTCTCTCTCTCTCTCTCTCTCTCTCTCTCTCTCTCTCTCTCTCTCTCTCTGTCTTTCGGATGCGAGCGATATCTCTCTTTACATGTGCAACTCTGTGTCCACAGTTCTCCTTTGGCAGACAGAATGTCAGGATGCTCGCGGTCAGAAAAATACGCCACCACAGATTTTTATCCTCACGAGAAACTATCCATACAACGTCGCATCTCCTTCAGTCCTTTCAAGACGTTGTCGCCTGAAGAAAATCTACGAAATCTCGCCCCATACCTCTCGCGCGACTGGACACTGTAAGTATTGTACACATTCCTTATATGCGTCAATATCGCCGATCTCGAGAGGAATGCACTGCTTTTCCACATCCAAAGTTGCCGAGGATGTCATGAGTGGGCAAGAACCGGGTCAAATGTCTTACCGACGGTACAGAATGTCTCCCTCTCCCTCTCTACGTTGGCAGGAAAGGGCCGTCTTGGAAAACGTTTGAGCCAATATGCGCTGCTACCGTGAAAATCGACCGTGTTGAATTTACATGCCTCCGGTTTATTCATCGGAAGTTAAAGAGAAAGGGATGCTGTGAAAAGAGTCGACCCTAGAAAAAGAAGGAAATGTTTGATATTAAATGCAAACACGCAACGGTGGGTGATATCTACTGTTTCACAGAGGCAGCACGGACCAGAAATGAATAACAGTACAACTACATTTTACACCTATTTATTTGCACCTCAGGGTATAACTTTTAATATATACTGGAAAACATCTAAACTGGAGCTCAGAACATACATAGGAAAGGTTTCAATAGCTTGAATGCGTACTGACCGAGTAACACAGGGCAAGAGTGAACGTGTTAAATGATCCATCGAATTAACACAATTTCTATCTCGTAACTAGAACGACCCGTAATTCCCGAAAATGGTAGATTTTCGCCGATCCATCTGTTGGAACCGGTAGCCGGGGCGCCGATATAGCAAAAGGTTGCCTTGGCATTTACCGAGACGTCGGTCAGGACGTGAGTTACAGCGTAATCCTTCAGGAGAAGAGCCTGGGGCTGGCGTGAGACGAAGGCGCTGGCGTTGTGTTTTTGAGGTGGGCTCCAGGCTCCAGGCTCCAGGTGCGGCTATGTCCGACGAGGGTAAGAACCGCATGCTGGTTCCGTTTGCCGGTAAGGTGATGGCCAAGATGAAGAAGGTGGTTGGGACGAATGGGGACTGTTTGACACGAAATTGCGTGACCGGCCCATTTGTCTCGAGCTTATCCTCTGCCACGAGGCCCCCGCACCCCTTCTTTGCCTTTCTTATCTGCCCTCGCACGCACTTCATCCGATATATCGCGTGAAACCTCGAATTCGTCACTTTCGTGTAAAAAGGACGAGGAAGGGAGAATCGTTGATATTAGTGCGTAGCAACGACTTAGCGTCGAATGCGATTCCATCAATTCATAGAGAGGTACTTGAATCTTTCTACTCTGTAAAAGCTAAACGATATCGCGGTAACGCGAACGAAAAGAGGATAATTTAGTGGAATTCTTGCGGTCAAGATGATCGCGGTCACTCGAACTTTTCAATGGCAACAATAGAGAAGGAGCGTCCTAACGATCACGGCGCGAAATGCGATTTAAATAAGAAGGCTCTTAGGGGAGTACGGCTGGCGGCGAAAATTGGCCCGAGGAGGGAGAAAATGAGGCGTGAAAGGCAGGCGCCGAAAACATTAGGAATGCCCCGTCGCTCGAAAGGAAATCAAATTTGCTTATGAATGGCAGCGATTAGGACTAATGCCACTGCCCCCGTCTCTCCCGCTGATATAGGCCACGGCATTGTTGGGCTCGGCCGAAATGGCATTGTGATCGAACGGCACGAGGCGAAACTGAAGTCACTGCCAAAGGCAGCGTTTGCCCTGAAAAGAATACATTTTCGGAATCGCGAGGGCCTGGAAAAGGGGGACGTCGAATAAAATCGCAAGGGACGGAAAACAATGAACCTTTACACCGAGCAAATATCGTGTAAATCATACGGAAAACACGGTTTTATAAATCTTTCAACTGTTAAGTTCAACTGTTCGAGCCCATATTGTCCGATTTCAAATCACACGGTATTACAATGAAATCCCATGACATATCAAAATATTCTATTATAATATAGGCTACGATATTTTTTCGTGGAATATCGCGCCTTTCAATTTGCACCGTCCTCGTGTGGGTTTCCTTCGGAGTGAATGCAACTGCAAAATTACCCTCCACAGACGACGATGAATGAAGACGAAGTTGCGGCGAGGAAAATCGAGGTTGGGAGGGGATGAGTTTCGCTGAATAGCCCTCCGATCCTACGGATGAATCCCGTCAGGAGGGCTGCAACAGCTCGGCAAGTAGCATTTCTTTCGAAACACAGTCACACGTGCGCTCATGACGACTCAATGGGGAAATTTGTCGTGGATAAGAATCGACGTGGGAAGATGTACGGCGGAGGGGCAAAATGACGACTGACAACAGAGGGCCTCTCCCCTCCAAAGAAGATGAGAAATATAAGCGGTAACCGAATGATGTATGTACGCCGGCAAAAGTGCGAGCATCCCTAGTGTGTGGGCTGAACCTCTGCATCAAGCACCATCTGCAAATATTAGCAGAAGCGAGAGATCATTGTACGCAACGCAAACGTTTCGCTCTGTGTTACAATTAGAGCAGGGCTTTACTCGATTAAGAGAATACGTTTAAGCGTAGGTCCGCGTCAAAAGAGTCCGTCCGTAATTTTAGAAAACATGATAGAATAGACCTTTGCTTTATATCGGGCTACTAACCCATGCGAATTCTATTAAAAGCGCCAGTAATCTCGGTAACACAGAAAGAATGTTGCATTTAATGTAGGACTGCGAACACGAAACGTGATCAAATATACTTTCCCGTATGATTCACATACTTATTAAAAACAAAAGAAAAAAAGAACGCGTTGGCGCGCCGAGGAAAAACATTTTTGCCCTCTCGCTTGTTGTAAACGTCGAAGAGAGAGAAAGGGAGTCAGAAACGGACAGGAGGAGGGCCGACAACATCAACCGCAGCTCAATTTCCACTTTCTTTCCGTGATATTTCCCTTTCATTTCCTTCCGCTTTGCACCCGCGAATTAACACGCCCCACCCTTTGTGCGGCCGCCCGCGTGTGTCCGTAAATCTATAACGGCTCGAGATAAGCTCGGAGGGTAATCAGTTCTAGAGCACAATAGATCTTCTCTCTTCCACCCCCGCTTCCTTTCTCCCTCCCACCCTCCCGTTCGACGCCCTTCTTCTGCCCATCCTACAACCCGCATTTCATTTTCTTTTCTTCCACCGCGAAGCATTATCATTACCGGAGTGGGTATCATTTTTCGCCACTCACGATATCGGTCGTAGAGCCACTGTCTCTTTCTCTCTTTCTTCGTGTCGCGATCAACCCTCCCCGCTCGCAATCGATTCCTGCAAAACTTGCCACGCCGAAACTCGAGACGATAATCACAGCGGCGTGAATTTCACAACTCAATAGACCAGACAACACGCACAGCTTCCGACCGGCTCAAGGCTCAAGGTGTAACCAACGAAGAAGTAGTTTTCAGAGAATTCGTTTGCGCGTAGAAAAATGTCTCCCCCAATCTCATTCCATTTGCACCCTATTTGCATTGGTAACATGAAATCACGATGAATCGCGATGTTGGACTCTTCGCCTAGAGGGAAAGTCGGGGGAAAAATCAAACTCCCGAGCGCGTCTTGTTCTCTAGCCAGGAAGAGATTTGGCATGGTGAGTACTAGAGAAATCTCAGTAGGTCAGCCTATGAAGGCTGTCGATGATGCGACCATGCGAGACTGCCTAAATGATAAAACAATTAACAACTAATAAAAAATAGTTTTTATGCACTCGCTCATGTACCGTTCTTCTTGTCTGAATCTCGGCTAGCAACTGCTTCTTTCTTCATATGAAACAAATGGAAAAAACATCTCTCCTCTCTATGTCCACACATTCACACAGGTCATCGATCCGCACAAACCGAGAGACACACATACATGCATTGTTTCCCGAATCTTCCAAGGGCAGCTAATGATTGAGAAAGAAATCAGTCGCTAGGCAGGTGTAGAAGGCGTCGCATACGTCACACCGTACATCGCAAAAATACGGTGCCGAAAAACATCGCGACTCCTACAGAAATGATATGTGAAAGAAACATTTTATTAGAGAGAGAGAGAGAGAGAGAGAGAGAGCAAAAAATAAAGAGCCTTTTTGTGTCGCTCGTTGACGTGGACGAACGCTCAAGCAGCAGAAATTCTCCGAATGTCTTTTTCGACCGACTCGAATCTGGCGCAACAAAATTCTTTCGCGGCGTCTGCGCCGGATTCTCAGGAAAGGGGATGAAGAATGAGAAAAAAAAGGCGAGAGTAAAGGAAGATCAGTGGACGCGAGACCTCGTTAAAAGCCGTCCCCTAACCTTCGACCTTCTGTAGTTTCGAATCCGGTTCGGATGATGGCGCCAACGGAGGGGAAGATCGAGGGCGACTGGTCCAGCTCGTGCAGTAGGAGAGGAGGGTGACTCAGGGGTTCGTCGTTCATTAACCCAACAGGGTGAAACCTTAAAAGCCCGATTACCGGACTTTATCGTCCTACGGCGACGAGAACCTACGGCAATAAGACCCCGTCAATCATGGAAAACAGATTTTATGTCCAATTATAAAGGACGCCCGTCGACCCTGGACGAGTGTCGGGTCGCTCCTCGACGCATAGAACGTATTCTCTGAAAGTGTCTTCGCGCATGGGTCTGGAACCAATAGACGTACATTCGTCGATCAACCGTGCTTTAGTAGACCCTAAAAATCCCAATTTAGCCATTCACGAACGCCTCCTCGACAACTGATTGTGAGTGTGCGTATTATGCCTGCGACCGACGACACTTTCGTGTGCGTAAAGTGAGACCAGGCACAGTCGATGGATATTACGTGCAACTTGATACCGATATTTCATTCGCGATCATTCGGGCACCACCGTCGTCACCTGTTTCGCGAACCTCACATTAACAAGGCGAAATATTCCGTGAACCCTCTAGCAAAGTGCTCGCGGTCACTGTTTATTAATACGGAGAGCACCTAACAATGATATTTTGCCCGGCCCGTTTACGATGACACTAAACTCCGTATAAAACTGCATTGCCGGTGTGCGGGGCACAAGTATCGTGATCAATATTTTATCTGATCGGGCTAACATCTCGCCTGGAGCACGCTACGTCGCGTCGTCGGCATTAATAAATGAGCAGGTCGAAGGCAGCGGCCGACACTTTGTCACGACTTTACGCTTTAACGGAGATGCAACGACAGCCCATTGGCTGACCCTGAAAAACTGACCACATGGAAAATCGAGAGGATGGTGTTCACCTTTCGAGGCGAAAGGGTCGCGGATAAAATTAGGACCGGTCGTGGTGCTTTGGCATTAGATACACAGTGGCACATTTAAGTCTTCCCCATATTTCCTGAGCTATTACAGCCGACGTGACTTAAAGTAGGCAGCGAGTAATATTTTCAGGCGAGAATGACGCCAGAACGCTCGCCCCGATTGTCCGAAGTGCTTAATTGCGTTTCCTCGTTTTTTCCTGGCCCTCGCGGCGAGTACGAGAACCGCGCGATAATGAAGGGCGGCCTCGCCATGAAAAGTGCGGAATGCAAGTAGCAGGGGCCATTCACAGACTCGCTTTGCCGCGGCAGAGTAGACGACGAACACGACGAAAGCGAGCTACGCTAGAAGAGCGAAAAGCAAGCCCTCCCCCTCTACCCTCTCGCTCCTACCTTCCACCTTCCAGCCACCCGCTGGCAAGAGGGGGTGGCGTAGTACTCGAGAAGGAGAAGCGTGTGTATCGACCACTGACGTCATCCATCCCCACTAAACTACGTCACGTATACGCTCCGCTGTCGAGGAGAGGAGGTTGACGCAGTGCCGTGCGAACAAGGGGGTTGTTGAGGCGGAGCACCATGATTTCGCGGATATTTTGTCAGGGTTAATGCGATGCCGAGTTAGCGTGTAATTCGAGACTTTGCCCTACCTCGCTCTTTAACGACTCGACTCTGCTCTTCGCTCCCTTCGCCACCTAAAACGTCGCCGACTCGTTTGTTTCGCTCCAAGTAGTTAATGCCAATGAGGTCAGACATGTTCCAAGTCGTTAGGACAAATTCGCTCGCGACGGACGTACGTGTATACGTCGCAGCTTTTCGTGGTGTACAAGAAAGTTTCGTCGGTACGTCGTTAAAATTGAATGATGCTGACGCGTTAGAGATAGCATCGACTGAAGCCGGTGCTTATTTGCAAGAAATTGTATGCCTTTCGCAGATTATGTGACGTTCTTAAAGCACTGTAAAACGTTGCATGCGTTAAATGGAAGAAACAAAATTATAACTTTCAAAGACACCGAGATAAGGTCGTTACTTTATCTCTTCGATAACGGAATGCAGCGAATGTTAAATAATATTTCTGTCAGATCGACGAAACTAGAGAGTAAAGCAGAATATCCTACAGAACTCCACTGACAAACTATTTCTTCCTTGTCGATAATAACGGGATCAATGAGCGGCGAATCGACAAACGTGAACAGGAATCCGACCCTCGGATAGAAAAGAAAATGACTAGAGAAACGAGTAGAGTAACGGGGGTGACGCGGCTGCCATTATTGCACGTCCCTGGGCCCGAGGGAACCTGAGTGCAAAAGTATTGATCTGTTTCACCCCCGCGCGAGCGGTACAGCAGCCAAAGCCTACTCTCTACGTCGTCGTCGTCGTCGTCGTCGTCGTGCCTTCTCGTAGTTTCCCTCCATACTTTCCCACCCTCCGTCAACCTTTCCCGCCCTTTCTGGAGCGCAGCAAGAGCGAGCGAGAGGGACATAAAGGAGGTAGGGGCTGAAGAAGGACGAGACGTCGAGGAAGAGGCAGCGGAAAGCGAGAGGAGAGAGAAAGGGGTGGGAGAGCTAGAGGGAGAGCGCGGGAAAACTCGCCCTCCATTTTTCTCGCGGGACAGCAACGCCATGGCGAACCCTTCTCCAGGGCCGTGCCCAGGGAAAGGGCCGCAATCGCTTTTGTTTTCCCTCACTTCGTTTGTTTTGCTCATTATTCTCCCTTTCTACCTCGCTCCCTCCGTAGGGTCGTCGATATTCCATTACGCGCGAACGCGCGGTCGCGTGGAAGCCGTCTCGGGAACGAAAACAATTAAGACGCGGCTCGTGCATGAATCTTCACGCCTCTCGCCGTGTAAATCCGCCGGCGCGGGCGCCGCGGCCGGGAGAGTGCGCGTCTTCCTGTCCCGCCCTCGATCCTCCGAATCCTCCGCATCAAGCCCCGCACAAACCACGAAAATCAACACTTGGTTAAACGGTTCACATTTCCGTTCTTCGTTACCGCTGGATCGTTATTGTCCGCGATCCCCTGCGAGCAAATTATCCGGCGTAAGCAAAGGGAGCTGTTTTTAACGGCACAATCTACGCGTCATAAGCAATCGCTCGATTACGATCTTGGTGACACGCTCGCTGGACATTTCCGCGCGGCGGCGTCCGCGCAAAAAATTAATAGAGCGTGTTGGCGTATTAATTAATAACGGCGTGCGCGCGTCAGTCAGGCTCCGTCGTAGGTTGGCTCGTTTCTTTTTTTAAGGCGATCGCCAACGGCGGCGGCTCGTTAGCGGAGGTAGGCGACGGCCATAGGTTCTCGTGAAAATATTCTCCGATTACAGCGACGCGGACAGCACGTGGACACATGTGACGATGCCGTGACGCCGTATTTCCGCCTGATATCCCCCCTATCTCTCTCTCTCTCTCACTCCATTTTTTCCTACTTCCTAATTACCGCGATTTAAGTGCCCTCAAGTCACGCGACGCCTACAGCGTGCGCTCAGTTGCGTACCTATCCGTGACGCACCCCTGAGAGAAGTCTGGGGCGAAGAAAGCCCAAGAGGAACAGTGCAGGCAGTGCACTTGCGTGTCGTGTGCGTCTACCTAGATGCACGTGCGCGAATCACGAAAAAGTGAGAAGGGGGTGTCGGTTTCACTTTGCCCGGTATCGCGTTCCTCGTGCGATTTGTTCTTAAGTATCCTTTTTCCACGCCAGTGGTTCTTAGCACGAAACCCCGTAAGCCATCTTGTATCCCGCGATGCTAACGTTAGCTGATTGCGACTTTGTTTAGTCACCGGAGACATATGACGTGTACATCGTTAGACGATTTCAAAGTTTTAAACGTATCAAAGATTTCTCATGTACCTACAAAAGTTTAAGCACAAATTTCGACGGAGACAAATCCCTCCGCGCGAGTGGAATATAATTCCGCTGAAGGATCGGCGAAATTCACAATCTCGCATTTTACATTTTATCGCTCGCGATAAACGGTCCGACGATAGCGGAGGCAACGCAAGATATTGTGCAATATTTTGTTTTTCCTTGACAGTAGGGTGTAGGGTGTGCGCAAACGTTTTAGGGTAGCCTCGTATATACATGGGAGTTACGAACCGCTACGACGCAGCAGGAAATGCAGATAACTCCCTTCAACACGATCCACTTCTTATCGGCAGAATTTCAAGTCGCTCGATTATTAATCAGGAACTCCGGCTCACGCAGGAAAGATAAAGGATATACATTTGTTAGTCCGCAAAATAGCGCGGCGTGAGTGACCCCGCAAACTTTACCTCGGATTATCATTTTTAGCCGATTCAACGTTTTCATTGGGAGATCACGCTCAGCCGTTACGTATACAAACTACATCGGAAGACCGTTATTAATGTACTCGCGGTACGTCTAATCCAGAATTTCGCTGGGAATAACGTTCTAGGTTGCTGTTACCGCAGACATTCAGACCTGAAAGTCCCTACACATTCTCAGCGTTGTGCACCACGCAAAGCACCGCGTTATTATTTATCGTATTACATTACGGCGCGTTGTATCCCTGGTACATTATTAATGTCCAGGGACATCTCGACCCTCAGAAGCAAAAGGAACCAGGCAGGGAGAGAGAGAGAGAGAGAGAAAGAAACTACGCGTGGATAGAGAAAGGGGAGAATTGCAAGCACCGTTTACGTTTCTGCCTTGCTCTCCGCCATCAAGTTATCCGTAAAAAATACACAACTCAAGCAGTTGATGCGCAAAAATTATTCTAGCAGCGTGCACGTATACATTATAAAGAAACAATAATTTCCTTTCCATTTTCATAAGCGTCTCCTTGGTTTCAGAAGTTCCTCGAATCTGAAGACGAATCGCGCGGAGAAACGGAACGAAGAGTGCGCGGGGAGGAGTTAAGGGGGTCTACAAACGCATAAAGTAGGTAAACACGATCTATCTGAACCTAGAGCAGGAAAAGCGCTGCGAAAGGAAACGAAGGAGAGAAAGAATCCGATTGAGAGAGAGAGAGAGAGAGAGAGAGAGAGAGAGAAAGAGAGAGGAGGAACTCTGTGGCTGAGACGAAATATTCTTGACAACTCGTGCGAAAGTGAGAGTGCAGCTGAAAGTGGAATGAAGTGGAATAGCACTCCATCCTCAGTGGATGGATCTTTGAGACCATAACAGTAACCGTAACAATGGGATCTGGGGGTCGCAGGACCGCGTTTCGGGTATCGTTTTTCCAGGGACTCGTGTAAGGATAAATGGAAAGGTCCATATCCTCAAAATAGCCTACTATTTCGAACTATATTTGTACCAAATTCCCAGTATGGGTCCTCGATTGGTATACGAGTATTGCATAACGTACACTTCTAAGCAAGAGCCATTATTATCCCGTCAATGGTTCCCGATAAAAAAGTAATGGAAGTAGACGTCAGTTCTGCTGATTCTTGGTAGAAAGTTAATTTTGCTGATACAAAATCGATCGCCGTCCGATCGCAATCCTAGGAACAGTATGGGAGTTAAGAGAGGAATGGCCAAGTTTTGACTCGATTTTCTGTCGCCGACAGAAATCGAAACGACAAACAGCGGCGAGGAAACGTTCTATCCAAATTCCTTGGTCGATGCATTTTTCACGAAACGCGACCCCCTCTGCGGTGGCTTTCGACGGCCCTGAACAGCTTTAATTTCGTTAAGAGCACTGGAGAAGACCCCCCGATAAATTCCTGCGGCACCCTGTAAACTTTTAGAGCGAATTTTTGGGGTCTGACCCCATCGAGGATCGGTGGCAGCTGATGCACAGCGAGCCCGCGTAAACACACTTTCGCCTTAGTCACCTTGAAGAGTAGGAGAGTTCGAGGAGAGGGTTCTCGTTGGCGTGCGAATTGTCGCTCTGCCTGGACGCTGGACGGAAGGGTCGAGATGGAGACGAAGAAAAAAAGATGGAAATTTTGTAGACTAGCCTGCCGGGAACGAGTTTCGTCGTATCGGAATCAGGGCCCGCTGTCCGCGCAGTGCGAAAAAGGATGAGTTATGGACGTGTGGGGTGAAGACATTACCGGGTTACTTTTACAAGTCATCGCTCGAAAGTGGCGCTCGGTGCTCGGAAGTGCACGGCACTCGATATGAAGAGGGCCGAAACGATCTAATCTTCCGATCGGGCGAGTCGGAAAATTATACGAGCGCCGCGTTCGAACGGCGTCGAAATGTGCGGAGAAGAATCATAGCAGAGGTAATTCGGCGATCGTAAAAAGGAGAAGTCGAAGGGGATATCGAATATCGTCGAAGAAGCAGACACGCAAATTGCCACGCGCATATCCCGAGCCCCGACTACCAAAGGATGTTTTTCCGTTCGCCGATGAAACATTATGAAGCTATAGAATCAGAATGCGAAACGCGGCGGGTGGGAGAATGAAGCGCCGGCGAGAATGAGGTGAGAGGAGAGTGGCGTCGGTGTCGGCGTCGGCGTCGGAACGTCGAAACACAGACGAGAGTGCGCGCGTGTGGTGATGCGCGACGCGACGAACATACCGTCACGGGCGTTTCGATGGAATCGTTAAAATTAACGAGTGTAATTCAACTTCTTGAAAGTGTCGCGACATTCTCTTTCCCCGTTGCCACTCGGCGGCGATTTGTATCGCGCGGCGACGCATTTTTGAGAATATAGCGTGGCACAGGAGCGCTCAGTAGGTCCCGATGGCCTCGTCAAACCATTGTTGAATAATCTAGCAGAAATGGACATTTTCCAGCTGTCGAATTTCGAGAAATCTTTCATCTGCGAAAAACGAAACCGCTCAGCGGAATAATTAAGGCTGACAGGCCGGGCGTAAGTGACACGCGACACGTAGTGTATACTCGGCCGAATGCAACACAACAGGCAAAAGTTGGAAAGGCCGAGAAAAAAGGAGCATTCATCGCCTCGTTTACGGTCGCCAAAGTGCGCTGGACGCTCGGTAGAGAAATATACGGGCGATCTTTTACGACAACGTCAGATCGCGCAACGTCCGCGCATAACGTCAGCTCGGGCACGTAGAATGAATACGCTACGTGCGAAGCGCGTAATTTACGAGGGCCGCGTTCAGGGGTGGAAGCGAGAAAGAGAGAATGTGGCGGTAAAATGTGGAAACGACGCGCGACGTAACGCGGCACTATGCTCGCTTTCCGGCTGGCCACGCATCTCGCGTGCGGCAGTCGTTCTGGATACGCACGGCACGAAAGAGACGCGATATCAATGAAAATATCTGTCGGGGATAAGGATAATGCGCGGCCGGCACTGCGCCCCTGGGACCGATAGGCAGGGTCCGCGGCGTCCGCGCGCGTGGCCAACTGATTTTTATCACCCGAGCTTACGTTGCACCGCGTCAATTTCTTATAATACTTATCGACGCGTATAGGAGAGAAGGGCGAGCTCACCCTCCCGAAAAGCCTAACGATCCGTGTGCGCCTATGTCGTACGGCCGCGGGCCGTACGGTACACACTAGCCACGAAGGAGAGAGGGACCGCGCGTGCCCCGCCGCGCCCACCGCGCCGACACTCTCATACGTGCGAATCGCATTATCACACAGAATGAGCGCCGCGCGCCGTTAGCTCGTTAACTCTTTCGCCAGCGTAACTCCGTGCGATATGATTATTTTCCTCCGGCACTAATTATCTCGGGGGTATTTCGCCGTGACACGATTACGCGCCGTATTCGGAGCTGGATTATCGCGTACGCCCAGTACGGACATAGAAAAGGGCGAGGATGAAATAGTACGTAAAGGTCGACGAAAGGTGGAGCGTATTATCCCCCCTCCCGTTTCCCACAGTCTTGATTCGCAACGTTAATTTCCGACGGCGATCTGACACGAGACACATTCGACAATGTATGCCGCGGCGACTAAAAGCTTTTCACGACAGCGCAGCGGAAGGGGCACGTCAGCGGTGTGTGCACTGTGCGCGTCGCCTGAAATCTGTTGATACAGAACTCGCATGTGGCCTTCCGCCTTCCATGCACCGTGCTGCTGCTTCTTCTTTTCCCGTCCTTATTTTTCGTTTTCGACGGCGCGCCGACCGGAGTCCTCTTCGCGGCTGTAACGACGGCACCCAAATGGTGGGGTTAATGTACGTACACACCGCGGGATGTCGACCAATTTCCGGGTTCAACTAATGCACTTATCAGGCGGCCAGAAAGGAGCCGAGAGAGAAAGGCCCGTGGGGAAGGAAAATAATTGAGACGTCGCTCCTCACGATTGCCGAAAGCAGCCCGTGGGAAGGGGGTAAAAGGTGGCGGGCCCTCTGCACAAAGAGAGACAGGAACAAGAGGAGGAGCAGGAGAAGAGACGACGAATCTTAAAAACATCCAGACTGACGAGGCTAATGATCTCCAACGATCGATCATGACAAGTGAACGCGCGATAAATTCTACTTTAATGGACGGGATGAGCGATGTTCTCACGAAACGCCAAAATCCAGCCAGCCGGCGCGACCGACACGAATGCATTCATTAAACTTATTCGTCCGATCGTTTCGAGTCAATCTCAAAGCGTTTAAAATGGCCGCTTTTCACAACACGCTCCTTACCGAATTCTCTTCCATTCGCTACGCATCGCGTAACTTCTTTTTCACGGCAACGTACGTGACTTCGCTGCGACCAATTTCCACGGCGATTACAACGTATCTTCCCGACAAAGAGCATACTATTAGGCAACGTCAGACACGAGCATTTATGAGCACGCGATCGTCGCGTAGGCCGTAGCGTATAGGGGAACAAATGAATGCGTGAAGAAGCGCGCTTGTCTGTGAAGGGCCTCTTTATCGTAGCAAATAATAATTAGCATCCTTTCTAGCATCCTTTCGCCCTCCCTCATCTCTCTTTCTTACTCTCCCTCTTACTAGCCAACTAAATTTATTCGGCACGTCAGCTCCTGATCGCTGCTCTGTTTCTTCAACGAGATTGTTTCTCTCTCAATTATGCACCTCCTAATTTCGAGCCGACGCGCGACGCCGATGGGAAAAGCAGTCCCCAGGAACCCTCGACACAATTTCTCTCGTACCGTCATAATTTCCCCTCTCTGGCCCTTTTCGCCTTTTCTACCAGTAGAAACGAGCAATTAAGAATCTTAATCAGAACTGTACGCGGACTACCCCGGGTCATTTGGACTCTTGCTGCGGCCCCTAATTCGATAAAGAACGCCTTCGGGGGGATTACTGACGGATCCACGGACTTGTGAAATCTTGTCCTTGTAATTGGAAAGTATCCAATGGAGATACTCTTCCCCCCTGCCGGCAACATCGACCCTAGTTGCGTACGAAGGAATTGGTACGATACCGCAATTAAAGATACCGCCCGATTCGGAAAGGTATCACCCTCATCTGCGAAACTTTATCAGGAAGTAATTTATTTCTTCCTGCGTCTCTTTGAATCTTCCTAATGTTGTCACCCTACCTTACCACCACCCTCCCAACACAACTGTTCCCATAAGGCGTGACGTTGACGAAGAAGGAAGGAGAGGAATGAAGGAAGTACCTCTACCGATAAAATGGCATGCTAATGGTTGTTTCGCCGTATACAACGCCATATCAAGACGTCTTGGAGCCCGAGGCGAAGCATTTGGCAGTCAGGCCCTCGATAGCCGACATTTCTCCCGGCTGAACGCTTAAGCCTTGATACACCAGCGTATACTTAACATGCGGAACATCAAAGTTGCTTTTACAAAACCGGAACCGGCACGGTGACTTCTTCAAATTTAGTTACCTCGTTACATCCGCCAAAGTTCGAAAGAAAGTACCGCCGTTCGGAATTGAGTTAGCGCACGTTTAATTAAGCGGCCGGCAGAAGAGTTAGGGAAGAGCAGTGATTGACAACGAAATGCAGCTGTCATCGTGAAAGAGGCCTCAAAGAGCGGGTCATCATGCTCGTTTAATTGGACTGTGAACGTAAACGTAAACGAACGAGAGAAAGAGCTGAAAGAGCGTCAAGGAAAGAAATTGGGGAGAAAATGCAGCTGTCGCCGGTTGCGCGCGATCCGACGCGTAAATTTCTTTGAGGCCACGTAATTAGATTAGCCCCCGGAGAACGAAGGGCCCAATTACGAGAGGCGTCGTCGATGTCGGCTACCATGCAAAGAGCCGTCCATTCACGTACATTCAGCCTCACGGATCGCTTCCCGTCGATCCTTCACGAAGAATATCGAGCTCGAGCAAGAGGCAAAGTCGACCATTTCGAGCCTAAACTGTGTCGTCTTAATGGCCTCGTCGATATATCGATTGTCTCGTTAAAGAGGCCTTTGAAAACTTACTTGCTCAGACTTTAAAGTCAACTATAATTCCGTCCGTTTTATTCTATTTCCCTGAAGCGAAAATTTCTACCCACAAATCACTGGAACTTTCTTCTCAATATCTGAACGTATACTGAACTGGGGCTGAATTCTCGACGCCGTTTGCCTTTTTCACGGTTCAGATTAACAGAGGAAATCGAAATTATTGTTATTTATAATGGCCCCTGGCTCCGTACTGGCTCCTAAATTTGGCATGGGAGTTGATGCGTTACAGGCACCGTACGGCGTACGCCGGCACGTTGAACGATGGAACAAGGAACACGAAAGCGAAACGGGACAATCAGCAAGTGTACTCGCAGAACTCGATATGCAACGTGACACCATGGTCTCCGAGCTCTGCGCGTAGAACCAATGGCAAGCCTTGCGGGGTCGGTGACGCAGCCCTCCCTCGACGTCACCGACGAGCCGAGCGCGTCAAATTTCTCAGATTACATAAATCCAAATAATGTCGTGAGTCATTCTAATTCTGGTTCCACGGGGTTGCGTTGCCGCATCTCGACTCGCGCGCTTCACTCCGATACATTTTCTCGCTCTCCTTCTCTTCTCTCCCTTTCTCACGCTTTCGGTTTGGCACAACTCTCTCTCTCTCTCCCCCCTGTCTGTCTGGCACATAAATAGCTGAGCCGCGTGTGCCGCCTCTCGAGAGCATACGGTGGCCCAGTTTCGTCGTTTGCAACCGAAATCGGCCCAAAATCCTCCCCCCCTCCCCCCTTCGTCATCGTTTCATTTTCGACCTGGCTTTAGTGCGAAATTAAGCCTGAATAGCCTAATTTTTGTTGGGATTTCATCAAATGACAGGCAATCCGTTAACGTTTATCCTACAAATAGTCCAACGATTTCAACCGAGTTTCAAAGTCGCTCAACCCTGAAATATCCTCGTACATAGTTCCATTTCATTCCCCACGGAAGAATATCAAAGTTTCCCAACGACGCGTGCAGCGCAATAATATTTCTAATTCCAGCAACTAAGTACGCCCATAAACGTCGCGCGTGAAAGAGAGTTTCATAAATTCAGCGAAACTTTTCTGCCCCCGTGTGGCGGTGCGTCAGGCATCGCGAAGAAATGTTGAGAAAAATTCGGTCGGCAGGTTGGAGCATGCAGATGAATTCCGACAGCGGAGTATTAAAACTGTCACACAATGTGTCTCGGGTGACAATAATAAAAGCAATTTTCGACGAAAAAAATACTGCACTGGCAAGTAATTTTGCGAAGAAACAAACGGTTGCTCGATTGTACGTATGACGGTCGAGCCACGAGCGGGCTTACAATTAGCGCAGATGTTATACGATTGTGAAGACGAAGATGGAAGTACATATTCGTTTCGTCTACCTCTTCCGCAATGGAATCGCGGAGAAGCGGCCATGGATGAAAACAACGACGCAGAAGGCACGCGCGGTGGTCATACCTGCCAACTATGTACATACCTTGAAATCAAACAACATTCGCGTGACATGCAACCCGGGCGAAATTGCAACGTGTTCAGCGCAAAATGCGTCCGAGCGCGTACAATGTTATCCGTCAAGCGCATCTGGCGTTTCACGCCGCTCGTTGTGGCCCATGTACACTTATCCCACTTAACCCACAAAGTTATTTTCGATCTCCGCGGCAGGCATGTCCAAGTTTCCGGCCGGAAGCTGCCCCCGCTGGCCGCTCGGAAAGAACTATTTACCCCCGTGGATGTGGAAAAATAAATAAACGGCTGCTCGATGTCCCCGCACGCCATGTCGCGTGTCGCGAGAAAAATGCAGCGCATCGTCTTCGCTGTCGTAAAAGAGTCCGCGATTGTCGCGCGCGCTTTCTCGTCCTGCACCTTGTGTGCACCCGTTTGCCTTGTGCGCGTCTAATTGTGCGTGCGTGATCGTACGACGACGTACGCGGAGGTGCCGCACTCAATCAACTACGCCCCTAACTAACTGTCATTAATATGGTGCCCCTGGAAATGCCACCAAGTCATTTCCTACTTTATACGTTCTGCCGTCGGACACTCGTGAAAATTGTGCGCACAGCGGAGAAAATAGATAAGGCGTATTTAGGTTGGCGGAAAAGTTGGCGAATCTGATATCTCCTTTGAGAAAGCGGGGAATAGTTTAAATGGATAGCAGCAGCCTGGTCGCATGTAAATTTCCAGGTCAACGTGGCAGACGACGATTCCCACACGGGTCGTGATAATGAAAGCAGACAGATTTCATCTGAAACTGGTCGCAGCCGCGACACCGCATTCACGAGCTTAGAGTTCCGCCCGCAAAATCGAGCCGTCCCGCGTCCCGTCCGCTGGCACGGAGGCGTCTCCACTCTCCACGTCCCAGATCTCCTATTTACGGTCCATTTTCACGAAACAAAACCCGGGAGCCCAACGACCTGTCACGCTCACGTGCACGCGGCCAAACATTGTAAACGAGAGGATCGTTACACTTTTGCGGTGCCTTCTGTGAGCGACAGGGATGTACGTTGTGTCGGTACCCTCGAGATGAACTTTACGATAGCACGATTGCTGTCCAGTTGACATTTCTAGAGGATCATTTTCTATAAGATAACGCGGCGCAGCGAAATCGTTGACTTTATCTCCGTATTCAGCAGGGAAAACCACCATGATAATAAACAGATATTGCAGAAAGAGCCGAAATACATACTACCGAAGATATGACGAAAACAACTTTCAAAAAGACTAATATAATTTGCCTGCGTGAGGACGTACCATTGTTCGCATCGTGTCAGCGAACGACATGCGTGCTTTCAATTATATGAATACCGTGCTATTAGCACGTCCCTGGCTCCTTATCGGCAATCCCGATCGCGGTATAAAACTGGAAGTGAGTTCTGATTTGAGCCAAGTGACAAGAGCGTTTCCATCCGATGATGGCAGGGACGACCAGTGCGTTCGCCATTCTAGCATTGGCTTTCGCATTCGGCGTCGAAAGAACTGAGCCTCTCATGCAGGAGGGCCTCAGCAAGCTTTTTGGATCTTTCGCAGCGATTAAATAGTATATCTTTGTAAAGCGTGTCAATGAAAGCGCTCTTCAGAAAAAGTTGTAATACGTGCTGTGATGTAATGGTTTGAACTTCAGTGTGAGGACACCCGAGTTGCTGAATCAGCTGTGCAACGAATCACAGGGATCGACGATACTTCGGGACGCATGCTATGGCTGTTTTTATAGAGCAAGCACTCAGCCCACGGGATTTCCCATGCTACTTTCGCTATCCGCATGTGCTGACGATTATCTCCTGGACACCGACTATGGCCATTGCGCGACCTACTTGAACGTGAGTGCAGACGTGCGTCACGGGTGAAAAGTTCGACATATTAATATTGCGCTCTCGACAGAACGCTACCAGGGTACTGAATAATAGGATTAGTGCCACAACGATATACTGCACCTTCCTCGAATGCGTTCGACAGGTGAACAAGGATGCTCTGGTAACGTAAAGTTTTCATATTGCTTAATAGACTTTCAACGAGGGTTCCGATACGTGGCAATTTATATGCTTTTCACTTTTACTTTAACTTACGTTTTTTTCTTCTTATGCACCTTATGCTCAGCACATCCGTGTAATATAGCACGAAGAAAATGTAAATATGCTTAGTTTGACGCCATAATCAACTTCTTATTGTTAGTGAGGGAAGACAGTTTCTTGAAAATTGTATTGTACATAGTCAATCGTATAAAGACGTTGTAAATACTGTACAGGATGCTTTACGTAGAGCGCCGACGAAACGTTCCGGCTCCATCGCTTTTACATCGCCCTGGAGGAGAACGTCGAATGCAGGAATATTTGCTCGAGTTTTAAGGAGTATTTGTATCGTGAAGGAACGGGACACAGAAGCAAATACAGTTCGACCCGGTGCCGAGCCGACACGACTGGGTTCGCGTTAAAATTTCATCACGAAAGTGCTTCGTAAATGGACAAATTACATGTACATAGAATTCGAACAATTTTACGCATGCCTATTGCGACTACTATTAGTATGTATGTAGTATGACAAGCAAAGGATGCTCTGGGTGTACTCTAGGAGCCAAACAGGGGGGTGCACTAATTTCGAATTTTCTGCTAATGTGCACATACGGATCCTCCAGACAATTTTGTGTACATAGAATGTGGTTTTCTTGTAACATACAAAATTGATACCCTTGACGGCATGTGCCGTGCTTGGTAGAAAGCTTTGTCCATGAACGAGGGCAACGAAGCGCGACGGCAAATCGTCGAAAATCGTTATCACTCCTTTTTTCCACTTGAACAACTATTTCCTGTAGCTCAGGGTGTGCGTTGGCGAGGCCATTCGAATGTTTCCGAGCTTCAACCGAACGGACGTCCAGCTGGCACAATTGTTTGTGAACACGACCGCCTGCGTGCTAGCGAAAACACGTTGCGCGTACATGAATCCGATAACCGGTGAATTCCAGGAAGAGGATATCGCCGCCAAATTGCAATCGCCCTCGATCAACGCGGTCCTCGTCAATTCCGATTACGACATCAACATTGTCCAGCTCCCGAATCGTCAAAGCTCAATCGACGTTTGCGCCAAGTTCCGAAACTTTGAACAGGCATCTTGGCCGAGCGTTACTTGTTGAGACACAGGATGGATATTGCCTCACTTAGCCCCTCTCACTACCGCGTGTTTTCTTATGTCTGTAATCGATTGACAATCAAAAATACCGGTACTGTAGGCCACTAGTACAACGGCTTATACTTGTCCAGCAGTGAAAGGGTTAATCATTTCACGGTGGACGGATGTTACTAGCATAATAAACAATTGTTCTTAATAAAGTGTATCAGATTCCAAATGATTCATGCTGCCCGCGTTTACCAGCATAACGGAGAAGCGAAAGCACGTCCTTTATGATTTCACTAGAATAGACTTCCGCGCCAGTATGGGGCGATCAAAACAATATATACACTCTACGATATAATTGATGATTTAGGTACCGTACGGGCATGCGTCCGCGGAAGTATGCCGTATTAAAAAGTGCCGCTGCCAAATTTCATTTGGGACAACTTGAAACGTCGAGATGTCGGAGAAGCCCAAGACTCAAGTGCAATAACGTCGCATGTCCCGTCGTTTCCTAACATCGAGGATGACCGTGCGGTTCAAAGTGACACGTTGGATACTGTAATGACTGAGAATGACGCCGGTCACGTATCTGCAACGTGATTCACGGCGCAGAACGAGCGACGCTCGACGAGGCGGGTAAAACCGGCAAGTGCGTCGGGCTAAATGATTAGAAATTAGAGTCTTCGGTACGTGCGCGCCAGACTTTCATCCAGTTTTCGCGAGCGCTATAATTTTCTCCCGCCCCCCGTCGGAGATAGGCGACGCACGATGCTGCAATCGCAATGTACACCGTCAACGGAATTGAACCTGATGTACATAGGTCCGCGAAACGGCGCGGCGGCGGCAGGCCGAATTGCGACTCTTCCGAGAGGGAAGGTATGTGCGCGACGATTTACGAGACTTTTTCCCGGGCAGAAACATCGGTTGCCTAGCGATTTCCCTTAGCCCCCGCGAGAGGCGAAAGCTCTCAAAACGCGTGGCAGAAGACGGAAGACGAGTGTATCTATCCGTTCCGCCGTCGTCTTTGCCCCGTTCATTCTCGACGTCAACCAGTTTTCACGTCGTCGTTTCGAAAGCCCGCCACCCGTCCGTGGAACACGTACACGTAGATTGACGAGAACTCGTCGTGCAAACAAGTCCATAACGACTTCGGGCGGCGGGCGTGAAAAATTCGCAAACATAAAGTCGCCTAACCCTCCTCCTCTTGCAGCAAGCCTCAGCCGCCGCGCCGCGCCGCCCGGTCAGGAGAGCGCGTCGTGAAATTTTTATTTATTTTCTCGGGCCAGAGCGACGAAACGAAGCGAGAGAATGCGAATGAAGCTTCACGAAGGACGGCAGAGGGGCGCGGAGCCCACGCAAAATTTTCCTCGGTATTTGGTTCGCAAATACCTACGGTACCCAGAAATTTCAGAAAATTTTACCAAAGTGTCCCAGCTTTGCGTCATCGCTCATACGTGTCTCGAGGATCTTCCAAGAATGTCCGGACAATTTCTCATTCCTCGAATCTTATGCAGACATGCGTGCATGACTATAAGAGACAAGTACCAGTCCTGGTATATGAATGATAACATACCTTATTAACGGAAATTGTTCGCATCATACGCGTATTAAGAAAATTCTTAGGAATCCCTCAAGACGAGAGACGCACTTGAGGATCGAAGGAGAGAACGTCAAGTGGAAGAGGAAAACGGAGGTGGTGAAAAGAAGCGACGAAGATAAACGACAGATCGCTTCATTGCACAGAGAAGGCGACGCTCCACTTAGCATCTTCCCCGAAATAATTTGAAATATGCAAATACCATCGGCACATATATCTCGCTGCGCATTGAGAAAGCATACTTACAAGCGTGCGCATGTTTGTGGATATTGTGGGTGTGGGTGGAGGGGCTGAGTATCATGGAGAGGTGAGAGAGATACGATAGATGAATAGAGCACGTGTATTTCAGCAGCTCACGGTTCAATTCTCTCGGAGCCAATCTAACTTAACATGCAGATGCAATACGTACAAACCAGAGAAAGAAAACTAAAGAGATTTCTGAGTCACTCGCTGCGTCGGTTCTCTTCTGCGTGTTCCTCGGGCCTTATAACATCATACTTGATTAATTAGGATACCTTTTGTCAGGACTGTCAAAACATATACAGCTTCCTTTGCATATGCACAGTTGGCTCTACTATTATAACTTTGCTGCAAAACTCTGTGCGAAGGAAAACCGGGAACCCCAGAACTCTAATCATTTGCATCAAGCAATTTGGTCTAGCGTTTGAACAAAGATTGACGTGTGCAGCCATGAAAATAGAACCATTCAGTGCTCGCAGGAGCGACGCATGTCGCATGCGGAGATAATATCGGTGATTCAGGGGAACTGAATGAAATAGAAGAACGCAGATGGACAGTCTGATCTCGATTGAGTACTCGACAAATTTATGACAGATTCCAGGCAACGCGCGATGTAATCGAGGAGTCATCGACGAAATTGTCCCGTGACACGATCGGATCGCTGAACGACCCCGTTCTGGAGAAGCTCGATGACGTTGGCGCGCCGCGTCCATACGTGAGTATGAATCATGTAGAACGCAATCGGCGATTGCGCAAGGTGCGTCATCCGATTTGCGGAGGCGTTCGACGCGTGGCATTCCACGGCTCAAGATTGAGTGTCGCGGCAGAGCAGGGTGGAAGCCGATGACGCGATCACAATAAACACAGACTATTTTGTGGTAGCACGTAAAGTCAGAGTCAGTTAGTTAAAAGAAACCTCTAGATTGACAATAGGTGACAAAATATCACGATTTTTCGGAGAGAATAAAGAAACTTCATTTTGAAGAAAGCCTATCGGGCTCTGATTTTCAGCCGAAACGTGCGTCGAAAGAAAATTAAAATATTCTCTTTCTAAAAAATGCGAACGTTGCTATCATATTCCACTGAGTTTATCGACGCTCCGAAAGGAGAAGACGTGGGAAGAAGCAGCAGACAGAGATAGAGAGGGAGAAATGAGGCGAAAAACAACGATGAGAAAGGGAGTCGGCCCGCGTTGCAGTGCACACGAAACGGGGACACTTCTCTACGGTTCGTCGCGATTCCATCTGTCCCGGAGCGTCGTTCCTTCTAATGAGCTGTGGACGTTAACGAGGAGTGCATCGTACCGAAAAACCGGCCCGATAAGGCGAGAAAATTTTCGCCGTCCTTTGATGTGCGTTCCTACGCCGAAAGAAGTTAAGCTCGAGGATGAGTGCGAACGACACGAAAAAGACAGTTTAGTGGGTCATTCGAAAATTGCAATTCCGACGGACTCCAATTCTCTTTGGATAGCGAATAAACGATGCGTCCTATGAACAATAAACCTTAAACCGCGGAATCCGTAGCCCATAATTCTAGCGAACTCTCTTTTGCGGCGTGGAATTATTACTACGCGACCGTTCCATTACGTCATGTTATGCGTTAGGTGTTGTAAAAGGGAACGCGAGGACAAATGGAGTCTGAAAGGATCGATGTCAATGCGTTTTACCATTCGCCCCGGGAAAAATGTTTCGACACAGGTCGAAAAACAAGGTTAACGCGCCAAAGTCGACGGTCGATTACGGTGAAATTGTAAAAAAAGACCAGAGTGTGGAGGCTACGACTTCTGGCCCCACCCAAAAAAAGTACTGAGTGCGCTAAAACTGAGGTGAAGAAGTATGGTCGAAAAATGGTGAAAAAGTCGAATAATTTGCGTTGAAAATAGACCACTGGCTGGACACTGAACTCTCTCTAGCACCCCAAGATAGTGGGACAAAAATATGTGCATCACATGTTGAATATATCTTATATCTCGTCTGTGATAAAAGTTCATCGATGCGTTTTGCCCGAAAATGTCTCGAGCATTCGCGCGAAGATGTCGGGAAGAAGGAATTCACGCGCGGCTCTTCGATAAAACTAGTAACAATGTTGATTTGGAGCGAACTACGCATCGGAATGATGTCAGCCTCTCGTTGAATCTATTCTCGGCACGATGACACTCGTGGAATGTCGTGCGTATACCTAATAACGGCAAGGAGATCGTGCCGTGCTCTCTGGCCAACGATGACTACGCAGAACGACTGGAACTATGGAGCATGCAAATGCCGCGCCGCTTGTCCGTGTAAACCGCCAACGGGAGGAAACACATGCAACGTATGTATGCACATATGTATGTCCAGCGTCGTGATAAGAAACGGGTAAAAGTAGGGCTCGGATTATTTAACATAATTACGCAATGCCAATGTTAGACTGCTGATTGCTCAGTCTTGTATGATTTATCTCCCGTCTTTCCGCCGTGCAATATAACCAGCGCGACGGCGGAAAAACGGACGGATTCTGATTAATCTGAATGAATCTAGGAGTGTCACAGCGTAGACATAGCTGCGTCAACAAAAATGGACCAGTACCTGTCGACTGCTCGTTACGTATCGGCAAAGATTGAATTGCATAGACAAATTAGAACTTCAATATGGTATTTTACTTGGTACTGGTAGAAGCACCCTAACGAGTCTTCAAATATCTACTGCTTCGTGCTTAATTGAAGGAAAGTACTGTACCACCTACGGTACGGCGGCCGTTCAAACGGAACCTGCCGAACAGATCTCATTTGCAATCGGCAAATTTGGTGCGATCGTTTGAATAGTATTCGTCTTGAAATATTGATAAGGGAGAGAGACGATTGCGCAACAAATCATTTATATCGGCCAATTTCACGTGAAATGGATGATCTCTGGCTATCACACGTGCCGCACGCAGCTACCACGTGAACATGCCTGCCCGACCGGGCGACCTTTACCTTTACCTAACCCGATTATCCGTCGCGCGTGCGCATTACCCTTGGCACAGGCAATTTATTAAAACGCATACATATGTGTTCCTTGTACAATCGAAGGAAAAGCTGTCCGATTCAGGACAGAGTTGTCAGACCTGATTCGCTTCGGACTTTTTCTTTTTCGAATTCTCTGATTGTGAGAGCGATGACGATCGAAAGTAACGTTAAGGCGGATACATACAAACTTGAAAGCGTTCGGACGGCTATACATATTGAGTTCATTGTTGCGAATGACGCGGCGTATTCTTACGGCAAAATTCCCCGACAGGAAAAGTCGGCCACGGACAGTCTGCCAGACAGACATCCGTCTCGTGTAACAATTTTGTTGGACTTTGTTCACCTCCGATGGAAATATTACTATCAAGGCGAGCGTTGCGGAGCAGTGTATTGTTTACGAGGAGGAGCGTTGAGTGCCAAGCATTGATCGATATAACATTGGAGGGAAGTAACAGATAAAAATTCAACGATAAAGAATCATAACACCACTTTAACGATTGCATTAGCTCACTACAGTTTGAATATATATTACGTCTTTGCGGAGAACATGTAAAATGCATTTTTTCCGAAACCATATCCGATAATAATTTATGTTGGTACGCTGCGAAATCTTGACGGGATTTGAATGTCATGGCGACATCTAGTAGCGCCAACTCGAAGGTCGATGTACCCAAGAGCCCAGCTGAAAAATGCTTGCAGCCGCAGTCAAACCAGCAATCGAACTGGTTTCGAACAAGTTCTCGGGCAAACCGGAAATCTTGCACAGTCGTTCAGAAGCGTTTGTCTAATCTGGCCGCGCAATTTGTCTCTTAACGGTGACACGAAACCTCCGTATCTTTCACCGAAGTGAACCAACTGCAGTTTCTAATCCAGCGGCCGCGCAACATTTTAGATTAAACAAGACAAACTGGTTCCTATCCAATTTCCTTTAACGACGCGATACCTCCATCATCCTTAATTGAAATTCCTAAGCTAAGAATAAATAAAATATCGAAATATCAACTAGAAATAATAGGAATTGATTCAAAGCGACGCGACGACTCACGATTGTATCATTTATCGCCAAAGTCTGACGATACGGTCCCTGAAAGAATGGATCGAGAAAAAAATATTGCACGCAGTCGGAAGGGAACATCGTGGAAAATCAGCGAAACGTCCCCTATACCTTTGGTGGGTGAGCCGTTGAGCGGCGACAGTGTTCAACTTGCGCGCACCGCACAAAAGCGATTGACAAAAATTATTCGCGCCACGGACCATAGCCACCGATCGCGTTGTCAGACGCATAAATATGACCGTGGCGACGAGACAGCGAGCGTGCCAACTGAATCGTCATTCGTAACTCTTCCATCTGCTGCCGACTGATCTACGCGCACAATTCGCAAACGAGATCCTACTCACGTGCCCCTGAACATTTTCCATTTGGTCGTTGTAGGCAATCAACTATTGACGCTTATAGAACGCGGTACAGTTAATAAGGGCAATGCTTATTAAGCTCGTCATCACTATTAGGCTTCTAGCTGTTGCTATCTTACTAATGTATTTTAACCCTGGACTTCTGAGACTGGTGGTTGATACAATATTCCGTGAAAATAGAATTGGTAGCGAGTGTATTATACTCTGTTCAATTCAATATCATACTCGACAAGACTGTCTCGTCTTCGGTGGAAGCAATACACTACTCGTACACCGGTAATTAGACAATTAACTCGAAATTAGCGAACATCTCCGCGAATTCCCGCGAACCGTCGTGAAAATTTAATCACCGTCATTTGCGAGAACGCCCGGATGCACCGACGGTGGGCTCCAATTACTTTCAAATAGCAGTAGCAACAACAATAATGACAAGAAAAAGCTACACGTTCGACCGGTTCGACGATAAAGACAACGACCCCGTATACCCATCACGCAGCACAATTCTCGCCATCTCACCCTTATGAGAACGTGGAAAATCTTCGGTCCACCTATTGTTCGGCAACGACGATGAATCAGAGGATCCGCGACGCTAAATGAATCATAGGAAGACTACAAATAGATTCCAGACTTAACTACGCGATTTCGTGTCGATGACATTTAAAGGCTCCCCTGTTAGATTTACATTTGAAATTCGAAACGACGATGTGCGTTTCTATTTTTAAAAGATCGATGAGCGATAAATAGTTGTCAGGAACGAGTCGTCCTACGCCCAAGCATCACTTGACACTGACAGTCTTGACAGCGCGGCAAAGCGGAACATCGTAGAAAACGGTGTGACAACAATAATCGAGAATAGTTCTTCGATAATGGCAGTTCAAATATTCGGCGAGGAAATTTATGAAGGCAATCGAGAGACGTTGAAAATGTCAACTCGATGATCCTGGCAGGTGTTTTCGAGTGCGAACAGTTCTGGCAGCAAAAGTAAGGAGGCGAACCGCAGGGGCGTACCGCGTAGCACGTGCTCGCATTTTGATGGAAAATTGTTTATTCCTCGAGCAAGACCCCCACCTCGGCAATCCCTGTAATTGTCCTCCCTTATTATCCCCATAGCATACAAGCGACCGTTACTCCCCAATTAATTGGCGGATCAATTGATCTGAATTAAGGCGCCGCCCAGTAGATTCAAATTAAGATCAATATCTCGGCACGTGAATTGGAATATGACCGCGAGCGCAGCTTGTAACCATAAATTTCTGGTGTCCAAACAATGGGAAGTCGGCCGTAATTTTGCCGGAACACCGTGCTCGCCCACCGTCGATGATGAAACGCATTGCCCCTAGCTCGTTCGACTTCTCTCGTTCAGTACCTCTCGCGCCCCCGGACCACCCTACTCGCGATTCCCTTAAGAGGACCCGACGGATACGCCCCTGCAAGCTGTCTCTACACCGCATATTGCCATCTACAGGGTGTTTGCATTATCCGGAGACTTTAAAACCGGCTTAAATCTTCAAACCCGCGATATTGCTCAATATCCACCCACGCCGGATTTTAATTCCCCACGATATCACCGCATCCGCCATCGGGAAGTTAGAGGTTTGTCAAAGGGGGCAGTACTTCAGGGGAGCGCATTTTTCATGTTTCCTTTCTTAATGGCCGCTGAATATAACTGACTGAGTGGAAATTTGCGCGCGATACAGTGCATCGACTTTCGAACAACTCTTGTCTCTATGTACCAATGGCCCGAGTAATGTACGAAAATGCTTGTCGAGCGACCAGACGTCGTTTAGAAATCGTGATCATTTTAACGTTGTCCCGAAGAAATAAATACCGAACGTCAACATGATTGCTACCCGTAAGAATATTAATGAAAGGAAATATTTGCAGCACGGCTCTCATCCGATAACGATCATGGTATTGTTCCGGTTGGAACTGCGATAGACCAGAAAGTAACACGCTCTGGCTCTCGTAAACGACGAAATACGAGGTATCTCGTTAACATTATTCGCGCATGTACGCCAATAATCGTTACCGAGCTGAAGCATGAACAATTGCAGCAATTTGTTGTACCACACGACACAGCCTATTATTATTCTACGGTGTCGAGATAGTTCGTTATAAAATCTCAGTCAACATGGTGCGAATCAACTGATTACTCGTATCTTGAAAACACTGTATTATCTCTTTAATCGAATCACGTTCCAAACATAGACTACCTCTACCTAATTCCCTTATCGCCAATACCAATTGACCCAGGTACAACATTTGCCGATGAACCCTATGATTTGCAAACTAAACACCAACGGTGAATCTCAGAAAATAAACACCCATGCTATGCAAGCAGCGTCCCATTCTGTATCTTCGCATAACAAACGCAACTGACATAATCATTCGTGATACGTTAGTGCAAACAGCCAGAGCGTGAGAGAGAAGCATAAGGAGAGAGTGAAATAGAACGATAGAATGATGCAGGATCCAGGCCATCCAGGGCAAGCTGACAATGAGCCCGAACATGCTGCTGCTCTTTTACGTCATCGGTCGACGTGACGTCAGACCTGGGTCAGCCGGGAACAGGTGACAACGGTTGTCAGGGAGTGACGTCAATCGCGAACGGACAACGAACCTCCTACTCGCGTTTGCGCATTGCAGTAAGTCGAACGTGATTCGCATGTATCTCTCTCGCTCTGGCTGTTGAAGGCACACGCTTGACTAAATTCAGCACAGAAAGCGGTCACTCTAGTCCAGCAGCGGACGACCGGCTTTTCGCATTTCATCTCCCTACTTCTAGCGATTTTGCCCGGTCGACAAGCCCAGACGATAAGCTACGAACGGAGCACCGTCTCCATAGGTAACCTATGGAGCGCAAGCGGCACACATCTTACCCGCTAGCGCAATTAATAGGGAGTGTCATTACTCACAACTTGCGCTGGGCTATCTGTCATTCTTCGTGGAATCAGCCTGTCACACTGATGACCCTCACTGTCTGTTGATATCCGCGATTAGGCGATCACGTAGTTACGACACCGTACTCGAAATCACGAAAACTGTCTCGGCCATCATGGACGGCTCGGCGTCGTCGATCGCCTACTAGTTTCCGCCGCAATCCAATGGTGGCGCCATCGATCAGTGTACAGCAGAACCCCGTTTATTTTGCAATTTCCATTTTCCAATCTAAAAAATAATGTGCAAGCTTGACAACGTGCTGCACAATTTTCGCACGCAAACTTATCTACATAAGCCGCACCTTTGACGTTTCCCTTAAACCTAGTCCTATGATATGGATATCTAACAATAAGAATTTATCGTTCGCTACTACAAATCGAGGATATTCCAGTTAGGTTTTATCCCAATATGGCGGATTAACTCCTCACACCTTGTAATTAGCCGTTACTAATGTTATACTTACTATAGGTATAATATATGTAATAACAGCAGATCAGGATTATCAAAAGTTGTCGGGCATTTCATTCTTCAATAGTTTCATGCCCATTTCGTGATTCACAGCGAATAATCTTCGATTTTCAGAGGAAAGTTACGGAGCAAACGGAGCCGCAATCTCATTGCCAAAAAGGATTGGTCTGACTTGGTCTCTAGTCGAAAGATTTCAAAGGAAGTATCGATACTATCGATGTATCGAATCATCGAACGCTCACTTGCCGGAAATTGCCGGAAATAGGCTGTGACGCCAATGACGGTTACATTTAAAAAGTCGTACTGAAATAGATGGCAGCATTGTGGAAAAACGACTTACACTTTTCACTCGGTTGATATACCATTAAAATTCTGTCGACTAAAAACTGACGACTACCATATCTCATGGCCATACCATGCGCCGTTGAATGCGTTCGTACGTGAACACACGCGGTGCTGATTGTGAAAGTGTTTTAAAAAATACTGTAACGTGTTTTTGTTATAAATCCTATCTGTTATCAACAAATCGCCATGGCGGAATTCGTAGAGAAGCGATGCGAGGATATGATCAGCCAGCTCGAACAAATGGAAAGGATCAAACTGTTCGATAAAACTGAAATTCGGTACAGTATAGAGGTTACGAGTAATCTTAACAGACCCGCTCGCAAATGTTTCTCTATAGGTTTGAATGACAATTTGAATGTTCTACTATAGGGGCATAGCTAAGAAATTAAAAGAATACGAATATAAGATCCAGAGGCACTCAAAATGTAAGGAAGATTACTTGAGATATATACAGTACCAAATGGATCTGCTAAAGCTTGTTAAACAACGGAGAGAAGTAAACTATACTTTTGTTTACAATGAAAAATAATATTAAATGTTGGATACACTCATTCACAGTGTTAATTATCCTACAGAAATATGGCACTACTCAAAAGAAGTCTGACATTGACTTTGCCATTGCAAATAAAATTAATAATTTATACAAGGAAGCGATAACAAAGTTCCAAGATGATATAAGATTTTGGATAGCTTACATGAAATTTTGCAAACATGTTGTGAGTTACATAAACCTTGTATCTAAACGTAGATTTAAAAAATACAGCTACTAAAATTACTTAATGTACACTTATAGAGGTTTCATAGTTGCATCAGTCGTATGATAGGTAGAATGTTACAAGTACATCAAGACAAACCAAAATGCTGGCATATTGCAGCTCGTTGGGAGATTGAAGAAAATGACAATAAACAGAATGCACGGCAATTTCTTCTTAGGGGGTTACACTTTCATCCAGAATCTCAGCTCTTATTTGTAGATGCTTTCAGGTAAGACTGATTATATATGCTATTAAATGTTTCAGTTATATATAACACCATTGTTATTTGTCTAGATTAGAGTTAGATGATACAATGACTAAAACACAGGATACAGAAAGTGAAGGTCAGACTTCTACTTCAGTGACAGAAGGTACTGACATGCCATTAGGACTGAAAAGAGCCTATGTTATATACCAGCAAGCGTTCAAGAGAATTAAGGATATTAAATTTATTATAGAGTTGCTTAACATTACAAAGCAATACAATAACACAGAGATGCTCCAGAATAAAATTGTAAGGTAAGTTAAATATTAGCGTCATCAAAATACAAAAGCTCAACATACTTTACATTTGCCTGGTAGCAACATCATTGAAGAATATCCTCATGAATCTGTAATGTGGGATACCATGGCTAGAAGGGAGTTAGAAGGACTTGTACAACCTTGTATATCCGATGCACCAATGGAAATTGACAACTCAGAGAAAACTTCATTAAGAGATAGACTATCTGCTTGCAGTAAAGTTTATCAGACAGCTGTGAAAAAAATTAAGACTGAGGAAATGTGGTCTCTGTATATAGAATGCTTGATAGAAATTAATTATGAGAAAAAATCTTTGCCAAACTTTAAGAGAAAATTGTTAAAAACCGCGTTTGCACAAGCCCATCAAGCTAAGAAATTGAAGGAAAAATATTACTTACACTGGGTTAGTGTTAAAATAATCACATTGAAAAACTGGCAGTAATAAATTATGTCACATTTCTCTTGCAGATCGGTATGCTAAATAATGACAAGAAAGATGAAACAAATCAAAGGAAATTAACCGAAGTGCTGTGTTCAGCAACTGATACCATTCCGAATAGTATTAGCCTGTGGCATGCCAGACTTCGGTATCTCCTAATGAGGGGTCAGGAAGAAGAAGCTACAACTGTGTTCACAAAGGTAAAAAGATATTACTGACAAGAAAGAACATACCGATTTAGGAAATAACTCCGAGAATATTCGTCTTCTTATAGGCAACGAAAATTCTCGGCGAGAAGGCATTACCTCTGTGGAGAATGAGAATTTTACATGCGCAAGCAAACTGCCCTGAAAATACAGAAGAGGTCTTCCAAGCTGCATTGCTAGAACATCCAAACATATCTGGAGACATAAAGCCGATCTACATCGAATGGATGGTGCTCTCAAAAAGTATGCGAGACACGTCGCTACGCCAGCTCATATCACTTTGCTGTATGTATTATTTTACCATATTATTCGCAGATATCCAAGTGGCTCGCAAACTGTACGACCATCTATGTCTTCAACCACCTTCCTGCCTTGAATTACACAAGAAGATGGCTGCGCTGGAGCTCGTGCAACCAGAAGTTTCCTTGAAACATGCGAGGCGTCCACACGACATGGCTATATTACAGTTTGGAAAAAATAGTACAGATGTCTGGATGGATTATATTATATTTGAAATGAAGCACGGTGATCCAAAGAAAGTTGGAGAACTACATAGACGAGCAGTGAAGACTGTAGAACCTGCATTGACGGACTCTTTCATTTCAGAATACAGCTTGATTAAAGCCAATCCTGAATCAATTAATGCAGTTTCAGTGTAATTAGCTGAGTGTATATGTATATGTCCGCATATGGCACCCAGCCGGATGGTGCATAAATATGCGATTTATACGGTGAGGTAATAAAGTGAAATTTTTATTGTGTATTTTTTACGATTCAAGTGGAATTTCTTTCTCCATCCGCGTTAGTACGATGTTACGATCCGTCTCATTCGGTAAACGTGCTCTGTCTCCACTTTTCAAAGGAGTTCGCATATCCAGACACATAATATCTGTTGTTAGCGAGTGTTGTTTATCATCTAAATTCTTGTCAAGCCTCGATAGCAACGCTTCTAGCGCATTATACGTTGCTCTATAAACAGCGGAAATTGTGTCATCAAAAAATCGTAATGAAATATATCAGTGACAAAAGTGCCTTAACACTTACTTTGCATTTTCGGTCGTCATTATCAAATCCCGTATTGTCTGTTTAAGCTGTAAAATTTCATCTTTTAATCCTAACTCCGCCTCATCTTTGCAGAGCTCGAATCCTGGTCGGTACGTACGATTTTCCAACCGTGTTTCAGCACACTTTATTGCATCTGTTTTATCGGAAAGTGTGTTGTCCAATCGATCTATTTCTTTAAGTAAAGTTTCCAGTTCCCGTTGTACCTGTACAGTAGAGCTTACGTTAACGTGTAATTGTTTAGTCTCCAAGTACCTTGATCGGGTACCTTAAGCTTTTGCCAGTCCAATTCATTCCTTGCTTTTTGTGTCTGATAAATTCTTTTTCTCAGAGTAAAATCGGTTGAATCTTGTTGAGCTATAATGTCATTCCTTGCACGTTCTCGCACAACGCGCATAGCTTCACGAAAATTATACGTATCGCTTAATTCATTGTCGCCCAAAAGCTTTGTATAACGACAATGTTCTTGCCAGGCGTTGTAAGATAACGAACTGCATACAAAACATTCAATGTACTCTCAATGATATGCTACACCTAGTACGTACACATGATCCTTACTTCTTTGGAGTTCTCGACGCGTTCACTTTGTTACTAATATTTGCACAAGTGCGATCTAATTTGAGATTCTCGTTGTCTATCTTAGTTGCTTCCATCTTATCCTCAAGATCTAAACTTACTTTAAACTTTACCTCTTCCAAACGATTAAGTTTTTCCCAGGCAGCCTGTGCTCTGTGCAAAAAGCAAACGAGTACAGGATTTAATGGATGAACCAATATTTTTTACAATAATTTACCTATTCGTCAGCAGCGTCTTAATATTTTCGATCACACACAGTTCTTTCTTTAACTCTGTATCCCCTTCATCATAAGTTAACTCTGTGCCTCTACGACAATCTCTCATTGAAATGCATTGAGCAGTCACTTGTAATGGATAATTCAAAGTTTCGATTTCTCTCTCCGTTTCAGCCTTCTCGTCTTTCAAATTATTAATCTCGATTATCAAAGTACGCAGTAGATCGTCCAACGTTTCGGACCATTTAAATAATTCATTTACCCTTTTAATTGAAATATACATAAATCATTATTTTCATCAACCGGGCGAGTTGCACATCGGTACCTGTCTGCAAGACGCGCATTGTTCATATACGTATCCCACTCGGTTTTCACCCTTGTCTCATTACGAATGGTCCTTCCCTTACTGCGTAATTCGAAAGCATCGGAAATTAGGGTATCTGCACCTTGTTGAAGTTCCCATTGCTTAGCATACCAATCCGCCAAACCTTGGAACAAGTATACAGTAATCTTATTACTCCGAACAAAACGTACATCAATAAATTATAACCGTTGATGCAGAACTGATACATACATAACATAAGGATGAAGAAAGTGATCGACGTATATATTTAGATAGATAAGATGTATGTATATACTTACCGATGTGCGGCAAAGGTTTTTCATAAGTAGTTACCGATTTTGCCATAATTAATCGCAATAATTTACGGTGAAGATAATGGGCCGCACTTGATAAAAAAAACAGTCGTCAATAAACGAGGCAAAACGTACCGCCCGGATGTGGCTTACAAACGATTCAATTAGAGTCGGTCGTCAACGCAACGAAATCATGCTTATATGTATACATTGTCACCGTATGCCATTGTAACGATTGAACGGTTGCTCGGCAGAAGTTTATGTCGTTATAGAAGAATCTATTTGATAAGTCATTAATGATATTTAATTTATAATATAATTAACAGTATATGTACATATTATATAGGAACATGAGCTAAGTGGGATATTCAAGGTTTAACGTGTTAACGTGATAATCCGGTCATAAAAATTCTGTAGCGTGAATAAAAACTGTTACTGCATTTCCGAAATTTTAACTTTAAATAATATAATATTATCGATGGACTAAAGACCAACATTAAAAAATGCAGAGTATTACTATAAGCGTAAATCGTGAAAATAACTGTATTATTTTTGCAACACGATCCAACATGGCGATTTTTAATATAACGTGACCAAACGTGACAAGGACCGCAATAGACGCTCTTGACGAGGTATTTTTTACACAACTACACTCAGATTTACAGGTATTGTTTATTAGTTCCAAACCTCATTTATATATTTTAAGTTTGACAAAGTAGTAGTTTTAAATATACCATAAAAGTATGTTAGAAAAGAAATCCGGTAAAAAGAAGGTTAGTGTACATATGCCCGTGGGACGTGTCTCCATTAAAACAAGATGCATATGCTTCTTGAAGAAATCCTGAGGGTATTCTTAATGAGATCCACATAGTAGGCAATACAAACCCGGATAGCTGGAAAAAGCATGTATTGCGCGTTATAACAGAAATATCATCCTTGTTTATTCAATTCTATTTCTCGCAGTAGATCACCATTTTGGTTTCTTCACAGGATGGAAACATGATGGTTCCTAACCTATAATCCGTTGAAATATTATTTGTTCATTGTACATTTACATGAATAATATCATCAGCAGCATTTTATAAATACTAATTAGCAGTAATCGTATGTAGAGCCACATTGTTGATTATTAAGACACATACTTCATATGTATGTCATACGCGTATACACCTTTAAAGGATAACCGCGGCTTATTACGGGAAAATTACTTCCAATTTTCTCTTTTACTTCGACAAGGAACTTATATATTTCATTGAACGAATGTAACGAGTAAAATGTAACAGAGAACTGCGTTAGGTGCAGCATATCATAGCATTAATGGCAAACATGTATCCTACTCCCCGGCTGCGCATCTTCGTAACTCCCATTGCTACTGCGTGAGTCATCCATCAGAAAGAAGTTTTATCGTATTGAAGTCAACGTAATACGATACACAAGGATACACAATCAGTATAGTATGGTTAGAAGTTAATTTGGCAGCAGAAACTAGAATATAATGGTGCTATTGTCCCCGTAATGATTATTAAAATAGCCACCTTCGTTATCCTGCGAATGATGCCTTGGGATTCATCCAAATGTCAAATTAAATTATGTTACGTGTAATACGGATACTATAAGTATTTCTCTATCGAATGTTCGACTATCGAGTTAGAGCAAAACAAGACTTGTGACTTACGGCACGCTGAGCTCGCAGAAACAATTGAATATATTTTTCTACTGCCTTGCCGGGGGGGGAGTAGTTTAACCGTGTCCTTGGGACTTGGTTCATTTAATAGCCATAATATTAGATGTGGGGCGAAAAGGGTTTGGAAGTTTGCGGCGCGTTTATCCCGCGTGATACACACAACCCCCAAATGCATTTGCGCGCGTTCCGAGCTTTTTTCTTAACTGGTATAAGCGCTTCCATGTTGAACTCGTGGCGCGATAGGAGGTTCCCATTGGTCGTTCAACTTTAGCGGTACTACGTCGTGCGCAACACGAACCATCATGCATCGTTCCACAGTCCGTTGCAAGCGTCACTTCGGAGTTGTTTACAAGAGCGCGGGTTGCAACTTATTGGCCGTGGCAAATACTCGGTCGGCGGGGAAATTGACGAGCCACTAATATTCTGTACAGCAGATGAAAAGACGTGCATACGGTGCCGGTTACAGCTTCAGTATCAATAAATTGATTGACCGTTTACGTACGTAGATATCGTAGCAGGCGCACAGGACATTGGAGGGTGATATATCGCGGCAGGAGAAGTTCTGACACTGGCAGATTCGTGTGCCCTAGAGACGAGAATGCGACGACTCAGTATGAAAAATAAACGAAGGAAGTCCGAGACGGCCGGCAGCGAGTCCGAGGAAAATGGCGTCATGCGAAGTGATACGTCTGACGGTGAGATGAAAAATAAGAAAGCTACTGACAATGACATCAAGGAGACGGCGAACGAGATAATGTCGACGAAGAAAGCGCCGGTAAAGAAACGAGCGTCGCGCGGCCGTCCTAGCCTGAAAGGAAAATCTGAGGAACCTGTTGAGGCAAACGATGATACGGACGATGCAGACGCGACCGAAGAGAAGGAGAATGGAAACGCGGTGAAGCCCTCGCCGAATAAACGACGCAAGAAGGAGGATCAGAAGGCGACCACTTCGATCACGGGCAAGCCGGGCGCCTCTAGTGCCAGTAGCGAGAACGAATACGAGGTATGGTTTGAGCTTGTGTGCGTATCTCCTACCCGCAATTTTTGCATGCCGCTCTTACGACGAATTCCAATCGTGCCGCTACTATACCACCAGAAACTAAACGAACGACAAGTTCATGTTGCCTCGGGTTCGGGCTACTCTTATACACCGTCGACCGTCGTTAGTCCTTTTTTCTCTCACAGTTTCTCCCTTTTTCTTTCTGTCTGTTGTTTTTTCTTAGGTCGTGTTTTTACATCGCGCGCCTTTGAACGAATGAAGAATGTGTGAGTCGTCGGGGGGGGGGGGGGGGGGGGGGGGGCGTAATCGAAGTACATCCGTGCCTTTGGCATGAATGTACTTTAACGATTGCGCTGCAGTCGAGAGGTTGAATGAGTTTTGAAGAAGAAAAACATGACTACGATAAAAAGCGAAAACACGATTTACTCTTACCACGCAAGAGAGGATGCGTTGATGCTCCAAGTTTTGGATACCCTCATATGATACGATTGACAAATTCAATAACTTCACCGCGACCCATGCTGAGAGCTGCTATTTAGGGGATATCAAAGCCGACTGTCCCCTGGCACATACGTCTCCCGCGCTCCCGCTAAGCTCACGCCGGTGATATTCAACGCGAGTGCTATTGTAAAACTTATCTATTATATAGCCATAGTCTGCGCGCTAATAACATATCATTCTTAACTATCTTCCGCGGAATGCTAGTGTCTATTAATTTTGTTATTGCAACTGGATTAATGTAGGAGTCGACCAGTTTTCATTCCCGTGTTATATTGCCATCCTCTCACCAAAAGTTCATTCATGTTTCGTCTTAAGGTTGATGAAATCGTCGGCCACCGCAACATCAAAGGTCGTCGGCATTTCCTCATACGATGGAAAGGCTATGGCGAGGATTCTGATACGTGGGAACAGGAAAAAGATTTGAATTGCACCAAGCTAATAGAAGAGTTTTTGGCCGAAGATGCAGAAAATGAGAACGTGTTGGAATCTGAAAAAAATGTAAAACCAGGAAAGACGAAATCGCCCAAAACACCAGAGAAGAAGTCGAAAAAAACTCGAAACAGTATTAGAAAGGACGCAGATAATGGTGAATTTTAATTTTAAAACAACATCAATAGTACTTAATTGTAATAGTATTTTTTGTAACACGTACTTATGTTAAACAATTCCAGATATTGCAAATGAATCTGAAAAAGACGGTAAAGCGGATAACGATAATCAGAAAGAATTCGAAGTTGAAAAAATAATAGAAGTTCATTTTAAAAATAACAAAACCAGACAATTTTTAATTCGGTGGAAGGGCTTCTCTTCGGCCGACGACACATGGGAACCAGAAGAAAACTTAAATTGTCCAGATCTTATTGCTAAGTTCATGCAGAAATTAGAAAAGGCAAAAATGACTCAAATGCGAGAACTCCGGGCAAATCCCGCGCATACGAAACGTTACACGTTGGCAACCCGTGACACCGGAAGGAGATTATCCCGCCGTAATAAGGATAAACAGAGGTATATTGTAAATGCACTTACACTGTGAGCAATTGTACCTTAATAAAAGAATTATGTTTACAGACAGACGTACCATGAATGTGACGAATAAAGAAGTTTAAAAGATATCATTGTAGGTGTAAGACTTACTTTATATAAATAATCTGTAGAAGTACAGTGACGGAACCTTAATATGAACGCTATGGATGACAGAAAATACGAATCCAGTTTGCTTCGAGGAATGATCCTAAAATATGATTTGGATTTGGAAAAGAGTTTTATTGTGTTTTTCAAAGTTTTACTGTGTTTGACTGTGTACGTAATATTAGAGATTAGATGGAAGAAAAAGTTTTCAATTCATTTTTATTAATGGTGTCTTATCAATAATTTGGCAAAATCCGTCCTATCTCTAATACCTATGCAAGAGAACGTCTATGCAAAATCGTAGATTATTATATACTCAGTTCTAATAACGAAGTAATTTGAGAAAAATGTGACAATTGTCAATAAGTAACTTTATGATTCGACGGTGAATTAAAGTTCTAATAATTTGACGTTAATTATGACTACAAGTATTAAAAAATACGTAATATCTAAGCTTAGTTTTTTGATAAATGACGTTTTTTTGTGGTGCTTAATGAAACTAAGCAGGTTATATATCGGGAAGATGCCACAGCCAATTATAAAGTTTTAATTTTTCTTACGTATGTCGCCTTTGTTTGTGCCGAACGTTAGTATTTAAGTATTAAAGTAGGAAAAGATAAAAAATATGCACTGAATCTGAATTGTGAAAACATTTAAACTTTGCTGATAAAGTGTGTATGTAACGAACAGCGTAATTCAAGTGCAGTTATTGTTTTATGAATGAAAGCGCAAGATAACTAATGTGAAAGAACCATTGAAAATACAAATAAATTTATATAATTATGGCGTACTCATTTACAGTAACCCTAAAAGTCATGTGCGTTCGATATTTTATCTGAAGATAGCGGCGTACTGGACGTTAATTATAAAATCGCCAGAAATGAGAATACCTATACACTAAAGTTAAAATGTGGAAATCAAATCTTAAGCAATCTTTTGTACCAGGTAATTTCTCGCGTGCGACGTCATTTGACAAGGCTGATAACGACAACAGAACATTTCGGGCTGTGTTCGACACTAAAAGAAAACGAAACGATGAATCGGGTTCGGACAGTGACAAGGTCCATGGAATATGGAAGGTTGTGGCAGTTCTTATCACCTTGCTATTGCTGATCCTACTTGTTTGGTTTTGTCAATATCTCTGCATCAAACTGTACGGTTTGCATTGAAACATACTTGCAACTAGACGTTTAACAAAATGTTTCAAAATAAGGTTCAAGAAGTACCAAAAGGTAAAATATAGACATTCGGAAGATGAAGATTATTTACCGTCTCAACCACTGTTGCAAAAAGAAAGTTGTGTGCTCAAAGAACAAACATTACACAAGCAAAACCAGCGAATAAACGAAGAACATCGTATAGACATATTACCAAATTCTACATCAGAGGTACATGAATAATCTGGACCATTCGTTACAAGTCGAACGTATAATTCTGCTTATCATGTATAACCAGGAGAAACAACGTCTGCTTGGTTTTGTAAAATCCCCCATTCAACCCTGTACTGAGTTACCGACGCGGACAAAAACTTCACAAACATTTGTCCATGATAGAAGTAGAATATGTGAAAGAAACTTAACAGATAAACTGCCCTTTTCGGATGTACACTTATGTGTACTGACAAGCCAACCATATGAATCGGTGTTACCTAAGATAAACTTATCAACTGAAAAAAAGGGAAGGTCTCTAGTTCTATTTGCTGGTTTGTTTATTCTTGAGCTGTTATTACTTAACAAAAAAAAATGATTTAATCCAACATTTTCTCTTGATAGGCAACATATGTATGAAGTAAACAAACATTCTACATCACCATCTCAATTAGAAGCAAAATCAGATATAGTGCAATCACAAACAAAACTGTTTTACATTAAAAAGGAAAATAACACAGTAAAGCCATTTTCCGATAATGATTTAAGAATGATAAAAACGTCACAAGCTAGGACGGTAAAATTAAAAGAAATTGAACAGCTTATTGTGCAATACATTGAGAAATCTAAAGAGACCATAAAATCCAAAGTGACTAAACAACCAGAGGAAATCACAAACCAAGTCAATACAAAATGTGCAGACCATGAAAGAATGACTGAAATGTATGATGATATGGGCATGCTTTTTTCAATGTATATGAAACACCAATCTCGATTGTGTCAAAGAAAATATTGTTTACTTTCAAGACATTTACAACAAAGAAAAAATCATGATAAAACAAAATGTCGAATGCGACCAAAACCTTACCAACATAGTTATACACAACCAAAATGCAACAGTGGATCTGTATGTTTTGATACATATGACGAATACAAGTTAATGTTTGTTTCACTATCTGATCAGAAAAACCTGTACAAAAACATTTATAACAGAAGACACAGTTTTCTGAATCAGCCTTGCCCCCCCCCCCCCCCCCAACTATAAATAATTTCTAAAAATGTTCAATAAAAGTATTTAAAAATGTTGATCGTATTTGTTAATTACTTTCATCTTTTTTTTCCTGCCACCCTTTATGAATTGTAATAGGAAAAAAATGTATGCATCGTACACTTAATTAAATTTAAGAAATTTTGATATGCCATGGTTGTATTTAAAAAATTATTTTATTGTATTGTTTACATACGTTCACTTCTCTTTACTTCCTTTACTTGAAGACCTGAAAACATATATCAAAATATTACATACCAACGCAAACATAGAAATCTGCACAATGCAGTCATTTTGTGGCCAGAAGGTTTAATGTTAAAACAGAAAAATGTCATACCTGGAGGTAACGATTGCTTTAGTTTTTCTGCCTTTTCTTTGTCAGTGATCACGAGGGTGTACAAAAATCTCGAGCAACGCACCTTGAATTTTACATTTTCAGAGTTCATCTTAATCTTGACAGCTAATAAAGAACAGAGAGTTAATGAGTACATGATATTATATGATCAACTGATAAAATAAGAATCATGTACGTACTCTTAGCATCTTTCCTTCTTGCCTTGAGAAGAAACTCCTTAATTTCTTTAATTTCTTTCGGCTAGACAGTAACAATATTTCTTGTTACTCACACACAACACTTATTAGCTAGATGCAGCGAATTTATAAATGTGTCAGGCGAACAGAGGCTTATAGGTTATACAAAATCAACAAATGTATTATCAATTACTTTACTTTAATGCCAAATAATGCAACAATGCCAACCCATGGCCAAGATTTAAACAAAGCCATATACCAAACTTGATGATGTATGTATTGACAATAATAGTGAAAATATTATTATACACTCACCATGTCTTCTGTGTTATGTGTACGTCCCGGATAACCTATTCAAAAGAGAAAATATAAGTTTATTTAAAAGTAATCTTTGAAATACATGTAACAAAAGAAAAATTGGGTTTTGCAGTATATATGAATGCTAACATTACAGTGAAAGAGTGAACGATTTTTGTACAAATTGCAGATATTTCAAGTAGCAAAAGAAAATTATATCTTACCGTGACAACGACGTACCGGAAAAGAAACTACGTTAGTATGTTTGACAATGATATCAAATCAGCAGCCGCTAATGGGAGGACAAAATCATAGATATTTGCAACGCAAACATAACGAGTGTCATATAATAACTTTCTATTGTTACAATGAATTTTATAAATTGCTATATCTATAAGAAATAATGTTGAACGGAAAATATAAAATATAATACGTATCTGGACAAAATGAGCGGAAAAGCTGAACGCACGATGAGTTTTGGCAACTTACGAACACACCGCAATGGCACTAGATCTAGGGGAATATATTTGTAAAATGATGCAGCTGAAATGTTGGTACCACTACAGGTCGTTTCGGCGAAGACTCGTCCGGTGCGGAGCGGCCAAGAATAGCAAAGAGCACGCGAATCTAACCGTCCTGTAACCGAGTGAAGGCGACCGACCGCTCCCTCCGTGGTCCGTCAGGACGAGATTTTATAAGTGATTTTCGCGAAGGGATACGCGACTCGCAATCAGTACGTATATGGAGGCACGGAGCAGAGAACGCCCATTTCAGCGTGTCAAATCGCGCGAAGTGAACTACTAAAGTGGCCTCGCGCGGTGGATGATTCGGAGCGCGGCGAAAAGAGAGTGAGCAAGAAAGAGAGCGAGATAGAGCGAGCGAGCGAGAGATAGATAGGTAGAGAAAGAGAGAGAGAGAGAGGGAGTGAGAGAACGAGAAAGAGAAGAAGAGGCGGTACGAAGTGGTTATAAAGTTGACGAGTGCGTTCGTGTGTGTTTTACAAGCAATGTCTTTCGAGACTCGTTCGTGCTCGGCCCTCTTCAAGAGGGCTGAACAATTGAAACGGTGGGAACAGTCTGAGACAAATCGGGAGCCGGCCCAACCACGTCAGGTCGCGCGAAAGATCAAGTTCCCTGCGGACTGTGTGTTCTTGGCAGCGTGCGCGGCAGGCGACAAGGAGGAGGTCAAACGTTTACTCCAAAAGGGGGCAGACATCAACACCGGAAATGTCGATGGACTTACGGCGCTGCATCAGGTAAATCCTGACCCGCGCACGTCCGATCTGTGAACCGTGCGATGTGCAGCATCCGCCGAGTAATATCTTATCCGCAGCGACAGATTTGACGGGTTCTCACTCTGGCTTCTTCCCTCTCTCCGCCGCCCTTTCTACGTACCTCTCTCCACTCTCTCTGTACCTTCTCCCTGCCTCTTTCTCCTCTCCTCTACCTCCACAACCTCCCTTGGTTCCTCCTAACTTTCTTACTCGTTCACTCACTTACTCACTCTTTCAAATGTAATTCTATGTGCAAGATGGCTGCTCCCTGCTCCAGCTGTCTAATTTGAGTATGTTTGGCTATGGTTTGTTCCAGGCATCTTATGTCATTGACATCTATGTGATAAATTACATGTATGCATAGCCTTTCATGTCAGGTTATGTGTTCTTTCCATGCAATTGCCTACATCGTTTAATTATTCATTTAATATTTTGAAAAACTAATACTCTTTCAGCTACTGTTTACATGTAGTTGGATTTATTTTTCTCTCATTCCTTGCTGATACCTCAGATAATTATTTCTTACATTTACTTGAGATTTAGCTATTTTATTTCATTGTATATACAAGATTCTAATCTGCATTAGTTTTAATTATTTTAGTATTCTCTGATGCATATAACCGATTCCTATAAAACAATGATTGCCAAGATCTACTTAGGTACATTTAAAATAGTCCTCATGGTTTAGGACAGTAAAGTTGTATAAATATGTAACTATTAATTAACTGCTCATGTAACAGCCATTTCAGCAATAAACTTGAACTGTGAGACGCACTAATGTGAGCAGGTTTAAAAGTAGGATATAGCCAAAAATAACTCTAAGATATTTGTTCACATAACATAGCTCTATATATTAGAATATAAGGAACAATATTTTCCATCATGAAGAACTTAACATGCATTCACCTAGTGTAATAAATAAAAGTCTATTACAATGAATACATTATGATTTATATTTTATAAATATAGACTCTACCCAATGACTTCAGTTTTCCTCAATATTTTTAATGTACCCCTAAATTAATAGAAATAGATAGTCTGGTTTTAGTAAAATTATAGAAAATGATTGCACTTAAAATATTAGTTTTGAAATGACTTGCACAAAATATCATTCTTTTGTATGTATATTCTACTTAGGCAAAGAGGAAGTTTAGGCATTTCATGGATTTGCGAAAATAGAATGTGAAAATACATCAAGCATCAAATGCTATTTATAGTTCTCTGTTAGAAGTCACAGGCCACAGCATCCGTGTTCTGGTTGTGCCCTCTGTCTGTGGCTATGTTGTAATGGATGAATTTTTTTGTCGCAAACCTATACGTAATATGTATCATACTAGGAATGCTGTAATTGTAGAAAGAAGCAATTTGTACCTTGACATTGGTTACACAATGTCATACAGATTGTGGCTAAATATAAGATTTTCACACATCAAACACTACATATTAAAGGTCACACTTTGGATACATTTAAAATACCAGGACTGTACAAGGTTGTCATGTAAAATATTAATTTTTAGATACACACAAAATTTTACTATTCACAGATACTTATTTGTAGCACTATCATTTGAATTCCTTGGAACAAACGTAGTGTTGTATTATAGTACAGACTTATGTTATTCGATTTTAAGTCACAATTGTTAATGGACAAATATATTTTGGTCATAGGCTTGTATTGATGATGACCTGGATATGGTGGAATTTTTGGTGGAACAAGGCGCAGACATCAATCGTGGAGATAATGAAGGCTGGACACCTTTGCATGCAACTGCATCATGTGGATTCATATCCATTGCCAAGTCAGAATTGCTTTCATACATATACATGCACAAAACATTTTGTGTAAGAAGCTTAACTTTAGCAATCTCCACTATGATTTTTGCAGATACTTAATAGAACAAGGTTGTAATTTAGCAGCGGTAAATAATGATGGTGACTTGGCTCTTGACATTGCAGAGAGTGTTGAGATGAAAGATATGCTACAACAGCATATCAATAAAGCAGGTATGTGTATGGAATTTCGTTCACTGAGAACAGTAGTACATAATTAATGCTCATCAGGCATAGACTGTGAACAAGCTAGAAGTGAAGAGGAAAGGTCAATGCTGAATGATGCAAGAGCTTGGAGATCTGGAGCACCAGGTAAAGATGCAATGCATCCTAGATCAGGAGCTTCTGCTCTACATGTCGCGGCTGCTAAAGGCTACATTAAAGTCATAAAGTAAGTTTATAATTAAGGTATCTGTGATATAAGGGCTTGCCTGATACTACACTATGCTTCCTTGCAGCATCTTACTACAAGCACGTTGTGATGTTAATGCTCAAGATTTTGATGGATGGACACCTTTGCATGGTGCAGCGCATTGGGACCAACTTGAAGCTTGTAAACTTCTTGTTGAAAATAACTGTGATATGGACATGAAGAATTATGCTGTAAGAAAATTTAAATTAACGTACACCTATGTTAATGCTTACTTTATCTATGATGTTTGTGCCTTTAGGGTCAAACTGCTTTTGACGTTGCTGATGCAGATATTTTGAAAGCCTTGAAAGAACTGAAATCAAAGCAGCAAGTCATGACAAAAGAGCATCCGCAAATCATCAATAAGAAACAACCGTCTATACCAAAGAAACGGTATATAACACAAATCGCTGATACATATAAGAATAGTGCCTTCGAATATGTAAACCTTTGCTTATGGATTTTGCAGCGTATCAACAAGTAATGATAACGCAGTAACTACTCCAGAATCTGTAGAAACGTTTCAAGAGGAAACGCCCAATAAAGTAAAGAAGGTTGAACTAGAGATACAATCTGATAAAGACGATTCGAGTACTGGGACGAACAGTGATGTTGGTAAGATTTTTATTTTCATTGTCTTCTGAACGCATGTCGTGACATTCATATATAAGTTAACATCTATGTCAAAAGATAAAATAGACGAAACAAAAAATATCATTGCAGTATATTTAGAACTTGCAATTTGAGAAGCAGTATTGTTTATTGTTCTGCACGTATAGTTTAAATATCTTAACAGTAATTTGTGTTTCTTATAACAACGCTGCATGGACAGAAGCAACGCGTGAAACAGATATGGAAGAGAGTGATGGTGAAAGTGAATCTGAGACTAGCTCAGAATCACACTCTTCCACCTACTCCAATCAATCTGATAAGTCTAACCAATCAAACCACTCTACATGTCTTACAGATGACGGTGAGTTTTGTCTGTAAGACGAATGTTTATATGAAGTGAACAATATAATTTGAAATTCTTGCATGTATACTGGCCATAGTTGTTTTCAAGCTGCAATACTACAAGTATTTATTTAATTGTGTGCAAACATTATTTTTAGCAAATGTCATTTCATGTGCGTGATGCATACATTTACTTTGCAGAAAAGAAAAATAGAGCAAATAGAGATGATACGTCACAACATAACGCATCAACACCTATTGATACCAATAAAGTTCCTAATCAGGTAATCTTTGTAATGTAATGGTATTTTAAATGATGGAATGTTATTTTCAATAACCATCTTAATTGTATAAAGGCCCCGACGTTGCCTCCGAAACAACAGACTGATAATATTGAGGAAGGCATAGTACCCTCATGGAGGCGTTCAGGTTCATTCAGAAACAGAATACAGAACACAGAAGCAACCAATTCTTTGTCGACAAGTAAGTTTGAAACATCTGTAATTTGTTAAAGAACTGGATTAACTCTAAATTTCCACATGGCTTACAAAATTTCGCATCTTACGCGCAGAACTCGAGGATAAGGATAAGGATAAGGATAAGGACAAGGACAAGGATAAGGATAAGAACACGAAGGCGCCCACTTCACCGAACAAACCTAATGCAGAGCCAGAAGTGGTATTGCGAAGAACGCACAGCTTCGAGACCGATGAAAAGTGAGTCCCGCCGAATTTTATATTGATGCAGCAAACAAACACGATTAATGGATTATTGCGGCTTTGTTCGTAGTCATTGCGTGATTTTCATTAGCTATTTGCCACGTTATTAATTGCGTTTAATTTTGGCCCTGCGCAAGTTTTACTTTTTGTGCAAATGTCGTCTCCTCACATCAATTAGGAATTCATCCTTTAGACTTGTACTATGCCCCTACACGTACAGACTATTAGTGTAGCGGTGTGCATGGCACGGTGCATGTTATGCAGGTTCTATGAGCAGTACAGGGCATTACGAGCTCGCATCAAGGCGTTCTCCTGCCCTACCCTCCATCGCTGCAACGCAGCTACTCCTACTCACACTACTGCTACGACCCGTTCTGCATCACTACGCGAAACTCACAGGTATACGTGCACGATTCACATCTCATTTTTATCTATCCCTCTTTATATACCTGAACACTTGTCCGCAAGAAATTATGCAATTTTTGTATTTTGACGAATATTATTTTACATGTAAGTTTGAGTTTTGATTGCAGAATTTAACATCTATGTGTTAGCCCCCTAGTCGTTTGAATCGTATGTTTTGTTAATAAACTTATAATTAATCTAGCCCCTTGCATGGTACGTTTACATGTTTACTCCATGTAACATATGATGGTATTTCCCTTTACTTGTAATGGTCGGAGTTTTTTTTTTTTTTTTTTAATTGTTATAATCAAGCTTCCAGGGTTTCTTGCTTAATATCTCCCCGCTTACAATGGGCTTGGCTTGATGTAGAGGATAATCCCTTGATGAATCAGATAGTTAAGAAAGAAGAGAAGTTTATCGTTAACCAATTAAACAAAATTCGTTTTTTAATGTCGCAGTCAAAATTCAGCGTTAAATCGAAACCTCACGAACAAAGATGTTATTTAATGCCTTGATTATAACAAGTAATTTATGTTGGCTTTAGAAGAAAAGATGTCAAACTAAATTTGGAATTGCCAAGAGTGCCGCAGGGAAGCAATACACTTTCACCAACATCAGCAATTAAGACATTGCCGCCAAGCACACTGCCAACAACTACTACAACAACCGCTACTGCCACTACAACTACAAGCCCAATTCCAGTTAATCAAATTCGCAGGTAAAGACACGTTTATTATCAACAACTATTTCTCTCTTATGGCATACCTTGATAAGCGTACAAGAGGTACACACTGTTTGCCAAAATATTGCATCAAACAAGCAGTTCAGCTTCATACAGTTTACATGCGCAAAATAACATTATAGAACACACTGATTGAACGATAACAATATTTATTGTTATCATGTATTCTTTTCGCATACTTCATAGTTTTTGCGGGGTTCAGCCATTGATTATGTATTGCGTCTGATTCATCTCATCCAGTTCTTTTTCTAGTTGAAGTGCATTTCTCAGGCACGTTTTGGTATCGGCTTGAGGGTAGACATCCGTTATGCTGCTTAGGAATATCCGTTGTTGTTGCTTTGTTCATATAACACATTCAGAGAAGGAATAATTACGAAAGCATAAAAACCTGATTTGATCAAAAGTATGTTTAAACAGTTCCTTATGGTCTTACAGTGTAACGTAATATCAGACAGCATATTTGCAGAATATAGGCTAAATTGAAACAGTTTTCCTATACTTGACCAATGCACATGTATTTTTGCTCTGTGCAATGTAATGTTATTTGATATGGCTGGGTAGTGTTCAACCAGTGGAAGCTACATCTACAGTTCTGTCGAGTGCAAACAATTCGGTAGCTGTTCCTGGAACTCCCACTACACCAGGAGGGAGCAAGCTAAGTCCAGGAAATATCTTCAAAAATTTCTTCAAGTGGGTACACACTGCTTGATCTGAGAAGAACCTCATGAAACGTGTGATTTTGCGTATTCTACGACATTTATACGCACATGATTAATTTACTAGCAATGGCATGAGAGTTTGCTTTGCTGTGTGATTAGTTTTTTTCAGTTGCACTGACTTTAATTTCTTGTCCGTATAGCCAGACTGCTGGCTTGGCTCATTGGACTGACGTTACCAACACAGAACTGTTAGAAACAGATATCATTTTTCTCTGTCAGACAGTTACATAGCTCGAGTTTTTCACCTCTACTCAGGAAATGTAACTTGAGAGAGACTTGATTAATGTGTGACTATCTCCAAATGGAATAACTTAAACTGAACATGTCAATAACTAATACCAATATTGTAGTAAAACTTCCCTCTGTCCACTGGCGTAAAAAATGTTTTTTTCTTATGCTCATATGACAAAGCAAATGAGCATCCAGCAAACTGAAAATCTGTGTGGATGGAAAAAGAAAACTGTGCTATATAACACTGGGTGAAAACAGAGTAAAAAGGTTTTATTGCAGCAGACATTTTTCGATGTGTTACGCTGAACAATATGATTGCTTAGAGATTATTTTTGAAGAAACTGCTTACACAATCTTTGTATTTATGTACTTTGCGCAGATCGAGCCATCAATACTATGTAGATCTTGTTCCCGATTTCTTGGAACATACTTGTTAGGTTCATGTGTCGTCTTATTTGCTCAGGTCCTTTGTACCGCCCGTTCGAGATGAGGAGAGTGAAACGCAGAGAAAAGCACACGCTAAGAGGGTCAGGGAGACACGACGTTCAACTCAGGGTGTGACTCTAGATGAAATCAAGAGTGCAGAGCAGTTAGTGAAGAAGAAGCAACAAAATAACGAAACCCCACCTACAGCTGTTACGACACAGGTAGACTTATTTCATTTCTCAAGGAGATAAGTGAGGTAACGTGCATACATATGTTTCCACACAAAACAAGCTTCCAAGCTATCACGCTCTACATCGCTTTGTTCGTGAAAGCTAACGTGAACAGTAATAACAGCAATAATAAACCTCCTCATTAAAATCCCATTTGTAATGCTTATTCACTCGCGTAATGCATTATTATTTTTCATATTTTTTAAACACCCAGCCTACAACTTCTGCCAGCAATACAGCCTCGATCACAGCTACAATAACAACAGCAACCCCAACCACAGTGACTGCAAACAAACCCTCCGAGGAGTCTAATTTGCCTGAGAGGCGGCCCTCTTGGAGGCTAAGGGTAGATAACGGAAGCAAGGTCTGTGGCTTATATAATAATCAAATGGGGAATACTGTTTGATTTCAGTGCAGAGTCTAAACTTTCATTTTGCAACAAAACTTTCATTAGTGAATAATACATGTTAGTTCAAGCACTAAATTCTAACATATACTAAACTCTTTCTTCACCGGAAAGAATCCTGCTCATGTTCATTGCAACTATTCACGTGTGAGTTTCAGGTGACAAAGTTTATCGAAATATAAAGATGAATTCTACTGTTTAGTTTCAGTTGGAGGATGCCAACAATAAGTCGACAGACTCCCCAACGGCGTATATGAGAAGACCGTCCACTGGTACTGGAATACCTAGACCATCTTCCGCGCCGGTTGATGCAATCGCAGCCAGTAACGCAGAAACGACAGTGACATTACCTCTTAGGCGATCATTAAAACCACCTGAAGATAAAGGTATACGCTTCTTTTGCCGCTCATAAGTCACGTTAGAGTCATTCTTAATGCATCATTATTTTCATTATCAATATTACAGAACAAGATAAAGAAAACGATAGTAGAAATGCACAGGCAACACAGGCAGTTATCCAAAGGAGGCGGAGACCTAAAAGAAGATCGACAGGTGTTGTGCACGTGGACATGGATGTTAGTACCAGTCATATAATTACGAATTAACAGTTTAATTGCATGCTTCATTTAGAGGCGTTTTCATTATTAGTTGTCCACGCCAATTAAAATAATAATCGGAAAATGCCAAAGCTTTTCCATAGCTGCTATCATATTTTGTTCACAGGAAATAGATCCCGAGAAGCAAGACATATCTGCAGGTGGTGACTGTGAGGACCCTAAGGTCAATCATAACGAGGTATGCAATTTTATTTTATCTAATTTACATCATGGTATTGGGAAAATTGTAGAAATTATTTAACATCGTAAAATAATTGTCATTAAATTATGGAGTTTAATTCATTTGCGTAAAAACTTCTTGTTTTGTCCTACGTTGCATTCTCAATATGTGTCTTCTCTTCAATATTTTATTGTTTCTTATATAAAAGTTTGTTCCACTATTAGACCGAGCAAAGAACAAATCTCATCTACATTTCAGGACAGACTTGTTACTGCATAATATATAAGTAATTTCATGGACCACAAATGCTTTGTGTTATTTTTGGGACAGCCTCTGGGAAGATTAACCTCCATTCGTACATGCTTTGATAAAAATAGTTTACCACGTCTTCGATGTGTGTTTACACACAATATTGTGAAGTAAGAATTGGGGTAGGCCGCTTGATTTATTTTTCATATATTTTTCCATAAACTAAATTTCAAAATGCTTTGTTTCCGTTGTAAAAGTTAAAGTATAATTTATCAATTATCATTAGTATTAAACGATAATAATTTCTATCCAACAATAATATATAATACGAAAACGGAGAAAGGCAATTGATTTCGCCCTGTTTGAAGACTTATCTGGTTGTCCCAAATGAAAAATAAATGATCATGAATGCCGTTTGACCATGTCTAAATTTATTCCATCGACATTTTGAACAATGTGATGCTTTGACATTTAGAACAGCCTTAGGTTGTTCTTATATTTTTCATATCTTTAGACTGACAGATGATTAATCCGCATGACTCTTGGAATTGATATCGGCAAAACATTATTGTTCGATTAATAACAAAATTGTGTGAATATTATTTATAACGGGGCAATACAAACATTGTTAGAAATAATATTTGAATGTGGTTTCAGTATAATTAAGGTTTGTATGTCTTTGGAGAGACATAATTTATCGTTCCTTTTAAAAACCTTGAGGCAATTTCGCGTCACTTTAAAGAGTATGAAAACGGTGACGCCGAATATACTCATTCTAAAACACACCCTTAGCATCGGTGTGAGATTCTGCGTGTGACTTATAAATAGCTCTCAGAAGCTATGGAGCAAACTGGCTGATGACTCGGGCTCGGCTACCCAGACTCCGTCAGTCAAACACTTGCTGTCATTAGCTAAATACTGTTCGTGTGTACGTCCAGTTGGAGAGAATAAAATGTGTAATAAAATTCACGTGCCGTGATTGAATTTTTCTTTCATCGTCCGTGAATCTAACTGAAGCATGTAACGATTTTTATAAAGAGAAAAGAAATTGAAAGTTTGTCAATCGTTCGAACAAATACAAGGACCTTGTGTGAAAAAAAAAAATGTCTGGGTACAGGAAAAGAAGTCAGAATAAACCAACAACCGCTGCAGGTCTTAGAGCTCAAGCATCAGCAAATGGAAGTTCAATTTTTGGGAACCGACCTAGAAGCATCGCTGGATTGTTATCTTTGAATCAAAATAGTTATTCGGCCTTGTTAGGGATTAATAGTTTAAATTCGTACTCGACGCCGAATTTTCTCAGTAAAAGTGTGAATAGCAGCGGCAGCTCGTATCGAAAGAATCCGTATTCAACTTCGAATAGTTTAAACTATCAAAATTCTTATACGACGTATGGTGGAACAGCTTCGGGATATGGTAGTGTGGCTTTACCTTCACACCCATCAACCAGTTCGTTAAATCTCAGTACCCCATCGACGAGTTACAACTTTTTAAATATACATGTTAATAACCGTCCACAAGTACATAGAACAGGCAGTCTGGGCAAGACGAAAACAAAACCTAGTCTTAGCATTGGTTCAAGAAGTACTAGTTTACAAAGTTTAGCAAGCTCAGAAGGATATGTTGTAAGACAATAAGACATAAAATTCAATATTGATATCCACTATTTTGTCAAAACATGATTATTGAAGAAACATAATAATTTTCTGTTACAGAGTGGAAGCGATCGAATTGGAAGAACAAATAGATTGGGCTCCGTCTCATCGTTATCGTCAGAAACATCCTCGGTTCCAGCAAGGACAAAATCCTCGACTTCTGAAAATGGCGAGGTGGATTATAAAAAGTTGTATGAGGAATCTCAAGCAGAGAACGAAAGACTAAGGGAGAAGCTCAGACGATCGGACGACCAGTTAAAAGAAGCTAGAAATTTGTTAGATAAAGCACAGAGTGCTCAGAATAAAGCAGTCCTGTCTGAAGCGGAGAAGCGAGAAAGGAGAGCTATGGAAAGGAAACTTTCCGAAATGGAAGAAGAGCTTAAGGTAGGTTTATTCCATTTTATAAAATTACAAATTACTCGTTAACGGATATTAACTGTATAGGTGTATCAAGGGGTCCAAATTCATGAAGTACATGTCAGAGTACTAGCTATAACCATTTGTATTATTTTTTCTTGATTTATACGTCATTACGTGTCGAAACATACATACCACTATGTATATCTTAGTTAGATTGCACGCTAAAGTTTTTCAATTATGTTTTGATTGCGGTTTTAGCGCATTGCTTTTTCTTTATTTGCCATCTTTCGGCGCTTTTTTCTTTGGTATCGTCATTCGAAGTTTTGCTTGATTTTTCTACCACAGTACACAGGTCTTTCTTTTATTAGCACGTTACATTTTTTCTTTTTTATTTCTGATTTAATCTGTATTTCAACGGTTCCGGCGTGGTTTTTACGGCTATTGGGGCTTCGACACGGACAAGCGAATTTGGGCTAATCGTTTCACTGTTTACAGCAATTTCAAAAGCTCAAAGCTGAAAATGAGAGATTGAAAGCCGAAAATCGGGCACTTACCCGCGTCGTATCCAAACTCACCAATACTACTAAATAGGTAAAGGACATAATGACAACATCTGCGTTAACAATACCATGGTACATTACAAGTACAATATTAATTAATTCATTAATTTTTATGTTCTGACTTGCAATATTAAAACTTTGAAACGATATCGCTCACTTACTTATCTTACATTTTAGCTTTGCAACGGACTGAATTGCAATTTTTAATTATTGTCATGTCATAATTATAGCCACTGAAAATAGCTCAGCCAGTCACATCAGCTTCTTACTACAACATTTCTAGGGCTTTATAAACTTTTATCTCTTCTGTTTTGTCTCTAATGTGTATTTATATCTTTCTTCTTGGTTTGATTAGGATTTCCATAGTTTGTGTTGTTTTTTTAAGTAGCGCTGACACATACTGATCATTTTCACGTTGGGTTGCATCTTCAATACCTTACTCATTACCTTCCTGCATGTTAAACTACTAAAATCGTAATATGTTATGCAATTAATCTAAATTTGCTTGTAAAAAGAAGTAACAAAATAATTTAGTTTAGTAACGTTTCATATTTATGCTTGACCGACATGATGAATTTTTCTTCATTTAATTGATGAAAGTACTAAATTGATCGTTTTACCCTACGCTGTCTTGCTTACGATTATTGTAAAAATTCGGGGTATTAGTAACTGAATCAGTCATTCTGATCTGCTTGTGACAAGTTTCGCAGAAATGACATGGCGGTATTTTGAGTGCTTTGTAACTATATATATAACATCATTTCATACAAAAAAGCATGTCATATATGATGCATCGATATTTCCGTAGTCTTCGACCTCTTGTGTTTTTGACATTACTCATTATTCATTTAATTATGATTTGCTTTATCTTCTTTTTTTTCTTGCGTAGAATGTATTAGGTACCTGCATAGGTTGTCGTGTTACGATAGAGCATTATAACAGGTAAAGAGTTTTTTCTTTAGGATCGTCGTGCATACATACATATATATGTATTAAAAAATAATATGTCCTACACCAGTTATGGATCTGATTGATGTGAATCTCTTAATTGTTCTCATGATTTATTTGATAACAATTGTTTACCGTCAATGGCATTGCCGTTGTGCTGATTCTACACCAGTTGTAGAAGTTGTGTAACACCATGTCAGACTGATATTTTTAATTTTAGGTAATGGACCAATTAAAGTGTGAAAACCAGAGGCTTAAAGATGAAAATGGTGCCTTGATCAGAGTGATCAGTAAATTGTCCAAATAACTTCAGTGGTCCCGGCTGAAGTTCACATGATTCTTTTTTAAGTTGTATTACTACTGCATTGAATGAATTGTTTCAACTACACTACAACATCATTATCATTATTACGCGTATTTTTACAGTGTATATTATCTCATCGTATTATTGATGGGTTTATTACTCGTGCTAGTAATTTAATTTATTATAAACAATTTGAATGATTCGCGTGGCTGTGCCAAGAGCGAAAATAGACATTGCTCCTATTCATGCAATTATGAATACCTGGTCGTGAATCACTTAGGAATTTTACTTTCTCTGATTTGCTCTTGCCGTCGGAGGTAAATTTTACGGTTCATCATAGAGCCAACGCTTTATATTATATTAAAAGTGCGAATTGTGTTTTTCGTTTGTTATGTGAATCTGCGTTTTTTTCAGAACTATAATCCTTTTTAAACAAATCACGTTATCGATGTTGACTCTTTGTAAGGACATTTTGTAAATACGTAGTAAGCAATGACAATGTGGCATTTTAGCAATGAACAAGAATAACTTTTTACCTGTGCAAAGAATTTAGCCTGTAGTGGGACATACATATGTACGTTTAACTGACACGAGTGCGCTCTCATATGTACACATATGTCGTATTACTGCAAATTCACTAATCTTAAACGGAACTTTTAATTTCTTGTCGTTTATAACGTTATTGTCTTTTATTGTTTCCCCTTACAGGGATATAAGTACGAAAGCGTATTAAAGTGAAGCGAAATAAGCCGTGGTAACTCTTATGCTACTCAAGTGGCCTTTCTTCAAGACTGCAATTTATAATCCTTACACCATTGCCATTTTTGCAGCAAGTACAACTTGAAATGGATAAGGAGGTACATATTTTCCTTGCTTCCTTTCAATTTCTTTTCCCGTTGCGTGACGGGTGTTGCTTCAAAATATTATTTTGCAATATCAATTTTTACGGACTTTCGACGAGGACATGAAGCGAAGCAAAATGCAATGAAATGTACTTGATAGCAGTTTGTGCGTCAAAAATTCGCGTTAATATTTTTACCTACTTCTAACGATCGAGTGTATATCATTAATTGGGCGGGCGTCAAACACACTTTTGCGGCAACATCGATGACAAACTGTTTATTCTGTGTTTGATACAGTCAACGTATTATGTAGATTATCGAAGAGAGAAGGTATGCAAGTGACAATGAGTAGTTGACATGTTTTTTAATGACGTTATTGTAAACAATTGTAAAAAGATAAGATGACGTAGTTGTTTCATAATGAAGTTTGTTACAAAATAACAATTTTGTGTAACTGTTTAGTATATAGACACATCCATTGTATTGTATAATAGTGATATCTATGTGCTTACTGTATTATATAATTTTAAAGTGTTCAGACGAAATTAGGATCACGTATGCAATATCTGTTGTTGTATAGTTATTATCCAAATTTGTTAATACTACATCTCTTGGAGTACAGGTGAATCTTTATCAAAACATCATTCACTTTTTTCACTGCTGACACAACCATTCTGTCCAGAATAAAAAAAAAATGTAACTGTAGTAATAATATAAACAATAAAGAAATAATTTGTGATACAATATTTAACCATCAGAGAATCGTATTTTGTTATTTTTCTACAAATGAACTCACTTCTACTTCGATAAAATCAATTAATTGCATAGGACTTCCAAGGAAGGGGGCACTGATACTTTCAGTTTCCAATTTATTATGGTATAAATATTTATTTCTTACTTAAAGACATACATTTTCGACACAGTGGAACAAAATGTAACCCTTATTTACTCAGTAAATCTGTCATCATTTTCACAATTTGATACTTATCCACGCGATTACAGGTAATTTTTGAAACGTGTCCTGTCAATGACCATACTACCTTTGGCTGTCCTTTTTGGTATTTCTTTACTAGCTTTGGATGTTCCTTGATAACTGTTGAACATATTTTGTCCAACTCCGCAAGATCAGTTAATATATACCAATTATTTTCTTCAACAATCTATATAAAACAAACAAATATTATTGAATATACAATGTGTCAATAAAATATTTTATTCACATAACAATGTTTCATACCTGTTTAGCTGTTTTACCAGTCTCATCGAATAGTTCATGCAATAGTTTCATAGCATAATATGTTGTTATTAGATTAGATTGTAAAAGATCAATGACTTCACCAATGTATTCTGGACGTTGCAAGCTGAAAAAGAATGATATCCTAGTTATAGCAGCGGTTAATGTGTTAATACAATGTGTTGCAAATTCTGTAAACGTACCAGACATCCAAACTCAACTTCGTTTCATTCAGAAAAGTTACTAGTTCTGTGATAAGAAAACATGCCAATTTCTGTGGATTTCTATTTTTATTTCCACTTGAAATCTTCATGAACAGGTTCAGCAATTGTCGCTTATTCTTGAACATACAAATTTCTTTATGCAATACTTATAATTCAAATAGGAGATTGCTCGTGACTAACCATGAATTGGGCAATTGCCGTTGGAGATAAACCATAGGTATTGCTCAGTATCCAACGCGTCTCTTCCGGCAATTCAGGTAGCAGATCCTTCAATGAGACAACATCGACTAAGTTATCTTTATTTTCAATATTCTCATCGGTGTGTACGCGTAATGGAGGTAGATTCGTTTCGGGCATAAAGCGATAGTCCTGTAATTAGAATTCCGCCAGATACACATTTGCTTAGGTATAATGTATGAATTACATAATAGCATATATATAAAGTTAAGCAATTATATGAGTAATTTATACCAATTTTTCCTCTTTTTCCCTCATAGGGATTGTTTGTTTGTAATAAGCATCCCAACCTCTTGTTTCATTAAAAATGACACCACCCTTATTTAGAATGGAAATCTGTCTATTTATTTCGTACTTAATAGCTGAAGCAACACCGCGTATACTTCCTATATTTTTAATTTCTGTACGAATTCCAAGCGGCTCATTTTCCCTACTTACAGAAACATTAGCATCTATCCTTAGTGCCCCTTCTGAAATTGAAAAAATCTTCATTAGCTTGAAATACCGATTGTGAGGAAAGCATTATCAAGATTAAACAACCTTCTATTTTACATGAACAAGTGCCTAAGATCTCTAATATAAGTATAAGTTCCTTTACTAATGCAGCTGCTTCTTCTCCATTATCTAGATCTGGTTCAAAGACTATCTCCATGAGTGGCATCCCAGATCTGTTCAAGTCAATTAACCTCCTACAATAATATATTAACTCTCTATATATTCATGATAATATACTATTGAGCACATTGATGAATGCATGAGTATATACATACTTCTTAGTGCATACATCATTCCAACTCCTTCCACTGTCTTGCTCCAATTGGACTTGCTTTATTCTAGCAGTTTTTGTGTATGTCTTTGCATGCGATAAATGTGGTTGGTCAACATGAAATACTATTTCTCCATCAGCTGCCAAAGGTTGCTTATGTTGTGTAATCTGAAAACCTGCCTGAACAATTTAATCAATTGTGGAAAGTATCCTCTCTAACAACTTCCAAACGCACTATTTATGTATATAATATAATTTACAGGTAAATCCGCATAGAAGTAGTGCTTCCTTTCAAACAATGATATCTCATTTACTTTGCAGGAGAGCGCTAAGGCTGTAGCAACTCCAGCTTCCACACATTTCTTGTTTAACACCTAACACAAACATTAATAGTATGAAATTCTTTTAGCAGTTGTATTAACTTTTTGTGGGTGAGTGTGAATGTCCCAAATTACTGGCATTGTTCCAGGTATTGCACAGTCAAACAGAGACACACAGGAATTAACTGGTGCCGCAAACTGAGTTGAGCCTCCAGAAAAGAGCTTTGATTTTGTTGCTATCTGTGCATGAACTTCCAAGCCAATAGTAGGCTTCCATGTGCTTCTGAAATAAATTGACTCATTATATATAATGAGGTGTATTTTTTAATTCTATTGACATGGGTATACCGGTACTTTTATATTAGACGGCATACAAGATTTATTTGCCGGCTAAACTATACTTACACAAATGCTGAGCCCGTGCTTGATGATAACTCGCGGCGACAGTAGACTTTGTGCACATATCTTTTCCAGTTCTTTGTTATCAACGAGTATTTTTTGCTAAAGACTTTCATGTTATTGTCGATTGTTGTCTTCGTTTGTCAAAAGTGGTCGAAAGCACTTTGCCAAGAAGCGATACTGTACTGAAACTCTAGTCACTTGCGGCCATTGTTGTGGGTGGTTGTGGGCGATAGTGTTCATTGGCGACTAACGTGTAGAAAATAGATATAGAATATAGTACGTTCGAAAGTATAGTAATTGGCAATAATCATTAATCAATAGATTGTCTGGATTGTCTGGATCACGCACTGTGGGTATCAAGACGGAACGCGCTGTCAAAGATGAGAAAGATACCTGTGCTCCTAGGCATGTCATGTGATTTTAAAAATGACAGTTCTACATTTACATGGTTTGGCTAGCACGGTTTAATTTCCTTGGTTTTTACTTTGGTCTGTCTATAGTTTATTCTACACCCACATTTTACAATAGGGCTAAAGAGCTAATGAAGGATTGTTATATCCGTTTTTTGCATTTTTACATATCGGTGTGCTTATTCCAGGTAAAGTATAGCAAAGTATAGTGCAATGATCTAAACCATTGAATTTTGCGCCGTATCTGAATACTTTGTTACGGTGGCGTCTCCATCACCGGCGAAACGCTCAAACTACTCAGTGGACAATAATCGGTATTGTGGGTGAATACGTGCACCGACGAGATATTCTTAAAGACTAAATTTTCCCCTAGACACTTATTTCTTTGATTACAAGTAAACGGCTAACTATCAAACGTTTGTATTGGACTATCAATCACTAACAAACGATTTTAAATCTATTGGTATAGATAATACTTAGACTAAATATAAGAGATAATAATTAAATTTGCGACCATGGGGGTGCTAACTACGAAAAAAATTCCCCTAGAAATTTGTTTTTTTAATTATAAATAAACGATTACTATCAAACGTTTATTTTGGACTATCAAACACTATAAAATGACCTTGAAATGATTGCAACTATTAGAAATCAAATCGGTTGAGGATGGGGTGCTAACTATACGGAGCTTCTTATCTACGAGGTCGTGATTGAGGACACGGCCCTGTCTCGTCGGTGGCAGAGCAGGCAGGGCTCTCCTCTACGCCACACAACCTCAGACATGCAATGCCTCTTACGGGAAAGCGAACGAATTTCAACCGTCCATATTCAAAATAGGCGAGCTTTGCAGGCTTCAGATAAATATATTTGTACAAATTTTTTGCTCCAGTAATTCACTTTTGCGATTTTGATTAAAAAGTTTACATTTTTGTAAAGAAACTTCCGTTATCGGGTTGCACGAATTGCCTATATTTATCGAAAATACTGAGTATATAACCCGCGTAAAAAAGTCGCTATTTCGACGATAAAGTTACCGTTCTTGGGCAGGATGAACATGCTCGATTCGTACAGTTTCGTATTATTGCGTATTATGTAAACGTGGGTGACGTTACGGCTGGTTGTAGCAATGGCAGTGGGAGGGATGTAAATTAAACAACCGTTAACACTACCTTTTAAGGTCAAACGCTTATGAATTTTCGTATTTATACTCCATGATGCATATACAGACCTACAAAAAATGCATCTACTACTTAAAATCAACTGGCACCTGCATTGTTATTGTGGGGTACGCTGCTGTTAGCAATTGTAGGTTAGATCATCTTATTGTGAATGCAATTACGGAGATGTATGTATTATTCACAGGAGTTGCTGGTTATTCTATCAGCTGCGACAGACATTGGTAACATTGCGGACAGGAATAAATACAAACGTTTTAGACCTGGAACACACTCATGCGCAGTATATTTATATTGATAATCCTAGGTTTAAAGGTATCGACACAGTGCTGTTTGTTCTCACTTAGGATGTCAACATCAGGCATGCTTTAAAGTTTTAGAGATTAACTTGAAATAGATTGGATTTTAGTTGCTTGTAGTTTATATGTATTTTGTAGTTTGTATTCCATTATCTTGTTTATGCGTGTAACTTGTAGATGCCTTTAAGTTCCGAGGGAAAGAGCATCTTGAAACTGTTCCTTTGAAACAGTCTGCACTCGTTTATGGTCTGAAGAAATGGTGGAAATCACTAAACCGAAATTTAGCCTACAGATTATTATACATGGCTCAACATGGTGATAAGAATGAGAGATTCAAAGCGATATATTCTCTGAACTATTTCAGCTACTTGAAAGGTAGAGAATTATATTTGTTCATATAATAGCATGAATTGGTTGTGTATCAAAGGAATAACAAATGGTATTATATTAATTTGCAGACTGGCATTATAGTTATATGGCACAAATGATAGACGCTAGGACTGCAATTGCGCTTGCACGAATGCCAAATGTTGACTTAAGATTCTTCCTAAAACCACCTTATTATCACGTAAAACATTCATTATTTGTAAGTAAATCTACCTTTATATCTTGTTAGTGCTCTAATGAATTAGGTAGAATTGAGCGTATGCACTTACTTGAAAGATTAAGAAGTTGTCAAATATATTAAATTTGAGTTAATTGAGATTCTAATTTAGGATGTTATAGAAGAATTTCATTCCTTGCTGTTGCAACTGAACACATTATCTGATAACACACATCCTTGCCTCATGCAGTTTCTAAACAAAAAGTTTGGAGATACCCACCGTGTAAGTAATGAAATAAAATACAGAAATAGAGGACTGTCAAACTGTCCTCTTATATGAATGTCACGCATTACAGGCGTGAATCTGAGTCGTCAGAATTTTCAAGGCATCTAATTCATTTCATGTCATATGTATTAAAGTTAAAAGAAATCATGCAACGTGCGATCGTTAAACGCGCTCTCGATCATTCGAGACTGTGATTTGTTGTAAAAAACGCAAATATCCGTTGTCGCTAATAAGAATTTCGATGATGTCGCAACATAACACGTGTGCTATTGTCGTTTGCAATCGCGTCACGTCTAAAATCTCGTAGGATGGATTGATATTCGATCACGATTTAACGAGCATAGGCCTCGCAGCACCTCCGACGATCGTGTGGGATCAGGAGTTGTTGAAGTCCTGCGTTCAGACAATTTGTCATCATTCCTCTCTTGAACAGTACAGTAAGGGTATGTTGGAAACTCGAAACTTTGCTCAAACGATTTTGATATGAAGTACTTCCAATATCCTTGTTTCAGACATAGTGGAAGCTGGAGGGCTTCGAATATTAATGATGGTACAAAAGGTGTTGAAAGAGAACGTTGATGTGTCTGTACTTCTAGCTAAAACTCTCTCCAATATATCGTTGCACAGTGAATATTTAGAACAGATTTTTCAGTCAGGTTTGTTCATGTAATGTTCGACATTTTGGTGGTACCTGTATTTGCTATGCTTTAACATCACAATGCTGTATTACTCAGGGTGGATTGGGATACTTGTGAAATGGTCCCAGGATAAAGATGTACGATTATCAGCCCCAGCTGGTCGCGCATTGGCTAATCTGGATAGCGATGAAAATGAACAAGTGAAGTACCCTAGACGCGTCTATCTTTTACATCCACTACACAGAATGAGGGCGTCTCCGAAACTAGACGTTATTTTTTTGCACGGACTACTTGGCGGCGTGTTTATAACGTGGAGACAACGTGATCAAGATTTGACTGCTCCTGGATTTGTAGGTGTGTTAGTATTACCATAAATACAAGTTTTATTCAAATATCCACGACAATTTCAAATTGACATGCACTTATGTGACGCAGCTACTATACGTACATTTATGCAAAAAATAAATTAAGTAAGGTACATTTATTATAGAGGGCCGCACGAGAAGAAATAAATTTGACCCATATTCGGCTATAATTCACGAACATTCTCAGGAATTTTTGAACGATTTAGCTTGGGATTTAAACTTGCGCAATTGGAAGAAAATAGGACACGACTTTGAAGTAATATTGGACGATTGTCCTGAGAACACAAACTGTAGCGCGTGTGGTCCCTATTCGTGTAAGGGGTAAGTATGCAATGTCGAAACTTGTGTCTGAGTACTAAACTTATTACTTAACAATGTATTAAAGTATATATTATTGAATAATTTTAGTGACGATGAATGTATCGTAAAATTGGAACATGACCAAACTTGCAGGACGAAATGTTGGCCAAAGGATTGGCTACCTGACGACGTTCCATTCCTTCGAATAATAGGTATAAATTATGACACAAATTTGTCGATGTGGACTCCGTTGTGCCCAATAGATAGCGTAAAGTAAGCATAGTGCTTCCATTAATGCTGACACATTTTGCAAAGTAGTCATAATACATTTCCGAATGTCGTATCAAGCATAAATGTTCTGCATCATAAATTTGATATAAGTGCATCTATTTATTCGTCTAGAAGTACTCTTAGCGAAAGAAGTGACGAATATTTGACAAAATTGCTAACAGCAGGCGTTGGCAAAAAGCCCATCACATGGGTTTGCCATTCTATGGGTGGTTTGCTAGTAAAAAAGATGCTAGTGGAAGGTAAGGAACTACTGAATCAGTGGCATTTAAGAACGAAAATGACCGCTGATTTTTAAATAAAAGCAAATCGTTTCTTCTCCTTTATGATGTATTATTAACAAATACCATCTTATGCTTACCTAAGTCTGAATCTTACACGCTAAAAACATCCTTATTTCCTATTTACATTCACTAGAAATTGCTTCATTTACAGAGTGGAAGAATGGCGATAAGCACAATATATGTAAAAATACACGTGGCATTATATTTTATAGTACTCCACATAGAGGCTCCCGCGTAGCCGCTTTAACGCAAACGACACAAATGTTAGTATGGCCATCAGTTGAAGTGCAAGAACTACGTGAAGGTAACCGCCAGTCCGATATGTCCATTCCATTAGTCGAACATTTTCGGTAAAAAATCTTCGATTTTTTTAAAGAGGACCTTCAAATAATACTCCGCAATAATACGATTTCAGAGTCACCGCAACTTTTATCATTGCACAAAGAGTTCTTAGCTATGTTAAAAGACTTCCCGATCGAGATTGTGAGCTTTAGCGAGACTAAATCTACGCTTGTGACCGCTCTGAAATTTCCATTTCAGTTCGTCACGACGTCTTCGGCAGGTATGTTGATTAAACTGACGTTTCAATGATGTATCCGACCATGCCGCGTCTTTGGGTATCACTTATCCTGGGCAACACGTTTCTCGCTTTCAGATCCAGGAGTAGGAGAATTCTTCGAAATACCGCAAGATCATTTATCAATATGTAAACCGGCCAATCGGTAATTATTGACGTTTTTAATTTGTTTAGTTTACATCCCGCACTTATGATTATTTCAAGTACAAGTGCTTCACTCAAAGTTTTCTTTGTACAGGCAATCTTTCTTATATCAAAAACTTTTACACGTACTAAGGCATCACGTGAATAACCGTAAAAGGTCAAACTCGGCGCTGCCGATAGTGGACTTCTTCTCGGTGTCCTACAAAGTACCTTAACTTTTCCTCTATCTCTCTTTTATAGCGCTCCATGTACATACGTGTAAATGGCTATGAAACGCGTATTCAACATTCACCCGTCGTGTTATCGTTGAAGGGTTTGTGATAATACATATATCTATTTTAATATAAACGAATGATACATGAACCATTATGTCTGTATCCGTTGTGTCTGCGCGTGTGTTTGCATGCGTGCCAAATCCGCTATATAGCCAATTATCTCCTGTGATTCCTTACAATCGGATTTTGGTACAAGAATAAAATTGGATCAGAACAAAATTTATACCATATTTTTGCAGAAGATACAAATTATCTCGTTACTATATCGCTGATTACTTATTCCTCTGACTAGAATAAACAATATGAGTTTTCTAATAAGAAAAAAAGAGAATACAAAGGGAGTAAGAGAATGATCTGATACATCGGCTTCTGTAACACTGTCAGCCGATGTAAAAATGTTACGATAAGGTAATTGCAACGCGAGAATAAGAAGCATGCATGAAAAAACATATTGGCACACATTAACGGTAACGCAGAAGTGGAGTTATTATTTACCCCGTCCGCGCCGTTTGCGTGTTACTGTACATAAAAAAAAGATATCGGTACACATTAACGGTAAGGCAGGAGTGGAGGTATTGTTTACCCCGTTCGCGTCGTTCTCGTATTTGGGTAAAACGTGAATATAAGATCTTGACAGTCCTCCCGTCTAAGGCACTGAATAAATTAAATAAAGCTAATGTGAATGGGAATGGTACTTTATTGCCGCCAATTCAGAAGTTTGTGTCGTAGTCGGGATGATGACGGCTCGATAGGTTTGTAGTGCTATCGTAACCCGCGTATTTGCTACTCGTGTGCGATGGGTTGTAGTAATAACCGTTCCATTCGGATCGCCAACTGTCGTATAAATTGTACTTTTTGTTGTCCTGGTATGATCGGTCTACGAGCATCTGAATAAAAACAAAACATTTATACGTGAATATAAAATCGCGTTAGAACTTATATTAAACCGTAATAATAAGAAGTACTCAAAATATGAGGTAACTACAGGGACTGTAGCGTACCTTGTTGGAAGTCGATTCGAAGGATTTATCATTCCAAGAAACATCTGGATCGGTCCATATCGTATGTACCGGTTTCGAGTAATCCGTTGACCTCTGCGTAGATGATGCATTACCGCTTATTATGTTCTTTCCTACGTCTTCATCGTAAATCGTCGACATCGTAGGTTTTAACTTAGATCCATTTTGGCGGTTTACAAGCTACAACAAATTTTATTACGTCATAACTTAATACGTACTAACTGTTGACGATAATCCCGCTTACAATGAATTAACTTACAACTGAAACGCCGAAAACTATGATGAACAGTAAACCACCGACGCCGATGACTATTACCGCAATTGCCCATTGAGGTATCAGTCTATCGTCTTTTTCCACCAATTGAGGTGTGGCTACCTTTGGTATCACTGTGCAAAAGCAGTTTCACTTTATTGTCATACCCTGTCGATTGATTCTTTTTGCGATTCATGATATTATCGTATTATATCGTACATACCAACAAAGTCTGTGAATTTCGGGTCGATCGTGAACGCGCCAAGTCTCATCGGTCCTTTAGTTTTAGTTTCGTTCCAACGATTCGCGTTGTACGTCCTTAGGGAATCATGAAATATCACTTTCAACTCTTGCGTATTGACCCTTTGCTGCAACTCGGCTAGCTCGACAAAATAATCTACAAGTACGCTGCCTTGGCTGGAAATCACAATGTTCAAACTCATTACGTGCGGTAACTTGCACAATGACGCTTTCGCAAAAAATTTGAATGAAGCGCAGTTTTGTACCTGAACGAATCAATTCTTATCTTCTTAAACCAGTTCGTCAGGATAGCGGACTTGGAGAACACAAAGTTCATCTAAAACAAATGAATGTTTTACTTTAGCGTTACTATAAAACTACTAGCATTGATAGAACGTAGCTGCAGTAACTTTAAATCCGGTAACATTACATTTGATTCGGTGTGTCTGTGCTGGTGATCATGATGATCATGAATGTACATTCAAACATAAGACATGTTTTATGGCTTAGGTTTTTTGACTCACTTTGTAAGACCATTATATCGTCATACCGACAGAACATAATCGGTGTATCGATATGCAGTAATAGATGGTATGATACGTAATTGATGTACTTACCTCTCTCTCGACTTCGTTCGCCAATTCCTGCCACTCGTGGGTGTTTCGATCGAGCAATTCCGGCACCCACGTCGCGTTGCCGATTAATCGTATCGTTCCTGCGACCTCGCACTCGTCGTCACAGACGCCAGGAGTCGTGGGTCTCAATGTTGTGGTCGTAGTCGAGGTCGTCGAGGTAGTTGAAACGGCATCCGTTATGGGAACTTGTGAAGCATTTATGGAAGCGACAGTTGCAGTCCTCGCTGCTTCTAGGAGCTTTTCTATAGAGATCGGTGTCGTCGATGGCGTTGGCCATCCCGTGAACTCTGTGGTGGCTCTATATTTAGGAATAGCAAAATATATTAATGGCATTAATTACATAGGCGTTGTAATATATTTTAAGATTGCTTCAATTTCTTTAATCGCTTTTAGTACCCTAGCTGTTGGTGCTAGACTATACCAAATATAAGATTTTGTAGCGCTCTTTCGTGGAGGATTGCACGGATAGTTTGTCTCTAAAACATTTTTTTTTTTGCTTTCTCCTCCAGGTCTAGATTAAACCAAACTTTCATAAATTTTTACGTATTTTTTGCTATAACATCTATTTTCTCCGTAAGCTAAATATAGCAATGAAAAAGTGCCTTTCTCTCTGTTTCATTTTGTACAGTATGTTACGATCGATACACAAAACCACCTACCTCGTTGGCCATCCTTTTTGTATACGCGGCGTAGCCGCCCCGGATCCTTCGCCTCGCGAAGTATGTGGCGTCGTTATTTTGTGAATGGGCTTCCTTCCGCCGGGTCTGCTCGGGAAGACTAACTTAATGTTTCCCGATTTCTTTGTCGTCGCTGCGGTCGTCGTGGTAGCCGCAGTCTCATTAGCCGTAGACTTTTCTACTTCTGGGACACTGTCGCTTTGATTTTTCACCTCGTAATCGCGAGGCAACAGGGAGGATATGTCGAATTGCGATTTGGCGAAGAGATCTTGAATAGATTTCTCCACGGGCTTGTCGGTTGTCGTAGATGCGCGCTTTGTTACGACAGTAGTCGGAGACGCAGTACTTTGATCGACCTTCTTCTTGTCGTAGCCGGTAGGCAAGAGAGACGAGATGTCGACCTTCGACTTGGCCAAAATATCACTTAATAAGGAACTTTCGGTTGCTGGGGCATCTTCCTTCTTCAGATTGTAACCCGGCGGTAGGAAGGCACTGATGTCTTGAACAGGTGCGCTAAGTTTCGTTTTCTTCGTCGTGGTGACTCTTTCGGTTGTAGTTTTCGGTTCAGGCGTGTCCGTGGTTGAAGTCGTGATCTTGGTCGGCCATCTGAAATTAGAGGATGACTTCTTAAAAGGATTGAATGGAATATTCAGTGATTCTACTATCGCGAGCAAAGTCCGAATAAATGTGCACGTGCCACATTACTTGACATACGTTATATACCTTTGATCTTTTCGTGAATTTCGTTAAAGTTCACCGGACCCATCGCAACAGCAGCTTGGTATTTAGCTCAGAAACAAGAATAACACTAATCATCGAATACCATCGCTCACCTGAACCCAGTTTTCGGCCTTCCGTCGTAATCTCGCGGCAGCAATCCCTCGAGACTATCCAAAGTCGTCTCGACTCTCGCTTTGGGAGTGGTACTCTGATCGAGCCTTCTATCATTATACCGTTTCGGCACGAACTTGCTAATGACCGGCGTCTTCGCGGTGGTGGTGAATCTCCTTCGATTACCCTGCGCCAAAACATCGAGCTGCAGCGTGTTGCCAGCCGTTCGGAATCCACCGGCGAGAATTCCGCTCGATAGCTCCGACTGAACCCGATCGAGCTTATCAATTATGCTCTCCGTCGACTCGGGAGGCGCGGACGTTTTCCTTAACTCCATGTCGTCGTGATCGATCTGCTCCACTCGATCGATCACCGGGAACGGCAGAAAACGAGCGCCGGAGATGCTGCGACTCGTCTGAACGGACGCCAGAATGATCGAGGAATCCTCCGTGGTCACCGACAGGGGTGGCTGATGAATTTCGCCGGGAGTCGTGGAAGCTGGGGGCGCGACGACTTGCTCGGTCGTCAGCGGGGAAGATGTCGTGAGGGGGACGGAGATCGTTCCGTTGACGACGCTCTTCGTCGTCACGACGGAAACGACGGCCTCGCCGATCAAAATCGAACTGTCGGGATCGTCGTCCAAGGGCGCGCCGACGAACGAAAAGGTCTTGTCGCTGCCCTCCATCGACGTCTGCTCTTGGTCCTGGTTCGTGCGAAGGACCACAGGGTCCTCGTCGATTTCCTCATCCTCGTATGCGAGACTCGGCTTCGCCGTTGTCGAGTTCACGGTCTCGGGCGGGAGACTCTGTGTTTCCGCTTTGTCGTCTTTGTCGATTTCTTTCGAGTCTTCCGCGCGCTCGTGGCTCGCACCTTCTTCCGCTGCGACTTCCTCTCCTTCCGGATAATCAACATCATCCTCTGTAGACACAGGCAAGTCAACATTTTAATCAGTATTCCGACTCAGTATTCGGAACGGCCAAACTTCGGAGAGTGTCACCACCAGTTTTTACCCGGTCGTTCCTACTCTACGCGCTACATAAACCCATATCGATAGTCAAACGCCGTGCGAGGTGAAAGTTTGAATGCACGAGCGCGTATGAATAGCGGACTTTAACGGTGGGGTGTCTGAAATTAAGTAGTCGGGTTTTGCAATCGCCGGCGAATTTTGACGTTCCCGCACGCGATATATCTGCCGTTAGCGAGAACGCACGCTTGAAACTCGTTTCGCCGCGACGTCAATTAACGCAACGCGGAACGCGCTGCCGCGGCTTTTTATGCGCCGATTTCTCGATTCAGGTGATTCGGAGTAGGCGATTACGTGTGTGTGTGTGTATTTGGACGGTGTCGGCAATAAGACTGATTGCGAGTTGAGCCTGTTGAGCTCGTACGAAGGGAGGCGTGTCGCTGTTCGCGGCCTACCGTCGACCTCAACCAATTTTCAGCGCCCTATCATTACGGCAAGTGAACGATGGAACTTAATATCGGTGCCATCGCCGCGCCATTGTTATTCTCAAAGTAATCTGGTGGGCGGGCGAGATGTTGCACAATCGAAACTATCCTGTTTTCATTTCATCGGGAATGTCGGACAGGTTTTGTTTTTGTGGGAAAGGATGCTGCGATTGCGATCGATTCTATCCACTATATCTCGCGCAGACTCGCAGTCTGATGATTTGACGTAGAGTGATGGCAGATGTGCGATTCAAACTACCCGTCCATTTTTTCGTTTCATAAGCCGACCGAATGGATTCTGCGCGTTTCTCAAGAAGACGCTCGTAGTTGTTTCCCTGTGATGTATCGGATACGCTATAATTATAAATAAGTACCAATAAACTCTCACCTGTGGCTTCGTATCTCGGGTGACTGCTATTATCATTATTATCATAATCGTCATAATAATAGTACGTGTCGACCTCATCACTGTATGCAGCTGTTTCCCTTTTCCCGCTATGATAATCGTGCTCCAAATCGGCTCTAGGCTCCGTTTCGGCATGGAAGTCATCTTCATACTCAACTTCGTGCCCGCCTTCTTGCGCTTCGTCGTGCTCCTCTTCGTGTTCTTTCACCTGCTCCCCCTCGGCCTCTGCTTTCGAACCGTCCATAACGTTGTTCTCGTTCAACGAGCGAATCAACGAGACGTCAGCACGATTTCCGCCAGAGTCCCGCCGCTCGTACACGGAGTTCGTCGGTATTAGACGTGAGAAATTGTCCCAGGAACGAGACGCGTCTGAAAAGTCGAAAGAAAGTGAGCAAGACGCTTTCGTGTTGCATTGTCTTCGCGACAATTTCGGGCAATTCGCGTTGACTGGGAGGGCTCGTTCTCGCGACTCACAGCCATCCTTCTGTGTTTTCTTTACGCGGACGTGTTCGCCGTAATTAGGCACGCTTTATTGCTCCTTTCGCAGTCGTTCGCGTGCCGAAACAATCGGCGCCTGTTTGTAATTTATTCACCGGCAACAGAGAAGCGCGCGTCTGAATGAGCGAGCGCGATTGTCTCGGGTTGGCTCTCGTTGGGAAAGTGGAAAAAAATGACATAACGTTTACGGTATACAATGTTCGACACGCAATGACGATGGCATAAATAACGTCAAAAGACGGTGCGCTTGTAATATTCACCAATTTCTATTCGTCAAGTTCTGCAAAGTTTTCTATGATTTCTGTTTCATTATTTCATAGCAATGTTGATATATATAAATTTATATTATGTATTCGTCTATAAGAATGGAACAAATATTTCAGCTTACGTGAAACACACAGTTTCGACTGCGGTCTAAAGAAATAGAAATCGATTCGGAATTGGTATCGTAAAAAATCGACTGTTATGCCGCGACCACCTGGCGTTCGCGAGCGGTTTACTTACTTCTTTCTGTTACGACTCTGAACGAGTTCAGTTTAATTTGAAGTAACATATGTTCACGATTGAAGCTGAATTATCTCCGCAATAATTTAGAACCGTGCAAAATGACAAAATCTCATTGAAATAAGTTTGCGTGAATCCGACAAATTCCTAAACTCCTCTGGCCAGAGTGGCCCCGGCATTAGACAAACAGGGTACGACCAGCGTCGTTCGCGAATAATTTATCGTGAAGTAGCTGCTAATTTAATCGGGACGCATAATGGTAGCGCGCATACGTTGACATTTACTACTCGCTCATGGCTCGACTTTCACGGTTCAACTTTATTGCTTCATTCGGCGCGCGATGCCGTGCGTAGCGTAGCCGAATGCGTTTTACGCGTAATGTGAGCGCGGCGGGCAGAAAAATTTCGTCTACGCCTTTGCCTAAGGTGAACCTGATCTAACATCAAGATATACAACGAGCTAAGCGTACGTTTTCATCGTCACGTTTAACGCTCATTAAGAGGATTAACGTTCGCTCTCCCGCCACTTCGACCGGCGTCGATGCGGAGGATGCAGAAAATCGCTTACTAATCGGCGCGGATAATTAATGCAATAAGAGAGAACCGGTAGAATGGCAATTGAGTGAACGAAAGTCTCATTCTCTCTCTCTCTCTCTCTCTCTCTCTCTCTTCCGTTCCTTCTCTTTCTGTGTTTCGTCCTCGCGTGTTAACGCATTGTGCACCGCCGTAATCTCACTTTTCCCAGCTCCGCGACCACAAAGGCCTGTTCCACTTCACGTTCAACCGGTAAGACGGCGGATTAGGTCAGAAATGATCGAATGAAATAGTAACCCTGTTCAGGAGATCTCTTCGTTAATGCGCTGGTCGTAAGAGACACGGGAGAAGTTCGTCGGTAATTAAACCAGTAATAATAGGTTATCCATTATGGCCGCAATGGCGTCGGCTTCGTTCATTTAATATACAATCAGTGCGGCACTGGGTGCGGTAAGAAATAACGAAGTAAAGCTTCACTTGTTGCATGCAATATTAATCGTACGAAATTTTCACTTCTGATAATTACGCGTGCACCAACAACGCAATCGGAGAGCGACCCGCGGAAAAGAAGAGGCCTCAATCATGATTGCAACTTAAAACTAAGCAGAACCAATACCGGTTCGCGCATAACACCATTATATCATTAGTCCCCACAAATCCTTCCTACACCGCTGACACAGCAAGGAAGGCGTTGAATTACATAAAAGAAAGTCATCTAATAAAACCATGACACACCGCCCGATATACAAGCGTTTCCTTCCTCTCAACAAAGTCACACTATGTGCGGGACCTATCACCGACAGACAAAATTCCTTTCTCCTGCCCAATACCCGCACGCCTTAAATATTTCAGAGAAATTGAACAGCATCTAACGTAACGGTTAATCACCTCGCTAATCGATCTCGCGCGTTCATTGTATAATCGAAACAACATAACGACCCGTACCGCCCCGTACGTCGTGCTCGCCTCCGGTATCGCAACGAGGAAAACGTTCGAATTTATCAGCAAAAATCATTTTATCCTCGGGAGTGCTCGCTGGCCACGTGTAAACCGCTCACACGATTACGCCGACGCTAACGGTTCGTTTTAATAACCGATTTCGCCGATATCCGCGGGACAGTAGAGCGGGCTCGTTATATCATGAGCTTCCTAGAGTGTTGCGTATACATGTGAGTACATATTACCAATAGGCAAGCGATACCCTCGACTGCATTGAGAGTCGCAGATCGCTATCGGGCTGGACAAATGTTCCCTGCCGCGGTATCGAAATATTTGACCGACGCGAGATTGAGAAACGACGAGAGCCCCATTGTTGAGACTCCTTTGTTGTCCGCGAAGGGAATCGTGGAAATGTATGGATGTCCGTGCGCGCGGATGTCGTAACTGGAATAGTTCCGTGGGCGTGACCGCGATCGAATCGACGAGGCAGTCTGGGAGCCTTCGAAATCTTGCCGGTAAATATAAATTAGGCACTAGTTGTTATTGGTGGGCCTAATGCATTGGACGGTGTGTCGATCGTAAATGGGTGACGGACATGCTTTCATGTAGTGTAATTATGAAAGTGGTTCTAAGTAAAAAATTAATAAAACTATCGATTTTCACTTAATTTCGCTTTACATCGATTTATGTACCTAAATAGGAGAAGTGAAAACATGTATTCCTAAGGCCTAAGTTTTATGTAAAAAAGTGGAAGGCAATGCATTAATTGTTTGTCAAGTATAGAACTGTTGGTTGTCAAATTTGTCGTGAAAAGTTTCGTTACATTCCGTGTATAGTACATCGCGAGTAACATGAAAGTTGCACCTAAGAAGTTGCAGGTTTATCCAGATATCTCACGTCCTCGATGAAGTGGTGACCTTTATTGGGAACACCTTACTTCGCACAGCATTCTAGCATTTGTATTGTAGGTACCGCGGATTGCTAAATATAGATGAATCATGCAATTATACAGAGCGTTTTAATACTACTTACAGGTACAAAGTTAACTAACTTATAGAACTCGTAACAATAATTGCTGCTTCGTATGAGATACGTTCCAATTGTACTCCGTCCACTTAAATAGCAATTTCAGCATGTTTTTTTTGTGATAAATCACCTCACGAATCTCAGTTTCATGGGCAAACAACATCCCATCTGAGGTCATCCACTTTTCATTCACATCCTGAACTTTCGAGTTATCAATCATTCATCAGAGAAAGTCTTCCTTTTCTCGAAAACTTCTTTACTATTGGGGTCAATAATTATCTCGCCTATGTCGCATAACAACCCATTTACCTACAGTCTAACGCAGTATGCATTGCATATCACATAACCCCGGTCAACGCAATTAACTAAGCGAATTCGAAAGCGTTCGCTAGAAACGCAACTTTTTTCCGAATTCCGCGCTACTGACCAGCTTGCCAATTTACATTCCTCCGAGCCTTCTCTCGGTCGGTGCAGAATGCCAGCCGGCGGTTTCAGGCATTCCAAACTTCAATTCGCATCGGCTAATCGGATATTTATGCGAGGGAAGGACGCAAGAACGGGAAGTACAGTCTAATTCCTTATACTGTCATGCTCTCATAATGCCGCATGCCCTCGGGGCCTCTCTACCAAGGATTGCCAAATCTCCGCAGGCAGGAATCGTATCTGCCCCAATCGGAACACGGGCCGACGGGCCTCGAAACTGCTGTTGGTACTTACGAACTCACAATGCACGAGCGAGTAGTCATCTCGAAAATTTAGGTTGCGCGGGTGTCGACTGTAAACACACGTAACGCGTCACACGTAATCTGATACACTGTGTCTCTTGCAAAGTTGTCCGGTCATTTATCGAGAGACTACACGCTGGATTACGACAGACAAAATGTCATGCTCTGGCGTGGTTTTATAGTTTAGTTAAACGTGATAATTTAGATTAATTAGAAAATAGTTTTTAAACAATTGTGCTGCTGATTATCAAGATGATTCAAGTAATAGATCCGGAAAGATTCCACTTTTTCGCTTGTTTCGTATTGTAAATGGAATGGATGCAACAGAGAGCAGGGAAAAAATGAATTGTTTTTAGATTTTTTATTTATTAGGTCACCCTCATGATCACAGACGCGATTTTTTTCCAAGTGCCGTCCCTTCTACTTTACCAGCCGCATTCCTTATGTTCTTGAGACGGTGGAGTAAAAAGTGAGAATTAGTCGGGTTCATCAAGCTGCTCGTCGGCGGAATCGTGTTTCCTGTGACTTCAGATGAAAAATGTAAGATCGTTTTTTGGGACTTTGCAAAAAAACAATTAAATTGGTATATTTTCGTAAACAGAAATCTTATCTATCTGGATCTGCGCACAAGGTTAAAGAGAGCTCTCGACAGTTGTTAAATTAATGTGTTTACTTAATTGTAAGATCTGCTATCGGACATGCACTTTTTTCACGCCTTATTCACATATCCCAACGTTGTAACTTGTAGTTTTCCATTCCGCGAATCTCTCCGCCAAATGTTCCCTTACAATCACCATCGTTAATTACAATAAACACAGTCGAGAATATAGTGCCAGACCCGCGCTCTTACGTTTTTTCATCTAATCTATCAAAACATGCCTACATAGCAATAAGTAACTTTCTTATATGCTACCGACACACTTAGACTTAATACTTTCTGCGAATTTTGAACCACAGAGCGGTGCGTGTAAGCTTCAACTTTCTTTACCCCGCACCCCTTTATTTGCCCCCCTCTCGTCATTATCAGCCGCATAAAGTACCGTCGAGCGTCGGCGTGGCGAGTATCTAGCCAGGAAGGACTCTGGCGCGGAACTCCCAGGACGAATTCTCCCCTTGGACCCAGCAACGAGGAACGTCGATCCTTTATCGTGCTCTCATGCCCTCCTGCTTCCTGGCTCGATTGGCAAATCATCTCGCCGGGGCAGAGAACGAGGCCCGTATAGAGGCAGTCGGGCAGGCCGATCAAGCTGAAACTACGGGTGGAGTTGGAACAATTTGGTGCCGCTTATATGGACTCGCCGTGGCTATTTGCCGCGTTCGGGCAGGGCGTTACTTTCACGATCGAAATAAGAGGAAATGGCTCGGCTGAATTGTGCCGGGCGTTGTCGACGTTACGAGCAGATTATGCGGCGTTCGGGGCTCGCGAAATGAGAATAAGGCTTGCACGATCAGATTGGGAGGGGAGGTGAGGAAGTTTTACGTAGACACGTGTCCGAATCCGGAAGTGGCTGATTAAGTAGCTGTAAGGGATTTTGATTGATGATTTTTCGGGGCATCAGCTGCCCGCGTTGCAGTGAGCGTCTTCGAGGGATGCGTTGACGAGATTTATTATCGAGACGGCTTTTCGTTTGCCAATCACGAATTGTTCGGGTATGAAACTTGCAAGAGTAGATAGAGTGGATGTTTTATAGTAGTCTCTGTCCGACGCGCACAGTATCGCTTTTGACACGATCTACCTCGCGACCTTCGGTCCCACGGTTTCCAACAGGCACACAGTACCAATCGAACAATTTAACAGCTTCCCAGTTTCCGACTCGCCAAGCACTAGTTTCCGCAATTATCAATCTTACAGCCATTAATCGCGCAGTTACCAACGCCACGCATTATTTACGTTCCAACATCGTCACATTCAATCCGCGTACTTTCGCGTTCCTGATATATTCGCCATTACGCGCCACCGGTCGTTCCCCTTTATCCCGGTTCTGTGTACCTACTTACGCATATGTTCGAAAGAACCGCGAAGTCGCGCGTGCCCTCGGCTCGGGCAACGAAGTTGCAAATCGCGCCTCCTGACATGACTTACGTCGGCATCGGGCGGTTGGTGCCACCGAAGCCTGCCGTTCTCCTTTCGATCGTCCTTCGAGCTCGATCGCTCTCATGCTCCTGGCACGCCAGCCGCGAATTCTCAGCGTCCGCGACACTCTCCGTATCCGCACTTCGTCGTCGTCTTATCTACGTCTGGTCGCGTACCGTGATATCTCGGCGAAAGGTCCGGCGAACGAGTCGGGAATGCCTGCCGGGAACATATGCGATTCGCGACGAGCGGTCCTAATGCCAGCCTACCCTTCTGCCCGTTCGTTTCCTGGGTTAGGTATCCGGGCACCGATTCCGTGTACGGTACTCGGAGAATTTTCTCGGAAACGACGGGGTACCGTCGCCGGAGTCGATTATGTAGGCGGATAGACGGCTGAACGGAGAGAATGGCTTATATTGTACGGTTGCACGGGATGTCGCGAAATATGCAGTGAATGTCGCTCGTTTCGGTGTGACTCTCCGGCGCGGCTGTGCGAACTGATTGGATCGATCAGTTGTGCGTGTGGGCGGTGAACGTTGTGCGCACGGATAGCTGCCTTACGTGAATTTCTGTCTTAACGGTCGAATGGTGGCGCGCAGCAGTTTTATGTAAAAGGGAGATTATTTGTTTCGCGGGGGAATTGAGTGATTGGGATTTTTTGAGAGCCGTCGAGGAACTGCTGCGAGGTCAGCGGTGGAAGTGGATGGAGGAATGGATTGTGTACGGTCGAGCTGAATATTAGATGTTTTCGAGTGATTTACGTACAGAGGTGGTTACTGTTTTTCCTGATCGTCGGCCAGGCAAGCTGGTCGCGTGTACGCCTGGTTGCAGACATTTTTTTCCCGAGAAATTGCCAAGCGTCATTGAGTAGTCGACGGTGTAACGGATACAGCTGGCGCTTTTTTCTACGATATCTAGGACAGTGGCCTTATACGTCCGATATCTAATGGGAGAATGAAATTCTTTGCACGCGATATCGCGCGACCTAAACGCTGGATCATTGTCGCATAGACGGTCATCAGTACCTTTGTCTTCCTGTTAGAAGAACGGGCTATGCATAGAATGATTTACGAATTTTCCGACAAATTGTTATTTAGGAATGACGATAATCAGCGTGCGCGCATCTTAATTCAAACAGAGGGGAAACAAAATTATTTTTCTAGAAACTTTGCACCTGCCATATGTAGAACATCGCGTTAACGTATTTTCGTCGACGAAGAATGTGTCCGAGGACGCAGACGCTATGAGAGAAAATAATAGACACATCAACCGTCAGTAACACCACCCGTCATTTTTCTTTTGGCAAGCCGCCTCATTTCGCATTCACGAAAGTATAAGCGGACGTGCCCGGTATCGATCAGGTGAAATTGATCGATCCACAGCTACTGCACGCCTTCGACTACGCATTCCATGGTATCCGTACTCTCGAATCGCTAATTCCTATCGAGAATTTTCACCTGGATACCGATCTATGACGGACTCCTTCCTGACCTCGCCCGATTCCGCTCGATTAGCGAGACTCGACACGCACTCCCGTACGAACCTCTCTCTTTGCCGATCGGCGCACACGCACTCACCTTCACCGTGCCAACAGGAAAAGCGCAGTTCGTGTGTTACGGCAATATTTTGAAACGCGCAACTCGTTCCACGATTATCGTACCGTGAACTCTCCTCTTATCTAACCCAACAAACATCGGATGCAAAAAGAAGGGGAGCTCATCGTTGCACGCGAGAGAACTATGCGGGCGTTCTTATTCGCCGAGTCTCGAGCTACAATTCTGCAGTGAAAACTGCCGCTCGCCGGCCTAAACCGCGCGATTCGCACGTACGTGTGCGTCGTCGTGCGATCGCATCCCCGCACTTTCTACTTTTACATAAACCGGCTAAATACGTTACGACGCAGGCCTGCCCATGTTATATCAATTTTGTTCCGTGTGTAATCGGCGGCGACGATTAAGTCGCGCGCGGGACCGAGGCAGGAACTCGGTCGCAAGTGGAATAAGGTCGTCCCGACGAAATTCCGCCGTAAGTGGTTAGGGTCGAGCCGTTACGGGCAGACAGGAGCGGAGCCTATGTGAGTTTCGAGGTGTGTGTGCGTGTGTTTTCGTTCATGCAGCCTGAAGTTGATCGTAGAGCCTGCGAATTGTCGACTGGGGTTTGAGTTGCAATTATGAGAATGATGGAAATTATTGAAGCTAATATTGCAGATGCTTTCGAGAGTTTCTAGATTATTATAGGATTGATAATGATCGTAAGACGTGTGGAGAACACTGAATTCAACGAATAGTCTAGAGATTGTTATTGAAGGAAGAGCTTGTCTAATGCTAGAGAAACATATGATACTTGCACGACTTTCCATATCCTTTTTACTTGACTTCGTAACACAATCGTGGAATCATTAATAATCATTTTCTGTCCTCGTCGTAACGAGAGACTCAGTTCGAATCGAATCATGGAAATTATCGGCCAAACTGTATGTATCCACTGAGGTAAAAGACGTGCATGTCCCTCATTCGATTTCTCTACTCACTGACAAATTACAAATTATGCGAACTATATTTACAGCAACCACCGTTAAATTGGATCGAAATTCCGGAAACGAATTGAATTGATATATGAGCGGCATTAGAAAGAAATATTTTGCATTCAGTAATGACAGGCCGGCACCGCGGATAAATATTTCCCAGTCGGGTGGAACGCGACGGAATCAACAAGCCGATGACTTCGGGTAGGAATGCAACCGCGTAAAATCGTTGCTTACAATACGCACAAAAGGTATATATAAACGTGGGAGCCGGGGAGACGTCCTTGTTTTCTGCACCCGCATACGAACAATGAGACCACCTCCGCACTTATTATTCAGGATGCCCATCCTTCTGCCCGACCACAAGGATCGCAACGTATACTTTATTGTGCCAGCGCTTTCTGCCCGCCTCGCGCCGCTCGATTATCGTACGGAGATGATGTATAATGGCGCGTTATTGAATTCTAATGTGACGTACATTTATCCGCTTAACATCTCAGGCGGATTAGCCTCTCATAATGTTTCTTCGGTACATGTTTCTTGTACAGCAGGCGAAGAAATTCTCTTCGTCCCAACGTTCTCTTTTCTTTCGGTACTGCATTAGAAACGAAAGTTATGATTCGTAAGAAACATGTTTAACAGACCATTTAATAGCTCAAGCTTATTGGATACTCTCATAACATTATTCTCATTCTTATATTACACGTTACTTGTATCGTATGTAGAAAGATGCGAATATTTATTTCTTCGTCGTCTTTACTCTCAGAGTTTACAATTAGAGTCTCCTACTATTATCCATCGCATATATCGCACGTAAAACGTCATAATTTCTTTCCACGTTGCTGCGTTGCTCTTCTCCTTCCTTATCGGTCAAGAAGAAACGTTTTCGAAAGGAACTTGCGCGAAATTGTGTCAGTACCCGAGAGCGCACTTTTGCGGCCGCAGAAAGTTTCCATCGCAATGCTCTCCGGGGGAGAACTGTCAGAAATTAGTATGGAAATGACTTGCTCGCCGTGGCGGAGCGGACACGCGTTAGCTGACGAGGAGAGAGAAAAAAGAACAGCGAGGCGGAACTCGCTGCTCGTGTCTTTCACTCAATTCGCTTCTGCACCTGATAGATCGACGTTTATCGGACTTTCTCTAAACTCGGGCTTTCTTTCAAGGTCGTCGTCGGGCTCGGAGAAGATGAGATTCGTTCGTCTGTGACGAATATCCTGTCTGGACTTTCTCGATCGATTTCATCGATCCGCAAAGTATTACGGCATTTTTCGACGTCGAACCTGAAATCTTCGTCGAACATGCCGAAAATTGTTTCGAGCCCTGTTAAAAACTTTTTAACTCGAAAGGTAAAAGGGACAGATTGTACGCGACGCGTAATATCGTCGAGAAGATTTATATTCAATTATAAAACGATGGCAATAAGAGCATAAGACTGCAACTTAGTTTTCGCAGGTTAGTTTCGCGTTTGATTGAAGGAAGTGAACTTTCTCTGATAATACGTTTCCTTTCAAGGCCCATGATGCTCCAGAAATTATGAGATCGTCTTATTCGTCTTACTCACCCATCACGGACAATTCGTCCGGGACTTTCTCGATCGGTTTCATGGTATGATGATATGGATGAAGCGTTACGGCATTCAACGTAAGTGAGCGTGTGTTTCTCCGGTAAGGTCAATAAAAATGAGAGAGGCGTTTCGTGGAAGAGGGCAGAAAGCGAAGTATGTTTCACGCCGATCACTTCTTCACGCCGTACTCGGAAATTCATTCAACATTCTCGAAATTCGGAATTTATTTCAAGATTGTCGGTTCCGCACACGATTATTCATTCGGATGAAAATGGCGTCAGGAGTTCCCGATCGTTGACATTATTGAACCGTTCGTCACGATTATTAACTCAGGTATGATCAAAGGGAACATGTAAACGTACCATATTAACTGCCGTATCGTGTGCCATAATTCTTGTTTCGTGCGGCGTGGAAAATTCCCAATATTGAACCACGATATTGAATTGCTGGTCTGATATCAGATTTTCTAATTAACATCAACATCAGGTATAAAGTATAAACTCTCACCCATTACACACCCGCACATCCGTCTCGTTCTGGGTTTTTCGACGCTATGACACAAACCGGCCCCCGTCAAATTTCAATGTCATTTCCATCTGACAGCGCGTCGAAAAAAGTATTACCGTCCCGTTTCGCAGAGTAGGACGTAACCGTCGTGGCCGGTCGTGAATCAGGATGCTCAACGAGACAGCATCATCCTTCGCGGAAAGGAGCAAAGCGAGAAAAGGTCGTTCGTTGCTTGCCTCGCGCATCCTCCAAACATATCTCTCATCCCCGAAAGACTTCGGTCAGTGTTCCGCGTGGAATGTCCAGCCGCGGGATCGACAGGCGGGAATAAAAAGGAAAAAGGGAAAGAGGCTGCTGCACGAATACGTCTGGACAACATTCACCGGCTGACGTTAGGTACTATTTTGGAGAATAAGCCGTGCCGGCGACGGGTAGATGGGAAAAGAGAGAAGAAAGAAAAACGGCGGGTCGGGAATAAAAATTCGCTTTTACTCCGTTTCGCCAGATCTCGACATTCCGTAGAAGGTGATACCTGCTTCATGCCGCGGGTCTAACGCCAAAACGAATGCTGAATCTTGCGCAGTCTGTCCGCCGATTCGAAATTCTTTCGCCGAGCGTGACTACGCACGTGTCGAAGCTCTTCCGAGTATTTGGCCAGAATCGTGGGGAGCGGAAAAAAGGTTGGCTGTAAGGCGTGAAAGTTACGCTACTATGCACACGTTTAACACTGGCATCGAGTATTTTTCCACCTCTGAAAAATCGATGTATCTCTCAAGTTGTCGCGAATTTTGCACTTCTCGCGCGTTTGTGAGGTATGTTTAAAGTTGATGTTCCGTGGAACGTGCGTCGGGTTTCAGCTGTTAATCGTAATATGAGTTATACAAACATGCTCGATCGATTCTTGCATAACGACGCTGTCATGTCAAACATTCGTCGAACAATGATTCAAGGATCCGCAGAACTTAAGTCGACGTGTCAGCGATAGTGAAAGTTATCTTTCAAAATATTGCAAATCATATTCTGCACTTCAATCTCATTTTAAGTACGTTACACGCTAGAAATTCATTGCGTTTCGCTGTAATTGCGTTTTACTCAATATTCAACGTTTCCACTGAGACAGAGATTTCGTAAACGTACCCACAGTCTATCTTCGCTTCAACGTTCTCGTACCCATGTACACCAAATTTCTCAGCCGTAAATTTCCAGAAAAGCTGCTGGACTCGTTAATCAATCTATTGTCGCGCTCGTCGCTACCATTTCCACACCAAGCCGCACGAATTTGCGCGGACGCAAGAGAGATTACCCCGATAGCTGAGAAAACAGCCAGTTAACGGATTAATGAGACCCTAATTCCAGTCGGAGGCCATGAGTCGAGAATTTCGCGGCGAGATCGCGACGACGCGGCGCGTAAATTGCACCCGTGCCCGTGGTGAAAATTTCATGAATAGGTGCCATGTGCTCTCACCTCGTCGGGAACCGGTTCTCGCCGACGGCTAATTGATATAAATACGATGCCGCGCGTCCTCCTTTAATGCGCTCCTAGCTCGGCACGCAATTATCGCTCGTCCGCTTCTAAATTCGCGAGTTGCGAGACGTCGCGCATGATTCGGGATCGGTTTCGCGACCACAAAAGTTGCACGGGGAGCTTCGAGTGTCATTAGCGAGTCGTTGCTTCACGTCGCTGCGTGTCGATATTTCATAGGAAGTTGATACACTAGGTAAGCATGGCTCGTAAAAAAATGTTATAGTTAAGAGAAGTAAACGGAGCCCATTGAACACAGATGACTTGTCTAGTTTCTTTGCATTCTACACGATGCTACTAAGTGCCGGGAGCTTGTTTAAATCGGATTAAAGAATAAAGTGGTAGCGAGTAAGTGCAGTCGTAGACATCGCACACCTACCGTAGACGTTCTCCGTATCTTCGCATTAGTCGCATTGCACGCTCGACATATTTACTCTACATACGCTCCCCGTATACAGAGACGTAAAATATGAAAGTAACAGTCCATTCACATGCGCAGCCTGTACGGTATCGTCATCCTCAATGCATGCATTAGACATAATAAACGGCAATTGTTCCCTCGTTATCGGACGCATTTCTACGATCCTCTCGTTCCGCCAAAAAAATATTATTTGCCCAACCATTAAAAGCTCTCCAATGCCGGTCGACGATAAACGACATTTATCGCGAGCCGCTTACGGGACGACATTTTGCGCGTCGTCCGAGGCGGATCAGCGTGCTTAACTTCTCGCGCAGGATTGTCAATTACGCGAGGCAGTTTTGACGTTCGCATAATTCGCCACGGTAACAAAAGAGCACGTTACATCACGGACATTTAATACTCTCGGCCGCCGTCGCAAAACCGTTTGCATGTCCCGAGCCGGTAATCCCTCGCAGGTTCACCTATGCAGACACACGCTGCCATATTCGTGCGGGGCAACGGGACATCGTCAAAGTGACGTTTTCAGAGTTGCCTCGCGGGTAAATGACCCGAGCCCGATCTCCGAGCGTAATTTTATGCGCTCATACCGGTCATCCGTTAGCGTTCGTAGCGTCGCGATATTTCGTATGTACGTGCCTACGTTCCCGTTGCGCATGCCATTTAAGACGTACACGCGGAATAATTCACGTCACTAGGGCCTCGAACGAAGCGGCGAGGGAAGATCCTTTACGGCGGACGTTGAAAATAGACAAGTTTCGTTCTAATACGTGAGAGCGTAACATGACTCTCTCGCCTTTAAGGACTTTTTTGTCGCCGCTGTTGTTGTTCCGATAATATTTTGAGACGCGGCACAGCGTGATCTGTTGGAGTTATCAATAGGCATGGTGGTGTCGGAGAAAGAGAAAAACGCATGGAAAACCGTTGGCGAACATGAGAAGCGGACGTAATATGAGTCCCTGATGTCCCAACCTGCCGTATATATCCACAAAGTCGGGTGATATTTTCCTTCGCTACCAGCGCGCATGGTATTGAACACGACACGCGACGAAGTAACGTAAGTCATCGAGCGGTGTATTATTTTCAACGGGGAAAACGACGGAACTTAACGTTCTACGCGTGCCCGACGCTGAGAGCGTCCCTCTTTGCCGCTGAAAGTCGCGAGCAACTTAATTCCACTCTCGGTCAGCCTGGACATTTCTACATCGCCAACGACATCCTTGCACTGCTCTCCGGCGGCCGCAAGACGCGAGATTGCGCTCAACGTAATTTCGACTAATCTTCACTCTATCACCTATCATCTGCACGCAGCTCGCCGAGCAATTTGCGTGTACCTGGGGAAAGGAAAAATTGATCCCGAAGCAAGGGAACACAGGGACCAGACGCAATTTAGCCTTTATCAGTCGGCCCGGACGTCAGCGTAAACCTCAACGGTGCATTCTTCGTAATATAATATCAACCGCATCACCGTCCGTGGCCGCTCTTAACGTAAACGAAAGAACCGCCGTATGTTTAGCGCGCTGCCCATGAAAGGATCGCGTGTGTCATTAGTTCTCCACGCTCTCTGACAGCTGTGGCGCGAGTCAGCTTCGCGGTTGGAGGCACCGCGTATGAAAGACGGCAGATGAGAGAAAAACGATCTGATCGAGGAGAGGGACGCGGAGTCAGGTGAGCTGGGAAAGAATGAGAGAGGGGTAAAAAACGGTGAAACGGAAGGGCCAGAAGGGCGCCTATAACCGTAAACGGGCACGAGCCGTGGCGCCAATGCTCCTACATGCCCTTGGTGTTCACGTATGAGAGTGCATGTAAGCACGCAGTTGAATGTCCAGTAAAACGTTTGATCTATAATTTCATGGGTAGCACATTCGGCAAAATCGACGATGATGAAAAAATAATGAAGTGATACTGCGTCCGGGCAGTGTCTAAGTGCCGATATTTTTCGCTGGCAGATACAATTTCGATACCCTGCAATTTGCTTAGCAGTATCTTCGAAGATGGGTACGGCGAAGAGCAACGATTATGTTATAACTTTTCACACAGAGGCTACTTAGTACTATGACGCCATTCGAGCGTTTAATAATCAATCAACACATCCGTAGCGTTGGACGTACACCATCCTTGCACGGCGTTACCTTATACATCAATTACCTACCTTGCTGATGGCTCGCGCCCATGAGGGTGAGCAGTATTACCGCGCACAGCATCATCTGATTAGCAAGTCCGCTCCACAAATGCATCCCTCGCCCCGACATGTTCCTCCGCCGCACCGCTCGTCCAGCTTGCACGATTTTGCGTTCGCCTCTCTCGACGGCCTCGAGTGCGTATGATAATGCTATTATCCGCGCGCATCCGCTCAGAGCGGTGGTGCCATTGTCATCGCGACGGTCCTCCAGCTTCGAGGTCCTCTCCTCCTCGCACCGGCGAATTTTCTCTCCTCCTCTCTTCCCTTCCTCCCCCGCCGACGTCTTTTCACTCACTTCCTCGCCTCACCGTCGGATTTCCTTCTCTCGCCACCTTCCTCCCTCGCGCTCACTCACTTCGGCACCTCACCCTCTTCGCGTTTCGACTTGTCCCCAGCTCTGACAATGAGACCTCTTGCCGACTGATTTTCTCTTCCCCCGCGGCCTCGTGCTCTCACTCACTCGTCTTCCTTGGGGACTGAATCAACGGAGCTGTCAGCTGTTGCTCTTGACGAGGACGCGCATCACCACGTCGGACGTCGGACGCGCGTACGCGATCGCGGCACGTTTGTCACTGGCCACGGGTAGAAAGCAAAATCCCACTTTCACTTCGCGCTACGCGCGCCTCGCGAGGCGGAGCTGGCACGTCGAGGCCGCCAAGGTGTGCCCCCCCTTTTCGTCTTCGTCCTCCTCGCCCGGCCTGCTGTCCTTCTCGTGCCCGCACGCCGGATCATCTCGCCTCGTCCGTCGTGAGCGGATATTATCCGACTCCCTCGCGCGAGTAAAATCAACCTCGCGCTGTCTTCGTTCGGTGCTCCCTCTCTTCAGGAGTTTTCGTCTTTGTGGCGTTAGCGGTACGGCGCAGGGAGTCGATGCTGTGCTCCCCACTGCGAGGTGACTGACTCCGGTTGCGAGGGTGAGTGTAAGAGTGTCTCTTGGAGGAACGGTGGTGGTGGGTTGGTGTTGGTTGATTAGGGCAGGGAGTGGATTGATTGGGAACGGTCGCGTTGCAGGGTTTCGGTGTTGCTTAGACGGTGTCGATGGCTTTGATCGGTGTCTCTTCGTTCGTGAGGCTGACGTCCAAGTATTCCTTCGCTTTTTCTCACTCTGGATACTTATTTCGACGGTAACCGTTCCTCCTTCCGTCTCTGTCGGGACTTCATGTTTTCTCTCAATGCCGCTCATCGCCTCGACTCGGGACTGGGGATTCAATTCATATTCAATTCGATTCGAATTAGCGTGCCTTTAAATCGCGTCCTTATTCATTACCGTCCTCTCGGCCGTACCGAATCTATAATTCGTGTTTACGGAGTTAATGACACTCGCCGTATTACATTGTAACGGCCGCAATGTTCGGATGGCATGGACCGTTTGCTTCTGTGTAATTACGATCCTCGGGTTATATATAGCGGAATGAATTTGCAAGCGTTATTAATGTAGGTAATAGATGACGTGTTTATGATGCCTTGGAGCGGCCAGTCACCTCCTTACATTAACAGACTCGAGATCATGTGGATTGTATAATGCAGAATTATCGTCCTGCGTAGTTTCATTGCAATGCGCACCTTTCATATGAATATATAACGTGCACATGAACTGCCTGACAGTTTGAAATAAATAGAAACGGTATAGTCGGGAAATGAAGAAGTTCCATGTCAAATAATTGCAATAACGCGAAGAAATTTGAATTATGACCACCTGTGTTTTAGAATGTAAAAAGATTTTGTGACATTGAGCGATGGATAAGACTGGAGAACGCCCTCGTCAGATATTTCTGAACAATCGCCGACTGCGTTTCGATGTCGAGGCCAATGCGAGACAATGAGAACTACGATCCAGATGAGTCCTGCCGTGTGATTATGGTCCTCTAACACTCTCTATGACATCTACGTCGACTCATCACAGAACTACGCTTCATGATTGTCTCATACTATTTTAGGACACTGAATGGGTTATGATCAAAGAGAATGTCAGTGTGCTACTTCAACCGACCATGTATAAAATTCTGGAATTTCCTTCCAGCATATCGTCAGTCTTCAGTTCCTCCTCGATCCTCATTAATTCTTACAAATTTCTCGTAAGACTCTCCAAGTAGCAATATATTAGATTATAAAAATGACGCGCACATATCACCGCATGTCGATTGTACACAAATATGAACGTATCGCACGCCATCAAACGAAAACGCACCCGCGTTACACGAAAGTTGGAAGAATAGAAACAAAGTTCAAACACTCGTTTACCGATTCGTTAAAGAAAAATGTCTAACGAAACGAGCACGCGAGATTCTGCAACAGTCGTCATTTCGCAAGAACAAAAGTTTCCACCGTGCCAAGTTTCCAAGTGGACGGCCGAGGTCTTTCGCGTCGTAAAACGGCTGAAGCTATCCGAAACGAAGATCTCGAAGTGGGAGAGAGAGTGCAATCACACGCCGACCAACTCCCTGCATCCGCGACTGCTCTCCCTACGACCTCCACCCTGGCCTTCGTGAAAATTCGCTCCCGAGACGAGTTCATCCTGTTACACGGCTGGTTCGTTAACCCATCGTCCAGTTCCCGGGCGACCTTTACGACCATTGGATTCGGCCTTAATCATATCCGGTGCGCGATATCATCAGCTTCAAATCAGTAAACCATTAGCTAGAGAAAAAAAAATGGAAGGGAACTTAATGGGAGGGAAGTCTGACAAAAAAAGTTTAACAATTGCGAATGCGTTAATCCGAGTCAATGACGGTCTCAGCGGAGGTGAAAGAGTAAATGAATATTGAAGGCATTTGGCGGATTTATTAAAGATTTAGCGCAGATCCGTACTGTGGTTCGTGACGATGACAAGTTCTCACAATCAGTCTCGTTGGCTGTCTACGTTCCCGATCGAGAATGACGTAATAATCGGTCGTAATTCGCGCTCCACTCGCTATTGCACTATTATAGGAATTCACTTCGTCCCGGGGCACGCTTAATGGAACGTAGAGAAACTGACGACGTGACGTAAGACCGCTCGCAACGACTTCCTAATCACGTTCAACGGTCAAATACTCCGACACTGGATAGGTCGTTTAGGAAAATAAGCTTCGTTCATAGAAGCGATGTCCGAGCGTAGTAAATTTAACGCATTGTGTCAGGTATTATTTAGCAGTTCTTTAACGTTAAACAACACGATAAGCGGTAAGTAACATTTGTCGCTTCCGAAAAATCGTCTTATCTCCAAAACTACTTTCGAGTTTGGCGTGCTGTCAGTGGTCTTTTCTCAGCGCAAATTACCCTTTATAGAACGGTATATATAGGCGCACTGCGCCGCAGGGTTCTAAATGCATCGGATAACAAAACCCCATTTTCTCGAAACAGATTGACTCATTCGCGCACATTTGCTCACACCTTGTGGCACGGACCATTTGCTAGAGCGAAAAAATTTTTCTTCACACGGATATGTGGCGACAAGCGATGGTGGTACATGCTTCGGCTGTTATCTTAATGCGTACGATGATGCGAATCGTAGCAGGTCGCGTTACATGTATGCGTGACACGTTAAACCTTAACGTGCCGATTTGTATTCCCGTCGGGATGACAGGAAGTGCAACGCACCGTTTCGATTCGTAACGGTAAGATCGGAGGAACTCATCCAACTAAACAGCGCGATTCTCGAGCAATTAGCACCGAGTTAATATCTTCTTCGACAAGAGGATAAGCCGCACAAAGAGGAATTAGGGACTATCTTGTTTCGTGTAAATTTATCTTAGCACAAATACTGTTTTAATATACCAAATCGTACGTCTTAATGGTGCGAATATTGTTTCAACTAAATATACATACATTTTTATTCATGTTATTTGTTTGGTGCTGCGGTGATGACAGAGTAATGGAGAAACTGTCTTCGTATCCTTTTATCTACATTAATTTGCAGTAGTTACAAAGCAGATACGATACAGAAATATATTGTGAAAACATATTTTATAGGAACATGGGACTGTTTGACATCTTCTAACGAGTGCTCGTATGTAAACGACCTCGAGAACGAAGACAAATTCGGCGGGGCGGACAGGTCTTGGGAATTAAAAAAATGCACTCCAGGGCGGTGCCTTCGGGCTGCTGATTCATGTCACAAAATATTCTTGACGACCTTGCTGGAATAAGGAAATACTGCCGTTCCGCTGGAATTTTGCTCCAATCCTATTTTTTGTAGCGTTTTAGCAGTTGTACTAATAATGTTTCTAAAGAGAGAATATTTAACCCAAAACCCATTTTGAAACATTTTTCGATTACTTTATCTTATGCGTAGCACTAAATTAATAAAATCATCGCATAGCTACTGCAAGATATTTTTAAGCACACGAGAATGCATTCATCTATTTGTTGCAGTAAATGATGTTTAATTAATTTAGACATGTATTAAGTTTACTGACTCATTGCCTAAATTAATATTTAGTACAAATGGCACTTTTACTGCTATAGTTAGCGCGTGAAACTCGTCCGGGCGTTAAAGTCTCCGGATCGAGAACCTCGCTTGTACAGGCATCGGTATCTACACAGCAGTGGCACATATATATATACACACTCCAATACGAAGCATCGAAATCTTTTTGTCTTGAAGTGCTTGTCCGCTTTCAGATTATTTGAGAATACTTACCTTAACTTCTATATCGAGGGTACGTGATAAAATATTCTTCAACATTACTTGTTAAATATACAAAGTTTTTCGGGATAGGTCCAATAATAACAACGATGTTTTAAATATATTTATTTTAACCAGTCATTGAATGGCGTGCCATTATCTCTCGGCGTTCCTTTTATACGTTGAGAAATCATTACATTCCAAACCTACGAAATTAATTAGAAATAAATCATCATAAATCATATTATTGTTCGCCAGCGCTTTAAACAATTACCTTACACTTTCGTCGGATTCTCTATCGGTTGGATGGAAGGAATAATTCAAATAGGTTCGAAAATGCGATAATCAGAATCAGTGAAAGGTCTCGTAAAAAATATCATGATTGTCGCAAGGTGAATGGAGTTCGTATAAACTTTAATACTTGAGGACAGTAACTAATGTTACTTTCTCACACGAATAAATTCAGATTAAACCGTCATTACATAAACTCATTGTCATATTAAATCACTCATAGGTGTGTATTACATCTTTTTTTTGTTTGTAACATTCTCCATACAAAATATTTATCAAGAGGTTTCGCGTATGTACGTGTATATTTATGTTGTATCGTGTGTGTACGTATGTCATATTTACGGATAGAATATGTATAAAGCTCGTATTCTACAATGTTACGTAATGTCTTGAACATTTTGGATTTTGGACAACAGCTATTTTTTAATGCTTTCAACAAATAGCGATCTGCTTACACACTATGACATCATCTTTACAATATGACACACATCTTCTGCTGTGTGGAATTGGCGTTAGTTTCTATTGAATCCTATAATTACATGCGATTATCATCATCTTGAGTGTAAAGTACTTCAATCCAACTACAGCTATAAATTCAATCATAATTTGTATTCTGGGCACTGTACACCGTTTCACTGATGTAATAATGTCCATTTTAACTGAAACCAAAGAAAATTTTAATATCCAGCGCTTGTAACGTATGAGCTGTAACGATGCAGATAAAAAACTCTCTTACTTTGTGGTTGGTCTTCTGGAAGGTTCAGAAGCAGTCGGGGGCGGTGGCGGTCCTCTACGTGCTAATTCCTCCAGATAACCCATTAACAAACGAGTGCGCTCAGCTGCTGCCGCTTCGAGAACAAGAAATCTTCGATCCTTTCGCAGGATATCCTCGATCTCCGTCAAACTGGCACTGTTCTCTTGCACTTTCTTATATGTTTTATCGGTAATTAACTTCGTTTCCTGAAAGACGCCAAACATATATTATACATGTGCGTTCACAACTCTTCAAATGACACGTCAAACAACAGATGTTGACCTACCTGCAAAAGTTCACGAAAATCAGCTTTTGCGGCCACGAGTTTGTCCTTAATATACTCTTTAAACTCTTTTTCACATTTCTGTAACACATCGGAGGGGAAATAGTGAAATATTAGTAAATGTATGAATAAGAATTTTCTTATTCATGTTCATGGAGGTTTGACTGAAAATACAAGTTACCCTATCGCTAGATGAAAATTTAATATATCTGGGATCGTCCTTAAGCAACTTCTTAATATCCCTCCAGGACGCCGTAAGTTCAGTTGACGCGCCGACCTCGTCGAGAACTTCGCGGAACTTGTCCCGTTTCTTGCGCCCAAGTTGTTCGATGTGCTCATTGAATAGTCGCTCCTTCTCCTCGCGATCCAAACTCTCCGCCAACTCCCACCTGTGATCTTTCCTCAGCTGTCGTTTCGCTTCCCTCCAAGCGAGATCGCCATTCCTTACCTGTGCAAAAACATCAAGCGTAAATAACAACCTAACTCACAGTAAATTTTACGAAACTGCACTAAACTATGAGCTTCTGCGATTGACTAACCTAATAATAATAACAAACAATTATCAATCAAATTTACAGATTGTTAAAGAAGAATACAGGATTAAGCATAAAGACTAACGAGATCGGCAAGAAGAGCGCTGAAATGTTGAACTGCTTCCGTGTGACGATGATGCTGCCTTTCTTTGTCGCGATCACGTAAATGCGTCGCTAACGTCCTTTGTACTTCCCTCTCCCGTTCCCGAAGGCTCACTTCTGCCCTTCTCTCACGTTCGCGCTTCTGCTTTTCACGATCTTCCTCCGAATCAGAATGGTCCTCCACTTCCTCCTTCTGAAAGACAGAGGCCTAAGTACGATAATAAAAAAACATAAAACTAGAATGTAGTATATACCGAAAATAAAATAGTAGTGAACAGTTGCACGTATAGACAGAATACAATAGAGCACAGTAGAAACAGCGTAAAAATGTATCAATTCGACATCACCATACTGTACAGAACCATCATCTTCTATCCTACATATTTTAGAAAATTGCAAATACTCACGTCATTATCTTTCTTCACATTATTTTCATCGCTCTCCTCAATCTCACCGCTCTCCTTCTCCGTGACAGTTTCCTTCTTGTCCTTCCCATTCTCCTCGGTTGGCGCCTCACTCCTGCGCTGCTTTTTCTCCTTCACGCCGTCTTTCTCGCTTCTATCCTTCGATGACTTCTCCTTATACTTCTCCCCGTCCTTCCTGTCCCGGTCCTTCTTGTCCGACTTGTGATGATCCTTATCCCTGTGCCGATGATCTTTATCTTTCTCCTTCTCCTTTTTTCTTTCCTCTTTCAGTATACGAATGTAATCTCTAAACCAATCCTCCCTGGCACTCGCCGACTCTACGACCCTGTATCTCCAATCGGATTCCAACTTTTTCTTACAATCACTCCAGTGGGAATGTCTGTCGATGTCTTTGTGCTCACGCAGCATCGCTATGAATTCCTTTTTCACCTGAAACGCATTCGTCGTAAGAGTGTCATTGCTGCAAAAATCGTTAACTGCTTGCTTACGTGCTAAATGCGATAGAATTACAATTTCTTAATCTCTATTATTTCTCGGCTCGATATCTGTGTGTTCTTTTTTATTCTGTTTCTTATCTTTTGATCTTTTCTTTTGCCTTGTAACATGCACGCCGCAAGCGATATCTGCAACGAATGACTCACACGTTCAGACCACATTACAATCATCTCGATCGTGTACTTGGCCGAAGATGATTCGTAATGTGGCTCGGACTATTTCGACTTGCAAACCCCTTTTCTGATTGACTTTTATCTCTTTGACTCTTTGTTCTTTTTAAATCACATTTCGTTACGGGGGTAGAAGAAATAGTCAATCGTGTTCGATCACCGTCAGGAGATATGGCCAAACATTAAGGTCTCTATTGTCGAAATTTGTTTTAATCATACAGTCTGCACGGTTTCGGCTGAAAAAAAGTTAGACATATTATTGCTGAAAAAAAGTGATTAGGCTTGTCCGAGTGGTCGTTAACACGTTTTTTACGTTTTGTTTTATCCATACCAGATCTGACGTGTAAAGACGCAGTAAAAGGTACCACATATAGACCAGAACAAAATGGAGTAAGGTTTATATATTATCCATTAACGACGACTTGGTGTAAAAAATGAATATAGCTTTAACTGCAACCCTTTTGCTGAAAAGAGAAAATCGGTTAGTGTATTATCATTAGGCTTTACAGGTTTCAGATGCTTTCAGCCGTCCAAATTACGAAACGAGGTCTTTTTTTCTTTATATATGTACACGTGTATATATGTATATATATTTTATCTCTTTGTCTCTCCTATTTGTATTTCTTGTAGCATACCTTTATAAAGTAAACGAACACTTCATGATTACTATAATTGTCACCCGATTCTGATAGAATGTTTGTGCCAGTATGGATATACTTGTATTGTTTCTGTTATCGACAACACCGTCCCTGGGTTTTGCAGAATACTTTTTCAGCAGGCCAAAAAATTAGTGTTACTCTGAGTTACATACAATTGGCATGGCAAATTTTTTACAAAATAAGCTTCTGTTCTTTTTGTTACGTTATGCATTCTCGCAAAACTGGAATAAACAAATGTGTTAAGAGATATATTTCGTGGATGTACAGACGTAGTAGTATCGGTTTGTTTTGATTATAGAAAATTAATGAAAGATACTTTACTTTTTGTGTCCCAACGGTAAAATCGTGCGACAACTATACTTGTTCCGAATCTAGCGCTCGATTGAAAATTGTATTTGCAGAATTTTTTCCCGACCACGTGTTTGTTAATGCAAACTCCATTGTGAATCGTACGAGTAAATAAAGTGCTTATAACTGTGCCGATAAAAAACTCGTGACAGTAGTGGGTGTGCAAAATCGACACGTTTTTCCCAAAAACATATCCGCCATCGTGGAAGGAAACTCGACACTCGTTGAACGATATTTTCTTTTTCATAATATTATTCCCATTGCGTAATTTGCGGACGACCTGTAATTTCGTTTGTCACAACTGTAGATCTGTATGACTGTATACGTTTAGAAAGTGGAAATTATAAACGATACACTGTTAATTGACCAAATAAAAGACGACTATAGATGAGAGAATTAGCCGGCACATAATATTGATCATCGAATCGTCATCTAACAAACAGTACGTAACTCGTGACCCTAGGCAAATCCTACGGAAATCAACGTACAACAACACGGATAACCGTGCCAAATGTCCGTTGGCAATGAAAATGACTAATTTTTGTCTCGTGCCGTTTGTCTGACCACGCCACTATCGAAAATCCGCTTCTCTAAGCACTCAATTTTGATCGATGTAAATGCATTTTGTCTATTTCAACGAGAGTCCGGCGCAACAGCACAAAATAATGACAAGATGTATGTAGCACGTAAAAGAATCGATATATCTCTTAATGATTTCATTGAAAAATCAGGAACAAGTCCAGCGTACCCAAATCTTCAGATATACTGTATCGATATAAGAATGGATGTTGAATTTAACGTTGCAATTACAGTGAACGTACAGTATGGCAAAGAAATTGTCCAGAGCGATATGACTGTTAAACTGTAGACATGCATAAAAAAAAAATATTGAGCGCCACTCGACATTCGAATAAAGAGAGCAAAAAGATCGTCCTATTCTTCGTGCCGATACATATTATTGTGAATTTCCATGATGGTGTTAAAGCATACAATAAACGGTATCTCATGTCCCGAGGAATAATACCAGAATGTTGAAAAGTTGAAATCTAATTGCTACCTCGGGGCTCGAACGACCCGCAAAACTAGAAGTATTATGTGTAAAGCAATTTTCTTGTGTGTCTTGTTTTCTTTATCTTTTTCTTTCGTACAATTTCTTTTCTCTTGCAAATTACGTTTTGACTCTGGGGAAAGTTAATCTTTTGAAGTAACGAGGATTACGAGTAATATACAAATACCGAGTTCGTTCATTCTCATGACTCTGCTTTGGAGTAAAGAATGCGGCGCGCGAGGGTGTGCCAACTGTGCCACGCAGTGTAGGTGGGGATGGTAGATGACATCATCCATGCCACCAACCAGCTTCAGAACCAAGCCACTCCACATACGGAACCTGTCCTGCCTGCCTCCTGACTGAAGTGGAGAGTTCAGAACACATAAGTATATAAGGAACCGTCACATACTAAGATTTTTATTCTCTACATCTCCCATCTTAGTGCTACGAAAACTTTTGTGTCTCTATCGAGCAAATCTACTGGAGTAGAGAATTATTATAGAAACTTCTCCTGGTATGTGTTCTTCAGCCGTAATTAATATTATGGAATATTCATTTTTACATAATCGTACAAGTGGAACAAAATAATAACATACCTATGGAAACCTGAAAGAATGTGTATTATATTATCGCTGAAAACATAATATTATATTAAATAGGTGAGATTGGTCAATTGCCCTGTTGCTTTAATTGTAAGAATTAACACGCTTCCGCGTCTACTTGTAAGTATCTTGCTTATACCCATCACACATTTTGTAAAGCATCACTCACTAGTATCGCGCGTAACTATCTTCCAGATTACCAAGATAATAAAAATACTTCTTTAGAAGTTGGAGCAGGGACTGAACATGGCGTGTTCAGCCCTTGCGCGTGTCTTATCATTAGTAATGGAGAAACATGGTGCAGTCGTACCGAAATTACAAAATTTATTCTTCTTAGGGTGTTCATGATACGATTGGGTAAGAAAGAACGAGAGTTGTAGGTTGGAGAACCTTAGAGAGGTCTGGAACGGAAGGGTGGAAGAGTCTTAACATACGTTTAACTTTACTAAGATAATCTCGATTACGTTAACTTTCAGTAAACGAAGAGAATCAAGGTACGCAGAAAAATTGAAAAATTCTCAGACATCGATTTTTGCAAGTATGAATGCGTCAACATTTTGAAAATGGCATTTTCTTTTTGTGGACTTTCTCTCGGTCCGAAATATGCCAATGAAAATACAAACACTGAAAAACTTTAATAATTGTACCTAAATCCTCGTTCGACTGTGTTGTGAAAACATTATCGTCGCAAAAAATGACGCAGCATAGACCGATTTTTTGAGTGTCCATGGCACTTCAGTTTTTAAAAGATATTTAAGTTATCGACTCGACGTTAAAGATGTGCACACTGAAAAGGTTAACTTGTTCCGCCGCGGTATAAGTACATTTGAATAACGTGAAAATACCTGCTCTCGTTTGGCCGTTTTTTCTTCCTTCTCCCTTTTTCGCACTTCCAGAAGATACTCGTTGAATAGACTTTCCCGCTCTCGCATCTTTTCTACATTCTTAAATCGCTCATCGCGCCCGTGTTTTTGGGCAAAATCGCTAAACGACGACCTATACAAAAGAACATTGACGTAGAGCGTAAATGTTAGTAGACACCAATGTAGAAGTAATGGATATCGACGGAACTAGTAATCGTCGATTATTAACACACTTTGTGTACACTTACTTCCCGTGAAGACCGGCTTCCTCCAACAGTTTCTGGAACTGTTCCTTCCGTTCTTTCATCTTATTCCTTTTCTCTCGTCTCTCCTCCTCTGCCCTCTCCTTCACGTACTTCTCAAAGACCTGCTTCCTCTCTTTCGACGTCAGCAGCAAGTAGCGAGGATCGAACACTATTTTGTGAAGCTCCTTCTCCCAGGTACTGAATGCTGATACCTATGAACATATAAAAAAATTCGATTCATCACACGAAATCATTCCGACATTATAATTTAACTTACATCCTTCTCTGCAAGCATATCTCTGAACGACTTTATTCTCGTCTCCAGCGGCACAATAGCTCTCTCCCTGGCGGCACGGACCTCCGCTTCTATCGCAGCTTCCTTCCCTATGTCGATCGTTTTCTTTCCCTCCTTCTCTTCGTCTTCCTTTACCATTGCACCTGCGCAGCAAAGTTAATTCAATGCACAACTTTTCTAAAGATATAAATAGTACAATCCAGAACATACAAGGCACCTGTACAAAAGTACATAATGCAACGTACAAATGTTCGGTAAAAGAACAGAGATTCCGGTTAAATTGCAGTGTTTCTTCGACTCACTCTTAGTCTCCTCCTGTTTCATTTTTTTAGCTGGTGTGGGTTGATCATCGTCGCTGCTCTCACTGGTATCAGACTGTCGTGCCGGTTTGGCTGTGCCAACCGCATCAGGCGGGGTAGAGATCATTTTGTCCACATCCTGACGTCCGATCAGATCGTCTGGCCTCTCCCAGACAGAAATCCGCGATGAGGGGTTGTAGAAGAATACGCGACCGTCACCCGTCCAAACAACGCACCTGTGCAATGATCAATAATTTTATAGAAACGCATCCCGACACGTGGAATATGAATTTTCTGTTCGAATAACGACTGATACCATGGTGTGCCAGGAACTGGTGTGCTCGATATCGGTCTGGACTTGTCCTGAGGTTTGGCAGCTTCCTTCGGAACAGTTTCTTCTTTTTTCGGCGTAGCATCTGTCTCTTTCGCGTTATCTTTGGTTTCGTGAGCCGCTTCTTGCTGCTTCTCTTGTTTTGTTGGCTCCATCACACTACTGTTATTTGTCATAGCAGTGGCACTAACGGCTGCTGTCACAGGGACCGCAGCTTCCTCTGCTTTTTGCCGCAATGCTAACTTAGCATCTAATAAAACATATAGAATTATAAACTATTTACTTCCATGAAGTATTTATAAAAATGAAGTGACGCACTTTCGAGATCCTTCAAAACCTGCGGTTTCTCCCACACAGATTCGCCCGCTTTACTGTTATAGTAATACAGTCTGCCATCCGGAGCACGATGCTCTGTCCAGACCATTGCATTGGCTACTAATTCGGAGTCGAGTTGCGCCAAAATGGCTGGATCTTCAGCTGGAGCTTGAGGGGTCATTACACTGTGAGGCATTTGTGGCATACCTATTAAAACAAAATTTAATCGACACCCGTCAGAAGCACAGCGTGAAAGAACGTCGAAAGATGTCGATATGCAGTACCCCAGTTAGTTTGTGGTGGACCGTATCCTCCGAAAGGTTGAAAACCTGGCGGCGGCATACCAAATGGTGCTGCGCCAAACTGTGATGCCATTGGACCACCAAATTGATTAGGCATTCTATGCTGCATAGGAATCATGTTTGGCGGAGGCTGCATCATATTTGTGTTCACTGCAGGTGTGCTCATAGCTGGAGTACTGGTTACTGTTGCAGGTACCGTACCTAATTGTTTATTGAAATATAAGGATGAAGTGTTATTGTACAAAGAAAAATATGATGAATCGCTGTGAAATGGAAGAATTCTTAAACCCTCTTACCGTTGGTTTGATTAGTGTCACATTGTGAATTCACGTCCGGGGCTTCGTTTAATGTAGGCGGTGGTCCTGTACCAGGAGGTGCAGTACTCATCTGGTTGATAGCGTCCGCGTTGTTAGAGGAATTTTGTTCACCGCCTTGTGGAACTCTGTTCTCGCTCATTTGCGTTGGCGTACTGCTCGTTGATGTCGGAGTGGTAGACCGTGCAGCTTGTTTCGATGCACCGTGTACTAATTGTTCTAACTGTAGAACAGGAACAAGTGATATCATTGTTCGGAGTTCGTAGATTAAACGTCTCAAATCTGACGTTTCGCTTGTAGTAGCTCATATCGCTCACGCCATAGTAAAATAAAATCATTTACCTGATCCTGTACCATGACCTTCACATTTGGTCCCTCTGGCTTTGTCCATGTTGTATCTCTTGATCGTATGTTGTAGTAATACGATTTACCGTCCGGTGTCTTAGTCTCTACCCACACTTCCCCATTAAGATCTAGACCTGGAATGTTTGCTTGCTGTTGTGTCTGCTGCTGCTGTGGTTGTTGCTGTCCTGGAATCTATTGCATAGGATTACGGTTCTTTAAAATATTTGTTATCTACACATGTAGCACACACTCTCCTTAAAGCAGTATGTTTATCATAGACATATGCTACCAAGCTGGTCATATACCTGTTATCTGTACAAGCAACTACAACTCACACATAATACTGCTTGATAACATTTGTATGGCTTTGAACAAACCTCTGAAAGGCATAAAAGTGTTATTGAAGATTGTTCCAAATATTGTCAGACACCCCGTTCATTATATTATACAATATATGAAGTGTTAAAGCTTGGGATAGTTGAAATGGTTCATGATTTCTAATAATTACCACCAAGAGACAATATAATTTTTACTTCAACAGAACTTACGCTGTTCATATTGGGTGGTCCCATTCCAGGAGGTGGACCATAAGGTCCCGGTCCTGTTCCAATAGGACCATTCATCATATGTGGAGGTGGCTATTAAGTTAAACAGGGCTATTTAATATCATATGTACGATGAACAACATCAAACAAAGTGGGGAGAGAAAAAAAAGTAAAACAAACTATATGACCTTGTTGGTAATTATGAGTGGATTTAAAAAAAAAATAACTTATGTATACGAGATAGGTAGCAAACTACTGTTTACCATTCCTGGAGGCCCCATTAAATTTGGAGGTCCCATCAAGTTTGGTGGTCCCATCGGTCCCCAACTAGGATCAAATGGCGGCGGTCCCCTAAACCTTGGCCCCGCTGGTCCTGGCGGACAATTAGGTCTGGGTGGTCCCTCAAATGGGAATCCGTTATTAGCCCCACGAAACATTGGCCCGCGTGGTCCAAATCCCCTACCTCGAAACCTTGGAGGCCCACCTCTCATCGGAAAGTCAAACCCACCTCTGCCACGACCCCTTAAATTATTTTTATCAGTTGTAACCACATGCACTAACCTACGTTTGTCTATAAATCACTGCGACCTGTAATAACTGGTTCAACGATTATCATGCAATATCTTCCATGAGGGTACGTGTGAAAGAAACACCAATGTTTGTCAACATTGGCTGGCTGCGCATAGGGGTATAGGTCACGTTTGACCACGTTGCCAAGGGTAAATATCATGGTGACAAAAAATGTACAGTAGCTGTTTAAACATTACCTCGCATCGTCGAATCAGCGACGGCCAATGCACAGTCTTGTACGGACTCAATAAATTCTAGCGCAGTGATGTATAGAGAGAGAAGCTACGCACGACTCCGCTTCCTCGGACCGCAGTTTACCACGAACAAAAAATCGTACGACGACGGCTCGCGAGAGCGCGACGACAACGAGTCGCGTCGGTGTTCGCTGGTCAAAAGAGGTCACCCGAGTGGAATATCATTGCCGGAGAGTCGTAAACCTAACCTTGTCTCGCCAAATCGCCAAGCGGTCGTGCAAAAAAAAAATCGGGGCCGATCGCTCGCGTCTGTCGGCCTGAGTGTTACAAACCTGAAGCCGCCACGGCCTCGCGGCACGAAATGCCTGTATTCGTCCCCATCGAAGCTGTAGTCCTCCGTCTCCTCCATGCCCTCATCATTGTGCTCCTGCTCGTTAGTCGGCACAGTTTCCGCACTCGGGGCCGCCTGCTCATTACTCGTCTCCATCGTGCTCAAGCTTATTCGTTTTGTAAATATTCCCTCCTACACGCCCATTTATTACTTTTCCTTTAGCTCGCGCAAAAAAGCCGCAAACAAATCACTATTTTATTCGTGCAAGCCGTAAACATATTATTGCCAACGCACGAAACCTATTCTACTTATTCTACTAGGGGAAGTTGCCTGTGCAGTGATAGCAGATCTGGCACGAAAACACCGTTGGTGTTTTTTGGGTGGGGGAAACCTCGGCAAGTGTGCGTGCGTGTCCGTGAGAGCTGCGCGCGTCGTTTCTCGCCGAATCGCGCTCGGCTTTGAGAGAAGGACGGAACCATGCTGCGTCCTCTTTCAACCAGCAACGTGCGTTGCGTCTTTGTTCGACATGCAGTCGCGGCGTCGCGTCTTCGTTCCGCACCCAGGCCGGTGACAGTGGTGCCAGATTTCGCATAAGGCATCGCACGTACCATTGCGTTCTTTCAGCCGGAAGGCAAATCGGGCACCACCGCCGTGAGCAGAGCGCGATCCAGAGAAAAGTGAATCGAGGAGAGTTTGGGATTGACTCGTCGTACTCATCGTCGCTCGTCGACGCGGTTTTTGTTCGTTCGTTCGCGCCTAGCCATGGTTCAATTTTTTTTCACAGAATAATTTGTTTTTTTAATTATTCATCACACGGCATCAAACGATATTCATTTAAAAATATTTTATTACTTACTACGGATAGTTTTTAATATTTTGTCAGCGGAATAGATGTGTCGTATTGGTTTATAATAGATATGGGCAAAATATATATTTCATAAATTTTGGTTTCAGTAACATTAATCTTTCTGTGGTAGTAATAAATGAGAAAGTATATAATAAATGTAAATTATTGCGTATTATGCATTAACCGTGAAACAAGTAATAGGAGCACTTCTTGCACTAGAACGTTCTGAGGGATCGTACTAACACGCGATTTTAACACACGACAGCGTACGTCAGGAAGAATTTGCTTGACACGACGCGACGACGGTGCGAATGTTTTTATGAGTTGTTCTCTATGATTTGTTCTGCATGATTTCTTTTCTAAATAGAAGGTGATCAAATTGTGTATATATTCTAACAGTTCTCAGCAAGTCCCATCACATTGATTTGAAACGTTTTTCTTACTTCGCACGTTTAGTTTAAGAACGCTCTCCCCATTTCGTGAAAGAAAAAGTTGTTCGGTTGAAGGCAATTCACCGTTCATACTGTAATCCATATGTACGTCCATTGTCGCATTCTGCCCACGAAATGTCGCAACGTGCGTATTGTCAAAGAAGGCATGATAAAACAGGACAATAATAACAAAATCCCTGTGAATTGAAAACCGAAACTTTCATTGTGCCGCTCCCGACCGACCGCGGGTCGCAGTTGGACTAATTGAAATATCTGAAAAGTCTAACCATTCTTAGCACGTATTTCACGTACGTACTAGAAATGATTCCCCCGGAACTGTAACCGACTTTTCCAATGTCATTTATTCATCATTATGTACGATATGTATTACATTTAAATGCACATGTACAGGGTGCACAGGTTGTGATAGTCAGCTTTGTTCCTGTAAACGGTAAGTATTACACAAAATTATACAGGAAAGGGTTCGATGGGTTCGTAATATCTATATTCTACGAGACTTCATTCAATTCGAAAGTGCAACGCCGCACCCGACAACAGAGCCGGATTAAGGGCGAGGCGAATGAGGCTCTTGCCTCAAGTTTAAAATACAAGGGGCGCAAAAATGTCGTTCTGTTAAGTATAAGAGTTGCGTGAGCGCTTAACAAAACGAAACAAATATAGCAACATTATCAATCTATGTAAAACTATCAATTATGAGTCAGTAATTGATGAATTTACTTCAGTTAAAGCAAGGAAAGTGCAATTTTAAATATTGGACCCGTTAGAATAAAAAATTATGAAGTTAATGTTGTGTTTTGAAATTTAATCAATTTTAATATTATTCTTTTTTAAATTGTTCTATTTGCTTAGTTATAGGGAAACATTTAGCAAATGGGGGCGCATATTTGGCCTTTTGCCTCAAGGGTTTAAGGCCCTAGATCCGGCTCTGCCCGACAAATGCAAATGCGTATGTAAGGTTTCTGTTTATAAAATTTAAGATACGTGGACTTCCACGCCACCCATGAGGTGCCACGACTAGCGCGTTCGGTTTTTTAACGTGGACCGTCGCCTATAGCCCTATTGTACCACATTTTATGATAATCATACAGCGTGCGGCAATACCTCTGTCCACTTTGAACGACGGAGATATTCAAGGTGGACAGAGTTATTGCCCCACGCTGTAGAAGTAAGGGTTAGAAAAGAAATGAGAGCATTTTTGTGTGGTGGCGCCAGCGGCGGGGGGGGGGGGGGCGCCACACAAAAATACAATGTCAACATTAATATGAAATAAAATTAACAAAAAAAAAAAAAAAATTCCTCTCATTTCTTTTCTAACCCTTAATTCTACAGCGTGGGGCAATAACTCTGTCCACCTTGAATATCTCCGTCGTTCAAAGTGGACAGAGGTATTGCCGCACGCTGTATGATTATCATAAAATGTGGTACAATAGGGCTATAGGCGACGGTCCACGTTAAAAAACCGAACGCGCTAGTCGTGGCACCTCATGGGTGGCGTGGAAGTCCACGTATCTTAAATTTTATAAACAGAAACCTTACATACGCATTTGCATTTGTCGGGTGCGGCGTTGCACTTTCGAATTGAATGAAGTCTCGTAGAATATAGATATTACGAACCCATCGAACCCTTTCCTGTATAATTTTGTGTAATACTTACTGTTTACAGGAACAAAGCTGACTATCACAACCTGTGCACCCTGTACATGTGCATTTAAATGTAATACATATCGTACATAATGATGAATAAATGACATTGGAAAAGTCGGTTACAGTTCCGGGGGAATCATTTCTAGTACGTACGTGAAATACGTGCTAAGAATGGTTAGACTTTTCAGATATTTCAATTAGTCCAACTGCGACCCGCGGTCGGTCGGGAGCGGCACAATGAAAGTTTCGGTTTTCAATTCACAGGGATTTTGTTATTATTGTCCTGTTTTATCATGCCTTCTTTGACAATACGCACGTTGCGACATTTCGTGGGCAGAATGCGACAATGGACGTACATATGGATTACAGTATGAACGGTGAATTGCCTTCAACCGAACAACTTTTTCTTTCACGAAATGGGGAGAGCGTTCTTAAACTAAACGTGCGAAGTAAGAAAAACGTTTCAAATCAATGTGATGGGACTTGCTGAGAACTGTTAGAATATATACACAATTTGATCACCTTCTATTTAGAAAAGAAATCATGCAGAACAAATCATAGAGAACAACTCATAAAAACATTCGCACCGTCGTCGCGTCGTGTCAAGCAAATTCTTCCTGACGTACGCTGTCGTGTGTTAAAATCGCGTGTTAGTACGATCCCTCAGAACGTTCTAGTGCAAGAAGTGCTCCTATTACTTGTTTCACGGTTAATGCATAATACGCAATAATTGACATTTATTATATACTTTCTCATTTATTACTACCACAGAAAGATTAATGTTACTGAAACCAAAATTTATGAAATATATATTTTGCCCATATCTATTATAAACCAATACGACACATCTATTCCGCTGACAAAATATTAAAAACTATCCGTAGTAAGTAATAAAATATTTTTAAATGAATATCGTTTGATGCCGTGTGATGAATAATTAAAAAAACAAATTATTCTGTGAAAAAAAATTGAACCATGGCTAGGCGCGAACGAACGAACAAAAACCGCGTCGACGAGCGACGATGAGTACGACGAGTCAATCCCAAACTCTCCTCGATTCACTTTTCTCTGGATCGCGCTCTGCTCACGGCGGTGGTGCCCGATTTGCCTTCCGGTTGAAAGAACGCAATGGTACGTGCGATGCCTTATGCGAAATCTGGCACCACTGTCACCGGCCTGTGTGCGGAACGAAGACGCGACGCCGCGACTGCATGTCGAACAAAGACGCAACGCGCGTTGCTGGTTGAAAGAGGACGCAGCATGGTTCCGTCCTTCTCTCAAAGCCGAGCGGGATTCGGCGAGAAACGACGCGCGCAGCTCTCACGGACACGCACGCACACTTGCCGAGGTTTCCCCCACCCAAAAAACACCAACGGTGTTTTCGTGCCAGATCTGCTATCACTGTGCCTGTGCCCCAATGGAACGTGGCCGTCCACAAGAGCATCAGTGGGGCCCATGTCTCTCGGTCGGAATTGCAGGGCATTTGAGGAACTTTAACCGCAGCACGGAACGATCAATTGCGATTGGTGTTGCACGGAATATTGTTCCAAATTGGTTGATCCTTTCTTGCGCGCCGATGGTCACGGAAAAGGCAATATTTCGGTGCGTTGATTGAAATTCCCGGAGAAAATATGTTTTCTCAATACGCCAGTTTAGAACGCGTAATAATAATATATACGCCCAGAAGTGTAACTCTCTCCCCGGCCCCGGTGGCGCTGCGCGCTGGCAGAAGATAATTACTAGATATTAAAATTGCTAATTACGGGCAAACTACGATTTCGTAAACTCTGAAATCGATTGCGTAAACTTGCGTAAACTATTCGTAAACAATTGAAACCAAAATAGCCGAAAACTATGATAGTCGTCTGCTAACTATACGCCCACTTAAAAATTGTTAATTACGACTAAATGATGATTTCTTAAACTCTGAAATCGATTGCGACCGCTGAGGCTTCCTTGTACGCACGCGGTGCGCGCGCGGCGCTCACAGACACGGCACGCACACACCTTGCGTTTTCCCCCACTACGGTCGCCAAGTGTGCGGTTTTAGGCCGGATCTGATGACACTGGTCGTAGGCAGCCGTTTGTAACTAGCACTTCCGGTTTAAGAGGACTCTGATTGGTTGGCTGTCACTCCTACGACTACAACCTACAACCAGAACCAGCGCCAGCATATGTGGCCAGTGATCTCAGAAGTGGCATCCTGCGCCGCATGCGGCACGCGTGGTGGGGGAAGAGAGAGAAGTAGTATGCGACGTGTCCGTGAGAGCTACGCGCCACTCGATTGGCTCGTAGCTCTCACGCATGCACGCAACTACATCTCTGTGTGCGGCAGGATGCCACTTCTGGGATCACTGTATGTGGCTCGAAGCTGGCGGAGTTTTGATGCCACATATGCTGGCACTGCCTACAACTACAACCTTCGCTTACTTGATTGTAGCACAGACGAGGTATAGAATAGACACAGCATGCAATGCAATTTTTTGTCACACGGCCGAGGGGCTCTAGAGCCCCCTTACCATTTCCGTGTCACATCCAACGTTACCGGCCGGGTGCAGCATCATATCACACCGCTGCCCGTGGTGAGAATTTATACTAAATTCAACGAACGACGTCTTCAATTAATTTAGCACAAGTCGCCCTATCCAACTGTGTATCTATTTGATTCGTCGACGCTCTTAAAAGAATGAATTGTTACATATTATATTCATTTCGATGGGAGTTCAGCTGCAGGATAGTTAGTTCTTCTTATATCGTAGCCCCTCTCTGAGATGTTGCTCCGCTCGCGAACTGAAGTCAAAATCTTAACGGCGTTTATTTATACCAATCGGCGTAGCGTAGTCGACCAATCACAGCGCTTGATTTTTCTTACCGCAGCACCGGCCTAATCCGCGATGCAGATGTCTATCGTTAAGACTGCCGCAACAATATAATGGATTGTATCAGTGTTGTTTTGAAGATGAGATTATATACTTCATTTGTTATACAGCATTGGATTTATGGATTACTGTAATGCCATGTGCTAGTGATGTCGATATTTTAGTACTCAACACTGAGAGTTCATTTTTACTGCGTATTATTGACAGTGGCATGTGATTGTGAATATTGACTATGAATTGACACTTGGACTATTTCATTAATTCGGCAATACCAATGCGAATTACAGGTTATTTTCGCGTAATTTGCAGTATGTTATTATTTTTGATCCTGTATAGCTGGTCTAAGGGAAGGTTTCGTTGTCCGTTCTTACAAGAACGAATTGTCACATATTTAATTCAATGAGAGTTCAGGTGCAAAAGAGTTATTTCTTATATCGTAGCGCCTCTTCGACATGCTGCTCCGCGGATGGTCCTCGCGAACTAAGAGTCAAAATCTTATCGCCGAGTATTTATACCAATCGGCGTAGCGTAGCCGACCAATCACAGCACTTGATTTTTCTTACCACAGCACCGGCCTAATCTGCGATGCAGATGTCTATCGTTAAGACCGCCGCAACAATATAATCGATTGTATCAGTGTTGTTTTGAAGATGAGATTACTTCATTTGTTAATACAACAATTGGATTTACGGATTACTGTAATGTACGTAATTATAGTTGTCACTGCAGGTGATCCGTGTTCCGGGGTGAGGAACTGGACGCGACGGGATACGCAGCGTTGTTCCCCCTCTCTTTCCTTCCCATATTCCCATTTCTTCCCATATTCCCACTTCCTTCCGTCTTCCGTGTTACCGGCTAGTGAGACGTGCTTTTGCGAGTTAGTCATAAGCGGGCCGGGAATGCACCCATGCGTTTTGACGATGAGAGGTTAGTTACTGCTATGTCGGTATTGAGGTTAAATACAGTTATCTATATATTCCAAATCCGGGTGTAAAAATATGGTCTACCTCTCTCGCATGTCTTTTCCGAGTGTTGCCCCCATCCCTGACATACTACACAATGTACTAGTGATGTGAATATTGATGCTCAATAATGACAGAAGTATATATTTTCACTGCGTATATTGGCAGTGACATGCGACAGTGAACATTTGATTATGAAATGGACGGTTCGAAGATTCCATTAATTCGGCAATACCATTGCGAATTACAGGCTATTTTCGCACAAATTGCAATATATGTTATTTTTTATCCGGTATAGCTGGTAGAAGGGAAGGTTTCGTTGACCATTCTTAAAAGAACGAATTGGCACATATTTATTATTTCGGTGAGAGCTCAGGTGCAATAGTTTTACTTCTTATATCGCAGCGCCTCTCCGAGATGCTGCTCCGTGGACGGTCCTCGCGAACTAAGAGTGAAAATCTCATCTGCGAGTATTTATACCAAACGGCGTAGCGTAGTCGACCAATCACAGCACTTGATTTTTCTTACCGTAGCACCTCTCCGCCGTGACTATTAATTCGATCGTGAACGAATGTCGATAATGATGACTGTTTCAGTTCTCAATATGTTAAATAAATAAAATATTTGTCATTAATTATTTGGTAACTAAACTGTGCTATATTCCTCTATTATGTATCATGGTGAATCTGACATTCACACAGTTGCAAGTACATATCATCGCTTTGCGTATAGTGAGCCAGAACGCATTGCATTCAGTATGCACTCACGCACGTCATGGCAGGTCTCGATGAGTCGCGTTATGACCGCCGTAACAATAAACTCAAAAGTTTCGATTGTGTCAGTTTTGTTTTGAAGATGAGATTACTTCATTTGTTAATACAGCATTGGATTTATGGATTACTGTAATGCCATGTGCTACTCATGTCACTACCTATATTCGCAGTGACATGTGACAGTGAATATATTGGTTATGAATTAACATTTCGACGATTCCATTAATTCGGCAATACCAATGCGAATTACAGGTTAATTTCGTACAAATTGCAATATATTATGTGTGATCCTGCATCGGTCGTCCAAGGGAAGGATTTGTTGATCGTTCTTAAAAGAACGCATTATCTCTTATTCAGTTCGATGAGAGTTCAGGTTACTTCTTATACTGCACCGCTCCTCCGAGATGCTGCTCCGCGACTGGTCCTCGCGGACTGAAGTCTAAAAAATTTTATCGGCGTGTATTTATGCCAATCGGCGTAGCGTAGTCGACCAATCACAGCGCTTGATTTTTCTTACCGCAGCACTGCAGCACCTCTTCGCCATGACTATTGTTAATTCGTGAACGAATGTCAATAATGATGACTGTTTCAGTTCTCAATATGTTAAATAAATAAAATATTTGTCATTAATTATTTGCTAAATAAACTGTGCTATATGCCTCTATTATGTATCATGGCGAATCTGACATTCACACAATTGCAGGTACATATCATTTTACGTACAGTGAGCCAGAACGCATTGCATTGAGAGCGCGCACTCACGCACGTCATGGCAGGTCTCGATGAGTCGCTTTATGACCGCCGCAAGAATAACATCAAAAGTTTGGAATGTATCAGTTTTATTTTGAAGATGAGAGATATACTTCATTTGCTAATACAACGTTGGATTTACGGATTACTGTAATGCAATCTACTATAATGATGTGGACATTAATACTCAACACTGACAATTCATCTTGACTGCCTGTATTCGCAGTGGCATGTGACGGTGAATATTGATTATGAATTGACACTTGGACGATTTCATTAATTTGGCAATACCAATGCGAATTACAGGTTATTTTCGCGTAATTTGCAGTATGTTATTATTTTTGATCCTGTATAGCTGGTCTAAGGGAAAGTTTCGTTGTCCATTCTTAAAAGAACGAATTGGCACATATTTATTATTTCGATGAGAGCTCAGGTGCAATAGTTTTACTTCTTGTATCGCAGCGCCTCTCCGAGATGCTGTTCCGTGGGTGGTCCTCGCGAACTAAGAGCGAAAATCTTTCCGGCGAGTATTTATACCACTTCGGTATACCGTAACCCACCAATCACAGTGCTCGATTTTTCTTACTAGTAGCGTCTACACACATTTCATAAATATTTTTGTTTCAGCTCCAAATATATGGTTAAATAAGTAAGATATTTGTCATTAATATTAAAATGAGATTATCTCAATATGCGTAATGTATTAAGAAGTCAGAGAGCATGCACTCGCATGCGTTATGACATGTCACGATCAGGACGATCAGTCGTGCGCGTTTGTTATGCCCCGCGAGATGATAATAATATGATGAGTAACATCGAAAGTTTCGAATGTGTCAGTTTTGTTTTGATGATGAGATTACTTCATTTGTTAATACAATTGGATTTACGGATTACTGTAACGTACGTAATTAAAGTTGTCACTGCAGGTGATCCGTGTTCCGGGGTGAGGAACTGGACACGACGGGATACGCAGCGTTGTTCCCCCTCTCTTTCCTTCCCATATTCCCATTTCTTCCCATATTCCCACTTCCTTCCGTCTTCCGTGTTACCGGCTAGTGAGACGTGCTTTTGCGAGTTAGTCATAAGCGGGCCGGGAATGCACCCATGCGTTTTGACGATGAGAGGTTAGTTACTGCTATGTCGGTATTGAGGTTAAATACAGTTATCTATATATTCCAAATCCGGGTGTAAAAATATGGTCTACCTCTCTCGCATGTCTTTTCCGAGTGTTGCCCCCATCCCTGACATAGTACACAATGTACTAGTGATGTGAATATTGATGCTCAATAATGACAGAAGTATATATTTTCACTGCGTATATTGGCAGTGACATGCGACAGTGAACATTTGATTATGAAATGGACGGTTCGAAGATTCCATTAATTCGGCAATACCATTGCGAATTACAGGCTATTTTCGCACAAATTGCAATATATGTTATTTTTTATCCGGTATAGCTGGTAGAAGGCAAGGTTTCGTTGACCATTCTTAAAAGAACGAATTGACACATATTTATTATTTCGGTGAGAGCTCAGGTGGAATAGTTTTACTTCTTATATCGCAGCGCCTCTCCGAGATGCTGCTCCGTGGACGGTCCTCGCGAACTAAGAGTGAAAATCTCATCTGCGAGTATTTATACCAAACGGCGTAGCGTAGTCGACCAATCACAGCACTTGATTTTTCTTACCGTAGCACCTCTCCGCCGTGACTATTAATTCGATCGTGAACGAATGTCGATAATGATGACTGTTTCAGTTCTCAATATGTTAAATAAATAAAATATTTGTCATTAATTATTTGGTAACTAAACTGTGCTATATTCCTCTATTATGTATCATGGTGAATCTGACATTCACACAGTTGCAAGTACATATCATCGCTTTGCGTATAGTGAGCCAGAACGCATTGCATTCAGTATGCACTCACGCACGTCATGGCAGGTCTCGATGAGTCGCGTTATGACCGCCGTAACAATAAACTCAAAAGTTTCGATTGTGTCAGTTTTGTTTTGAAGATGAGATTACTTCATTTGTTAATATAGCATTGGATTTATGGATTACTGTAATGCCATGTGCTACTCATGTCGATATTAATACCGAACACTGACAGTTTATTTTCACTACCTATATTCGCAGTGACATGTGACAGTGAATATATTGGTTATGAATTGACATTTCGACGATTCCATTAATTCGGCAATACCAATGCGAATTACAGGTTAATTTCGTACAAATTGCAATATATTATGTGTGATCCTGCATAGCTGGTCCAAGGGAAGGATTTGTTCATCGTTCTTAAAGGAACGCATTGTCTCTTATTCAGTTCGATGAGAGTTCAGGTTATTTCTTATACTGCACTGCTCCTCCGAGATGCTGCTCCGCGAGTGGTCCTCGCGGACTGAAGTCTGAAAAATTTTATCGCCGTGTATTTATGCTAATCGGCGTAGCGTAGTCGACCAATCACAGCGCTTGATTTTTCTTACCGCAGCACTGCAGCACCTCTCCGCCGTGACTATTGTTAATTCGTGAACGAATGTCAATAATGATGACTGTTTCAGTTCTCAATATGTTAAATAAATAAAATATTTGTCATTAATTATTTGCTAACTAAACTGTGCTATATGCCTCTATTATGTATCATGGCGAATCTGACATTCACACAGTTGTAGGTACATATCATTTTACGTAGAGTGAGCCAGAACGCATTGCATTGAGAGCGCGCACTCACGCACGTCATGGCAGGTCTCGATGAGTCGCGTTATGACCGCCGCAAGAATAACATCAAAAGTTTGGAATGTATCACTTTTGTTTTGAAGATGAGAGATATACTTCATTTGCTAATACAACGTTGGATTTACGGATTACTGTAATGCAATCTACTATAATGATGTGAATATTAACATTCAACACTGACAATTCATTTTGACTGCCTGTATTCGCAGTGGCATGTGACTGTGAATATTGATTATGAATTGACACTTGGACGATTTCATTAATTTGGCAATACCAATACGAATTACAGGTTATTGTCGCGTAAATTGCAGTATGTTATTATTTTTGATCCTGTATAGCTGGCCTAAGGGAAGGTTTCGTTGTCCGTTCTTAAAAGAAAGGAATTCTCATATTCATTTCGATGAGAGTTCAGGTGCAAAAGAGTTATTTCTTATAATCTTATATCGTAGCGCCTCTCCGAGATGCTGCTCCGTGGATGGTTCTCGCGAACTAAGAGTGAAAATCTCATCTGCGAGTATTTATACCAAACGGCGTAGCGTAGTCGACCAATCACAGCGCTTGATTTTTCTTATAGTCCGCGAGACGGCGGAGAGTAAGAGGCGCTACGTCTTACGATGTAAGAAGCAAACTATCGCACGTGAATTCTCATCGAAATAAATATGACAATTCGTTCTTTTAAGAACGATCAATGAAACCTTCATCCCTTGTACCACCTATACCGGATAAAAAATAACATAGCAATTTGTGCGAAAATAACCTATAATTCGCACTGGTTTTGTCGAATTAATGGAATCGTCGAAGTCTGCATTCATAATCAATATTCACTGTCACATGTTACTGCCATATAGGCAGTGAAAATGAACTGTCAGTATATCGCATTAATATCCGCATCACTAGTACATTGGGTTTGGAATATATAGAAATAGATGATTGTATTTATAACTTCAATTCAGACATAACGAACAGTAACTATAACCTCTCATCGTCAAAACGCATGAGCGCATTCCCGGCCCGCTTATAACAAACCATAATAAATTAACTCGCAAAAGCCCGTCTCGTTAACCGGTTACACGGAAGACGGAAGGAAGTGGGAATATGGGAAGAAGTGGTAATGTGGGAAAGGAAAGAAAGGGGGGTCAGCGCTACGTATCGCGAATCGCGATGCGTCCAGTTCCTCACAGTGGAATTGATCACCGCCGCCGTGTCAACTATTGCTAGGCGAAACAAGCGAACTGAAATAAAGAGGAACGCCGTCAACTATTATAATTGCATTGCAGTAATCCGTAAATTCAGTGCTGTATTAACAAATGAAGCTGCAATCTCATCTTCAAAACAAAACTGAGACATTCGTCGTAACCTGTCATGAAGCGCGTGAGTGCCCATTCTCAGTGAGCATGCGATTGGGCTGACTGACGCAAAGCGCGCCTGTGTCGCTAGTAGGAAAAATCGAGCGCCGTGATTGGTGGGTAACGGTATACCGAATTGGTATAAATACTCGTCGAAAAGATTTTCACTCTTAGTTCGCGAGGACCACCAACGGAGCAGCATCTCGTAAAGACGCTACGATATAAAAAGTAACTCTTTTGCATCTGAGCTCTCGTCGAAATAAATATGTGAGAATTCGTTCTTTTGAGAACGGTCAACATCAGCTATGCAGTATCAGAAGCCATTGTGAAACAGTAATTTGTAGAATACCATCATTTACGAGATATATATATATGTTGGTGCACCTTTGACGGATATAATATAAAAGTAAGAACAATCGAGGGCTGTGATTGGTGGACACTGCTACGCCGTTTGGTATAAATACAGGACGATAAGATTTTGACTTCAGTTCGCGAGGACCACCCATGGAGCAACGTCTCGGAGAGGCGCTACCATATAAGAAGAAGTAACTCTTTTGCACCTGAATTCTCATCGAAGTGAATAAGAGACAAAATGCGGTTCCTTTAAGAAACTGTCAACGAAACCTTCCATTGGATTAGGTATGCATCAGGATCAAAACCAAGATAATTGCAATTTGTGCGAAAATAACCTATATAATTCGCATTTGTTTTGCCGAACTAATAGAATCGTCCAAGTGGTCTTATGAACGTAATCAGCCAATCAGATGCCGACCAATCAGGTTACTCCTGTTAATCTCGGGGTGCATGCTGTATCCGTACCTGCGCAGTTCCCTTTGTGCATCGGCAGAGTGTGCATCGTAATGGGTGAGCTCTTGCACTTATCATATTGTAGTTATAATTATTAGCTCTTCCATTTCCAAATTTATTACTGACACGCGGTTTGAGTAGGGTGCAATATGTTCATCCAAATGTTTCTGCTGAATGAAGTATATTAATCGAAATATTCGACTTTGATTTCAGACAGTCTTGACACTTGTGGACAATAGAATGACGCCGTGATATGAATTCTCAATTTTCGCAGTTTTGACGTCAATTTTGGTGAGTCAGGCACTATTTAACATTCTGATTAGTTGGTAGGACCGCGTGCGCAAATGATTCGTTACGAATATCGGGTTTATTCGATGTATTCTGTGCTGCAAGTGCAAATATTGAGATATGCCGTTTCTTAACCTCGACACATGCATGTTATGACTCGTAAACACAGACCGTTCGAATTTTAGTGCGGGAATTCGCCGCGGTGGCGCTTGGTAGAATTAAACATAATTCCACACAAAAATCGTACATCGGTAAAAGTAGGATCAAGTAATTTAATTTTTATAAGTCAAATGTCAATTATCACATTAGTGTTTGCAGTACATGATTTGTTCTTTTCGTTTAATCAACGTCTGTGTTTTGTTATATAAACACCGAAATTTTCGTTCTTATTGAATTGTAATATTATTGTTTTTCATTCTTTCGGATCTTCTTCCTGCAGCGATATGCCTGACATAAATAATTACACTGAATAATGTTTCTTGCAGGGTTCTGAAACCGCGTGCAATGCGGTTTAAAATCAGTGCTTGATTACGAAGTATTTATTGCCTTTCTAGCCGAACAGGCTATTTCATGTAACATTATCCCTTTGCAAAGTAATGTAGAGTCACGCGACTTAGAGTCAGTGTTGTTCGATTGTTATATTATTAGCTTATAATATTATTAGTATATTGTACATCATTTATTCGAATTAGAGTCAGTGATTGCAGGGTTTAGTGATCGCGTGCAATGCGGTTTAGAGTCACTCATTGATTACGAAATGTTTATTCCCTATTGAAGCTGTATGAGCTCTTTGCTTTAACTTGGTCCCTTTGCAAGTTAATGTAGAGCCACGCGAATTAGAGTCATTAATGTAGGGCAGTAGTATTTCCCATTTTTTATTCGCGATTCGAGTCAGTGTTGTTTGATTATTATATTTTTGTCATCCCGGAAGATATTACTGAGTCACAACAGTTGATTCACAATTGCGCGCAATGCTGTTGCGGTTTGCAAGGTACGTTTCAAATCGATTTATTAACTTCAGTACTTTTTTTTGGTGTTTATATTGAATTAATATTGTACATATTCACATTGGACTTAATCAAATTTTATTGTTTTACAGGGCACGATTTTATTTCAAATGGCATGTTGGATCGAAAAGGAAGAATATGACAACAGCAGCCAAATTCCTAGTCTGAGAGTCGAGGGTCCATTATTGCAGCGTGTTCCTGTGGTATGCGGACAAGACATCACTGGTGAGTGAAATTTTAAAGTCCCTCCAGTCACTCAATCATGTCGTAGGGCGAATGGTCCGAAGCGACACGGGTGATTGGTTGTAATTATTCCTCAGAAATTGTAATGAAGAGCACAGTGACCATAGTTAAACTCCGAGGAGTTTACCTATGAGTGGTATTTTGTTAGGCCCGTATGTATGTATTGAGAGTAGGATAGGTCTCCCTTGCTCATAGCATGTTCCATTTTCATATCATGGTTCTCGATCGGGATAATAATTTAACAAAGTTGATTAATTGTAAATAAACGAGTCAATAATTAGTTGCAAAGTCATAATTAAAGTTTCATATACTTTCTATATATTATTTTTCACACTACTGTTTCGGGTTATAGATTTCTCTATAATCAGAAACGATTTCATTTTTGTAATTCGATTTTGTTCAAAAGAGCAAGAAGACGCTTCGCGACGAGCAGTACCTGTTTTTGGAAAGATGCACTACTATATTACAAATTAGTTTCTTTAGAACAGTGTCCGAAAACAGGTCGCTCGAGGTTAATCATGCCTTTCTTTCAGGTCAATTTTGTTAAGAAATTATTCAAATATATTTTAAAGTTCAAGTTGAGAAATTGTTTAATAATCGTCAAAGTCCAAGTATAGTAGAGTTTCATGCATGCCCAGTCTTTGTTTTTGAAATGAGAAACATTAGTATATTTACATATATAGAGTTCATATATTCACTAATTAAATTACATTTTCTTGGAAGATTTTGAATGACATATAAGATGATATATATATTAGCCCGCATATGTATAGTACAAATGATATATTTACTAATCTTAGATCAGGATGTTTTCAGCAACACGGTTGGTACACACTTTCTTGGCCGTGCTCATTATTTTAAGTCTGAACCCATTCATGCGCCCAGGTGTTGCATGGGTGGATCAGACTGGTGAGCACGGATATGGTTATTGAAATTTACTAATTTGTACTAGCGACTGTCGATGTATTTAGTGACCACCAACATGCTATCCATTGTGTGTTGTATGAATGGTAGTGTTTATGGATTGCATGTTGGGTAAGCAAACATATATATTGCATTCTCATGACATTCAAGTAATTCTCTTCATGATTGATTTCATACGAAATCACCGTGATTGCTACTCAATTTTTGTAGTAGTACATGATTACGTTTAATTTAAATACCACGCAATACGTTTTACAAACTGTATAGCATTTGGCTGTACAGTAAAATGAAGTAGTCAGACTTGCGATCGCGTCTAACTTGCATGGTCACTGGCCTTTGGAAGTCGATTTCAGGAAATGGTACGTAAAGTAGTGAAATGAATGATGATGTGCGCTGAGTTCGGGTGTCGGAGACGTCCCGGGACGTACTCTCTAGAAATAGGCCTTTGCACCCGGGCGGAATGTGTGAGAATCCGGGAGTGAGTGTGTTGGTGTGATTGCTTTGCATTTTTAATTATAGGAATTAGGAAGGCAGGTAGCATACTTCTGTGTGAATGGTAATGTTTAAGTAGGAAGGGCCAGCGGAAGCTATCACTTTTCTTTCGCGAATACTGGCTAGGCGTTCAAGTGATATGTCTTTACCTGGGATTCATTTGACTATTGCAACTACAAAATTTTGATCGCGATCTCACTTGTCTTAATAACTTTAATTTTACAATGATATTATCTATTTATATTACTTATCAATATGCTCTGTAATTAACTTGCATCGCGTTGTTGCGATCTATTTCTGTTTATATTAATAATCATTAATTATAACTTAGCAATGATACCAAACATAGCATCATTCTTATCTTATAAAAGTCGTGTTATTAATACCCGTCGTAGAGTTTGGTTGCAACTGTCATTTGCTATACTTAATGTTATTATATATTTTTAAGCAGTAATACATAATCATTGCACCAACGAAGTGATACCTTATCGTACAGTTGGGTCTGTTGAGTTTTGTACGAAAGTATTTGGTATCATGCTAAACGTCTAAACAATACTTCTCACAGTACGACTGAGGTTCACTTCATTACACATACGAATTACGTATTTCGAACTGATTGGGATTTTCGGTTAAATGTGCACGTTTATAAGCAGTTTGTAACTTTATCTTTATATCAACACGCGCAATAAGTAATGCATTTATATCTATTCCTTTTTGTGCCAAATTTTATATTACCATTTTCTACATCTAAGTTTCTGTATTAAAAATGCCTGCGTGCTAGCTATTGTTCGCACATTTCTCATTCATACTCATACATTGAGATATCGGTATAGTTTTCGAAAGGCAGGTATTAGGATTTTATATTGATTCGATCACATTCCAAGGCAAAGACGAAATTGGCACTGCTTCATGCAGTGGGTGAAAATATGAATTTGGAATTTGATATACGTATGTAATCACAATCAAGTGATTATGTATTTATATACACTTCCAATTTCATAAAATCGTATATTAATATGTATGATGTCATATATGTTAGTTTATGAATATTTAAACTGATTTGGTGGGTGTATAATTTCGGCTATCCTTGACTTGGAAACTGTGCTCGCGTTGATATGAAATTTTCAATCCCTGTTTATTGAATCCCAATCAGTGAGGGCTTGCTTGTGCATGTCCGAAAAATGAAGAGACTATTTTGACATAGTCGAAGCGGCCCGGAGAAGAGGGCCTTCGTCGTTGGATTAGTATACCACTTTGTCACTGTGCTCGATCATTATTAGGTGTTGCACGTGTAACTTTTAGCAGTTACATCTGTAAATGAAAAATATAAAAATACTGCCTCGATTAACTCTTCTTGTTTTGTGAATTATATCAAATGCAAACTATGTAAAAGTAAAGAAAATATTTGTTCTTAAATTTGTTTGAGGATTTACAGATCGTAGATAACATATTTGCCATTTGTTTTTATAAATGTAAAAAATTATTTTTTATACGAAGCTCTTTTTTTACAAATTTAGTTTACTGTGAATTATAATATACATTTATATTCTGTAATGACGAGTTAATCGTGGACAATTTACTTCGCCCTTATGTATTTTCAGGAGTTGCTAATATATAAGCTTGAGAAATGACATTGCGCCTCCTTGATAAATCGTTAATCTGTTACATTACTTCGTATATTCATGTTCATGAAATACGGAATAATAAGCTGATTATTGTCGAATTATTATGGCTGGCATCCGGTGTCTAAAAATTTACGAATTTGGGTGGGATATGAAAATTGACGATATTTTTTTATTTAAAGCAACAATTTTTCTGGTTGCTTGTTTTTGATTGACAAATATTATTATTTAAATGTATTAATGCTTACTTTCTGCTATTGAAATTATTCCGAAATGTTTGTTTTATTGAAGCGTTGGGCGGAATGGCAGTCTATGTTGAATTTAGACAGAATGAACATAGAACGTTTACTATACCGTCGCTTCAATAACCAACTAATATTTGCTTTTTTTGCAGGAATACTTATAACGATTTCTGTTCCAGGTTTATTAAAATTGTGGATAATTTTACTTGCTTGTTTGGAACGTTTTAATTTTGTTCTGCTTTCTGTTCCAGGTCACCGATAATAGAGATACTAATTTTTCTTGTTTTCTTGGAATGTTTTAATTTTGTTCTGCTTTCTGTTCCAGGTCACCGATAATAGAGATACTAATTTTTCTTATTTTCTTGGAAAGTTTTAATTTTGTTTCCCTTTCTGTTTTAAGGTTCCTGTCACAGAGAAACTAGTTTGACTTGTTTTTTTGGAACGTATTAATATTGTTCAGCTTTCTGTTCCAGGCTTCCTATCACAGAGAACTCCCATTCTGGTTATAATTTCTTAATTTGTATTTTCGTAATAATTAATGCTAGCTTACTGTTTCAGGTGTATCAAATTTTCATCAAACAACCTGGTCTTCCATGGAACTTTATTTTATTTTTTCCTTACAGCACGTCTTGTTATACTCAATTACACGGTTATTAAAACACTTTTTTCTGTTATAGAGCTTCCATAGCAGAGGATATTATTTTGTGTACTTGTTCTTTATTTGAATTGATCTATAGAAGTTTGCTGTTCCAGGATTTTTATGTTTAGCTTAATTACCCACGAAATTTGTCCTTTCAGCATAAAAATAATGTACACTATATGTGCCTATTAATTGTCGTCTGTCATGAGTGCACTCATATTTGATTTCTATATTTCATATACAATACATTTCCGTTTCTCTTTGTGTTTCTTTTTCTTGCAGCTAGGTTTCATCTCAATCATCGAAAGCATCAACTGACAACTGGAAATATCCGTAATTCTAGAAACTAATATAAGTCTTGTCGGAAAGTAAGCGTTGTATGAAAGTGAAGAGTACGGTTCTTTGTAATCTGCGGTATGATTGTGACGATGAATATGATGTGTGTCGATAGTCGATATAAAACTTTCAATTTTGTAAAAGAATGGCCGACAGGCTTCTCTTGTCTGTCATTCTCCGCGGCAGGTAAATTTCGATTCCGATTTGAATTGCTTCCCGGATAAATTTTTTCGACAGAACATTTATCTGCGAAAAGCCACTGTGGAATCATTTGTTTAATGGCTGGAGGTTGGGCCCGTTTTGCAACGCGGGTGGGTCACCACTTGCAGCGACCTCCCCGATGGTGTGACCTGGGAAATCGGTATTATCCACGAATTGGTTTTGAAATCCGAATCGAAGATCATACCGAGCTAAAGGCTGCAAATCGCGTGTTCTGCTCTCCGCAACAGCTCTGTTGTCCATTCATTTTTAAATCATTCACAGGTTGAAACAATTTTTAAATTCACCGCTACAGTTAGTCGGTAATTCTGATGCAGCACGTTATAGTTTCCATTTTCATCATTACCAGACACAGAGTGCGCTTGAACCAGCCTCGTTTCGGGCACAGCCGGTCATTTTTTACGTGAGACAGAGTCCCATAAGATGACCAGTCTATACTATACCTCGTCTGTGGTACTTTCCTTGACCGACAGATGGCAGCAGCGTTTGGAGCGTCGGTATGAACAAAATTTAGTCGTTGAATGTATCGTATGTGGATCATGACAACAGTGGGAGGTAAGTTTCCGTTACAAAGTTCAGATTGCGTGTGATGTGAATTTGGTTGTGAATAATTTAAGAGAATTGTGGTAATTAAATATATTACAGTGCGTAATAATGGTTTAGTTGCTGTGGGTAGACCTGGAAGAACATATAAAATGCTTATTATTTAGTTTGAGGTGAGGCCTTACCGCGTGGTGGGGGAAAGCCGCCTATGCGATACATTTAGCAGTTTGCGATAATTCTTGGGGTTACTGCCAGTGGTGAGTACAAATTGTTATCACATGAGTTGATTCAAGCCACGTATTTAGCAACATTTACACATCGAGCCATCGTTGGTTCTAATGTTACATTTTATTGTCTGTCAAAATTAGAAGCAGCGGGAGGTTAAGTGAACGCGGAAGGAGGAGGGGTGTACTCAATCAGTTCCATACACGAAAATTTATGATTACAAAAAAAATGTAAGGTAAGATGTATTTTAATATTGCGTTCGTATACGTCAGCTAGTGATTTTATTAAGCTATTCATCAAATATACAAGGTCTTGAACGTAGAAAGAGAAAGTTTTAGAAGGATGAGTATGAGTACGTACATGCTGCTACAGGGAACGAAAGTGTAAGAAAGTACTTGCTATGAGGCAACCGGTGCCGCCGAATAAAATTGTCCGAAGGACAAAAGAAGAATAACTTTGTCGTTTGTGGTCTCTACGTTGCATTTTTGGGGCCTGAAGGAGTAACCGCGGTTTATCCTCTCAGATTTCCATCTGGCCCACGCGTGTCTCTCGGATGTAACATAATATTATACTCGGTGCTGTAAGCGAGGGTTGCAGGCCTTTTCTTTTACTGCCGTTCTTTCGAGTAACGACTCTCACATATTGTTACCTGGCCACAGACTTTCGCGGGTTCGCAATTACATGTCACGAAATAATCATGCAATTCGATTCATAGACAGGTTATCGTTCAGGCACGTAAAAGATGCGACGGGGCTTAGAATGTTCGCCGCGAGGTGTCAGCTCCATGTCCATTTCAAATATTCCTTTAGCGCGGCAGTACGTCACACGCGAATTAAACCATTGACGCAACCATCGGCTCGATGATAGTCCTAATGATCTTTAACGGTAATATCGAATTATTCAGTACCAATCGTTTCTATAATCAAATAATCGTTCTCGCGCGCATACGTATTGAAGTAGAGCTTTTAACGTCGGCATCAATCGTTTACCGCAGAAAGTGCATTTTGCGATACCCTTCGACCCTGTGTCAGTGTATAGATTTGCATTTTTAACACGTCGCCAATTGACGCATCATCGACCCATCCTGCGTTATCCGAATTTCGGAAGCACTGTTGGAATTTCGCGAAATTCGGCACTCGCGCTGGCACGAACTGCCGATCGTAACTGTTCGCCGTTCGCCATCGACCAGGTGAACCTTTACGATCCGTCAACACGTTGCGTCTCATTAAAGCGTAATTTATTCGGGATTGAAGGAGAGAGACGAGCCCCACGGCGGGGTTGCCCACTGGCCACCCGTCGACTTTGATGGTTCGCGGCTTCACGCTCGCGTCGAGCGTCATTCGTGAGATCCGAGGAAACGATCCTCTCTCGTGGTACGCGGCGATCGTCGGCACGATAACAAGGCCGATCGGACGAGAGTCCACGGGATACGATAATCCAATCTGACGTTCGTTATCTTCTCTTCCTCCCTCTCGCCGGCAGACCCCCGTCGAGCTTCTTTCCGTATCTACAATTAATAATCCTTTAATTCCCCTACGTGCCTACCGAATGCTTCTGTCACTGCAAATTGAGAAATCGGTAAATTCTCCTTGCCTGTACCGAGCGTCTCCGAAATATCGTCCTCTTCGATTCCGAACGCGCGCACGTACGTGAATTACAGGTTTTACCGTTCTGTCGAAAATTGTCGTCGTGCCGCGTACATGCGTCGTACGTACGCCCGCCAGATGGGCTTTCGATGGGAAATATGATCGCCTATGTATGTGTAAACGGTCATGCGCGGGGAACGGTAGTAACGATCGGTTTTTACTCTTTTCGATTGCGACGTTAACGATGCCGATTAGCGGGCGACCCGGCGTGCCCCCTCGTTACAATCTATTGTTTAACATAAGTCAGGCAAGATGTTGCCTCTCCTTACGGCCACGACGGCAATCACGAAAATCCATGCGGTCGTAAAGTCGCACTTACAGCGTAACGACCTCGAAACGACGAGGGCCGTATAAAAGAAATGTTAACATCCGTGCACACGTGCGTTAATGCGCGTCCGCGAGGATCCTCGCTATTATCCGCAAGCGCCAACATCACCTGACTTTCTCGCCCGACGATCGACTAACTGCGGGGGCGAGGGAGCGCGTGAGCCTTCTTGCATCCAGAGGAAACAGACGATTCAGAGTGCATGAGAAAAAAGAGATAAAGTGTGAAACGTGGAAAAAAGAGAGCAGAGAGTGTGTATACGCATTTCGAAAACAGTTTCATGAGTGCGCGTACCAACGACCCTTATTTATGTCGCTGCGTTGCGTTACCTCGATTGCATCCTCTCGTCTCCTCATTTGGTCGGCAGCGTCGTCGCCCTTTCTCGCCCTTCGTCCACCTTCCTCCGTCCTCTTTATCGGCCGGCAGCGTGCTTTTACGGCGATATATATCAATGACCGACCAAAGGGAAGCTTCGCGGAGGGAGAAGGACGGAGATAACGAGACAGAGAAGAAGTAAGAGGGAAAGAGGAATAGTATGAGGTAGACGAGGGGAAGAAGGAGAAGGAAGATCCTCGTGACAATACCCGGCGCATAAAAAGTTGCGTATAGCTGTCCCACTTATGGAGCCCCCCGGGGGCTTCATGGCTCGCTCAATGGAGCGCGATCCTTTATTTTTCGGGGGCTCAGCGAGCGCGATCCCAGCGTCGAAGCTGAACTGACATTCGCTCGGAGCGCGGAGACGAACGGCGAGTTATCGAAAGGGGCACCAGGCGCGCGGGGGGAGACGTAAAGAGGATCGCGAGGCATCAAACGACTCCAGTTCTGCGTTCGTTAATTTGAGTGGCGATTTAATCGTGCGACCCCGCTGTTCTCGATGCCTTTCGCAAGCCAGCGGTGATACACACTACGAATTTATACGTTTAACGAAGCTCGAGCGACGAACTGTCGTTCCGGGCAAATTTACCGCGAGCGGCCGGAGCGTTTCTTTATTTCGATTGCGTCGTGGCTTTGATCGTCGCGTTTATTTCTTCATACCTGTCGTCCCTGATCGCGACGCCGACTGCGACGGGATTCATCTGTTAACGAACATGTTGCGCGCGGAGATATACACGACGACGATAATAACGATAATGATCGCCGACTATCTATCGGCGCCGTGGTTCTCCGGCGTCGGAGTGCCAGCGCCGCGAGTCGGCCCTACGATAATTACCGACGCGCGAGCGTGCGGATACTGTTTACCGGGCATCAAGCGTAATAGTTCCACCGGTCACGGACCACGGCCCGGTCCTACGCGATTATTACACGCGCTATTATATATATCGCGTAATAGTCCATGACTCGGATTGGCTTACTGACATTATTCTGGGACTATGTAAGTGCCTGATGGAGGGCTTCGGCTCCTCTCTCTCTCTCTCCCTCCCTTTCTCGCTTCTCCTTTCCTTCCTGCCGTCCGAGGATGGGGCTCTAATGCGAATGCTGGCCCGAAGGCTGGGCGCGGACGTCGTGGACCGTCTTCGCAGGTTCCGCAACCGCGCCTATACTCAAAGGTACTTCTTTCCAGGAGGCCCACAAGCCCTGGGCCCCGAATTCCTGGCCGACTATTACGAGGTAAGGACGACGAGTCGGCCCTCCCTCGGCCGCGCTCGCCATTAGAATTACAAATATACGCGCCACACGGCACGCGCCCTGGGCGCTGAACTTGGTCGTGGCTTAATGTCTGGCATTTCGCGAGAAATTCACCGGAGGACCCCGAGGGTCGGCGAGAGCGCGCCGGTTTAGCCGCTCTTAACCTTCAACCAGCCCCAGTAAGTCGTGCTCCGGAGCACGCTCCCAAAGGGTGGTACTAAAAGTCGCAGACGCCAGATGGTGAAGGCGGCTCCTTACCTCTTCTCCCTGTCTTCTTCACTCTCTTCTCCCTCGCCTTTCACGCTCCCTTTCTCGTGCACTATCGGTATTAAGCCACGGGGTGCTTCGGAATGAAAGAACATTACCAGGGTATAAAGATTGCCCCTCGAACGCGGTGTGTTTACAGAGAAAATTAAAATAACCTGTTAACGTGATTTCATTGTCCTGATTATATGACTTCGTATACTTTGCGAAAGGAGCAACGAGGACGTGCACTTCGCCCGCAGGCAGGAACATCGGATGCGAGGTAGAAATTTCGGGGAGTAGGTATCAATTTTCGACACCATGTGGCGGTAACAATGCAGCAAGCGCGCATCCGGAGTCCGCCGCAATGAAACTAGGAGGTGTGTGTACGCGTCAGTCGAGTAGGCCGCGTTCTGTCGAGTGTGTCATATAACATTAAAAACGGCACGACATAATATCATATGTCTCTATCATACGCAACGATCGAATCGATAAATAGCGGGAACAATACCGCTTGTCATACGCACTTGACGAATGGCTATAGTTCGATGTTTCAGTAGGTTTTCTCTCAGACGTTTCTCTCTCATATCCACTCGACGAGCGTCGCACAGTACATGTACATACGCAAACCGTGTTCCTTCGCCTCCTCTGTTCTCACGAATCCGATCGTTGAAGTGCATTCGCGAGACACCGTCCCGTTCGAACCGAAAAAATTGCTATCGTCGTCGGTCGCGACGATAAAAGCGTCTATTTGCAGTTCCCACGCCCGCCACGCTTGCGTGCAGTGTGCGTGAATTTTTCGTCCTCCCATTCGCTCTATCGCCTCTTTCACGGCACTGCACTTATCACGATAGCTGACTCTCGGACGGGCGCGCGAGTACATCAGACAGTGCAGATTGCAACGACGGTGATCACTACCTGGCCTCGCCACCTTGGACTTTTCATTCCGTTAAGTGGTTCTCATCACGCGTACCCGTGATTACGTTTCCCGGAGTCGAGGCGCGATATCGTAATTTCCCCGCCGCGATCGAATCGAATTTTCACTCAGTCCGCGCTCGCTGCTGGCTGCATCGAATCATGCGTTTGCGATTGCGAGAAACAATCTCAATTACTCGCCCTGGCTTCCGGTTGATCACCGGTCCTCTAATATTAATCTGTCGATGCATTAGAGATATTAAATTTCACTTGTTAATATCGGATAGAGTGAACGTGAGCAGTGGCCAACCTACCAGGGACGGATGGGTTCTTTCAAAAATGATGATTCGACATCGTATTTAGATGGTATCAATTAATCGACAAATAAGTATGCTTCTTTTATGACACTCATCTCATAACGCAAAATAACACTTATCTCTTTCTATACCTGAAGAATATTCATGATCCGTTCGGAATGACGTAGTTGAAATCACGCAGCAGCGATAAAAGGACTCCCGCAGACGGAAGGAATAAATTTCCCGCAAAGAATCGCGGCTACCGATATTAAGAAAACATTTTATTGGCATTTAAGTCTTGTCCGCGTCCGACGATATCTTGCCCGAGGTTACGTATCAGGGGGATACGAGATGCGGCGAGAGGCAATATAGGCGTGCGCGATATGCGAAAACAAAGATCGAGCACGCGAGGCGGTCGGGAATCGTCCTCGTCACGCGCGGCCATGCGCTCACCGACGCTTAATTAAGATGAGACGGGGCGCGCGTTTAAAAATCCTACGGGATCAAGCGGCCCCAAAGGATTATTATTAATGGACATTTTGTTTCTCTGCGTTTCTTGAATGCGGGGTGCCGCGGCCGCCGCCGCCGCCACCACCGCCGACGCCGACGCTGTGTGAATCAGCCTTGAAGTGGTGACTTTCGAGCCGGTCGGCTCGAACGATCATCGAGCAAAAGGAACAGACGAATACGACTAAGACTTAATTAGTCGGCCAGGGCCGGTCCGGGGTGCCCCACGTCGTTACGACAAAATCATTTGTGGCCTCTCTTCGGGGTCTCTCGAGCGCGTCCGATTGGTCCCGACGCGACGATTTAATTACCGGTGTCTCTTCCCTTTCGCCCATTCCATCCACCTCCCAGCCACCCGCGCCACGGCGCGGCTCACCCTTCGATAATTAATCGGCCGCTTAATTGATTAATCGATTAATGGGCCGGACCCGATCGTTCGTTGGCAGCCCTCGCGCTGCTGGGTCCCCTCGCGCACAGATAAATCGTGCAAACGCTCGCGAATGTCGCTCGCTGCCACGGCGATTCTCTTTGTGAAAGTCACGACGACGAGCGGACACGAAGCAGCAAGCAGCCTGCCTACCGGGGAGACTGGGCCGCGAGGAAGGCGTATATGTAGGTACAAGTACGCGCAATCCGTGTTCCGCTTAGTTCGAGGCCGCGCGAGTCAAAGGAGATTTAACGTCATCGCGTATCCGGTATGTTTTCGTCACGCAACGCCGTTTGCTCGCCGGTGTTTACCTTCGTTTTATTATTTACCCGCCAATTTATGACATTATCGGCAATCAACGCCGGCCAGCGTTCATTATTTCAGTTCATCGTAAGAGTTCAGTTTTTAGCGAGAGCATTCGTAGACTTGTGAGGCACTGTTTTCTCGTCTTAATTGCGCCTGATGACGAGAACATTTTCCGGCACTCTCGACGACGGACGACTATTCGAGGGGTTTATTTTTCGCGACCGCATACGCTTCGACGAAATTGTAAAAATTATTAGCCGCCCTCAAGCGCTCTCACTCTCTTTGTCTCCCACCCCGTTACTTTTCCATGTAATTACGGACCGTAAAGTTTAGTGCCCGCAATTATCGGACTGTTCGAATCTGTCGGATGCACGCATTCCACGGACGTGTGCATGTGCGCACTCTCAACGTACCCGGCCCCACTCGGTTCAGAATCTGTCCGTGGTTTCTGCAGAATACCGGTCCGAGAGTTTGATTACATCACGGACCCTTCACCTCCTGCATCCGGAACTAGTTTAACAGTTGGTTTACATCGGTGGCGGAACGCGACATCACGAGGTCTGTTACACACGCGTCCGGCTGGGAGGTGGCAGGATGAGCGAGTCCTCCGAATCTGAAATACGTCGGGGCTCAATGGGGAGAGGACTCGAATTCCAATTCGTTATTGTTGCCGAAACAAATACGCAGTCTAAAACTGTTCAGAACAAACAGTCCGATGAATTTTCCTCGTTTTCTCTTAGACTATCGAACATAACTAGAAATCGCAGAAACTAAGTCTCGCACAGCAAGTTGATGTGATTTTTTCTGCGCAAGCAAAGAGTTGCCCAAGATGAGATAATTGTAAAATGGATTAGATGCAATTTGATTCGCGTTGGTTGACCTGCCTTTACAGTGTCGCACGGTAAATAGGAAGCGGGAATAATATGACTCACGTTCCGCGCGTGCTGTTACGTTGTAATTTAAACTTTAGCAGACAATCGACTGCTGCAAATTTTGCGCGTAACAAAAAGAATGGAGATTCGGAAAATTCGCTCCCACGGCGAGTGCGCGCGCCCGCGCGCGCCTCTATTCCCCGAACGAGACAGACCAATGTTTCTCGTCACGCGGCAACGAGGTACGGCGGGTGATACGGTTGTAACAAACATCCGAACTAATCTCATTTCCGAGCAGGTTCTGGTCACGACGGTGTAACTATGCCTTGCCGCGTCTACTCCCGTTCCGCGCGGAAATTAGTTTCCGAAACAATTCGCGATTCCAAATGGCTAGCAGCACGGACCCCGATCCTGTTAAAACTCCTTAACTCGCACGCAATCAATTCTGTCTGCTTTCCTCTTTGGCTTATTTCCATCTTTCGAAAAGAGGACTTTTGAGGTCTCGAAGAAGCACGGCAAAGAACGATGCAATTTACCGGAAAAACATAGAATTCAACCGCAACTCACGTCAAGCGCCGTACTCGTTGCGGCAGTTACTACTTTTTTTCTATATTGCGCCTGTGACTCCTATTTTCGTTATCGATCGTTGTAACTACTTCACTCTCGGTACGGTGTTTTCTAAGAAGATTTACGCGCACGGATGTAATCATTCTGTCAAGCGAGAACGGGAAAATGCGATGGCTGCGTCGTTGGGGAAGAGACGTGGACAACGTTAATGGCAAATGCGTCAAATCACCGGGCGCCATGTGTCGTAAGAGAGCGATATATTTCTTCTTTGAGCGCGATTTCGCCCTTGGTGAGACTGGCTGCAATCGTGATTTTCGTTGCGAGCCTAGGTACATACATACGTGCCCGGTTTGTTTAGAAGGTTGTCACGAGCGTCGCAATAAATCCTACGTTTCGTCAGTCTGCGGGGGTCAAACGGAGCCTTTGATCTAGATGAACTTCTTACCCAGATCTTGTCGCGCAACATTTCCAGTTTCTTTCTCGAATTCCTAGATTCCTCCGCTCGTACATTCCAGATCGTGGACGTGACGCAATGGGAGCGCAGAAGAGGAGATAGGTTAGTTCCTTTGACGTTCTGCCGTGCCTCTTTCCCCCTTTCCGAAATCTGATGACAACGCGTTACGGTTCGTTTGCGTAACTCCGCTCCATTTACAGAGAAACGCTGGATTACGAAAATAGAATTCACTTTAAAAGGAGACAGTTTGGTAGTGACTTCTAGGGCGCCTGAATAATTCCGCTGCGGACGGTTAATTAAATTCTTTTTTAAGAAGGTTCGGCCGCAATTTGAGGCTTTATTTAGAGTAATAGTCGAAAGCAGCGAGTATCTCCTTCTCTCCCTTTCTCTCACATTATCGGAAGACGTACATAGGTCATAACGTGGAAGGATTCAGTGGCTGTCTTAAACAGTATTAAATTTCGCCTCCGGATGCGCGTTGTATAATGCGATGTTTATTTTCCCATACTTCGTAAATGTTACAGCTCGCCTTATTATGTCTTTTGATATCGCGTGGATCTTCGCTTTTGATGGTTCATTAAATGTCGGCGCACTCGTGCGGAACAATGATCGTTAAGAACTCTTTAGTAGAGAAGCTTATTGATTATAGAATCCAGAGTGCTGTAGAAGAAACTGGCCATTGTAACTCTTAACTCCATTGTCGTCATTGAAATATATTCAAAATCTTTGCGGTCCATGCGATGCGTCGCTTGAAAAATGTTTGCATCGTAATCGCCTCTGCTTAAGTATCATCCTATAAGCCACACGCGATCCAATGCACCTAAAAGTGTACATCTTCATCAGCACAATATTTGTTCATTTGAAATTTTAATATTCACCATCGGTTCCAATAACGAGTATATTTCCCATCAACGGTGGACATCGTTAATTCCTTTAATCGCCCACAAACGAGAAACAGCCTCACAAATGCGTTGGTCACGAACGGCAGACGAGTGTTGCAAGGAGCGAACGGAACGAGCAGAACGAGAGAGTCGTGTAAACCGACCGCGGCAGTTCGTTTATCGTTTCTTTCTCCTGGAAAGAATGGCGCGGGCAATAAAGTCCGCGCTGAAACGATGCTCACGATGAGCGATGTCGTTCCGTCGGCACCTCTCGTCCCGAGAACGAATTCAGTAGCCACATCGATTCCGTCGAAACGGCTCCGGCTCACTTTACTCCGCCCAATCTGGATGATCCACTTTCGACGAGCTGGACTCGTTTCCAAACCTCGGCCGAGGCGTTGCATTAGAAGCGGCGATAACTCGCCGCGTAATCAGCGCCCGATCGGACCTCGTAAAAATATAATTTACCGAAGGTGGAGGAAAAAGAGAAGAGAAAGATGTTCCGCGCGGCTCTGTGTGTTTGTTTGCGCTCGCGCACGCACACGTTCCTGTTTCGGCGAAAAGGAGCAAGGTAAAATGAAGCGAGAGAGGCGAAGGGCGGGAGAGGGAGAGAAAGAAAGTGCTTTTATGGAGTTCGACGAACGCATGGGAGGGTAAGAACGGAACGGGCGCAAGACGAGGCGGAACAAGCGGTGCAAGGATGGATGAGCGGAATTTATTACGACCGACAGTTTGAGAATATAGCTAATTATTTACGTTTATTGTTCGATCTTGATGTTTATGGTTTATGTAAATTATGCTCCCTAATGGGGTGCCTGGCCAGCTTCTTTTTCCGGATACGAATCCCGCTTACCTGGGTATCGTCGACGGGTACACAGGTGACGAAATTAATTCGATTGTGGTCATTTCTGTTAATGACAATGTCGCGTGAGCGTAATGCCTCGCTGATTAGTAATCCGATCGACATCTCGTGTGGATATGCTGAAGATACATTTGTTATTGTGCTCGTTAGTGCTCGAGTGAGATTGCTGAACGCATGTATGCTTGCAGACGCCGCAGATAGAACAAAATAAATTTGACTTCGCTAAAGTCTTCCTTTAGCATCTGCAATTCAACATATCTTTTATCAGCATTTTAATCGTCCTACATTAGAATGATTGTATACAGAATATTGACCCGTCGAAAAAAGACTCATCAAAGAGGTGACTAACACGGAGAACGTGTCTCGGTACAGGAGCACCAGACGTTAAGAACTGACTGTGATTCAGAATCGCGTAAAATGATGAACTGCCGCGACCCGCGTCATACAATTCTTGCGGTAGACATTACGAGCGAACCAGTTCCATGCTCCGCCGTTCTGCCGTACTCCTGACTGCTCGCTACCCGAGGGCGCGATCGGTAAACGACGCAGAGCGTGGAGACGATCAGGAGGAAGACAACGATGGGACCGACGACGATGTCGACGACGAGCAGGACTGAGAGGGGGAAAAGGAGTAGGAAGAGGACGTCGACGATGGTGGCGCGCGGTGGTGTTGGTTGGTTGCCGACATCCAGGGGGCTTTTAACGTCGCGTTTGCAAATTGGAACATAAAATCACGGTTGTAACGGGCGCCGCTGATTGTTCGTTACCACCGCTGCCTACGCAGCGCGCGTGTGTGCACCTGCGGGTATAGTTCGTTTGCGCACTCACGCATTCTCGTGTGCACGGCCGAGTGCACGTACACAGCCCGCGGACACTCGTGTGCGCGACGGAGGCTAACTACCATGGGACGATGCATATAAAAGGCCGTACCAATATTTCATCGAGCGGTATGCGGTAGAGCCATCGAGGGTATATCGAGAGCGAATCGATTTCTCGACCCGACCGATCGTTCCGCATCCTTCACTCCGTGATCTTCATCCTCGATCTTCGTTCGCGATCCTCCTTCGGCGATCGTTGCGCAGAGGACGACCGCGCGACGGCTCGTTGTTCCGTCGTTGTTTGTTCCAACATCACCGCTCATTCGATGATTCCTAGCTATTTGTACGAGTAACAGATACGACCGCTGACTTAAGAGCCCGGTGGTGGCGCACTGCACGGGGCGTAGACGTGGATTCTAGTTAGAACGGCTGCTGTGCCATTTGAACGGTTGATACGCGATAGAAGATGTGCAAACAGTTTGATGGACACTGAGTATGGCTATTGTGACGCCGCTAGCATACTCTCCGGTAGCAGTGATCAATGTCGACTGTTCTCTGAAGAAACCTTAAACCAGTTCGACAGTATCATTTCTTTCATCGACGGAGAAAGCTATTAAAGCATTTTCGGTGCGCGATTTGTTGGATGAAAAATGCAGATTGGAACAAGGTTAATTAGAGAAGCCAGCTCCACTGTCATCGTTCTCCCACAGCTGCCTCTCCCCTCTCCGCATCGTCGGCCCTACTTCGTCGTTCTATTTTACGCTTATCGGGCACATTGAGGAGTGCCCGAGCGGCGTATACGTTACGCCCGACATTAGGATTGACAATCTGCGATCGATGCACGCTGAGAGACGGAGAAAGAAAGAGAGAGAGAGAGAGAGAGAGAGAGTGAAGCCGTCGTGCGGTGCACGGCGCGTCGCCGTCGGTGCGTGAGCGACGTTACGCTCCTGGGAGCTGGAGCCGGCGGCTCGCCAGGTAATTACGCGAAATAGATTCGGTATCTCGATGTCTCCTGGCGGAGCCCCGGCGAGGACTTCGATCGGCTGTTTCGCTTCTCCTAACAAATGTCCATTACGGTCGTCCTCGTCGTCGTGCTCACGCTCGTCCGCTTGACATGATCGGGGGCGGCCAGGGCCGGAAGAAAGGGGGCGGGGCGCCGGAGGTATTAGCTTCGAGAGAAGGAGGAAGTACGCGGGAAGGGAGAAAAAGAAGTGGCAGTGAGCGTGTGCGACAGAGAAACACAGAGAGTGAGAGAGGGAGGATGCATCTTTCAGAGGCACAGAGGGCCCCCGCCGGGTTACTAATTGCAATCACGGTCAACAATCTGCCGAGGCAAGAGGCCAACGGATGTATCGGCAAAAGGGACCCTCCGCTGGAAAGCCCTCTGCAACACTGCCGACGACGACGAAGACGAAGACGAGTTAAGCCGCGTTCACAGCGATTCTCACGTCTCTCATCAGTCCACCGCCTCACGAGCGGATCCCCTCATGCAAATTTCGCCGGGGCGGAATTATGATGTTCGGACGGAAAACGTATCGGCCGATACACGACGTCCGGCGACGGGGAGCTCGGAGGGTGACGATGTCGAACGGACGTGCAGGGTTAAAATTCCTCGGAAACGAGCGTGTGGTGGGACGTGCGTGCGTCGTAATGATATGCAAATTAATCGAAGATTGGACGTGCGTACGCTAATTGCCGGCGGACGGGCATGTGTGGTCGTGTACGGGCGGGAATAATCGAGGTGGCGAGGCATCGCGGATTATGCGCGCAAAATTTCAAAACGTTAACGGCTGTGTCGAATCCCGGATTATTTATATTTTATGATGTATTCGCGGCGCATGCAATTTATGCGCTCGCTATGAAAATACCCTTAGGTCCCCTCTTGGGAAGCGCTCGCCGGTGTCGTGTATACTCGTGAACAAAAGTGCGTGTGTGAGTTACGCATTAAATCTGATGGGGCGGGTAGGTATATGAGATCTTTATGTCACGAACCTGTTGCTATTGTGCCGCAAATAACGGTCGTACGCTGCATAATAGGCGTCGAGGTACCGCGAATTTAGCAACAAGGGACGCGCGGACGTCATTATCTTATTTCACGCGCGATGATACATCGGCTCTTTTAATCAAGATCCACTGATATTCAAATTTCTGCGCGTCCCACGCTCTCGCCGCCGCGTGATCTCTATCACCCGCTGAACATTTTTGTCACACGCTGTAGTAATCCGTCTCTTCGTACGAGCGATCTGTCTTTCTCATTTGATCGTATCAGCGTAATGATTCAGTTGAATTTTACTAAACGTGGCATCACTCGCATCATCTACTGTAACACGTCACAGTACATATGACGAACAGAAGCTTTATTCAGTTGACGTCGAAAGAGAAAAAAAAGTCATGTATCAAGATAAAATGCGCAAGTTGAGCGAAAGTGAGGGAGTATGAAAGCAGGTATTGAATTAGCATAAAGGCGTACGGAAATCGGTACACTTTCGGTGACGAATGTACGTAAGGGAGCAGCAGGCCACTGGCATCAGATTGTTCGATAGTTCGCATGGGCTAATGGGAATTCGCGATGCTTACTAATTGGGTAGATCGTCGCTCGTCGATATTGCCCGGCAGTTCCCTCGAGGAGAGGGACCAATGGAATCTCTCTATCGGCGGAACTGACATTGGCTTTGTGAACCGCGGCCGCAGCTGGAAAAACGTGCCGGACGGCGGTACCCCTTCGTCGTTTGCGAAAGTCCAAGGAAAGAACGTCTTTCGGCGCCCTTTGCTATTCCGCCGATTCCCTCCGCCGCGTCTGGCATCCTCGAATTCCTTCGTTCCTGGTGAATCGTCCTTGCCGGCATTGTTCGGCCCCGTTAAGATCTTCGTTTTCCCCTAAAACGATGAAGCCATTCGTGCTCATTATAGAGATGTTCCTTCGCGATCACTTGCTTAATCAATTTTATCGTTCCCGGTCCTTCGTTAACGAGACGTTGAAATATTAATCACGCATCAGTGATGCGTCGATGTTGCTAAATATCTGCCTGGAAACCGATATCCGAGCATACGCGAGACATCCATCGATCAAATGCTAAGTATCTGCCGCTGTCACCCGTTCCGCTTGATATTAACCGTTTCGTAGAAAGAGAAAGAGAGAGAGAGAGCGAGAAATCACACTTACCTGCCGCGCGGAGAAGCACTACTAACGTTTCTAACACTCTCTTGGAGATTATTTTCTGCGTAGTTTATGGGCTCGAGTTTTACTCGTGAATATACATTTTGACCGGAGGATATATTTTAAGACGCACCGCTGGAACTGGACGTCGTCCGCGGCCAGGGACGACGCGAGAAGGGTGGCGGGCCCTTCTATCTCTACACGTGTAAGGTATAAGGTTATACCGTAAAGTCGCGCCGAGCGATAACGCGTCTCCGATACCAATCTAGCATGACGCATGGCATCGTCCTGGAGAATTATGTTCGCTCCAGGTATTTATTGCCAACGTTACGTCCGCGTCGGATCTCCAGAAGGTGAAACTGTAAAGAGAGAGAGAGAGACACGCAAAACGAAGAGTCGCAAAATTTCTCTCCAAAAACTGTCTCATACATCTAACAATATTCTTATCAAATTCATATCTTCATATTAGTAGCTTTTAATATCGTTAGTTTGAATAAACGAAAACGTTTGCAGTATATGTCTATCGGTATCTTGGGTAGTCTGTTCCTTTAAATCTATCAAACCGTCTACGTAAGCATTGAATTTGCCGTAGAAGGTACATTTTCGTCGTCCATCCTGTACCTCTTCGAGTTCTGCACACGGTCTTCCCACAGTGGCTTTCCACACTTTCGAATGAACGGTGAATTTTCGGTCCCTCAGCTCGCAACGTTCAGCTTCCGTCAGTCATCGTGTCAACCTAATCCCTGTCCCGTCAATTTTGAGCATCCGCCAGGAAGTCTGAAGGACCTAGCAGTCCTCTACTAGCAGCAACGTCCTTGCGAGTCTTGGCGAACGGCCTCGAGAGACCTCTCCCTCGTTTCCGGGCTTAGTCGACGTGACGATGTGTGCCAGACACTCTCGCACGCCTAGGAATTCCTGACCCTGCCCACCTTGACTGCCTACCCACAACACACTCTACACGTACACGCGGCCGCGCACACTCTCACACACGCGCGGCCGCGTCGTATGCTGGCAGCGTTAAAGCAACGCTTTTGCAGGAGATAATCGCGGGCGTGAGCGAGCGCGAGCGCAGATACACACTTCGCTTACACGCTAAACTCGTGGCTAAAGTCTCACATGGGCACGGCTGCCTTTCTGGCATCCCTTTGTTGCACCTACTACTAGCTGACTATTTATAGTTAGTCATCTAACGCCCGTGCGTACACTAATGCTCACTCTCGTCGTCAGCCAAGGATTCTTCCTCGTCTATCTCGTCGTCTCAGAGTCGAAATCGACGACTAGGAGGCATGAACTGTTCCATGACTCTCTATCTCTATACCCTGTACTCCACATACTTCCGCGCTTAGTCAGTTGTTTCACATACTCCCGTTCTCAATGGTTCGTCACTATCGAAATCGCGTTGGGCAAGCGCGTTTAGCATACATACGTGGGCGTGCCGAAATCATCGGCATCCGTAAAGTGGCACATGTACGACGTTACCCAGGCACGGTTGTTGATCAAGCGTCGTCGAGGCATTCTTCGTGGTCGACTGACGCGCGGAGGCAGCCGGCGATCTTTGGTGAGGCGCAATCGTCGGTTTATAGTACTAATAGCGTTATTTTTGTGGCAGACATCGGTATCACTCTCGCTACCACGAAAGGGGTCGTTCTCTTCATCAGGAAGCGATTGTCGTGCCGACGAGGGGATACGTGGGACGATAATCGCCGATCGTCGAGATAGACTTTCACTGACATTCTCCACCGGTGCTACCACCCACACCGTACATACGCGGTGATTAGAGACGAATTACGACGGGCGTTCACGTCGTCGATACATCCGTCGCGATAAATAATTCGTAACGTGGGCTCGCAGCCTCTGCGAACACGATTTTCCTATTCGAGAGGCCTTTTGCCTCGCTTACACCCGCCAGCGTTATTTACGCGCGTGGGTGGAGACGTTTTTGAAACCGGTCGGCGAACGTGAAATTGGGAACACGGTTTGCCACTCGATCTAATTCGATCGGCGCAACAAATCGTCGTCGGCGTGACAATGTGCGTAAGGTTCGGAGGTGTGCGTTGGTCCGACTTTTACGGTGTGCGATCGTCAGGGTGCTAACAACTTCCGTTATGTCGTGTACTCCGATTTCAGTGCTCGGCTACCAATCGCGACGAGTTACTGATCGATGTAACTTAGCGGTTATGTGCGTTTCAACATTTTTATTCGAATTATGCCGGCATAAATGTATGATCGGACAGTCTCTTTAATATCGTTTCAATAATATTGTATTTCAAGACGCACGATTCGACAAGGGGTGGTCTGGTAAGATCGCGATTTACCATTGCAAACGGATTATCGGCACACTACTGTAACATCATCGGCCTTCTGACTATTCTGTCGCCGAGACCAGCAGAGCTGACCATGAACAAATAATTCGCTGAACGGGAACGCACTAACGGGTGTCGTCTGGAGAGCATCCAACGGCCAATTCCCGTAGAAAAATCGCCTCACGTCGCGCCGCGGTATTTATAGGAGGCGAGTCTGGAATTGATTAGAAATCGATCAGTCAGAATTAGATCCCGACAAACCCGACGGACTTTCACTGCCATTCTCGGTCTCCTACGCTCTCTAGGAAATTCCGCTGCCGCCAAGACGACGTATTAATTCCGCCGCCGCCTCGGCCTTAAAGGCCTCAAAGTGCATTCCCTTCTCGATACGTCGCGAACAGAGCGTGGCGCCGATGGAATGCGTCTCAAAGAACGCGCGCCGCGCTTTTCAGGCTGCTCGACGATCGTGCGCGCGCGTGCACTGACGAGAGCACCTTTCTGTCCCGCGGTGAAGCGATCGATCATAATTAATCGCGGAGACGGATTAAGGCGCGACACCTCGTCGTCCCGACGTAGGCGCGCACGACGTTCGGCCGCGAAACTCTAATTTACGGGGTAGGTGAAAGCTCGCCGCGCTGTTAGTTGGGCGACTTTTCTGACCGAACGCCATTGGCGCGCTAGCCGGCTCGCGCCGCGTTCCGCGCCGCGCCGCGCCGCGCCGCGCCGTGACGTACGACCGTCTCAATTTTCGAACGACTGTGATTATGCGCAAACGCATTCCGAACGTTTCGTACCCGCCGCGCTTTATTTCCGTGGCGATTTATTACCAACGGGCGTACCTGGCTGACTCTAAAAGTCTAATGTATCTACATTGTTCGGATTTCATTGTAGAAACGCGGCACTGCCGGCTTCTTTTCCAAGCTTTTTCTTTTGTCGCGAATGCCGTCGATCTGGCTTAAGTTACAAGCCCTGCGATACGTGGCGCACGGTTGAAATAGTTACGACGGGCGTTATAACAAACAGAATAGGAGTATCAGTTGTTATCGAACAAGTGATAATTGATTCGCTCTAGCATGCCTATATCATGAAAGAATGCTTCCTTTGCGGAGCATAGATCACGGAAGGTGTAACTGATATTGATTCTCTCTACAGTCTCGAGTCGAGAATTTATAGGCAGAGCTTGCAACGCGATCACAAGCGTCCGCGATGTTCACATATGTTACAGCAGGCGTTTAAAAAGCGAAATGATCTAGGGCCGTTCTTAAATAAGTTCTTACCATCGAATGTGGATCATGTACAACCACTCGGGCACCGTGACCGCCCGACAGAGCGACAAACAGTGCAAACAAATAATTCAAAGCCGGCGGACAGAAACCACCCCGGAAGAGACGTGTGCGCCCGGGACCCCTTTAATTCTTTCTCGTCCATTAGGCAAGCATTCGCTGCCGACAACGCGCACGCTAATTTACCGTCGTCCCTCGCGGTCAAGAATATTTCAAATCCGTCCATTGGCGAGCGCATTTATATCAAACTAGCCAAGGCCCGCAGGTGGTCGAACAGCGACGGCGGCGGCGGCGTTACGATTGTCGGGAAGACAGGGCAGGGGAGGCGATCGCGAACGAGGCCCTCGTCTCGGTCAGGAAGCGAGCAAGTCGGGTTCGCATAAGTCTCACATTTATGAGGTCTCCACGTAGGCGACGTGGCGTTTAGCGATATTCATTACTCCGCTCATTATAGGTAACCTTCCCCCGTGTCCCAACCTTCCTCCACGAGTACTTCACACCCATCCGGCGAACCTTTTCCATTTTCCACCTTCGCCTCCTCTTTCCCTCGCTTCGGACCCCACCCATTGGGTTCTTCTCTTCTTCTCGATCCTCTCGCCTCTCTCCGCTTATCCTTTCCACCCTCTCTCGCTCGCGGTTACGTGGCCACGTTCGGATGGCCGTATTTCACGGGCGAGTTCCTCTCTCTCTCTCTCGTTTCGTTCGTCTCGCGTGCGTGCGCATTTAGCATTCGTATGCCGGCGTTAAAGCATGTACGTACGCACAGGGCACACGCGCGGTACACGCCACGGTACCCGCACGGTACACGACCGGTACACGTACGCGGTTATACTCGCAGTTAGTATAAATCTGAGGGAACCACCGCGCCGGCTAGCTTATAGATTTATGCGGGCGGCACTTGTGAGAGAGGAGCTGACTGAGCGCGGAAGGCGAACGGTGGAAGGAGATGACGAAGGACAAGGGGTGGCCGTGTATTAATTGCTCGTTAGTAACGGAGATTGCGCATCTTCCGAACGATTTGTGGCGACAATTGCCATTGTGCTCGCTTGTAATTGGTGGGAGATACTGTCGCGCGGCGCGGGTCTTTGATCGTCGCCGAGAACGTCTTTGTGCGATCTTGTACGGGACCGTGCGTTTTATGATTATGTGCTTCATAATTATGCGAAATTTGTCTGTGGTCTTTTATTTGGGAAGGGGGGTGGGGGGAGGTTTTTTGAGGCACGAAACATTGAGCGGGCGATATTGGCTCCCTACGAAATGTATGCTCTTCTGTTTCTTGTTGAAGTTATAAATTTCTTTGTCGATCGTGATAATCGGAGTCGCGTGGAAACTTGTATTTCGGTTAATTACGTGGAGAGGTTCGCGGAACCAGTCGGACGGAAGAAAGAAAAGCGAGATAGTGAGATGTGGAGAAAGACACTGAAAGAGGCTGGCCGCGAGCGGCAAGAAGGTGAGGAGAATCGAACCGTCGAAAAAGGGAATCAGGAGTGTCGAGAAGATCGATCGACGATCCTCTCAACGATCCGCCCTCCGTGTCTCTCCGCGACGCACAGGAAGCGATTCGGGCTCCTCCTCGTGCCTTGCAATTAGCGAGTTACGGCGCACGGAGACCGTTAATTAAATCGGAACCGATAGCCGTAGGAGCATCTCATTATTCGCACCTACGGCATCGCTCTCAACGAACGCCACTTTCCATCCCCGCCATCGCAATTTTATCATAAAATCATACCGTCGACTGTTTGAATACGACCCTTTTTCACATCGGCACAAGAGTTGGCCTACGCCAAAGTGTGTCCTTTTCCACTGGTGCATCGTCAAAATGTGCTACAACTTATGAACGTCGATGAGGGATAGCGCCTCGATGGCCTTCGAGGACCATCCAAGCGCGTCCTCCCCCTCGAACGCTAACTTCTCTTACATCTTGGACTCGCGATTACACACTCCGAGTATCGCGGAGTTACATACCGGATCGCGTAGGGACCGGCGTGTGTATGTAACCCGTGTCCGAAGCTTATACTCCGCCGATATTTATTGGGTACCGGTACACCGGGTGGTACCCTTCGCGTGCGCCCCAACGCAGCTTACAGGTATCCGATCGATTCACGACACCGGCAAGAGGACGATAACGATCTTTCTTGCTCCGCCGATCGAACTCCACCGGAAACTCGGCCGACTCTGGCCTGACGGTTATTACTCATTGCTGCGGCCGCCGATGGGGAGCGACAGGACTTATCGGACACCGGGTACCGGACTCGCCATTACCGAAGGTCGTTTCCGAGTTCCACTCGCACGGTGTTCCCTGCACTCGCTTTACGGATTGGGTGGTGCACAATTCCGCAATTCAGAGATAATAACGTGACGCGCGTACGCGAACGCGGGGAGTACGTTACTTAAGAGCGTCGTTATTCAGACGCACGCAGCCTTTGGAAAAGTCATCCCCCCGGGGTCTGTAGCTTTGCTGAGAAAAACGTCCTATCCCGTGTCTCTTTAGCGCTCTTCAGCTGAAAGCTCGTGCTTTCGAGCAGAATGGCTTGTCGGCGCGACGACTAAATGCGTTATGGGAGATTTTTCGCATACACGCACACGCACCTTCCAGCTAGTTATCCCCGGCAAGCGTGGCCGGTGTTCCACGCTTCGCTTCCTTGATCCCGTTGCACGTGCGTCCGCTGATTTCATCTGCAGAAATCTCCAGCTGCAATTGCCACTGTTTCTTTTGGCGATTTTCATCGGGCGAGCGCGCGGCTAGCTGGCGCGCTGAAGCGGTCACACCTTTCGCAGCGATTATTAGAGAGTCTCCCTGAGAGGAGGAAGCCGTGGCGTGAATTCCACGTTCCCGACTCCTCCGGTGGTTACGTGTGTGTCGCGGCCTGGCCTACTGTTCTGTCGTTCGCCAGGGCATGGCAACGCCCGTTTAGCATGCCGACACCGCGGATGCTGGGACGGTTCCATGGGGTCGATTCTTCTCTCTCCCTCTTCTTCTTCTTCCCACTTGCCTCCCTTCATTCTTCATCGTTCCTCTTCCTCTTCTCTCGCACTCTCTTTGTTTCACGCTGCCTCCTCTTCTCAGCGACGCTCGTTCCTCTCCATCTCCACAGCTACTTTTCCTCGGCCTCGCCACTCTTTCTGTCTCTCTCTCCCTCTCGCGCCTCTTCTACCTTTGCACCAAGAAATGGCGGCGTAGCCCTACATGGCAGGGAGTCGTTAACGCGGTGTCGACGGTTTTCTACTCTTGACAGTTCCTCGGCATTGTTGGCGCCTACCTGCCTGGATTCCAATGAAACTCCACCTCATGGGGCTTCACCCTCGCCTCCCGACCTAATAAGGATTCGTGCGAAGGTCGTGAGGATGTCTAGCGGGCTGATTAACGAAATTTTTCGGCCGCGGCCTGCCTCTTGAATTCGATGCCTTTTGGCCGTAGTCTTGAACAATGGTCATGGTTCATTGGGTCATTGTTACGGTGAATCAATCAATGGATCGCGCGTCGAAGATCATTTCTCTTCAGCGTGTAACGCATGCTGTGTAATACATCAGACGCGGATAAATGCGTCGGGCAACTGTATAACCTGGTCCGAACGGTGCCGGTGCCGTCATTATCATTGCACAGATACACCGTCACTTCCCGAGGTATTCACTAAATTTCTGTGCAGTACTGTGCTCCATATAGGATACAATAGACATTCTCGTCTTTCATTTAACGATGATCATGAATGACTTGACGATACAGCCGATGTAATAAAGAAGGCAAACAAAGGTTGTTGTCTGAAAGACAATAGCACGCATGGGAACCGACTAGCGTCGAGTCGATGTAGTCCAACAGCTGCGTGGGTGTTCCAATTTGGCCGGAGACGAAACATGGCGCAGAGAGCACCGACGATGCCGTACGTCGATTTTAATTTCAATTGGGAACGGGCACTGGCATAAGGCCGATTCGAGAGCAATGGCATACACGCCGCTCATCCATATTAACCTAAACGAAGCGCTTCTCTTCCGGGTGTGTCTGCCGGAGAGAACGTCGGCGGACCACCTTTTCGTTCACCAATCGAAACTCTGTCCTGTTAAAGAATACCTTTTCGAGTGCGCCTCTCCAATTCAATGCTCTTAATTTCGACGTCCTTTGTTCGGGTCGCGATGTAGTGCAATTAAACGATTATGACGGCACGGGCAGAATAGCGAATGATACTCTGTCTTGCGTGCAGCATCATCAACTTTCCATAGTACATGTGTCCCGTTTCACATGATTTCAACGATAAATACTTTTGTACAACACTTCCTATGTCTTATCAATTTTTCACTTCCATTTTCACAATACATTGAATACTTCCGTATATTATACGAAGCTACTGAATGATCATATTTGGCGAGCACCCGAAATGGAAAACTTTTGTAGGAACATTCCTTGACAACGACAGACTGCACCGGAGAACCCTTATAAAGTACGTCGCAACTCAGTATCCACGGCGACAGAACCCACTCGTTCGCATTACTCGTTGAATTAGCTGGAATCAGCATTGAATGGTGCGAGTCCTCGAATGGTGCGAAGACTCTTAGGAACTACCAGTCCGGAGACAAAGTCTGGGGTAGAGTGTGCAGCGCGGGAGACCATGTCCGATCGGAAATAATAACGTGCCTGTACATTGCCTTCCAACCCGACCACCGGCCGACCCATTGAAAAGTCTCCGCGTCCGAGACCTCCCCTCGTATCGACGAAATTTGCATCTTCGTACGTCAGCTGTTCGCCTCTATTCTCCGCGAAAGGCAGCGGCAATAAATCTATGCGCCCCGCGCAGTGTGCAGCGGTGTATTCGTCTTTGATTTCTAAAGCCGAGTAGCACTGTTATTACATGAAATTGACAAATTGATTGCCAGTCTTGTAATATCATATTCTAGTCGCTTATCTTTATTACGTCCCCGGTAGCCGTATGATTTACAGTATCTATCTCCCCTTTGTTGCACGTCTCAGGTTTTTTTTGTCGGACCTTAAATATCAGTCTACCGACTCACGATACGCGAGAACGGTCGTATATAAAGCGGACTCTCGTAACTTGAAAACTGACTAATTTGAGGACGTTTGATTATGATTCAGCGAGGTTAATGATAGGCTGCAGCTTTATATCGATTCCGTAAAGTCGTTCGAACGCGAGAGCGCGAAACGTTCTTACTAAAGTTTCTATTAATATTACCATTTTCGCTCCTGCCGATATTCAATTAACATAATCGTTCGTATGCATTGAGCCGGTCGGCCGACAGTTTACGATCTGGCTACCCGTCCGTTCCAGAATTTCGCCACGAAATGAAATCAGGTGTTTCCCCGGCCGATTGGAAGGACGAAACTATAATTGCGGGAGCAATTCAGGGGCAGTGCTGTGTGCGTGCCCGCCGATCTTTAGAGCCTTTAATAAGGGGCTTTGGCAAATAACGAGGCTCGCCTCGAGTAAACGTGTCTATTTACGATATACACGGCTATCGCGATCTCTTTCTTAACTCACCCTTTTCGCGTCGATAGGATCGGGTCGAAAACGAGTGGTGAGGCTTATTGCGACAAAATGTGGATCCGAAATTTGCTCGGCTCACCCGATATCTTTCATGCATCCTTAATGCAATTGCTTTATAGGTGTGCTGTGTGCAACACGGTCTGGTGTGGCCCCCGAGAAGTCGAGAATATTGAAAATTGAGAAGCACCTATCTTTTTGCGCGTCATATTGAATCGACGCCAAACGTCTATTATTCATACTTCGGTACACCAGCGGCTCGTCGTTGAAAGAGCAACAAATTAATTACGTCATAAATGAATATGTCTTCGCGTCACTCCGTCTTCGTTAATCTCTCTAATAAATCCTCAACGAGGGTCTACTCGTAGCGGCTCCGGTGGCGATCGTGCGCGATATAATCAAAGACACGAAGAAAAGCGGGGCCGAAAACAAATCGATCGCGCGTCGTTCGCATTTTCTGCCGCGGCAGAAACGGGGGAGGGTGAACGGGTAGGGATTGAAAACGGCGCGTATTTCCAGTCACGAAAAATAACGACGTTTCGATGCGCCGGGGCGTCGATTTATCATCGATCTAACGAGGCAAGGCGTTGTCGATGTCGACGGTAATTAACCTCCATTGATTGGCTCTATTGTGAATAAATAAGGCTATACGCCTGTATGGCGCTGCGCCGACCGACGATTACGCGCGAATAACGACGATCAGCGCTGACCATGGACGGGAGTGTCCTCCAGGACGCATCCTCGGGTGGAAGGACGAACTACGGGGGGTCAGGCGGTCGGTAACTTAAGCCGAGAACGGCCCGCGCGCCGTGCGCCAAAAACAAAAATCGTCATCCGTACGACGAGCACTTATGGCTTACGGTGTTCATTCTCATTCTCCCAGACGAATATCATATTTCCGACCTCTGAGAATGCAGACGTGTTCCTGACGAATGCGCATCGATGCGTCCAGCGGCGTCGTCCTAAGACGTAAGCGGTGCATTCTCAGATCGTACGGAGAACGATTGCATACGAAGTGCACGCGTCCGTTAGAAGGTTGTCAACGAAGAAGCCAGAGTCTAGAGAAAGAGTATAGTGGAGCGAGAAGGGGCACCGGGCAGACGGCAGTAGCGCACGACTACTAATTTCCGCTCAGGCGGTGCTCCACTTACGGCCACCTATACTTTCGAATCGTTCACCGATTAATACTAAAGTCGATAATGCCTTGCCACCCCGCTAATTGACATTCGCGCACGCCGACGAGTGGCGATTTGCCTGACGCGGTAATGGCCCGTCAAGCGCTCCCGACAATTTGCCACGCGTGGCTATTTCGAAAAGAGAGATAGACAGAGTGTGTGTGAGAGAGAGAGAGAGAGAGAGAGGCAGAGAGAAGTAGGGGCGCGACGAGAACAGCGAAGGAAAAGACAGCACGGGGGCGCGGAGAAAAGTTCGTAGCTGCATACGACGCGCAAAAAGTTTACGAGCACTAATTGCGGCCGAGTCGGTGGCTCGCGCGACACCTGTACTTCGCAATCGTCCGCCAATCAATATCGCATTCGATACGCATCTCGGCGCGGTCGCGAATTATCATTCACTTACGTCCCGGCGATCGGCGCTTTCCCCGGCGCGATAATGGCCCACCGACTAGCCGAGACGATTTGTCACGAGTGCGCGGCGCCCACGAGAAAAAGAGAAGCCACACGAGTGGCGAGCGAGAAGCGTGAAGAAGGTTAGGGCCGTAGGAGCGGGGCGAGAGGTCGAGGAAGAGCGGTAACACGCGATTACTAATCGTGGTATCGCCTCTATCCCCAGGGGTCGTGGGGTTGGGCGATGACCAACGACGGTGTACATTATTCGTAGAGCCACGATGTGCACGAAATACTTTCCCCCTTTCCGTGTCTGTCTCTCTCCTCTCTCTCTCTCTCCTCCCCGCTCTCCTTCATTCTGTCACGCCCTCCTCCTCCTCCGTTCCCCTTTTCCTCGTTTGCTCCTCTTCCCTTGCCTCCCGATTCCCTCTGCCCTTCCTCGCGTGAGATACGACCGGACGTTTCGACTTCTCGGAACGGAGAGGTCGACGCGCCTGGCGAACCGCGGGGATCCTCGCCCACGCCTTGGCGTGTAACAGCGAAGAAATCAAAACCGAATTTCGATTCGGGTTCCCGCGCCTCTTCGACCGACGTGAAACAGGTGATGTCTGACCTCGACGGGTCGGCCGGAATTAATAAGACTCGAGCGAGCCCGCCGCGCCGGCAGCCGGTAGTTTATCGCGTTTACGCACGAGATTGTGTACAATGTGATGTTTCTCGACGGCTCCGAACGATGAAATAACGTAATCGATCGCTCTCAGAGCAGCGTAATTGATCGTTCCCGTGTGGCGAAGTCGGCCGGATACGGACGAAGATCGGAGGATAGAACGTTAAATCGTCTGAATTTCGGCGATTGACTGAACGCAATCGCTCCGCTGAACGATTCCTGGAAAGCGAGCTCCGGCAGACTGGAGATATTTCGCTGTAGGAAGCAGAGTTAATTCGTAACATAAGATTGAGGCGAGCGGCAAAAAACTTGTATCCCGTGCTGCGGTATCGTGACCGATTTTCTCGTCAAATTTTTCATTCGTTGCGAACCGTTCACCTCCTCCCTCTCTCTCTCTCTCTCTCTTCTCCATTTTTTTCATCCCATCCGTTCTTGCACTCCTCTGCAGTCGTACTTACGTACTGTCACGACAGTATTTACTACCGGATGTCGAATGATGCCTGAAGATGCTGCGTAACCGCCGGTGCGGCGCGTAATTAGATGCCGGAGGATGCGTTAATTTGGTTAATTAGCAGCGTGTGTGTGGGATCGACGACGCCGATTAAACGCGACATTCATCCCAGTCCGGTTAACGTTTTATATATGCGCTCGTTTCCAAGTTTTAAGACTCGGGATACGTTTACCATACACGTTAAAGCGAAACGGCATTAAGAGCGAAGCCACTCGACGTTTAGGAACGAGAATCACTTCGCGGGAAAGGAAAACGTTATGACCCGTCTTTCGTGAGAACGTTAACAAGAATGTGACCGGCGAGGGGACGATAAATAATTTAGACGGTACATTAAATCTAACGAGCATTCGCGGATAACTCTCGCGCGAGAGTGTATCTCCGCGGTGCCTCGCGACCATTTTTAAGTCATCCCACCACGACATAGTGGCACAAGAAAGGAGAGCATTCCTCCTCTGGAATCGTTACGCGAGCGAACACGCGCGCGCTCGTACATATTTGCACAGAAATTTATGACGCACCTTGCGCTCTATTCGCCGGCGCAGGGTCGTCGTACAATCGAATTACCGCTTGCCTCGCGAGCCGTCCTCATTCTTCATTCCTCGAGGAAAGAACGGCGCCCTCGTGGGTCGACGTCCATAGCGTCCGTTGCCATCCGCAGTGCCATCATTGTATACGATTTTTGTATTCTAAAAATTGAAGTTAACGCCAGGATTGAAGATCCTGAGGTTGGGCTTCCATCGATTCAACCACTCGGCCACCGATGCGCCCTACACGTTTCAAGCTCTTACTTCATTATACGCTATTCTCTGTTTCCCCGTCCGCTCTCTCTAATTTTTCACTGACAACTTTACTCTCTCCGTTTTCCTCGCAACTCTTGCAATTCAACCCTCACGCAAAAGAACGAATAGTCTCCGTGCGCTTCCGAAGCCGGCGATTGCTTTAGCGCGTCGCTTTAACGCGACATAATGATCCGCCTGAGTAATGCTTAGCCGCGATCATTATCAGGAGAAACATGCGCCCTCCTTGGATTTCGTGAAAATTTATGACGCACCTTGCGCGCCCTATTCGCCCCGACGCGGACACTGCGCGGCGCGGTGCCCACCTCTCGCCGCTGCACGCTCGCATTATACGATCGAATTATTGTTCGGCGGCGCGGCCGACTTCGCGTGGCATGAGAAAAAAATTGTCCCCTTAATACGCCCACCGGCGAGCCACGTTACACGTGTAATATCGCCGGGGAAGAATGCTGTCGGGGAGCGAAGGATACACGACCGCGCGCTCGGCGGTGGAGCTTTCGAACAAGCCCCGGCGTCGGGTGACGCCCCGGACCCACTGTGAACGACAAACTTTGTCATACATTTAATCATCTACGTCCCCGCGATTTTTTATCTTCGAACTTTCCTTACTACAAATGTGAACGACGCGCGACGCGGACTCTCAGCTATGGGCCACGGGTTCTCAATAAGGATATTCAGTGATGAACACGGAGGTAAATAAGGGTGCGCGAAGAAACGTTACTTTGACGGAAATACATCGTATACGTGTAGATGTACAATTGACGACGTGCCGGTACTGCCGGCTTCTGTGAAGTACATTATTGGAACGTAGTTACCTGATAAACACAGTAGCAGAAATCAAGAATGTCTGCCTAAGAACTCAATATTGCGTCTGACGGAATATGGACTTGATAATGTCGTCCCCTACAGTATTAGGGACATAAAGACAATATTCCGAGCATTTACGTGCACTGGCAAGCGATGGCCGTGAAGACGACGAGTGAGTGCGTTATGAAGATGGTCACCCCTGCAGCGGCTCGCACCATCAAATCTGAACATCGTACGAGCGCGACTTCGAGATTTCTTGTAACGGAGAAGGAGGACACGAGGAGCTTGTTCTTCTTCAGGTGCAACCACTGGTACGTCCGTGGAGAACCATAAATCCTGCCCCCGGTGCCGGTGCAGCATGCGCGTCCCGTGCGTGTACCCACGGGGAAGTTCTTTCGTTTGCCACACAGGTCGTACCCAACGCCGCGCGGTAGGGTAATTGGCAAAACGTGGTAATCCCTAATTACAGGAGATCCCGCGCCTAATTCCATATAACGGCGGGGCTGCGATTAAGCACAACGCGACGATGCGCGGCATGATCGATCGGAAGGCGGCGCACGATCGCTCGATCGAATCTCAACTGTCACGCTCAATTGATTGCCTTAATACGAGAGCGGAGGGTGGGGATGAAAAGTGCGCAAAAACAGAAAAAATGACGTCTCTTCGGAATCGACGTCTGTGGCATTGATTTTATTCTGAAAATTAGTGCCGCTTGTATATTAATTAGACGTTAGTCTGTGGTTCGATGTACTGTGTTTGATAGTTTTCAGGACACTCGTTCTCGACTCTTTCCAATTAAGTCTCTTGCCCGTGGTTAATTATTTGCGTCCGCTCGATGTCACTTGTATATTTTACTTGACTTCAGATTTAAACAAAAATGACGACAGAATTTGTAAGATATCTGATCGTTTACCGGACGCTCCGCGGACTTACGCGTTCGCCCAGCGTTAGCAGGACACGCACTTTAGTCTCTTACCCTCGTTAATCGATGTTCGAGCGGCTCGCGCAATGCGTCCTGAATTTTTCGCGACCGTTATTTATACGCATCGACGAAGGTGGAAGCGGAGTATAGAGCGGGTCTAAGTGGCACCACCTCTAACTGGCCCATAGAGCCTCCAATAAAGATGTCTCTACACGGCTTTATACGACTCTATCTTCAGCGGCAGCGAGCGGATTTTACGACGACGTTTACATATTATCGTCACGGCCTCACTGGCGCGCCTCCGCGTCCCGTGGCTCAGTTCGTACGATTGCACCCGGTTTTAACACCTCATAAAATTATGAGCGATCGCGGCTAATGGTGGCAGGATATCGCGAGTTACGAGGTAACCATTGTATCCCGAACGGTCTCTTTGATCCCCGTTAGCGGTCCACGCGGAATCCGCCTTCCTGTGCGTCGATTTTCTTAACACGGACGTGGTGTCGCAGTGCAAAACGGCAGCAAGGTCGCATTTCGTTGTAGGCATAACGAGCCGGTGTCCTGAAGTGAACACAGTTCGCAATCTCCCGTACTGCGTGTCTCGTTCGTTGCAGAATATGATAATCGTTTATAGACAAGCAGTGCTAATAAGAAGTTCGTTAAGTATTTAGAGTGCAAAACTTCTCGAGATTATCGTTATTGCTCACTTAGAGCCGAGAGACATTGTCAACGGCAATAATTGAGGTAAGAATCGTTGCAACTAATGGCGACCGCAATTACGCGAAAAGTGCGAGAGCAGACAGTCGCGTCACGCTTCGTTCTGCGTGACAACGACTTCGGCCACGCTCGAGTGGTCTCGCAAGCCGTTTGAATTCGCGCGCGCCTCTTCAAACGTTGAATATGCTCCGGCAAATGCGCGGTAATTGGCGTGCGAAGATAAGGGAAGACAGAGGGAGGCATTGCCATACGAAGGGCAGACGCATGGTTAGGCGATTCTCTCTGTCCGGCCGCGGGGTCGGAGAAAATCGCGAGTCCCTTCGAGCCCGGATGGCATAAATCAGCGGTACGTTAAGTGCTCCTCGTATTAATTAAGATAGCCGCACCGCGACACAGGACAGTCCGCGATTCTCGAATATGCGCGACGGCCGCCAGAGAGAGAACACCGGAGAGTCAGGGAAAGCGAAGCGTGAGTTATACAGAGGCCGGCATGGAGAGGAACAAGGAATGATCATAGTAATGAACGTTTAACTTGTTGCTCTCTCAATTCTCAATGACACTTCCGAGAGATTAATTCTTCCAGCTGAGAACCGCCGACGAAGGTCAAACTCTATCCACCGGTAACAGTATCTATTGAACGTTCCAGTTTACCGTTTCGAAATTTTCCAAAACTGCGTATAATTGATCCGTAAAACTTTCAAAGCCAAGAGGGGTCCATAAGACTTACAAGCGACGCGAATGAAATCGCATCGAGTGCGTTGCGCTCCGAGCCAAGGCTGTGAATACGGCGGAGGAGGTGGCCGGTCGAGGAGCGTGGCCCTTATACGACGTGGCCAAGGGTACGGGACGGTAGGGAAGGTAGGAAGAGGTAGGCATAATGGCGTAATTATCCGGGGACGAGACAAATTGCGTACACGCCTGGTCGCGACACGCCACAGTCCACATGTCCAACGACGACGAGGACGACGCCGCCGACGACGACGACGACACGGCGACGAAGAAGACGACAAGGCGGGCTTCCACGTAATGCGTGGGAGGCCTTCTCGAGAGCGTGCAGTCGTACACGCGGAACGATTGTCTCGTTAAATTCGCGACAGGATTCCAGCGCGCGACGACGCCGAGCTTGAAGCGGGATCGGACGTCGATTTTGCATCGTTATGGGTGCCGGGAGCAATTGATCGCATCTCGGGTTACGCCGAGCGACGGAGAGTTTGAGGATCGGTTGGGCTTGTTTTTTCTTTTACTTGCTTCACAGACTTCCTTGGTAAGCTGATAATTCGGAGATTGGTTTCGGTGCGTCTTTCGTTTTGTGAGTTTCGTGTAACTTAATAACGGGGAATCGTGGGAGTCGGTGTAGGGTGTTAAGTTATCTGCGTCGAAGATGATTGATGGTGGCTTGGTTTACGTTGAACGAAATGGGGGTTGGTAATTGGGTAATTTGTTTGCTTAGCGATTTTCTTGCTTAAGGTGATAAATTCATGTTCCTTTGGACTGTTGGGTTTATAAGGAAACTCGTTTAACGTGACAAGAAAGCGTGGGAGTCGGCAATGTGACGTAAGCAAAATAAAGGATTGGGAAAAGGTAACGAGTAGATAGGTAGAATTTCATTCCTCAGTAGTCACGTTGAGCGTTTGCGACGTATACGCGCGACTGTCCCATTAAAATCGCCGCAGGATGTCTCTCCCGCAGGATCAACCAGATTCTAAACCTGATGTCGAAACCGCAATATGCAGTGTGCCGTAACTGCATAAACATCAACAGGAACCGGCCGGAGTCCGTTTGCTGGGTTTCCCTTGGACTTCTCTGTATGCAATCACAACGAAAACGTTCTAATGCCGTATAAGCAGGCGCTCGCGCAAACGTGTGTAATTATAACTAGACACTGGAGAATTCAATCCACCACACTTATTTGCATAACTCTCTCGCGTCGACTTCAGCTCACCTCCATACTTCGGCATAAGAAGCTGCGAGTTTTTCATTTATTTTTCGCTATTTATCGTATCTCTATCGATCCGAAACTGGATACGCTCGGTGGTAAGGTAAGGTGTTACGGATAAATCATCGTAACTACTAGGAGATTCCACCGCGCAAGGAGCTGGCGGCCGTGAAAACGCCGTTTCCTGTCCAATCAATAATCGCCACTCGCGGAGTCGCGGCGGACACAGAAGCGCGCGTCTTTTGTCTCGTCCCGTAATGAGTCGGATCATCTGGCTTGGGTACGTCGAACTCGCATCGTAGTCGTCTTTCGCTTATAATCTAGCCTGGTACCGCTAAGAGCCGTGTCTTACGATCGTTTCGCTTTGCATCATTACCGGCTGGATAGTACTCAAATAACTATCCTTTATTACCAGTCCCTTCTTTATCCGCACGCATACGTATCAATTTACTTATCTATAAATCATTCTATCGTTCGAATCGATCTATCTATCTCTATCCGCCCCGTAGCAATGACCTCCCCAGCCAACGTAACGACCACGTAATAGGAAAACGGCGCATCGCCCGTAATTCGATTAATTCGACAGAAAGGGTTGCGCATGATTGGAAGTGTCATTTTTTCGCTCTACCGTGAAACCATGTCTTTTATTGTATTAAACATGAGTGCGTATAAATGGTATTGGTGTAAAGCTGTAAATGTAGCAAAGCGTTGGTGTGGACACACAAAAAAGTGTTGTGTCAATTTTTATGTGGGAAACCACGCATCTAGCACTCGGCTCAACTTTCAGTGGATGTAAGCATTCAAGAGTTTTCATTAAGATGCTGATGACTATTTAATATCTATGATAATATCATTAGGGAACATCAACCGCAAGGAATAATTCAATTACATTATCGTACGTGAGAACAGCTGCGTCCGGTCTTCAACACGTGATCACATTAGGTAGTCTCGAAATCATAGATAAGCACCGTGTTGTACAATGTTCCGCTCTTATGGTGTTAGCTACTATAAATGACCAGTGGTGGATGTTCTCTTCCTCCAGAGAGGCCATACTTATATTCATACGCATAACGTTTCAAACGTCGTAATTTAAGATTCAGTTCCAGTACCGTTAGAATTTGAAGTTTCCTTCGTACGTCCCGCATTTTCTCATAAAGTATTAACTACCCTAGTAGCACAAAATATTGAATACATATGTATCCAATATAAAAAATATATTGCAAGGTATAGCGTATTGCATTAATGCAAAGAATCCAACCGGACCCTCACCCTTGCGCAAGTTGCCCCGTCAGCGCACGTTTTTGATAAATCGTATAAGTAGAGTTGCACACAGAATACGATACAACTTAACCACGCATACGACACACCCGAGCGTCACACAGAATACAAATACGTTAAGTGACTACAAATTGTCGTACGCGCAATGCCATACAGTACACACGCCCGAACAATGGAAAATCTGCGCATTGTAATCCAGCTTCTCGGCGAAGACCACAAAGCAGGGTCTCGCGCCATCAAATCCGGACAGTGCATTACGCTGCGCGCGCGCTTGCGTCCGCGGAGAGCGATCGTATGTGAACGAACGCGACAAAACCCTTCTCCGGTGTCCCGTCCGCCCGTTTTCTCCCGCCCGTATGTCTCCACGCGTCCCTGGCCCGACCGTCCCTCGCTACGGGGTAAAAGTGCGTTTTCCATCAAGCGGCGAACCGCAACGCACATAGTAGCCGTGCGCGTCGGCGAGACAGTGCGAGTAACGAAGTGTGCTGCATGCCGCATGGTGCAAGGGACGAGGCATCGCAAATTGTATTATACCGTATGCAGATATGCCTTTCCCCCGCCGCAAGCGCAATTGTGTCCCCCGGTCGTGGGGGAGAAAGATGGAGCGGGCGCGTCTTGGCGCGAGAGGGACAGGGTGGCCGCGAGGGGGGGAGGGGGGGAGGGTGATTGAGAGGAGAGGAAGCGGAGAGACGCATTAAACGCACGAGACGTAACTGTAACCGCGCCGTAAGAAGCTGCTTTCCCTTCCTCTCTCGCTCCCTTTGGTCCTCATTCCTCGTCGCACTCCTGGCCTCTCAAACCTGCAACGTCGCCTAGCAGCCGCGCACGCACTATGCATACACACGCGTCACTATTTTTTCCGCTTCTCCCAACTCTCCGGCCTCACTCACGGCCGCCAGGATGTCCCGCAACGATTTACGAGTCTATGACTTTTTCCGCCCGCTCTCCCTCGCGGGCCGCTATCTCTCCCTCTGACTTCGGGTAAGGACGTAACGACGGCGAACCTTACCTCTTGCCTCGACGTCGGTTTCTTTGTGGCGTACCTCCATGGCCGGTAAGCGAGAATTTCCGGAATGCCGGGTACGATCGGACGTCGTAAGAAGTGCTTGTTGCTTCAAACTGCTAGATATAATGCGGTAATTGTGGTAAATACTGTGCTACCGCGGGGACACGAGGCTCCAAAATCCGTGCGCCGCGAGGAGATTATTCGTACGCGCCGGGACGATTTTTTCGTCAATTACATTTGTCATCGAGTGTGCACTGAGGTAAACGGGTAACCGTATTCGTGTGCAACCGTTGAATCTTCGACCGTCAATGGTAGCCGCGTTCCGTAAAGCATACTCTGCAAAGGAACATCAGGTACAACAGACATCACGTTACATTTTCGCTACCGTTCGTCAGCATGCGCAAAAATGAAATATCTGAAATGGCGCGGTGGGGAGACGTCGGAAAACGCGTTGAGAGCGTTTTAAGTTGGGTGGGTACCGGGTACGCTCCCGGCACAGACAATGGCGCGATAACTCATAATAGCATCAGACATTATGCCATTGATAGGACGCGGGGCCACGTACCCCATGAATGCCAATGAGAATACGAACAATGGTCCGCGTAGGTAATACACTTCTGTGATCCATGTTTTTTCTTTCGCCGATTTAAGTCGGCTTTTACAGGTCTCCGTTCCTCCACCCCTCTCTCCCGTGCCTCTCGCCACTTCGCCCTGTTTCGCCTCTGCTCCCCCCCTTTACGTCACTCAATACGACTGCGGATTGTTATTAGCGTCGCACGAGTTGTATCGTTGCATTGTTAAGCGCCAAGGTTCATTCAGATCTCTACGCAACTGCATACTGAAGCGGTGCGTAGGGGTAAGCTTCTTGGAAATGTTTCACTCAAAGGGCTGAACGGAGTGAACAAATTATAAAGGCAATTTTAAATAACGCCGATCACTATGCAGACTTTATTACTACCCTCGCGGGTACGATTAGCACTTGGCGCGCATACGACAGACCTGATCTTCGTGTATATTTAGTGAGCATTTCGCACGCGAGGAGTACATTACTTTTCGTTACGTTATCGCGGCAGGTTACGTCGACGTGCGGAGCTGTTGATAGCCAGAAGGGCGCGTTGAGTGGCATAATGATCTTCTTCGATCATGTGCATGGGTTCGTAACGTCAAAATCGGCAAAGTTCACCGTCGTGGCTTTTGCTAGCTACGAACCCGAATGAAGGGATACCAGGATGAACGCGGCGATCGGCTCGCGCAGCAACGACGAGACGAACGTTAGCGGCAGCGTTCTTGTTTATATTTAGTTGATCTTTCGATCCGTGCCGGTAAACGGTGCGCGCGGATGGAGCGGAATTCTCCTTTTCTTCTTCGGCATCTTCGCCTGTTATTTTCGCCCGCGCCACCGGCACGTTTCTCGCGCGCAGAATGGCGCAAAAGAAAAAGCGAGCGAACGGGAACAACGGGCGGGCGAGAGAAAAAGACGGACGAGGGTACGATGAGAGAGAGAGAGAGAGAGAACGAGGGAGAGGGTGCGGTGACAAAGGGGGTGAGTGCGAGTGAGAGGGACGATGAGAAAAATGAATAAAACCGGCCCGAGGACGGAGAAACGGGCCAAAGGAACGTCAAGCAGAAGAATCAAAGCCGCGAGAGGAGAGCGCCTACGCCTCGACAGAGAGACTCCCTCTATTGTGATAGTTCCTTCTTCTTCTTCTTCTTCCTTCTCCTCTTCTCGTACTCCGCACCGCCAACACCGCCGTTGCTTCGTGCACGCATGCCAGCCACTGACTAAGCCCTCACTCCCTCTGACAATGAGTCAGTGCACTCACCGCGGGCACGGGAGGGTAGAGCGGGGAAACAAAACTGTGAGTCTCGAGGCGGAGAGGCCGGGAGAAGCCGGGCGAGAGAGGAAGAAGAAGAAAACGACGAAGAAATCTCCCCGGAGGAATACGGGCCAACGACAGGATGCGATGTGTCACTGTCGAGAATCGAGCCTGCTCGCGGGTCAAAGTTTACGGAATCGGGAGGACATTTCTTCTTCTCCCCGTTCGCTCGCGAGTCGTCGTCGTCGTCGTCGTCGTCGTTGGCTGCTTCCAGTTCTTTCGAAGTGGATACGCGATCGTGTGTATCACCGTGCACATGTTCGCCCGACTATCTTGTCCTCTCCCTTTTCTGTCTTTGTTCCCACGTGGCGGCCGACGCTGATGGTGGTGGTACGTTGTTAGCCGTTTCGTTCGCGGCGACTTTCTTCTAAGGTGCACAATAAACTATCCGTCCAGCTATCTATCTATTCATCTCTATTTATCCCGTGCACGCTCTGTCCCGCCTGCTCTTCTCGCTTTTCCCGTACCCCGTCGCTCGTTACGCCTACGTGAAGCGAGCAAAGCAACTAATTACGGCGCCGGTGAGCGAAATTATTGATGAGCTAATTCGAAAGCGGACCGTCAGGGACGTGGATGTGCTTTTTGTCGGGTGGTTTGCGAAAAATTGCTATTGCTACCGATAACAATCTTCCATCGTCTGATGCTTTGTATAGATGCCAGGGACGTGGCGTCGCGAGACGTTGCCTCTTATCGGTATAAAAGTTTTATGACACTTTCATGACATGCTTAATAAGTTTTACGCCGCCGCACAACTGCGATACGTTTGAACCTGAAACGAGACGAATAAGGAGACAGCGTCTCTTCTCCGGTCGCGAAGAAAGTAGTCCGCGCCATACGTGGGTCGGTCTTTACGACGATAGGCACGAGCGATTTTCATTTTTTCAAAATCACCGAAGCCGCGTTTCCTCGCCTACGCCGCCGCCGCCGCCGCCGCCGCCGCCGCCGGGACGGAGAGAGGGAAAGTGGCACGGGCGACACGCACGTGCTACGGATCGTTACGTTTCGCGACGCGCGTACTTTCAGGCAACACGTCGCAGCGCGAACGGAACGAAAGCATCGGTAGCGACAGGTACCGCGTGTACAACTTTAAACGCGTCCCCGTGTACCCACGTAAAGGTGTATACTCTCGCGAGGACACGGATACGTATGAATAATACATACATCGGTACATATGCATACTTCCGTATACGCGCTCGCACGTACCTATATGCATACGTCGCGTGCACTGGGAACATGCACGCGTGTATACGTGAAGCCGGCGGATTTACTCGCGCTCACCAATTACCGTTAAGTACCCGAGCCAGTCGTTTCCACGGTAATCTTGGTTTCTATAATCCCGCGTGCCTTCTTCCCTCCTGGCAATTGTCCAGCTGTCAGCCGGCGCGAAACTATAAGCGAGCCTCTTCAGGCGCGATTTGCTTTTTATCTGCCTACTGCCGCTAGTAGCTGCTGCCGTTGCCGCTTTTCCCTCTTCCTATACCCGAGATTGCTCCTAGAGATCCGTACGATCTCGCGATCTCGGATACTCTCCGCGATAAAGATTACGCGGATAACCTAAGTGGCGTAATAGCCCGGAGCTTTTTTCGGCTTTCCTCGCGAGAAGCCATTCGCCGCTCGTCGACCGACGTCGAACGGTGCAAAATGTCTCAGCGTAGCGTTACTGTTGCAAGGATGCGAGGACAGTGGGTGAATCTGAAACGCGCGCCCCGGCACTCAAATACTTATTTGTGAAAGTATGCAGTCTAATATTGAAAGTAAAAGTTTCTACTCTCTACGATCGGACGACATAGCGTATCCACGTCGTCTGAACTGACTCGATCATAATGTATCGCAGCAACATCATTGCCCGTTGTCAAAGCTTCCCGTTACTCGCTCATAATAATCGAAGTCTGCATATCGAGAAAAACGACCTGACAGTTTTGACAAGGCCTTTATTTATTGCGCGTAGAGAAAAAATCCAAGTAAAGTCAGCGTCGTGCGCGTTGTAACACAATGTAGCTGGGAAATAATCAAGTGATGAGCGTCGAGCGAAAGTCCGGGCAGGTCGACGGTTATTAAATCGCGCGCGTTGTCTCATTAGTCGGGTGTGCAAATAAGAGGAAGAATGCATGACCGATGATGCTCGATGGCGTGCGGTGCGCGCTAATCGACGAGGCTCATCATTGTGGCGAAAACGTCTCGATTACGAGCGCGGTGATTAATGCGACGGTTCGCGATCGAGGCCGAGCTCGTGCGCGATCACGAGTCACTCCTAGCGATCTAAGGCTCCGGTAGTTTGACGGTCATTGATCATGGAATGGCCGGGGATGTTGAGCGTGGGTGCGCGACTTGACCGAGGATCGGCATTTGTTGGATCTTCATTAACGAGCCGGCGTGCACTCTCGATCGGTCACGATTACGATTGATCGAGTGTCCAGTAAGGAAACGGACTCCGGGCGAATGTCTACATTAGAAAGGCTGTCGTTGAGGGGCTTGCAGCGGAGTTTCTCTTAATCGAGAAGCGGTTTTCGGGATAAGATAAATGAGAACGGCTGCGTCGATCGCTGTCGATGCTTGCTTAGTTCGTTTCGATTACGATTCTATTAAAATGGTAATGGCATACGCGACTTCGATTCGCGAGCTGCGCTTTGGGATCAAGGTTTGCAGGAAGTTTGGAAAAATGTTATATAGTCGTCGATTACGGAATGCTTAATTTATGTTACGTTTATTCTAGGCGTGATTCAGCGAGTGTTATCAACGATAACGTTTTATCGGCCGCTAGCGCCGTTTAACTTCGGTACGGTTCGATGCGTAACTCAATGAGCATCCCAGTAACGTGTGACGGTCGTTGGGACGTTTTTAACGGGATAATTCGGTCATTAACGAGTGCACACGCGAAATGAAAAGGGATTTGTCTTGCGCTCGCCCGCCTTCGTTCCCATTCATTTAAGAACTCACTTCCCTAAGTGCTCTCTCCCTTTCTGGAGCTGCTCCGCGACGGAAGGCGGAGAATGAAGCACGGCCAAAGTGACTGGGAAGGCTTGAACCGACGCCAAAATTCGTAGAACTCGGAGAAACAACGGGGGCCGTTTGAAGAAAGAATCCGCTTCATCGCTTTGCATTCTCTCGCCCGAGAGTCACCGAGACTCACGTCCCACCCTCGAAATACTTTCGGCGGAGGAACTTTTGTTCGCGAATGAACGCTCGTATCTGTTTATATACCCGTCTGCCGGTGCCGAAACAATTCGGAGTACTCTCCGCGGGGTAAATAACAAAACATAAAGCGTGGAGCATTTCGATCACGGTCAAGGTACACGATTGTACACTGATTCGAACTCGTCTCTGACTACATTATTTAACTTGGTTTACTATTATTCGATTTTACATATTCCATCAATGACTACTTGAAACTCCGCTTTCTACGAATTCGGACGATTGTTTAAGCTTGAAGCGAAGAATGCTTGCTGCCAATTCCTCGTTCCCTCGCTCTCGGCAGTTTTCCTCGTCGAAGGTATGCGCCGGGCAGCGTTCCCGGTGGCGACATAAAGCGGCCAACAAAAGTGCAGCGCGCCGCGGCTGTGTTCGCCGTTAATTGACGAGCATCCGACACCGTGGACAAATATATTTGTAAACAAGGACCCACGGAGTGGTGGTGGTCGTGGGGTCCGGCGCGCGGCCCCGTATCGTATAATTTATTCCCCTAACGTAGCCCATTATGCGGTACGAGACGTCATCTGGCTCACAGATCTGGAAGAAGGAAGCGAGGAGTTCTGAATGTGACGGGGCAAGACCGGGGGAAGTGAGAGATGAGGAGGCGAAACGGAGAGCGGCCGACGTCGGGATGTTTCAGCGTTGAGAGAGAGAGAGAGAGAGAGAGAGAGACGGAAGCAATGCGCACGAGGACGAGGACGGATAAAAGGTGGACGAGGTGGGGAAAGGGGAAAGATTCGTATCGATAACCAGTAACACTGGTAACACGGGTAACTGTTAGTGACGTGACGATTTCGACAGTGGGACCTACCGGTCGGACGGCCATTCCATCATGGTGTAAGGCCCCCATCGTCACCAGTCGGGCACTGGCCAGGCAGAACGATACGTTTGCTTCTCGTTCGTGAACGACCCCGAGGGGAACACCGACGTCGAGTGTCGTCGAGCGATCCTTTCGCTTCGCGATCGATATCTGATAAGCAACGGCACCGTTAACCGATACTCGAGTTCGCCATCGACGTGTCTCTTGCCGGACTTCACAAGTTAGCGGCGGGAGCGATGACTGATGCCGTTTTCCTCGCCGTGCTTTCGAGAGTGCGATTACACGCCTGTTTCGGGTGGGTCAGGTCTGGAACTTTCGTTGAAAGATGTTCACATTTTTCGCACGAACGAGGAAATAGCCACTTCATTCCCATCGGCATTTGATCAATACATAGCTGTTCATTTTAGTCTTAACTTCGAGCCGCGCTTATATTTAGGAACAAAATTGTTGTTTTCCTCGCGAAGCCAACGATAGGGAAAGAACGTCTTCTTCGCCTGTGAAGTGACAGTGGAACGGTCCTCCCGTTACCAAATGTAACAGACAGGGGCTCCGTTGTCGCGCACCTTACGTCGGTTACATCCGATAAGAGCGTAACAGTTGATGCAAACGATAATAAGGCCCGATGTCGAAAAGTCTCAATCGAGGAGAACACCGGTCGCGAGTGTTGGCGAGCGATCGTTTCGTGCGCCGTCTGATAACGCGTGACAACCAGTTAATCAATATCCGAATTCGACGTGGCACGCACGCACGCACGAATTTATTTCGTTCTCCGCGTCGCCGATACTTTCGCCGCTCGCTCGTCACGTACATTGTTGTTATCGTTTATTGGATCATCATAGCTCAAGCTGACAAACTGCCGTACGGTGCCGCGCGCATATTATAAATAATTAGGAGGCAAAAGTATGCGGCACACCGTTACCGCTTCGAAGGACTAAAACAAATTATGTAGTAGCGATACTAGATAATCTTGTATGTTGTGATAGCAGATGTTATGGATGGATATTGGATTGTGTCTTCTGTATCGTAAAGTAAGTGGCTGATAATAATCAGTTTAGGATAATCGATGAGTGGAAGTAAAAGTTGGCCAGGGATAAAAGTAAAATTCACCGCCGCGTTTCGAGGCAATTAGTCAACAGTTTCGGTTTCGATAATAGTTTCATGGGCAGCAGTAGTATCTGTTCACTTTTTCATATTTGGGTCATTGGATTACAGTACGCAGTCAATCAACGCTCACAAGGGAGCGGAGGTGGAAAAAAGTATCGGAATCCGAATTGATTCCGTTTGAAACGTATTGTCAAGCACGAATATGAAAAAAATTCCTATTTATTTATATCTGGCGAAAAAAAAGAAACAATATTAAATAGCAGACGGGAGAAGTGCATGCCAACAGAGCGCTTCATCGATTCGCGTGTGCAACAAGATCGCGTCCAATGTTGCGCAACGGTGATAAGTTGCGAAATGGAAGGGTCACGATGGGGTGACCGCGGTGGTGCAATTGTAACAAGGTGAAATCATCGTCATCTCGATCGACGCTCGATCGCTTCCCTCGAGAATGGACGCCGACCCCGCGACTGGCCGGCAATGAGAACAGTACGTGACGGCATCAAGCGTCGATCCCGCTGTATTCCTCGTAAGTCATCCTCGTCAATTTTCTAGAACGAGCCGCGCAGCACGTTTTCAGCGAGCATTGTGCGTCGTGTGCCGATCGTTTCCTTCACTTCGCCGCATTCCGGTTCGTTCTGGCCGGGGCGCAGCGCGAGGATGGATCCTTTACCGGCCATGGCGAGCACATGATTGCGGAGGCCGAGAGAAAGAAGGTACGGAAGGGGAAGGTCCGAGCTGCGCTTCCCACGCGTTGCAAATGCGCTCGCGCGCGAATCTTCAATTACGTTCGTAAAATTAACTTACCCTTCGCTGGCCGCGCAGATAACGCCTCGACCGGCTAGGCAACGAAACTTCCGATCGGAACGCCGCGGCGGGTGTAAATTACATTGTATCACAGCGATCGCGGCATTTTCATTTAGCCAGAGACGCCTTCGCGTAAACGCTAATAAATTTCTAGGCCGCGCCACGAGATGATCCGGCATTGAATCCGCGCCGATATCGTAAGAGGCAACGGGTGCATGTGCCGATTACATTGCTACGGTGATTCACGCTACCATCGTTTGCCGTGCGAAATGCACCCGCACCGACTCGCTCGGCGTATACGTATGCGCGTTCGAAAATAAAAGGGACGTCCCGAGCGCGCACTACATCGGACAATCACCATAACTCCTGGGCCCACTTGAAAGGCATCTCGTTATCTATAATCTCGAAACAATACGAGCGTTAGTGGTGGTAATGGTGGTGGTGGTTGGAAGTATAGGAAGATAGATAGACAGATAGAGAAGGGAGGGAGAGGGAAGAGTTAGGAGGAGGTGTACCGATCGCAGTGGCGTCGGTTTGCGTCCGTACGCATGGGTGCACCATAGATCGAATGGGTCCGCGAACGGACCATCAGTCACCAGATAATCTGTGCCTCCTTGGAATATTGACAATGACAAAGGAGCCCGATACAGGCACGGGCGGCTTGCCGCGAGCTGCTACCTGTTCCCATAATGCTCGGATCCCCTTGGGTCCGCGCTCGTCTTACCTCCTCTTGCCTCGTCCTGCCTCGTCAGCGAGGACTGACCGGGAGCGACTTTTCCTTTTGTACTCATCCCGGTTAATTTCAGGCCTGCGTGGTACGCTACATGCGGTCGTCTAATCATCTTGTGGGCGTTTCACAGTGTTTCAGCGCCCGTGGATTAGGTGGCCGTGTGGACACATATTCGTCGCTCGCAAATGTTTGTCGACTTTATTTTACACTTCATACTCACTACCTTCTAGTCAGTTACGTTCTAACGTCGACATCTATATAACACCGTTACCGTTTCTATTGCCAAAGTGCTCGTACATTCCAATCACAAATCTTACCGCTACCTATCTCGCACTTGACACAGATATTACATGTGATAAGTTGAAAGTTACGCAACGGGCATTATGAAAGAAGGGCAAAAGAAGACGGACCTCTGTCACGTTTTTCTCTACCCTTCGAAAGATATGTCCGTGGTTGTGGGACAAGTGACCGGTAGCCAGACGTTCTAGTAGCAGTTTCTAAGGTCGACTGGCGTTTCTAACGTCTACCGCGCGCAACAGCCGGTCTATCACGCCTACCAGATATCCGGCCGTGTCTAGGCAAGTTGGACGTATCTCGGCGGCGGATCGGCACGAAACACCTACCGGCCACTAGTCGCTTGGGTGGATCCACGATAACGGTCGTGGCTTACCAGCAGCGAAGATTAATCGTACCGATGATGGACAGCTCCCGTTTTGGGTTATAGGCGGGCAACACGGGGGTGTCGGATAGCCGCGGAGGTCGCTCCCGGGATGATGGAATAGCTGTTTCATAGATCACGACCGTCCGTGGTCCCGCGAGTGCACGTCGCACTCGTGTCGTCTCGCAAGTCGCCTCGTTTCACTCGTTACGTCTCATGTCGGGTCTCGGGTGGCCCGTCAGTAGTCATGACTGGAAAGCCGATTTGATCACAGTTCCGTCGTTCTGTGTGAGCAGGCCACCCTGAAACGACGAACCTCGTCATTGCTCGTCACCGAGCCGTTATCAAACAGATTCACCAATTACACGAACGATCTCGTGTACAACGTCAAATGAGAGCCAATGTATTACGTTACGATACTGATCGGACGCCGGCACCGACGACACCACGATTCCGCATGACGCCAGTTTAGCGTCTCTATAGTACACCAATCTCGTACTTAAGCACGGTTGTCTAGGGTCTAATAGTCTCTCGCTGCATCGGTGCGGTACCATATAGCACTCGCATATGCGCACTCTATATACGACACTGTAGGTACAAGCGCATCCTCGTATGCGCGTACATAGGCACATCGGCCAGAAACAGTGAGTCGTAATGGAGAAACATAAGGAAGCGGTCAGTCGGATCATTCGTCAAGAAATCCACCCATAAGTTACTCATCGTACATATAGCCACGTTCCCGTGAGCCCGGCCAGATGTAACGCGCTGAATTTATCACCTCTTAGTGCCCGAGAGCCCGATTACTGCCATAAGTAATGTCTTCAGCAAGATGTTCCGCCGGAGGGTCTTCCGTGTGGTATGGGGTTCCGCGAGGCCTCTCTTCGCCGATGACGAGCACTGCACGGGGAGAGGAAGAGGCTCCGATACCTTTCAACGGACGGGAATGTCCCTCCGAAAGACCTTGACCGCGAAAATATTAAAATCTCGACGTTCCGGGCGTCCGCAGGTGCGCTGCGCTCAGAATCCGAGACCGTTCCGTGGGCCGAATTTATTTCGTCGGTCGGCTTGAGAGAATTACGCCGGCGTCGATTGTATTTTTAACCGTTCGCCGCCGACCCCTCGGCCGAGCATTTCCGTAGTGCAAATATAGCTCGTACGGGATTTTCTGCTTTTTGTTTTTTTTTTTTCTTTTGCCTTGTTCCTTCGTTTACGTTAACGTAAAGGCATTGGGAATACGTGAATTATTTGCGGGACGATTTAACACCTCGCGTTCTCATACGCGGCATGAGCTGAGGAGGCATGGGGAATGAATGTGCGCGCTGCAGTCGGAACGTTGTGTTTGCCGATGCATTCGTATTTGCGGCGTAGATAGTCGATAGAGACGGATGTGAATTAATGAAGATGAAACGATCTGGTTCGTTACTCGGGCAACGAAAATGGAACGTGCGACGACGGAACAAGAATACGCGGGACGGCGAGAGTTCGAAAGCACTTGCATTGCGTGTCTTCGCCGCGACATGCGATGATTCACTTGTTCGTGGCCGCGGGGCACGGTTAACATGGTGGTAATTAAAGACAGGAGAAACGAGATAATAAACGCCAAATTTGGCAAGCAAGCGACAGCGCGAACGTGAGACTGACAAGGTAGAAGGAACAATCCGTCGAAGGCGCATTTGCAGAATGTTAAAGGGTAGCGACGCGTGTCGTATTCCGCAAACGTTGAATTTCATTACTAACGATATCATCGATTTTTCACGACTTAACATGGGCAGAAATCGAAAAATGTGCACAAGTATCGAGACGCGTTATGAAGCAAGCATTTTCTCAACTTCCCCATGAACGCTCATTCCCTCGGATGTGTTCGTGCATTCTACCTCTCCGCGGTACGACTAGTACGCGTTTCGGCCGAAACCGACCGTAACTAATGAATTAACGACATTCCCACCGTAGTAAGTTAATACCGGCATTACTCAGCCGACAAACACACGACACAACGAGTCAGGCACGTAACATTGACTCAATAATATTTATTGCTAATTACTTCATATTTCCACGCGTTTCACCTCGCCAAGTGCCGCGCGTCCCGGTACCGCGGAGAATCCCGCGAAACGACAGGCATGAAAGCTCGCAGGCGGAAGAAGAGAAATAGCAGGTGGAGGAGGAGGTGGTGTCCAGAGGTTCGCGAGAAGGTGGACTCAGGATTCTCGACGTGGATAGTCCACCAGGCCAACTCGGAGTAAGACTTCTCCGGCCGATGAAGAGCTGCGGACCGAGGGAGAGTGTGTATCCCGCGAGAAAGAGAGAAAGACGAAGACAGGGAGAAGAGAGAGAGAGAGAGGGGAAGAACCCGTTCGAACCGGAGTTTATATACCGCGTATAGCTCAGGGCAAGGCTGTGGCAGGCGCGATACCGTCTCACCTGAACAGGTTGAGACTTCCAGGAGTCCGTGATGCAGAACAAACGATCCCTTCCTCGTGCCTTGCCGCCGCTCGACCGATTGCACTCACAGCGGTAGGAGGGACGAGTTGCGAGGATAGAGCGAGCGAGACGGACGCAGCGAGCAGAGGAACCATTGCCGCGGCAAGTCCTGTGAGGACAATCGCTCCTGTACACTTCTTGATTTCTAACCGCGGAACAGTGCTCGGCGAATGGATTTTTAAGCGGTCGCCAGTCACGCTTTTATCGGACAGTTTCGACAATAAGTTCGGGGAATGCGCGTCTTCGAGCCGAGATGAACGTTTCTATAGACACGGAACGGTGCCTAATAATACGCGATTCAGCGGGACGAAAAATGAGCAAGCGGAAGTCTGCTTTTTAAATATAATCGACTAAGCTGTCGATGGAGCAGCGGTTACGTGTCAATAGGAGTCTCTCGACGCCGTTCTATGGGATTGTGATTGCCTCTTCATACGATCATGGCATGGGCTTAATGGCGTGAATGGCCGACAATGGCGAAGAATATAAGGATGAAACGACGAACGGTTAGGCCGGTACTGTTAAGCGAATTCAGTCGCTACGAGCGACGCCGACGAGCCGGCTCCGATTGTTGCCGGCATAGAACGCGAGGATCTGTATCGGGATCCAGCTATTCGATGCTGCGGTTGTCATCGAAAAGCAGGTTCCCTTCGGTGAAGGAGGCGAGCCGGCCCCTGGGGCCCCATTACGGGCGCTACCTCGTCGTTGGCGATATTACCGCAAATTGCCACCCTCAAAAGAGGAACGGCCCCGGTTCCCTCCGGTTTCCTCCGGTCCGTGGTCGGGGCAGCGCGCGGAGACTCGAGCGTCGGGGCCGATTGCTCGGTGCATCGCCTACGTCGGTCTCGCAACGTCGGTTTTACAACTGGAGCCCTCAACTCCCCCTGCCGCTCCTCACTCCTTCCCTTCTTTCTGCCCGACCGTCTCCTTTCTTCAGCCACTCTCTCTCGCCTTCCACTCCGACTCCGTCCTCTTCTCACCTTCGCCAACCTCGATCTCTCCCTCCCCCACCCTCTCCGGCTTTTTCTCTCCCTTCGCTCGCTTCTCCCGCGCCTCGCCTTCCGTCCGCGGCGTGTAATACTGTAATCGGGCAATTTCGGGGGCTCGTCGGCGTCCGAATAAATCCATGGTTAATGCCTCCGCTGCCTTTCCTTCGCTCTTACCACTCTCCCGGCAGCAGCACCATCACCACGCCGCGAGAGCCACCTCCTCCGCGCCGTCTTCCCTCGCATCTTTCTTCTTAGCTTTCTCGAGCTGCCCCGAAGCTGTGGAAGTCGCGCGCGGGCGCGCGCGAGAGACAGCGAAATGCGAAGAGAGGGAGAGAGAGAGAAGAGTCCAAGAGGCTTCTATCCGACCACTCGAAGGCTCGCGTGCGGCTAAGTGGACCCCGAGAAAAGGGGGCCCGAAAGAAGAAGAAGAAGAAGACGAGGAGGACGCGGACGAGGTGGAAGAAAAGAGAGAAGAGACGGCGGGTGGAGGTGGAGAGGGGCGCACAACGCCATCCTCCACCTTTTACCTCAGCCATCCTTCGCTTCACCCACCTGTCTGCCGGCAATCTTCTAGTAGCCTTGGGCTACCACTCCGTGGCTACCAGAGGGGCTACTCTTCGGCTACCAACGTCCGGTCCTGGTTTCCCTCGCGGTGCACTAACCCTCGTGCACGTCCGTCAAGGATACTTTAAGAGGGGCTACTCGTTTCTTACGCCGAACGTTTATGTTTACGCGATCGCTTCTTCCATTGCTTCCGAGAAACTAATCGATAAGAAGCGTCGGCTGCCATTATCGGACGACGACGGCTACGTTATTTTGCAACGAATTCCGATCGGAACCGGCACCGGAATGAATGTTTGTCGTTACTTCATAGTCCATTATCTATCCGGTTACCGGTCGCGAGCGACCGGGACACGATCGTGTTGCGTAAGAACGTCGATACATCACAATTTACGGTAATGAGGATTAATGCAGAAGAAATATATTAGGAAGGTAAACACTTGTTCGTGAATTTCGTTGATGGGCACCGCACGATCGGTTTGATTCATCGCGAGCCCTGCCGATGCCAAATGACGTCCGCTTGTTGCAATCACTTTTTTACGATCCGCCTTAACGATCGGCAATGTTCATTGGTTGGGGAGGAGAAGGGGGGGGGGGGGGGGCGAAAGAATGTGCCGCGAGTGGGCGCATTTTATAGTTGACAGGAGTAGTGGCACACGAGGAAGACATACGATTATGCATTTCTGTCACTCCCACTATTTCACCTTTCACCCCGCATATTACCTGCCAAGCTCATCTGTTAGCCGGAGGACATACTTTGCGTTTGACGAGCGGGCGAATATACGCGTGAATGAGTTAAGGGAGGATCGATTCGTGTCGACGCGAGGAACGTTGCCGAGAGAAGCAAAACGATTCCCTCCTCCGTCCCGACCGTTCCCCGCGCTTCAACGCTCGGCATCATCGATCGCAAAACTCGATGTTAGTTACATACCTTTCGTTATACATTCCGCAAATCTTAGGCAAGATTAATTCGCTAAACGGCGATCCGCGCCGCACGGAGCAATTTAGCCGGCGAAGTAATCGCTTCGACGTAAATCGCCCGAACGGCCAACATAAGTGATAGATAAGCTACCGCGAGAACATGGCGAGCGTTTCGCTTTCGTGCGCGCGGGATCGTAAAGGGGCCCCTCCCGATTCGCGATAAACACTACATTCTGCTCCGGGGAAATTATTCGCCACCCCGCCTCCCCCGAAAAGGGTTCGGGTTTATTTTCGTACGCAGCCTTTCGCGTTCTCGCGCGTCAGAAGAATTTCTTTCACGAATTTCGCCGGCCCCGCAAGAGCCTCTCGCGATGCGGAGACGGAGAGAGAGAGAGAGAGAGAACGAAGGAGGAGCGCCCTTGCTTTCTTCTTTTCTTCCCGCTCCCGCAACCCGCATCCCGCCCTCTCGTCCGCCTCCTCCTTAACTCCTCACCCCTTCGTCCCCCCACCTTCCCTCGGACCATCCTAATTTTCGCGTATGAACTGACCGAGGAACTCACCTCGGCATCTCGGATGGCTTCAGGTCATCCACCTGCCCACGCAGAAGCTCGTTTCGCCTTTACGCTCCCCGGCCGGGGCGAACTGAGTCGGGAGAGAAGGATTTCGGTAAAAGTCATGTCCGTAACGAGAAGCAGAGAGAAAGGGGGTGAGAGGGGGGAGGAGGGGCTGGCTGTTTTTCAACGTTGGACCGCCAACGATCGTTTGTCGTTGCGAGTTTACGACCCGGCAGACTTCGACTGCATCAAAGTGCATCGCGCTGCCCCGTTCTCGGACGCGCGTAATGATCGCGAGCATTAATATCCCCCGGCCGAGAGCGCGCCGCAAAATACGATCGTGTCGTGGCGCGCGCATAGCGAGGAGGTGAACGGAACACGCCTAACGGTGAACTCTAACGTACGTTACGAGGCGCGCGATCAACTTTTCTCTCCTTAATTCGCCCGGCGAGCGACGCTTATCCGCCTCGCCTATGCGCATGCGGGGGTATTTAGAAGGGAAGATAACGTTTATTGTGCCGACGCCCCGGCGGTACTGATAATGCGCTTCGTAAATCGTTACGACATCGACAAAGTGGAGCTGGACTTTTTCTAACGTGTGCGTTACTCTTTACGCGGCTGGCTGTGCGGGTACACGCGTATCTAGACACCTACCTGTTAGGACTGCGAGATATCCTTGCGTCCGTCTAATCACGCAGTTAAGTTCCGATGCATCGGTTGGCTATGCGGGAACGTGTCTATTTAGATAACTTAACTTGCCTCGTCTGTCAAGCACTTTTTTCATTTATTACATTACAGCAAATGATACGAGTACCTACGGATCCGAGCATATGTTTTCGGTAATGACAGGACGTGATAATGAAGTTAATATGCTGGGTCGCTGTTGACGGAAGCGCGAACTCTCGCTTAATTATATAGTTTTTCTTTACTGGCCGCTTGGGCATGTACCTCGCAAGACTGATGATAAGCGATTAGCATTTTGAAGCAGATTTACATTTTCACTCGGGTGTATCTCTGTTGATACCCGTCGTTTCGGGAAGCAGCCTCCACGTTCAGCCGGTCACGTCTCCTTGTATCTCACCGGCGTATCCGTGCACGCTCTTCGACACGCTGGTGTTGGACCGTGGAACCACGCACAGTCACTTTTATCGCGAAGATTCATCTGCGTATCGGTGCCTTTTGTGGCCTATGCAAATTATGAAGGGTACCGGGCAATAAATTACGATATTGACCATGGCCCGCGCCCCACCCTATCCTCGTCATTTCGTTACTTCGATGTTATGCAACGTGCAGTCTCCCGAAAAAGTCTCCCCTCGCCGACCGTAAAATTCGGTGATTTTTCTCAAGCGACCACGCCGCTCAATGTCTCGCGGCGAGAACAGTGTTGCTATAATCGTTTTAAGGTAGTGAGCCTCTTGCCGAACGGACGTGACACGTTCTCACGCGTATCTCGCAACGTCGTTACGGCCTTGGAATTTCGTAATCATTTCAATGCTAAAACCCATCCAATGTGGCGGCGAACTAAGGGTCTACGAGGATGGAGAAAGCGACCCAGCTGGTGAAGGTATGAAAGCAAGCCGTACCGACCGTTGTACGGCAGCAATAAATCCCAGAGATCGCAATTTTTCGTCACTTATCCCGTTCGACGATTGCCGAATTTAACTTGCCAAGGAATAACGTAACTCGTGGCGAGAGCCGGCGAACGGGCTCGCGGTTGAGAGAGATGGAAAGGCAGTACTTGTTTCCTTTTGACTAGACTATGACGGAAGGTACGATGACTTTCGAGAGACTTTCGTAAGAGGCATTGTGGCCATACCCCCGCAACGCTCGCCGATCGACGACGACGGTGTGCGCGACTGAGATTTACGACTACGCGCTGGCCATTAAATCAATCTGAATTAGCATACGCCGCATTAAACCATAAGTTACGCTAGCTGCTCTATTCGCGCCAGCTACCTACGTCCGCGACACTCCGCGCTCGCTCTCAGTCCGTTCTCACTCTTCTCCGCCCTGCCTAGAAACCGCTGCCAACTCGTGCGTGAAGAACATTGTTTGCATCGCGGTACGCGCTGCCGATAATTGTTATTGTCCGTTGCGCCGATTACGTGCCGCGTGCTCGATTTACCGTCGACACACGGCACAGACACGACAGAGCCCATCGATACCCGAGCGGCCGCGGACTCCCTCGATGGCCCGACTCTTACGACATTTTTATCGCGCTACGCAGAACCTCGTTACCGTTATTACGCCTTCTGGAGAACAGATTTCCGCTCGCGATTGCATGCCATTAGCTTGCGAGCGACGCCTTGTCGGAACAGCTTGCCGCGCGCGCCTTCGATTTCCACTACAAATTGTTATTAAGATTAATGCGGCGCGCGCGGCCGCGGCCGCGGCGAGATTTATGAAGTGCGCCGGGAAGAGAAGGATATCGTGGCCGGGCCCGTCCTAAACTTCCCCGACTACACTAAATCCTCCGAGATCGTCCGCGTGTCCCTTTCGACGACGGGCGCGAACAGGATCAGCGTGAGTCTTGCGGAGGCGCGAGGCTACCAAGGAGGATCGTCACAGGACGGGGCATTAACAACGAGTCCGCGGCTCGACGTACTCCCCCGACGAGACGAAACGCGCGAGCGAGTCGGCGGACACGGACAGCAGAGCGCGCGATCCGCTTTGCCAGCGGGGCGTCCGGACGAATCACGGCTTCATCGCGGCGCGGTCTAATTGGCCGGAATGCTCCGCTCGCTGATTAAGCATTCGACTAATTATTAATTACATCGACGCGAGCGCTCGAATTAATTCGCCGCGGACCGCGGGGGGCATGTGCGGAGTGCGCCGCGGGGCATGTTAACCGGGCATAAGTATGGCATTTAATGTGCGCGTGCAGGTCGCGCGACAGCCGAGCATACTCCGGGGCACAAGGATGCACGGCCATCCTGAACGTCCTCTCCCCTGTCCGTTTCTTTCTTTCCGCTCCTCGCTGTTTCCTCGCCGCTCTCTTTCTGCGCGCCGTTCGCCCCGGTCTCTCAGTTTCTCGCGACCGTCATGCACGGCGGTACAACGGCCGGCTTGGATGGTTCAACCTTAGACCGTATGTACTCGTAGACACGCCCTTCAAAAGTGAGGCAAAGATAGAATGTGACTAAAGAACTACGCTATACGCTCGTGGCAAATAAATTGTGCTGCACTTCCGGCTGTCCGAGCCATGGAAAGTACAATCTGCGCAATGTAAAGTTTACATCGGCGAAAATTAATCGAGCTAAATTTTGAAGAAGAACTAGCTTATACAGAGAACTACATACACGTGTACGCATATACGCGCAGCCGTGCGTGGTTGATAGCGAGACCCGAGTACCGTCCAAGCCGGACATTGTACGCGAGCACGTAATACACGAGAGGTATCGCCGGTCGGGATCGTCGTGTAAAGCTACGTTTCGATTTATCTACTTTGTTCAGCACTCTCTCCTGCCTACAGCGGCCCCTTTCCTCCGGGTCCCTCCCGACTCTAAACCATCCTCCGCTCGCTCCGGCGTAGGTGCAGGTGCGCGCAAGCGTGAGGATTCGCAATTTATTTTCGTGCGGCCGAGTACGTACGTATCCTCGTTCCCTTATTATTTATGGTCGCGGATTGGCGTGTCGCTAGGAGGTTGCCCGCTCTCGATGTGGTACTTTGACTGACTGCGACCGGGGCTCGACTTCGCGGGGGCATGCCTCGGCGGCGGAATCGGATGGAAATGAATTGCGAATGAAAATCCCTCGGGCTAAGTAGCGGCGTGAATGTGTCCTTAATGAATAAGGTACTGAGTAATGACTAAGTCGGTAAGTTAGAATGAAATACGGGACGGCGTACGTGCGAGACGGCTGTCTTGACTGAAACAAAGATCTGCCGGGTGGTAATATTTTAACGTTTCACGGCGACGTCGCGCTATTGGGTTACGTATTAATACGTTGTTGAGCTCTTCTTAAAAAGAACGCTTTGTGCCAGTGCTTCAGTGGGGCTGCGCATACGCGCTGGGTAGGGAAAAATTTGTTATGACTTCGGTATTGTAGTTTGTAATTGGTATATTAGTTCTTGGGGTGACGTTGGAAAATGTTGTTGCACTGTAATGGAAGCAGTGACAGTCATTGATGATGGTGCATATCTCCGGTGAACTGTAACATATGGTAACGATGGTAGCGAATAGGAAACGTGCGAAATTTTCAATCAAATTAACGTCGCTCAAACATCGACGACACTGTTATCTGGAGGAAAAACATTAAATACCGCACTTACACGTAAACGGACCTCCGCTAATGAGACGACAGACAAGAACTAGCATTAAGTTTAATAAATCTCCCCTATAATCTCTCATCCCTGGCAACACACGATTTAATCGATCCCGAAGAAATCGCATAATTTCCCAGAACGATCCTCTACCAACAACTCGTACTACCAAAGCCCATCCCGAATACCAAGCGCATTTGTCGAAAGCGACAGGGCAGATAGCGCAGTAAAAATTTGCTGACAACAATTAATTAGGCCGCCTCTTCCATCGCTGTCCATCTTCCGTCCCTCACCCTCCTTTCCCTCAACCCTCTCGTCTCATTACTCTCAGTCCTGGTGATCCTCACGCCTCGGTGCCGAAACTGCCGTGCAAATCGTTCGGCAAGAGACTCACGTCGACGTTGCGTTGTATACGGAGCGCGGGAGTGAACGAGCGAGTGGAGGAAGAACACGTAGAAGAAGAAGAAGACGACTTTGGGGGGGAGCAGGAGTCGAGGGCGGTGGAGAAAAGGGAGAGGATGTGCGTGCATGCCGCTCACGTAGCGTGCCAGCCAGCCTGGCAGCCTATGTGGACCTCTCTCATCCCCCTCAGTCCTCTCTGTCGAGTAAAAGTGAGTCCTCTTCGTCCCTTTCTTCCCTCCGTCCCTTCTCTTTTTCTCTTTCAAACAGTATCTCTCTCCTTCCCTCTTTCTCTTTCTGTCTTTCCGATTCTCTCCTCCTCCTCTCTCTCTCTCTCTCTCTCTCTCTATCCGTGCTGGTCTCCTTCTTTACTCTTCCTCTACCGTGCACACTCCTCCCAGTTTCTTTCTTTCTTTCTTGGACGAAGCAGAACTGCGAGAAGGAAGGGTATCTTCCTCTTTATCAAACTGCAGCCTCTTACCTGGAGCACTCCCACCCACGGCCCCACCTGCGGTACGACGGGCACCGCAACAGGTGAGAGACTACCGCGAGTCTCTTCTGCGATTCGTCTTAAAGCCGTATCGCGCGCGAGGATTTTTACCGTCCTCCTGCCACGATCCGCATGCGACGCTCTTGTATGTGTCACTTCTACGCGCGCATGGCAATAAATAAGCAGGAATGACTTCCACTCGGAAATATTATCATTTTTAACTATTTCCGTGTACGAGAGCTGCGCCGTGCTCCACGACTTGTTGAAATAAATATAGTCCTGTGAGTTGTACACCAGTCGTACCACCGGCATAGAACTAGCACGATTGTACATAAACGTTATGATCTGCATGTGTAAAAGAGAACGAATTATATCGAAAAATACTAATTTACAAAAGTGGCTTAGCAAATATCTCGGTGAACGAAGAATTCATTCCGATTCGACGTTTACACCACTGAACAGTGAACAGAAAATTAGGATTACCCGCGGTGGAACAATTCGATCGGACCAGTGAGCGGAAGCAGTTTTTCTCGCGAAATGCCGCTTTTACGAAATGTTCTTGTTGCGTGAGCGATATCGTGCGTGCGTGCTTGCGTGCGAGCGTGCGTGAGTGGAATACCGAAAAGTTCGGGGCACCACTGGCACTGCCTCCCTCGTTCTCCGCCTCCTCATTCCGCATCTCCAACCCCTTCCACCGTTCACCTCATCCCCCGTCCGCGCCCCTCCCCACCCCTCCCCTCGACTGATCTTTTTTCTTCGTCGCGAGATCCTCTCGCCGGAAGCGAAAGAAGCTCGAGAGTCCCGCTGCGATTAACCTTTTCAGGGATGAATTATCTCGCTCGTCATGTCGCCGATCTGGCTCGCCTCGTCGTGAAATATACGATTTCACGATGAGTCGAGAGTGACGGGTCGCTTGTACGGCCCAAGGTGCCCCCCTGGGACTGAGAAAGAAGTGGGCGACTTTGGCCGGCTAGTGGCGCTGCCTGCGTCGATGTATGTATATTAATCGGTGCGGGAAGCAGTTCGATGCAACGCGATTTATTGCCGCTAAACATAGTTATTAAAACGGGACGCGTGATTATGATTGAGTCTTTAACTTCTGATGGTTCGCGGATACACGTGATTGATTTCTTTCGATTTAGTTCGTCTGCCGTTCGGAATGATGTGATTGAAGGCTGGTTGACGGAAAATCGTTGCAACAAAGATGTGATGAAAAGGCGTCGACGGTTTCTATCGCGCTGTCGCCGCGCCACTCATTTTCTGGCCGACTTCGGTAATTGCGGATATTAAATGAACACGCTACGGAGCGTGGCGGTGTCTCTTAATCGACTGTTTCTTTTTAATCTTTTCAAATTGACAGTTGTTATATGTGGAACAGATCAGATTTTCAAAGACGTGCGTACGTGGATAGATCAATGTTGCCTACGAAACCTGAGTTTAAAGTTTAAGTGAGCAAGACTTTAATACGAAGCATGTGTTCGTCCTTGTGTCATACTACCATAAACTAACTCGGATGAAACAATAATGCGGAGACGTCGCACGTTACTCAGAATTCATTACGGAAGATGGAATCGCTCACGTCCGCGACGCACACGTGCAGCGACTCGAACTTTGTATTTTACGGCGAGCGGGCTGCGCGCGCCGTTAGTCAATATCCAATGACAATAGGGACCATTAACTTTGACTGAAAGTGCATCGCGACTGTCGACATTAACGAGAGGACGCTCGTCGCTGTGTGCCCCGTACGTCTACAAATTGCCTATGCTTTTTTTCCGCGACCGTCTCAGTTCGTACAAGCCATCCATGGCGATCATAGAGACTCGTCGAGCATAGAATCGATTATCCGGCCCCGTTTCATCGAACGTTGTCTAACGTCGCGGGGAAGCGTTGCTGGAATCGTCCCTTCGGCCGAACGTATTGGTACGTCAAGTTCGCGCTTTTTACGAGGGCAGTTCGTTAGGGCGAGCCTTAACAGTAAGACTGATCCGCCGGAGCGACAAGTGGTATGCAATAATCGATACAGACAGTGCGGATTAATTGAGAATGAGTGGACATTAATTGAATGAGAAGAAGAACGAGGCACGCGCAAGTTTCCTTAACCAGAGGAGCGTGTGGATGCGCCTTAAGGGTCGCGTGTAACCGATAGGCCGGTGTATTATGGGCGAGAATCCTGAGACGCGGGGAATTAATTGGGAATGGCGCGGGACGTGATTGTCGAGATTGTCCTGGGAAATTGAAACGAGTATCCGATCGATCAACGATCGTCCGGGATGAAAGAGAAACGGTCGAGTCAATGGAATGCGTCGGACGCGGCAGCAGAAATTGCGTCCTCATCGACCTGCTCGCGCGCGCACGTCAATTGATCGCCGCTAATTTTAACCCGATTCAACGAAAATTGCTTAAAAACTCACCAGCTCGCTTGATAACCGTCGTACGGCCTTATTACATGAAACTATTTAAAGTTAAATCGATCTGGGGCCGCACGGCTAACGGAACAAATTTCTAACCGCTATTTTCATTCATGGCTCAAATTAACCATTGACTATATAAATTTTCTGAGTCGTTTTATTCACTGGCGCGTTCAACGTGGATGTAGCTAATCGATAAGTTCAATCGGTCGACTGAAACTATTGAAAAGTTACGACGACTCTCAATTGCTTCAGGAAAATGACAGGAAAAACTGACAAGCAATGACGGAAAAAAAAGAAATCAACGTCTCTGAAATCGTTGTCCTTATCTCCCACTAAACATCTCCCGAAAGCCCGACACTCTCTCATTCTCAGAAGGCATTCCGTACGACGCACATGAAACAGGACGATCTGACCGTGAAAATGGAGCACCGGACGCGTGCAATTACGGCAATCACACCTCGGGAGGGTGGCCGTCGAATTGTCCGCGAGCGATGTGCCAAATACCGCGAAACGCGCATAATATCCATCGCGCGATTCTTCGGCATCGGCGGGGGCTGCGCGAGGGGGATATGCCATGCCCCATTGACGTGCATGCAAAACAGCGGCGAGTCGAGGCTGACGCCGTGCATGAATGAGATCCCGCGAGGGCCACGGTCACCTGAGAGATTATCGGGCCGGTGGTGTTCGCGTGCTGCCGCCGTTGAACGTCGGCACATCTCTTCGGCTTCGGAGCCGCATCGCATAGTTGTGAGACGGCCTGGCCTCTCTCTGTGTGTTACGTAGCCTAGAGCGCGCGAGAGAGAGCACCCCGTAACGGTTGGCCACGAATTACGCGCACGCCTTCTCCTTCGCGGGGCCCGATACGCAGGCTCGATCATCACGACGTCGGAATGGAACGAGCAAAAACCCGAGCGAGGTCGAGTCTCATACTGACCTCTCGGCCGATTTTGAACGGGGCGTGGCTCCTCCGAGTCGGCCCCGACTCGCGCGCTTCCTTCTGCTTCCCTCTGCCTCCCTCTGCCACCTTTGTGCCCCGCGCTTGCGTAAGAGGTATTAATGGGTAAATGCACGGTGGGACCTGCACACACCGCGATCGCCTCTCTCGCCAGCGCATGCAAAGGAGGCGGAAGAAACACCCGACGGCGGAACGCCACGCGGCGGCCCGACTGTTAGTATTCAATGAAGTAATGAAGAAACGCCGGAGGAATTCAACGACCCGCGCGTCGATCGAGCGTAGGACGATCGGGGCTCTGTCCGTGTGGAGACGGAGAACGGAGAGGCTGCATTAGCATAAGACAATGCTCGCCGCTGCGGATCAACGCTCGATCGTTTGTCATACTTCGCTTCTCTATTTTTTCTTGTCTTCTCTTTTAGGTGTATTATCGGCGCCCCGGTACATAATGATTTGTCTTCTACCGTGCGATTGGCTCGCGACCTGCATTTCGCAGCGTGATGGGATCCCACGCAGATGAGCTGCTCGATCACGCGTGAACTGCTCGTACGTACCGCACCGTCGTCGGTTATGCCGAATTCGGATCGCTCTCGTATGCTCACGCCGAAATTTCTTCACGGCGACGTGCTCTTTTTGCCGACATTCCGTGAGCTCGATTCGGGGATACTTAAGCAGCCCTGGGATGGTAATTTGAGAACCGCAAGGTGCTTCGGGACATCGCCGCGTCGAGCATTCGATACCGGCTCTGCGGAGGTGGACGAGCCTTTTTCGATCTATAACATAAAGAGAGCTACACCGTGCGTTGTCCTTCGACGGATCCCTCGAGTAATCCGGGAGGATCGGATTACCCCCGTCCCTACACGTGATACGGCAGTGCGCCAGCAACGATTCCTTCTGAGATTCAAGGACTGTGCAATAGAAACGATCACAAATCTGCCGTTTATTTTAATATTTCCAGTCTATTTGAGAGCATAGCTAAAGTTCTTTCTCTCCCTGTTCCACCATTGTTCCATCATCCACTGTTCCAAACTGATGTTTGGCGCAGTCTATATCTTTTTATTCGTCTATCCTATACGTCGTCTGTGACATTACTTCAAACGCACGAAGATCACGACGATAATCCACAGGCTGTTCACAATTACGCTGCACCGTACGCAGTCTCAACAGGGGTTGGCCTGGAAATCATCGACTTCGGCGTCGCGTGCGACCCTGACAGTGGCAAGAAGAGAACGTCGAACGCGAAGTTTCCACTGGTCAGAATCTCGGGCATTGCGATCGGGAACGTCGACGTGGCGAATCACGTGCGTCCGCGCTGTCAGCGAATTTCACTTTCGGGAGCCGGAAATTATTCGAACGACCGCGCTCTGCTCCCCGGTTCACTGCCGGAGGGGGCACTCTTCAGGGGCGTAAAAGCGTCCGAGGAGTTGGGCTGCTCGCAGATGCGGGCAACCACTCATTACCGAAACCGCTTTTATTGGTTACCGCGCGTGAAGATGTACACAGGACCGGGTGCGTTGGGGGGAGGGAAACGACTCAAAGAAAAACCGGGGTGGAAGATGCGGTGATGATGGAAGGAGGCGTTGTGGGGGGGGGGGGGGAGGTAGTGGAAACGGCACAGGGCTTCATCCAGCAGTGCCGGGCCAAGGAGCCTGATTATACGGTCCGTAAGGCATCGGTAGTGAGCCGCAGTTGGGTACCGAACTCCTTCGTGATTCCAAAGATTTTCAGTCTGCCGTGGGCGAAAATTGACACGCCGATTTTCGAAATTTCATCGAGCTCGCTTGCACGTGCACTCGGGCTTTACCATTGCTCTTCGTTTAGCTTAAAGTTTGATAAGCTTTTCGTTTCATTGTAACTATTACGACTTAGTATTTTGAAGTGGTAATACTGTATTGAGTGGATTCTTGAAGCTACGAGTTAGCATGTACGTATGCCGGGTGCCGGGTTTGAAAGCGAAGAGGAGTTGCCTTGCAAACTTTCATTCGTGAAATGTCCCCTGCTCTGACACTATGAAAAAGAGCCACAACTTTGACATTCGCATACTAGTCATACTGATTAGGAAGAAGACAACATTGCTTATTCCACCCTAGTCATACACAGCTTTGTTAAATTGCCAGATACGACAAGATATGTTCAGATAAGGAGGGCGAATAGTTAAAGAAAGTCGTGAAAAAATTCACGTGCACACCGAAGCGTCACGGGAAAGAAGATTAACGTGTATTAATGTCAGTTATATGCTAAACAATATGTCAACCGCATTCCGTTCCACTTCTCTACGCCTTTGGACTTCTAAACGTCTGCACAGGCAGAAACAACGAGAAACCAGTACGCCCGTCTAAGAAAACAAATGAGATCGTTAGGCTCGTCGGTTAAACTGGCTGCCGCATAAAGAAAGCCGTTCAATATTCGTATGATTGATTCACCGAGGCGAATTAGATTCCGTGTTCCTTCTGCGGTACTAAACACGTCTCGGAAATTGATAATGTGACATATCGGAAAGCAGGGAATGCTTTATTGAAGATGAATCCGCGATTAGATGTTGTAAATAGACGTCTCTAATCCGCCGCGGTTTCTAATTCGGTTAGATCGGATCGCGGGCTGGATCAAGACAGATGGATCGTGACGGGCGAAGCATAATAGATAGATCATGATGGATACATCGTAAAGGAGAGATATTTACGGGACCAATATTGCCGCGAGTGGAATTGAATAAAAGGCCGCTTTCCTTGGCACAATATCTCCGGGGCATTTTGGTTTCTTCGGCCGCTCCGAGTTTTCAATGCTCATTCGAGCTTGCCTAGCATAGACTTTCTTATGAACAACTATACTAGGTTAGTGTAACGTTGCTTCCTTCATAATCTCATCATACCCTGCGCATTTCTATCAGTACTTTCTAATGAAATAAGAAGCAAGTATTTTCATAATTAAGAAAAATGACACATTCCCTCTTTCATTGTACATCAATTCATTCATCGGCAGACGACATTTCTGTCGTCAAGAAATCATCGCTCATAAAATCAAAATTAATTACGATATAAAAATCTCGACAGCACCATTACTCCGACCGACACCAGGGGAAATAAAGCAGCGCCGTCGCCGATCGTCTCCGTTAATAAATCCGCACGCTCCCTCCGTCGTTCCCGCGCTATTAGAAAGCGATTCCTGTATCCGCCGCCATTTACCCCGCAATATCGCCGACATAATTGCAACATAATTCTCGGCGCGCGCTCCCCTCCCGGGGGACAGGTGGTCGTTCGAGGAACGTAACGACGAGGTCAATTTTCAAGCGTGCTGCGTCGACACCTTCCCGCTCGCGCCTCTCTCGTGCCATAAAGCTGCGCGCTCACGCCGGTCCAGGTCGTCGATTTTCCCCAGGTGGCTGGCCGCGGGGCGCGGACGAGGGAACGGATGGCCAAGAGTGGCGCGCGAACTTCGCGGAACAGAGTCGTCAGCGATGGCACTCGCGCACGGGTCAGGATGCCAGCGCGTCTCATTCCCTGCGGAAGAGGATGATGAGCGGGAGGAGGGGGAGGCGGAGGACGTCTCCGGACGCGCGGCGAAGAATCCGCGGCGGAACGATCGATCAGGTGGAGGGGCTGACACTAATTGCGGGGAACACTCGGACTGAACACGCGCGGTTCCGTGGAGCGTCGGAACGAAAGGCGGCCGTGATTTATCGCTTATCGGAGGCCCCCGTCCCGTTGATTGGCCGACGAGGAAGACTCTGGTTCGGCGCGACGCACACGTGTGTCCTTCCTCCGATTTACGATCCGCGACTGACTCGACGTCGACGTCCCCGTCGTCGTTGGGAATCGCGCGACCAACGGCTCGCAGCCGAGCCGGCGTCGAGGCCTGACACCGGAGCACATCCTTCCTGATTGGCAGCGAAATCGAACAGCGATCGACCTCGGAGAGTCTATTAGCTCAGGCTGAGAGATACACGCCGGCGCGGCGTGGCCGCAGAAATATTCCGAGCGGCGCGCCGTGGGGCGAGGGGGAGGGAGAGAGAGGCACGTGAAACGTGTGCCCGTCGGTTAGGCATTTAAATTACACCGCGCGCTCGTCGTTAAGGGAAAACTCCGCGGAGATCGTTCCTTTGCCGGCCGTACCGTACTATCGACTACTTAGGCGAAGGCGAATCTCGCTCGGGAGAGCTGTTCCGGCTAGCCAATCTGTCGGTATTGAAACATTAATGCGTCATTAACCCCATATGAGCGAAATTTCCCTTATTCTCGAAGGAAGAAAGAATCGCGTATCTTAATGGCGCATCGATCCATAACGTATGGATACGAGATTATCATCTAATGAGTAAACTGAAAGGGTACTTCCGTTTAATTAAATTTTGTTTCTTCTGTACGCTCTATTATCAGCGCCACGGTTTCGAGATTTCTAATTTTCTTACAAGTCTCCGTTGGACTTTCACAAAAAATGGCAAGACGTCGTGCCGGTGCACGAGTGCGTGAAGCCACTCTCACGACCCCCACCCCCGCCAGGCCACGGGGGCGACGGCATTAACGCAGGACAGAAGTCCGGCAATTTGCGAGACACGCATTCCTAGAAGTGGAATGACCGGTCACAACAGTGCCCGCCAATTTTTCTAATGCGACTCTTACGGGCATTGCCTACCTTCCGGGAAGCAGCGGCATTGTGTATCAGGATTTTTCTCCGACGCCGAGGCACCTGGCGGAAAGCGGGGGAGACAGCGATGCCGGACAGCCAGTGCGTGCACACGCGTACAACTTCGAGGAATCGGACGGGGCAAACAGCTGCCGGGAAAATCGATCGGGCGATACCGTTCTACCATTCGTAGATGCTCGTCGTGGGGAGAGGGGGGAGTAGATAACAATTGACAGCGCCGCGATTCTCTCTTTTACCCTTCATTTCAAAGAATTTAACGAACTTCACCTCATTGCTAACGAAAGTCGAGCATCGCAAATGAAGCCAACAAACGAGAACAAATTACACGGTAAAAAGAGCAGCCGCGCTTAAAAATTGGGGAAAATCAAGGCTTCCCTCATTGCGACTATAAATGGCCGCTCGTACGGGCGTGTTGGCGGATGAAAATTGCGCGTGATCTGCGACGCGACTGCGTCACGTCCGCTCGTGCACAGGACGTGAAATGTACGCTCGAGTCGCGTGCGGATCCTCCGCGCGGGGGCAACAGTCCTCTCGAGACAGCGCGGAGGATATACCGCACTTCCGGGCTGCCCTCCAGGCTTGACCCTCCTCTCCCGCGAATTCCTGCACGCTGCTGCGGATGTGCAACGGGAGGGGCCCCGGCCACTTAGGTAGGAGAGAAGGTGTAGGGAGGGCGCGACAGGCCTATCTCTTTTCTACTTTTTCCGCCCGTGCGTGTGGTCCTTCTCCACTGCCGGGAAAGCGCTCGATGGCGTGTCGAGTGTCGAGTCGTTCAGTGGAAGAGCGCGCGCGTAAACGGTAAAGTCGCGGGCACAACAGGTAGTTGCTCCTTGTTTTACTATAAACGATTGTCATCGCGACGTGCGCGTCTGTCGACATCTTACTTTCCGTTTTCATTCCCTGCGCTGAGACTCGACGAGCAATGACTGCTGATATTGCGAGCGTAGAGGGGGAATGGGTTCGGCCGTGAAATCTGTGATGTTGACAGAGATATAATATCTGTAAGGGTTTTTCAGGAATTGAGAGACACATTTTTAGGAGGTATAATGTATGACGTTTAAACGGTGATTTACCTCGCTTGACGATGAAACGAAACGAGAGATTTGTAACAGGCGTTGGACGCACAATATTTAGTGCAGGCTGAAAAATCTGTACCGGACGTTTCTATCTGTAGAAAGCGTACGCGACGTGTAAGATAAGACTAAGTGGCCACAGAGCAGGAAATTATTGAGTACTTTATTGAGAGGGCAATCCGAGGAAGGGGGTCTGCTTCGAATCATCCGATATACGTCGATCCACTGCCGCCGCCTTAATTAGTTAAAATATCGTACATTAATTGCACCGGTATTAACTTTTGACGTGTTCTGTTTTCAGATCATTAGTTCTCGCACGATCAATAACGAATGATGACTTCGTACGGCGCAATCCCGCTGCGTAATGATTCTTTAACGCGGGATAGAATTATATCATCATTCCACGGTCTCAGCTTCCGGTTCGAGCCCCGACCCCGTTCGTTCGCTGGCGTGAATTCTTGCACGTTGCCATTGCAGATGGGCAGGTCAGTACCATTTCATTCTTTTTTTTTTTTTTCACCGCTCCCTATTCTAATAACGTACTAAGCGCTCGTCTTTCAAACAGAGAATAATATCTTAGGAAATACCGTTCCTACGTCAGACACCGTACTCTTACGGCCGTCGCGGTCCTTATTCACCGACACTCGCCCCCTCATGAATTATTTCTTCTATTAACGCTTGTAGTCCGTCCGATAAAAAGTCGCTCCCCCCGATAACTCAATTAAAAATATCCTAAAGGTCCTATGTACTTCATTATTCAGCAACGATCGGTGTCAATTTCACGGCGCGCATCCGCCCGGCACGGTCCTTATATTAATTAACTTTGCGGCGAGAGTCGATGTAATACAGCGGGCAAGGGCAGCTAGCCGGTAACATTACGACTGTCGGAAAAGAAATTCGTGCCGAGTGTTCGCCGAAGATGAAACGGTGGACAGAGGAGGGAAGAGGCCCGGGGAGAATAAATAATCGATACACGCGTACCACCCGAGAGGGCACTTAAATATATTTCGCACACCGTATATCCTCGAGCACACCCCCTCCGTCTCTCTCTCTCTCTCTCCCTCTCCCCCTCTTTATCCCTCTCTTCGTCCACCGTCCCTTCGCATTTGCCTCATGAGAGGGGCGTCTACATCGACCTTCGTCCCCCGGCCAAATTATCGGACCTATAAAAACCGTGCTACTCGCCATTAACATTCGATCGACGTTACTTTACGAGCCGTACACAGCCGCGGGCCGGTGCCAATTCATCTTGCCCCCTCTTCCCTTTTCTCTCTCTCTCTCTCTTTTTCTCTTTCTCTCTCATCCATGCAATCCTCGGCGGATTCACCTCGCGATCAAGCAACGGACCGCGCGGCCGCGGCAAAATTCTGGTTGCCGCGACTTGAAATTCCCTGTAGATCATTTCTCACCGAATGCCCTCTTCTGCCCCTCCGACACTCCGTCGGCACGCTCCTGAATATTGAGAAGAGTCGATCGGCGGCGCACACCTGTAGAGATGAAATTATTTTGCACGACTGACTGGCAGAGTAGGTATGAAGTAGTTACGGTGAACACGGGATGTACCTAATTCAAAATTGAAATAAGTTCCGCCGAGACGGTTCGAGTACATGCGAGGAAGGCAAAAATAGTAGAGTGCGGGGCATCCGAAAGAAATGAGGCAGAGGTTCTAGTAAACATTTCTCCTTACAGTCACACGTCTTCGCTTCTTATGCGCGTCGCACGTGAGTGACATAATTAAAATTGTTCTTTTGATTGACGAGGAATGCCTTAATTAAGAACAGGGTATGCAACTTTGTCAGGGCGACCAGCATGCCCTATTCTGGACTTGTCAGCTCGACACAAACACGATTACCCGATACGTTGACAGTTCTTGCATCGGAGTGACACTGCGAAATCTCATTAAGACTCGCTTCTGGATCTAAGTATACATGGTCCGTCTAAATATTCTTAGAACAATTACAATCAGCGCACGGCGAAGCTTCTCAGAAAATCCGTTCATAAGATAGTGTGCACTTTGACTATATAGTATGTACGTAGGTACATCCGCACAGTCCTAATTAGTGGTAAGTCGCAGTCGCGACAACACCTACTATATTCCGCTCTCCTACGACCTACGTCTACGACAACGCAGCGCGTCAATCGCGTCCGTTGTACCACCCAGCACGCAAACGAAGTAATTAAAAACGTTCTTTGGCCGACGCCGAAATTCCAGCGCCGCGAACGCAGAGAGTCCCGTACGCAACATTGTCGACATGCTCCATTCCGAGGCTGCCACCCTGTGAGAGTCGCTCTCGTCAGCGGCGCCGTGTGAGGCTCGCGAAACATTAAGAAGGCCCGCCGCGAACCGCGCATGGCCCGGGTCTGCGCTCACGGAAGAGGACCGGGCACGGGCACGGGCACCGGGCAGAATTCTTTTTACGTCGCTCTGACCCGGCCGATACGATACGATCGATCGGGCCAATCGATCGATCGATCGGCCGACGATCGTCGACGACCCGGACAAGGGAACGAGACGAGAGCCGGAGGAGCCACACGAACGGTGCCGCATTGCGGCGAGGAAAGAAGGCCGGCTGGAGAGGGAAAGAAGAGAAGACTTTTTACGATGATGGATCGTCGCTCGAACCGGCAGGAACGTCGGTTCCCCTGGTTCCTCGTGCCGCTGACGACCGGTACCGCGGTCTTCAGGGCGATGCGCGCGCGTGTGAGTTTGTGCGTCGTGTCCCCCTGGACACACATAAATTCGGCCAAACCCCCATAAATCCCTGGAGAGGCGCGAGCGAGAGCGAGAGCAGGGGAGGACGCTTCTTCTTCCAACGTGACCGCCCTGCGAACCGCGATGCACTTTCGTACCGACGACGACGATCCCGCCACTCCGGTTTCTGGCACGGCAAACGTCGCTGTTGTGATTATCGCTGATTATGGCTACGGCTTGAGAGGCGAACGAGCGTTATGTAACGGAATTTGTATTGTGATTCGATTCTGACGTACGCTCGCTTCTTGTTTCGCTGCCGGCAGCTTGAGTCGGGCTGGAGTCTGCGATTTTCACGAGACGGCATGCGGCATCGGGAAAAATAAATGACACGATCGTGACGGCTAGTCGACTGAGCCCCGACACCGTTCAGGAAGAAAGACTAGTCGGGTTCTATGGCATTAGTGCGACATTCACGCCTCGACTATCGCAGCGGGCAATCGTGATGCTCTTAGCACGCGCAGACCAGATCGCTCGCTATTTAAAAACCCGATTGATCTGCGACGATTCCCAGAAGCGTCAGGATACACTCTTGTGGGATAGGGGATCGCTGTACATCCGAGATTCCGAGGGAAGACGAGCGGGGCAAAAAGGAGAGGCGAGTGCGAGTGCCAAGTCCCTTCCGCGAAGCGCAGTTTCATCTAGGCAGGCAGGTGCATGTACAATCTGCCGAAAGGTACTGGGAAGGTGAAGGAAGAAGGCCGATCGAACGAGCCGTAAGAGCCTAAGAATGGAGGAGGACGAATGATGTGAGCCGAAGTATAAGAAGAGGGAGAAGGAGGAGCGGGAGGAGCGGGAGGAGCTGAAGGAGGAACGACGCCGATGGAGGATGAGGAGAGCCGGCAGAAGGAGGCTGAAGAAGGTGGCGTAGCTGTAGGAGGAGACAGCGGACCGACGGGACCACTATTCCAACAAGCGAGGCGGCCGACAAAAAGTTAATGAAATAATATCAATGCGGAACGCGTATCACGGGGGTACAAGTAGTGGGCCAACGAGTATGTGAGTCCTCCGTTCGTCCCCCGCGCGTTCCCCGTGCGTCCCCCATACGTCCCCCATACGTCCCCCATACGTCCCCCGTCCTTCTGCCCCTCATCAGCCTTCTTTTCCAGCGAGCCCCTCTCGCTCCCAGAATACACCGGGGCCACAGAACCGGCAGGCGCTTTTGCCAATGTTGTATCCCTCGCGGATACACACGTCACCCGTCTCACGAACACTTTGTACCGAACGTCCGCGGACCTTGGATGCGTGCCGCACGTTGCCTGCCGGCTGCTGATTATCGAACGCCACGACGTCATACCGAAACGGTTACGTCTGCCGAACTTGTTCGTTTACAATCATCGCTTCTGTAACTTTCGTGAAGATCGTTCTACGCCGCTGTAGATCGTTACTAAGGAAACTGAGTGGCCCGTTGCGGAGGCACCGTGAAAACGGCGACGTTAATTAATCGGCAGGCGCGCGGAGGCCTCGCAATCCGCCAAAGTAAATTGTGCCTCCGACTCTCTCCTCTTCCCGGGCAACTTCAAAATTCACTTTCCCCTCGCACTCCATCATCGCGATTAGAATCGGCACGACCACCGCATTTAACATCCACCTTCTCCGCCGAGCCACTCGGCGATTCTCCGCGAACGTTTAACGTCCGCGCGCGATCGCGGCCGGCGAAACGAAGAGGGATATCCGTGCTTTATTAACGAGGCGTTCCGCAATAAAGTCGGAGAGGTTGCAGGCTGCACGGGGCGATATGTGCGTATTGCTCTCGTCCGCCGCGCGAGTCGCTTCGGAAGACGAGGAACGGGTGCCTGGCCGTTATCGAATTGATCTCTCCAACGGTTCCGCGCGAGTTCCTCCTCCGTCGAGAGGGCGTGTTCGAGGGCACGAAAGGGTAGGTACGCGAAATAGCCGCTCCCCTTCTTCTCTCTCCTCCACCTCCTGCCCTTTTTCGCCCCTGCCAACCTCGTGGCCCTCTTCTTCTTCCGTGCGATCCGTTTCTTGGCCCCCCCTGCTCTCTCAACCTCCCGTCTCTCGGTCAGACGAGCGATCCGTCATTTCTGGCTGATGCTTCAAAATTCTCGGGATCAGTATATAAGACCCACGATTGCATTCTGTCGTCCTTGGGTGGCTATACTAAATAATGACGAATTTTTGTATTTGGGTGTGGGTACGTTGACGCTGTTCAATTATCGAGAAAACGAAAACGACGGGTCATGGAAGTTCCCATGGAGAAGAGAGGGGCATCGCGGTGCGTGAGATAAAAGTTGATCAATGGTCGATCGCCGAGAAAATCTCGCCCAAACGATCGAGACGGCCGATTTCTTCGGCTTCCTTCGAGAAGCGAGCCCGCAACGCAGATCATTCATTGATAAATTCTTACCGGACTGCCGCGGAACTGTTATGCCCGGACGCTCGTAATTCGATTGATTAAATATCGCGCCCGGTATGTTATTATCTCCGCCGCCAGAGACGTACATACATCGCCCAGCGTACCGTTCGTACAATTATACTGACGATAATTGTTACCGGGCTGCGTCAAACTGTCTCGTCATTTCCCACTAAATCGTTTGGCGTCGATTTTTCACGTGGCGTTATTACGCTCATCCACTCGGAGCGAGTATTATTAAGCATGCGCGCCGAGATAACGGGCCGAACGGACGCCTATCTCGCGATGGCGAGAGTCATAAGGAAGTTCCAACGAAATTTCGTCGACGTTCAGGAAAGAGAATCCTAATGGGCCTTAACTCATGCCGATTCATAATCCAGCCGCGGATACCTCAGCCGCGCGCGGTAACTCTCCGCGCTGAACGTTCGCAATGGAAATATTTGGAATCGCGAGCATAATAAGGGAGCCGCGTTCTGCATTAATCGTCGTCCCGGCTAATCGAGTACCGGGTGCTGAAATTAGTCAGCGCATAAATCGTGCCTCTATGATGCACTTAAGAGAGCGCGCATAGAGGAGTAGGAGGAGGAGGAGGAGGAGGAGGAACACAGGCCTGCCAGAGGGAGTGAGAAAAGGAAGGAGCGCGCACGGGATGCGGACGGTGTGTATGAGTTCTCAGGTGCTCACTGCTACAGGTATGCCAGGCTCGTGGACGCGGAGGACGAGCGCGATGGGCGAGCTCCTGTTGCCGTGCCCCGCGTATACGCGCGCAATCGGAATGGATTCTGCATTAAACATAAAGGGAACCCCCCGCAGGAGTGCGAGAGAAGAGGCGACCGGATAAAAAGCAGTCTCATTTTCCGCGCGTACAAGCGATCTGACGCCCGACTATGGTATCGAACGCTTCTGGTTGTCTCTCCTCGCCTCTTCGGCCTCTTTCTTCTCATCCATTCTCTCCTCTCCTCCCGCACATTCTTTCTCGGTCTCTCCTCTTTCTTTCCCCGTCTCACACTTTCCATCTTTCTCACTCTATCGGCCTCATTTCATCTTCGTCTCTCTTGCACATCCCGTATATATATATATATATATATATGTATATATGTCTCTCTCTTTCTCTCGCCCTCTGTCCCTCCTCACCTTCTTCTTCGTTCGTTTTCTTCGTCTCTCGCTTTATAAACAGAGCGGACGTAATAAATCGAGCCGCCGCTAATTCGTGGCCGCTCCTCCGCCTTCTTCTCCTGGTCGTAACGGATTCCGAGGTAACAGGGCCCATGTCGATCGACGACCCTACGGAGGAGGGAGAGGGTACGGGGAACAGAGAGATATAAGAGGAGAGAGGAGAGGAGATTTGCGCACGGTTCGATCTGTAAACGCGTCCTCCTTCGACTGACAAATTGCACCACTCTTTGCGCAACCTGTATGAGATTCCTGCGACTGGTATCCGAAACATGATTGGTATCGTGAACGGCATTACAGACATTCGAATTGCGGCGAATTTTCCAATAAATATTCATGCCTCGAGAATTCCAGCGTCGTGACGCTTCATTACAAATGGGTACCATACGGTGGCGTGAGAAAATGATCGGTCAAGGCGATCGGGAGGGTGATAAATATCGTATGAATGTTCATTCATGTGTGAAAAATTCTATCGTGCCTCCAAAGTGAATGAAAGATTTCTTCGCTCCCTTTCACTCACGTAGACGATTAATAGACACGGTAGTATCGATGGTTCGACGGACAGTATTTCATTCACGAAATCAATACTTCGCCTTCGAATAGACATCGATAAAATAGGATTGCAAACGAATGAAACCACACGGAATGCTAGTCTCGGAAGACGATGCATAGCATTCGCGACGTATCATACCAGGCTGCGAAAGAAAATGTCTGTCACGGAAGGGGCAGAATCTAGAGACTGAAGAACATGCCCGATAAATCAGCCAGGCCTCATTGAAAAGCAACCCCGCGACGGGCTATTAAGCGCGGGCCGCGCAGAAAATGCAGGCAAAAGTTGGAGTAAATCCGCGTAACTCCGCGGAGGGAGGAAGTCATAAAAGAGCGCGGGATAGAGAAGGCGTACCGAGTAGTGGATGGAGCAGAAGGCCGCACGTCTTTATCCCGCGCCGCGTTCTGTTTTCTGCCCCTCGAATTCCCCGGAACACATCCTATCGTCGGTGGGCATGCGACACATTGAAGGACAACTCTTCGGTAGAGGCACGCATATCGAAATGCAAGAGGCCGCGGTTTGCCCTTTTACGCGCTAAACGTTCATTCCGAATGCGCCAGCCCAGCGACACAGCCCTGCGAGTCTGTGACAACCGCCGGCTCCGAGCATTTTCCACTTTTTGCACAGGAGCCTGACGGTTTTGCCATAAGACGGCGCAGATCATTCGTCTTCCGACGGGCGAACAGACAGCGGAACTCGTCCCTTGCCACGTTCTGTCATCCTCTCTCACAGTTTCTCTCCTTCTGTTTCCCGTCGCATACTCTGTCTTTCTCTCTCTCTCTCTCTTTGATCTTCTCGCACTTACACTCGATGGTCGCGAGGCTCGTGTCGACAACCGCACTCTCGAGGTGTCTAGGCAACACGCGAGTCCGGCCTGCCACGTCGCGAGACAAAAATCTTGCTCGATAATTCAACGCGGGATGTAGAACGCGGACAAGATGATGACCGCGAGATGTGGGAATCCCGAGAAACGACCGGAGGAAGTTTGTTCTATCTCGCCGCGGCACACGCGCACGGCATATCGTCTAAGATTACGAGCCTGATGTCTGATGTCATTTTTGGGTTCATAGGGTTACTGTTTTCACTTAACACGTGCACTGTCGATCGGTGAATTGTAGAAGGATCGTTGGGTGAAGCTGGATCTAATGTTATTTGGGATTATACGTTGTAGGCTTTTTCCACTAATTATGTTGAAGTTGATGAACGCGAGTGAAGTTCTAAGGAAGATCAATGAAAAGTTGTCGCCACACGATTACAGATTTAATGGCACGTCGGGTATTCATGGTTATGAATCGCATGCTCTGTCCACTTAACATGTTGATGGTTCATCAACGAGAACGGATTATTCATAGAAACAGCAATGGAAAGTTGTAAGCTGCTTGCAGAATTGCTCGGTGTTTGTTGTACTGTTAGACACATAATTCTACGTGCCTGGAAAACACGTTTTCCACCCGTGTACGTACATGTATACTGCGTTACGCTCCACACGATTATGTCGAGTTAACACGCTGATCATCGATTAACGCGAACTGGCGAATTACGAAAAGATCAATGATAAGATTCACGTCGTCCATATAAATCATCTTCCATAGGGTAGTCAGAGTGTTATATTAATCGCATTAAACGCTTCCCGTAATAAATCAGCGGTGCGTGGTGATAGCAATTAAATGGAAATTATGTTCGTTAACTTTTACCTAGAACACAACTTTCTTATCATTCTCTTTTCCTAAACAAGCTCATACAGCATCGTCCGTCGCATCGTTTTTCCGCTTCGAAATTGTTATCTCTTCGACGGCAAATCAATAGGGCATAAAAGTGGCGATCCTGTAGAAATCTTATACTTACAGGTACGGAATCCCATTTAAGACCCGTCTATCGTAATCCTCCTTTCACCTTCGGCCTCGATCAAAATTTCTCCCCTTTCATAACTGTTACTTCAAAGCAGTAAAATGATGACTGCACCCATTGGACAAAAACGATGCTTCGAAACATTACGATCGCATCCCGCTTCCCTTTTCACCGCGTATTCCTGCACGACGCCCGTTACCCTCCGCTTTCCTCATCGAACTCGCCGAGACGACCTGAAAAGGCAAAGGAGAGAAGGAGGCACGATAGAGAGTGAGTGAGACGGGACGAGAAGTAGGAGGCGAGCGAGCGAGAGGAGAGGGAAGATGCCAGTAAGACGGATAGTTGGTCGTGCCGGTATTACGAGGGAGTACCCGAGCGGAATATTAAAACCGGCGTAAGTAATCTCGATCCGATGTGGTCGTCTGCGGTAGCGGTGGCACGTCATTCCCCCGGAGTCGCCAGCTCGGCCATCGGCTACCGTACAATAATATAAACATTGATTAATTAACCATTCGATACGCCGTGCTACCGTGCGCCGCGTCCCTGCCAGCGAAACTCGCGGATTAATGAAAAGCGCGTAGGCGATGATAAAGCTTCCGGCCCGACGCCGGCCGATTGCGTCAGAATATGCATTGTCGATTAATGTCAACAAGTGCGAGAGCGACTTGTCAGCTTCTTTTCCACGGCCGGGCTCCCGTGGGAAGACGTTGTTGGCTGAAGGATTTATAGCCTGCGATTCAGCGCCGTTGTCTATCTGTGCCGCGATATGTGTACACTCACGATTAATGTACAGGGCAGAGAGAGAGAGAGAGAGAGAGAGAAGTGTATAGTTACTGTGCATAGAGAGATCGACACTGTATACGCGAAAAGATAGGAGGGTGGTAAAGGAAAATTATATGTGCATGATGTAACGTGAGGGCGATTATAGGAAATTGTGTATACTTTGAAAATAGTATCTGCGGATGTAGAGTTGTAGAGGCGAGCGTGGTTAAATTGGCGGCGGTCATTAATTATATTAGAAGTACGGCGCAGTCGACATACGATGGTACGTGTATCTATGATCGTTAGAATTGAATTTGTTTCTACGGGTGGAATGCTTCTGCTTCAGTACATGAAACGCATTTTTTCCCCAACAAAGAACCCCTCAATCGTAGAAAATTGTATTTCAAAGTTGTTAACTATCTCACTACTACGATATCGTAAAATCCATTACAAAAATGTAGTATACTAAAAGTGTCGAAAGATAAACAAGTTACACTATTCATCGCAGTAGTATCTACATTGCAAACAATTTGATACGTCTATCAGCCAATAATCATGGAGTTTTACTATCGGAACCGTTATCACTCTCGAGATTGCACGATAATACGAACAGCTGAGATTGTAGTGTTGCACGATACGACGTATCCGGAAGCAGGAGAGTAGGAAGCGAGAACGGGCGAGGAGGAAAGACGAAGATTGAAGAGACGAGTCGCGAAGAGTATTCAGGATCGTTATTGTCATTTCGCTGTTGCATGATAATACGTGCTTTGATTAATTAACGGTTTGATAGATTGCCTCGAGTCGTGCGGTATGCAGAATAATGAATACCGCATGCTAACTAGGAAGATGAAGATGAATTATAACTGGAAAAAGAAAAAGAGTAGGAAGAAGGAGATGATGATAATGATGATGATGATGCTGCTGCTGCTGCTGCTGCTGCTGCTGCTCTTGCTTACTGCTGACGACGACGATCGACGAGACGAGGCTGAGAGAGGCTATTGAAGAATGAGTAGAAGCTATCGACATTGTGCTCTACGAAAATGATACAACGAGGCGTTCAATCAATAGACATATCATCAATAGACATTCAGTCAATAGACACACACAGACTACAGCAAGAACTAATCGCTTAAAAAACCTTCAGCGACGCTATTCCTATTAATGTACCAAATCACAACCTTTGCGCGAGCACCGCAATAACAAAACGTTAAAAAACAATTCTCCTCTTACATAATGAAAAACAAACCCCCCAAACACCTCCGGCGTCGCAAGTACGAAGAGCAGTAGGAGACACAGCAAGGCGCTAAATTATAATCGACCCTCAAAATTATACACAGACCAGGAGCGCATGGCGGAGCATCCAATCTGCCGACCCTCTCGGGAAAGCCTCGAAACAATTCGCGAGCTCCTCGTCACGCTGAATACCGCCCAGCAAGATTACATCGTTCATACATCGCGACGCGACGCTTCGGAGAGCTCGCATCACTGTAAGTCAGTGTAAGTGGCCGATGGACGAGGCAGTCGCCGTTGGAGGTGGGTCGTCTTCATCCTCGTCCCGACGGCTGGAAGCCCGACGTCAAGTTGCGCACGAGGGTCGACCCACATTATGCGGCGCAGTAGACGTCAGCAATCGCCGAGTCCGCTATCTATCGCGCGAGAAGGATCGTCGCAATCTTCTCGACGGAGACATCGAGGCCTCGAGGAGGGTCGCGACTAATTTGAAAAGGGGTCAGACGAATTGCGTATGCGACTATCTATGATTGATGACAGGCATTAAACGTGCGATAGCCGCTCTTTAACACGTGAGACAATGGGCCCCGCGCGCTAACTGCCTCTTTCTCTAGCGACTCTTCTCTCTTCCTCTTCCGCCACCTTCCTCTTTATTTCTCTCTCTCTCTCTTTGGGCGTACTCTTCCTTCGACGTTGACTCGCAGATTTCTAAGGTGTCACGTCTCATTGTGCGCCCAGCCATTTGCGACCGATTGACGACGTACGATGCTCTGAACTGGTAATTTGCTGTTAAACGCAAATGCACGTTTGGATATGCCGTATGTGTAGGTTGACGCGATGAGAGTTCGGTAGCTTGATGCCGACGATCGTGAGTTCTGTATAATGTGATCCCCGAGTGTGATTCGAAGTTAACAGAAAAATTCTTCGCACATCAACATGTGCGAATGTCTGAAATGATGTTCCGAAAAACAGGTTGTCTGGTTTCTGTGATCGTGCCGATGATTGGAAAAATTCCACTCGTTGCGAGCGTTACACGGTGGTGCATTCAGCGGCGAAAGGAATGAATTTCGCGGACGTCGGTACGTTTCCGGCATAAGTCAAATTACCCATCATCCTCGGAAGGAGAATCCTCTCGGGATACAGTCCGACGCTTTGTTCCCGGCATCTGAAAGTTGATGCTGCTCGATTTCCACGAGTCTCCTTATAAACGCACGCGCACACCACCCTGCATTGTCCCGTCGTAATTAGGGTGGTCGTTTAGAAGAAGGTGATCGCCTCGGAAACGCGGGTGCTCCGAGCGTTAATGGGAACCGTCCGGGCCTATCATTACGCGTAATACGGGCGTGTAATACCAGCGTATAAGACTGGCGCGTTCGTATACGCACACACGCTCTCAAGTGCGCGCGTACGCACACGTACGTATACGGGCGTACACGTATTTTTATTATATACGATCGTAAAAACACGCACACGCGCGAGCATACGACTACGTACACGAAGCGACAATATCTATGTATAGCATTATCCATAAATATGTTCACGTGCGCTGAGGCGCGTTCATACATGTGTGTGTGTGTGTGTGTGTGTGCAGAGAACAGCGTGTGCGTGCACGGACGTCTCTGCCTGACGACCGCTTTCACGAGACGTGGAAGACGAGAAAGATGAAAAAGAGGAGGTGGAGGAAAACGAGAAAGTGGAAGGCGCAGCGCGGTGGAGGTATACTAAAAGAGAACGCGGCGACCGGCGACAGAGACGAAGAAGGAAAGAAAGAAATCGACGAGGTGGAGGAGGAGATCGTCTGTATCTACGTACGCTGTCGAGTGGTCGTTCACCGCTATGTACCCACGTTCGTCTGTACTTACCGTACGTACGTACCTACTACGCTGAAAGGCGCGTGCAGGAATACGGAACAGGGAATTCGAGGCGTCGATCCCGCGATTCCGAGAACGTTATATTGTTACCATTATTACCATTTCGTACCGCAACCATGAAATATCTCTTCTAGGCGGCACGATCGTCTTTCCTTGATCCGGCCAGGCAAGAGGATGAAGTGTGTTCTTTACGACGAAAAAGACAGAAAGAGTAATAGAAAGAGAGAGGGGGATGTGAAACGGAGCATTGCGTAATTGGTTAAGGCAGATCCATTATACACCATTAGAAGCCGCGAACCGTGGATATCTGCAGCCGCGTACATTTCTCGAGCCGGAGAAAGGAAATTATCGCGAGTCCCGATGTACGAGCGGATCTTTTCGCCGACGCTCGACTCACCCGCTCCATGTTCCGTCCCGGCCTTCCCGTAATCTCGCCGCACCGTTAGACGGCCATAAATTCATTATCCGCGTCGTCGACGATTCGACGTATCGCCGTTGTTCTCGCGTACGCGTAATTGGACGGCGAACATTGTAGCAACTGTTCAGGGCAAATGACAGACGTCGGTGGTATCGCTGGTCGCGGCTCTCGTCCAAACCCGTAATCAGCCTGAAACAGTTAAACCACCGTAAATTCATTGTTCAACCAGACAGTTACCTGCTATTCCTATCGCGTAATTGCAATGGAGACATTGTAGCCGGCGACGGAAAAAAATCGGGCTCTTGATAGTTATCTGAGATTTAACGCTCTTCCTACCAGATGTTTCGCTGACAAAGTCGTTAAACCGCCTGCTCCTAACTCCTGTTCATATCGATGGTAGTTGTATTAATCAATCAGAAAAAAAGAAAAAAAAATAGTGGAGACTCCTGATAGCCGTACGAGAGTGATTTAGTGTTTTTCGACCAGATGTTCGGTTGACAAAGCCGTTAAGTTCTGCTCCCATTGGCACCAGTCATATTAATCAATCAGAGTGAAATGTGTATTTTAATCGTTGAAAAATGATTTAACCCGAGTGTTGGCCGAAACGACAAGACTCACAGGTGATATCTTTACTGTGCACATGGTAGGCGCACATATGCGCGGGCTCGTAAATGCGTGCGCGGCAATGAGGGAAGTCCGGGGAATTTATGACAGTTGACACTGGTTCTGAATGGCCTCAGACGCGGAGGAGTTTTCTCTGTGACGAGAATAACTTGCTTCTCACACCGCGGCACGCCTTCGTACGCTCGAGAAGAATTTCAGCGTAATCTTTTATGCTGCCTTGTAAAAACGAACGGTGCTGTTAGTACACAATATGTAACTATCGAAGGATATATCTTGTCTCGCGCTAACGACAGTAGTTTGTACCTTCTCAACTTTGCTTGAAATTTCTAATTTTCTGTCTCAGCATCTGTAATCCGTAAAAAAAAATAAAAAAATGACATAAGTTCACTTGATCAAAATTGCAAGTCTATGCACGAAGCAGTATTTCTAGGACATTCCAATACGGCAAAACGCATACGAACCGAAAGAAATCTTTTTCGAGTAGCTCGAACAGCAGACGTTGACTTTCGCAGAGAGCGTCGAGAAAATTCTATCAAGACATGCCTATTGATCGTCCTGCGGGGTAAATCGGGATCTAATTTAAGACCATGGCAGGAAGCTGGTAGCCTTGAACGACCTCCTATCGCAAACACAGCGCCTTGGGCGTCGGGGAGCGGGTTCGCATTATCGAGCATTGACATGTGTATGTACGCGCATGCCGACGGAGATACGCGGAGTTTATGACGCTTGTCAGTAGCCGCGAATGGCCCGGCAATACACGGAAGTCCTTTTACTATAGTGTCTTATCTCCTTTATTCGCGCGTATAATTGTCCGTTAACGCCCCGAGGAACTTTCCCTCGATTTTTGTCTGTCGCCCAGCGATTGTCGAACCGACCAGACAGACAAACAGTTTTTCCCGTCACGCTCTGCTTCACTGAAAAGTCGTGACGAGCGAAAGAATGCAGAAGAAACGGCAGTATGCGCGTCCTGCCCTGACAAAGTGTACTTCAGTGTCGTCATTCCGATGAGTTCCGCGTTGATGTTGACCGACAACGAACGAAAGTGAGCCGGGAAACGCCTTTCGCGTTATTAGAATCATAAATGACCGCGCGAAAGGGCGGCGGCCATCATTCTAAGCGTTGGCATAATATGCCTTCGGGAAGCAGGTCCGTATTAACAGTTCGCGCGCGCGTATTCACGTGTACATTACGCGCCGGGAGATGTACGGAGTTTATGTCAGTCGTCAGTGTGACGTTGAATGGCCCGCGTGTCACAGAGGTCCTTTTCGCGAGTAGGAAAAAGATCGACGTCGGCCTCGCCTTTCTTCCTGCGACCTTTCTCCACGCCGCCGTCTCTTTCCGTCGTTGCGTCTGTCTCTGCCGTTCTTACGTTCTTTGATATTTCGCAAGCGACGCCTTTTCTACGTCCCCAGCGAAACGTATATCATGTGTATATGCAAGCACTAGCAACGCGGAGCGTATCCTTCGTTGCTCACGTATAGCCGGCATTATCTGCTTCTTAAGACGACTGATGGTCTCCCGATAAATTTACAGCCCTGTTCTCGGTATGCATTAGGAGACTAGACGAAGGAAGACGGCGGTCTCTCGGAAGACGTGCGAGGCGTCGCGCACGTTCCTTTTTCCGACATTCCTCCCTCGTCGAACGTTTGCGCACGCCCGTGCAGAGACGCGCGCGCGTCTGCTAGACGAGCACACCAAAAAAAGAGCAGGCGGATAATTGTTTAGCCTTCTTCTTCCTGCGGTCGTGCCGGCACGTGTACGCAGATCTCTGCCAAAATTGATGTAACAACACGAAAAAAGAAAAACAGAAAAATTTATATAAAACCGAACGCCGTATTGGCGAAAAAAAGCTTGCCAACAAGTGTGTTACCAGATTGAAAATGATCCGGTCGTAAGAAATGATATTTCGAAAGCGAAACCAAAGCGGCCGTCTTGTTTAAGTCTGCCTTTCTGATTTCCGTCCTCGCCTACGGCTTGTCTAGTCTCACCGCGCCGAAGTCGCGGTTTCCTACTCCCATCGCGAATTCCTCGCGCCGCAGCAACAGATTGCACAAGCAGCAGCAGCAAACGATCGGGAGCAACAGGTACCCCGTGTGCGCGCGCTGCCCGGCATCGCGTGTACGCGGGGCAGGAAAAAAAGGACGGCGAAGGAAACGAGGCGGACGTCGGTGGTAGCGGGTGGTACCACCCACTTCCGGTAGCCCCGAGGCGTTCGGCCGTCAATGCTTCGAGTCGTCCCCCGGTCTCGTGCCTCCTCAGCATTCAACATACGTGCGCGCCTATTTCAGCTCGCGTGACCGCTCGACTTTCCTAGTCCGCGCGGATTTTCTACTCTCTCTTTCTCAGCCGCCTTCGTAAAATCTGCACTCCGATTGCGATTTTTTTGCCGAGTCTTATATTCAGTATTACAGATGTTCGGTAGCTACATATGTGGGCTCGTGGGAATGCATTTCTGAAGTAGTCCGTTTCCGGGTCGTGATGGTAATCGATGATCCTTGAAACAGATTGGTGGTTCGTTATCTGTTGTAAATTTGTAATACATTTGTTTCTAAATTCAATGAACATTGCTATGTTGTATTTTATTCGCTATTCGAATTGGTGGACGGATCTTCCTTAGTAATCTGTAGGTACCTACTACATGGACAATATGTTACATCGGATTTACATCATTGTATTAAGTTCACGTCGTACATCATACGCCGTGACCACTGTAAAGTCTACAAATTACGAGTTATATCTTCAATTATACGTATCCGCTTTTATTAATTTGGTCTGACGAGGTGAGACCCGTTCCTAGTCCTCCGCATGCCGTCCGAACTGACCACGCATCATAGATGATCCCACAGAAATCTAATGATAACAAATCTGCAACGTCGATCGCGCGCACGTTGATAAATGCCAAGCGAGCTCCGGCGTCGCGTCGATCAATGATCCGCCACTTCCGACATCCGGTGACCTATCGGAATCGTCTGGCCGCGTCGCGAATAAATTACCGCGATCGATACAAATGATGCTTAAAACAAGATCGACCGCGAGTCCGCCTCTTATACGCTATCGTACGTCAGCCCTTATCGCGATAACGAATCGCGCTCTCTACCTCAATGCGCCCCGATGTCCCCCTTCCTCCCTCTTGCCCACAGGACTCGGACGCGCGCCAGGCGACCCGTAACGATTACACTCGAACGGAACGTCGGACGCGATTTTTGCTCCTCCGCCGCCGCGCTAATCCAGCCAGTGCAAAGTGCATCGATGCGCCGTGAACGCGAGCGCGCGGCGCGAGTGGAAATTCATGAATTCTGCCTCGCTTCGATGCGCACAGGGGTCTCTCACGCACGAGCGCGCGACCTGCGTATGTTCCCGGGCATTAAGCGCCGAGCGATAAAGTATCGTTAATACGCACGTCGGCCGAATACATTATCGCCTTAACGATTGGAAATGTAGAACGCCCGTGGTAATCGCGGCATAAATTCCGCGGCATGAGAATCGAGCCGAGGAAGACGTTCGGGGCCGTGCGTCGTCGCGACAGGTGATCGCGGGAGGGTTGCGGCCGTGCGGCGGGTTCAGGAGGGGAGGAGGAGGAAGAGTTCGATCGTTTCGGTACCGGCGCGGCGCCGGCGTCCTATGGGAGGTCGAAGACGGATGGGTCTTCGACCGGGTACCATTTGACCCCCATTACCCTTTCGTTCTCCCGCCTTTTTTTCCTCTCGCTGCTCTTACGCCCGCCGCCTCTCGTTTTTCGATTTCTCTTCCCCTTTTCACTCTGCCTCCCTATCTTAATATTTCTTCTTCGCTCCCGCTGTAACTCTCACAGCGGTAGCGGCGGGAGCGGGGTTGGAGGGGAGATCGAAGGTAAGGTGAACGGTGTACGAGCGGTATGATCGGGTGTAATTTTTCAACGCACACCCCCGCCGTCGACCCGTATTGTTTCATTTGTGCTTTCGCTTGTGGCGTGTATCGTACCAATTTCGTGAGACTCGTGACGCGGCGTCATGAGCGACGACGCATGAGTACGCGCGAAATTATATCGATTTAAGGTGAAAATTAAAAAAGTCCTGATATATGTGTGTGTCGGACTTTCGATGCCACGGTATCAGAGTGACCATTTTTCTTTGATCCACACGCCTGGTGTCGCGGCAAAACGTTCGAGAGCTTCATTTGGTCGTCGGAAGTGCCGCAGCAACGCGAGACCAGTGAGAAGGAATCGAGAAAGGAGGTGCGAGGGGAATGAAGGAATAAGAAGTAGTAGGGGGAGGAGAAACGAATATTTATTCCCAGCAGCGTGCACCTAGGGTACACGGATATCTTGCCCTGAGGGCGGTTACGCAAGGATAATAATTATCGTTCCGGCGTACCTGGAGAGTCGTGAGCGGCGGTAATCAAACGAGTCTGCCGAACGAGTCGCCGGGAGTGGGAGAGGAGGTGGCCGCGGGAAAGGGGGAGAGCTGCCCCGGGGCCCTTTGAGAGAAGCAGGGACCCGCAACAGCACCTGCCACGATGGGACTCTCGCGGGCCCCGGAGGTCGCGACACACGGATCGATCGAACCCGACAATCGTCGTCCTTGTCACGTCGTGTGAGCCATCACCGTCGAAAATACAGTCCTAATGAATCATCAGCGAGGTATCTGCGACGAAGCGGGAGTATGTTTTATTCAACCCTACCTTCTATCATCTTCAGCCCCGCAGTCGTATCTCGCCGGTATGACTGATTTATAATAAACGAAAGAAGCGTAATGAGCGGCGGAGGCAGCACGTAACGGCGACATAGAAAAAGTCTGCCTCGCACCGCACGCTCACCCACGAATGACTCTCATCATCAGGCCGGCATCCGGCGCTCGTCACGATCGTAACAAAACAAAGCGTCCCTAACGGTAATGAAATGAGGCTTGATCAGTGAGAAATATGTGTTGCGCGGAAGTATCGTCGGGGCCCATCTCCGCATCGTGGCGCGAAACGTTAATATACACTTCTCGCCAAAACCAACTCGCGTAGGCAGATAATTGCTAATAGGTAGCCGAACGGGAAGACGCGCTACTGCAGCGGCGAGCTTCGCCTCCTCGTGGGAACATATCCTCTCCCGTCCTGCCGCTCGCGCATCCACTCCGCGGCGTCGTCCGTGGTACCACGGCCACAAACTCGGAAGGCAAGGCGCTTATCACTGGATGCAATTGCGCGCGGGCCCACGAGCGAATACGGCGAGCCGTCGACTTCCAACACGACGTTCCCCTAGGTACCGTGGTATGGCCGATAGACGAACGATTGGACGCGACTTACATCGATGTCCGCCGGCAATTAATGTCCTCCGCTCGAATATAAACTCGCGTGGATGCGCCGCGCCGGTGATTGGATCACGCGAGAGTGCGATAGGCGCGCAACCGACGACGCGCTTCCCCGATCGCCCCGAGATGTCGAGACCGCGGGGCTAAATAAGCGAGCGGCACTTTATGCAAGTCCTGCCTTTATCCATCAAACCGCGCATCTGCGAGCCGGCGGATTCGCCAATTTTCATCGCGTATGTGACACTATTAATTTATGCATGCATAATGAATCAAGTGCTTTGCTTTAATTATTTCATTTAAAACGATGTTTATTTTGATCCGCAGTAGACAGTAGAAAAAGTGGTGCGTAGGCAGACACGTTAGCGTTTCACTTTTGTCATGAAGCACGTCGACTAAACGATCCAATTGCGTTTCGTTATACATCGTGGCTGTCCATTTCTGTCGCGCAAAGTCGTTCCGTGCCGACAAGAGGAGCGAAGGGCGAGCGCGATAAACGTCTCGAATCGTGCAAAAACGGTCGGCCGACTCGCGAGCGCCAATTCATTGTCGGACGAGAAATTAAAGGCGCCATCCTCCGACTTTAATTCTCGCCGTCCGACTTGCTCGCCCGAGAAGCGCTCGACCCACTTCTTCAGCGTGTCGCGTTGTTCATCGACGCCCAGCTCGTCGCTCGCGACACCGATCGAGTCATCGATCGATCAGCGACGGAAGGCATCTGCACTTTCGTGCACAGAAAGGGCGAACGAGGTTCGTCAAACGCGCCTTTCTTGTCGATCGACTTCCACCATCTGCCGAGCGACGGTGCCTTACAATTAGACGACCGTACGTAAATTTCACGGGCTCGTTTTTCACCTCACGCTCATCTGACGCTGCTCGAGCAAAAAATTGATTCGATCGACACTCTTCTCGCGCAACGGTACGAGGGTTGAAATAGATACGATAGAACGTGCGAGGTATGCGACGGCCACAGAAACCGTATAAGTTGTCGCATGCAGCTTTTCCATCCGCACCAATAGTGAATGTACGTTTCTTTCGCGCCCTAGTACACGTTTCCGGCTCCGTACATATTTCCGTCTCGCGAAACTGTCGCGTTCCATCGGTCTCGCCGTTCCACTTTCGAGCGTCCTGTACGCGCTCCCGTAGTTCTCCAATTAAGCGCTACCTATGTAGCCATAATGGTGCCTTTAGATCTACAACCGATCGAGACGTCCGAGCAACACGCGCACTCAACATTCAACACGCGAATCGCTTTAACGAATCTGTCCGCCTCATCCCCTACAAGAACTACGTAGGTGGTAACAGAATATTTCCGCCTTCCGGGCTCGGCATAGATAACCGGCCTTTTTTGCCGCGGCGAATTTTATTGGTCCGACGGCTGCTACATTGTCGAGCGAGCACGCACATGCACAGACGCTTTGCGCCGTCTCTCGCTGCCAGTCGCGACTCCCGTAACCGCAACATTTACGCTCCGCATCCGTCCACCACATCCCCCGCGCAGGTGGACGGTACAATATTCCCATTTCCGCGCGGCACTGATGGCTAGTTGTACTTCAACGATTTTACTTCAGCCTCGTGACCGCCCGATCGTCCGAAAAACACGTACGTCTCTCGAGTCTGATATCGTGTCGGGGTATTTCAGGGTCTGAGCCTTTGCGTCTTTACCTTCTTCGATGTTCCTTCACTGTATATACGTGTATGGTTCATGATCGTGTCCTAGGCGCGTATAGAACGGTTGTGGATGGTTGCACATGTAAACGTAACGTCGAATAGTGGTGTTCTGTGTGTGCAGGAATTTATTCTCACAAACGTTGTTACGAAACAGATTTGAAGAATTTTTGTTCTAAATGACGCTAATATCACAGTTGAGATGCGTTAAATACGTAGTATATTCTAAATACGGATATAAGATAACAAATTTTCCGTCTTCTCCATCTCCGACTCGTAAGCGTCCCGCTTTTAGCTACTTTCCCGCGCCATTCGTCTCAGTCTGCGCCGAAGGAGCACTTAAGTAGACTCACAATACTCGCAGTTTACCTGAGACTTCCGACCATTACACTTGGCAAAACACGGACACCCCTCGCCTACCGCGGTACTCTCGACTCGCAACATTGACGCTCCGGCCTCTCTCCATCGCGTCGACGGCCAAAGAAACGTCGATGGATGTATGCGTGTAGGTGGACACACAATTTTCTCGGCGTCTCAGCGGCGATCGGCAAATACCGATGCGGCTAGTTATGCTCCATCGATTCCTCACGACCGCTAACACAACCGTCGTCCGACGACGGCATACACGGAATCCTGTTCTGGCTACCGTGGAACTCTGAAACCGCAAATTTACGCTCCGCATCCATCGGCAGTCCTGGTCTCTCGGTCGAAAGGGCTGGCGTGGCCGCGTGTGTGTGTGTGGGTGGACAGACAATATTCCGGCGACTTTCTTCGTCCGCCGTTTCTTATTGCATCGTCGAGAGACCGCGCGTCTCGTATACTCTCGGGCGTTCCGCAACGCAAAGACATAAGCGCAGTTTTCTGCGAGCTGCTACCGTGTGACACACTCGCTCGTAACATATCCCGCGCTCTGCTTTCATCCGCCTTCCCTCCTTTACGTGGGAGACGTAATTCTCGCTGCAATGTGGCTTCCTCCTATGGCGCGGACGGATAATATTCCCACTTTCTAGGCACGCACCACCGTTGAGAGAACCAGTCGTCCTTTTATATTGGCGACTCCACTTCGGCCCCGACTGTCGAGGCGGCGTATAGCAAGATGAGTATGTATAGACGGTTTATCGGGCTCTCCTACGGCGTTATTCTCGATTCCGTAATATTGAGTTAGAAAGATTATACATGCAAACGGATAAACGGTGTTTCTGCTTTCGCGGTGGAATGTTATTGGCCGATCGTAATTCAATAATTGCATTTTATAGTCGCGTCGCACTCGGGAGTCGGAGGTATTTCTGTCGCGCTTTTTCGCGATATCAAATGTTCAGCGGCCTCACTTACATTTTACGAAATAGGTAATGTCAAACAATATATTTTTTGCTAAGATCGTCGAATAATTGAAATCTACGATTGATCTGAATCTAGATAGCAAACGTATACTCCTCTTACACGTACGCGACAACGTTTTTAATTCTTCGACACAATTATTCTTAGGAAACACATTCTACCCGATTTCATTGGCATTGAAACTTCATCCATGCGCATCCTTTCACCACTTCCGATCCCTTACCGAACGGTACAAGCCAAGAGAGAATCATTTCGTCTTTCGATACAATGTCACTGACCAGTTACGGTCGAACGACTTCGGGCAAGACGACATTCAGACCTTCCACACACACACACACACGGAAACAGCCTCATCTCGCCAGCGTCGCTTTCTCGACCTCACCATTCCCACTTTGCGAGCCATCCACCTCATCCTCCGCAAGCGTCAAATGGGCAATATTCTCCGATTCACGAGGCCGGCACCCGGCACCCAGCACCGATGACCGTAGTTATGCTCGAACGATTTCGCCGGGCACATAGAACGTCCAGGAGGCACGCACTCCCATTTCGCTACCGTGCTCTCTCCCGACGTACAAACGTGACCGTCCCTGCTGCGCTCGACGCTCCATCCCCCGGAAGAGTGATGTAGGTGGGCAGCCGGCCACGTAGGAGCGAAACGTCTTGCGCTCGTATCTCTCTATCGTCGTCTCTCGTTCTACGACCAGAGTCCCCGGTCATATCGACGAATAGGGGACCCCGGGTCCGAGGCAGGCCGAGGTGCGGACAGGGGCCGCCGATCTACATGAGAATACCACGGCACGACCCATAACGAGCGTAGCTTGTAACGCCCACGCGATCGCCCCGGTATCTCTCGGGCTGAAACACGCGAGAGTCATACACGATCGGCACTCCGCCTCTCTGCCTCTCCCCTCCCCCAACCCGTGCACCCCGGAGGATGATGAAGAGGGCAACCATATAGCGAGAGGTGGAGAGCGACGGAGAAGGGAGAAACGGGGAAGAAGCCGGAGATCCGTGCTCTCTTAACGAACGCACCGCGGCTCCACCCTGGATTTATGTAGCCGTTTATCAAATGCAGGATGAAAACGTTAAGCGATTAGCGAACGCTCTCGAGGGATCCGCCGTGGTAGCCCGTTCGCAGTCGCACGCGCGCGCTTCCAGTAAATCGAGCGCGGCGTTCGGAGTAGGGAGTGTGGATCCAACGACGTCCGCGTTGAACCACTTAGGGGAAAAAGAAAAATACGCAGCGGAAAGGAGTGAAAGCGCGTGAAGGATAGACGAGAGGTGTGCTCGTGTTCTGGTAGCAGGAGCCTCGAGGTAGTGTGTAGTAGCAGAGTCCTCTCGAGCGCGGATCAGCACTGCCAGCTGATACCTACCACCTTGCCTCGCCTTACCTACCTACCTACCTACCTACCTACCTACCTACCGTGCTTACGTGCTCCGTCCACGAGAAGGAAGCTACGGAAGCCGTCCCACGAGTTTACATCGTTTCAACGCGCCGCCAAGATCCCTACACCCCTCGCCGATCATCACGGCCACTGATGTTGCGTAATTATGGCCTTACGCAAGCCTGCGCAACAAAGTGATACCTCATGGCCGCGCACCCCGATGTCCACGCGCAACGGGCGTGTATATACCCACGATGCCTATCTTCGTTCCGGGAACCCTTCTTCCGCTCACGTTTCTCGGGACGAATTATGAAAAAAGCGTGTACTACATCTTCATTCGATTAGCGATGCTCAGCGGCAGACTCTTTTACCGGGAATCCGGACGTTGTCACGCCTCGGACGTGTGAGATGTGACTTCTTGGCGCGAGGAGAAAGGAGAGGGGTTAGAGGGGAGGGAGAGTGAGAGAGGCATGGTCCCAGGGGATAGGCAAGTAACGCGGGGAATGCGATTTGATTCCTTTAGCATCTCATGGCCGCGCGCTCGCCGCCTCGGACTTTGTTTCGCAAAACGCGACTCCGATCTCTGATCCGTGAAGGAAGGCGGAGCGATGCCACTACGGAGGTAAAAACGTATGTGCGAAGGACGGGGCCGTTTTAGATTGAAATCTTAATGAGGAAGGAGTTAAATGGTGGCTTGCGCCGGCGAGCGTCGAATTTTTAATCTTATCGCAATCCTGCAAAGTAAGACCATTATTTGTAATTAGCGCAGGGGGTAATTTTGACGGCTCCTGGTACCGGTCAGATTTGACAATAGAAAAGACATCGTACAAGGGATGTTGAAAAATTGGTAGTATACGCGCCTGTTCCTGTTTCTCCCGCTTTCTGTCTCTCGGCCGATAAAAATAAATCGCACTGACGAAATTATCGCTATCCGTTTCTCTACGACCACTCGAGGCGTCAAGATGGGGCCGCGAACAAATAAATATGACGAACGAGACACGGTGCCCGGGTCGTAAATCAGACGAGGTTGCCTACCCTCGACCCCATCTTGGCCCCGGCAAACGTGTTGACTTGTTTCGCGTCTGCACTTCCTGAAACTTGAGCTACATTATTGACATACATGCAAAACAGATTCTACATCGAGAATGTACGAGAAAATTGAATCTCATCTGCTTAGTCTCGTGACCCACGACAGCTGATGTTTAACGATTACATTAATCACCTCACAATGAAACAATTCATCCCGGAAGGTCGTGCCAATGAAGAGAAAAGAGACGGTACTACTCGCAGCGAAGACTGCCATACCTTCCAGCAAGATTTGACCAACGAAACGCCTAAGCTGAACGGCGACACTCCGCTTCCCGTTCCTTTCAAACGACCGTTTTGCGTGGAATGCCGAGACCCCGCCGTCGTTACTCTCGAGAAGCAACGAGCGCGACGCCGTACAAGTAAAGTTCGTGGCATTCTTTCATGCCCCTCGAGAGATCGGGACTAAGGTCGTTTCCACTCCGTATTCGTTTAATTACCGCTATCGGTAATTACGCTTCTTGCCGCGTCGCTCGCATACAAAATGGCGGCGCAGCCCTTATTTGAAGTTCACCGGGCCAGAAGGGGAGCGCGCGCGGCGATATGGCGCGCGACGATCGACCGCTCGCAAAAATGTCGCCGTCGCCGTCGCCGTCGCGTCACGACACGTCACGTTGTTATTTCTTCCCCTCCCTTCGCTCATATAGCGCGTAGGCCTCTGGGACAGCAATTTCGCAAGTGGCTCGTCCGGGCGGCCGCCAGGATTTAACGGAAAGTGATAAATTCCGTCTACGTGTAGACAGGCACCGGGCCCGACAGCCTTGCTCCCGATTATCTTTATAGCACGAGCGCGTCTCTAACGAATAGCGACGTTTTTGCGGGCGAGTCGGAGAGGACGCGCACTCCGGCCGCCCGGAGACGGCGAGAATCGTATCCTCGACATTTTACGTCTCATCCGCCGCGCAGCACGCTCACCCTCCTTCTCCTCATTCTCTGCGGTATCGTCCACCTTCTTCCTGATGAACCGCGCAACTACGTGCGGCTCGTTATCCGGACGGCGGACTGACGGACTGACGGAGAGTTTGAGAGAGAGAGAGAGAGAGACAGAGGGATTAAGAGGAGGAGGGAGAAAGGAAGAGTACAAAGGAGGAACAAAAACAATCGAAATGGAAGAGAAAGCTCATTACGCGGCCGCGGGGAAAAAAAGCGTAGACTCACGTACATCATCGCGGGTACACACAAACTCTCGGCTATACGGCACCGCAGCCCCGGCAACCGACGCGCATTTCGTCGGCCACTCGCGTGGACTTCGCCGAAGATCGGCCTCCGTTTATAGTCATTCGATCGTCCCGAAGTACAGGCCGTTGCTAAGCGAACGTCCCGGAATTGGCAAGAATATTCCACGTGTCGAAGCGTATGTGACAAGACGAGCAGCTCGAGGGGCAACGTTTACCAGGACCGTGCTCGTCGTTCGGAGGCACAGACGGTGCCGCCAAGTTCGCGAGACGTGTTTTTAGAAAGGCCCTGTATACAAAACAATCTTCGCTCTCCTCCAAAGCTTCCTTCCCGGTTAAACCTCACTGTCCACAATCGTAAAGAAATCTCTCAGGATTGCAGTTTATCATGATACGCGTACGAGGAAGCCACAGGAACAATCGGATGGGGAGGAGAAGGAGGAGAAGAGACGCTGATTATAGACAAGCTCGTAAAAAGTCACGTTAACTTCTCCGCGGATAAGATGAACAAAGGGGATAAAGAGTGCGTATGTGCGCGGTCGTCCTGTCCGTATTGATATACAGATACGCCACTTCGCGTCGACGAAGTTACGCGCGCGCGCGCACGGTCGAAGGGACGCGTGCATTTCGTCGGTCGCTACCGACGATTCGATTGGCTATCGAGTCGATCGTGAGGACGTACGCTTCCGGATGTCGGGAGTCGGGCGCGCTCGCAGTCGTAGAAAATCTCTTCTTGCCCTCTTAGTCCGCGGCTCGTATCCGCTGCGAGATATGACGTTGATTGCTCGCCGTGGAAGACCCCGAGATGAACCGCGCGAGTCGATGACCCTACAGCTACTCGACCCTTCAGGGAGCGCGTGGAAAAAGGAGGGAGAAGAGAATGAGCGCGAACGCGCGCGAGAGAGAGAGAGAGAGAAAGAGGAGAGGCGGGAGTGGAGAACAGGAGAGAAAGGACGGAGGAGAAAGAGAAAGAGAAAGAATAGGGTACAGGACGAATGGGAGGAGTGTCGAGGAAGAATGAACTTTGACTCGCTTGAAACGTCAGTTTCCTCCTCATTGTCGATGATGATGAATTCTATGCCCGCGCAGCGGACGGTATGGAAATACACTCAAGCATAATGTACGTTGCACGGCATCCGGGAAAGCACCTTTCTTTTAACGCGAGGGCGTCATGTTGTAAATCGTATGTATAAGTTTCCTCGTTCCTCGTTTACCTCATATAGGTGCATATACGTGTATGCTTCTGACGTAACCTTAAAATCATCGTTTCTTGCTTGGTCGGTGCCCTGCCCGTCTGACAAGTTCGCGAATGGGACGTGCAACTTTGTTAATTTGTTGCCCGGTTTGATTGCCGCCAACCTGGCTGGACTGGTGTGTCCAGCTGTTCGCTTCGCGGAGACCGAGCGGGTAGTGTCGGTAATGAGGACTAGCTTCATGACTTATGTATAACGCTTCTGGATTTACAAATGCGCGGACCCGCGATTCTCGATCCACGCGCGCTTTTGTCCGACACGATCGAGCACGAGGAAGCGGTTGATCGCCCATTCGCCGTGCGCGCGACTAGCAATCAACGATGAGAAAGACGCACACGTCCGACAATTAAATATTTATGCATTCAGGTGTAATAACGTCGCTGAAGACATTAACGCGGAACAACCTTACCTAGTCCGTGTCCTCGTTTAGCCAGAGCTACATGTACCGTCTAATGAATTATACGGTGTAGCAGAGAATGAAGGACTAACTCCTTCGAATCAACATACTCTAATTAATTAGATTCTGAAACACCAAAAGTCTACGTAAAACGTACCCGCATCCATGAATCGCAATTACTATTCTCTGCTGCTGCAAACGATAATTCCTTGTTTGTTATAAACGTCGATCGATAGGCACGTTCTCAACTGAACTTGAATTCCTTGTACCGAATCGATCCAAGATGATGAACTCAAGCAAAACTGGAGTGCGCATCTATTCTGCCGGCAAACGACAAAGGAAGCGAACGGATACAAAGTCATCCAATAGAAAGGCAAAGGCAGAGAAAAAAGAGCGAGTCGATGTCGATAGGGTCCGTCAGGTGCACGAGGATCGTCCACCGTATCGTCGGCGGGAAATGAGAGACTCCTCGTCTGGCAACGCTCGTAAACCTCTGACGCTCTATCACGGATACCACCTACCAATCTACCGAATACTATCGTCCCGATTGGAGGAATGCGTCGCGGCGGTCGTGGGGCAAATAAATTTCGATCGCCGCGCCGTAGGACGATTCGATGCCAGCGACGATACGGGCCCGGCTCGGTTTTCATGGAAATCAACCCCGACTGACATGAGGGGAAACCCGTGTTTCGGGGGCCCTACTTCAGTGAGTCCGGACTCCCGCCCGCTGGCTCGTCCGTCCAATAAAATTACGTGTCGTGCCCGCGCCCGCCAGATAAGAAGCTGCGCGTACTTCTTTTCCAATCCGACGTAACGATGTACACCGTAAAAATTAGGGAAGCCGTCGGCTGAAAGCGCCGAACGACGGATCGACGTCGGCCTCCTGTTTATTTACGAGCGGCGTGCCCTAAAGACGTGGGAAGCGGATAAAGAGCGTGTGTCTATTAGCTGTGGACCGGTGTAAATGGGCGTCGGTGTGCGTACGACGACTATCGTGCGACCAACGCCCGTGTACGTGTATGTATACGTACCGACGTGCACGAACGAAGGAACGACCTAAATCAAAGGAAACGCGTGATTACGGCAATTCGTTTTATAATTCAGCGGGACCCGCGAAATAAAGACAACGCAGAGGGCTCTGTCTATCAATGTTCGTGTCGCGACAAAAAGTAGCATCAGACAACTGGAACCTCGGCAATAGTATGCAGCTATGAATATTCAATGAGCACACATTAAGCAATACGCCGCGCGCCGAAGACTATCGAGAGGCAAGAAGGAGAACATATTCACACTTCGGCAGAAAATAATTAACTCGCCTCCAACTAACTTTCTCTCTATGACTCACTGTCCCGCCGCGCCACGGACCCGTGCAAAAGTCGGCGACGAGGATAAAACGAAAAGCACGGAAACGGGTGAGCCGTGCGCCGATAAAATCCATCGAGACAGAAAGGTCTCGGTGAAGTCTGAGTGGAGAAGGAAGGAAGAAAGAAAGCGAGCGGGCAAGGGCTTATAGTTCGTTCCTCCGCGAGATCCTCGTGGACTCTCGAGACTCAAGGTGAATTTGTCGATAACGTCCCACGCCTACCGCCGACCGTCCGAATAATTAATCACCTGTTCCCGATGAGCCTGACATACCGTTAGACAGGCGCAGAACGTGTAAGAAAGCGAGGGGAGAGTGAGTGGGAGACACGGGGGAGAAGTGGTGGCAGGCGGGGAGCGAGGAGGATAAGTGGAAAAGGAAAAGGAAAAGACGAAAGGGCAACTTCGAGGTGTACATCGTCGATCCCGCTAGCGGGTGAAAAACAATTTTAAAAACGTAATGATCGGGCCGCGCGGAGAGGAACAATGAGCGCCGATAATTCGACGGTACCTGTTCGTCGTTAATCATCGGCCTTGAATAGACTCGTACCGAGGCACCGGGAAACGGTGGAGCCGATATTCCACCGCGCCGCGCCGCTCGTGCAACCTATGAGCGGCAGCGGGCCGTACCGTTAGATAGGGAAGCCGGCCGCTGCCGACGGTTTTTCTGGCCGCGTGAAGGATCGATTCGAAAATTCGTGCGCCGCGAAGCGGAGAAACGATCGACTTTGCTCTCTCAACCGCTCGTTGCCCTGACGCCATTAACGCGCGGCCACGCGGCAGGCCTTAATAAAGTTACGTGTCGTAATCTCGCCGGCGCGAAGGAAATAATAAGCTATCGGATCTGAAAACGTGCGCGCTAGGAAGCGGTGGAGAAACGATTGCGGCATTCGAGGCTGCGGGGTGATGATGAATGTAACAGTGGCAATGAATCGATTCGAATGGCCGTTGTCGCGGCGATTGTGATTCGGACTTTGAAGCGGAGGAAAGGCTCGTGGGAAGGAAGTATTAATGTGAGGGAGACTCGATAAAGTCTACGCGCGAAGCGAGTAGATTAATAATTAAGAAGGTAGCTTGTACTAATAGAATAGAAAGTGGAATCATGAAGTCAAATATTTTATGCACTCGTCGAGTTGTACTCATTAGACTCGTGCACATAATCGATTTGCGTAAAACATGGAAAGCACGCGAGTATAAGCTTTAATTTTCATGACTCCTCGATGTAGCGGTATAATTAGGTAAAATTGTAGCATCGGTAGCAACGTTCTGTACGCGGTAACATAGATAAAATGAAATGGAATGTTTTGATCAAAGTGAATATTTCTGTAACGTAGATGCCGGTAGATACGCAATGTTGTGTCTCTCAAGCATACAAATTCAAATTAAAGACAATTTTTTCAGTGTCACTCGCAGCAGGGAACATCGCAAGCGGGCAAGCAGTGCATATCGCAATTGACATAACCGACGTCGGGAAGCATGAAATTTGAGTAGACTCGAATTAATACATATATCGAGGCGTCCGTTAAGTTGGCCGTGATTCCGGAACGGCATCTATAATTCACAGAAATTCACCGACATCTCAACCGCGCACCGTGCATATCATTACGCGGCAATATTATTTTCACGTTATTACCGTTTCGCAACTTGCACGGACACAGGCCCGCACGGATTCCATAACTTAAAGTCATCCAACTGTTTCTCCACTCGGCCACTTAAATCCGATAAAAGTTAGCGCTACCCACGGCGGTTGCAGGTGTAACGGCGTGCGAAAAGATCGATCTAAAAATGGCGCCGCGGCCATAAAGCGCCAAGGGAACGATTTGCCCGGCTGTTTCGCCGGGTGGGTCCCGGCGGCTGATCGCAACTGTTAAATACGCGATAACGTGAGCAACAATGTTACGCACCGTGGCCGGTGCAGTCGTAAAAGCCCGGCCGCGGTACCGTTAGAACTGGTTATCCCGGCGGAGTGCGTTGATTTTCTAGCCGGGCAGGAAATTATTTCGATGAAATAATTGACTGCGCCTCTCTGCGGCATCGTGGAAAGCCGAGGCGCGAGCGAGCGAGGGAGCGAGAGGGAAGAGCGAGCGGCGAGGTTTGCCACGAAAATTACGACCGCGGGTGCGGTCTCGGCTAATTACCGAATGAAAACTGCTAACGACCGTAATCGCCTACCGTGATTCATCGCGGCGTTTCTCCGTCTAAGACCGCTCAGTGATTCCGGCTTATTAAAAGATCCCTTGCTTTTTGAAGGTATTCGCTCGCCCGCGGCCTCTTAGATGGAATGTCTGATAGCGGAGCTATTCTTTATGTTATATTGCGGGACCTGTAAGAGGCGGAATCGCGAAGGACTGGATAGAATTTCTGGGTTGAGCAGGAGTTAAGTATAGAGGTCTGATTTTGGCAGATTCAAACAGTAAACGATTTGTGCGCGTGGGCACTGTTGCGGATGAATGAGGTTGAAGTGAAATGAGTAAAGTGTAAAAGTGGGAAGAAGCGAAGGAAGCTTGGAAAGAACGTCGGTCAACGGAGAAAAGGCAAACACTCCCGCAATATGTTCCCAGTGCTCGTGGAATCTCTCTCGGTGGACTATAAAGTTCCGTAGCCTATAGACCGTAACCCCGTAAGCCAGTAAGGAGGAAGCTCGGTAACCCGAGATCGCCGAAATTTTACCGGGAATTTTTATGGGGCCGCTTAATGGCGTTTTAATTGCGCGGCCTCGCCGCCGCGGCTGATTAAGCAGTAAATTCACGTATTCATAAAACATCTTGGTTTACGAACGTGCGCCGCGTGTGTGTGCGCGCGCGGGCGCGGGCGCGCGTACGTACGTATTATACGCAATGACGTCGTACGATTTTCTTCATCCTACCTCCCTCCGCCTTTAATTCACTATCCCTCCCGTCTCTTTTCACCGTGCATACCTCTACGTCTATCCGTCTATCCGTCTATCGTCGCGCATACCTATCTATCCATATATCTTCCCACATATCCACGTATCCGTCTGTCTTTATCATTCCGCGTCTCACTTTTATCGCGCCAACCTCATGAAAAGTACGCGCGCCGGCCTTCGGAGACGTCGTAAACAATCAAAACCCGCCGCCTTCGGCGTTTTATTGCCCGACACGTGGACGAGTGCCAATCCGGCCACTAAAGTACACCTCGAGTGTCACTCGCGAAAGGTACTCAGCGACGGGACGAACGGTCATTTAGCGGCGTGTTAACGGATAACAGATAAAACCGGCGCTCGCGTAATTGTTACGTGCCTCGGCTCGGTGGACGGTTCGCCGAAAGGCGCGTCGATTAAAATCCGCCAGTCGCGCGGCTCTTTATGCGACGATACGATTATTCACTGCGCGCAATTAACAGTAAAGAGCCTTCCCATGCGCTCGTCCTGCATTTCCGCCTTGCGCCGCGCTGCATAAAGACTTCACTCGGCGCTCGGCGCGTCCTGCTCCTGCTCCTGCTCCTGCGCCGTGGTCGAAAACGAAGAAGACGCGCGGACGCGGACGAGTGGAGCGGCTTCGTAACGAAAAACAAGATAAAAGACGGCGGGTAGGGGGCGAGGAAACGAAGCAACAAGAGTACCGGGAGGAAGATGAAGAGCAGGAGTAAGACAGGGCCGAGGGGGGTGTGTCCGGAACGCGGCTACCTGCAAAACCACTCTCGGACGAGCTATATATCGCGGTCCCTCCCCCGCGCGGTATCGCTTTAATTTTAAATTAAAATTCATGAACGGGTTATTACCTTTTTGTCGGCTCGGGTTACGCACTTTTTCGGGACCGAACCACGCGCTCTCGCCAATCCTCCCCCCTCCCCCCTCCACGCTCCTGGCGTTCAAGGGCGTCCAAGTCGCGCGACGAAAGGTATTTTCCCGGCGACGCGAATTCGATCGCGGAAGTCCCTGGCCGACGAATTTTCGCGGAATTTCGCCGATCAATTGGAACACGGCCGAGCGATTACGTCTTTTTTCTGTCCCCCTCCCGCGCAACCACGAGCACCTTTTCGGCGGGACGCAACGAGAGACGAAGGACGACACTTCGCGGCGGCCTTGGATCTTCCCAGCTAAAACCCGAAATTACTTTGGGCGGTGGCCATGGCGATTCTTCGAATGCCAAGGACGTTTTTAACGCGAGCAATTCGGCGCGGCTTCGACTTGCTCCCGACACGGTTGCGCAACCCCGGCATTATTGCTGGCATTATTGGGGCGGTCGTTTAAATGCCTGCGATTATTGGGCCGTCACGAGGCGAGGTGAGTCAGATTCGGTCGCGCGGGGCCCGGCGAAACAGTCGGCTGCGCCAGTCGTAAAACGCGTATGGATCATATAGTGCGGCCTGATAATATAGCCGCGTAAAAGTACAGGATACACACTCCGGACCGAGCCAATTCCGCACGAACGTGCTGGCTAGCGCTGCGCCGATGTATAATAATCGATGGCCCCTTAATTAATATGTATAGAAACGTAACGGAGTGTTCCGGAAAAATTAATGAATTCGCAACGAGCGAATAATTGCGACGCGTAACTTCGGCTACCTATCTTCGATCTGTCACGGTCGACGATGTAGGTGGTTCCCTCGCGAAGGACTCGGGAGCATCGCTTCGGGAGGACGAAGCGTACCCGCGTCATTAATTAGGAGAGCACGCTCGCCTCCCAGCGTCTCAGGATTCATTTGGCCCTCGTAATGAAACTCGAGCAACACGCAACCGCGGCGCAGCAGTTGCAGCGGGCAACGTCCACCGGATATAAATAAAGTCCGGGGCAAGAAATTTCGTGCCGGGGAGAGATGGAAATTCGATCGGCGAGCGTTTCGCTGAGGGACGAGAAATTGTGCCAACAAATTACGCTTATATCGCAATGTTTAGTAAATCCGTCACACTCGGCCGCGCGTCGTCTTCGCGCCAAGCCCTGAACAACGTCGGAAAGGTTAAACGTTAAACGTTAGATTAATCGTTGGATCGAGTTTTCCCAATAATCCAACACCCTGCAAGCGATCGTTCGACGTACCGTGCCTGCCTTCCCGTGCGCCGTTTCGCCGATAATTTATTTGTCCATTTAAGCGCGCGCATCAGCCTCGAACGGCAAGATGAGGCGAGCGCGCGGGCGCCGATCCTCTGGCTCCTCTGTTGTGAGCGCAGGCACGTCGGCTACCTGCAGCACTTAACCGAGAGCCGCATTCAGCGGGGCGATCGAGCTGGGGAAAAAAGGTATAAACATTTATTTGCATACCTAGCGATTAAGGGGTAATTTCGTGAAATATATGGCGTACAGCGTCCAGAGGTGTCCGCATAATACAGATGCCACAAAGTGAAACTACCGACACGTGAGAGAGAACCGAGAGCATGGAAACGAGTTTCCATCTAGGCGCGAGCTGTCCCGCGTCCCGCGTGTGCGTTCGTGCCGGGCGCGTGAGTTGGCGCGCGTGAGAGAGTGCGTGAGTGCGTTCGCTGTTCGGCGTGCGTGGGCGTGCGTAACGCAGCGTAACGCATGCCGAACGGTAGAGGGGTAGGCGAGCATAGCAGCCGGGCATTTTCAGATAATGAGTGCCACTTAGACCGCGTGGGTGGCTGAATGGGTCGGGAAGGATGATACGAGGCGATCGTGTCGGGCCGTAATTCGAGCCTCGGTCAGGTGCGCGAGGTCGATTACCTTAATTCTCGAAACGAGTTTCGATCTCGATTTAAAGCCACGCTCGACGGGGGCACCGCGGGGCGTAACGGGGAAAATGTTGTCTGCGAATAGCGGCGTCGGTAGGTCGTTGCTAGATACATACCTTTCATTTTATATCGACAGTACGCATTCTTTCAATTTTGCTTTTACTGATTTAGTATTACTCATCAATTTAAGATACTGCAGACAATTGACGGCACAGGACGACCGAACTGGCAAGAAGGAACGTTCGATTATTAAGAGGCCTCGTCAGGGGCGCATAGCGTCAAGCGTCGTGATCATTATTTAATGCTGATCCGTCTCACTAGATTTGTTAATTACCGGCCGGCTCTCGGTCTCTCGTTACAGCACAATCTCGCGGGCAAACGGCCGCGACGGGAACAATTAAAACGTCGGACACGCTTCATCCGGCCGCGGCGCGCACGGCCCCAGCCCCGGCTGTGATTTGATTATTATTACACTTTATCGCACCTCTCTGTCGCGCCAGAGCGCCAGCAGCAGAAGCAAAGTGATTATCCCCCATCTCGCAGCTCGCAACAAGATTAACCGTGGCACATTAATAATCAGGAAATACATCTTATCTCTTCGGCCGACGACGAGTGCGGAGTGGAGCAAGAGGAAGAATTAAACCGGGGCACAGAGCCGTGCCGGATCTTCGGGCCGGTCGTCAGAGAAGGCTAGAGAGAGCTTGTTAAAACTTTAGTTAATCATGTCCTGGACATCGGTCACACGTTGTCGTGCTTAATTCGCAATGCGTTGTATAAGTCTCGTCCGATCCTTCGACCCTCTCTTTCCCTGGGACCCTCTTCGTCTTCTTCCCACTCCGTCCGTCCTCCTCCTCTCGCTTTCGCTCTCTATCGCTGTCCTTCCCACTCTCCTGCCTCGGCATCCCACGTACATAGATGTATCTCGGTCTCCGTATCGCCGAGCTGAAAACTCAATTATAGCTTAATGAATTGGCACGGTCGCGGGCGGAGGGGAAGAGACCGAGGGCAGTGGAAGGGTGCTGGGAGGTGAGAGGAGGTGAAGGAAGGTGGAGGAAGAGATGAAGGAAGCGACGAGCCCTTCGAAAGGAGGCCCCGTAGGTACTGGCCGACCGGTAACGAGCCGGATGGAACCCCGTTACAAGCTGCGCGCACGTACGTCGAACATCGGGCGGAGATGCGAGACTCGAGATACGAAGATCTCGAGAATCGATTTTCCCTCCCCGGCGTCGATCGGGCGCGCTTCATAGCCGATCGGCGTATGACTCGTATCGATCGTTCCATTATCTCTCTCTCTCTCTCTCTTTCTTTCTCCCCTTCCGTCCCTCACGCTCTCCTTCTTTTGCCATCCGCACGATCGAAACTACCGGATCGATCGGGGTACGGTAATGGTCGATTTCCCACCTTTGAACCTGCAATGAGCGAGTATCCACGTAACATCGCGCCTGGATTTCATCGGCGAGACACTTCCGGCGATGAAAGCGATAGTCGCTCTCCGATGGTCAAGTTAATAAATTTTGCGTCGTCGACGGTGTACGCTCCGTCGGGGTAAATTAACGGTGGAAGAGGTGGAACTTTTAGACGAAATATCTATGAATATGTTTTATTCTGTTGTTTGCAGTTCGCTCCCGTTCCGGACGTATCTAGTTCGCACGGTGTTAATGAACATGTGACCGGACTCGAGCGACGTGTGCGAAAGTAATTAATCATGCCCCAGTACGAAACGCATCCGAGGTAATCCGGAGTTCGCAGGATATGAGGAAATTTTAATGGAACAGCTAATACTACGCTCGCGCTAACGCAATGCACGCGATACACTTCTGTTTAAAGGTCGGCTATCCAGTGCACTTAATTGTGTCGGAAAGAAAGCAAGAACACGTATCATTTCTTTTTTTATTCAATCCACTTTCCGAATTGCCTTTCACCGAGTGCCACGCGTGTGGCGCGTCACTGCGACGCGCAGCTGTCCACTGATTGAAACGGATGATTGCATAAAGAATAATTAAGTACCCTTACACAACCTCCCGACAAATCTGAACAAAAATAATGAAGCCGCGAGTGGTGGCCGTGCGTACATACGCGAAAACGTGTCCTTCGTTTCTTGCTTCAACAAACAGCCAATCCGGTCGAGCTTAATCAAATTTATCGAACGGTATTCCGTCGTGCAGATTCGCTGCGCGCGAGACTCCGTCGCACTCGAGGGTACGCGAACGGCTTAGCGAGCTGGCAGTGGCCGTTTAACGATCGGCCGCCACGTAAGCGCAGACGTATTTCCGCGCGTTTCCTACATGCATACGTGTTAACGAACACGCGACCGCGCTGCCTCGACGCAAACGTATGGACGGCGTAAAAGGGGAAATTTCACGAGCGCACTCGCCTCGACGTGGCCTCGCTCATTTAGGGCTGCAATTAAAAGGAGAACGCCGTTGAACGGCGGCCCGTGTACGCGCGGCTAAGCCCATGAGATACAGGCGACGTTAAATCTATCCGCGCTACCTGGCGCTGGACCGTAAACACGGGACGCGGCACGGCCAGCGAACGCTGTGCATTTGTGCTTGCGGTTAAGCGCGAGTGGTGTACGCCGTGCGCGCTGGAAAAGGCGAGGGACGGGAGAAAAAGAGAGACGGTGATGCGCACCGAGGGAAACGGGAAGAGTGGGAGGGGGGGGGGAAGGCGAGCAGTTAAAATTTATCGATGTGGCGAACGACGCGGAAGAAACTGGAGGAGGAAAAGGAGGGAAAGGGAGTACGGCGCGCTGTGCTTTCGACTGGTCTACTCGTCCGCGTGTCGCGGCTACATTCGTCACTCGATTCAGTCTAATCCGCCGCGGTCGGGTAGCCGAAATGATAGAAATCGTAGATAGTTTTCGGTAGAACGTACGTGCCTGCGTGAATTTCATTGGAATCGTTTTACGAGAGCACACCGCGGACGCCCGGTGCTCGGAAAATACGGACTTTAATTCTATTTTAGTATCATTTGGCATTAAGGCACCCCGGAATTTATATATCTTCCGCCGGAGCGAGCTGCGCATCCTCGCCAAAGAATGTTCAAACTTAAAGCCGCTTAATGCGAACGAACGGGACGCGCGCTCTCGCGGGCGAGTAAGTAGTAAAAACATCGGGCCTCTAGAAAGCCCAGACGAAGATCTCTCTCTCCCGGTAATTGCGACGAACGGTCAGGAGAGCGCCTCGTCTGGAAATTTCAACGCGTGGACAGGAGATGATCTCTCTCCCCGGTGGTGGCCGGCCCGCGGTTCGAGAAATTCATAATCGTGGGAAGCGTGGACGTGAGAGAGTCGGGCGGGCGGGCGTGCAAGCGTGTGCGCTCGCGCGCGCGCTCCCGGCGCCTGTCGCAAAAACCGTGCTCAACTTTTACGCCAGACGCTCCTTTTCGGTCGGCCACTCGGCCAAAGGGTCGTGCCGGTGTTTTTCGGAACGTCGTTCAATCCCTGCAGCGAGCATCCTGCAAACGAGCCACGAACGACCTCGCTCGTCACGGCCGGCGTACGGGGGATGGCAGGGTTCGAATGAGAAAAAGGGAAGCTGGCGTAAAGGAAAATTATCGGAGGAGTCCGCGCGCGCGGTAAAAAAAGGAGCACAGCTGGCGTCTTCTTTCGCGCTTCCTGTTTCGTCTCTCTCACAGCGTCTGAGCCTCCTCTTTCACTCGTTACTTCTTCTTTCCGTCTCTTCCTCCTTTCTCCGTTCAACTTTTTCCATCTATCCCCCCTCCGCCGCCTACCTCCCTTCTCTCGTACAGCTGCAACTCTTCCGGGCGCGGATTTATTTTTCGGCGAAGTGAAATTAAGTTTTATATCCAGGGGCCCGTAACGAGGCCCTTCTCTGCCCCGCTGGTGGGCGCCGGAACAGAAACGAAACTGCCGGGTGGTGATAATTCCGCCACGGTCGGGGGAAAAAAGGTGGAAAACGAGAGAGAAAGAAGTGAGCGGCGCTGGCTCTCCCGTTCGCGCCGGTCGCCATCATCTCTGCGGTCGTTCCGGTCTACGCGTGTGTCCTGTGCCGGCGATTATTCGCGAAAGCGGAAAAGAGCGCGCGCGACGTGCGAGCGTTTCGAACTCGAACGGTCGTCCGATGTCTCGCGGTTAACTCACTTGTCGTACGTCGCGGACGACCGACGAAACATCCGCAGGAGCAGGCTACGCATTCAATTATGCCGCACGTCAATTCCACGTTAATCTCGCGGCGACCTTAAGTTAAGACGCCATGATGGAAAATGTCATTTTCGATTCGAGTGTAAGATTTTTCGCCGTGACGGATGTCCAGGCTCGCAGGTGCCGGGGCTTATTCGCTTGAATATTCCTTCACAATCACCAGCATGCGCTGCATGATTTAATTCCAATCCGTGTAAGTAAGTGGAATAGGGATCGACTGTGCAGAATTCGTATTCGTCGTATTGCCACGTCTAACATGTCCCATTGTATTTTGTTCTGCAACTAAAAGGCGTATCCCGCATGGCGTTGCAAAGAACAGAAAAGAAAATGGCATTAGTCACCGCAAACCGCTTTCCTGTCGGTCCTTACTCTCGATCGCAAATTTCTCCTCGCGTCTAAGCGTATTAGTCAGACGAGCGTAATAACGATCGCGACTGAACAAAAAGAGCAGCGAGACGATCCGTGGCGTCGGAACGTGGGGTTTGTCAAGAGTACTATACTTCTTGCAAGCTCGTTGAAGGTTCGCGGGCACCGCGTGGGCGGCCACCGATAGAGTCTACATGCTCCTCGGCATGTGCGAGCCAGACTTGGTGGTTGCCGGACTTTTTCGATTATCTTCGTACCTTTTCTTTTCTACCCGCTCGCTCGTTCGCTGCCCTCCTCCTGTTCGCGCCGAGGGACGATACAAGCCGAGGCGTGGGAGGATTGAACGAAGTGCCTTGCGCTCCGTCGGATGAGCGGAGTCGAATTTGAATAGTGGCCGCGAGAGGCCTTCTTCGAAATCGACCAACGAATATTTGCGGTGCAACGAGGGACGATGGTAGTGAGCTTTGATCATTGGCCTAGAGGCAAATGGCCCAGACTCTTTGTGTAAACTGATTTGTTGATACAGATTTCAAGGCAATTGTGCAAAAGTACAATTTTTGCATCTGCTGTGGAACCTCGTGGATTTCGTGGAGCAAACTCAGAACAGTTTCCATTCCAGCATATTTAATCACACGTTCCGTCTTACCAAACGTGGATCAACGAAACACTCAGTACCAGAGAACACAGCGCTCTACGACCAACGGCAAAGGAAACACATGCAAACCGCGCAGGAAGCAACGAACGAATAATAATCAATTAACAAGCGAAACGGGGCGTCTTCTCTGAATTAAACATCCTCGCCCTTCCCTTCTCACATACTACCACCCGACGTACTTATTTCGCGCTCACGGTATATTATTATTGCCGCGCTATCTCAGTAGACATATCGGCGTTTGTTCACGGTTAATGGATATTAATAAACACGTTCCCATCTTCCTCCCTCCTGCCCCCCATCTTCTGAAAATCGATTTGCGGGAACAGGGAAGAGGGAGATGGCGCGCGAGAGTGCGAGACATAGAAAGCAGGCAGAGTGAGAAGGAGAAGGTTCGAGATACTCGAAAGATTATGCACGCCTGTCCTCCTACACCTCCCGAATGGCGAAGTGGAGCATCGACTGCGCCCGCATTATGAATATGCAATACGCATCCATAACTGCGTGGGGCACCGTATAGAAGGCGCGCTTACACGTGTGCCGGGGTGACGAATGCGTGCAGGTACATCGGTTGGCGAGTGTGTGCGAGTCGTGCGTGCCGTACACGTGCGTGCCGAGGGTGGGGCACGTGGGTGACTTTCCGCTCCACCCACACGTCACGTTCGCTCCTTGCTCTTTCGATGATTGTACCTCGAATGATAATAGGTATCAATGACCTTTCCCGTGAGTGAGCCTGTCTCGCGTTAATTGCGCGACGACGCGAGCCCATGGAATATGGCTGCTACGAATTCCGGGATCTAGACCTCACGCGGCGATCCATTGTTCGGCGATTGTTTATTTTCCCGGGTCACGACTGCACGTCGGTTTGAGGGATTAGCACGCGAGTGGGCGCGGATTGGAAATTGATAAAGTGACCGAGCGCGGCACTTTTAATGTGTCTCAGCCAGGAACGAGGACGACTTCTGCGAGTGGCAATTGTTCGCGGACCGTCGCGTCGGTCGTTGGAGGTTGGAAGAACGTGAATTTAGATTTGCGCAGCCAATCGTCAGTCTGTCTCGCGCGAGAAATTTTCAATTTCCGTCAAACTTTCACGCGCGTCATAGGGTCCTGGTGCGCACCGACGCCGACGGAAACTGACGAGAGACGTCTACTTTGTAGCGCAGCGCCGCGCTCTTTTATTATCTTCGAATAATTCCTCCTCGAACTCTAATACCCGATTATCGATTGGCCACGCTCTCGGTTCGACTACGTCGGTGGAAGTCGGACGAGGTCCCGAGGCACGAAGTTCGCTCGATGTTTGGCCAGATAACGCGCTGCGAGCCGCGAGCGAGGAGCAACGAGGCGGGCGAGAGTGTGGAAAGAAAATTGCACGGAGGTGAGGCAAAAAGGGGGTGAGGAACTGGCATGCGCTCTCGCTCGCGTAAGCCTGACAATGGAACTGTTAGGGGAAGAGGAAGAGGGGTGCAGAGTGTATCGACGGCAACGACGACAATGCCCGTGCTCTTTTATGCGTCCTGCGTTGGCGATCCTCTTGTTCGCATAAACTGCGTCAAGCGAGATAGGCCCCGATGGCCGAACCCTCGATTAAAACTGTCGATCGATACTCACGCTCCCCCTCCGCCCTTCCTCCGTCCACTCCTTTTTCTCTTCTACGCTCGCCCTGCTTCTCTATCCGCCTTCCACCGCTCGCGCCGTTCGACGCATTTTGTAATCGGACTTTATAGAACAGCTCTGTCCGAGCTGTCGACAGCATGATTACGCCTAGGCGTCCGCGAGCGTAACATAATTCACCGTCCGGTCGGCGAAGTGCGATTTAATTTCTAGTTTCGAGTTGCCGCGCAATTATAAGACGATAGCCGTTCGCACGGGGCACGGCATGGAAATGTAGCTTTTGCGTTTATCTTCCATAAAGTTGATCCCGACGTAATGCGATTCCGCGTAATGATCGCTTTAAACGTTACGCAGCTGATGATAGGTATCAAAAGGTTGGCCGTCGGTTAGCCTTCTTTATGGTATTTTAATGTAAAGCAACAGGACGCGCTATGAACCCGCGTTTTTCTCTTACAGATAATAAATGCGGTGTTTGATAGAGATCGATTAAATCCATACTTTCGATCCGACGTAACGGTGCGCTCATTATTCTTTTCACACGGCAGACGAACACTTTTATGAAGTTTCCAGCGCGCCTCTGGCTTCGTGTCGCGCAAGAGAGCGCCGGATTTATGTACCAATCGTCGCCGGTCGGCCCGGCGCTTTTATCGTGGCACATTCAGGTTTTCAGGGTTGTCGAATCGCTTTCGGTTATCTAAATTGCATCGGAATCGATGTCGGTGCCCACGGTTTTCGCCGCGGCATCATAAACCAACACCTGTTGATACCGACGAGTGTACAGGGTGGTCCGTTGTGTTCCCCAGCCTCGTGTTGCTTGAACAAGAATTCGGTTGTGTGAACTGCTCGCAGTTCCCGTAGGTGCGATTTGAAATTAGAAAACGTACAATATGCTGTTGACGTCGAAACTAGAAAGTGTTAAAGCTATAAATAAAATATATTTATCTCATGTAATAAAAAAAGCTAGGAATTGATTATATAATGGGGCACTTTAACAGAGTAGTCTGTGCGTTGAAGCGGTGTGAAGTGCGATGATTAGAGACTAATTTATAGAAAATCGTTCTCGGCACAGTAGACACCGCGGGACAGACAACACGATGGACTCTTACAGCCACCTGGCGGCCGCGTATTATTGAACGAGTATTCGAGCGAAGAATAATTTATCACACCCACTCACGCCACCTGGAGATATATCCTTTCAATTATTAATACACGTCCGCTTGCGCCAAAAAAGGAAATAGAGGGTAGCATCGCTGATAAACGAGCCAGCTGAAATATGGTTCATAAACACTGTTTAAGGATCGTCGATAATTAATAATCCCTCGTAATCGTATGACTGCGCTGAAAAACAATGACAATTAAAATTTCGGCTCCCCCGCTTAACGTCCAATAAAATCGCAATGGGATAGTCTAAACCTCATCAACTTTTAATTATCCTTGTTCATAAAAGAACGAAACTCCCTGGCGTACCGTCAACAATGTAATTGATAGTGGGGAAAGCTTGAATAAATTTACACATTCCCCTCTGCGCCATTAATCCGACGTAATACCTTCGATCCAAATTCATACAAAATTCCAGAAAAACATTCGGAAGACAGCAAAAATCGAAGTAAGATTCCATTGAGAACAAAATATCTAAACGTGCCATTGACGGTACCGATCTTATGCGAACCCCACGACAATATTTCGAAAACAGCAAGAACGCGCGTACCATACCATCGGCCGCGGAAGACCATTGCCCTGAGGGGTGCGTTTCAGCTCCGCAATCGCACGGTACTCGAAGCTCGCGCAGCTTCAGCGGCACAAAGCCGGTCGCGCGCGCGAGCGAGAGAGAGAATTCCCCGAAGTTGAAGGCGGCCATTGACAGCGGCGTATCGACGTTCGACACGAACGAACGACACGTTCGCCGTCCCTCGTGGAATATTTCATCGTCTGATTAACGCTCGCCCTCTAATCACTGACGCGCGTGTTTCTCCTTAACACGGGCCTTAAGCCCATCTCACACGCGCGGACTGGCCGCGATTAACGAGTGACCGCGAGTCTCGCGAGACTTCGCGAGGTCCATGGCACGGGCACGCTTGTCAGGCGGCGATAATCTGACAGTGAATAATGAGCCGCGAATAATTGCGCGGATCCGAGAGGGAGAGGAAGGGAAGGAGGGAGAAAAAGAGTCAAGGAACTGGCGAGCTTCGACGAGCCTCGATTGTGGGTGAAGCCTTACTGTCGAGGTCGCTGCGCGGCCTTCCAAGGCAGCGAAGACACGGGAGATGCAAACGAGGAAGGTGGAAACGAACGCGGTGCATGTGTGCCGTGCGCACGGCTCGATTCAATGTGGCTGTTTTCAGGATAAGTTGTGTTTTGGACTTTCGTGAAGATTTTTCGACGAAATCTAACTATCTCTAACGAAAACATTTTTTGCGCTCCCGACAAATAGCCATATCCACGAAACTATACAGCCACTGATCTATATTCAGCGCAAATTACCCTCTATCGAGTCATATAGGTCCGGGGTATGGTTAATCGATGATCTATCTTATACCTCGTCTATGATATAGATACATAAACGTAGGTATATGTGTATATATATCCCGCCGGAAGAATGCTGGAGCTAACTGATAATTGAAAATTTCAATAATGTCGACATTTGTACGCTCAATGTTGAGATCAGAATTGTGTCATTGCCTACCGGAATTGGGTTACATGGCCTGGAGGAACACGCGACGGATCATAGCGCGCATGAATGACGATGATTTATTCGATGGATCGATGGTACACCCGGACGGGGAGCCATGTCGAAACGCCGAGAGACAAAGACGAAATGAGCTGACTACGGCTGACTCATTAATTTTCTCTATTAATGACCGCAATCAGCGGTACGAGTGTGCTCGGTGAGCGCTTAATTCTGTTCTCGATTACGAATGATCCTCGAGTAGCGATGCTGACGCCTAATCACCGACGGAAGGGGAGTCGGTAATCATCGAACGCTTGCTAAGATCTCTCTATCAGTCCAGTAATATCTTTGCTACGTGCGCAAGTATTCCGCTGGACGAGACTTCTGCTCTCTATGTTGCTTATGACAAATCTCGCTCGATAAATATTCGGAATGATGCGCGGAATTGGATGCTGATGGAAAGATACGCATGTAAATGCGTGCGTAATGTATGTTATGATACATTGTACATTTCTGTAATCATAATGTTTGCTTTGATGTCTGTATACTTATATGCAGATGTACATGAGTGGATGTTCCAACATGCGGTCAGCCATTGCTATCATCATTGTTTAGTACATTTAACTATTTTCTGTGGCACTAACTGTTATTGTATACATTTACGGTGTTACTAGAAAATCTTTGCGAAAGAGCGTTACTACTGTAACGTAAAAGTTGCATGAAGTGTATTGATATTTGAACTAAGAAACGTTGAGCATTAATATGAATCACCGACCATTCTCCATGCTCCGTTTAGCGGGAGTATGTTTTTTTTATTGTGAACTTAGCGGAGATTTCAACGCGTCGAAAAGTTGTACTCCTGCCAGCCTGGCGGTTCTCATATCAGAATGTTTCCGGCACCGAAGCGATGCTCAGGCATCAAAAGGCACCGCCACCGTCATGTTCTGTCCGGCGTGTCTATATGGAACGGTGCTTCGGCCCATAAATCAAACATCTTTCGTTGTTTTGCCTGTTGCAGCGATACGAGAGAAACTTGACGCTTCCTATCTTCCATTTCTACCCGAAGGTGCATCACCAGGACTTCCCTGCTAGCTGAAGTATGACCACGTCAAAGATTCAGTCTCCGGCGTCCTGAGTACCGGAAAACCGACAAAACGACTCACTAAGCCGATAATTTATCGGTAGTACGGCGGAAAAATGATTTCGGCACTAATAGACCGTAAGTACATTAATTACTCGCTATACACTGTATGCGAATTGCAATTACGTACCGTTACCCTGATAATTTACAAATAAACTCCATGCTCAATCTGACGAATAATCCTAAAGAAAACATTGCAGCAATCTGAAGCACCTACCGTCAGCGTCGTACGTGAAACGTTGCATTCGATCAATCACCGTCCAATGAATTCGTTAAACGAGGCGACTTAATGACGTCGTCAGGGCTGGTAGTGACGAAAATAATGCGAAACTTTCGAGAACAATAAATAATCAAGTACGGCGTGAGTCGGGGTCACCCTTACTAGCCACCGGAATCCACTACCCCCTTCCTCTGGGCAGCAGTGTTTGGTTCAGGGCCAACATGAAGATAATCCCTCCTCGAGGGGATGCGAAATGAACGGAGCCTATCCCTGTTCGCGATTGGACAGTGAGAAAATAGAAGGGAAAAAAATATGAGGACAGAGAGAGAGAGAGAGAGAGAGAGACTCGTCCTCCTCCTTGCTTGCTTCCTTCCTTCCTTCCGTTCCGTCAAACTCTCAGCTGTCCACGTTTCCCACAGTTTCTCCACGAAGGGGTGACCGTTGTTTTGGATAAGGACGAGCACGGCCAATCGCTTTCACCTCTGTCTCGCCCTTCGAGACAGTCTCCCCCTGCGAGGAGAACCATTGTCGGACCACGTGATGCGCGATTTATCGATGTACCAGTCGTAAGAACGCACTGCCTGTGTCGTGTCCCACTCTCCCAGGGACCGCTACTTTTGGAAACTGATGGAACGAGGGTGAGCGGAGTGTTCAGGCGGCCGGTACACTTTGATTCACAACTTCTCGGCCAGAAGTCACGTATGAGAAAGAATTCCATGACGAAACTTTGAAAAACGTGGCTCCAGTGGCATTCGTTCGTAATCGTGTGGTCGATTGATAAATCAAGGCGGATATTAAGAAGTGACGTATGTTAACCGAAACGATACAAATGGCCAAGTATGAATTATGTGATAAGTACGCTTAACTACATAATAATGAATGAAACGACTTAACTCGACGAACGGCAAGAGCGGCTGAAAAAGGCCTCGCGACTTTAACTTTGCAAGTATTCATGAAGTATAATAGCGTCGACTACGATCGAAGCGTGCATCGATTATACGTTGAACCGCGCAACTTTCCAGCGTCGAGCGTCAAAAGAACATCGTATTTGTCAGCGAAGAATTCGAGACGAGTATTCGCCGCTCTAACATATGACGGAAAGAAACATTCCGATCGTCTCGGAGCAGCATGCGAAGAAGTGTCGAGACTGTCACGGGACGTGAGGGAAATATTGAGCACGTCGCCTATCTTCGTGCCGTAGTCACGACGGTCACGTTCGTCACGTGCATAGAGCATCCGACTGTGAAGCAACTCGCACGTCGGGAGACGAAAATCGTGCCAGTACATGTGTCAAGAGTACTCGGCTTTATGCTACGGATATGTCAAAGAACTTGGCGCGCAGCAAATCTATGCATCGATCATTTAACTACGGTTGCCGCACTGTTTAATGCAGTGACGAAAAAAAAACGCGCAAAAGCGATTCCATGTAGATCGGAAGTTACTTGTACGTACGCGATAGACGACGTCTTCACATCTGCCGGGATACTTTACCTTCTTCCCTCAAAAGAAATCTGCCTCGATGACGTCATTCTACGTACACTGCAGTTACAGACTCGAAGATGACGTCACGACAGAAAGAGTAGAAGGGTGCGGAGAAAAGGGAACACGCACGTGGTGGCACACATATTTATAAACAAACCGGCGGGATACTGAAGGTGGGGTTTGTAAGAAACTCGTGTGCTACCCTCCGCTTTCATTTCTCTCACCCTTACGGGCACTCTTTACGCTTTCTCAGACGTAGGACAAAGGGTGCGGTGCCTGAAGTTTGGGGGATGCGTGGGATAGTGAAGTCGCGAGTGCGAACTTTGAGTGGGTTAAAATATTTCGTATGGGGTAGAGTGAGAGTATAGTTGACAGCATATGTAATATTCGTAACAGAAGGTGATAGGTCAAACCTATCATTTTCACTTTCAAAGCATACTCATCGCAGTGTCAGCCATTCTTTTGGACATGTCCCATTGACCTACATAAATTCTGCGAATTTACGAAAAGTCCAAGGACTTATGTAGGTCAGTAGTAATTTCCAAGAATTTACGCATTACTACAAGTAGGTCAGTAAACCGACCACTCTGTCTCTCTTTTCTACTGACCCATTCTCTACGACATCAGAACGTTAATCTGTACTGTCACTCTTTCTCGCTCTTTTAGAATCTTTCGAAAAACCTTTTAAAGAAGGTGTGTTAACAATAATCGCTCGATCCCATTAAACTCTTCCAAATCAACACGCACTTGCTGCCCTTACGAAAAAGGTCCTTGCGGCTGACCAGGGGCCCTGAATAATGCAAGAACCGAGACCTGAATATGGATGGGGTGCCGGGTGCTGTGAAGCGTCCCGACGAAAGACAAAAGGAGCGGACAGAGAAAGAAATTGATTCCGAGATAAGAGAAACATCGGACACTGGTCGATGCGACGGGGGTGGTAAAGGACGGAATCGAAGATCACCAGGTAGGACATATGCGTGCAAACAGAAATTACGAAAGGAACCCGAAACATAAGCTACACGAGAGAGCTGAAACAGAAGCTGCTCAAGAAAACTGCAACTCAAGAGCATCCGCACGAAAGCACAATGCAACAATCGTAACCAAAGCTCCAAATAAAACAATGATCAACCACAACCAAATGACCGAAAAAAGCAAGCAGCGAAAAACAAAGAATGAGAAAGAGACAGAAGTTGCCGCAGCGGCCGGGGACGGTGCGGAAAGGAGCGATATTAAAGGCGGAAGGTGACGGGTGGGCGTTTACGAGGGCCGAGCGTGTCCTCCCCCGAAGCGGTCGGTATAATACGAAGCCGGGAGGCTCGTTAATGCGCGTGCACGTGGAACATAATGCGCCATCAGCCGCGCTAATAGTTGTTTCGAACCGGCGACAACTCCGTGAAATAGGTCCTCGTGTCCTCGTGTCCGGGGTCCCGCGGATTGCCGACGGCGCGAGAGTCCCTCGCGTTCGCCTCTCGTTGTGAGCTTCGACCGCCCACGCGACTCGGCTCGAGGATGATTCACGTGACGCCTCGTCGACGATCCGACGCTTCTAAAGGAACGCTACACGCCACGCTTCGAGAGTAGGAGCGCTCGAGCTCGCCTCCTCGTTGCTCGCCGGGCTCGCGTTTCAGCCGAATGTCTAACGACGCTCGTTCGGATATTTAAAGGTTCTTTATGGCGGATGACGAGAAAGCGAACGGGAATGGTGCTGGGTATCATGAGGAAGTCGGGACTCCGCACTCGACGCTCCTCGTAGCGTCCGAGGCGATGCTTCTGAAATTTTAATAATCTTGAAAGTATTACGTGGGAACGTTTGTTCGCGGGGATGGCCGCTGCTAAGGATGCGCATTGAGAGACTCTTTACGGCGCGGGAGGATGGTGTCAATAATCGCAGGGCGCGAGCTCTTGTGTAGGATATAGATGTCGTAGGATAAGTAGTCGGACCTTTTTTAGAGTCGCGCGCGTACAATGTATCTATGATATTGGAGATCCGGGATGCTCAATCGAAATTTAACGGTGAGAATGCTGGCGGAGAGCCGGGACATTTTGCGAATACGGTTATCTTCTTCTCGGGTTCTTCAGAATGGATCTGCATTGCCGTATACGCAAGGCTAAACAACTTTCGCCTTGTCTTCTTGATAACAATACAAAAACCTGCAACTAACATAAGAAACGTACTGCGATACCTCGCAATACAACACACACCTCGTCAAAAAAGAAGGCGAACTCGAGCAGCACTCCGCTCGTAAATCGACATCGAATCCTTCTTTCTCACTTTCCCCTTTCCAGCCAACGAACTTCGTTAAGCGATCGCGTGGAATCTCACAAGATTCTCCGATCTCCGTGAGCATTCTCCCTCTTTCCCGCGGCCACGCTAATAATTTCCCAAGCGAGCGTCTTTCGCCGCTTACCAGCGAGCATCGTCGTCGTCGTTGGCGGAGAAGATTTCCAGTATCGTTAATTCGCGCGCGGACGCGTGTAACTCTCGTTGTAACGAGCGGCGTTACCACGTCGTAACGTCGAAGTAATGGTCGCTCTTACTAGAACAATGGCGTTGGCGACACGTTGCTCCACCGCCTTCTGAGACACCTTCGCAGGGCGTCGCTTTTCTTGCCTGTTTTTTTTTCTCTCTCTCTCTCTCTCTCTCTCTTTCTCTCTCGTTCGGCGCTCTTGAACGAGTGTAGGAGCAGGACGTAAAAAAGGAAGAATAAATTGGAAGGAAGAAACGAAGGAGATGCCATTGTGTGTCGCGCTCTTCAACACCCACGTGTCGGGACAGGAGACGCGATACGCAAGGGCACGTCTTCTTTGTGAGAATGCTCGCAGGATGCGAATACCGGCTTGACGATGCCGCGGTCAATCGTGATGGACGATAATTGAGCGTTCATCGCGCGCGAACACCGCTTACAGGACTCCGCTGCGTGACTCTTCCGACGTTCGTGGCTAGACGTTGTTCCGTGGGTTTTGCTGCTCGTGCAAACAGGATCTCCTTGATTACTGCCGGTTTTATTAACTAGCCGCCTTGAATCTATCGGGACAGACTTTCAGCGTCCGTTTGTGAAATTACGCTTTGCGGCGAGGTGGAAGTTTTTGGTGGTCGTGGAAACAGGATCGGCCTTATTCTTGGTGGTCTGCGGACTGTACCGGTTTTATAGAGTTGCGATAAATGTTTATGTTTTATATCTGAAATTACCTTTTCTAGCTCTGTAAGACTGTAGTTTCTCTGACTCTCAAAGACTAGTCGGGTGAAAAATGGTTTATGAAATTTTCTCAATAAATAAGACGCTTTTGGGATTTTACACGACCGGAGGAGCGTATCGATATAAACTTTTTTCCGCCGAAAATGGATGAGCTCGAAACGCAGCACAATCGCAAGTGGCAGGCGATACATACCTTGCAGATGTCATCGACCTTCGCGGCCGATCCAGGTGTCCCTCGGCCGATCCGCTAAAGACTGTGCTCCTCCACAGTCGAAAGCGCAATCTCATAATACAATCCCGATAGTCGTGAGGATCGCAGCCTGCGAATTTCCCATCGGTCCCTCCCCATGCTCCTCGCACGCCTCGCGGCCGTCGGCGTCGCAAGGTGGGGTAATGACGCTCCCCAAGTAACGAGGGTGTGTGCTCGGCGCAAAGGTAGCGCACCTTTCCTTCGACGGCGGGCGACTCCTCTCCGAGTTATGCCGGCGAGATGCAGCTTGCCTGCATTCCCACACGTGCTCACCCTCCGGCGAGAAAATGCAGCCCGGCGCGGCGGTGTGTACATACGCGAAGCGAGTGACGTCGGCGGCGGGTAGCCCACGTGGGAGTGCGAGCGGCTCGAAAAATTTCACAACAATACTCGTTCCCCCACGAATACGCCGATCCAAAGAAATGTCATTGTCCCGGGCGCGTAACGCGCCGCGGCTCATTTGCGTATTGTTCGATAATAGTTGCATTCCCACAGCGACGGTCGTTTCTTTTATGGCGGACCATATAATCAGCCGGCGAGAATTCTGCCGGGCGTGTCGTCACGTTCGCGGAACGCGTGTGTGAATCCGATGGGAGCTGTCGAACGGAAGCGTAGTCGGGATTCCGTTTCGTTCGGCAGGCGGCCAAGTATTGTGCGTTAGAGAATGAATCGGATGGAAATAAGAATTATCTAGCTTAGTTTGCCTCGTCGACGACAGATTGAACCGTGCATTTATGAATCACGGCCGGAGATAAAGTGCTTACGAGAAAGCGTACGGGACAAGTATAGAGAAGGGTCAGCGCTTGCAGCAGTCCTATTTGGGCCCGCGTGCAACTGGTGTGCCGTGCCGTGCCGTGGCCGGGCAACAAGAGGCGCCTCGGCGCTCGGCATCTTTTGGCGGGAAGCTTCCACCCTCGTGCCGTCTAAGAGCGAGGGCAAAAATCCTGGCCATTGTGGTAAAAGGTCGGCCGTGACGTCGGACGTGTTCGCCGGCGCCTTTTTGGCGGGAACCAACGACGAGGGTGTCTCGCGTGTTAGAATGCGCGCCTGCGCAGCTTGCGGAATTCCCACACGTGGCGAAGGACCGCGCCTAAAACTTCCCTTTCTCCTCTGTCGTCTTCCAGCCGATTTGCCCCACGTCTTCCACCCTCCTTATCCGCTCTCCCCCTCATACCTTCCCGTTAATAACTCCCGCGTGACAAAGGAGAGTCCTAGCCCGCTTCTCGTGTTCTCTACGAGGGTTCTATACTCTCGGAGTGGATAAAGAGGGCCAGTTACCACCTGGAGGCACCGTGCGCGTCAACGTGGGATCCCCACGCCTATGCCACCCGAGAACTAGAACCCTCCGTCTATCTACCCCCCTTGGTCCGTGTCAGTAAAAACGTTACTCGTGTTAGCAGGTTGCGGAAGCACGTTAGATTTAAATCTCGCAGAGACGATGGCTTGCGTCGCCAGTATGTTAGGAATTATTTGACAGTCTCGACGGGTGTTTCGTCGGTGATTTCATTCGACATTAATAAGAGTTTTGTACGAACATAATGATTGTTGTGTAGAAGAGGGTAGTATTGTGCAACAATGCATAGATGTATGTGAAATATTTGATTGTATCGTTGAGCTGCAAGGAACTTTCCGTGAAACGCGTTACACTGTATCGCTCTTCAACCGGATGCACGCGCCGTACAACGATGAACGTTTCAGCAGAAAACTTCTCCGCACGTCTAGCACACTACTCCCACGACCAGAAATTCTATCCCCGTTCCTGCGCCACTCAGCGCGTTACGACATCGCGCGGCACGTCCTATGCAACGTGCGCAACGCGAAAAAATAAAAGCTGCACTTTTCCGCATACCCGGTACCCATAATAGTCGGATGAACATTCGACGCCGCCATTGTTTCGTATCCCCGCGGCGGATGACTGTTAGACGTGAGACGAGTGGCCGCATTCGGCGTACTTTCGACTCACGGATCCCGAGGTCAGAGGAATCTGACTCATCCCCTGATCCTTATCGATCCCGTCGAACTCTCCCGTTGCACGAGGAAGAGCATCCGAGACAGGCAACCTTCGGTTGCCCGAGAGATAAGTCACTGCATGTCTAAGCGCCGGCCGATTATCGTCCTCGTCGATCGTGCCCGATTATCTGCAATTCAAAATGTCACCAAGACGGCGAACGTCGACGACTATGACGGACCGACGCGAAGGAGAGACGACGTTTTCACGGAGGCGAGAGGCGAGAGGCGAGGGCAACTGGGTTCGACTTGGCGCATGGATAGAGTGGGAGGAAGTCTGGGTTTGGCTCGTCGCACCGATCCTCGCCGCACACGCTATACGCGTTCCCTTGCACTCGAGTCGCGCAAATTCGCGCGTGGACGTCTCGACGTCTGTCGAGTGCCACTGAGAACGGTAATTACGCACTGCCTACTCTACCCGGATGATTTACGCATTGCCCTTATTACTGCTCTCCGTGTTGGCGAGTACACGTCATGCGGCGTGGTCTGCGCGGATTGTTAACCGTCGAAGGGCGTACGATTGTCGGGAGTTTATCAAATTGTCGAATTGATTTTCAGAAAGTAATGAGTAGACGCGCGTTTGGCGGGCAACGGTAATTAGTAGTTAGCGGGGTTAATGTGGAACAAATACGGCCTGACGAGAAAAGAAGTGTATGGCTGCCGTGCTAAGAGCCCGCCACTGATGTCGGTAAAATGTTATTGTACCGCGTCAAAAGAGAGAACGTTCGTACGAGGCAGCGTTATTATTGCCACGACACACTAGCCATGCTCGGCATTGTTCATTGGCTGGGAGCGGAGCGTAGAAAAAGAAGAACATAATTAAAATGCAGCACGGGCTAGACGAGCGGCGAAAGGACGGAGGGTGTTCGTGGGAAAGACGTAAAATAAAGAGGAGTGGGATTTTCGAAAGAGGATATCGAGGAACTTTTTTCTTCACCCTCTCTCTCTCTCTCTCTCTTTCTCTCTCGTTCTTTCTCGTTCTTTCTCCTCGTACAGCTACTGTTCTGCGACCCTCAGGAGTCGCGAACCCTTTCCTTGGCATTGGGCCTTGGCAGGACCCTTTCCAGACCTGGACGTCTCTAATTTGCATGCACTGTAGTCGAGACCCTCGCACCAAAAATCCCTCTCTCTCTCTCACACACATTCACGCACACTACTTCTCTCCCCCGTCACGTTCTCGCCCTCTCCTTTTCCCAGTTTCACGACGCACGTGCTTTCCTTCTCCTCGGGCGCAGAAGTAAACGACAAGTAAACGTGACGTGACGTCAGCGGCGTGCAAGGAGCCCCGCAGGAACAGCTGCTCGCGATTTCTCACGCGTCCAAAAGCCACCCCGAGACAATTGAACTTGATTCCGGTCGCTCCCGGGTGGGTCTCGAGGGAGGGACGAAGACAGCGTGTGGGGGGCAGTGAGGCAAGAGTAGAGGGTAGAGCGGGTCCACCCATATGAACGAGGAGAGCACCTTCCGTACGAAGCGAGGAACCACTCGTTTGGCTTCCGGAAAAATCGATAGACAGGTGGAGCAGATGTAATCACAACGCCACCCCTCCACGAGAAGAAAGCCGAGCGGGAGCGGTGTTTCTGCGTGGACGATTTCTGGACTGGGAAGGAGGAGTATGCCGAGGCCAAGGACGATCCAGGATCTGTCTCTTGCGCTTCTGCCTTTCTTTTTGTTGTAATGTCATTTTTTTAGAGTTTTGTTAGATATTACAGGTGTGTTATGCAAAGAGCGTCTTGAGCACATTTTCGGAATATGGAAATACTGTCGGAACGATGAAATCGAAATAGATATCGGGAGAGAGAGAGAGAGAGAAAGAGAGATCTGGAACAATTCACATGTATATTACGAAACGCAGAATTTGCCTTTGCGTCAGACATCGCACCGGTACTATCTCAAAACATTGCAAGTCACCCGCAAGGTTGCTCCAATTCAACCGACACACAAATGCTCGTGCCTCACCCACACATATTCTACATCCCGAACCAACAATATCACCGTATAAGACCATTCCTTAAATCTAATATCCACGCACATCACGTCCGCGCAAATCTCGCAATCGCTGGAAATTTCGCTCGTCCACGAAATTCGCGAACGCACCGTGACGAAATCGTTCTCCATTCTACTCGCCGCTTGACTATCATCGAGCATCGCTCGGCTTCCACTCTGTTTCAACCGGTCACATGCATGAACCGCCTTGCGTCGTCTCGGTCCTGTTTAGATCCAGGATCTGGATCCTGATCTAACCGAGTCAAGCGCAGTCGAACGAGCGCGACGCCCCGTTTATCGTTGCCGAACGATCTCTAGACGATTCGGCCTGTTTCGGCCTCATATTCAGAGCAGAGGTCCTTGCATCCCGATCCGACGATCCGACCCGACTAGATATCCTGAGGTAATATGCATTCGGCGGACAGTCGAATGAATTATGCAGGCTCCCGAGGACCCGATCCGCGCGCAGTCTTCTCTTTTATGCATCGATCTCTTCCTCTCCCTCTCTCTCCGTCCTCGCGACAGAGCGCGCTCGCGCTCCTTCCTTTTTTCCGTTCCTACGTCGCACGCTCCTGCTGACCCAGAACCTAGACGACGCTCTACGAAAAAGTTCGTCGAGGATCTGCGTCTCGCACATCCGCGTTTCGTCGCGGAATATGTGCGCAGATAGATGTCTACGGTGGACGAGGAAAGAAGGCAGAGAATTGAGAGAAAATCGAAGAGAAACGTCTTGGATTAGTTCGATATTTTCAGGGAGAAGCAGTGATTGATTATTGTTATGTCATTTTATTACTATAACCATCCGGACCGTGTACGACGGCACGTTACACGTATCGATATATTGTATATGGTATTACAGTTTTGTTTTTTTAAGTTACGATTTATGGGATAAAAAATACTAAACATCGAAAGTGGTAGAGTGTATTGTTAAGTGTCGAATGAATTCGAAGAAAGATACGCTATTTTTGCGCTTCCCGCGTCTACTGCTGTCGGTATTGAGAAAAAAACAAGCCAGAGGGTATCTTTGTGCACATCAAATTTCTATACGCACGTCCATAACATAAATACGTCGACGCGTTGCTAGGCGAATCTAGGTCCCACTAGACGTACAGAACTGCACTCTCCGTACGATTTCGAATTCATTTATTCCGCCGCGCCGATCGACGCAGTCCGATTTCCGTAAACGGTCAGCAATGCAAATCCGCCGAGGCAGGATGGAGCACAGCGACGTTTGCAATTGCCTCCCACTCCACCTGCTGTCTACCTCCTGTCATTGTCAGTCGAAATCGTGCCGGCGGCGTCAGTTTTCGGAAACGGACACGCGAGAAATCGAATCGTCCAATCGTGACGAAGGAATCGCAGTAGAAATCGTCGGGACAGTGCCAATCATTTCACTCGACGTTTATTTTTCCTAACTTTTTTCTTACTCAGAACGGCGTGTAAGCGACTTTCACTGCATCCTTTCGTAGACTTACAAGGAGAACGTCTCACTTCCCGATCGAACTTTGGAAATTGGACCCCGGCATGTTCTTACACCCTTCAGGCTTTTAAATTTTCAAAAACGTTCCGTCCGGTTGTGTTCAGGCATTGAAACAATTGTACAAATCGCGGAATATTGAGAAGTGACGTTAATTACAATTTTCTCAATAAATAAGGCCTTCTATATGAAATGTCATTTCCCAAAGTTCAATCCAGAAGTGAGACGTTGCCGTTTGCAATCGCACAATTATAAAATCATCCACGTTTAATGACGTACACCCTTCAGTATGGACATCTAAAGTACGACGTAACATCTTCCATCTACGAAGCATATAAACTTGAATAATTCGAGCCGTCCGAAGAATCTGCAAAAGTGTACGAGCGATTGAAGTAATAATTCGACCTAACGGTAGAAAATACACCTTTGTACCGTCTGCGACGCCAGAGGACATCGTTCGATGGTTTATGGCACATCTCGCTGATGAACGTGTAGCAATGCGCGCCGAGTCGCAATAGGGCGAAGTGCTAGCACCGGGGCATGGCCGTGTAAATGCTTAATTGCCGTTACTCCATCGACGCGCCCGACTCGGACGTTGTAATTATTCACGGCGTCGACAACTATGTTACTCGTTTGATTATCGTTTATTAGAGAACAGCACGGGGTAGCGTCGAGCCGCGTTCTTCTCGTTCTTCGTTTGCAGCGTGTGGGTTCCTGCGCGCGAGTTTTGCATCGAACTTCCGCGTCGTCGGTCGCGAACTGGAAATCACTGATCCGTAACTGACATCGCAAATACGCCTCATAACCGGCTGCCAAGGTGACGTATTGGAAAGATTAGGCCCCTGGCTGTGGTAATATCGCACTGCTCAAACGGAATTGCGCCGGTGCGGGGCCCGAGAGTTTCTTCCCGTGAGACCGAGCGGTGTTATACTTTTTATCATCCTCGCGATCGTCCCGTTTAACTGGCCTACACGCGAAATCAATCAGTGATACTGGCAAGGGGAATGGATGCAATCGATGATTTCGACGGCAACAGTCGGGCCCGATTTATATAACGCGGAGAGTGAAAAAGTTCACATTCACCCCGTCTCTCCTTTCACACTTTCTACCGTTCGTTTCGTTCGTTTTTCAAAATTCGGAACCTTCAACGCGTTCGCCGTATTTGCACGGTTCGCGATGCAGCATTGTACAAGCATCTGTGCCGCTGCCGTCAGTCGACGACTTTGCATGACGAACGCGAACAAGTGACTCACTAATTTTTCTCCCGCAACGACGTCGGAACGGTACACAAGTGTAGCACGAAATCGAAGCGACGTTTCATTTGGCCGACGTCACTTTCGCGAATCTCTCAATCGGACTCGGGACGCCGATCGCGGGCCAGACGAATTGTCAGACAGTCAAGGACCTCGTTTGGCTGGTAGACGAGGTAGACGTCTATGGAATAGCCGACGCGCGATCCGTCGAAAGGCCAACGCACATCTGGCCTGACGATGCCCGCGCGAACATCATCGATCATTATCCACCGTATAGTATACACGGCCGATCGCAACATACCTAGGCTTCCGTGATGTAACGATTTCTCACCGAAAATAAAACCATTCGGCGAACAAGCGTGCCTCGCCTTCGCGTCCGCTCGCTCCGTTCGTTCGTTCGTTCGTTCAAATAAATAAAGACCTCTTGAATAAAGTCTCCCGGCTTTATTAACGCCACCTCTCGCCCCCTCTCTATGGCGCTGGAAAATTGAGGTTAGAGATGAGGAGGCGTTAATTAATCGCGACCGTTAATTAATGCCGGGGTGGGGTACCTTTTTCCACGAGTCGGGTGTGTCGGAAATTTGCCGTGAATTTCCGAGTGCGCCCGCCGAGCACGTTCGATTCCGAACGCTGCGCGCGGCCGTTAATGAAACGTCCAATTGTCACGACGCTGATTAATTGTCGGTCTATCGTCGGGGCGAGATCTCGCTTTAATTTAATTGCTATCATCGGGGGCCCCTGGGAGGAGACGTTTCTTCCTACACTATCTCTTCGGTCCACGTCTTCGCCGATCGCTGCTTCCCTCAGCTTGCGCGTCCTCGGCTGCTGGCTACGCAGTCGCGCGTAGTGACGCGTTCGTTAATTAACCGAAGAGCTAACATACGATCGAGTAATAAACCTTCCGCCTCGCTTGGACTCGGTTCGATCGCAGGTATAATTTGTCGGGATAAAAGAAATTTCGTATTTTTCTGCGGCTACAGGGAAGAGTCGGAAAACGGCGTATTGAGACTGTTGGCAAATGGATTCTAGAAGGTACGGTATTTGAGATGATCAATGTCTTTCAGAACGTCTTCTAAGTTATATGTGGAAATTTTTGAATTGCGATGCCAAGGGAAATGTTTTTACCAGTCGAAATTTGTTCCAGGTATATTTTGTGTAACGGTAAACTTGTGATTACGAAGTGAAATGAGCAGGTAATGGTAGGGATGCAACATTATTGCAAGAACCGTGGTCGGTCAATTTATTTACAGAGCACATCGAATTAATATGCCGAGAGTGCCGGAACTGGCGTATGCAATCTCCAACTCGAACAGCGCTGGCCTCACACGGGCGAACAACTGTTCTCCTCACACTCGATCATTTCTTTTTTTTCACATAATATTTTCCCCTGAACACGGACAACTTGTCTGGATCATGGGCATACCAAAAAATATATAATATATCGTGTAATCTGTCGATTTATTGCAGAGATTTAACATCTCGCGGATATGTAACGTAAACAGTGCCAGCTCTAGGTGAAATGTGCCTGGACGTTAATAATGAAATCCTACGCATAAGATATTACTAACGGTATCATTAAAAGCATTAAATAACTTTCTTCAGCAGAAGCACAACATCCGCTGCACTCTGCTACAACATCAGTGGTAGTAAATAAAAAGCGTTGCTACTAAAGGTACTTCAACAGAAACGCATAATCCGCTATTGGCTCTTATAATATTAGCATCGTTAACCGAAGCTTGTCTACATTCATATAAAATTCCACGGACAAGCTATTAATAACAGTGCCACCGACTATCTTTTCTTCCCAGAAACACAAAATTGACTGCTCTCCATAACAGCTCGGTAGCACTAACGTTCGCCCCCAGAAACGAGCGGCCAGAAACGCGCTATACTTTCACAATTTTGCACGCGCGATGAGCCACAGCGAGGTAAGTGTATATACGAGGTTTGCTCGGCAGAACTCGCGACGGCCATACGACTTCGGAAGATGAATGCTCCACGCTTTTGCGAGCTTGGCGCAGGTTGTGGCACGACTCCTTGGGCGGGAGGTATGTTTCTTCGTCCGTGTCTGTCCGACGCGAGCACACTCCAACTATGATGAATGTTGACGTTAACTAAAACAATAATTCAATTAAGACTACCGTTAGTCGCACCCTGCTCCTGTCCGCCGGGAAACATCCGTTCGCTGCACAGGCCAAATCTGACCCGCTACTCGCTGCTCGATCGAGCACAAACGCGCATAAATAGCGCTGACGGATTTCGACAAAGGAGGATTAATGACCGAGATGTGAAGGTTGAGAACGATGCTTGATCGCCGAATAAGTGAACGTTCATCTTAGACGGAGTAGGACGCGTTTGATCGCGCGCGAACGTTCGTGAGATTCTTTTCACCAAGTCGAGTCGACGGAAGCTGAATAGTAATGGGTAGCCTTTATGAATCCGTCGTTAGATGCGTTCATTAGACGGACGACCCCGTCGTCGTTTATCTTGACGTCTTTACCTTATGGCCGCTAAATAACTCGATATTCATTTTTCTTTCAGCGAGGCAATCCGTGTAGTCAGCTGCGGTAGAACGATGCGCATAGAATTTTTATACGGCCACTATGACATTTGTTTCGTAAACGTAAAAAGTTGTTTCTGCTACCATCACGTTTGCATTCTCTACGATAACAGCAATATTCATCCGCGCTCACATCGGACCCATTCTCTCAGACGTCTCTATCTACATTATCAGAAACACTCACGATCGACTTCTGAACAATTTATTAGAACGCCGACGCGGCCCATTAAGCCGGCTCCGATCAATCGCACCTTTCCCGAGCGAGCGCGCGACGTAATCCAGCGTAAACGGCCATATAGCCGAGCGCAGCAGACTTTCATGCGCGCGATTAAATTTTCACGCGGTGAAAGGTGCCGCCCGTAGCGTCGCGGAGGCGGAAAGGAAACGGCGCGGCGTGGCGCGGCGGACGCGGTGAGGTCTCACCGTTTTCGAGCGTATCCCGAGCCATTGTTTCTCCGTATCATCTCGTCGCGACCGACTCTCGCTGTTCGTCGCTGGGCGACGGCGTAGGAGAGGAAGACGAGGGTCTCTCTTTTCTCCGAGTATAATTATTAGTCACGCTGTGGTCAGGGAATATATACCTGAACGGGCCACGGCATCGTTCTCCGCCGAGAGACGCAGCGTAGATTCCATGTTATTTCCGCTGATTACATTCATTATCGGATTTAAAGTTAGTAGACCCTTAGTTAGGATCGTCCAGAACGGCTCGTTGGCCCCTGCCGAACCCACGGGACACGGGACTCGAGAGTCCAAGGGAATCGACTTAGGCGAGACACACACGTTCGGGCGCAGGGGCACGCATTAATTTCATTCAAGTACACACACCGATCGTTCGACGCTCGCTCATGGGTAGGTACCTTTTGTCTTCGGCGGACCATATAAATGGCAGGTGCGAGGAGCGCGGGATCACTCCAGCTCGCTCGTACAGATGAAGTTTCGTGGGGATAAAAGCGAACATTTCTCGACGATCATTTTTATTGGCCTCACGCAAAAACTCGTCGCCGGTCTCGGTTCTGAATATAGCCCGAGACGCAGACCGATTAATTGTTCTGAGACACTATTCGACGTGTCATTCGCCGACGGTAACAGGGAAGGAATTCACGGTAGTTTATTTCTTCTTTCTTTTCGTATATTATGATATATACACATACGAGTGGCGAGCAAAGAGCGGTACATAAAAAGGAGGCGAAAAATGTCGAAATTCTGCGATATGGAACAAATAGCAGCTAAATCAACGAATGTTAACTAGACCCCGAAAGTGCGGTGAATCGATTACGGAGGAAACTTGTTTCGCGAGCGCGACACCGATGAATAATTGTGTATTCGAGAAGGAGAACGTCACGGCCTACACGTGCCTCAAAACCCGCGTCCACGCAAACATCGACTGCGGCGCGTGTTTGCACGAGCTCGAACTGCGAACGTTGCTCGTCGTTATCCAAACTTTTTCCGAGTCGGTCAGGCCGAACGGCCTGTCTTGTTTCCGATAAACGCGGAATCGCGGCCAGCGTTATCAAATCGGCGAGCGCGCTACGCCCACGCACGATAATGAACAAAGTCGCGCGGGGCAAATCGCACGAGATGCAAGCGGTCGCGTCGGGAAAAAGTTTCGCGCGCGAACGGCGAAAACACGTACGTATGTGCGCGTCTGAGGGAAGAGGGAGCGAGCGCGTGTGAGTTCTAAAAATTGCTCGCGCTCAACTTCGTACGAGCCGCGCGATATCGAGACGCCCCGAGAGAGAAAAAACGCTTCGATCGGGTCGCCCTGGGTCATCGGTTGAATTCAAAATATTTGCCGGGGCGAAACGTTTGCACTCTTAAAGTCGCTCCCGCGACGGCTCCGCTTTATTTCCGCTCGCTCGCGTGAAATTGCTGTGTCGATCTGTCGATGGACGCGAGACAGATCTGACGACGGGAATCGTATCAATGTTTTACTTTAAATTATGTCTTTGCCGTCGATCGATCGTGTGTCTTTCAGCGATTGAGATGCAACGATAGAAAGTTCAGTGCTGTCGCTTGAGGGCAGTGTCGAATCGAGTACGTGCGTCAAAGTCAAAGCCGACGATAACTTCTGACATTGAAATCGATCGCGTGTCGTTCTCGAAAAATCGTCGACACGACTTTCTGCGCTCCGACGCGGAATTATTGCCGCACGGCTAGTCCCGTATTGACCATAACGATCAGATCAATTGCGGCCAATTGTCAAGTGCTCCCGTTCGATCGATTGATTTCACAGTGGGTGGCTGACATGGAAAACAAATCGTGACGAAAGCGAGCCGCGCCGCCTGAAGGCCTCGCGAATCGTCGACGCAAACAAAGGCTGCGCGGATTAACGCAACAAGTTGCGAGTACTTACCCTCCCGTCGGAATCGGGGTCGTGAGCTTTCCGTCACTCCATCTCCCGCGTATCTCTGGAAACCATACTTCCAAAGCAATGACACAATTAAAATACCGATGACAAATATTGGTCTCTCATTAAACATGAATGATCATTGACACGTACCAGTACAACAATAAGCTTCGAGTGTATTGCGATAGTGGTCGTCGTACTATATCTTCTTATACTGGCAATATTTCAAATGGTTTGACATATCCTGTATAAAACACAAGTCCTTCGACAAACCCGTTACATTATATTTCCCCTTTACATAAATCACGAGTATGTAGTCCCCGACAAAAGAAGACTTCGCGCAACAGTTCAGTCATTCAGTTTACAGAATCGAGCGCGCTCAATTTAGTCCAAAGTTCGACGGTTACTCGTTTCTCACGAGCACGAGAAAAATCGTTCCCCACGCTGACACGAGAATCGCGCTTGTGTCGAGTCGAGTGGCGCGATCAATGGATGACGTCCGAGACGCCCACACCAAGAGTTACGCAAACAACGATAATCCCCCTCTTTATCGGTGCTTATTTATAAATCCTCCGAGCCGGATCGTTTCAACGCGGCATCGGTCTTTTTATTAATCGCCGCGCATTCTGCGCTTTTCATGCGCCTGTTTCAGATGTATCGCGCGAGATTAGGCCGCGATGCGAGATTGAGAGCCGCGTATCCTCAACGAACGAGGACAAACAGCGAGGAGAACGGGAGGAGAGCTAGATAAAAAGGCGACAGTCAAGAATACGCGCGCAAGGGAAGATAGTAGAAAAGGGGATGTGGTCGAAAACAAATGAGCGAGGAGGATACGCTTGTAGAAACCTTAAAGAAATCAGCGATCACGATAACGTATCGCGTGTTTTCAGTTCTCGTCTTGCCAGCAGCCGTTACTTTGCTGGCCGAGCGTATTATGCGATTTGTGACTCTTGGAGGATGCGTGTTAACACCGAATAAAATTGGCCCACGACGACGACGCCGCCGCTGTTACATCACGAATTCTAAACGATACGATACGCAATCACACGCTGACACATTGTTGCGAAACCGAGTGTGTTAGTCATCGCCATCGAACGGGCAACGCGTGTTGAACGAGCAGGTTCGTTTGCGAGTGACAACGTGCCCATCGGCCGCTCGAAACTCGACTTCTCGCCGTCCCGGCGAATCGATTACACTGCCGAATGTGAGTCAGACACGAAATTCGACAACTGGCCGAGGCGGAGAGATCGCGTGCCTGCGCTCGAGCGAGCGCGCAAACGAGCGACGAGGATAGGTTTCGCGAAAGTCGGCGCGCGCGTATCATTCGAGTCAATTACCAGCTGTAATATACCTTCGATTAGCATATTATATTTACGCCGGCGGTAATTAATCGGCGGAACATCGAGTCCAGTCGGCGTCGGGGTGGTAGCCGGTCCTCGGGCTCCAAATGAAGCCGTCAGAAGAGCACGTTTCAATCGGACATCGATGGTTCGATGGAAAGGCGCCAGGCTCCTCGTCGTCCTGTCTCGTTCCTGCTCCAGCGAGCCGCTCTACGAGTCTTCTAATTATTATCGAGGGCCTCGTGCGTGGGCTACGAAGGCTCTCGATACATATCGCCCTCAACGTGGCCCGATATAACCGCGGCAAACAGCGAGCGAGAACGAGTGAGCGAGCAAGCGCGCGCGCGCTTCGCCACTATCGATACATTAATTAAAATATCGGAACCGAGGCGCGGCTGACAGCGCGCTCACGCCCAGGTTCGATCGGCTGAATATGCTGTTGCATTTTTGTTTTCACTCCTCCCCCTCCAGCCCCCAGTCTTTCCACCTGCTTTTTTCATACACTCCTGGCACTCTTCACGATTTTATTGTAACACCCCCTTCCCTTCTTTCTCACAACGTCTTTCGCCCGCCTCTCGCTCTACCCCTTTTTCTTTCTCGTTCTCGTTGTTCTTTCCTCTTCTGCGCCGCTCTCCGACTCTCATCTGTCTTTCTCGCCAACCTATATGCCTTTTCTTGCTCCTCGCATTTTCCCCCGGTGCTCGACGGTGCAAGCACGTTAATCGTACATGCCTTCGGTGCGAACCAATTAAGCGTTCGCGTGGAAAGTTCCTGTTTCAAGGACGAGTAGGAGCGGAGGAGTCTCGAAGATCGATCAAAACGGAGCCCGGTACGTTCCACATTGAATTCGACCTCAGTCAAGGCCGCGATCAAACTGCAACATCATTTAACGACTCTCGCTCTTCTACCGCGCTGTACGATCTTCTAAACAATCGCCGGCAAATCGTCATTAAATTAGCTCAGAGGCAAGTACGCAACAATCGGTCCGTCGTAATGAAATCGTAATAATCGTAATGATTTCCCACTTAGTCCTCCCCACCTGCGCGCAATCATCCACCGCGTTCGTTCGTTCGTTCGTTCGTTCGAACGCATCATCCCCCGTTACGCTCCGTCATCTTTCATTCCGCGAGCGCATTGCGCTGGCCAGCTACTCTTAGCAGGCTGCACAACGGTCATCTGCCGTCGTTCGATGCATCGCGAAGGGAACCGGTTGCATCGGAACGACGCGGACGCCGGCACGCATGTTGAAAGAAAGAGTGAACGAGCGAGAGAGAAAGAGAAGGAGAGATTCAGGCACCGCGTGGGACAAGTCGAAGAATGGGGCAAATTTTCGAGACCCCTTCGGTACTCGTTCAGGGTAACCCGGAGGCCTTGGCTGAGGGGTGGCGATGGTAAATGTTGGTACTAGTGGTGGTGGTAAGATTGTCGTATAGTTGCTCGTCGAGGAGCGTGCGTATCCAAGGGAGGAGTCGGTGGCTAGGACGAAGATCATGAGGAGGAGGAGGGGGAGGAGGAGGAGGAGGAGGAGGTATAGAGACGAGAAAGGGAGAGAGGAATTACGATGTGGCGTGGGAACCGGGCGAGCGAGAGGGCGAGGGTGAGAGAATGGGCATGTGAATGAGAGGGAGACAAACGCAACCACCCCTCTTTCGGCATCCCGTCAGGGGGCGAGTTTTGCAATCTCGAGGCGCAGTTTGTCGAGGCTGAAGTCGTCGACTGCTGCGTAGTCACTCGCAAACGTGCACGCGGGCACGGACATGCACGTGCGTCACTCTTTTCGACTGCCTACAACGAAGTTCATCGATTGCGGGAGGCTCTGCCCACGGGCGTTCTAAATTGGAATGCGGATGATGTGCAGTGGACATTAGGACTCTTGCGAAGGCGCGGGGTACCGATTGTCGAGAGAAACGAATCTCGCGAGTGCAACGTCGTAGTTTCGTTCGCGGCTGACCGAGGTTCGGGACTGACACGTGGGCAGACATTTTCGAACGTCTTGCGTTCTTGTTGCGTCGGCAGCGACGTCGAATCTTTTAAGTGCTATTAATGCTCGCCGCAAATTACGCATCATTTTCGCGCGAGTGATCGTCGAAGATATCGAATAGCAGGCCTGCGGCCGGAGGTGTTACGGAATCGAAAGGAGAGCCGGAAACCGAGTCGTGGGAGAGACTTTACAGTGGTGAGTAAGCGTTGCGAACGTATTTTTATTTTTTTTTCTTCTTCCTTTCGTATGAAGGATGCAGTCGACCTGTTCCGCTGATGTAATCGGCGCATCGATAGCATCTATTAAGTAAAACTTATGGATCCTACGGTCTTGACATCGATATTGTTTTCTTTATTCGGTAACGATAAGACGTGCGTCAAGACTACAAAGTAATACTTTCTCTTTTTATTCATGCAAAACAATAGGCACTCTGTAGGTTTTCAGTTCGATATACTTAGCGAAGCGATGTTTCTGACACATGAAGGGACGATCTCTCAGATCGGCCTTTCGCGTACGTCTGCCACCGATCACTTTTTTTCCTCGCCCGAAGCATCGCCAGCTTCGAAAAAGATAGGGCAACCCCTAAAACATTTATCCGCTAATTTGCAACGTCAATCAATATCCATTAGGCACAATCTGATCGGAGAGTCGAGTAGAGTGAGGGAGAAAGATGTGAATAAGAAAAAGCGAGTTTGAGACAGTGGGAGGGAGGGGGCGAGAGAAAGAGAAAGAGAGAAACAGCAGACGTAAAAGGAGGAGAAGGAGAGAGAGAGAAAAGGATGAAGAGAGGGAGGTGAAGCGGTCGTGTAGGAGAGGGTGTACCGTGGGTAGGGAGACGAGCAAGAGGAACGAGGGGAGGTCATCCCCTCTCCGAATGACCCTCTCTCCCCCCACCGTGCATCGTGTCGCGTGTCCCACCTCCCACTCCTCCTACCACACATACCTACACACAAGCACACCTCGTACAGCTTTTCTCACATCACCAACACTTCCCGATGTGAATCTGCAAGCAGTTGCAGTTGGTTCGTCGTATCTCGTTTGATGAACGAAGAGAGGGCGCTATCGAAGAGGCGAGAGAAGTCGGCGGTAGGGGAAGAGAGAGAGAGAGAGAGAGAGAGAGAACGGCCGATCCGAGGGGAGTAGGAGATTGAAAGCGAAGAGGGAGGAGGAATATCGTACGTGTACGAGGTGCCGGACGCACTGCGTGTCCACACGCGTGTATGCGAGAGCGAGTGGGACAGAGATACATGTGGCGGGGTGGGGAGAAAGAGAAGAAGAAAGACTGGCGGAGAGAGACGGAGGGCGAGATAATGAGGGTGGGAGAGAGAGAGGGAGGAAGCGAGCTGGGAAGAGAGGATGAGAGAAGAGACGAATGAGAGAGAGGTGACTCTCCTCGGGGCCTTAGTTGCTGACTGTCCGCTACTACGCGCGGTATTACACCATCGTCATCGTTCTCTCCTCCCTCTCTTCGTCCCGCTCGCTCACTGTCCTTCCGCCTCCTCGCCTCACGCACCGCGAACACATCTCTTTCTCTCTCGTCCGTGATCTGTCTTCTTCGCGCCCGTACTCTTTCGCCGGGCTTCACCTGTTGCGGCGCGGCGCTTCTTTGATCGACGTTTTTGGACGTCCCGCGTCGTGTAAGAGAGTGAAAGAGAGAGAGAGAAGGAAAGAGAACTGCCCAGCCAAAACGTTCTCCAGTTCCGTGCTGCACTTCGGGGAAAGAGCCCGTCGCCGAAGGTCGAAGAGTACAACCTCCGGAGGAACGTGACCAGCCACCACGTGCGCCGTCGAGGAACGAAGTGGAGAACGATAGTGATTTCGAGGAGAGACGCTCGATGAACCGGCGTCAGTTTCAATTCTCATCGGACACTGCGAAGTTACTGTCGACTGCGAGCATAGCCACGTAACCGCGCGTGTCTGATCGTGTGATAAAGACGGACCCGAACAACATCGTACGGACGTACGAACCGGAACTCCAGAACAGAGTGTCAGAATTAACGGTTCCGAATATTGAACACTTGACGTGTCCCAAGACAGCGGAAGTTAAGTGAGGATCTGACGAGATCAACACAAATGAAATTATCGTTTATCGAGTGCATTAATTGATGACACTGATGACACGTGAACCGCTCATATATCCTGATTCACTATCGGCTGAAAAATAAAGTTGATTGGCTTTCATGAAATCGAGCGTATAAGCACAGTCCCCGCGATAATCTCGAGACGTCTGCCGAGGCTGTGTGAACAGTTCGCGTCAAAGTGATCGCTCGCTGGACGTGGATAAATGATTGCGTGAGATCGGAGTGAAGTGAAGTGTCGAAAACGAAGTGTACCAGTTCGAAGGCTATTCTTTGTCGTCGCCACGATTGAACGACCGTCGACGAGCCAATCCACGCTGCCGTCTGTACAGGAGGTGAGGCGTCTCTGGGGTTCGTTTCTTCCATTTGCTACCGTTATTAAAGCCGCCGGTTATCGATCGATTAATTATCAATCGATATCACCCAATTAACGATAACATATTTAAACGCCGATGCGAGGCTGTTACAATTAGCGGCCTCGCAGTGAATAAATTACCCATCGGCCTCTAGCCGGAGATCATTGAGGCATCATTAAATTCTAATATGAAACACTTTTCGCCTATTTATTCTCGCTTAATATGATCGAACGCCTGACGGTAATAACAACGATACGACTCACCCTTAATTGCCTAACGGATCAGTCTAACAGACGTATCTTACAATGGGACTCGTGTTACGTGCACGCATGTCGCCGGTGTGCGCGTAGGTTGAAAAGCTGGGAGTAGAAAATCCTGGAGTACGGGCAGCGCCGGTGTGTCTCTTGTCAATATATCTCGTTGCGTGTAAGCTATGCGTCCGACGCGTCAGGGGGCATTATCTACTCGAGACATCGTGAAAGTCCAAGTACTAATTGCTTTGAGATGGGGGTGGAATGTGGGGCTAACGAGTAAAGACGTCATTAAGAGGAACGTCGGATCGTTCCGCTTATCGATAATCGTTACAACCGACATGCTCGTTTCTGTATCTGACTCTCTCGATCGGCACCGGTATTTATTAACCTTTTCTCCCGTTGACAATTAAATCACTCTTTGTTCCACCTGGTGCGCGACAAGACAAGCGACGCAAGCTCCGTTCGCTCTAACCCCCCGTCATCGGCATCTCCCTCCTCCGTCCGGTCCATTCTGTTCTTCTACCCCTTACAACAGTGGCAGCGCGCGTACGCACGAATCGCGCCAACCTGTCAGCGCCGATAAGCGGCGCTAAGTTTTACGGCGCGCTTTCGGCAAAGAAATGCGCTCGGTGAGAATAACTCTCGAGTGATATCATTTACGAGCCACGCACAACCCGGGGCAGGTTTAACGAGCGGCGATAAAAACATCTAATAAGCTACCGGCAGAATAATTAATTCCGGCAACGGCGCTAATCGCGGCCGGCGAGGCGGGCAATTACTTTTAAAAAGCGCCGACTTTTATTATATTCATCGTAAAGCAGCGATACAGCATTGCTTTCTAGATTGCGATCGCGCCGCGCCTCTCTTGCAGCGGGATTGAGAGATGCGTGGATATCGGGGAGTCCTGTCGAGAACGAAAGTCTCTCGGTACGCGTCTCGGGCCACAGATGCTTGCTTTCGGGATCGTTGCGTCGATTATATTGGCCCGTTGAGAGCGCGCGTGCTACTTCTGCCAAATCGTTCGCATTTAAGTCTCTCCCGCGTCGAGCACGCGGCATGGAAAAAGGCGGGACGCGAGATAATGGCCGCACAATGCAGATACGGCGGGCTAAACAAGTTACGCGTAATAATGGCACTTTCATCGTTCACGGCAAGCGATTCGGAGATTACGTCAAATCCGCACGCTCTATCGTGCGTCTGTACGTGTGTAGAGCGGAGCGGAGGGGGCTGGCCTACCGGGGGCACGATTCTGACATTTCTTTGCAAGTAGATTAATCGAGCCGGACGGAACGATAGCGCATAAATATGCCATCTCTCGATCCCGCCATCACACGAAGAGCGTGCTCCTTTCCGCCGAGCTTTTTATCCCGCCTAATTTTATTGCGCGCTCCCCGCGCGTCTCGATTCATAATCGTAAAAATCGATCGGTATCGTCGGCTTTCACCGAGGCCGTTTCTCCGTCCTTCTCCCTTTTTATCCTCTTTTTCTCCCCCGCCGCCCCGTCGCTCCCCACGGTGGACATCGGCTGGTGGAAACGTTTATACGGCGATCGCCGGTACGTTTATACACGAGAGCGCTCTCGCCCGCGCGCCCTCTCTCGATTGCGACGAGCGCGCGCATAATCGGCCGATCCTTCAGGCGCAGCAGGATACTTCAACGGCAGGACAGTTAGAATGTCATTAAAATACATCAAGAAGCGACCGGCCAGCATGTCGCTGCCGTAAAGAAATTCCAGGCCCGATGTCACGCGGTAACATTGTAACCCCCGCTTCGGTATTCCGGTGGCATAGCAACTAGTGGCCGCTGGTTACTTCGCGGGCATTCATTACATCGCTATATGTAACACGCCGGAGAATCGTCTCGCGTGCCCGCAGCCGCCTCGTACGAGCCCGTACACGCGCGATTCGCGGAAAGCGTGCGTGTGTGTCGCGAACGGGAACTTGCAACCTGCTTACAGCAGCACGCCCGTGTGTATCGTAATAATATCGGCGCGAAAGAAAGAACGCCCGATGACGAATGGAAACGCAAAGCGCGTGCAGCCGACTAATACAACTCTGAACTTTTGCGGCTTTCTGCTACCGTTCCCGCGTCCGCTGTATAATTTACGTAATACAAGGTGCGAGTAGCGTAACGTCTATGTTACGCCGAGATTTTCAGAGGAAATGGCGCAGGGTACGTACGCCGTGTGATTTGCAAAGTAAAATTCACATTGATGCGGAAAATCGCTCGGTTAATAGAAGATTCGGATATTCAACGCAGGCCGTTGCTTAAATAACTTCCCCCATCATTACGCTTGATGCATACGCAGTGATATCCACGCACGACACGCGAGTTCCCAACTCAATCAAAATCCGATCGTGCGAGATCATTCGAGGCGGTAGTAAAATTTGATTACGTCGTCGATATCCGCGCGCAAACGGAATCGACGAAATGTACCGTCATATGACACAATGACGAGCTGGCTTCCACATTCTGGACAGAATGTAAACAGGAGTGTAAACGTCGTGTGTCGTACGGCACGATGTTTACATGATTAAGTGAAAGTGTGGCTTGGACGCACACGACACTTGACTTCTGCGCGACCTATTATACCTGAGTTATCGGCGATGTTGTGACAAACGAAAGTGTTCGCCGTGGCTGAAACCCATGGCAGCAGCCGCTTTTCCTCTCGGCTAGCACGATATGGCGAAGCGACGTAGTACGTCACTGTCATAAGGAAATTCTCCGGCGACGCGAGGCGCGCACTGTGTCTGTCTGACGTGCGGTATCGCGCCAATTGATATAGCGGCGCTCGCTGGTCAAATGAACTGCAGTTCATACGTTCCTCGATACGGCACGGCAGAAGTGACGCGATACGTCACTGTCGTCATGATACTTCTTATTGACGGCTGTCCCGTTCGTACCGTCCGGCCCCTTCGTTGCTAATGCGACCGTTTAAATACGATGATGAATAAATTCGCGTACAATGATGTGTGACGCAACTGACGCCTTACTTCGGAAAGTAATGATAGTTGTGATAAATCAATGTTCCCGGGGGTTCCTGTTCATAGACGTTTCACCGCGTGCTTTGACGCGGCCGATAGCGGAATGGGCGAAAGTCTTCTGGTCATTCCGGATAAATCACGTTTGGCTTAATGTTTGTTATTGACAGCTGCAAGTGACAGTCGGCGTTTGTCAGGGAAGAAAGTCGGAAAACGGTTATAATCGCGACGCGGTGATCGATAAATTTCATCGACGTTATCGTGGACGAGAGGTATTTGACGTGTATGCACGTCGTATGCACGCACAATGCGAAAGAATGTAGTACGTAACTAAATAAAGTAGCCGACGCATCGAGCCTAACTAATTATCTCGGAACTATCTCTTCCCCAAATTTATGTTCGCCCGACTAACGACCAGTTTCCACTACCAATCGTTACGACCAACGGAAGCCCCCAACATTCTCAACTGATACAATGTCCAGATTCACACTCGACGCCCATACGTTACCGCACGCAGAGCTGCCCAATGATTCATATCCCGATACACGATCTGTTGTCAGAAAGAAATTTCATATTGACGATCGTCCGGTGTCCGGTATCATCGTAACCCCGGTTGTTTTGCCGGTAGCATAGCAACTAGTGGCTGAGCGCAGCCGACCTCACGTACCCACATACATAACTGCCATATATCACTATATATATCCCTCGCGTGCCCGAACTCGTTCGCCGTCGTTAAAACGCGCGTGCGCGCTCGTTCACGCACGCGAGTGAGTACGTGTTCCTTCCTCTCCCGACCGGCCGTACACGCGTCGTGCGTGTAAACACGCGCGAACTCGTCGTACGCATGTATGCAAGCTCGGAAGCGTGCAAGAGTACAGCGCAACCCTAGTGAGAAGAGAGAGAGAGAGAGAGAGTCCCGGAGAGACAGATGCGTAGTATGCACGCATTTGCGTACCGACACGCGAGCTTCCTTTGACGAAACTGCTCCTTGCTGCTCATAAGATCCGTTTTACGCTCGCCCGAGGCGATGTTGCGACAATCCGAAATGGTCGAGCCTTAATTGTTCGCCGTCGTTAGAAAAGCACCGGCCAGAGGTAAGGCGGGATGGCCGGTGGGCCAGGTCCGGCGGTTGAAGCATTTTATTATGGGTCATTGACGTAGAATATCAGGGGCTGATGAGTGGGAAGGGGTGGATCGGAGGAATGGACTCGCGCGGCGTGTGGGAAGATTATTAAGCGGAATGTATGCCGGGGCGAAAGTCGATGATAAATGACCGTCGATAGAAATGAGTCGGTACGGTTGCGTTGTGCGTCGACTTCGAAAGGTGTTCATTTTCTCGCCGAGTTTTCCTTCCGCTAGGAGCCGCAGTATGAATTCCGAGCATGCTCGCGTCACGAGAAGCCACCATTTTGTAGCGGGTAGGAAAATGACATGCTGCGCGTGGCTGCACGAAATGCGAAATAATTCAGGGAAATACAATGACGCCGGAACCGGTACCACCCAAGTTGGTCGTCGCGCGGGCTCAATCTGCAATGCTGAATAAGAGTCGATGTCAAACGGCGCAGCGTATAACGATTTTCCGCGTGACCAATGGCCTCGCGCGCGGATTGGAAGTTGACAAAAAGGAGTCCTCGGATTACCGAAGTGGAAGTATCGCTCCAGAAGGCTCTCTAAAAGGCTTCGCGGATATCCGTCGACGTCGGCGGCCTCTAGCACGAGACTCCTCTCTATCTCTCCTGCGCCGCATAAAAAGACAAATCGTCGACGGTCCGAAAAAAGTAGTCGTACGGACACGTGCGACTGTACGGAATTGCAAATTCGATCTTTCTGAGCCGAGCCAGCTGCCAGCGCCGGCGAGAAGGGGACGAAAAAGAAACATCGACGACGTTCTGCAGACGGTCTAGTCCTAGAGATCCGTAGAGAGAAGACGGGAACAGAGATGGACGCGGCAGACAGACAAACAGAAGGAGAGACCGCCAGACAGAAAGCCCGCTCCCGCTCGCTCGAAAGATTATGACGGTGGCAGCACGTGCCCCATTCAGGACGACGACGACGACGACGGCGGCGGCGGCGAGGACGAAGAAGACCGCGGAGGGGAAGCCAACATACACCCTCGTAACTCAACCTAACCTAATCCAACCTCCCTGCCCGGGCTATTCAGACGATGACGAGGCGAGGCCCTTTGTAACACGGCTTCAATCCGAGTGTTGACGATTCAGCCGTCCGTACTCTCCTCTTTTTCCTTCTCCTCCTCCATCGTGCTCCCTTTTCATACTCACTTTTTTATCACACCGTGCATCAGGAAGTTATAACGTTCGCCTTTCGACTCCCCTGCCTTTTGATTTCTTAACCAGCGACCGATCCGGGTGGGAGTACCAAGAAAGGACCCGCGAGATTCTGTGACAAACGGTATTTTTTTCCCCTGCGACTTGCGTTTCCGGTGTAGGCGGGAGATAGAGATCAGGTTTGTTCAGGAGTCAGTAGTAGAATTAACGGATCAAATGAATGGTCCCGCTTTTGTTTGAAACATGGGTTCAATAAACATTGGTTGTGCGAGACTTCGCGAAGGGTCCGCGTCTGGAAAGCAGAAATTTAACGCAGCCTTTCACACTCGCGTTCCATCGTATTGGGTCACGCCCGTATCCTTCCTTCTATTCCCTTCGAAAGCGGCGCGCTTCCGTGGTCATTGCGTCCAACGTGCGCTAAGTGGCAATTTGTCAGGCACGCGGTGGCGAGCCGTAGTCACGGCCGTCCGCCGCCCACGTACATAAATCAGAGGCAAGTTCTAGGGGTAGTTAGAACCGTTTACACGCCCTTCAGGGCGCCGCGGGATACGATATTCGTGGGTCGTTGCAAAGGAAACGCCGCCCTGAGAGCCGTGGAGGCGAGGAGTCGCTCGCGTAGTTCCTCTGACTTTTCTTGCGGAGCGTAAGTAGGTAGCAAGGAGCTGGAGGAAGGACGAAAACGGAAAAAGACCACCCGTCGGCCCTGTTTGGCCCATTTAAAACCGGCACAATGGTAGCACGCCTTAAAATCGCCACGGACACCGTCGGCATCACTGACCATTGTCCACTCCATAGGGTCCATAATGACCGGTGGATGTCCTCGATCGGGGTAGCGCGGAGGGGAGAAGAAAAGCATCGTACAAGGACGAAGGAAGCTACCGAGGGAGGGTGCAGGACTCTCCTTGAAACCCAGGTTAGGGTCCCTTGTAAGACTGTTGTCCCAAGACGGCGTGTGCCCGGGGCAATGACACCGACTGATCCGCCGATCACACTCATAAAACACTACGCTCATACGGCATCACGAAAGATACTGATTTTATGTGTAAGCAAGAATCAAGGCTGAATCGTGATGCGGCATTTAATCGCTGAATGCATACGCGTGGACTTTCGTGTCCTGAAGCAATGAGAGCCTACTGACATCAATGCATTCGAAACAGTATGAAATCGTCGAGTCGACTAGTCGGCGGTTCGTATCCATAAAATACGGTTCTTACGTCACGTGAAAGAAACCGATTTTATGTGTAAGTAAAAATGAAGGTTGAGTCTCGCGATGCATCATCATTTAATCGCTGAATGCGTACGCAGACTTTCGTGTCCCGAAGCAATGGAAGTCAACCTGACATCAATGCATTGGCAACAGTTTTAAATCGTTGAAAGGATGCCAATCAACGTCGACAGGCGGTATGTGCTTACCGAGGAACGAATGTCTTGGCGGTACTCAAATGGTTAACGACCCAGGTCAGTCCAGCCCCGCGGAAGATCGTGCATACACTTTCGTTAGGAAACTCCACGAAATCGTCCCGCGCACGATATTAGAATTCGCCGCGCAACGAGGCAGCGATCAATGCGGCGATATATTATAGTCTTGGTCATTACGATTTTTCTGACATACCGTTACAACGCGCTCGCAGCCGGTCGTCGATGACTCAGTGGATAATAGGCAAGAGCCACCTCTCTCATTAGTTCTGAGAACACTAAATCTGTCCGTCTGCTCATCTAATTACATATCAGCCGAGGTAGAGTCTTGATCTGAAACGATTCCACTGAAGCCGCGGTAGTACTCGCTAAACATTCGACGGCTTCGCGATGGGAGAGAATCTCATCGCAAATGGAATCGATACTCGCTCTTCTGCTTTGGTATCGTACGAAAGCGACCAACGCCTCACAAGGAAACCTAGGCAAGTGTCCGATCTCCAGCACTAATCGGAATTTTGCAGTTCTGCTTGCAGATTTATGAGTTCCGTTTTTTCATTTACTGATATAGGTATTAAAAGGATAAGCCAGTCAGAGGCAGTTAATTCTCTCGCAAAAATACAAAATATTAATTAAAACATACAAAACCTCTTACCAGAAGAGTGGGAGCTGAAAAGCGTTGAAGCTGCGAGAATAGCTTGGGTAAAGAGGAGTAAGACCATGCAAGATGGACGACGTATTGTATATGCCACGCTGCTACCGAACACGCTTTGCCACTGCCTCTATCGTCGTCGCCACTGCCGGCGTTGCAGTTCTTAACGCCGCGGCGCGGCGGAACAATTTACGGTCCTCTTCCACTTCGACTTTCTTTTCACGGCGTCGATGCGAGAGGAGCGCGAAACTCTTTCAGAAGGGCGTGAGGAGCGATTTTGTGCGCCGCCTCGTTGAAAGGAAGCCACTCGCCGTGCGAAACCACCGAGACGTGCCGCGGGCGATCGTTAATAATAAGGGTTTATTATAGCCCGCGGAATCAAAGTGTAGCGTGCAATTACGCGTCAATTCTGTCAACGTACTTCGTCACGCCGTAGGACGCTCCCTCGTTGAACTCAGGTGAAGGAACAAAAAGGTATGAGGGACGAGGGAGGGATACGTTGGACTGTCGCGGTGCGATACTCTCTTGCTAGTTTCTTTCGTTCTCCTCATCATTGGCGTCGAATCACACCTCGCGCGTAGGTAAAAACACTCGCGTCGGTACAATTCAGTCGACTTAGCGTAAGTCACCGATTAACTTCACCGAGATTAGATCATTAAACTTCAAAACGCTACAGTCGGTCCCTCGGAGTACACGTCATTTGATAACTGAGAACACACTGACGTAGCAGCTGTCCAGGGGACAGTAGCTTAATAGGATTCCTGTAACGTATAATTTGATACCGCTTCAGAAACATCCCCCGCGCAGAGATAGGCACAATCCGATACTGAATTTGTTATTGTCCAATAATCCCGCTGGCTCGAGTAGGGACATCGGAAGGGTACGTGATCGCACCCCTGCAGTTTCGCTACGCCTGCGCCATTGTTTTGCGACTTTGCGTGTACGCGCGCGCCGAGAGGAGTCTAAAAGGCGTACACGCAGAGACGCGTATACGTGCGCGTACATGTACGTAGAGTATAAGGCAAGCTGCAAGAGCGAACCTCGTCATAACGGTCGCCGACGAGGTTATGGGGAATACGGGCGACAGGACGGCCAGCCAAGCCATTATTGTGTAGAGACGACGATCTTTATGTAAGACCTTACATGGGGTCCCATGGGGCCCTGTGGCGCACGCCCATGGCGCGGAGGGTGGCTGTGGTTTCACTATTTCTCCCTCTCTCTCACTCCCACCTCCGCGACACATAATATCCTTCTTTCTTTCCGCCCTCTCCTTCTCCCTTGCTGTCTTTCGCCGCCTCGTAAATCTCTTTAGGTGTTGAAACGTTCGAGAAGCGGCATCGAGAGAGAAAGAGAGAGGGCGTGAGAGAGAGGGCGAAGGAGGGACCAAGGCAAAGAAACGCTCGCTTACACGCTCGCAAGCAAAAAGATTCTATTCGTTTCGCGCTGCTGTATTTATTAAATCGATTATAACGTTATTCACGAGGGTCGGCGTCCGACAGTCTCGGTTATGATTTTATTTGCCAGGGGATTTCGGCGGGTCGGGGCGAAGTCTCGCGCCGTTAATTCATCGGCCGGATTAGAAACGGTTTTTGCCGCGGAGATTTATGATATTTTCGCGATCGGCCCGGAGCCGGACGAAGGTCCGTCGACCCACGAAGAAGCGCGCGTGGAATTCCGCGCGCCACGTGATTCCCTTTGCGTCCGCTTTCTTCCTCGAAATCCACGATTCATTTCGCTCACGAGGAAACGTCGCCACGGGGGGGCAACGCTCGCGAACGAGAGTAGCAACAGGTGGCAAAGAAAATGAGGTACGAACGTGCGTGGGAAAGTATTGAAGGAAGTAATTCTTTCGGCCCTCGAGGGCCGCGTTAAAAAAGCAAAGAAAGAAAAAACAGTCCGCCCTCCGATGGGGCTCGAGGCTAATTTAAAGCTATCCTTCGCGGAATATGACGCCGCTGACTGTTATCGAGGATGAGCTCCGCGCTCGTTGGAGGTTCGATGAAAGGCCTGAAATTCCTTCTAGACGTCGCCGGGCTTCCTTATACTTATTCGTTATCCATTTATGTTCTTACTCGCGCGGACGTACATCGATCGCGCAACGTTACGCTAATGGACGACATCAATCGTCTCCTCTTCTGCTGCACGCCAGAGCAGCATCGCGAGTTCGCAATTCTGTATGCGTACGCGTGGCATGCTCCACGCAAAGTGAGCGAGCGAGGAGGCGGCGAGCGTGGAACCAATCGTTCGCCATGTTTCCTTCTTCCGAGTCGGTGGACCGATCGATCTATCGGCTCGATCGTTACGGCCAGACTCGGCTACGAGCCATTTCCCCCCTCGCTCCGTCTCTAGCCTTCGTAAGTGAGCGGTGGACTTGGTCATCGGTCATTAACAGTCGTGTACGTACAAGATCCCCTCGTTGCCTTCGCGATAATTCCGTCTCCCTATCTCTCTTGCTCTCTCTCTCTCCCTCTTTCCCTCATACCTACGCTTCTTCCTTCTCGCCTCCCACCGTACACCGGAGAACCAGAATATCCGCGAAAGAGGTTCATTAATTGGCTGACGTTCCAGTCGAGGACGCGGTTGAAACGCTGGTAGTGGCAGCACTGGCACGTTCTCTCTCTTCGACTCTCCTTCTATTTCTTTCTATCTCGGTCGCGCGGAGGACTAGCCTACGGTCGCGGTCGTTGTTGTTGTGTCGTATCGTCCACGAGACACGACGCGTAGCTTGTAGTAGTGACGGCGGTGGTGGTAGTGCCTGATAGCTTGGTAGGGGCAAATCCTAATGAGGATCCCCTACCACCAACGACTACCGGCCGACCGCCGCAAAGTAAATGAGCAGGTGCCTTTGGTATGCGCCCCGCCTACGCTTTCCACTTGTGCTCGCGACCTCCACACGGACGCACGCTCGAACGCACGCACCCACCGGCACCACGCGCGCACACTCTTCCACGGATCCCGAGCATCACCCTGCGCTGCGCTGCTTGTAGTCCGAGAAGATAGTATCGTGGAAAAGTGGGCGCCTGATAAATTACCAAAGCTCGCCGCGCCGGACAAATTATTCCTTTTTCGACGTCGTTTGGTGCGCGACGCCCTTTTAGGGTGCATTAGGGAAAGTTAATGTCATAATTCAGGCGCACGGCTTACGTCGGGGAATATCTCCCAGCCTCGTGATTGTGAGCTACGCGGGTACAATGCCCGCGACAATATACTGGTCCTGGCCAGGTCGTATGGAAATGTCGGGACACCGAACGAGAATGTATCGGACAAATATCTCCGGCTGTCGCGTACGATGATTTGCGGGCTTTACGTGAAAGCAATGGCCGTAGATCGAACATTATACAATCATTGTCTGGCGCGTGGGCTCGCTCCCTCGCTCGCTCACTATTCGGCTTCCCGTTTTCTGCCAGACACCGACGCCGACTGTTGCGCCTCGTGAGGCGGACTTTTTCTCCGGCCCGACTTCTTAGACGGCCGTCTTAATTTATGGACGGTAGAGGGGCCAATAAGATACGCATTCTCACGGGGAATTCTGTAAAAGGCTCCTCTTCCCTCTTTCATCGCTTTCTCCTGATCGCCTCGAAGGGGTTTCACGATCCACGCCTTCACCTGTCGTCGGTCGTTAGGCCTTTCAACCTTGAAAGGAGACCTTCTCAAGGTGAGTAGACGCGCGACACGATGCTTCTAAGTCGGGAGATGAGTTCTCGGAGCCGGACTCCTCTTCCAGGGTGCACGCACTCGCGAAGTACAGGTCTCTCTTCGAGACAGAGCAAACGCGCGCGTCTCCGCCTTTTTTTCCAACCGCCCGCAGCCTCCGGTGTCTTATTGCGCGTACATGCGCGCGTAACCGCCTTCGTGTTTGCTTAAAATCTTGACGCATGACCGTACGATTTGTTTCTCCACCGGCACGGGCCTCCCGGCGTACCAGATAATGAAATTCCTAGGCTACCGAGAACATACCTGCTCTAAACTCGCACAGCACTCATCGCAAATGATTAGCTAGCGGTACGATAAATGATTTCTCACGAAACGATCGAAAAATGACCCCACGTCAATCGTGGCCAGACGAAACGCGTACACGTTACCATCGTCACATTAAGACCAATCACGATTACGTTTCCATATGTAAATGACGTCGACCCTTATACTTATGGAACTCGGCGCGGTCCGCATTAATCTCGATTACCGTCAGTCTATTATGTATCCCTTCGTGCGCTCCGAGCACCGCGTCAATACGGCAGGCAGTCGGCCGATTCGATGACGCGTCTATCAGCAGTTGCGCGCCGCTCCTGCTGGTTCCACGTAGAAGTCATCGTCCGTCCTTCGTCGATCTCTGGCAGCATCGCGGCGACCTTAACGACTTGCCACCGCGCCGTCTCGCGTCCTCTTCAGTCCTCGAGAGGGAGAGAGGGCCGTGCGCGCGTTCGTCGCGGTATGTAAATACGAGGCACGAGAGGACTCTTTCTTCCTGCCTCTCCCACCCGCTCCTTCTTTCTTCCCTTCTCTCTTCTCTTCTCTTCTCATCTCCGACCGACCGACCGCGGTGCATCGTATCGTATTCTGCCGCCATTTGTCTTCGCGATCCGGGATTACGTTACCACGATGATACACGATGACATTTATTTTGGGATTTGTACGCCTCGTCCTGGTCCTTGCCCGCGTAGAGCCTCGCGCGGACAATCCTTTCATCGTGCCACACGCATCTGCGCGCGCTGCATGTAAAAATGTGACGAAGCGTCAACTTGGGGGTAGGTGTCGGAAGATTTGTATAATTAGTTAACGTTGCGATGTTTTGGCGAATCAAGTAACGCTGGAATAGAATATTGATCAAGGGGAACCAACTGCGGCTGTGAGGAAAGTGAAGCTTGCCTCGAATTCGGAGGGTGAAGAGGGGATCCCAGACGATGTTGATATCCAGCACACATCGTCCCGGCTTATGATTCTTCAGGAGCATGCAAAGCTCCCGATGATCGATCGCGTGAAAATTGTGCAAACGCAGATGCCGTTTAAGGTACCACCCCAACGTCGTCCAAGGCGTAGAAAAAGGGAGCGCGTGGCAAAGATCAAACAGCTGGATCATCTCGTGCGTGCGTGCCTTTAGGTAAGGATCTCTTTCTTGAGGGAAAAAGGTGGGGCGCGCAGAGGTCGACCCAGGTGCAACCTCGGAAGCCTTCGAAGGCGTGCGCGACAATACCCACGCGCTCTCTCACGTATGCTCTTCCATGTAGGTACGCGACCCTCCGAGAGAGCGCGTCGCGTGTTCGGGTAAAAAAGAATGGCCACTTTTTTCGATATCGATTTTCAGCGTAAAGTTACGTCGACGGTATCACGCGGTTCGCAAAAGTGACGGGAAAATTATCCGGCAATAAAAGGAGAGCCCTCGTCGTACGTTCCGAAATTCTCAAATCTACTGCGACGTCATACTTTCTCCGCGCGAAACACACTACCGCTTGTAATTGTTCGAACGAAAGCATTTTCTAGGTTTTATCCGCATTAATCAGATGGCTGTAACGGAGGCCTAATGATAATACTTAATCATGAACGAAACTGTAATATTTTTTCGGCAAAAATCGGGTAAGCCCTTCTCGCAAATTCGGAGTAAATCGAGAAAATGCTTGTCATTCGAGCAATTAAGAGCGGTAATGTACATGTGACGCGCAGTAGGAATATACGAGCGCGTGTTACGTCAGCTTTGTCATACCTGCCGAAGAAATCAGAAAACAACGGGGCGCGTATATATATAGGTACGCACGTACGTATGTGCCCGATGGGCGAACCTGTAATTACGTCGGATTTTACGGATCGCTCGGCGACGAAGTGCGTGGGCACCGTGGAGAATGTGAGAATAGTTTCGAAAGTGCAACGGGTTCCTAGCAGGCGTTAGAGCGGCCCTGGCTCATTAAGGCTAATGACGCAGATCGCGCAATTATTCCAATAAGCGATGGCCCACTCGGCCCGGGCCGAACCTATCAATTTGTTATAATTACAGCGGGGGATATATGCTTTCGCCTCGGTGTACGCACTTACCAAATTACACGTCTCGATCTTACGACTCTCGTGAAGATCCGCGTGTTGGGACGATGACGGTGATATGTCTGTCTGACGAAACACCGGCCAAGGATCGTGTCTTTTGTTTTCTGTCGCGCGAGAAGCACTAACGCACCTTCAATTTACTCCCATATTACAGAGATTGGATTGAAGGAAATTTAATGGTTCGGATGAGGGACGATTAAATTAAAACGCGAATCACTCAACGTTCATATTTCAGCTACTCTCTATACATTGGTCAGCTTATCCTAAAATGATCCCGGGTTGGACGATGATACATACATCTATGTATGCATGAGGAAGCTAGATTTGCCCTCGTACACGATCTGTTGTAACGTATTACTAATCGGAATGAACTAATGAGACCGCTGAGCGTGATCGAGTCTATTATATGTGGTTACGTCCGTCGAACTCACCAGAATCGTGTGTGTATCAGTGATACACGAAGCACATGGTATATAGCGGGAAGCAAACGAGGAGTTCTGAAATATTCATGGCACGCGCGATCCTAAAATAAATCGACTTAAGTATTCTGCACTTTACGGTTCTCCATCTGGCATTAGGCCGCCGCACCGAGTCTTTCGTAAAAAAAAGGTAAATATGAGCGTCTCGAAAAAAATTCAAACGGTCGAGGGGCCACTTAGCGAGTACTCTCGACATAGTGGACACGTGTCTAAAGCGTGGCCGAAGGCTCGACCACGTGTCAATACTTGGAGGAACGTTTGTTTGCAAAAGTCGTTGAATGAAAGGGACGGTCACGTTAGACGATTCCGTAAGAAGAAATTTTCGAAATGTTTTTACTTACCTTCTGCGCACGACCGCGACCTTTATCCTGCGCCCTCTGATATATTTCCTGCGACATACATAAGTAAAGCCGGGCGTGCATCGTCGTTGCCTTTAATTTCATCAAATTTGCTGGAAGGCGTATGGCGGAGTGGTCGGCGTAAACACGTGGACATCATATGTAGGGCGGACAAGTGTAAATCTTAATGAAAAATTATGGAGAAGGCACGTGAAGGGTTAATCCACATCCTGTTCCGTGCGTGCTCACGCGCGTCAGCCGTCAGCTCGTGCCAATATGGCATCGAACAGAAGAAGCAATCGAAAACACGCAACACACAAGAATATGCAAGCTTATCGGGTACACGGTACATCGTCTTGACTGAAAATGTCGAATGACGCCTTACATCTGCCAAAGGCTTAAAAGGGAGACAGTGACGTTCGTAACACGTCGTTTTCGCATCCCGCACGTGTGCGCCGTTGACCGTCGAAGAGAGGTTATGCGATTATCATAATCAGAATTTGATCCCGCGATCGTCAAATTTCTACCGTTCCACCGCGTCGGCCTATCCGCCACGCGCACTTGTTGCACTTCGCCTCGCCGGCCGCAGCAGTGTCCTGGGCTGCGAGCCGCGAGCCGCGAGCGATATGAAACAATGTGTCCTACTCGCGGCAGAACAACACAGTCCTTACCTCGTCCATTCGCACATCTCGCATCATTCACCTTCCCCCGGCTCGCGTTCGGCTCTCCTCCCCTGCCCCTCTTGCGTTCCACCGCAAAGTCAGCGTCGTCCGTCGTCTCTCAGCGTAGGATCAGATTCCTTATCGAGAGGCTTTTGCGCGCGCAAGCACGCACGCACCCTCGGCGCGCGTGGGCAGTCCTGGCGAGAGGCGAGCAAAAGAGCGTCTTTCCCTCTCTGTCGATCGCCCTCCGTCCTCTCCCTCGCTCGACTTCTTTCTCTCTCCGCACGACGGCGCGGGCCTCTCGGTTACACCTATGCGCGCCGGTAAAAACGGCGCGAGGTGGCCGGTCGCGTGGACGAGGGTAGGGGGATAGGCGTGGTTCCGAGGCTCATACGTGCGCACGTTCACGATGGTATTCGTGCGCCCACCTCGCGCCTACTGAGCTCGGTTAGGCCGACGCATACACGAAGGGGGACGAGTCTGCCCGAAGAGGAGGCCGGGTGGGGGCAGTCGGCAGCGGTTAAGGTCCGCACACACGAAAATCAGTGGGGACGCGGCATGTGCACGTGCATTGACGGAGAGCGCGAGCGAGAGAGAGGGGCGAAGGGAGCCGAGCGCGGCCGAAGGTGAAACCCGCGAGTCGTCGTAGCCTCACAGTCGGCGCGAGACCGCGCTACTGGAAGGGTCGGTGTTGTATTGTCGTGTATCGTGGAAACTACACGAACCGCGCTGTTCTCCTGCTGCTGATCCTCTCCTTCACGCTCACATAACCTCACTCGCGCGCTATCAAGAGGCGCGCGACTCTTCGAAAAAAGAGGAGGCGACGTAATAAGTACATAAAACGCAGGCGCGATTATCATCGTCATCGTGTGGTGGTGGTGGTCGTCGTCTTCTTTCCTGCTCACCGTTGTGGCCGTCGTCGTCCTCGTCGCTGCCACCCTCTTCGTCGCCGCGCGTTGTCGGCGGACGTGTGTTACGGGCCCGAAACAATCGCCGCCCTTTTGCCACTTCTTCACGCCTTCGCGGAGGCTCGTCTGAGAGAGGAGAGACAGTGGACAATTTGCAAGCGCGCGCGATCGGGGTAAATACCGGCGACGGGAGAGGTCGGCCTTTAGGAATACTTGGAGCCTCCTCTCGATGCCATCGGAGAAACGAGGGTGACCGAGAGAGAGAGAGAGAGAGAGAGAGACAGGGTCGCGCAAGTTTCGCTGGAACTCCAACGGGAACCGCGGAGAAGTCTGTGATTTCGATGTGCCTGCTTGTTTTCTTTTTGTTGTTGTTGTTGTTGTTTTGTTTCTCCTAACGACGAGGGAGTAGTAGCGCGTCGCAACTGTTGCGTCCGTGCGCCAATCGTCAGAAGGATCGAACCGAGTACATACATACAAGGAGAGGAGAGGAGAAAGAAACGGGCTCCCCCGTCGTATATTGGCGGCTGTGTTTCGCGCGAACGAAAAAGATCGAGGCCCGGCTGACCGTTACACCGCGTCGGGAGGAAGAGAGGGCCGCGTCAGAAATCATCGTGTCACCGTAGTGCCATTGTTGCTCCTGACGAGAGCGAATAACAAGTGAGAGATAGGATAGATCGAAGAGACAAGTGCCGTGCGTGCGTGTGATGCTCCGTTGTGACGGCGAGTAACCGTACGAATAATCGTGAGGCGAGAAAAAGGTTTATTGTTGCTTGTTATATCCATTTCTCTGGCCGCGCGGAATAGTAAACGGGCCCGCGCCGCGTGTCCGTCGTTCCAAGCCCGCGAGAAAACTGTTCGGCGTGACTCGTGCGACGGATCGGACGCGATCGTCTTCGCGTTGTCTGTGATAACGAAGAAGAAGGCTACTCGTTGAGAGAGTAAGTTCAGTGCCTGCTGGTGTGATTCGTGACTATACGCACCGCACATACACCGCCCGCACCGTCCCGGCGACAGTTTTTCGCCGAAGAGACACGAGGGCCCGGACGAAGTTATTTAACGTGCAGCGGTGCCACCGGCGCTAGACTGGAGAGGAGTTGAGCTTTAAAAGAATCGGATGTGCGCCGACAGCCTCTAACGACCACCGGGTAAGCGGAATAAGAGACGAGATTTTGTGTGTTTTTTTTTTCTTTCCACCACCCCGCTGCCTCCGTCGGCGGCGTATTTTCCTCGCTCTTCGCACGACAAACAAGCAGACTTTATCTCTGCGAAAGCGGCCCGTCGAGACGCTGCGTGTGTGCGCACGCGATACCGGGATCGCCTAATCTTCGGCCGATCTTGAAAGAGTGCGAGCATCGATGGCGAGTCGATGCGTATTATCGCGGCTCACAATTAGACGCCTCGGCACGTCCGCAACGAGCGCGCGACGACGTCGTCGTCGCTTCGTAGGTCCCGCTCAAGAGCGATAACGCGCGAATCGACATTTTGCCACGCGCACGTTACCGGCTTCGTAATTCCGATCGATCAGCCGGACGAGGATCTAATTGTAAGTGTCGAATCAACGGGTTCGTTCTCTTGCTGTGACATAAGCAGCGCTTCGCCAACGACGCGCGCCGCAAGCCTATTTCGTACTTTCGTACGGGATAAGTGATGACAATTTTTCTCGAGCGCATCTTTCAAGCAGTCGTCAGGCAATCTAGGCGTGTTCTCCGCGTTCGGACCCTTTCGACAGGGCGGTGCAGATGAAGTTATCCTCTCTCTCGCGTGTCGTCGTCGTGACGTACACACGTACATATATCAACGACGCGCGCTAATATCAAAGTGTTACTTTTTTTAACCCTCGTTGACACTAGAGTGCGTTTTTATAATCGATGTCACATAACCCTCGCGTTCTCGAGCGTCACGTGCGAGGGCGGCTTAATGCCATGCGCCAGGCTCATCGGAGCGCGTCGCAGCGCTAAGCGTCGGAAGTAGAGCGGACACGCAACGTTAAAGGCAAACACGTATGAAGCGTGCACGAGAAAATCGTCTCTCGCACTCGCTCGTGGCGTACCACTTTTGCGTCGGACATTTTTTCCCCACCCTGCTGTCAAAGGGAGAGTTCGCCAGAAGTCATGTTCTTTTTTTTTTTCGTTCACTCAGCTGCCAACGCGTACACCGATTCCGTCGACGGATTTTCGCGGAATTCACGAACGCACTTGCCGTAGGAGAGTGACGGTTATAGCGGTAGAGAAGAATTTTGACGAAAGAAGTACTTTACTGCGTAATGAAGGGGGCGGAAGGGAAAAGTTTTCGGACAATGGATTGCACGCGGCACGTTCTGGATTTCTTTCTGATTAACGATGCCTTCATTACGCTGCCCCCGTGCACTGGCTGTGCACCTCGTCACGTGCGAGGGTGGTTTAATGTCGGAAGTGGAGCGGACACGCGCGCATTAGTCCAGCCACGTAGAACGATCTGCTACGACCAATCTCTTTTACGCGTGTCCCTTCACGGCTCGTGACTTTGACTCGTGCTAAGCGTGACGCGCGGGTTCTACACTAATCCTTTGTTGCCGGTCTCTTCTTGCCAGCGTGCGTGTGCATCGCATTTTCATGCGCATAGCTTTGTCGCATACGTGAGAATGGCATGGATGCCGGGAGAAGTTGCGCCAGGTTGTCGCGATTTTCGAAAGACAGCTGTGGCCGATAATCGCTCGCACGTCACGGTCCTTTATTTCCGCGAGGAGCCTAACTTCGCCACGACACCCCCGCACACGTGCGCACTCCTATATACATATTTCTTTATACATTATGCATACGCGCATTGTCTTCCCCGAAGTGCGAAGCCATTTGCATACGCGTACGCCACGCGGTCATACATACAGACGTGCTCGAAACAAAAATTGAAACGTCGTACGTTATCGCGACGTTGCGATCAGTAATGGAGAGCTCTCGCGGGAGTACGAATCGTTTGACCGAGCAGATCGTTTTATCGCCGTGGCGCTTCGTGCATCTACCTGCTGAGCGCGCGAAGCGGAAGGAAATTTGATTTACGACGTTGCGAGTTGACTGATGCTGCAACGACGCGCGCGGCCGGAGTGCTGCTGCTGCTGCTGCTGGCTGGCTGGTGGCTTTCGGTGTTTGTTCAGACTCCGTGCGATCCAGCCGCGCAGCGAGGCGTAAGATCGCGGAAGATGCGGGTGGAAGAAAGGCATGAGATGGGATGGGAAGGGAAAGAAATCGTGTAAGACGTCGGCGTCGATTGAGCCACGCGCGCCTATCGTTCAAGTTTATTGACGCTGCTCGCGTCGACGACGATAATCGTGCGAACCTTACGTCCATTGTCTTAATCGGTTCTCCTATAGCGACACAACCCGAGAAGCCAGTGTCCTTCGTTGCGAGGCGCGCGAGCGCGAGAGAGACGGAAGGCGGTGCACGAGGTGTCAGATGTCACGGCTGTCCGGTTTCGTTTGCAAACAACACACGCTTGCGGCGACAAAAACGTTTCTCAGCCGATCCCTCCCCGTTGGGGTCCTCTGGCGATCAGGTGGTGGTGGCAGTGGCAGCAGTGGCAGTGGTTCCCCCGGTAGGCTGAAAAATTGCGCGCTCTTTGCACTCGCGAGAATGATCTATTCCGCGGCGAGACGGATTGAATGGTGAACCGTGTGCCAATGATGTTTGCAGAAATGCTCCTGCGAACGGGCGTTAGCATAAAGGGGAGGAGCTTTAGCGTTATTCCAGTCGCTCCCCTTTTCCTCGGAACATATATGCAAGCGTGTGCCCGCGCATTGCGCCTGACGTATCATGCGTATGTACGATATGTAAGCGCACCTTTTCAACTGTCGCATGATCGGGGAACAAAGAGACGCGAAGACCGGCATCGCGAAGCGCGCCTCGTCCGAAAAGAGATTATAAGTGGCATTGTTCAGACGCCAGTGTAATGTTCCCGGCGCTTATCAGATTAAGCTAGGAATCAGAATAGTGAGGATTTTGCGGCAGTTATCGCGAACAAGCGCAACTATCGTGCAGTGATATCGCGGTTGACCTTTTAAGCACGGACTTCAACCCTACGTGTGAATCAGATAAAACGAATATCGCGTAGAAGACACTTAAATGACGTACCGCACAGAGCGCAGTAAGTCATTAGGAAAAGTTTAGATCGCCATCGATCTCTTCTTAAAAAGTCATCCTACGGTATCCTTCGTTCTCCAGCACTTCTCATTCATACTTCCCAGCGTATACTACGATATGAAGACGCGATAGCGGAACTCCACTTTCTCGCACGTCCGTCTCGACTGGGCCGCGAAAGACGGACTTTATGCAAAACGTCTGGCTGCGAAAATGATGCAACGGCATGACGCGGTGAACTGACGCGGGGAACTGACGCGCGCGCAGTAGGGGGAGGCACTTTATGGCATGTCATTTACGCCTCTTTCGCGAGACCGGCGACGGCAATTGTAAAAGTACGGGCGCGAGAGAGTCCCGCGCTCGGCCGAAGAGGCGTCTGTCATTCGTCGATCGGTATCTATCGCTGACGATTTATCGTGCTTTATGCACATATTCGCGCCCGCCGGTCGCCGCATGCGGGCAGCTGCATCAACTCCTGGGCCGCCCTGCGCATAATGATACATTGCGCCGTACATGAAAGTTATAAGCTTTAATTCGAGGCTCGCGCGATTCGCCGTGCGGTGACCGTATATCGATCGCCAATTTGCTATGCAGATCGAAGGCCTTTCGGCCTGCGCTCCCTTATGTAGCCCCTGCAATCTTCCCCACCCCTTTCTCTCTTTCGCTCCCTCTCTCCCTCTCGCTCTTTCTCTCTCTTCCGCGTCAGTGAGTAGCGTGCATACGTGTGTTGCCGCCGCTCTGCTCTTGGTACACCCACCGCGAGTACGCGCGTAACGCTCTCTCGACGCGCAGAAATAGACGAGGCGAGGATTAAAGCGCTCGCTATCTTCGCGATAAGATTAAACTCGTCTCGAACGGAAAGACAATTACCCGCCGACTTATCGCCCCGGTGTCGCGATTTATTCGTCCTCCTACCGTTCGATCGTCTCCCGCAATTTCTCTTTGTTCCTCGCGGCAATTAATCGTGGTAAGATCTTCGATACCTGCCGAGCAGTGGAGTCAAAGGGAGCGCCGAATAATTTATACTCGGCTTCGAATCGGCACGATTCATCGGTGGGGTACACCTTTCTTCCTGCGTTCTTCTCGTCCAGCACCCCTCTCGTCGGGCGGGGTAATTGAAACAGACCCACGTAGAGTGTCGTTAAAAGGAAACCGAGCGCACGCTGATTGAACCGACTCGAATCTCGGATCGACATCATCTCGCTACACCTTTAGTCGCGCGCGCGCGCGCCCGCGCCTACATATATGTAGGACGACGATGACGACCGAGAGAATCCCATAGGAAGGAGAAAACGGCGCGCGCGGCTCGCGGTTCGATATCCTGATTTCGATTTTTGTCGATTCACCCCGGCGAGATGATCGAACGTGAGCAATCTCTTGTGGCACGGCGCCGCAATTAGGAAATCCATTTGGCGTAATTGCGCGAACGAACGCGCTCACGGTGTAGTAGCTCCTGGAGCGGCTACCGCGCTTAATCAAACGGCCATAGCCCATCCAGTTGGCCATTTACCTATACCCCGCGTCCTGTATGCATTGGCCAGAACGACCGACGACGACGAATACGGCGCACCGTGGGCTCCTATCAGCTACGAACTAAAGGTACAACGTTCAACTTCGATTGCGTAGCTCTTGTACGACTAATCATTCTCTACGTACGTTTAATAGATTTCTTCTTCTTTCTTCTCTTTTTTTTCGGCATCCTTCGCCATTGCGCTTGGATTATGGTTTATAAAGATGTCTTGAATACGACTCCTGGTACAGATTCTATTAGATACGAGTTTGGTTCACGTGACATACACATGTTTAATAGATTCTCCATGTACCTGTTTTCTACTGTCGCCGGTCGTAGCGTACTTGAGAAGAATGTTCGTATGGAAGATACGAATCTGATTCAAGTCCCGACGCCATCCAAGCCGATCATTGTACCGACGTTAGATTCACAGGTTCCTGCGCAGAGCGAAATAGCCCGCCCGGTGTGTCGATCGTATAACGTTGCGCTCCGATGTATATCTATGATCTTGCTGTTCGATGCGATAGTCCATCGCGTCCGCATAAGTACACGTTCGGGGTAGCGGTGATAACAAAGATGACGGGGACGATCGTTAGCGATCGTAATGACGGTCGATTAGCGATTTAATGACCTTCGATCAGTTCCCTGAACCGCGCGTACGTGTACGCTACATATTTATGCGGCCACGCGCGCATGTACGTGTGATTAGGAGGGCACGATGCGTTCTTATTAGAAAATGTATTCTAGTCCGTACTAAATCATAATGGACCTCTGCCAATTCACATTTGCTATACTTCGCGCTGCTTCAAAATTCGCTTGCCGATAATTAGGGCGGCTTGGAGATTTTTCCAAAAATACACATCACCGCGCGCCGCGCCATTATAAACCGGCGAGTTATCCGCAGTTCCACGATTCGTCCTGCGCACGCACGCGCATGTTCGCCGCAATAAATTTCCGTCCCGCGCCCGTTTTCCTTCCCCAGAGCGCTGCCCCTCTTTTCTTTCCCCTTTTTTCTTTCACCCGCTAATGATTTTGTTTCCTGCTCGTTGCAATTCCGAATGCACGCCCACGGAAATCGGACGACGCCAACGTAATGATCGGCCATTATGCTAATCCCGTTGCAAAGGCAAATTTCCCCGCGATGATAGACACGTCGCGAATTGTCACCTGCGCGCTGCGCTCTAGGTTCGCGCGCGCGCGCGCGTGTGTGTGCTTCACGCATGTACCTGTACGTGCGGACGCACTCGCTCTCACGCACGCTCACAGTCGCGCATATAGAGGCATGCCATTCAAATTGCACGCCTCGACGCATTCGTAGTTCCCGATGTTGATCCTAGAATCATGTGGTTATTACGCTCGGGAAGTAAGTGCCGTTCTCGGTGGGCATTTCGCATTGTTAGTCTAATGATCCGGTGGAGAGAGGAACGTTCGTACAAAGTTACGGGCGCGAGGGGGGGAAAAGAAGTGTGGCTGAAATGCGTTTGACCCCGAATGTGCGCGGAGACAACGGTGCTCGGCGGGGGCTAATGAAAAAGGTTACGTACAAAGCGGTCGAGTTGCGGACCTGTGTAGGTACGCGTAAAAAATTATGATATATGTGCCTCCGGCCGTCGTGGCCGTTGTCGCGCGCTGTCTTGCCGCCGCGGATATTGTGGGGACGTAAGGAAACATTAGCGAACGAATGTGTTGTATGTGTGTGCCACCAGGCGTACAGTGCCGTGCGACAAAGTCGTGTGAGAATCTTCCTCTGATTAATTCTTCGGACGGCCGGTAATGGGCTCGGACGATGTGCGTTGCGTAGGTGGCCGACCGTGAGTCTCGTCGTCGGCCGCAGGTGTCGCCGCGGCGAGCGTCATCGAGACGCTACACACTTTTCGACGATATTTTATCCGACGCACGGCTATCGCTCTTCAAACGGCGCTCGTGGAAATTAATATGTTTACGCGAATTCCATGAGGGAGTCTACCTTCTTCTTCTTCCTCTGTCCCGTCCGTACATCGCTCGTGAAGGATACTTCCCTCTTTAAAGCGAGGAGTCTGTACCGTGGGCACGTGTACCTCCTCAAAGGTACAACGTAAATCTTGCGCGCGTGGGCGTTTTTGACGTAGATCGGGTTTCCTAATAACGATAATAGACTTCCGACGATTACGAGAACGCCCATTATTTTCTGTCACAGAACGACTCGCGCGTCTTCGTACCTACGCTAATAATCCGTCCTCAGAACGCTTATAGGTATCTCCTCGCCGCTCTCACCAGAACTTTAATTACCGTATAACGCTCCGTTAAACTGTTAGCGAAACCTGCAAAAGAGAGAGAGTGAGAGAGAGCGGTTTCTGGCACGATAAATTAACTCGTACCTTAACAGAAGCCGGGAATATAATACACGTTGCCGCTAACAGGGTCGCTAATCGTTCCGTGAAGCGTTATATACGTTCCAGTGGTGGGTGAAAACGAGGGTTGCATGAGGAAACGCCAGAGGGGTTGTTTGTCGGCCTTGACCGTGAATCCACATCCCCTGGCACGCCAGAGAGAAAGAGAGAGAGCAGGTTGGGTAGTACGGCAGGATGCACACACCGCGGGCTATCGCGTTGTTTCGCCGTGGAAATCAATATTGCTCTCCCGCGTACCGGCAGAACTCGTGTAGGTGCGCTCCTATGAACAAGCTGATCCTGTCCGGGGACGCATCCCTGCGGCGCAATTACGTTCGTCCCTCGCAAACCAGATGTGTAGGTACTACACTTTTACGGAATACATATGTATATTCTTCGCATATACTACGCATCGAGACCGTTTGTCTCGAACAGGGGATCATTCCTGTGGTACACTGAAATCGGCATGCCTGGCGCACGTGGAATTTAAACGGCGTAACTACAGAGTATTAGATTTGGCGCTTGATGTGATTGTAGTTGCTGTTCGTATTGCGTCGGTGTGTGTGTGTGTGTGTGTGTGTTTCGTATGACATTCGAGCGTCGAAGCGCGCAGTAGCATAGTTCGAATCGTGATCGTCGATTCAGCGACAGTTTTAACGGGCGATATGAAATAGAAAGTTGGTAACACCTGTACGCCGGACGGTATCGAGCGTTACGATGATCGTTACTCGGCACCGTTGTGTCATTGCGCGAGCCCTTGTTACGACGGAATTGTGTCCGATCTGAATAGCAGCATTTCATGGGTACGCTTTACGATCGAATACTGGTTTGTCATAAATTCCTGTCGGCCGGCGTGAGAAAGAGAGAGAGAGAGAGAGAGAGACCGACGCTGACGAACGTGGACAGTTTGAAAGCACTCCGCTCTGCTCCGGGTCTAGATTGTCCCCGTTGAATGTATATACTTGTTTTCGTCCGCAGTTAATCCGTCTCGGATCGGGGGTCCTCGTGAAAAGGCTTTCGTCCGTCGGCGGTATATTGTTTTGGTTAGCCGTGATCTCCACTTAACCTTCCCTGACGGCATTTATTTACTCTTTCATCGCGTACCCGCCTCGACCGGGTCGCGCGCGCGATTTGACGCTCTCTCTCATCTGACACTTGGGGACGACTCGACGCTTCCGCTGTACTCACTCCGTTTCTCGATTAACGCTCCAACGACCAGACTACGATCACAAATTCGATCCGGAGTAAACGTTGCATGAAAATGGGCGCGCGCGCGCGCCCGATCGGTATAGACTATAGTGCCTCGGTGTCTCTGAATCTATGTTTTATATGCCCACGTCGAGTATAATACTCCCACTATAACGCTCGCTGGATTTAACAGAGTAATTAACGCCCACGCGCACGTTTAGCTGCCAAGCACGATTGACTGCTTCGTGCGGAATTACGGTCTAGCCGATTTCTCCTAGATATTTATATATGAATAGATAAAGGGATGCACGTGATCGGCTCATCTTCGCCAGCATTAGTCAGCAATGATTTTTCCGTCAAACAGTGCACAGTCATGAAATATGCGTATGATTAGACAGTGACGTGCGACGTATTCTAAACGTCGCGTCGCCTATCGACGAGAAGCGGCGATAACGATGGAGAGTGCGTCGGGTGAGTGTGTGCGCAGGGGAATATTCCCAGTAGCGTCGCTTTTCTCCCGTAATTCCCACTATTTATATAGGTCAGGAGAGGCGCGTGGCGCCTATCGACCGACCCTGGAGTTCGAGTTCAAGGTCGCGCATCTCGTTTCAGAGGCTGCGCCGTGCACACTGGGGGAAGGGTCTCTCTTTCCCTCCCTTCTTCTCTTTCTCCCTCGCGTATACGTTTGACATGCATCGAGCTAGGGTGCGCGCGCGCGCGCGCTCGTCGGCGCGAGCTATACAAACAAATCGACAGACATTTCTCGGATCGTTCATGCCCGTCGGCGATACGATATTCTGACTTTCATTTGCACTGTTTCATACGTCAAGAGACCGAGAGAGAAAGAGAGGGGTATGAAAAAAAAAAAAGAATGGGTAGCACGCGAACGATGCAAAAACATGAAAGAGAGCCGTGACGTAAGACGGCTCGTAGACTGAAAACAGGCAGTTAGCCGCTGGGTGCCGTCATATTTACGGTTGCCGGTAATCCAGGGTTAACTTCTGTCTCTTTTCCTATACCCCTCCCCATCCTTACCTTTCACCTTCTCTCTCTTTTCTCCCTCTCCTCTCTTTATCTCTACCCGTCTGTCGCTCTCGCCCTCTCGCCCGCGATTATTCGCTTCCGTAACAGCCGCTGAACGATCGCTGGCGCTAGGAAAACGATCATTCTCTATGGTCGAACAGGTAGCTGGGTTGGGCCAGGTCGTTAAGTAGGTGTACATACCTGCCGCAATCGCGGAGTCGCCAAAGAGCCTGGCTACCGGAGTTAACGAGTCTCTACCATGCTTCTCGTCGTCCTCGTCGTCCTCGTCGTCCTCTTCGTCGCCGTACTTCAAGTCTTGGTCTTCTTCTTTCGCCTCCTTCACCCCCTCCCTCTCGTCTCCTTCTTCTTCTCTCCCCCGTCCGGTCTGGCCCAACAGGTATTCGCGCGCGCGCGCGCATCTTCTCTCGTGTGTGGGCAGATAGATGCGAGAGGAAATGCATCGAGATATCGATATCCAACCACGCGCCTCGAGCTGAAGATGAGGAACGTCCACCTTGCCCCGTGGTCTCGTATTCGCGGCTCGTATACACACAGGAGCTTGGCCTTATCGACGATTGGATCTCGTCCCCTTTCTCTAAGGCGGGCTCTCGTTTGACGTCCCGAGGGTCTCGTACAGTGGTTCCCAAAAGGGTTATATCGGAGTGCCCGATTTACAGGAAGGTTACCGCAGAGGCGACGTTGGATTTTCGTCTGACGGAATCTCTTAATATAATTTAAAAGCCACTGAACCATCATCTGCCTTTTCGTATAGCCACGCCATTCGCACCAATTATAATACAAGAGGCGCAAGGTTCAGGAAATTATCATACCATTTATACCCATCGAAATTGACGACGTTTCGGAAATAGATTCATTAGTGGACGTGATGCTTTTTATACGTAATGTGAAGAGAGGAAGCATTGAATTTGCCGACGACGACCGTGTGAACTGAGGTTTGGTTGACTCAGGTGTACGGAGTGTGACCCCGCAGCGTTCGCGGTTCACTCCGTACACCTGTTACGAGATGGCCCTCTTAAGGACCTCTCTCTCTCCAGTGTTTCTCCTCATTTGTAGGCACTGACCCCCGCGACCCCCTCCGCTCGCTGTCTTATTTGTACGCGAGGGTACCTTAACCGCTTATGTTCGCCGCTCTTTGGGACCTCGCGGGGCTAGTCGAGGCAGTAATAAATTCTCTGCGCTGCTACTTCTTCCATGCCCTCTCCCTCTCTCTCTCTCTACCTGTGCCCCTCTGTCCATTCCCATCGCGTTCTTTCCGTACTTGCGTCGCCGATTACAAAACGTCGTGAACGACCGTTGACATTCTTTATTTTTTTCTTTCGGTACAGCACCGAAATAGGAGTCGTGACGTTGTCAGATTGAGTGAGAACCGTTGAAAGGGCGGATAATCTTCGAGATATGGTCGATAATGGGTAGAAAATTAATGAAATACTCGGGTACACGGTGAGTGACTCTTCTTAGCCGACTCGGTAGTAAGTAAAACTAGGTAGGTTCGTGGCGTTCAATCTGTTAATCATGCTTATGTCTAGTCTTAACGATTTCTCTGTCCGGTGGCGTTAAAGCTCGAACGTCGAGTTCGAACCTTTCTCCTTGTTCCCTGCTGACCGTCACGACTAACCTGGTCCAGTAGACAGAAAAACGACGATCGCACGGCAGCATCGGGCGTCCGGAGAAGACGTCGATTGTCGAACGGGAGATGCTTGGCGACACAGTGAATCGGGATTAAGTCTTCTTCTAGTCACCGTTAACGACGCGGGAATCATAACCGGTTACGTGAGCGGCGTTCCACCAAACTTTCGGTCATTTAGCGGCGATCAATGTTACAAGTTCGCCTCGCCGCGAGATCCCGGGGGAGGAAGTTGCGTGGAGGATGTTTGCCGAGACGGCGAATTGGTCGGTTTGAAGTTTAGAATTAGCAGCGGTGAGCGCGTCTTACGAAGTGTGCACTGGTTAGACCTTAATTAACCGCGGGGCCGTAATTATGAAGTGGCACTATCGACGCAATCGTAACACGCCATGATCGACGGTAGCCATCGAGAGGTCACGTACGATCGGAATCGGTGGGCGCGCATGCGCCTTTCTATCCCGTGATAGCTCACGAATTATTTTCTTATTTCGCCATGGGCGGCCGACGATTCGAGGAAGACTGCAGCATGTTCCTCGTGCGCTCGCGCGGGCGCGCGCACCTTCGGGTGATCACGTAAGATATTGGCGTCGATAAATTTCCGCGATCGCGGTCGAGTTTGCCTAATATGCCTGAATTGCCAAATGCTCGTCACTTTTTTCCCGCCACGACGCACCCGGGGATTCCTCGTATTTTCAAGCTTTTCCCCGTTCACACGGCGGGTAATGTCAAACGTAGGTGACTTTCCCACAGCCGTGTGGTCCAGCTGACGATATTTATTTCATCCTCAAGCTCTTCGCCGTTCTCGCCGCGTTCTTTTTCCACGTTCCTTCTTACTCCTCCGCTCGGACGCTTCTTTCCCTCTCATCGCTCGGACTCGGTCGAAATCACGAACCACCTGCTGCGTTATCGACGTGTACGACATTCGACTTGGGCCGCCTGTACCTCCGCTTATGTCAAAGAGTCTTTTCGTGTCGATAAACTTCGCGTCCTTTCTGTGGGTCCCCGGGCCCATATAGACCTTAGCCGATGTCGCGGCTCGCGGACGTAAACGTGAGATCCGTGAGACCCAGGTTCTTTTTTATGCTCAAGTCAAATATTTCCGAATGCGAGGAGTTTTTGAAATTTCTTACTTAACTTCTGCTGGCCGAAAGGACACGAGCGTTCACTTGTTCCTCGACTGAACAAACGCTTAGGATCAATGTCATACGTTGTTTAATTAAACTTCATCTTCTACAGAGCCGTAATGGCTTTACAAACGAGCGGGTTTATTAATCACGACCCTTCGGTTTTCAAAGTTCCCGATATCTCTCGACTGACACCGGTCGTGCGAAAAGTATGACGCCAAGCGACGCATATTGGCGGCCAGGTGCGCTTGTGGGGTCGACGAGAAGGAGAAACGAAGGAAGAGAAACCCGGGGTGCCGCGACGTGGCCTGCGAATCCGCACACTTTCGGAGGTCCCGGGTGATTAATTTTAATTGGCCCATCTGTCGCGGCACCGCAGCGTACGCGTTTTTGAATATTCCTCGCCGGAGAATGTCTTTATCGATCGTGATTTACGTACCGCCGAGATCCCTCCTTTAATCAGATCTGCATACGTAAGAGGACACACTACACCGAGTACTGGCGGCAATACGTTATCGCGAAACGCACAATCAGCACCGTTGCGAGCCTCCCGTTCTTTTCTTCCTTTAATTATTCCTTTCTTCTTCATTTTTTTCTTCCAATTTGTTTTTTCTTAATACTCACCCATACCGCCAATCGGAATTCTTAATAATCGTTCGGGCAGGCGGTTTCTAGTCTTAATGAATACGTTTTCGGAACGCGGCAAGGAGCTCTCATAAAAGTTAATTCCGTCCAGCACGTTAATATATACTGCACCGGCTTCTTCGATCCGTCACGAACGAATCACGTGAACGTCCGAAATGAGGATGATGGGAGTAACGGGCGAAATGAGGGATCGGAATTGTCGATTGCTGATCTTTTTTTTTGTCTTGGGGCCGAATATGAAACGCGTTGTCCTGGCGCCTTTATCGGCGCTCAGCCTCATGTTCGCACGGCGAAAGAGAGGAAAAATGATTCGGGCGCGGCACTTCCTTCCCGGGACTTTACCCTTTGCGACGATTGGCCTGCTGGACATTACGTCACGGGAACTACCTGCAGTCTTGAAAGAGGCTAAAAAGAAAGACGTCGCCCCGGGGTCTGATGCAAACGAGCGAACTAGGTCGTCTCTTCCTTAAAGTCTCTCGTCGTCGGTCACCGAATCTCTGGAGAGACCTTAGCCGCCAGTGCTTCCCAATCTTCGCGCGTTAGAAACTCTCAACGACAGATTATCAATAGTGAAATGTTAGTCTTCTGTGCGTCTTGAGTTCGGATGATATAGATTATAGACCGATATTAATGAAGATATTTGACCTGTCAGGTCGAAATTTCAAGTTTTATCACAAAGTCGTTTGAAACTTCGCTTTAAGCGTGGTCTTAGATTGTAAGAGGAACTCTTCGATTGCGGGCAATTTTTTAGGTCGCAGTTTTATCTCCTGTAGGCAGGCTTTGAAGCAACATTATTTTCTTAATAATTATCGTAGTACTGATGGTACTTTCTATTCGCAGCGATGATTATTTGTTATATTCGAGAAATATCTCTCGATCACGATTTACCGCGAAGCACACACACTACCATGTCTTCCGCCGACACAATGTTAAAGATTACTCGTATGCTAAAGACTGGTTCTCGTCTGCCGGTCTCGGCGCCGACTCCCTCACCTTCCTTCGTCGCCGATTATCATTCTCGGTCGCCGGAGAGTGGCGGACGAGAAACCGTCTTCCGTCTCTTCCGGTCCTCTCCCAGTAACCACGTCCTTCCTTGATAAGAGCGTCTCCTTACGTAAAATTAAGCGTAATCTCCAAGGGAAGCGGCTAACCAGACACGGAAGTCGGCTGCTGCGAGCAGGGATCTCGCGAAAGTGTTACGGAAAGTGCGTCAATCGAGAATACGCGGAACGACCGGGTTTTTTACCCGACATCGACCGACTCTTTCGAGAACCGCACGAAATTCCGGACGCCCGACGCGGAAATGCTTATCGATCGCGGGGTAAACGGAGGGAGACAGAGAGAGAGAGAGAGAGAAAGAGAGAGACCCGTTTGAGAACCACTTTCAGCTCACCTGCTGGAAACGGTGGTCTGTTAATTACGCGAGCTTTACGGAACCTACACAGCTTAGAACAGTAGTGATCCGCTATCATCTCCGGTGGTGCGGCTTTTCAAGTGTTTCAGCCCCTTGGTATACCTCTCACCCCCTGTTCCGTCGCAGAGCATCGGCGTCGTCTCGCTCCTCCTCCTCCTTTAGCCGCGCGAGCACCTTTTACCTTCGAATTCCTGGATGCGCCGCTCCCTCGTTTACGACGAAAGTCCATCTAGGAGGATCGTAGTGTCTCGTCCCGGTCTTTACTGGCAGATAAGGGCGGCATCGATGCACTTGGCGCGCGCTCTTGTCGTTTCGTTCGATCCACCTGCCCTTCTGTGTCTTCCGATGAATTCAGGTCTTCGCATTGCACGCAATTGTTTTTCTTCCCTCGACGTTCTAGTTCAAAGCGATGAAGATGTGTCGCGTTCTCATTCTAAATACATGATTGTCAAGTAGGTGCGTAATGACCGGCAGTCATCGATTCACTAATATATAAAGACTTGGAAATTTTCGTCAAATATTTCTCTCGCTCGTTAACTTTAGCCTCACAAGACGGACACTGGCGCGGTCTGACAGAATAGCAGACAGTGACAGAGGAGGGAGAGGAAGAGAGTGAGAGAGGCCCGTTTTTGGTGCGGGTACCTGTTTTAGATTTAATGCATCCATTTTGGCGAATTTACGATCGGTCGTGAGGTCGACGACTTCATTCGAAAATAGAACCTCGAATTGGATACATTGTCACATCTCTGGCGCTCTAAGCGGCAGAGCGTGCAGTTGGAGGACGGAGGGGAGTGTGGAAGAGACAGTGGGAGTAATGGGGAAAGAACGCGGAACATAAAGAGAGAGAGAGAGAGAGAGTGAGCGGGGGCGAGGAGCGAAGGGACACAAGAAAACGATGGAAAAAGAGCGAGAGAGCAGACGAACGAGATGCGAGAGACAAATGCGCGACGGAGGAGAGAGCGTGACAGAGAGACACAGTGGGGGCGGGGAAGCAACCGAGAAATAGAGAAGAGGCCGGAGGAGAGACGGTCGTATGCGCGGAAAGGAGACGGCGAGAGGAAAAAGAGAGAAAGCTGGGACACAACGCTGACGGAGTGGCAGTGAGTGATTTAGAAAGCGGTGTCCGCCAACGCGCAAAAGCGCGTATACGCGCGATTCCCGAGATAAGGCATCGTCCTACGCGCCGGCACCTCCTCTGTGATGTCCTGCCGAAAGGGCAGAGTGAGCGTAAAGGTGGAGGGAGAGGGCGGAGGACCGTCTCCCTCGATGTCGCGCCCCTTCACGACTCCCACGAGCCCATTTACGAGCCGCCCTGGACTTTAAAGCCTCGTTCACGTCGGACCACCTGTCTTGGCATCTGCCTCGCTCCCCAACTTCCCTCCGAGATGGCCGCGGACTCTCCGACAACTGCCGAAGTCGTCCCCGAGCCAATTATACATTCCTCGGGATTTCGTTGTCACATCTAAATGAGCGTGACCCCACTGAATTATGCATTCCGCGGGGCGGCGAGCGTTATGCGCGCTTATCGTGTTGGAAAAAATTATGATAAGTATCGAGTAATGACTTCATCGCGCCGGAATCGTTTCGATCGTGATTGCATCTTAGTGCGTATGTTGGTGGCCGTCTAGGTGTAAGGATATGATTATATGCGCGATTTTAAGTGTTGGGGGAAAAAGTGTATCGCCGACTATTTATTACGTTATCGACAGATTTAAGTGGGCTAGATATCGGAATTATGAGCTGATTTTGATCGATATGATAGCCTGACACGTTTCACGGGATTACTCTTTTGCCGAGCGCTCGACTTTCGGGTTCCGGTGTGAAGCGAGCTTAAGGGCCTGGTGCGCATGCCGACGCGGAGGCGTTTGGTGTCCGCGGGCCTCTTAAATGCGAAAAGATCGACGCTAATGCCTTTTGTTTGTCTACCCGGACGCGTCGGAATTCCCGATGGAACGCGAGTCCCTCATTCGCGACTTCGCGTCGCCCTTTAAAATCCCTCCGCCACGCCGGCGCAATGTCCATCAAGCGGACCATAAAATCGGCCGTCCGATACATTTTGTCCCCGTATTCCCCGAAGGCTGGAAAAACGCATACGGCCCAATGAACGTAACGCTCCGCTCTGAGCAAAAGTACGCGTCGCGTCAAAAATGCCGGCCCTCATCTCCGCCCGACGATTATCCTTTCCTCCCTGCATTCGCGCGGGAGTGGCGTCTTGGAAACCCGGAAGGGAAACGCGCGTTCTCCTCTAAGTTCCCGGCGCGCAGCGTTTTTCTCCTCTTCCGCGCTCGTTTCGACTAATTTACGGAGCAAAGATGGGTGCCAGGCCAGGTATAGAGAGCGCGCGCTCGCGCTCGCGCTCGTGAGAGCGAAGAGAAGAAGAGCGTGTATAGACGTGGCAGGCGGCTGGCATGGTCCTTTGGGAAGAGACGACGTCGCGTGGGGCCCGCCATTACGTGGCCTCGCGGAACAGCCGTAATATCTCGCGATACGCCGCGGAAAGCCATAACGTAATAATGTGCCGACTTTATGCGACAATTATCGCAAGGGCTCATGGCGCGGAAAGACGGGCGAAACCGCCGGGACCCCATTAGCCGGCTATGGTGGGCGCCCCAGCGTGTGGCACCTGTCCGGAATTGCGTATCCACGCACGCTTACCTCCGTCGACTGTGGCCCTCTACGTCCTTGCGCGCTGCCGTCGATAGGATTCCTTTCTACGCCGGGATTACCCACGCCGGCCCCGGTCACCCGGGATAAAGGACCTCCCAACGCATGCGTCGTAATAATTATCAACGAGTCTCTAGGCACTTGCATTTCTGCGCGAGTCGACGCACGCAACCGATATCATCGTTCCCGCGGTCGACGAAACTTGCGACCTTGATTTTCCAGAATTTATCATTCCTGCGTACCTTCTGCTTTATTGGCTTATACGTGTAGTATGTTATCGTCGTCAGAAGGAGAGACGTTTTTCGGGGAGCTGGCGGCGTTTCATTAATCGCCAGGCAATCCGTCGCCTGTTTTATTGTCATTCGTAGACTTCAGACGGGCGTTCTATTTATTTTCTTCTTCCGTTATTTGCGCGTCCTCGTACTTCTTCATAATAGCATGGGGGAGCAAATTAAGATTCCAGGAATATTTTTAAGAGGCCGAGAACGCTTGCAAGTTCGAGGTTGGAAGTAGTCGGCCACTTGGAGTACGGCGACCGTACATTCTAGCTACTCGTTAGCCGCCGTCTGCGAAAGTTATCCAGGAATATCTCGGTTCTGGAAACGATCATCGAGTCCTTCGAGCACAAAGTTACGAATAACGAGCAGGAGGCCGGCCCGTTCGCGCATCCTCCGTCATTAGTCTCAGGAGGTGCAGTATTAAGCTGCGGGACTGGACGAGCGAACAGTACAGCTGTCCCTGTGCTCGTGACGCGTGACACAGGTGAATCGCTCTATTCGTTGGACGCATTCAAATGATAGACCATATCGAAGCGATAATTATCAGCCTCGATTCCACGCCGATGATAGGCGAGCAGTCGTTCGTACGCTGGTAATTATCCGAAGCCTACCCACCTGTACATACATGTATACGCGCGCGCATAGCAGTCTTATTACGGCCGCACTAGCCGTATGCGGTGCAAAACGAACGAACATGCGCGCGAGCGCACATATCAAGCGACTACGATGAGCGGCAGCGAACTTATCGCGGTATAATACACAGTAATACTTTAATGCCGTAATATTTAGCTGCGCCCCGGCCAATACGCACACGCGCGGACGTATGTATATGCGGGCAGCCGATGCAACGGAAACTTAACGAGATACTTCGGGTTTAATTTGCTGCATCGAGGGCCGCGGCGGTGGCGCTCGTCTTCTTCTCGCTACTCGCTAGCAGCTCTCCGGCAGAAACTTCGCCTCCCGTGTAACGAGTTCCAGGCATGAAGGTTCCTCCAGAATTTTCGCCGATTGCACCGGAGATGAAAGTGCTGCGTTTTACTGAGCAATAAATCCTCCGGTATTAACGAGCTATGCCAACGGGTCGGGGCGGGACGGCACGCGAGATGAAAGTCGGTGAACCGGGATCGTTAATTGAGCGGCTCATTTTAGTAAAAGTGTATCACTGCCGAAAGAGGTGGGCAGCGCGGCTTGCGGGATGCTAAGGGGGGGAGGGGGGTAGGGGGAATGGAAAGACTTGGTCGATTCGCAGTACATTCGTCAACGTCATCCCAATTATTTTTATTAAACGAACGAGCGCGCCGCCGCTCGGTGGTCTCTCCTACGAGGCGTACGACTTTTTCTGGCCGATTCGACACACGTGGCGTCTAAAACGGAACTTCTTTTCGAATCGTGTTCGTTCCTAGGTCGACGTGTACTACGAGGTACACGTTCGCCGGCCAGATACGATCGATTGAACGGCGATACGCGTGACTCGTCGATCGACTTCGCGAAGCGTTGCATACACATCGCCGTGCGCGAACGTATTCTTGTATGAATATGGTCTCCTATAGAGCGGGAGACGAGTCAATGGAGCGGTAAAGTGTAGTTTGAACATTGTGGAGGTGGGAGGTGGGAGGGTGTCACGGGCGCGGAGAGAAGTTGTAATTAAAACACGTTAATTCGACTTAATTAAATCGAACGCTTACGAAATCATGGCTTGCCGGGGCCACGGCGCGCGTATTCTTAATTACCTACGCCCACGAGCGTAATTCTACCCTTCGTTTTTCCTTTCTCCCAGACATTATTTTTTTTTTTCTTCATTCACTCGCGTCCTTCCTCTCTCTCACTTCGATTCGCACAAAAGGCCGCGCACAGTCTCTCTCTCAGTTGCTCTGCGGTTCGGTCGCCGCGACGCAAGCCACGATCAAAAAGTCGATCGCGATAATTAACGACCGCGTCGGGCAACGGTTATCGTGTTCGGATCGTCAGACGGCGGATTGGTACAAAGAAACTCTCCGACCTCTTTTGTTCTATTCTCCCGTGAAACCCGGCAATCCCGTGTTATCGATCGTTACAGTTTCACCGGTCAATTTGTAGAAATCACGATCGACATTGTGGGGGCGCGGTCGTCGTTTGCCGCAGCGCGCACGTAAAAGCGTGCGCCACGTTCCTTTTTAGTCGTGAAATCCTGCGAGAAATCGGGCTCGACGTATGAAGTCGGATTACGAACGCTGCAATACGGATGCGCCGCGTGTCTCCGATATCGTCCCAGTTTCAGGGGGGTAGAAGAGTTTTGGCGGTGGAGGAGAGTGCGACTTTCTTCCCTGCATTCGTCAGTTATGCATCGCGGGTCAACGCTATGCCGCAGTGCACTGGGTGCGATGTAAGCCACCGCCGACGCCGACGTCGCGGTGTGTTCCTACCCTTTTCCGCATTGTAACATCTCATTGGCGCAGCGTGCAGCCGTGCTCGAGTGGGTTAAGTGATCCCTAGCGCAAAATCGCGAGTATTTCATTCTCTTCCTCTCTATCTCTCTATTCATCTCACTCCGTCATCCACTGCTCCTTATCGGCCTGCCCCCTTTCTTACGTCCTTTCGTACGCCGAGCACGAGAGGAAACCACGCGAAACACTTTTATTGCGGCAATCAAGCCGCGTTTCCTCGAGGGAAACTTACGAGCAGAGTCGAAGGATCGGTTAATTCGCGCAGTGGCGATGAAGCTGTAAAACGAAAGGACCGCAGAAGGGGCGGAGGGGGAGTCTGTGGCGGTTGGAAGTGAGAAGAAGAAAGAAAGAAAGAGAGCCGGATGACGGAGACACAGACGTGAAGAGGAAGATAGGTTCGCGCGTACCAATATATGCCCGTGCGAGGGGGAGAGAGAGAGAGAGACAGAGACGAATAACTCTCAGCGGCATAAATCAGTTTCCGTTATGCGTCGCTCGGCCGAGCAATGCTTTTGCGTGTCGAGAATAAGAAGAAGGATGGACACGCGCGATGAGAGGAAGACACACGAATGAGTTGCACTCTCCCGTACTCGCGCGCCGCATCTCGCGCTGCCTTTTTCGAATGCCAGCTGCGAACTTGCCGCGGCATCGGGACCGACTCTAACCGGGGCGTGTGCGCCTCGGTAGATCGAGCCCACGATAACAGTGGAAACGTGTCGGCCATTTGTCGGCGCCCGCACGGCAACTAAGTAGCGAATTTCCGCCATTAATTGCGAATTTTCTCTCTTCCCTTTTGCGGCGCGCCCCGCGCGTCATTAGCGCGCCGCACCGACATTCAGTGGGGATGCGCGATATTTATTAATGACGCGCGTGGCGGGCATCGCGCGCAGAAGGATATAACGCGCAGGCGTTATCTCGTCCCGTGCGGTCTCCAGATTTTAATCTTACCCCGCTCGCAACGTTTCTCGGACGTTGATAAATCGACTGGCCGGAACAAGCCTCGCGGCCGTACTCTTTTTCGCGCCTCACGATTTTTCCGCTTAACACTTAACACGTACGTGTGCGCGACCGCGGATGCGTTGCCGGCAACGTGCGGAATCGAGGCTTCATGTGTAGGACAGCGTAAAGTCTCTGAGCGAAGATTTTCGTCTTTGATATGCATATCGATGCCGGCGATAAGCGCAGACCATCCTTTATCTGGAACGCGTAAAATCTCCTAGATCCATCATGATTCTGAGAGATTCGTACAGAGTCTTCTAGTCGTCGTACGTGATACTCGCACCGCGCGGATTGCCGGTAACGGAGAAACTGTTCGATTGCCTTTGCCGTGGGAGATGTAAAAAAGAAAAAATGGCTGGATCACGGATGCGACATGAGAGGACTGAAAAAGTCAGGCACCGGCCAGTTGCGCCTCGCGGCTCGCGACTCGCGAAAAATCAGGCATCGCATCGCGCTGTCGTAACGAGGCATCGGATGCTGACTGGCTAGGAGCGCGGAGTCGTACGAAGGATTACTTAGCGCGGTAATGACGATCGGTCGGCAGATGGCGGCCGCGATAAAAACTCGCCTCACCGCGGCCGTAGTCGCCATATAATACCTTCTCCATCCGTCCATCCATCCTTACGCGTCTCCTTCCTACTCCGTACCCTCCCTTTCTCTCCTCTTCTCTTTCCTCCTCGAAACCGCCTCGCCGGACGGCTTTCTCCTTTCTTACGTATCGCGGGCGTCGTTACACGCCCTCCATCGATCATACACACATCCTCCGACCGACGCCGACGGACGACGTCGTGAAACTGTGCGATTACGCCGATTTTCGGAAGTCGCCTCCCCTGCCAGCCGGCGGAACGGGAGAAAGTATCGCGGCCGACATCTCGAAATCGCGACCAGATGTGTCGTTACATGCCTGCGATCAATCAACGCCGCTCTTTGGCGCCGATCGCTCTTGATACGCCGCCACCGTTGCGTTTCTTGCAGGCGCGAGCCGAGCTTTTAATTTCCTCGCTTTACGAGCCTCACGATTTCGCGTGCCGCGAACCTCTTGTGCGACCGAGAGTGCTCTCCTGATCATCGACAGCGCGCCCACGCCCTTCTTCTTCTCCTCCTCCTCTCCCGGCGGATGTATATCGGGTGTCAAACGGGGATCACCTCCGATTGATTTACAGGCGAGATTCGTTCTTTATCGATTCGGATGAACGCGCGAATCTCCTCCTCTTCGTGATTCGCGACGTGAGTAAGAGGAGCGCATCGCGCGCAAGATTGCGAACCGGTGCTGCTGTTGGTGATGCATCGACGGATCTCCGCACTTGCATTTTTCCAGACGAGCGCGCGCTCCCGGCGAGATTGCGATCTGGAGCGGGAGTTCGGCGGTTAATGGTAGTGCGCGGGACCCGATAGTCAGATAACGGGGCAGGACGGTGGGTTTTCAATCATTTTTCCGCCTGCCGAGATCCCACGCGCTTCGTGTAGAGTAGACGCAATCTTTCGAGTTTTCTTTAGCGAGAATTCTCCGGTGGCGATGGTTTCGCTTGCAGATATACTTAACGATTTCTGCGCCAGATAGTCTATGCATGCCGATCGGGGTGTTGATATGATAATATTAAAATTGATACAGTCGCGTTTCTTCTTCCGCGATAACTAACTCAGTACGGAGAAGTTGAGCTTCGTACTGCCCTGAAAGTACTAACTTTAATTGCACAGTGCGGCTTTAAAAGAGGGTTCAGCCGTTCACCCAGAGAAAAAAAGATGAGGTGAAACAGAAGACACTGACGGAGAGAATGAAGGAACGCGATCGGATCGACGCGTATCGATACATCGTCGACCGGGAGGAAGAGGAGAAGAACTGTTGTACTCCCGCTCGCGATGACTCGGCCCGATCTGCCATCCAGATATCGCGATATCGCTTCGAGGAAGTTTGAAAATCCGCGGGGCAGACGATCTCGGCAGAAGCTATATAATTTCAAAAGGCTCTCGATGTCTGCCGGTGATTTATGTAGGACGCGTCGCGTGTTGCGGTACATAGAAACTGCAGCGGCAGTTGCGAAGGCGAGTATGAGGAGGAGGAGGAGGAGGCAGGGAGGAAAGAGACAGAAAGAGAACTAGCGAGGCGGAGGGAGGAGTATGGCGAGCAGCACACACTTCGCAGATCTCACTGTGGATAATCCTGTAAACTGTAGTATATTTCACGTTTACTGCCGCGGCGCTCTCTCGCTCCTGACATTTCTTTGCATTTTAATGCAGCCTCGTATATTAGCCGGACCGCGTGAGATTTCTTTCGATCCGCTTGCCAAATCACTTGGCAACGGCGCGGCGCGTAGAGCGGTGACGAAATATGAGGATGATTGAATCCGAATAACGTCGGGGATGTTGGATCTATTACCGTACGATGAAACGCGTCCGTCTTATCGAGTCAATGACGATCCGCCGCGTGCCAGAAATTCGTCCCGGTTTCGCGGCGAGGAGAGAGAACGGTCGGTCGGGACGAAATTTTCATTGACAATTGGAACGATCGGGCGAGGAGGCGCTTATCGAGTCGTTACCATCTTAATCCGCTTCATGCCGCTGTCATACTAATGGCCGGCTCTCATTGGATCAGCGACGTTATAGAGTTGCCACTCTACGCCGCGCCGATGCGATGCCCACCATCGGTGCATGCGGCGGATTAAGCGACATTGATTTATCGAACCGTGTCGTGCCGGAAATAAGGAAAGACCGGTGGCATCCGTCGCGCGGATGCGTATTCAGCGTACATATACCGGCAACAAATTACGATATCCGCGCACGCTACGAGGCCCAGGCCTACGACTCTCGTGGGCAGAACCGGCGCAGGACGGAAGGAAGCTACAGAGTGCTGCGGGAGAAAATACCGTCTACGTGTAATGTCGATGGATCCTAGAGTTAATTTTAGGTTGAGTCTTTGTTTAGAATTACTTCTGACATCCATTGGCAAAACATTTCCACGTTCACCCGGAGCACCCTGTATAAATGAAGCGGCGTGTCTAAGGTCGGACTCACAATCGCGACGAGTCGAGAAACGTCCATGAACGACCGGCTCGGTATATTGGCACACGATCCAGATGAGAGGCATAGCATTGTACATAATGTCATTAAGCACGTATAACGCGTTGTGACTCTCCTCCCTTTTTTCCTACCGCTCTCTGCCTCCCTTTTTCAGCTCCTCCCTGTCTCCCCCGATCTCTTTCGCTTCGTGCTTTGCCACAGACCTTACCAGGGGAAGTCCCTTTCCGGTCGTTTCCTTTTTCAAGCCAGCTTCACTTGCCTTCTCTTCTCTTTCTACTTTTTTTCATATTTCTTCTTTCACTATCGTTCTCTCTCCTTCCTCTACATGTACACGCGCGCGAGTGGCTCTTTGCTCAGCATCTGTAATTTCACCGTCTCGCTGTGACGCGCACGCGAGAGTGGAAGCCGTGAAAACGACTCCGCCCTCGGGCCTCCTTTTCTTACGCGCCCTGCACGAGCGTGTGCTATCAATGGCACGCTGTTTGTTTCAGCATTTATTCACCGACTCGCGGTAACGAATGATGATTAAATTCCTCGGTAGTGCACCACCGCTGCAGAACTTTATGAACGAGCTCCTCCCTGTCTTAACCTATGCACCTTTTGTAATCGCACGCGCGTGTATTTGCAGAGATCCTTAACCGACAGCTTTCTGGGTGTTCTTATGATATTTGCGGTTGCAATGTGAATAATTGAAAAAATAAATAAGTGATGGTATAGGTATGTGTGGAATCAGTGATACCAACGTTTCGCATAGGCTGTACTGGATACAGATTTTTGTTTCTTTCTATCAAAAGGGCATTATAGCGTGTCTTCAAAGAAAGCGAACATTTCGTTCTCAAGCTCGCTCATGCGTAAAGAACATGATACAAAGTTGATATTTTTGGCGAGTGAGTTTTGTCTCTGTGTCCACCAATATTTCCTCTGTTTTTCCAAGTGGATCAATTTTTTCGGAAGAAACGAACGCGAATTGTCCGCCGTGGTACCGACGCACTGTATCGTATGCCCCAATTTCCTCTTCTTTTTTTCTTTCTTTCAGCCGAAAAGATTCAAGGCTCGTGCCGCCGACGCAATCGCGCGGACGATCAAAAGAATGCACAACAACGAGACTCGATGCGTACAGGAGCTGGGTCGCGGGAATCGCTACGCACGCATCGTGCGTGATGTTTAAAAAAAACTCATTGCACAAGCGTGCGTGCTCGCGTGCAAATGAATGCGTCGGTGGGCGCAGTGCTTTCGGGCTTCCTTGTCGAGAGCGTTCGTCGATGTCGATCTGTGTGAGAAATCTTCTTCAACGTTCTGCGTCGATGTATCGATGCTAACGTTACTGTGATCTATACTTTTCCGATACTATGCTATGCATAGTGGGTGCAAAAGTTTGTAGGGTATAAACTTACTATATATCCAACGTATACAACTTGAGAATAAAGTCTTCGTCATTATTAGCTGATACATGAAATCATGCTAATTAACCTGCTTCGGTCAAATTAGCCGACGTGCTTACGAGCTACGTTATCTATGGAAAATGAGCGAGTCCACTTATGGCGGAAGAAAAGAAGGGCAGCGGTTACGAGGCCCGGCGCCCACGCATGATCCAACGTCGAGCCGGTCAGACTGCTTAATGATCATCGAGCACAGAGTGTCCGGTCGGTCGGGCCTTTTCAATTTTCGTCTTACCAATTCATATTCACCGCGAGCGTGTGATTATGTCTCTCGGCTTATTGGATGCCGAGCACACCTGCTTGCGAGGGCAACTAGGCCTGCATGCCGTAAAACGGGCTCTCATTATTATAATGATTGCAACGACGCCCGACAGTTTTTGAAGAGAAGAAGGAGCCGTGAGTGGGGAGGGAAGGGTGGGTGACAGAGTAAATGAAAGGCGGGAGAGGACGGGTTCGTGTACAAGTTCAGACTAATTTCTATCCCCCTCCTCTCCCTGATCCGGTCACCTTTTTTGCTTCTTTCTGCGATGACATAAACGTTTTTCCGCGCCGACCTGTTCTTTCTTCCTTTTTTTTTCGGCTATTTTCGACCACTCTTAGCTTCTTAATGGACACTCGTGAAGTCCGGCTCGCATTATGGACAACGTGTCGCCAGAGCGGCTCGCAGCCAATCGCGGCTGGACGCTAATTAATCGCCGTTGACTCCGATCCGCGTAGCCTTTAATTGGACATTTCCATTTTTCTCCGGGGCGCGCGCGCGCGCCTGCACTTGACTCTTGCCTCTCGCTTCGTAATTTCTGGCACGTCCGAGCCTGCCGCGTGTTGATCAGCGAAGTGCGTCGTATATGCGTGCGCTGACAAACTTGACGTGATGACGGTCTAAATGATTACCAAATCGGTCGGAAGTTCGCCGATCGGGAGTGCGATCGTATTTCCTTAGCCTTGTGCACGTTTACAAAACAGTCCACCCGATGACATTGATCGTTCCGCGAATCGCGATACGCAAAATACGCGAGCAATTCACATAGCGCGCGCGCGCGCGCGGCTCGTGTTAATGGCGTCGAGCGAGTGCACAAAATGTCCTTTTCGGGAGCATAAATATTGCATAATAGGCGCGGCGGGCTGTGGTGTTAGAGAAAACACGGGAGCGGCGTTACAGGTTTGTCGTAAATCAGTGAGGTGTAGAGGGCCGACGATAGGCGCGTGTGTTCGTTCCACGAGCTTGATATACTTAGTACTTACATCTAAACTAAGCTCGATAAGTAGCCGGTGGTAGTTCCGACGCATGTACTTACCAAACTAGTTCCCGATAAGCTCCTTGATACAAGCTTTTCATGCACATTGGCGCGCGGGCGCGCGCGTGCTCGCGCGCACCCGGAGCCTCTAATCCGATTCGCTATCGCGATCGATTGCAGCGACGGTCTAACAATATTGCGACGAGTGACAGCGGCCGATTAGTTAGCAACGAGTGGTCCGGAGACTATTACAAAGAGTAGTCGGCCTCTGCTACCTTTGGCCGTCCATAAATTCTCTGGCTGACGATTTATGCATTCCTCGAAACGCATTAAGAGATTTAAGCGCAGCGCGCCATTTGATAAGAACTTGTACGATACGCCCCGTTTTAGATAGATCGGAGTGGAAGGGGAGGGGTGACAGGAAAGTGAACGGATTTGTGTCGCTGTTTATTAATTCTTTACGATAAACCGTATCTGACGTGGGATATTCAATTTGCGCGTAAGTGCAGGTGGAATAGAATTCGATAAAGAATCGGTGCGCCGCAGTTTATCATTGCGCGTACTTTCGTCCGAGTCAGGCTTTCGCTCGATTAACGGTCGAGCAGGCCTACCGATCGAATGATAAATCGACAAACGTCAATTCGGAACTAGACGCTCGTCGATGGTCGCCGGTATTTCTTCGAGGTTTCTGCGGCGGGAAAGGGGTTTGAAAGGAGTTCGAAAGTCATCTGTCGCGGGTTGTTGGAAGTCGCGCGAGCGCGAGCGCGGCACGCGACGTTCATTAAGGGCCCGAGGGCTGCCGACGAGAGGGGCCTTTTTTACTTAAGGCCTCGGCCTTTACGGCATTGCGAGAGAGACTGAGAAAGAGAGGGTCTTGTGCGATATCGTGGCCCCTCTGGTCGGCCGTTATACGCCGCCGTCTCGTCGGGGGTGGTTAATTTACGTGCCGGCTAATTTACGCCGGCCACTCATCATCGTGTGCCGGCTTATTACTGCTCTTCTTCCCTCTCCCTCTTTCTTCTCTGTCTCTTCACTTCTCTGTCTCCTCACTTCCCTCTATGTCTCTTTCTCGCCCTTTCTCTTTCTCTCCCACCCACGTTCACTCATCCGCTCTTTCTCACTCACTCACTCGCTCTCTCTATCTCCCTCTTTCCTCCTCACGATCATATTCATCGTGCGGGTGGAAATACCCTGACGCGTAAGACAAAGTGTGTGTGTGCGCCTCGTTCTCTTCATCATCGCCGAGAACATATGTATGCATATCCGAGGACGATTATACGTCAGATGCGAATAAATCCTCGGCACGATTTCTCGCCTCGGCAGACAGTGTCTCATTCCGGTGGATGGTTTTCAAGGTCGCATTAATCGGACGCACCCGATGGAAAGTCACGGAGAGAGTGATAATTGTGACGGAGAAGCGATCGGAGAAGTGTAACGAACGAACGAGTTTGCGAGTTAACGTTACTCCTGCCGTCCGTTTGCCCTTATTCCGGTGATTTGGGACCTGATTTACGAGCGTGTGCAGGCCATGGTTCTAAATGTTCCTGGGAGCGCGCAGAGTCTATGCCAAAGATAGAAGTGCAACATTATACTGCCCCGGCTTCAGTTATGACATTCCTCTTTCGAGGAAGTTCTGCAAACAAACATTTATCTTTTCCCGGCCCTACGCCGCACTGCAGGGGAAAATATAGTGACGTTCTTGGTGATACACGTACAGAGGCGTGTACGCGCGACGAAATTAAAATGGCCTCACGCACGATACCGTCACACAGTGCCAGTGGCTAATTATTTCACCTTAATATACGACGGTTACTCTCGCGGCGTTTGTCACTAGCGCTCGCCCTCGTATGTACATGCGGCGTGCAATAAGGCATACGTGCGGTGCACATACGAGCACGCATACAGACGTGCCTCTTTGCACCCCGTCCGTAGCTGCGCGAAGTCGCGCGCGTTCGGAAAGTGAGTCATCCGGTCTCTAGCTGTGCCCTTAGCGCGCGGCGAGCACTTCGTCTCTCTTATGTCACACAAATCGCGGTAAAAGATTGCCCCGCGAAGGTAGAAGGCACCTCGTTCGCCACCGCCTAGGTGGCTCCTCATTAAGGCGAGGGGTGGCAGCTTCGAGACGAGAGTAACGTCGGCGAGTCGGTGAAGAGAGGAGGGGAGTCGACCGAGCAGGCACCGTAGTTACTGCAGTCTGCCTGCCGCTGATTGTGAGCCTCCTTTAGGCCCCCCGATACACACGACTGCTTTACGCGATGGCGTGCAAACTGCCCCGTCGAGAAACAGACTACGAGCGAGACGACGAAAGGGAAGAGGAGAAAAAGAGGGAGAGAGAGAGAGAGAGACGGGTTGAAGATGAAATCTGAAAGAACGAGAGAAACGGCAGGAGAGTCGGAGAAAACGAGTGAGTGAGAAATAGAAAGGGAACGAGCCGAAGGACGGGGGAGGAGGAAGGAAATGGGCGAGAGGGAGAGAACGAAATTTGCATACGGGCGATCGCGGGTCCGCATATGAGGGGAATGTTTACGATATCCGCATAATGAGGGCGTGGGTGTTTCTATTAAGGCGTGCTGCCCGGGCCTATACCTGCCAGGCCGCCCTATCCGACGCTGATCTCTCTCTGCCGGCTCGCGTTTATACTTATGTCTGCATGCATGCACGCGCGTATATACGTACGCGCCGACGGAGTGCACCGACAATATCATACGCGCGTTCGCAGGTTGCAGCGGAGCGTACGGCTACTTTGTTGGCACGAGAAGACTTTGAAATCGTTCGCCGCGTATCTGGGTGCATCGGCCCCTTAGTGCGCGCCCGCGTCCGCGCCGTCCGTCCACGTTTCTTTCGCTCTTTATTTCCCCGCTTTGGTCCTGCTTTTCGCCTCGTTTTCGCCTCCTTTTCACCGCCACTTCATGTTCGACGGTCAGTTTCGTCGAATGCCTCTTGCGCTGTGGCGCGAGTCTTCTTCGACCCGACGACCGTGAAATTAGGTTCGGGTCTCTACCGTGAGACAGACCCGAGGAAGGCCGATTCTCGGGGTTTGCAGAATGTGTAGTTCAGGACGATCTAATTCTTCAATGCCGAAATATGAGACAGTCTCGCAGAATGACAAGATTGTACAACGCACCGCGGTATAACGTTGAAAGCAGAATCACGGTGAGAAGTGAACAATATGCGTTTCGTCAATCCCGGCACCGCGAGAGATTTGCTCTGGCGACGGTGACATCCTCTTTCAAGTCGTCGCGACGACAGCCTTTTTACTGCGCCTCCCATTGGCGTCCGGCCGCGATGCTTGCCAGGATCGTCCGCGGCCGGACACCGGGCAGAAATGATGCGGACGTGAGTTATTGTTCCCGCGGTGATTAATCTCACGCGACGTGCCGTGCCGTGCCGCGTGAGATATGTCGAGAGGAGAGTCCGCGTGCGTTAGACACAGAGATTCCAGGAAAGTACCCGGGGGACGTCTCTGTCTCTGGGCGGACGGTTGCGTGCGAACGAGCCGAACGTGCGACAAAACGGGACAGGCTTAAGGAATCGCCCACGCCTCGTACACTGTCGCCTGCCGGCCTCGAATTAACCCGCAATTACGCGATAGCGTTCTTCGTCGTACGAAGCTGCTGACTTCGTGTTTCTCTCTCTCTCTCCGTCCTCGTGCTCGCTCGGCGCGCGTGTTCCCCCGACAATACGTCTTCAATCTACGTATGAGTGTGCGCGCGAGCGTGCCTGACATACGACGAGTGTGCGAACGTGCGTGTGGATATCTCGATTAGAAGTTTCACGGAAGGTCGTGCCACTCTTGAGGGCAATCTAAAAGTCAGTTTTCGCTTGGATGCCAATAATATTCCTTGGCTGCGTACAGTTATTTCCAAGGGAATCTAGGAGAGAAGATGTTAATCGCTCCTCTTGCCTCCGCCGCCACTGCCGCCGCCGTTTGAGTTTGCTGCGCGCGGGATTGAGCGGGGAATATTTTCGGACGGGAGGCCTTAAGTCTCTTAACGGTTGTTTCCTCCGTCGGGGCATCGGAATGAAGCGCGTAGATCGTAGAATGTAATTGTGAAACGATCCGGCACTGGCCGAAGAGGTGGATGATCGTGCTTATGGGAGTTCTCACTAAATTACCGGTGCTTTCGATTTGTCTCGAACGTGCCTAACGGTTTCAAATCGAAGAAATGATCCTGGGGGATCAAGGAAAAATCGCGAGCAGTTCGATGTACATGCACATAGAATAATTAGTACAAATCATACCGAATTGTCTTATACGTCTACTTTATCGAAATATACAAACTCCCTGCCATCGTTTAACGAACTATTAAAGCGTCCCGACACGCGCGCGCGTAGAAGTCGTTCTAATTTTGCGCCCTGAATTCCGCGCGCGCCGATTATCTGCCTGACCTTAAAGGGTTAAGCTCTCTCGTCGGTCGACAACTCGAATTCACAGCATGTACTCTCTCTCTCCTCGTATCACATCGGCCTGTGTCGGACCTCTCGCTCGTTTTGCCGCACTTTTATCGCGTGGCAACGCTAGGCACCGGCGAATTGCGTACAGCCGGAGCGTGCTATGCGCATCCATACTTCGGAGCCTGCAGTCTTGCTGCACTGCGGGTGCCATGACTCTTCCGATGCGGCTGGGAGACAGCCTTTGCACTCATGCAACGCAGTCTGCAATAACGGCCAGCAGGCTTTCGGCAGTATCGTGATCCGTATGCGAAAGGGGGGAGGGTAATGACGGAAGGACATACAGAAAAATTGGTTGCACGTCAAATTATTAGAAATCGTCGACAATATCCGTTTAGACTGTAAAGGTATCTAGGATTGTCGGATTACAGAGACTGTAATGTCATTTCAAATCTTGAGTCGAATGTTCGACGGAAGGGGTACAGCCAGCGCATTGGCTGTGCTGTACTTAATATTTCAATGCATCCCTCGACTTTTACAGGCCTCAGTGTAACATGAGCACGGCATGGAAAACCGTGCGCCTAACGAGGTCCGATTAATACATCGCCGGGAATTCCCACCTTTTGAGGCGAGGAAACAACGCTGCGCCACGGACCCTCCGCGAAAAGCGATGCCGCGTAAAATTTATTCCGCCTAATGATAGTGATTTGCAGCCGTTGGATAGTTTATCGAGGCTGGGAGCACGGGAGTATTGAATACGAGCCGTCTTAAAATATACTCCGAACGTGTCGTTAGCCACCTTTTTACATTGGCTGGCGCTTACTATATCCGCATCTCGTTCCTTCTCGCCGCCACGTCCCTCTCTTTCATTCCCTTCTATGTGTTGTTGGCCGCGGCTCATAAAATGCAACCATTTATTGAGACTTGCCGACATCGGGACTTTTGTAACGTTCTTTTGTCGGCAGCTTTCGTCGCACGTACACGCAAGTGGGTATATACGTGTACGATACGCGCATGTTCACCGACGCCGCCAGGTGGATATTTTGTGCTCGCTTCTCGCGTGCTGTTATTATGTAATTTAATTTCTGACAAATTGAGCGGAACTTTTTCGCCGCGCGTTTCGAGTGCGCGATCCACGCCGTTGACTCATTCGAAAACGAATCGTGCGCGCGTGCAGGACGCCCGCGCCGGCTCGATCACGATTCTCTCTCCTCGGACCGTTCTAGTTCGCGGAATAGTTAGGCCGTGTGACGTAACGAATCGATGGAGCGCGCGGCCGCGAATAGGCCGAAGGAGCAAATGTTAAACGACGTGGCCACGCTTGTCGATCGAGTATCATCCTGCGCTGGGATTCAATGAAGGCATGGCCCGCGAGTCTTCACGGTGAGCTCTCGTCCACGTCACAAGTTTCAATCAGCCAACGACCGTCGCGCGCGGTGTGTGGAATTAAATGGAATGCATCACACACGTGTGTCGATGCAAAACATTTAGCCTCTCTACATACCTAGCTGAAAACACACCAAAAATACCTTTTCCACTTCGGTCCGAATATCAAAACCCGACAATCTCAACGTTTTCACGAATCGAAGAGGAGGCACAGAAATATTTCGAAAACGTGCAATCCAGCGTCCAAAAGATATATCGACATTTTAATCCGTCGTACTCGTAACCGCGGAAAGACACACGATCTACTAAAAAAAAATCGATGACTCCTGCACGCACCTTAATCCTTTCCACAGACGACGTACAGGTGATCCCTTCGATGACAGCCCGGCGAGGTGGCTTTGAACACGCTGCATGCGCCCACATACATATACATACGTATACATATGAGGCGTAAAACACGTACGCGACGCATACGGTCCGTGGCGATACGCGCCGGCTCTTTTTGCATCCCGGCGGGTGCAGGGTCGTTAATGGTCCTCCGCCAGTTTTACACTTGCTTTATACAGCGGCAGCCGAGCGAGCGGTGCCTTGTGCGCCGGGCAACGGCGAATGGCAGAATGTGTAGGTAGTGTAGGACGACGAACGACGACGCTGCTCGCGAGGCGAGGAACAGGCGCAAGGTGCAAACCCGTAAAAAGCCAACGACGAGGACGACGACGATGACGGCGAAATCGTGAGAGTTTAATTACCCGAGCGGGACTCGGGAGAATATGCCGTCCGGGCCCCGTGATACGACTGGCTAACGACTCGACTATCCGCGAAACGAGATCCTCCGGCGGATAATGAACGACAATTTCAGGGGCGTACGTCGCACGACGGTACTGGTATTGAGTTCGGTCTCGAGCTTGGGCTCTGCGATGAAGGAAGGAAGAGTGTGCACACGCTGATCGTGCCGGGAGGCTGATTTTCGATCGGCTCAGACCTGTCCTCGGCGTATCGGTGTAATATCAGGAGAGGAGGATGAACGGCGCGGCACTGGCGTCGTCCTACTACTCGTGTCCGGTTTGGGCACTGCCAATCATTTATCGGGCAACGATCGTCTATGCGCGCGTCTTCTTCAATCTTCTCTTTTCCGAACTGGCCATGCAACGTGGGCGGATATATGTACCTCGCAAACATACGGAGCACGTGTATGGTACAGGAACCGCGAGCGTTGCGTATGTACCCCTCGACAATCTAATGGAGACTTGTTTCGACTCCGATCGCAACCCGCGACCGCGTCAGGTTGACTTTTTCAATATATCGGTATTTATAGTTTCAATTAGATAAAATCGTCCGCGGTACCGTAGTGTGCGTACGTGACGGCAATAATAAACGGCGCGTCCCGAGGAACCGGCGTTACGGGAGAGATATGTAAAACGTTCACGCGGCGGCCGCGTGATTTGTAAGGATTCCAGCATCGCGACGAGGGGGGAAAATTGATTCGAACCGGCAACTGAAACGAGAACTCCGGAGCACGTCGCGAATCAAGATCACCCCCGCGTAAATCGCGGCCAGCGGCGTCTTGGAACGCGCGCGCGCGCACGCAAAGAACGAACGAGCGTACGCGGCGAGCGTAAAATTAACCGCGGGAAAGAAGAAGGGAGAGGCGGAAAAGAAGAGAGAACAGGTTCGCCTCTAGTGGCGCCTCGCCGGGATAGAAGTCACTCCTTGCGGAGATGATGTTAGAAAAAGGAACGAGATAGGGCTGCAGAAGAAGGAGCGCGCGTTAAATCGGGCGTACGTTAAAGCCGAGAGGACAGAATCGACATCTTGTAAAGAATCGCGAGACGCCGACCACGCTCGTCCTTCTCGCTGTCCTCGTCTTCGTTGTCCAGGTTCATCCTCAAGATTGCTATATTCGTCGTGCAAAATCGTTCTCATCGTCGCCGTCAACAAGTGGACGCCAGGACAGAAAGAAAGAGAGAATGTGCGTCTTGCGGGACGTTATCGAGGCTCTCTCGACTGTCCCGACGCCAGGCACGAAGTGATTCAGCGAATTCCCGGCGTCCCTTTACGCGGGGGGGCACTCTGGTGAAAGAGATGCGGCCGGAGGGGAGAGGGGCAATCGATTACACACCAATCGCATCGACGGATCGGCGCTAACTAGATCGCCCGTGAATATACTGGATAACGTCGGATACGGCACGAGGATCGTTCGCTGAGGGGCCATCTTCCGTCTGATCATTTACGAGTTTTCGGTGTCTACGTCTATTTTGCAATGTCTAGAATGTCATGTATGTTTACGATAACGTCGACGCTGTTGGTGCATTGAAGCGCACGAATCAGTGCATTTGCTTTACGTTACACCGTAATGCATTTAAGACCCGCACACTTTTTATACTCTTTACAAGTTCGAACAATTATCTTTCATGAATCACTCAAACTTAGATCCATGACAGATAATGGTAACTTTGCTTTAACGATTACATACACATACTTGGCTCTTTTCCCATTTAGATAATCACTATCTTCGCTCAGCTACTCGAGATCGACAGTAACGTATACCGTTTTGCTGTACAAGAGCTCGCTACGATGACATTTACACTGTACAGTATCATCGACGTACATGCGTGCCAAATTTATCCAGACGAAATTGACGCGTATACGTACACACGCTAAATGTGCTGACCTTAAATATGATGTCGGGCGAATTTCTAGAAAAAGAAAGTGGTGTTTACAATTAACCGCTCGGTCGAGTGGCCACTCGTATAGGATAGTCACTATCTCTCTCCGTCTCTCTCTCTCTCTCTCTCTCTCTCCAAACCGGTCATTGTACACTAGCTCTGGCTGCGAGGCGAGTGAACGAGTCTCTTGTCGCCGCGAAGACGAAAAGCGACGCTCGATGACGTCTTTCCACGGAACGCAAGTGTCAGATGGAGCGTCGTCGTGCTCGGGCGAAAGATGATATCTCCGATCGTATCTTAATGCCTTGTATACGAGGCGAGTCACAGGAAGTAAGAACGAGGGCGAAACGTGTGGCTATGTACGGCGGTGCGAGCATGTGGAAGCGAGTAGTGTCCGCGTGTTCCTCGGGTTAAAGAAATTTATCGACACGGCCGTCACGTCGCGCGCACTCGCTCGAAGCTGCAGAAAAATTTCCCTCGGATGTGTCCGCGGCCGGTCGGGCTCGATAAGTAATCTGATTATCGTCGGCGATAAAACTATCGGTAATAATATGTCATTAAGGAAGTTGGCGCGCTTATAATTAACGGTGCCAAACGCTCTGCGCTCGTGGTTAATTGATATTTCGCGAGCATCTTTCGGGAGCTTCCTTCGAACGGGAGAGCATACGCGCGCGCGCGCGCGCCCGGCTAGTGGCCTGTTCGAAACGGTGCGCGCCACGGTGTCGGCGCAACCTGCAATCTGCGGATGCTTTCTGGATCAGGCTTGTCGTCAAAGTCGTCACTCCGGTGCCGGAGAAAAAGGACGACGCCGACGACAGGTTTTCGTGGAAAAGGTGCATCGCTCGGTGGCCTCGTGGGGACGGGTCGCGCTCGTTGAAAGAGGAGAGAGTATGTACGTGAAACGAGGGGTTCGGAGAGAGGCGCAGGGGCACGTCTCGTTGAATCGCTCCTTAAATCAGCCCTAGTTGGCCTGTCGGCCAAGATGCGCGCGCACCTTTCCTCCCCCTCCCATCCACTCTATCCACTCCCCGCTCTCCGTCCTTCTTTCACTTTCTCGCCACGCACAAATTATCGCGCGTTTAATTACCGTCCAATATCCAATGGGCAGCCATTAATCACACCTGCCCGGATAACCCGTAATTTCCCGACGACGATAAAATCTGTCGCGCGACGCGCTATTTCGACGAGCGCGTTTATGTCGCCTCGTTACAATGCCGCGATCCCCGCCTCGCCTTGCGTGGAATCGTTAGAGGCAGAGCCACATCGACTAACGATCCTCGCGACGGCCTACCGATTTCCCTCTTGCCTCGCTTATCGTGCGCGGCAGCTACTGCCTTGCCCGCTGAGGAATTCCAATTTGTCGTTTGGTCTCGCTTAAAATGGAGTAGAATGGAAAATAGGCGGGATACGAGGTGCGCATAATTTGTACACGGGAGACAAGAATTGACTCTCGGTTCCATATAAAGATGGTCGCGCAACTAAACTATATACCTCGAATCAAGCGGTACGGCGTGCCATTTGAAATTTCTCACTCGGCACTTTATCATTTTCCGTACGATCAATCTCCTGCACCTTACCGTCCCCATGCCCTTAATTTATCTTCGCATTATCCGCGAGGCGACGTCGTGTACATTATACAACTAGCGCAAATATAATCTTGCGTTCGCGGTCTTCGGGTATATCCAAGAATAAACTTGAATGAGAAGACCGTGTACACACACTGTCGGGGAGTCGGTCGGTAGAAACGGCCGCGCGTAAGAGTCTGACCCTATTCAAACTGGACGTTGCACGTGAACGCGGAAACTAGGTGGTTTTACTTACAGTCGGTGGCGCGCGCTCACTCGTCGCGACTTTTCGCCTTCCCTTGCGAAAGAAGTACTCACTCGTCGGTGGACCTCGCGCTCATAGAAGAGCCACGCCTTGATGCTCGCCCGTCGTACCTCGTGGCCTATGTAGATACCGAGCCGTGGGTCGCTCTTCGGTAGCCCGTCTGGTTTTTTGGTAGCAGTTTGCCCGAGTCCCACCGCCACTGAGCGGAGCCTGTCTGCCCTAAGGCCACTCTTTCCTTCCGAGGGAGGAATGGTAGATGGACGGACGTGGTAATGGGTTCGGGTCGGTCAACAGATTGAGCAAGCCGTCCCTCTACTTTTTCGGACCACTAGACGGAATCCTCGCGACTTTCTGCTGATCGACGAAATGCGGGCAGGAAATGGTAAAACGGAAGATTGAGGGCATTCTAGGAGTGATAGAAAATAGTAGAATATAAAGTCACGGTGTGCATGGTTATAAGTGTCAGGTGGTTGTTTCGGATTATCGATACCATTATAGGTATACATTAAAAGTACGACAGGTTATGGAGACACGTTAAAAGCAGCGTTTATTGAAGTTTGAGGATTAGAATAATATTAGGCTGCCTCGCAACGTGAACAGCAGGCTTACCTTACAACATGTTATAGCACCGCTATATTCATACTTATCCAACGTAACTCGCCACGCCGTTTACGCTCACTGAATCGAATGATCGACGCGCTGTTAATCCTCCGGGTCCGCAAGTAGTTCGTAGCCATCGCTACGAAGAGGGGGCACCCGGTATATGAGCAGATCGTGCGGGAGAGAAAGATCAAGCGCTCCACCCACGCCCACGTCTCAACCTGTTCTGTTTCTCCCGTGGAGCCGCGGTTACAGGTGCCTCCCCGAGGGCATTCCTGCTGGAATTCTTCACCGATGATCCTCGCTCTCGCTCTCGCTCCTCTGCAAATTCTCATCTACGATGCCGCGCCGCGTCGATCTCTCTTTATCTCTCTCCTCTCTCTCCTCTCTGCTCCTTCACCGATCGTCCCCAACGCGCGGACTTTCCGTACCGAATGTACGTCTTCTTTCCCGCACGACAACGAGTGATTTATTCGACGTGAGCGGCACGAGTAATTTTGCGCTGCCGGCCGAACTTTTACATGCGCCAATATTAACGCGTCCCTCATCATTATCGTCGTCATTACCGTTGTTATGCTCGGCGCCGTTGTCGGACCAATCAAGGAACGGCCCGAGTTGTCCGCGGTCACTCGTGATTCCCGAGTTTCCCGGGATTCAGAGAAATTATTCGATTGTGACGCAGGATGATGAGGCGCATACGTGCATCGCTCGGCCTACGGCGTGGTACGTGTTTACTGGGAAACGTAACGCAGCCCGATTCCATAGTCCGCCGTGATGATTCGCACTGTTCTCGTGTGCGCCGATAGTTTCGAGTTGTCCTCGCGATCGCGAAGATTATGACACTTTTTCTGACGGCCTACTCGGAACCGCTTCAATCTGCGTAAAGGATCCAGTCCAGCCCATGCCTCGGCGTCTCGTCATCTCATCTTCACCGGTACCATTAACCGCGCGGTTATTAAGTTTTTATCCGTCCCGCTCTGACCACGCCGGATTCAGCCCTAATCCCTGAAAAAGATAATGTAAAGATTCGGAGAAGCGCTGGCGACGATCGGCTTCTCGCTCCGTCCTCGTCGCGCGGCCGATCATCGAAATTCTGTTCATCTTGTCAGCCGCTCGGAATACAGCGCGCCCGAGGTGGGGATTTGTCAAGAGAGAACGGAAGGCGAGGGAGAAGTGAGAGGAGGGCAAAGTAGAGGATAGGAAGAAGAAGGGAGAGGGCGAGTGAGATCGGATGGTAGTAGTAGTAGTAGTAGAAGAAGAAGAAGAAGAAGAAGTAGAGAAGGAGGGCAAGGGAGGAGGCAAAGTAAGTACGCCCACACTTCCTCGTCGCGGACCTGTTCTCGGCTTTTACGTTCTGACATCTTTTCACTCCGTTTACGAGTCCCCTTTACGTTTTACGACCGATCATCGGGGCCCTTTCTCTCTCCGAGATTCTACCGACCTGCGCTGCGAGAAGAAGCCGCAGGCGGAGTGACGAGGACGGGAGACTGGTTGAGCGGCTGGCGGAGAGTCGTACCGGGAGGAGGGATAAAACTATACCCGCTCTACGGTTGGAAGAGGACGCACAGCGAGAAGAACATCGAACCTTCGGCTATTCGTTGCCAATATTTCGACGTTCGGTTTCGACGCCCGATTTCAACGAAGCAACGTACCCGCTCTGTGCTAGCTTCGTTACGAGCGATCTTACCGACGGATTTTCCGCCTCGCTCTCTTTCGATCGCCGTCCTTCCTCAAAGTAACCGTCTTTGAGGCGCGTTACGTAAAACCCGGTAGACGACGTATGGAAATTTTTCGACTTCATACCTTGTCCGCTGTTTCTAGACTTTCCCCGATTTAGGCATTCTACACAATTCCTGTGTATACATCGATTACATTATCGATACATATATTGTGTACATCGTCTATTCGTATAAGTGAACGGTCTGCACACGTGATTATTATATCATACCGTACACCCATGTAACGATCAAGAGTGCAAGGTCCACCACCGTGTCAGTCGCATGACGAGCGCCATCTCGAGACTAGGTCGAACGTCGCGATCATTTCGCTTTTGATTTAATGGCTGCGTCAGGGCCGATGACAGATGGTCGGCCGATACAGCGGCGTCAGAAAAAAGTGACGGACATTCTAATCGTGGCAGGTTACGGCGCCTTGCTCTTCGATCGTCTTCCCATCCCGGCCGAACTCTCCCGTCGCCCTAATCCCTTGCCAACGACGCCGACGAGAGACACGATTTTCTTGCCGCTCCGCCGTTCCTCTTTAGCGGTCGTGCCATACTCCCACGTCGCGGCGGTAAGCTGAGGAGTTATTATAGCACGCTAATGCCACTGTCGCTAGCAATGAGAATTTATTCGTCTCCGTCTGCGAGCACGACGTGAACGCGCGCGTTGATCGCGCAAATGTACCCACGTTTCAGCCGCACTGACACACGAGAGGCTCGCAACCTTCAATGCGACAGAATTCTCTCCTCGCCGGAGCTTACCTAATCGAGAAGAGGGGACGTCTCTGAGAATTCGTCGTTTTGCGGCAACGTTAAGTCCGTCGGAGAGTGTCATTCTTGGGGATGTTGCGCTGTGTTAGGGACGATTACTTATTTTCCGTGAACCCGTTCCGTAATATGCTGCGTCAGACTAATTCATCGGCAATGAATCATATCGGTGTGGAGTGGAGTCACACGCTCACTATCAGCGCCCGAGCGTAGATTTATCGTGAGAGACACATGCGTATTTCGTCTGTTCTGTAACTGAATGAATTCTGAACTAAGGTATTGTGGGACTTGTAATTAAGTACGCTACTCTATCTGTTTCAGGACGAGGTGGGAGGCAGTACGGTGGTAGCCGAGGGTGTCGTAGGCGGCATAAGGGGCCCAGGCGGCGGGTGCCGCGCATCCTCGATGACGATGGCCGAGAGCGCCGTGGAGGACGCCGCAGCCGCGCCCCCAGGTCCGGCCAAGCCGCCACCGCCCTCCTGCACGAACAACAACACGCTAGCGGCGACGGCGAATCGCAATCATCGGAATCCGCGCAAAAGAAAGAAGCTCTCGCAGGTGCTGGACATCCTTCAAGCGCACCGTAGCTCGCCCTCCGAAGGCGAGGTACTGAGGTTCGAGGGCAGCGGTCCCGCTTCCGAGGAGGAAGAGGACGTCTTTAGTTCGCCAAGGTCATCGTCAAGGTCAGCCGTCGAGTGCACGACCGGGAACAACGCGCTGGCGTCGAGGCTGAAGGTGGAGGAGAGCACGACGCCGGTGGAGGAAGAGGACGAGGAGTCGGCGGAGCGCGAGCAGCGTTCCAACGATCAGCAGAACGACCGTCATCCGCATCATCCGAACCGCTATCACCCGTACCACCATCACCATCGGCACCATCGCAACCATCATCGGAACAGCCTGAAGCACCAGCAGTCCTACAATCACCATCACCCGTCGCACCACGACCGAGCGGTGCCGGCGAGCTACGCCGGCTGCAACTGCGGCCACTGCTCGCAGTCGCAGCCGCTGCAGAGTACAGCGATGTCGTCCGCGACCTCTCCGTTGACGCCGCTGACCCCGCTCACGCCGCTGACGCCGCTCAGCCTGCCGTCGCTGACGCCCGGCTCTCTGTCGTCGTACAGCTTCGAGCACTACATGCACACCAAGTACCTGCCTGACATATTCCGCGGCCGCAGCCACTCGGACTCGGACGTGGTGCCGGGATGGGACCAAAGGGTGCCCGCGCCGACGCCCTCCGTCTCGTCCGGCTACTTCTCGCGTCCCTCGCGAAGCGGCTCCCTCGAGAGTGACAGCACGAGTCCTCAGGAGTCGCCGCTGGACCTGTCGATGAAGAACCTCATGGCGTCCGCGGCCGCCGCCGCCGCCGCAGCGGCTGCCGCCGCGGCCGCGGCGGTCTCGGGGAAACCTCCGACTCTTCAGCTGCTGCCTCCCGGCATCATGACGAGGGGCTCGGTGAGCGTGCCGGTGGTACGCGGCGACGTCGCTTCGCCGACAACGAAGAAGGGCGTTGCGGTCCTCTACAATATCGACGTGTCGCCGGTGGTCGAGGAGATGCCGCCGGGCGCGAACGTCGCCTACGTCTGTCCCACCTGCGGTCAGATGTTCAGCCTCCATGATCGGCTGGCCAAGCACATGGCCTCGCGGCACCGCAAGCAGGGCCCTCAGGACGCCTCCGCCAAGGCTTACACTTGCGACGTCTGCAAGCGCAGCTTCGCCAGGTCCGACATGCTCACCAGGCACATGAGGCTGCACACGGGCGTTAAGCCGTACACGTGTACGACCTGCCAGCAAGTGTTCAGCAGGTCGGACCACTTGAGCACCCATCAGAGGACGCACACCGGGGAGAAGCCGTACAAGTGCCCTCTCTGCGTCTACGCCGCGTGTCGCAGGGACATGATTACCAGGCATATGAGAACCCACGCTGGCCCCAAGTTACCGGACATTCAGACGCCGAAGAGCGAGCCCGATATGGCCTCGCCCTCCGCGGCGATCAAGGCCGAATGACGACGAGCCGGCGGATGACTAGCTTGGTTCTACCCAGCGTCGAGAAGTCCGCGTGGTCGCAAGGGCGGTAGGTCGCTGGCTAGAAAGTCGGAAGGCGCTCGAGGTTCATCGACGGCCGCACTGGGATGTTGAGTCGGACCTATTCCGGGGTGGCCCGACGCTTCGTTTTTCCGCGAGCCGAACCTTCCTGGGACTCGATCGTCAACGTACAGTGGACACACGGAGACGATGCATTCCGCAATGCGTCAGCCTTCATGCACCTCGACATCGCGTATGTTTGCCTATCGAAGGCAGTGTCGAACAGTATTATCGTATTCCCCCCGTCCTCCGTCTCCTGCTTCTTCCTTCTTCCTTTTTCCTTTTTCCTTTTTCCCGCTCACGCGGCGACGTACTTCCGCCTTTTCCTCCGTCCTTCTCTGTGTTTCTTTCCACGAACCTTCTTTTTGTGAATCATATCAGCAGCGACAGACAGATCGAGTCGAAGATTCGCCCAATGGGTGGCTGTTGATCACGGAACTGTCCACGAACAATCGCGCGCTTTGAACGCATCGAAACCTTCGACGTGCACGGTACGCTCTTTTGCACTAACCATAAGTCCTTTTGATATAAAAATTAACTCTCGATTCTGAAACCGAGCACTACTCGTCACTGCCACCTTTGGAAATTCTTCCACGTCACGGGAGAAAGATGACGACCTGCGTGGCCCGCTGCATCCTATCGTTCTCTCCACACTCTCTCTCTCTCTCTCTCTGTCCCGTCTCTTCTATCTCTTTCTCTGTCCACGTTTGATTTCTTTCTCATCGATACGTAAGCTTAAGGCACATCACGCGAAAAGAAAGCATTCCCGCTCGACAGCGTGCAAAAGCCGAACGAGAAAAGTTACGTGCACGGAGAGACGACACGTGAAGAAAGATCGGTGCTTATAAAGGCTTGCCGTCGTAAGTCGGCTCGTATGTCCACGTTGTTACATACACGCCACGTATACAGAACCCATGTATATGTCTATACATGCACGCGGTTCGCCCTCACGCATTACGTGTATATTTACATATGCACAGGCAATTTACACGTTTATGCCCCACCCTCCGTGATCATTGTAAGTAATATGGATACTATGATACTCAAAGAGCGTCTAGCACACGTTATGCCCTGAACAAAATTCTCTTCTAGCTTCATCCTCCTCCGCGCTGTTCGTTCGCACGGACGGACCGCCAAAAAGCACAGTTGACATTGTCAATCAGCACTCCGACCTCTCGCGGTGATACGTATATAATGTGCCAAAACTCTTCGCGGTCAGTCGGGATGCCCGATATTCACTTAGGAATGTTGTAAGAAGTGTTTGAACTGAGGGGGTAGAATCAAGTGGCGAGGTTAATTTTATCCGCGAACAGTAACTATCGCCAATATTGTTGCACGGAGATCGTTTTTAATCGGGCTGAACGATGCTCTCCCTTCGTACGTCGATTCGGTGACTTCAAGTTAATACTCCCTCGACGATAGCTTATTTTTCCTGTTTTTTTCTCTCTGGACAACTTTCCTGCGGAAAGACGAAAGTGAGATGCGTGTTCGAGGTCGAGATACATTTTGATCGTTGACGAGATTGTAGTTTACGCTGTTTCGACAGGATCCTTGTTGTCGATAGAGAATGATAATTTTTAACGAGATTTTTGGTTCGTTAAAGTATTGGGTAGTAAAATAGTCGAGCTATTGAGGACTCGTATGATCGAGAAGGAGGAACATGAAGCAAGAAAATGTGTAGAGGAAAAAAAAAAAGAAGCGAAAAGATGTTCTCGTGACGGGAGACAACGTGAAAGTTTCTATCAAGAATAAGCGAGAATAAGAATGATGAACGTAACCGTACCTGCAGAAAGAAAGAAAAACTTAACGTTAATGCATAATAAAAAAAAGCGTATAGAGATAACGTTAATTAGTGAGTAACATTATTATCATTATTATTATTAATATTATTACGTTTTATTACTATTATTACTATTAATATTATTATTAATAGCGTTGTCGTCATTTGTAAGCTTACGATCGATTAGCTCCGTCAAATTCATGAAGTGAATTCCAGGAGTGTCGAGGTTGGCGAGGATGAAGAAAAACGGATATTTTCGAATGCTCAGTCGGGAGAAAAATGCTAAAAAGATGCCCATGAGCAGAGTAAAAGGCGAGTGAGATAAGGTGTGACGATGAACTCTGTTATAAATTCGTCGTGTCAGCGCAGAGCGCGATCATTATGTCTCGGACGAAATTAGGAAATAATTTAAGGAAAACCTTGCGACGAAGCGCTCTAGACTTAGTAGTTCGCCATAAGAAACAAAAAAACAAAACGGTTGACCGCGACGCCAAGGTATACGCTGGGAGTGTGAAAAATCTATATAACACATTGCGCGACAAACGGACGAACTAACAGTTCGTCGATTCTCCAGTTTTCGTGAACTCGTCGATTAATAATATTAAACGAAAAATGCTCGTACTAGCTCGTTACGAGTGAGACATACTCGTAGGAGGAAAAAGTGTACTTAAAAGTCATCGTCCAAAGGAATATCGAGGGGCGGAGGACAATGTGTTTTCTTTTTTTTTTACTCGACATACCCCCGCCCCGACTTTTAGGAGAAAAAAAAAATTGTTATCGATACTTACTCGCGTGGCAACGAAGAAGAATACGTCCGCGATTAGATTCGACCTTCTGCCTTGCTCAGCCTCGACCGTTTGCCCACATCCTTGCCATAACTTACGCGCGTACGTAATCTCTCCGATGCGCATTTTGTGCGTCTTTCGTGAAGCGTGTAGAGAAGAAAGAAGGGAAGAAATGTTCATGGAAAGTTTCTTGGAGAAGCTTTTCATGCGAGTGTGTGTGTGTGCGTGTGCGTGTGTGTGTGTGTGTGTGTGTGAGCGCGTGCGTGCGTATGCGTCGAGACTATATACGCACACCGGCATGTATATCTGTATTTTTGTATATCGAGGTTTTTCTAATTACCTTTTACCGTTTAAGCTGTTCGCTGAGACGAACGAAGCGAGTTATTTAGCCGTTAAGAAGAAAGTACTGTCGCTCTCTGCTTGCCATTTTGACCTTGTCCCCCTACGATCGAACGATTGCTTGGTAGGCGGTTTTATAAAGAGAGGCGAATGATAACGACGCGGGGATGAACGAACTCGAAGGAGGTACGACTTCGCCAGGCTTGACGATGGTCGCGATTATTATTTTTTCTTTTTGCTCTTTTTCCTTTGTATTCTTTTTTCATTTTCCGGCGAGAATACGCGTTGGAAGTATGCAGTGACGTACCAAAAGTTGGTGACGGGCGTTTCGACTGCAAGTTTCGGAACGAAGCACGAATATCGCAGCGAACGACGACAAACAGTGGTCATTGGACGTTCGCGTTTGAAATAGACGATTAATGTATCGCCGAATAGATATGTTCAGCATCGTTTACATATGATAAATCCGTTATGTATGTTGGTTTGTTGATACGTTATTACACAGTGGCAAAGTTCCTATAAATAAACGAAACATATTATAATATCGTATCATTCATAAATTCATAACAACAACAAAGAACAAATGTAATTTCTGAGCCAAGAATTACTAATGTTACGCCGCGATCCTTTACGAAATTGACGTACGTACGCGGTTTGCTGGGGTAGCGCAGGTATCTCGCGAGCACTCCCAAACGAAGAAACCGCGCTCATTGTTGGTAAGGCGACTCTTACGCGTCCCGTTCGCGTAATCCTAAGAATCCAATCCGTCTTCGGGCGTTGCATAACAAACGTCGCGTTAGACTGCGGTATCGTAATCGAGTGCGGCGACCGGCCCCGGTGCGTCGAGAATTACATCTGCGGTCCTTAAGAGAAGCGTGACCCGACGGCGGCGTAAAAGAAAAATCACCTTCCCGCACGGCTCGACCCACTATACATATCGGTTGCGCGGTGAAAAATATACATACAAAAAAAAAAATGTCATATCGTCAATTGGCATCCCGTGTCGATCGTCGCGTTCCCTTTTCTTTTTGTTTCTCGGTAGATTGACCGGACGATTTGTCGGACGGGATGAGGAATCCAATAGCGCGCGCGCGTACTGTCGTGCGAGCGAGAAGAAGGTGGAGAATTTCTTATAGAAGCGCGCGCCCACGTTGCCTCGACTAGTTAATTTACGCGCGTTCTCGCCGATTTTTTGAGCGTCGGGAAAGAGACGCTCAATTCCGGGCGCGACCAGGTACGAGTAACTACTGGTAGTATTCGACGTCGTTCATCCTCGCACTTGACCGATTTAGCCTTAAACCGGAAGAATCTCTTGCGTAACGTGCCCCCCTCCCCCCCTGCCCCCTTGTAAGACTTAGAAACGTAAGGAAAGAGACGCTAAAGGGAAGCAAACGCGTTCGATGTTTTCCTCGGGCAATTAATTTCAATCGCCATGCCGGACAACCCGCTCTTGTAATTATTAACACTTAGCCATTCGTAATGATTTTGATTATTTCTATTAATTATTAATTATTATTAATTAATTATTATTATTATTATTATTATTATTATTATTGCTACACTTAGTTACGTTGTTAAGTGATTAATCATGTTTAATGCTTCTATTATTTATTTTGTTATCCCGTTCAAGAGTCAAGCTTCTTACTCCCTATTCATCCCCCTTCCCCTCCAAACTCTCCTATTGCGTTCCTCCCCCGACTTTGATCCTCTTATTTCCGCCTTTCCGTTTCGTTCAACGATCCCGATCGACCCCAATTCGTCATATTGAGCGAGGAGAAGCAGTTGGAGTCGGATGCCCGATCGTGGCACGTTTGCATTTATGTAACCGCCTTGTCGCGAAAAACTTCACCGAGCTTGTGTCGCGGGGATGGTTAATTTTAGCCCCCCGGGGCAATCTAAAAATGTGCTCTCGCAGGAACAAACAAGTTCGCGCGGGTATCATTAAAAATGCTCACCACCGGATGAATCAGTCGAATCTCATTGATCGTTTCTCTCTCTCTCTCTCTCTCTCTCTCTCTCTCTCCTCGCTCTCATAATTCTCTCTCTTCCATACCCTCAACGTAAAGCTTCCCTTTCGGGTAGAGTTACGATCCCGTGACTTCCGCCGAGCGAACCATTCTATCTTTTGTAAACGATGATAAAGAAAAAAAAACGCTCACGAGGGTTTTGTGTAAATTATTGAAGATGGCGCTGGTGATGATGATGATGATGATGATGATGAATAACTGTGTATGTTAATTTATAAATTATGTTGTGTTTACGAGTCGTGCCAGAATGGAAAAAAAAATATAATTTTTCAACGAACCACTTATGCATTTCGTTATTTGAACCCCATTTTATATTATTGTCTAGATGATAGTGCAGGACGAGAAGAGGCGGAAGTTAGTTGAGCGTCTTATCGCGATGGAATATAGAAAATTAATTGTGCCGCCGCTGGAACACTTTGCGTACATGATAGCGTTTTAAGAGCGGCTCGGTCAGAACAATTAGTAGGAGTCTCCCGACAAATTCACTGAAATAGGACACCGCTAGCCGCAATCTCTTATCGGATTTCCGTGAAATTTCCGAGGCCTTCGCCACGATAAAATTCTAAGCTGCCATTTGCGACTCGCGACGTTTCGCTTTCTTCATTTTACGACCGTCTGCGTTAATACTACTTATTAAATTACATTGACAATTTATCAAGTTGCGCGGCAGACACAATTTTGCTGAGCATATCGGTCAATTTACAAATCAATTTTTTTTTTTACAAAACCTCCGTATTTTTGAATCAATATCTTATAAAAGAGCAGGCACCGAAAATAATCGTCGAAAGTAAACGGATACGCGGGTTTTCTCGTAGAGAAAGTTCAGAGGCCACGTGGCGGTGTTTACTTCATAATTCGTTAAACCGCGTAATGACACGGCTAAACGTTCGTGGAAAAAAGCGAAGCGTAGGCACGTGTACCGATCGTCCACCCATGACGGTCGCAAATAAGCCTCGTACCGATTCAAAAGCGAGTCGACGTCGACACGAATCAGCGTCGATCGTTCGTTTCGCACCGTTCGAAGCGTTTCCTGTCGTTATTCCTCTGTCGCAAGAAGTACGCCCACGTCGGAATGAAAAAGTGGCAAAAGCGCGGGTGCTGCTCGGCGAGGAAGAGAGAGAAAGAGAGAGAGAGAGAACGGGCACGACTGGCAGGTCGAGAGAAAAAGGCACGAGGAAAGGTAGGAAGGGGGTGAAAGATTGCGTACGCGTTTCTCGCACACAGAAAACGTTGACGCGTTATTCGCGGTTCACAGAATATTCCGTATTTCGGATTTCCGTGGCTGCGGCTCGACGGATTATTCCGTGGTTTTAAATGCGACGGGTATTTAGAGACACCACCCGGCAACGCTAATTGCTAATTATACGTGACGATGCCGATGCTACGAGCGATGCCGAAATGTGAAACGTCCAATGAAATACCGACAGAAATGCTTATTGTACCATCCTCGTATGTAGTAGTATACGGCACCGCTATGTACGTTGGTCGTAAATTGTCGAGTTTGTAAAACTTGACGGCGAGCAGTGGTAGATGCACGCGCGAGAACGTCCGACGTTAAAGTGTTAACATCCCGACCCGAAGCGTTCGCCGCCGGATCGTTAATTTTTCTGTAACACACGAGCGCACCGGTCATCATAATCGCTCGGGCATTCTTCCGAGAGCCCACCGTCCCGAGGAGATTTGTGGTCTGGCTGGCTGGCAGCCACACGTACCTATATGGTAGGACCAAGGATATCGCGCGATTACGGTGAAATCGTTCATTTCCTTTGACGCCCGCCTCGGGAGCGACCCGAAATCGAAAGCGAGAGAAAGGCCGAGCCCCGCAGTGTGTACCCTACGAGACGAAATTCGTTAGACGCCTTTTTTGTAGCAGGCGATCAAGAGCGCCGGGAGAATTGCCCAATGAGCGTTTCTCGCTCCTTCTCTTTCGCGCAACGGAGTGTCGAAATCGGTGCGTGCGAAATCTGTGTAGGTGCGAATAGATCTCTGCGTTACAGACGATGTATGTATGAGATAAGTCCATCGTTGTGTCCCACGTAAAGAAATACTGACTGCGCGAAAGATTACAAAGAAAATACGCGGTAACTGGGAAGAGTGCTGGAAAGGTGGGAAGAAAAACTATTGCTGTTTGGTACGGCGTGAGGTACGTGATCGTAGGTGAGTAAAATTCTCGAGGCTGATGACACAGGGCGCCGGTGCATATTTTCATTTTGTTATGTCACTAGGGCGAGTCTTTTTATGCAACTTTCCGACAGTTTGTAGACCTGATATTATGCAGCGATCTCGCCGAAAATCTCTGAGAGTGGTCCAGATTCCAGAGATAGACACTTTGCGCGAACCGTGCAGAATTTGGGGAACATCGATAGCACACCTCTCCCCGCCCAATTACGTTTCCGTTCCTTTCACCTCTCGACCCGTGCTTTTAAATCTTGTCGGTGGAACGTCGGTTTAATTACCGGATCGATTGCAAAGCTTCGAGATATCTCGATCGATATCGTCTCGGCCGCTCGTTCCACAGTACACCGCGCTTCGTTCTCGATAAAACGGCTGCCACCAAACGGGTCATGCAATTTGACACACTGAGATCAATAACATTCACCATCGGAAACTAGGAGTATAAAAATACCTGCTCGGCGATACTGTTAATCTTCACGCGACTCCTGTCTGTCGTGGCTGACGCGAAAATTTGTCGTCGTCTCACGAGCGAAGAACGTGTCATCCGCTTTTGGGCGACGCTAGGATCGACGCGTCGGAGCCGTACTAGGTGATTATGTTCGCGGGCCGCATAGCGACGTACAGGCTGTTTCACGCCATGCTCGAAATTTCAGTCGGAGAGTATCTTATTATGCGCGCGTTACGTTATGTGCACGGTGCACACGTTCTCGGGGTCACTCACACACGCGCTGACGTGCATCGACGGACCCGTATCCTGTTCTGCGCGATCGATACGCCGGATAAGTGGTAATGGAATAATCGACATTTCGTGTACGGGATATTCGGATAATCGGGTTTCCGATGCGGTATCTCCATAACAATATCCGCTGACACAGTTTTTCAGACGTCCACTCTTGACGCTTGTGTATATTTGTATGCGCCGGACTCCTGGCTGCGCCGGGCGCGGGGGGGAACGAGTTCAGTCGGCGGCTTTGGCTCCGTTTTATAGGGAGGGTAGGTAAAAGCATCGTAATTGGATTAACCCACAATCGATGGACTCGCATTAAAGTCGGAACGGGGCACCGTGTATTCTATTTCCCTCGATTACGGGTAGAGAATATTCACCTCGACTGCGGTGGAAGTAGGTCTGCTCATTTAGGAGTCGGACAAATATAAGACGCGATCGACAGTTCCCGAAGAAGAGTCGAGCTTTTTCTACTCTACGACATATTTCCTAGCATGCTTGTTTATCAGTAGGTAGATGCAAATATTTGTAATAATTGCGTTTATACTGCCGCAACAATTTTGTCTATTCTAGTAAGTTATTTGTCTCGTACCGTAGTATCTATGTAATTAAATCTGCTACCGGAGCCGACCGCTTTATGGAGGCCACGGAAATAGCTGATGCAGAAGACAAACGTGAATATCATCTTGAAATATTCAGAACTCCGCTAATAACGCGATCGTATTTTTCCGTAAGGAAGACGGAATGTTTAAAGTGTCGCCGAACTAATTTCGGCCACGCCGCGTTTCACGATTCGCAAATCCGCATAGTGCCCCGCGGTATATTCGTACATCGCGAGAAGGGAATTATCGTTATCTTCCTGAGAACGTGACGATGCACTGATATCCTAGACTCTCGAGAGCTCGAAAGACTGCTGACGAAGCGGGTCGCCTACCTTTCGCACGTTTCGTTCCGTCGCATTGGCTTATGTGAATTCTACAAACGTTCAGGTAACAACGGTGCCCGCCGCGTCGAAATATGTCACGCTTCCAGTCTGCCAGACAATTTTAAACTGGCTGCCGCGTGAGAATGAAAATTGGTCGGGCGCGATCACTGCCGTGTGGACAGAGAAAAGAAACGGAAATCTTAAATCAATCACTGTTACGATAACAAAAGCGAGCTTCTTGCGCGGTCCGACTGGTCTTGGAAGCAAGAGTGCGAGCCGGGCGTCCCGCGAGATTCGCGAAACTTTTCTCACCGCAGCCAGTCCTCGCGTCCTCTCCTTTCACGATCCATCGATCCGGGATCGCGGCGCGTTCCTCGCTCATAGCCACCGCTGCCCCGGCGTGCCGCGCTTCTCGCAACTCTCGGCCCGTCAGTTTTCTCGCTTTTTCCCGTATACACGCCGACGCACGCGCTACGGTGTCCCCGCCGATATAAATTATTGCGGCCGGTACTGGGCAGCGCCGGATGCGGGCAAAAAACTGCCGCAGCCCATTAGAAATTATAAGTGCTGCCGACCCGACGCGACAACGCGCGGCTCCGATGACTTCTCTTTTTTTCCCCGTCTCTCCCTGGCCTCTTTCTCCCCCTCCCATCTTTCTCTCTCGTCGTCGTTCTCGTCATCTTTCTCCTTATCCCTCTCCTTCCGTTATCGTCCTCCTCGTCCCTCTCGCCGATATCTCTCCGCAGTCCGCACCCACTCTACTCCGATAGTCGTTCCGTTCCTTTTACCTCCTCTTCCTCCCTCGATCGAGGATCGGTGAACCGGCTGATCGTACTTGTCACTGGTCCTCGTTCCACCCACGCCCGCTCCATGGTCGGCTTTCTACGGACCGGTCCAACTTTTTGTCCCGATCCAGACTCCTCTCTCTTTCCCCCCGTATCTCTATTCATCACCGCTCCCGGCGTCCTTGTCTTTCTCTCCCTCTCCCTCTCCCTCTGTCTTTCGCCTTTTTCCGTTCCCTCCCTCGCGTCGCCCGTCTTTGTTCCAAGCCACTTGCCCGTCTCACGGAAAAATGTCGATCGGACATCGAGATATCGACTCGACCGCCGGCTGAAATGAGTTGTCGCGGCCGCAAATCGGCACCGTCATTCGACTGATATAACGACGCCTCGTGGTAACGACAACAATCGGCGAACGATTGTTCCACCGCGAATGCCAGCGACTTTGATCGTTATTGCCGAAGCGGAGATAATTTCGTCGACGGCGGCCTAAACGGCGGTCTCGCTGAAAGGGTTCATTGTCCATGTGATTTCATACCTCTCTCTCTCTTCTTTTCTTTATCTTTTTGTCCTTTCTCCCCCCACCTGATCGGCGAACGATCGTCGATGCACGTGCTGCGCACTTTGATCGTTACCCGATCTCGATCCCCGAGCCTCTGTATCGAAAAAGTCATTGGAACGCGATGTAAAATGAGTCCGCCGTAAACTTCTTCCGCCAGGCCCGATCGACGCCATTCGCTGTCCAACAATATTGCAACTTATTCGACTACCGTTGCGCACCCGTAGCCAGCAGATTTTTACGACGCGCCGCGCGGAAAGTTCGTCCCTTTCACTCTCATCTTCGATATCAATGACAGCGGACGCGATGACGCGAAAGTGAAATTGGCAGAGGAGGATCACGATTCCGCGCATGTGCTCAGCCTCATTCGGATCCCATTGAGCGTCGGGCCCGGTCGCAATAAATTGTCATTCCTGACAAACAGAGGTCAACGTAAAGGCGCATATCCGTCGACGTGGCCTCCCACCGCTAACGTGGACGCTTAAGGCTTCGGACGTTCAATGGGTGGCTTCGTGCAGAGCCACGGGACGAGACGGCCGCGTTGTGCCGCGTCCGACGACGATAGATCACCCGACGTGATCGACCGACTGGGGACCGTTCGTTGCCTTCCGACCACGTCTGACCACTGCCGACAGACGTCCGCCAGTCGATGCTAATTTCCTTGCTCGGACGTTTGCTCAGCCCCCAGACGGATGTCCGTAAGAGAGGTGCTCTTTCTGTATGCCCTCCTACGGCCAGTACCGGTACTCGTTCACTCGTTCCCCGATCTCGGAGGACGTGTGGTATACTAATTGCGGTGAATGTCCCGTGAGAAAATCTTCGCTCGGGATGACGTGCTTTTTTCTTCCTCCCCGGCGACCGCGGTGCCGCGTTGTGGAGCTGATATGCTGTCATAAAGCTTTCTATGGGATGTGCCGAAAGAAAGGCATCTTTAAACGGTGTTCGGCGTGTCAAGTTCATTTTCGATGTTAGTGTTTTTGATAAGAAAAGCTGTTATGATCGGCCATGAAGTAAGTATTGGGAATTTGATCAAATTTAAATACGTTTCAGATTGCTTGCACGTTCAGGAAGTATGACGAGTGTTTTACGTACTCGTATACCTGTCATAGTTTATAATAATTTTGATTTCTGGTAATAAATCTCATTTTATACTCAAAACCGCAATTCATACGGCAGCGTTCCTGATGATTCCTTGATAGTCGCAGTTAGAGAAGATTTGATGGTCGGCAAACGCAGAGCGTCAGAGGGGTCATTGGAAAAACGACCGTACTTAAGGATGAAGTGGATACTCCTGGTAGCGCTCGTTTTACGCACTCCCTGCGGGCAATGGCATTCTTAGTCCTTCACACAGAACGCACGTTATCCTAATTGAAGTTACCTCGTTGCAAGAAAATCTCTGCTAGCTAGGCCAAAGAGCTCGTTCATTTCCTTTCACTTACGCAATTCATTCATGCTGTAATCCCGATGCGACAAGATGAACGTTCGATAACCTAGAGAACTTTTCTAGTTCGCTATATGTAACACCGTTACAGTTTACTTTAGGGTCCAACCGAAAGCAACGTTCATATCTAAAACTGCAGTCAGTGCTTTGCTATACACAGCAATTGCCCCAAATTGGATTATCAAAGACAGCAACTTGAAAGGCAATGTATTAAATATAATGTATCCAACTATCAATACATCACATACATAGCAATCAAACGGTTAAAATCGCGCTTTTCGACGACAGTTATCTACAATTAGCCGGCGCCTGGACATTAACGCAGCCGTAAACGCTTCGCCGATGAGAATCCAACGCGAATCGGAAAAACGCGCATACCTGGCCGCTTGTGGTCCACGTAAGACGCAAGACGTCTCTCGTCGCACACGCGCCTAAGCACGTGTTGCGCATTACAGAATCTATGCGCAGGAGAGACATCGGAGACGGGCAATCTCCATTGACAGCGGTGATCCAGGTGAAAGTGGTCGCCGACGCGGTAATTGAAACGCATCGACGCCGATCGTTGTTGCATCGTTACGGGCCATCGCGGCTAGAAGCTAATCTGGCGCTTCATGAATACTGCCGCGGAAGCGTCGGGACCTGTTTAGACTGAATAATGGGGCCGGTCCGGAGTGCTTTCTGTAACATTGCAAAAAAGAGAAACTGGAAAAAGAACACGTCCATGATATATCGATGCGCACTGACAACGGAATGTGTATATGTATATATATGTCAATAAATCAATTTAAACTGAACCCGAACAAAAGTGACAATTAAGTTGCGCTGAATTAATAGGGTAAAACTCTCGTCACCCGATATCCCAAGGTGCCGTTGCAGCTACGTATTTGATATGAAAATGAATGCGTCGGAATATATGCACAGTGTTATCGTTGAATAATTGCCGCGGGCCTGATAAATGTTGCGAGTCTAATGGGCCAATATAAATGTTGTATAAAACGGAGAGGAGTGGTTTTTAATGGGTCGAAATGACTTGGCTAGATTATTGCCGCAGATCTAATCGACAGTCGGGCCAGTTATAAGTTTCAAAGTGGGAAGGTTGAGTATTTCTTAGGAGAAGGCGGAGAGCGGAAGTGGATGATAGAACGGTTTGAAGGTGGAAATACGGACGTTGGGTGGAGAAGGCGGGCGAACGGGGTACGGTGGCAAGAAAGAAGAGCCGACGTAGGAAACACACGCGTATCCGTGACTTTCTTGCAGCAGCTTCATTATATCTGGTCGCATAGTGCAGCGTTTCTCAAAGTATAATCTTGCAAATATGGCAAGCGATGCATGTACCCCGGCTTCTAGAAAGCAGCGTAAAACTGCGTTTTCAACAGGTTCTGAGTGGAACCTTCGTATTACAAAAAAGAAAAAAAAAATGCGAGCGACAGTACGAATTTTAAATATCGGGCCAGTCGCATCGCTTGTTCGTAGGAAAGTATTTGCAAACGTTGCAGCGCGCGCATAACGTGTATATAATTAACAACGTAGATGAAAATCGAACGAAACACCATCGAACTGAATGTAGAGCCAAATTAGTACAATCATCATATTGACGTGTGCATCTTATCAACTGCACTTTCAGGACACACGAACAGCCCAAAACGCAATAAACATATATCGCCTCAACGTGAGCGTTGAAAATTCAACCCCGCCGGCCCCTGACCCGTCTTATCCAAACGTCATTGAGAAACTCTGTTCTATCGAGCACGCAAGTCCCGGCGCGGCGTCCGGCTGCGGAATCTCGCAGCCCGGATACTCCTGACCCGCGGAATGCGTTCTTTCTGCGCCAAGATTTACTGCGTCATCCAGCGGTGGCGAACGGCAGCGCAGCTACGGGCGGCGCGGCGTGGAATGTTGACGGTCCGCCTCGCGGATATCGACGGAATATACGAGAAATCGGCTCTCCGTGGGGCAATGTGGCCGCGCGCCAGAAGCTTTTTCGCGGAAAAACCGCCGGCCGATGACGCGCAAGAACGGTCCGGCGGTCGCGTCGATGCGTCCGTCATTGCGTCTCTCGATGGCGTGGGCGAACAGACGTGATGAGATGCGACCGCGCATGCTACGTTTTAATTGCGTCTCTCGCCGCCAACGTTGATGGGACCGGAAGTGATCGATGAGTTCTGACGGTAAATAAGATTTTATTATCGCGAAGAGCGAAACGGAATCGAAATTTCTATGCTAATGTACGTTTTGAAGAACAGAATCGTAGAAACACCGAGCGCTGCCGGTGATTAAAATCGACGCTGCGTCGTCGATGCGCAGGCTACGAACGCGTGGGCGATGAAATATGATGGTGAGCCGACGATGTTCGCGCAACCGGCGCGTTTCCGCCGTGAACGTTCGACCGTCCGCGAACGGAAAGAATCACTCTACCTGCCGTGGCGCGGTCTGAAGCGATACGCTAGATTTCTCCTTCCAGCGACGCGCGAAACGAAACAAACGATTCTATTATCGGCTATCGTCCCGGCGAAAGGGAAAAAATGAGCTGATCGGATGACTTGGCGTTCCGTTACGAGCGAGCGTGTCGGAGAGATCGGTGTATCGCGGAAGAAGAAGCGGCAGTTCGACGATGGGAAAAACGTCTTGTCGATACGTTTGCGAGTTCCACGGATCGCGTGGGCGACGGGATCTGATCGCGAAATGATGTCGTGTGTGAGCCTCTTCTTTCTGGCATTGAGCTCTGCGACGCGTAACGCAGTTCCGCACGCCCGCGCCGCGCCGTGCCGCCGCGAACAAAAAGTATTATCGTCATACCTGTTCCGACAAATATGGAATCGTCGTAATGGATTAATAACCCTCACGTGCCGTGTTATTTCCTCTTTGCGTCGGATGCTACAAATGATTTCGCCGTGCTGATTGTCGCGGGCATCGACGTTGTTGCAAACTCGGTATGTGGAGGAAATAATGATTAATACGGACGCACGTATTAATAATGTATAGTGCAAAATGGTGAGCATTAATAAGTCAGTGAAATTCAGGTACTATATGAAATGGCTAAAATTATTAGAGAAAGTCTTGGAGTAACGATGTGTATCCAGGTATCTGGATAATGTCATGTCTAGGAGTTGCAAAAATAGCTAGGTAATTTGCAATCTGCGAAACGTTCTTTATGTATAATGTTAATCAAGTATACATATGAACAGATTTACGCCAGACTTCACGATGAACTTTCACAGTGCATATATCTGAGTGACTGGAGCTAATTGTACATCGATAGCTGGTACAAGATGAACAATGTTCTTCCCGCCGCGAGCCCGACCACGCGTAACGAACAGTCTGACGCGACAAAAAGAATCTGTCTACCTGTTCTACCGGTGAAGGAAGCGATGTAATGGATTAATAACCGTCACGTGCCGCTTTGCTTTTCTCTCCACGTCGGACAGAACAAATGATTCTCGTCTCGATTACTACGGCGAAAGGCAAAATCCATACGGAAGTGCATATATTCTAACAGAAGAACAAACGAAATAGATCAGACTCCGCATTACATAAACAAGGTTCAAAAGTATATTTAATTGATGTATTTCGACAACTGGGGAGGGAGTAATTATAAGTGAAGCTAAGTAGACGAAGTAGAGGATGCTGTCGAGAATGTCACAAGCAGCGATAAAACATCACATCATCGCTCGACAGAATAATTACCACCGTTGAAAGAAACCTTTCCCGCCTTATCAGATGACGCAGGGGGAAGCAAGATAATGGATTAATAAGCGTCACGTGCCACTTCGCTTTTCCCTCGCGCAACGTGCGGAACAAATGGTTCCGTTGTCGTAGACAAGGCCTGGGCAACTGGTGGCCCGCGAGTCACATTCCCCTTCTTCTTCCACTTCTGACCGATCCTTACCTTATTCCATCTTGATCTTATCCTATATATCCCGTAAAGTATTCTCTCCATATCTAATCGTATATACATCATACATATATATGTTCATTTTTTAATTCAAATTCATATTCTCGTGTATATATATTATCGGGTCGGTCAGAAGTGGAAGAAGAAGGGGAACGTGGCCCGTGGGCCACCAGTTGCCCAGGCCTGTCGTAGACCGTAGACACGCCGCCCGAAGAAAGTCGAAGCGTGTCCCGCGGCCGTGCATGCGATCAGAAGAAAGATCAAAAATGTTGAATCGACGGCATTATGACGTTGCACATAACGCGGCGAAGAAACGAGGCCACAAGTGTGTTCGGGCACAGTCTCATACGTACACACACACACGTAGACAAGCCACCTCGTTTCGTTCGTCGGCTCGTTCGTGTCCGACGTAGGCGTGGGCGGGCGGGCGATACGATCTCGAATCGACAGTAGTCGTCGGTGTCTGGATATTCACATGCGTGTGCGCGATCTGTCTCTATTACCCGGCTAATTTCGCTCGCCGTTGCGCGGAGGTCGTTCCCGGGCGATACGCGACACTTACACACGCGCCCGGCATCGGAAACAATTACGCCGGCCGCGGCCGGTCGATGGAATGAAAGTGAAACTCTTTCCTGCGAACAAGTTCGTTCGGCCGAGTCGCGCTCTCAAACGAGTCTCGGAGCGCGCGAATCACGCGCCAAACAATATCCGCGACCGATCGCGCACCGGATAGCGATCGGCTCGGCTCAAGTCGCTCGAAGGAACAGAACGTTTTCAGAGTTCTAATTAGAAATTGAGGTAATTACGCGCCGGCTGTTGGCGGGCCTTGACGGACGGTCGTTCGGTAAATTTCATTTCAGAACCGTGATTGAGATCGCGTTGGCTATCATACTCTTACGTGAACTAGGATATATAATGTCCGGAGTTTCGGTGCGTTGAAATTGGTAAATCGATCGTTCGGTGCAATATGTTTCAAGCTGTTAGAGACAGAGGATTGTGAAGAAATTTCTTTCCAAACAATATCTTTCGGCTGATCGTCGTCGCGGTGTGGCGTCCGAATTTTCCTCGGCAACTAACAGATTTATTCAGCCAGTACTATTATCGCATACCTCGCATGCTCGCATCATTACGTCTCTGAAACCGTCAAACCGTGCTCCCTGAATCGGAGAAGCAGCGCGTAACGTTTCCTACGGTGCCAATCGGCGGGCAAAGTGAGTCGCGTTCGAAGTCGTGGCGAAGGGAAGGGGGTAAGAGGGAAGCAGGTACGCCGAGAGACCCTTTGGCGTGAGTGGAGAAATAAACATCTCGAGCAGAGGAGGAAGTGCGCGCAAGCCCCGATAACTTAGAAGTAGCTCGACAGGTGCGAGCGCACGGGTGCCGCGAGTGAGTTTGCATTGCGCGGAAGCAAAAGGACATATAACCCGAGCGCTTATTGGCCTTTTATCTGCCAAGAGGCGCGACTACTTCGCGACTATCTGGCGCTCGGCATCCCGCGCGCCAGCAGTATAATCGGCCCGATTTCATCGGATGCTCGCCACCGCGAAAGTGCTACGGGAGGCTAAGATCGTGATAACCGATAATCCTCTCTCCTACACGCAAACGTACATGTACACGTTCGTGTGTTTTTCTCTCTATCGCTCGCCCGCTCTCGTTCTTCTTTTCCTTAGCTTAGGCTTTTTCTCTCTTTCGCTCTGTCGAGTACGCGATAAAGTCGGATACGTTCTATGATCGTAGGGAACCTGTTCGTTTCGCGCCCATCGTCCTCACTTACGCTCCAGCGAGATGGAATCGAGGAAGCGGAGGTGAAAGGGTCCGATTTGCTCGAGGGAAACGTTTGAGTCATTGAGGAGAGTGTGCGGAGCTGGGAAGAGTGAAAAGTTGGATCGTTGACCGGCCGCAAAGTGAATCGACGATAAGGTGAATAATCGGGTGGAAAGTCAGAATCGTTGATGGGGTGAATGACAATTGTCGGCAAATGCATCAAACAAATAATCTTTCATACGCCTATTTGCAAAACGTTAAATGCTTACTGTAACAAAATGATAAGAAATACAAAATATTTGAATTTTTCCAACTTCCACAGCAGAGTACCGTCTTAAGACAAGAGTGACAGAGCCCGCATCCGACAGCAGCCCGTTTGCAGGTACCAATTTGATAGGCGGCAGGAGCGGACGCGCGCACGCGGTGACCGCCAGCGCGCCGGGCAGCCGGGGCAAAATTGTTGTCGGCCGAGTCATAATTATTCTTTACGGTCATTAGTCGCAAATATATCAAGCGGCAGTGACACGTGAAAACGCTTAACGCTCTCCCGGTCGTCGGCGGCCAGTGCGGCGGAGTATACGCCGGCGCGAGCCGATACGTATCTGCAATTTTATCGTTCGCGCACCTTTCTTCGTTCCAGGAGCCTGCAGGTGACTACGAGAGCAAGCCGTGGCAAGGCAAGGCAAGGCAAGGCAGGGCAGGGCAGGACAGGGCAAGGCAAGGCAAGGCAAGGCAAGCAGGCGAGGCAGGCAGACCTCGCCAATCGGCACTTTTCAACGTGGAGATACTTATTTATCGGCGTGGGCCTTAATCGGCCTCCTTTGCAGTCGGCTACCAAGCCAGGCAGCCCGACCGACCGACCGATCGACCAACCGCCGGTGCTCACGGGGATTCGAAGTACGGCGAAAGAGAACATTATTCTGATAGATATATACCGGGCCGCGCATTACCAGTAGGCACGCGCTGTTACGCTGCCTTAAAGTGTGCCGTGCGATCGTAACGGTAGCGTTATTGGTGTGGTAATGGTGCGCGTAGACAAGCGCCCCTTGCCACGTCCGCGCTGATCGCTTTATTCGGCCCGACCTCGCGCGAGATTTCAGGGAGTCGCGCGACTGGAACGGACTCGAGGGTGCGCCCGGAGGAGGTTCGACGTTTCTCTGTGTGCGCGCCCGCGTTTAATCGCCAACGGGATCACTTACCTTCCCGCCGCTCGTCTTTATCGCTTTTTTCTCTTTTTCCTACGTATTTCTGTGTGTTTTCTACAAAATATGACCTTTTTTTATGTTTTTCTATTTGTCGTACTAGTCAGACGAGAATCGATGTGGGATCTTTTGTAATGGAAACGCGGGGTCTCGAAATAGAGAATGAGCAGCGGAGATGAGACGAGTTTATTATATATTGCGTTTTATATGCTCCGGATTCTGGATGGGAACTTGATCCGATAAAGTGTAGCACATCAGTATGCCCTACTGAATTAAATACCCAACCTTCGCAACAACCGCGAGTTTTTATTCGCTGTGCATCGACTCACCACAGCTGTGTTCTTGCTGCTATATAACTGAAATCCGTTGTGTGATATCAGTCCGTTAAAAGCCGTCGCAGACAGCGAATAATTTCTTCCGATAAACTAGTTTGAATGTACGCTCGGGTCGAATGCGACCTTAATCAGAGACAATTACGTATCGTTTTCCGTCAAACTTCTTTCGTCTATACATCAGGTATCGATTGTTCAAGTCCACCGACCGCTTCGTTGGCGTCGTTCACGACCCGTCTTCCGATGACATCCGTCTAGTCCGCCCTAAATGGTCATTAAATAGCTCGAGCCGTGTGTCAGTTCAGTTTCCACAGGCCGTTTCCTCTCGCTTTCACTTGGCCGTTTCCTTCCGGCAGCATCCTGTCGCTGTCTGCTTTAACCTCGTGCGTGCGACGTATAACTTGTCCGCCGCTTGCATTTTCACTTCCACGCGTATTGTTGGCAGACGGAGTAGCAAAATGACGTTTGCAGAAATCGCTATTGTTACAAAATGAGCGGAAACCGATCCTGTTAGCGTTTTACATTATCGTCGCTCGGCTTACCAGTATGTTAATATCGGTGCACTTACGACATATAGACCATACACGACATACGGAGCGTGGCCATTGAACACGCGTGCCGCAGACTCCTAATGATCACTTGTTCGATACCCCGTGCATACATCACGCGGACACAGAGTTAAGCGACAAGTCTTCGTTACAAACTGTTTCCGGCTCGCCGTCCGTCATGTAAATGAAACGTGTATCGCCGGGCCGGGACGAAGTTGCGCGAGTGAAACCGCGAGGGATGTTAAGCACGGCGCGCGACGATTAATGCCGGCCGGAAGATCGTCGAAGCGCCGTAAAGCGGGACGACGGCGACGCGTGGGTGCGCCGGTCGCCGATCATTATTGATCGTTATTGCCGTACGGTTGACCGCGGCACGGCGATTTAGTCCCGCCGATCGGGCCCCGAGCGCCGGACCACACAGAGTGTCCGAATTGGGCGGCCTTAATTAATCGCCCTTAATTCTTTCCGGCTCCCTTTAGCGGACCTTCACCGTTCGTCGCCGCGGCCTCGCCGAGTCAAAGAGATGAGAAACATGAAGGCAACGGCGGATGTCGAGTCGTGGGATGAAGGGAGGAAGGGTATGTGCGGAAACTTGGAAACAGGGTGGGAGAGGGTCGGAGGAGGGGGAGGACACTGACAAATATAGAGAAGCCGGAGGGTCGGAGGGAGAGTGCGAGGGAGTAAGAGAGAGGACGGGAGATTGTGAAAACGAAGACGGCCGCGCGGAGGAAGATATCGAGAACGAGGCAGAGGGAGAGAGTGAAGGGAGGAAGGGTCGGGGAGGACCGTAAATTTCCGTTATGGGACTCCTCGTAAAGCCGGCTCCGTCGGCGCGATAAAAAGGCCAGTCCACAGGTTGCTGCTCCCGAGGATGACTCTCTCCCTTCCTTCTTTGCCTCCTTTTTTTCTCCCCCGTGCTGCCTCCCCGCGCCTTAAGAGAATCGGCCGGGAAAATCGTGCGCGGCTGTCGCGTTCTCAAAGGTGTCCCTTAAAATTCGTGGGACACCTCGGTCGCGAGAGAGGGAGAGCACTTGGCGGCCGCTCGTTAAGGCGGCTTCGCTCATCGGCTCGTCGTTCGCCTCGTAATTGCTGCCGCTCGCCCACGCGAAATCGCGCCAGGCGTAAATACGGCTTAATGCTTCTTCTCCCCTCGACCTCTTCGTCATTCTCCTCATCTACCCGATGCTCGGGTTCTATCTGCCGCTCGAATGCCGATGACCCTTAACGCTCCTAGACTTCTTTTTCGCCACGATTATCGGCCCCGTCCGATCGGACAGGATGATTTTGATTGATCATTTTGACTGACGGCACGCTCGTCTCGAGGCTCGGGGCGTCGCGGACGAGATGTGAGAACGGCCTAGCGGCGATGAAAAAAGCACCGATGACAGCGGGAAAGGAGCGAGGATCGTTTTTACCTTGAAATCGCTCGCGATCTCCCGATGTCGATGGGAGGCACGAAAGACGCCTGGCGGATGGCGGAAAAGGCGAAAAACTTTCTAACGGTATCGCTCGCTATCGCCCACTTATGCAGTAATGGCAAATCTCGTCGCGTACTCATCGATTACGCGTACGATTATGCGCCCCGTTCACGCTGGACTGATTTTCGCTCGTCGCCGTAACGGCGCATCGTAAAAATGCGCGATACGAGCCGCGATTAAGCGACGTGTCACGTATAATCAGGTAACGACGTCTTTACACGCTCGAATTAACGTCCCTAGCGAGTGCAAACGAACAGAGAATAATGCGCAATAACGCTCGCGCGGTAATAACCGGCGTAAGCGAGCTTTGCCGGATGTAAATTCGGGACAAAAATCACACTTTACGCGGCCCCTAAAGTTTTGCTTTACGAGCTTACTCTCCGTCCGGCTTCGTTTAGCTCCTCGTTTCCATACCGCCAGAGATATGGTATTCCGGACAGAAAAAGGGCGAGAGAAGCAGAAGAGGAGGAGGATAGGCAGAAAGCGGGGAGCAGCATTAGCAACATAAAGTTTTTATGCTCCCGTTGTGAATGACATCCTCAAATATTAAGTGCCACGACGCCAACGGCGGCGAATAATGAATTCAAGTCGTCGGTCGCGATCAAATATTATTTGGCTGCACCTCCGAAATACTTTGCTCCGAATATTTGCAGGGGTTAACCTCGCGCGGGCTTATACTATATCCAGTTCGGGACTGGCGACGCGTTCAATATTGAATAAGGACGCCCGGTCTCGATCAACGTAACTGACAGCTACTGAGAATTTTGAACGGGAGCGAATGAGAACGCGGTCGTGTACCTAGCAAATGAGAATTTTCAATACAGAAAGACGTTTAAGAAATAAATGGTTGACCGTAACCACGCGATGTGTTATTGTGTTATTTTCGTTGAGAGTGAAATCGTTTATTCCTACAAGCCAAATCATATATCGATTATCCAGAATTTTTCGAAGCTCATTTTCAATATTGTCAAATTCGTCATTTGATGTACAACGGTTGAAATAGTATTTCACATATTGTTATCAATTATTTGTGTCCGCTCTTTATCCGGTCACACTTGATTGTTATTATTACCCTTTGCGTTTTAATCGTTTTTAGCTTAATTATTCGATAAAATACGTTATCTCTAAGAGTATACTAATCGGTAGAAATTTTATAAATTTATCGTAAATCGCGATTGAAGGACGCTTTTAGCTAAATGTTTCACGGGCTTATCTGCAAGTTACCTCAGACTTCTGCCGCGCATGACTCTATAATGAAGGCGTAGAATAATGTATTTGACCCCTGATAGAGCTTAATCGGGAATTCGCGCAAGTTTGCGTACCTTTCTCGACCCGGATATGACATGTCAAATAAAACATGTGGGTCGACGCTGAGACCAACGCGAATTTCTCACGATTTAAGGACCAGTTCGTCCCGATATAAACAACTGCAAATATTCACATATCAGGTTGGTCACGTTTCAAGTCCTACTAAGTAATCTGATACTTTGGACAGATAATCGACCGCAAAACAAAGAGCGACGGAAGAATGTTTGTAATACCGTAAACGCACTTAAAATATACACAGTACACCGCAACAACTGTGAATGGAATGATTGATACGTTAAATAATACATTAATAATAAATAAACAAATCAAAATAAATCAAATATTAGATGATACCGTGCAGTTCCGTTCTGAAACAGAGACACGCCACGATCTTCTTCATGACTCCGACTCGTCGAAACTCGATTTGTCTCCGCTTCCGAGAACGACTGTGCATCATATGGGAATACAAACATCGCCACCGAAACGGTTCATCGGATTTCATTCATGGGGACAACCATCTACATAAATGGTACGTCCCGCCCGCCCGTCCGTGCTGGTAGACGAAGAGTCAGCCGATCGACGACGAGCACTACGAGCGCAATAACAACAGCAGAAACAACGGCAACGACGTCCGCGCCGTGCGCCTGACTAATAAAACAATCGTTTCGCCTTTCGTTTTCCCGATTCGTAGCAGCGGCAGCAGCCGCGGACTCGATTGGATCGCCGGCCAGGCCAGGGTATAAATAATGTAGAGCCATCGGTCGTTAGCTCTAAAAGAGCTGCCTGCTTCGCCGCATTTCTTTGGAGTCTGATGCTTTTCATCCCGCTGAATTGAGGTACGTACCATCGCTGGGAGACAGATTGTCGAGGACAATGACGACGAGGACGCGGCGAGGAGAGGATCGGCCGACGATGGTGGTCTAGCTGCGAGGGCAGTTTCACGAGGCCGAACGATGATTTCGATTAAATAAGGAGGAGTCCGCTGACGATCGGCGGAGGGCGAGTCCTGCGGTCAGCTCGTATGCGCTTCCACGATCGAGTGACACTTTCGATTCCGCGTACGTCGACGTCGGCGATCGAGCCACGGTTAGATTGATTTGTCATGCGCGCTCGTGAGTCTTCCGTTTCAGGGTATACCGTGCACACGACGCTTCGTAATGCGTCTTGTGTACTTTAACGTAGCTCTACCGTTGCATATTCATAAACACTTCTCAGTTCAATGATATACGAGTACGAAGAGGAGCATAGGTAGCTGTTTTCGTGATAGAATATGCCTGACAGTAAACACGTATGAAAAACCAGAGTAGAGTATCTATTCACGTCACTGGCAAGGTGCTTGAAAAGAAACGACCCTCCAACGAGAAACGGACCGGTCATAAGCCCGTGCAAATCGCTGCTAGCACTTGAAACTCTCGCACGTCCGAGCGACGTCGAACGCGATTCCTGCGTTCCCGCATCGATCCATCATTCATCGCACATATGGAAATCGTCGGGCCGAGGCAGATACGCGACAAGTTATGCCAGTATTACACGTTCAACGGAAGGATGCAACGACGATGTGCGCACATGTGCGTGAGAGACAGACACGGATAAGGAGATGGAGCGCATATTCAGAGGGAAGAAGAGGAAAGGAAGGGTGGTTCGCCTACGGCAGCGCGATAATAACTCGAGCCTCCCGCGCAATAGAGGGAACATTAACGTCGTTCCTCGATAGGGTCCACAGAGACCGCCTACGATGAGACGAGATTCTCTATTTGGTCGGTTGGAGGCCCTTCTGCCTGCGACTTGCCTCCCGTTCCTCTGCCGGTGCCACCTTCCCGACGGCTGTATACTTCGATTAGGTTTACTTACGAACGATCTGCTAAGGACACGCCGGGTTCCACGTCCACGGGATACCTGTACGCCTCGGTTTACCTAGTACTCGCCGGCTATCCGCGCACGCCTCTATCCCAGCCTCACTCCTGCTTCGTCACCGACTGACTCTTGACTTCGCTTTGCTGACGCTTCTGTGTGCGCTTGTCTATCCGGGCCCGAGTGTTTGTGCGTGTCTCTATGTCGTAGCACGTTTGCGCGCAAATACGGGGTGTCTCGCAATTGCTTACCTTTGACATCCTCGCCACGGCGACAGCCGGACTCGATCGATTTCGTTTTGCACGTCGCTCGTCGGTGTGCCGCGGCATCGTACGAACCACGTTGCGATTCAGAGGCTCTCACTTTGTACAGACGACGCGGACGAAATATGTATCGGAGGGAAAGCTCGGGTCGTACGGTTCGAACGTCGGATACAGGTAGATTTTTCTAGCGCACGCTAATCCGTATAACTAATTCCATGCGAGTGAACACCATTAGTGGGTATCGGAACACAGCACAGTCATCGGGTGATCCCAGATGACAGTTCGGTCGGTGAATCGACGCACTAAATTGAGAGCCACTAATCTCGTGTCACTCCTCCGAGGCATCATCCGTCCGACTCGCCGTGGCGTCGTACACTTCCTGGACACCGTGTGTACCGTCGACTCGCGTAGATACGTTGATACGTGCGCGCTTACGTAGCGAGGAACGAGTACGTCGCTCGGCACTGTCCGCCTATTGCCTAGGCCGGTCTGCGCCGGCTATCCCATTAGGAGTGTGTCAAACCGCGCGACATTTATTGAGCACCGGCGGAATGTCCCTAAGCCCCGCAGCGGCCGCGTTCGTTCGCCGTCGTCGCGGGTCTACTGCCTGCTGATTTTGTCCAGAAGCGGACTGCGAAATGTGCCCGCGAGCCGGTCGTCCTAAAATGGCGAGGCCTTGGCCAATCTATAAAACATCTGCGTCCGCTGCTATCCGAGCCTAAACGCTCGTCGCTGCCTCCGCCCGCTTTTTTCCCCGGGCACCCTCTTCGTCAGCCTCGCGCTCTACCGATGATCGACGCTGAAAGAAGCGCTAGGCAGCGCGATCGGGAGCACGATCGCTCCAACGATAGGGCGCGCGCTCGACCACGGCACCCCCGCTGACAAACGATTTGCCTCTGTTTGGATCGTGCGCGCTGCTCGCCGTCCTCGTGTTTTTCGGATTTTTTGGAAATGGAAGCTTGCTCCCCGGTACCTTCTCACACGGTGGTCTCTCGGTTTTTTCGCCACACCGACGCCGTGGCTGAGTTTTTCCAACGGCTCGCAAAGTGGCCGGCTCTTCTTACGCCTGCGCCACGCGTATCGGTGTTGTAACTTTGTAAAGGAAGGCGGGTAAATTCAAGTTGCAGTCGCAATCACTAGCAGCACAGTAACCGATTACAAAATCGTTACGACAGGCAGTCGGCGTACGTAATAGGTGTCGACGGCAAAAGGAAAAGTTCGACCCGCTCGTCACTGGCTCGACGATCCTGAAGGAATTCCATGGAATTCGAAGGTCATCCAGAAACGAGCGAGATGCCCCCGACGGACTCGGCCTCGTGGTGAGCGCGGCTTTCCGAGCTAACGTTCTTCTGCGAACTACCGATCCTGGCCAGACGCAGCAGCCACGGCAGAAAAAGCGTTATTCTCCGCGCTCGTAACTCCGACTCCGGAGACGGAGAGGAAGGTCTCGCTCTATCGCTCGAGATTTTCCCATTAATTACCGTCTGGCGAGGAGAGTCGTAGGAGAGGAACAAAGATGTGACAGAAAGAGAGCGAACCGAACGCATTCGATTGAGAGTGGAAGAGAGAGAGGTAGAGATTTATTGCTAAATCGTGCTAAACTAATAATGATCCGCTTGTACTTGCTCCCGATTGGTCCAGCGTCTCGCTGCGGGAGAGCTTTTTTCTGCATCACCTTCGATGAGCCGAGGCCGCCCCAGATTGATCGAACGATAATTACGGCGCGGAATGGGCCTATTTAGTTGCAAATAGAGACGATTGCTCGTGACAGTGTCGTAGTGCTCCAATAGGCGCCCGAGCCCTACCGCAGGCAGCTGTATCTGATTATTCATGATTCGCCATGATCGATCTCATTCTTCGTCATAAATTTATCGACGCTCACGATATTAATAGGATCGACCTTTTCAAGAGGTACAGCCGACAAATGTTGTGCTCCGACGAAAGCGCAGCTGATTGCGCATGCGAATTAGATACTTTGTAATGCTACACGGAGAGTAATTGAGACAAATAGATAGGTACGGTTCAAAGGCTTTGTATGATACACTTATGATAGGTGGTGAAGGAAATATTCTGAGAAAAGCGTAACGAAATATTCATAAAAACAAAAAACAGGAAGGTGATGGTAAAAAAAGGTACGAAAGAAGCAGCGAAAAGAATGAAAATTATCAGATGTAAAGGACACATATCAATTATAAGAAAGCAATAAGTACCAGATATTGTGAGCGCGTTGACGTATTTCTCATCAAGAAGAACTATCAATGATTTACAATGTTCGACGATGTCAGACGCTCCTGTTTGAACGACTAATTGCCAATAAAACGTTTTGCGCGTCGATTCTGTCCCCGTTGTCAATCGGCGAAAGCAGCGGTCAAGAAGGATACGTCAAAAATATATACTTTTTTCCGTAGGTGTCATACCGGGATCAATTTCGTCTCACAGCGCTCGAAGCCGGTTATAATTCCTGATCTCGTGCCGTATTATTCCGTCGACGGGCCGATTTTTATGACTGTCCAACGCGTCGTCCTGTCGGCGCGAATGAAATGACGCCCTTCGCAGCGTCCGCGTCGAGATTTCTTGGCGCCAATCTGTCCGCACGGAAGCCTCGAATCGGCGCGCACGAAAGTGTCGTCGAACTGTCGCCATTGTGCGTAAATTATTTTTAACGGCGATAAACTATAAGCACGCAATGGGTCATTAATATGCAACGTCACGTGCATAGATTGTAAATCTGCGAAGTTCATAATGTATAAAGTATTAATATGTATGCCATGTATCATATGCGGCGAGTATTCGTTAAAACATGTATCCGTATATACGCGACTCTACGCTACACACGATCCCTCGACGAAGCTTGCAGAATACGTGCGGGACGACGGAAGTCAGCCGTTTCTTCTCTGTATTCCGGTTTACCGGTACTTTATAGTTTATACACTCGCTTTCGTTGCGTTCCCGCGCGGCGCAGCTGCTCGCTTGCTCCTCGGGCAGAAACTTTTTCGGTATTGAATTTTTGAATAATATCAACGTGATTGCCGTCGGTACCCACGATGTGTCGCGAGAGAGCGCGCGCGCGCGTGCGCGCCCGCGACCGACGGAAGAATGGCGAAGACGCCCCCGTTCATTGTCTACCGGGTCGGCCGAACGGAATACAATACTTATGTGCCTGCCTAACATGAATAAATGTATTTACGATTTGACGTAGGTGTGCCCACATACCCACCGCGCACCACCCACAAAAAATCGAAACGAAGCCGATGCGTGGACGATTCCCGGGAGGCGACACACGTCCGCTCGCCTTTTTTCGAGGAAACGCACACGCAGGTGTAGAACGAGTTTCATCGATCGGGAGAGACGAAATTGTCCCTCTGCACGCGGCGCCAATTCTTTTTCGTCCGATCAAATCCCACTTTCGACTCTCTGTCCCGATGCCGTGCTACGCCGAGGCTGCGTTTCGATGGAATCGTCACCGGTCACCGCTATCCCGCGGACAGACGGATATAAAGAAGAAACTGCGCTGTGATTGTGATTGTGCATTGCGATCGAATCGTGTCCCGCGTATATGCTAAAGTTAATCACGGAACGGCAGCAACGCTTGCCGTCGACGATGCCTGCCCGACGCGAAATTACATTACACGTAAGCGCGTGCGTGGACCGTGTGGTTGTCCGCGATTTTTTCCGACGATTTAATCGAGACTCAATTTGCGTTACGCGTCAGAACGCGCCGGAGGAAACGGACCGGCGAATTAGAACGTATGAGCCGATTTGTCGCGCAACTAGTCATCGGGCTTGCTGAAAAGTGCGCGCGAGCGCAAATACAGCCGACCCAGTTACGCGGGATTGTTCGGTTTATTTAAATTGCGGTCGGCCGCATTACGGATCGTTACAATCGCGTGCACTTTTTTGCGGAATGCTCGATGCCGATCTACGGGTACACGTGCACAGTGACTTTTACGCGCCGAACGGTGTTGCCGGCGTAAGCGGGCCAATAACGGACGTCTGCTACGTCGCCCTTTATTTCTAATGTCTCAATAAACTTCCACCGCAATTACGTTAAATGGATTCTCGGTAAGTGCCCGGGCAGGATAAATTTCAAGCCAATAAGCGTGTGATCGAGCCTGGTGCAATCAAATCAGATTAAATCAACAACAATGTTGAACAACTTGTGGGCCGCCGCCGGTGTAGTGCTGGAGCTACTTTAATTACATGATTCGGGAAACTTGTTGATTTAAAAGGTTAGCATTTAGACGTCTTTCAACGACGTAATTATATTTCAGAATTCGCGCGAGCGATATTTCGAATCGTATCAACGTACGGACGTACGCTTTCTGTGCCGCGGCAAGTATCATTGTCCGGACATTCACGACGTTCCCGCGACGACGGTTCCAATTTGACGAGCTCATCGAACTAAGCCGAATCTGTCGTTAGCCCATACATTTCCATCTAGCCGGTCGCGCGTAATTTCAAGCGACTTAGTGGGGCTCGCCTTTAAATTCGCGCCGTCCGACGACGTCCAGTATTTTCATTAACTGACAGCAACAAAACTATTTTGCCGCGCGACACCGGCCGGGACGCATTTAATCAGCTCGCCTCGCAGGATTCTCTCCCGCCAACGAGACTTCCTACATATTATCATTCGCCGCGCGAATAAAACGACGGCCGGGCGACTCTTCAGCCCCTTGACGTTAATCCCGTCGCGCCTGGATATCGTTCCCCGAACTTCACCTGCTCGTTTTTCCGTATCGTCGGGCGCCGATATAATAAAGCAACCACGTGTGCCGGAGCTGTCCTTCCATGCGAGTTCGGTGGTCCGGATGATGCGCGACGTGGGAATTACCGCGCACGCTGTTACTTCCGTTCGCCGAGTGCAGAGTCGATCGTTCGGAAGTGAGAGCATCCAAACGACGCGACGCTTTACGGGTCCACGGGCGATGATAAATGTTGCTGCGACGGTCAATTATATACTATGGATAATATCAAATGTCGCAGTGTTGAAAGTAAGAAATATATTCTTGTCGAGGCAACATTTAAAAGGATTGCACAAGTGGCAGCGTTCGTTTGTAACAATTAAATACACCGCGAAATCGATGATAAGCAAAGTCTAGATCAAAACAGCCCATGGAAAACCGTAATCTCTAGTCCCGACACTGACTAATGTGTACCGACGCGCGTACGAAGCTTCCGTTCGCGTTTTGATCGATTCTCGCAGATTCTTGCGACGACACGTGCAAGCACCACACATCCGTTCGACGTTCTTCCTTGTCCTCGAACGTCCCATAAGAACGCACGTGTGCGCGTGCGCACGAGTGCGTATTGTACTCGCGCGGCGTATGCGCGCCTCTTCTTCTTCGTTTGTGGCGTGTCGGGCTGGAAAGGTGCTCCGAAAGTTTATGGCCGCAGAAAGGAAGCGAAGGAGATATATGCACGCCGCGTCGTATAGGGATGCTGTGTGCGGCACGCATTTCTGCTCATTCGCGTGTGTTCGTGCTCACGCTGCTGAATTGGTGAGTATTCGTGCGGTACGTCTGCGTTTGCTAATGTGTGTGCGCGCGCGCATCTTTCCACGTACGTACATATGTACGGGACGGCGAATAAATATAATGCCCTGGCGTGGGCGGCCATTGTTCGCACGCATAAAGTTGAAACGCGAGAGAAACCGACCGTAAATCGAAGATTTCGAAGTTAATGGTCAATGGCGACGCGTCCTTCCCCGTGGGAAGATCTCGTTGTTCTCGGTAGGACTGTTTCAACGCACGACAGACCGGTGCCAGCTTTGATCTCTGCCCGATTATGCTTCCCGCTAAATTACACGGTGTTACGGGTTCACTTGGCGGATGTCTGTCAATTCGTGTCTTCTAAGTGAGATCAAATCTCATTTGTTCAGCCAGTAAGAGCGATTAACGTTACGTAACTTTGGTGATTGGATAAGCATCGACGTTTTCTGTCTGACATGATCGACATCCTCGGATCAAAATAATGATCTGAGGGTCTATATTAACTCGCATCTGTACCACAGGCGATTCTGTGACAAGTCCCTTTCAACTCGAACACGTTCATTTATGTAAATGTACATTTTCGTAATTGACTGATTGCGTGCAAAATGTTACGAATATATCAAACTTTACTGTAACTTGAAACATGATAATGTGACTTTCCAAGCGACGCAATGGCTGACTCTTCGTCGATCCCGATCTTTGCTGAGCGTGCGTGATAGTAGTTTATATCGAGTTACTCGGTGTTATTTTCCGGTGTGTCCGGGCGAATTGATTCGCCGCGCAATTATTCCTAGATTCTGTGCGCTTTTTCGAATTCGCCTTTCAGGCGGCGGCGTATGCAGCCGAACCATTTCCTTACGTGAGTTTCGTGCCATTTACAGTCATGAAGAAACAACAATCGTCCTGCCATTTCATAATTAATATCGTTTTTCTCAACTCCTCACATACAACGTGACTTTCTTCATGTACGTCGCGCCGATTAGGGTTGGGTGTAAAAATGAATTCGTTCCAATTTAAACCTGCACAGCACAACACGTACACTTGAATTGTGTCATGCACTGTTGCTTCGTACCGCATTCAATCCACCTGCAAATTCCTTCAAAAAAAAAAAAAAAAAACCCCCCTGTCACGCCAATACATTACTTACTTTATCCCGTCCGTGCAACTATTAACGGCTAACAAATCTCTCGAACACTCAATATCACGACCATATCAACCGCCGCACCTGGACTCCTTCGCTACACCCAAGAACAATGTCCGAGCCAAGCGACATTGTGCGCGCGCGCGGAAATATTTGACAAGAAACACACTCGCGATCGGCGCACGATCGACACGCGAGACACTTGTCCGGAGTGTCCTTAAATCACCGGGTCCGCGAAATCCCGCAGAAAATCTGCACGAATTCGCCTCGACGGCGCGGCACGCTGCGACCTTTCGACGAAATCCAACTGTGACCGATCACGCGTGACAGAACTCACCCCGCTATCTGCTCAACATCGCAACAGGTCAGGACAGAACAAGTACAAGAGCACGCCCGGCTCGTTAGTCACGCGGCCGCGTGTGTGCGTATGCGTGTGTCAGTCCGTTTCACGCGATACCGGAGGACGACCTCGAGGGTGCGCATGTGCAGCGTGCACGGGTTCTTCGTACTGCAGGGAGCCGCTTATTACCGATGCGGAATCAATTTCAATTTCGCGCAGGTTCACCACCTGCGATGCGAGTCGCGAAGGGAAGGCAGAGAGGAGAGGCTCGCGCCTCAACTCCGAGATTGCCTTGCCCGACCGACGAGCCTCGCAGCTAGCAGGACCTCGCGAGCTGAATGTGCATAAGCTCGCGTGTGCAGGAGTAGATGATTCCTGGGGGCCGCACGTCTGTAGATCACCGCGTACAGCTGCAAGTTATTGGCTAATGGTTTTCGCGCATTATTGGCGCGTGATTTGTGCGTGCCTCGGGTGCGCGAGAGTGTTGATGCGCGAAAATTCGTACCGGTGATTTGCATGTTTTCTTCTACCTATGCGGGGAATGTGCGAGGGCAGATAAACTTGTGACCGTGTAAATAGGTACTGTTGATTCGATATGTGTATACGTTCGTATTGAGACAAACGCGGAGTGTGTCGGGGTAAGTGTTGTTGGATTACAGTTCCAATGCATTTATGTGCCTGTGTCATGTACGCTGAGGGGTAAATGATAGTTGCACTGCGACTCTGACAAATTCTTCTCGCAACTTTCGAAAAACACGCGACGCTCGACGCACGCGAGACTAATAATAGACCATTCTTCTGGATTTGCATATGCACACGCGGCCGCGCTCGCGCGCTTTAATACTTATCCGTGTGATAGTCAAGCATGTCCCAATGTATCTATGTCACTATACATTACCGGTCGAGTGTCATCGAGTAAAAATATGCGCACACCTGTGCGCGCCCGTGGCCCTGACTGAGGGTTCAGTTCGCTTTCGTTCCGTTCGTCGCGGTGCACGGCCGATGAGCACCGGAATGGTTATAGAACCGTGGCAATTGCCGTGGAGGAGACGAAGGGCGAGGCTGAGGATGTGGGAGAGGCCTGCCGAGAGAAAAAGGGTACCAGAATGAGCGAGAGAATGCAGCGGCGTGCAGAATGCGAAAGGGACAGAGATAGAAAGAGAAGTAGTGTGTTTGAATGTGTGTATGAGTGAGCGAGAGAGAAGAGAGAGGGAGTAATACTCGAGGGTGGAAGCGAACAGGAGGTAGAGCCGGGTGCTCCTGGTCGAGGTTGATTGAGGTTGGTGGGTGGCCCCGCGGTCTTGAAGCTACCCGGTAATGCTCTCTAATCACGGCCAGCCATTGACCATTACGGTTAAATGCGATTTTCAACCGATCTACCCCTAGTACTGCGGAACGGCCACCGTATCGCATGTGGTCGGTTCCGTTACCGGGTTCGGTAGCAAGCGTACAGCCGACTATACATTGACTACGTGGAATGTATCGGAATGCATTGCCCGATACCCATCGCACTTTGGCTTCCGCTGATCCCGTGTGTTGACTATGCGGAACGAGGATGTTGATGGTAACGACGATGTGGTCTCAGTCAAAGGGACTATCCACCGTTTGTAATTGCACGACTATTGTGCTGGTCTATTGCGGTGGCTGGAAAATCTTTGTCTTTAACGGTCGGACGATTAATTAAAGTTGAGTGTGCGGCGACGTGCTAACAAAGTAAATTATTATTGCGTTGAGAATTTACGAATGAATTCGCCGAGCGAAGTTGCGCGCGGATACTAATGACATCTTCTCCGCTACTGAACTCTTTCTCACTTCCGCACCGATTTCCTGCTCGTTTCTTCTCCCATCTGTCCCTGCTTTCTGCGTTCTGCTCGCCTCTCGGTTTCTCTCTCTCTCTCTCTCTCTGTCGCGGGTGGCAGCGATGGAATGTAAATACGCCGCGACCAATAGGTTTTATGGTTATTGCCAGCTCGATAAGCGAGCACCGTCTTCTCTACCACGTGCCCATTCTACGTGCGCGACAAGCCGTCGGTAGAGAACCCGACGATGATACACACCGCGAAACTTTTGCGACTTTCACCGATTGAGACGAGGTAGGAGGGAAGGGGGGAGAGAAAGAGAGAGATTATTCTGCGTATTGGATAGTATCATCAATATCTGAGCGTGTGCTCGCGAGAGCGAAGGAGATGGAGAAATGGAAGGAACGAGAGAGAAGCTGAAACCAGTTGCGTCATCGTCGCGTTTACATTCAGACACCAGCAGATCCGAACAGTAAATTACCGCCGACGACGCAAGCGATAATTAAGTAACGGGAAAGTATTAATCCGAATGGCGCTTTATCAAACACTCATTACGCGTCGTTTGTTCCGCCGCCTGTCAATCCGTTCGGCCGCGATATCGGCGGCGCGGCGAACCTATTATATCGCGGGATTATCATTAGACCGAGCGTAATGAAGCATATCTGGATGAAGAGTCTCGTGAGTGGAGCTATTAATTTACATTTTTACCTAGTCGAAAATATCAGCCGCGTCGCGGGAATCGTGAAGGTTTGAAGCTGCATAAAGAATCAGTGAAAAATTGAATTTACATGACCGCCGTTAGAATGAAAAATTAAGTTGAGCGGCTGTCTTAATGAAAAATAATTAAAGTCGATGTATTACCAGCGCCACGGTAGTTTTCCATGAACATCAAACACATTCGTGCGCGCCAGTCGCCCTTTCTGACAAAGCACAATTAATTTGGCTCGCTAAGTGTTACCGGCCCAGAAATCGTTGGGGACACGACCAACGCGACCGGAGAACAAGTGGATTCCATCTTGCTGTTTCGCGAGATAGGATTATCGTGGAAATTGCAGTGGTCCAGGACCGTAACTGTCGTCAGTCAGCCGTACAGTATCGGGATGTAGACAAGCACTGGCGGTGGCGGCCGGTGCTCCTTCTACTGGCGCGGCTGGCGAATAAAATAAAATAGCCGGGCGAATTCTGTGGCGTACCGGCGGAAACGAGCCGCGAAGATTACGACAAAAACGGGAGCGGACTCTTTTACACGTGCTGCGGTTCTCGTGTATATAACTGGCCGCGTACCTGCTACCGGCTGCCACCGGTCGGCGGGCGAAGCGATGCGTAGAGGAAGACGATTTTACCGCCTGCATCGCCCCGCTTTCTCTCTGTCTTTCTGTTTTTCTCTCTCTCTACGCCCAGTAAAAGGGGGATTTATGCGGAGAATTGCATTCCCGGACGGAATTGTCCGACACGAGTCCCGAGCGACGTTTGCTCATTTTTTTCGCCCGCGCTCGGGAGAAATTCCTGTACTTGCCGTTTGACAATTTTGCGATCTTTGACGATCGTCGTAACAGTTCTTTCGGTTTCTAGAAGCGTCGCGAGCGCAGATCCGTTGCGGTGTCCGATGATGACGATGGATGTAAAATCGTTTCATCTTCGAAAAACATTCAATATATACGTTTATTATGAGATTGTTCGGAAAAAAGTGTGCTGAGGGAAAGAAGATGATTTATGTCTTCTTGAGTAATATCCGTAGAAATGTCCTACGCGTCTACGTCCGGGTCGATCGTCTTTCTCGACGGAACGTTTGCGGAAAAGTCTGCTAATGGACTAAATTTCTCAGTCCGCGGCGAGGTAGAAACGTACGTACAGTGCGAGCTCGTTGAACGAAAGTCCGTTGTTACCAGTTCGCGTTGCCAATGCACCGCGCGGCAACAGAGAGCGTCTGTCCACTCGACGATTTTATGGTGCTCCTGCGGTTCGGCGGCGTATACGCGAGGAGAAAGGCTTAAGTGGCAATTAAGGTACATTTCAGGAGAAAAGACTTCATTATTCTCTACGCCCGGAATGCAGGATAATCCGCGATTTCTTCCTACGATCTCGCAGCGCAACCTTCTAATCTTCCCATATTCATGTCAACGTTAATACGTTTACGGCCGCTTCATTCGCCTAATACCAATAACGTTATTCTAATGACGCGAACATCTGCTCGGACGTGTACTCGTGCTTTTACTATTTCCCGAACGACGCAGACGGGGAGAACCCTGAATGTAATTCAACGAGCATGTGCGCGCAACGACTTCCTACAATGTGCCCTCGGCATCAATCTCGCGAGTGTAATTTATTCGCGATTCGGTAATATAAAAAATCAATCATCATCGACTGAGCTAGTCAGGGCAAAGAGAGAAAGAGAGAAGGAGAGAGAGCGCTCTTTCGACTTTTCCAATCGGTGGCGAGGTGTTACGTGCCGTCGATGCTTCCTGTTGCACATACGCGCGCGAGTAAATCGTCCGCGCGCCTCCTTCTATCCTCATTCAAGTGTCCGCCGATAATCTCGTGCGTCGTATCTCGCCACATTCTTGCCCGCAATTCAGCGCAGCCAGCTGCTCCCTTCTTGCTGGCCTGTCGCTTTTCGCGCTTGTCATTTTTTTGCGGTAGGGAAAATCGTATTTCGACGATATTCACGGTTGGACGACTGCTTGATTGTAGGTACCAAGGAGGAAGAGCCCATTTCTCACAACTCGCTCTACGTGTCAATCTACTATGAAAACATATTGGTCGTTCGACGAGCATTCCGCGCAGTATAATAAACTTTCTTTAGCACCAGTATCATCTTCACGATAACAAGAGGACCACTGAATACACTAAAGCGCGATACGCAACAAGCTAGAAACAAAAATTCGTCTCTTCACTCCCTCACCCCGCGACCCATTTGCCACACGCCTTCTCCAGGTTTTCCAGATCCACCAGCCTTCCTGCCGGCGTTCCTGATGTCGCGCATGTGCGCGTGCCGTGTGCGTGCGCGCATGCGCTCGCCATCGTACGTATGCAAATCGTTGGCCTATGCGCCGAGCAAAGGCGGTAGGCGCGTTCAAGAGCCCCGTGTGGTACTCTTGCAGGCCGTGTCGCGGCACGTCCTTGTAAGGCCACTTGCCTCGCGACCACACACTCGCGCGACCGCGCGCCTGTGTATAATGTCCAGCCTCGATGGTGTCAGACCCTCCGCAAGAGGCTTTTCTATCAGCCGCGCAGCGGTGTCCTTTTCCGCGGCCTCTCCCCTCGCGCTACCCTTACGATAGCCAGCGAGGCATTAGAAGCGCACAGCGCACGGTCGCGAGTGGGCACATGCGATACGATGTTTACGTACTGCGCGGGGTCCCGGTTGAGCGGACCAAGTATGACAAAGCCTCTGGCCGGGCGCAGAGACGTTGGCGGAATTTACGCGCCGGCTCGGTTAATAATGCACGTCGATTAGTGGCTAATTCCATCGTTCCGCAGGTCTGGCCGAGGTGTAATTAATTAGTGGCGGTACGGAGTCAGTTAACGGATGTTACGGATGATTATTGTCCTCGACGCGGACATCGACGTAAGTTACGTCGGGAACTCTACGCTCGGAGTTCGGAGTGTGGAGGGCTCGTGTCAAGTTCAATTGTGACGCGAGCTTGGATGATGTCGATTGTCCGGATGGTTTTCGCGGATGTGGTTGTCGCGTGTGGTGGAGTTATTCGAAATAACGTGAGTGGGGTCGACAGCATTGGGCTGCGCGAGTGTACGTGCGTGTGTCTACCCTAGCGTGGCTCGCCTCTTGTTGCGCGCGCGCGCTCACACGTGCCGCGTGCTGTGCACTGTCCCTCGCCCGGTCCCCTGATGGTGTCACGATGATGATGACGATGTAGTGGTGCTGATGTTTGCGCCGGTGATGGTGGACTGACGCAACGCGCCGTGTACGCGCATTTGCTCGTAAATCGATTCCGAAGGAACGAACGAGAGGGGATCGGGCAAGAAACTGCGAGAGCTTGCCTTAAGCAAAAGACCTCTCTTGGAGTCGCTCCGGCTCGTAACGACTGGTATTGTCGTAATGGGTGGTGTTATCGTTACGATCGTTACTTCTCGGCCGAGCGTCTCGACCTGCGCGCCGAACTTTGTCGGAACTTGTTGCACTCAGGAATTTTGGTAAAGCCTTCATTTCCTGTGCATGTCACCTCATACGATATATGCATATAATGTGTGTGTGTCGACAATTGCGTACACGCGTTCGAGCATGATCATGCTAATTATAGCGGCACCTGCTATTTATAGAATATTTCATATTATAACGATACCCGCATTACATTTCAGAACCGATGGCAAGAATGTGGAAGGTGCAAGTGAGAAATAAGGAATTCCGTTACGACAATGCGGTCAGTCATCGAAATTAGGGTAATCGAGTACACGCTTTCAGACGCCAATATAGATTGGTCGTAAGATTAAGCGCCCGCGCATTTCGCAAAGTTATCAGGTTTATCGTTGGGCAACGGAATGTTGCTTTATCATGTACATTCTACCAGCGGGATAATATTGCTGTATTAATCGAGTCTAACAACATGTTCGTCTTAATAGGCACGGTGGTCTAGGCGGGAGTGTCTTCGCGCATTCTTCGGCGTGCATCGACAGTTCGCTGTGTCAGTACACGAGGTTCCTCCCAGTGAAATAGATCACGATCAAAGATCTACATCGCGCGCTGCACCCACCTCACTGTAATCTTCTATGCAAATTCTGGTGCGCGCCTGGCACACGCGTCAATCACGATACGAACTTCCACCACCACCGGCATCCTGTCGAGAGATCGAACGAACGTTTGAGTTATAATGAGATAATTTAACGAGCATATCGAATCGGCCTCGCTGATGTGCCTCGGTCACGCACCGAACGGAAGCAACGGATTGGTTTTAAGGCGAGGCGAATTCTCACGTTACTCAGCCGCTTTACGAATCGTCTGTATACTTGAAGAAGCAGGTGGCTTAACGTGGCCGGTAATGTGTCGAACGAAGACGATAGTGATTGTTCGGTTGTTTTTAGGAAACTTTTGTTGATTCTGTCACGTTCAAGATACCAAAATTGAAGACATTCGCAGAGCGGTCGAGGTTAGGAGTGCATGCTGTGGGTGTAGCGAGAAAAGTGACTTGCATTGAAACATCAGTGATGGGAATGTTTGACTATCGACAGTGTAAATCCGCGGCCATGCGCGCATTGGCGCGCGTAATAAACTGACATTATTCAACACTCTCGCGAGAAATCTCATCGCGTAAATGTTAGCCGTAATCGGCAAAAATAAGAGACATCGGAAAAGTGCAATGCGCGCTTCGATCAAATGAAATCGCAGGGTGAATGGGGTATAAAAATAATTTATTTCGCGGTGGCATCAATTTGCTATGCAAACACGTCGAATTAATGCGTACTTCGCGACGCGTCGAACCCAGCAATCTGACGATTTTTTTCACCATCCTCGAAAACTAATGATCCGCTAACCGCGGCAGCAGCGCGTGACAGGCGTACACGCGAGTGATAATATATGTACGCTATCTTGAATGGCGAACCCTTGGCGGAGTCGACTCCTCGCCTCGTATCGAGCCGATCTCTCCGTTCGCGCGATATCTTTGGCCGCGGGCGGTGCCAGAAGAGAGTCTGTCGAAAGTGAAAGGAGAAGCCGAAGAAATCAAGATGGATCATGCGTTCCTTATAGCGCAGCTTTTCCCGCTGCGTACCACGAGCCACGAGCGTCCATCGACGCATCTTCTTCCATCCTTCGACTCGCCGCCGTGCGTCGCGGCCAACGTACCCAAGGACTCGCAGGTGATCACCTCAGATTGCATCCTGCTCATTGTGAACGATGAAAAAGATGGAGGGGTCGCACCTACGTTGTTCAATGCGCGCGATGTCGTTACTCAGTTACGTTCGCGTCGCCTCGTGTCTGCTAAAAGGTTACGCGTTACCGCGAGTGATTCTTAATTCCCGCGCACTCTCGCTGGGCACAGTGCGAGCATAATTGCGCGGTCGCGGACGGACAACGCGTAATCGGCGTGATTGTTGTTCCGATCGAATATTGCTTGATTAATTAGAGACTCCCCGGGTACCCTCTTACGCAATGATTGCGCGTTGCCGCGACACGCGTGATGCAACGCTGCTTGTTCGGCGTGTAACGAAAAATTGAAACAATCTTTACGGCTCCAACAACGTCCCCCTTTCATAGGTTTCATAATATGCACCGGCCTCTCTCGAGTGTCATTGTACAAAACGGAGGAGGCGGGACGCGCGGGAATCAATTTTCACGCGCCACTCGAGAGACTCGAATTTTCGTTCCGTCCGAGTACCGTTACGCCTTCCACCATAAAGTCTAACCGGTGTCCGTTACGTTCGCGCGGGCTCGCCTTAACGACGCTCGTTACGTCAATTTTCGGCGCATTGTTATGCGCCCCACTCGCCGGGATAAAGGAGACCGCCGGAGAAAGGGTGAGAGAGAGAGAGAGAGAGAGAGGTTCGAGACTCGAACGTACTGGGCAGAAAGAGCGCGGGACGAGCAAAATCGCTGTTGAGTACTGCGATCAGCGAGTCCTTCGGGCAGAGAGCGGGGAACAAGGAGGCCCCGGCGGTGCAAGTGTTGCAAATAAGTTGCCTGGAAGTCATGCGCGCTCGGCGTAAAGGTCCATCGCGATCTCTGAAATTGTCGAGGCGAGCATACCGTCGAAAACTTCGGCCCGACCTCGTGCGAAACGTGTGGCAAACAATTGCGCGCTATTACGGGCAGAGCGTTCGGGTCACTGCGTCTAGAAGCGGATCCAAATATTGCTCGGTTCGGCGGCGGCGTCTCAAGATACGTTCGCGGTTATGATGCCGAAGTTGGAGTAGTTGACATCAGTCTAAATGCGTCGCGGCCTGATCTAGATTATATGGACGCGCATTTGTCAAACGAAGATGGTGCAACGTAACCGAATCGAGGAACTAACAAGAGATATTATTTAAGAGTCATATCTCAGGAGTTTGCGGCGTCCCGAGTACCGTAAAAGTTTCCCGACTCGCACGTTAGTCGCACATCCGCGCGCTCGCGGCCGATTCTGCGAGAGCGACGTCGCAGTTTCGCTTTGGGAATGGCCGGTGGACGAGAGCGCCGGTAATTTTCGACGGTCGGCTTGAGAGGGTCAGAGCGAGAACGTTGAGAGAGGCGTAGCGAGGGAGAGGAACGAGCGGTACCACGAATTTAACGATTTCGCCGGCTTTACGACAGCGATCACGCCCTTATTATAACGCGTCCGAGCCGGTTTCGGATCGCCCTTGGGAGACACTACGCGCCTGTATCTCTCGCCTCACGGACCGTACGCTCCGCGCCATTACGTCATTAAGGCGTCCAATAAACTTCTTTTACTACTTCCTCGAGAGTCACCGCCGCGCGCTTTCTTTCGCCCCTTTCTTCTCGTGGCGCTTCGTTCTACGTGCCCGCGCGATTCGCGACGTCGACTCCGGGGTCCTTCACCTCGAGCGTCGTAATTGTTCGCCGAGATTCATGCCGCTTTACTCTTATTTCGGATTTAATGCGAATAATAGGGACGGCCGGTGGCAGGCGCTGAGGGATCATCGAGAAAGTGTGCAGTGGGCAAAATTGAATGGACGCCGTGCTTTCGATACGCTCGGAAATTGACGTGTCAATCGCGTGATAACGTATGCAGGATTGGTCCGAGTGTTTTATTACGGGGCATCGACTTCGTCACGCTTTCGATCGCTTCTTACCCGGCACATTCGTTCTCCGAATATCTCGTATAATCGCACAAGCGGTGGCCGTAAGTTGACACTCCGGTAAGTGATGAGATCTGCGCTGAGATATTCGTGCGTTGCGAAATTGATATTTATACTAGCCACGTGTGCGAGGGCATTAGCTTAAAGGGAACTTTAAGCGACACTGAAGATTACGTGTCAGACATTCTTGCAATTAAAGCACATACCGTCGAATCTGAGCGGCATATCAATGAATCGAACACGTTGACGGAGGCAATTACAGGTGCTTCGTGCCGCCGCGTAAAAACTGAGCTCAACGCTCAAACCGAAGCGCCAAGGTTGGTCATCGCGGTACGATAGTCGGCGGTGGTTCCGATCCAGGGACAATTTAATATTTATGTTAATTTGAGCCGGCCGTAAACACGAGTTTCAATTTTCGGACAATGTTCGTCTCTCGGACTCGATCCGAGCGCGGCGTGCTTATGTAATTCATGAATATCATTATTTTCAGATTTCACCTCTTTCCCACAATTCCGTCGAGGCGGATTATCGGGCCGTGTCATCTTGAAGAACTCCGGACCCTTCCGGGGTCCGTCGACACTCGCATCGGTGTACACGTTCCCGGAGGTGAGAGGAGGAAAACATCGGGTGGCGCGGTGAGAGCGAGGCAGGATGGTCGGCGAGGAAAGGCGAGAAAAACGTAGGGCGAACCATTTCCCAACTGGACTGTCGTTTTTTTGTTTGTTTGTAATTATTCCATGATCGTGGCCGCACCACGGAGCGGCGGCTGGCTCCCCGAATTCTCGCCGCGGCGAAACTATTGTCCGTCCTGTCCGTCGGGTGAACGTCTCTCCTTCGCGCAGCATCCCGGTCCATACTTTCGCGACGAGTCGTTCGCCGTGTGCTATTGACCCTTTTTCACTACAGGTGAGTTGGGAGGGGCCTTGGACAGGTAGATACACCTAACCCGCGTACCGTAAGAACGGAGAACCCGGTCTAACGGGTGTTCGTGCTCAAAATTTACTTCTTTTTTCTACCGCTTTCGCGCGATAAGCTCCGCCGAAAGTGACGTCAGAATTAAGGTTTCTACGGCTGCGCAACACGATTTTCTCTTTCGCACTGGCGGGCGACAAGGCGGAAGTAGTAGGTCACGAGTTTGTTCTGCACTCGTTTCAAATATTGCAGAATATATTTAATTGATAAACACATTATAAGATGACGTGTTCTACAGATATCGCTATATGTATGCGTAAGTTCGATTATGTGGTACGTTTGTATTTGGTAACCGGATTGTCTACCGCGCATAAATTCGCCCGTAGTTCACCGGATTATACGTAGATCGTTCGATCGCAGCGATAGCACGCATACACGAACCAAATCAACGTGTCTAATTCGAGACGTTTTGCGCAGTGCGCTCGGTCAAATTCGGCAAAAGTCCCGTTCTGCGCGACTCCTTGCCCATTTCCGTCTCATAGCCGTGGGCTTACGGGAAAATCATGCGGCAACCGTGGACCAATTAGAGACAATTAGCGGCCGCTATCGGGCGCTCCTATCTTTAAAAAGTCACCCGGTACGTGGCACGGAGCGATGCTGTGTAGATATGCGGCGAGAGTGAGCATAAGGTGCACAAACTACCATACATGCCCTTGCATGGCACTCGTGTGTTACGACACGCACGCACACGCGGCACGGCGCACGCACGTGTAATAATACGTCGGTGGCTGGGAGAGTGTGCGTGTGCAGGCCGGGTTACATCGCTATCGTTATGGCCATTAAGTACATTGTGCTCGAAGGTGTTTTCTATAATGGATTCCTGTTGTTTATTAACGGTAGGCCCTTTACAAAGTGCTGCCGTTCCCTCCTTAACGACGTGCATCCACCTTGAGTTATACTGGCACGTCGAATAAAGGCGACTGTGCATGTGAGGACTCGCGCGAACGTACGTCCCGTTCTATCGGTGAACAACAAAGGAGTCGTATGCGTGTTCATCCGCGTCGGCGTACTGAGCCTCGTTAGCGTATCGATAAGCGCATCGACGCATAGGATTAATATAGGAAGTTCGATGTTTTTCGATCGGAGAGAGACGCGTGGGCGTACGAGTGTTCCTCGCCTAAGCGCTGACACGACGTATGGCTCGGTAACGGCAGGCGCCTTTCTGCGGGCTTCGACAATTTATGGCACGTATTTCGGGTGCGCGGCTGCCTGGAAAAAGTCTCGGAACAGACTGCTTTTAGGCAAATGCGGTCGGGATTAGCATAAGATTTCCTATCATTATCGGCAACACTCTTTCCATGGGCGAATGTTCGCCCTCTAATTCGCGTGTATCGCGCGTTAGGAAAAACAAACGAACACGGCACCAGTCCTAATGCAACGTGCGCATTATGCCCCACGACCGGCCGCAATTTTCAACAATACTCGCTCGGCGCCCCGGTGGCAGGGAGGCGGAAAAATGTAAATTGCAATTCTTCGCCGATAAACCGTCGGCGTCGGCCGAGCGGTACGGAATTATCTCAATTTTGTCGTGAGATAGCCATCGGAACTTCGGCTACGCCGTTTTGCTTTTTCTCTCCTATCCTATCCTATCCGAGCCCGGCATTCATTTCCTGCCGTCAATTATCCGTCGAAGTTGCGCACACACGACGTGGCCGGTACGATCGTCGTCGGGCTTTCCGTTACGGCGTTCCGAAAGGCGCGTGCCCATTGCGAAATATTGAATTTAACGAAGCCGAATAGAGAGGGAGTGTTGCAGGAGGAGAGAGTTGCGCTAGTGGGAAAGAAGGAACGAGACAGCGACTGAGAAGAGTAACGGAGTTGGGAGACTTACGAGTGCAAGAGCTGAAATGAGGAAGAGGGGGGGAGGAAAACGAAAGAAACGGACGAGTGAACAGGTGTACGCGGCGCGATATTGGAAACCCGCCGCGCGTTTTAGCAGTCTTTCCTCCAGCGGCTGCAGCATAATAATCAGAAGCGGGATCACGAAACGATCTAGCTCTCATGTACGTGATTACGTTCCGGATAATCGGGTGTTTTATACGTTCTGAAAGCTCGTTCGTGGTTGGTCGCAAGGTGCCTGTTACGCTCGCCCCACGGAAATCGAGGCGTCGTCTTATTGATAATAATCGGCCCGTGCAAATATCGTGATTATCGTGCACGACGCTGGCTAGCGCGCGATACACGCACGGCTCTTTTCTCCGGGCTACTTTAATCGTAAGTGCATCTTACCCGTTATATAATCTTCTGGTAGGATGGAGACGTTTAGACGGCGGTGATTCGGCCTTTGCGGAAGGGCAGCGGTCAATTTTCGAAATTCGCCTATTTGCGTAATGTTACAGTGAAAGTGTAATGCTCACCGCAACAGTGTCGTTAAATCGTGCATCATAACGCGAACGGCTCGCGCCGGATGACCGTGTGAGTGGCTACTTTATCTACAACATATTCGGTGTTCCCTTCATTTTTCTCAATTCTCGTTTCATTAGCTGCCCCCCTTTCCACGGTTCCGCAGCCCTATCCTTCGCTGTCCGCCACTGGCACGCGTAATCGCTGCTTCAACACACAGCCATCACGGTAATTTCAGTGGCCGGCTAATAAACGACTTCCGGCGACGGAAGACAAGTGCATCGGTAGAAAAATTTCATCACGCCGGCAATTACCGTTGCGACGACGACGACGACCGTGCAAATTTCAGCTCGACATCGTATCGAGCAGAGCTGCCGCCCGCGCCCGCCCCGACGTGCCGCGGTTTCCGCGGAAAGCGCGAGTACCGTAAAGCACTTCCATCTAGAACTCGTTACCAGAGAATTTACGAGCGGCCGATCGATCTCGGCCATATTATTTCCCCGGATCGTTTTAATATTCGCGGCACGACGAGAGCGGACTCCGTAGGCGCCGACCGGTGCTGTTTGGCGCCTTGCTGATAATCGTATCGTGTAAATATCCTGATTATCGTACCCGTACCGTTGCGCCTCCTCTCGAACCCCGACTCTGAGCATACGCGTCGATGCTCACGCATCGCGAGTCGGCGCTCGCACACGCACACGTTTCCACGAGTTCATTACGTCCACTCTCCACTCCCCCCGGTCCCTCGTCCCGGCATTTTCCACCTTTCCACGACGACGCGTTAATCTCCGCTCGCGAATCTGCCGCCTCACCGACGCAATCGATATTTCCCTGCTAAACGCACGCTTAACGTCCCCGTTAAGTGGTCCATTACGCGTGGGAAAATTTAATTATGTCATTCTTATCGGTCGATCTGCGCGCAATTTGCATGGGACGCTCCACAGACTGACGGGCAGAAGATAGGAAAGGGAGCAAGAAGAGCAGGACGCGCTGCTCGGTACCCGACCGCGGCGTTGCCCGGTTCGTGAGCCTGATTGATAATCACGTCGTGCAAATATCACGATTATCTCGTGAAACCCGAGCAGCTAGAGACCACGCGTTGCCCCCCTCGCCCGCATCGTACGTGCTCCTTTGCACTCGCGCATCCCGGCAGTTGCGGCTCCGCTCAGGAAGATCCACGTTCATTTGCTTCGCCACGTGGAGCGCTTCGCGCTTCTTCGCCGCGATTGGGCCAGGATATTGGAGTGAAACGATGCCGGGACCCGGAGCGCGAATTACCGTTCCCATCTCGCACACGCGCGTTTTTCCGCTCGGCGAATTTCCGTCGGAACTTGTCTTACACACCGCCGCCAGATATACGCTGTAACGCGGAAGGTGTGGAATCCGCGTAACGCGTACTCCCGCATTCCGCAGACTTTTTACGAGGTGTGATCTACATAATACATTTTTTTCCCCTCCCAATGGTCTTTCGTGGCGCGCTTCAAACGAACATTCCGATAGAATTTAATTGCTACAAGCGAATGCACTAGAAACTCCACGGACAATAGATACGTAATCTACAATAGATTGGGATAAGGAACGAATTACATGAAGGGGCATAACTTGGCTGCATGTTCGACATTGGATCACGGGGCGAGTCGATGCGATTCCGTATCGTACGTATATACCTGACGTGCTCGCTTCGAGCGGAATTCGTTTTGAGCAGAGTGGATGGGAGACTTTGTAACCTTTGCTAACCAGCGTTGAACGAAGAACCGCCCGATACATCCTGAACGGCAGCGGTGTTACAGTTAACGCTATTACGTTGCCAGCGCGATGTATGTAATTTCCCGAACACAACGTTATTCCACGGCAACATCCCGTTTTTCTCTGCATACACACACACACCCACACACACATACACACGCTTACCTATTCGCTGAGGGATCGGAGGCAGAATGAATGGCCCGCTAATTCGACTAGTTGGTCCGGTATCACGGTCGAGTTAAGGAGTCATTTCTTCTGCCCACGTTCTTCGGCCCTCTGCCCTTTTTTCGCTCTCAGCCCCGCGCTCCTTTCTTGCGTCGCCGGCCACTTCGCTAATAGCGAATGCAAGAATGAACTGGCAAGAAGTGGATTCGAGCCGTTCTCCCTAGTTTTTTGTCGCGGCTTCTCAGGATCCTCGAATCCAATCAGCGAGTGGCTCGAGTCAGCCCGCGCCCGGGCAGCCCTCCTTGCGCATCAACTTCTTTGTCCACCTTTCTTTTTCCGCTCTTTCGACGTTCCCCACGGCGTTTTTTGGCTTTCTTGCCCCCCCTTATCTCGGCTCGTTCATCTTGCCTCCCATCGTTCCTCATTCACTTAGACGCGGGCATCAACGTTTACGTGATTTGCCGATGCCGCTTGACACTTTTTGCGCCGCCAATATTTGGAAGTAATTTTTATCTGCAATGCGAGCCATATTTAGTAATATCAGCTTTCCTGTGCCATCGAAACGTGTGTTATTTTTATCCCGAGTTCTACAGTGGCCAGAACTGTTCGTCAGAAAGTATCGAAACGAACGTTAATATGCAGCGATACATCCATGAAACCGTAAAAAGAACGCGTCGCATGTTCAACGTAAACAAACCTTTATGCTCCCTGTCAGGCGAGTCAAAATTCCGCAACGTGAAGTAAGCAGCTTGCGTGCGCGAGCTTGATATCCTCTTACGGGAGTTCTTTCCGGATTAATGCGCGGCCGTAAATAAACGACCGTTTCCCCGTACAGGTTAGGTTTTCTCCTCGATTTTCTAGCGGCTATCTTCTGTCCACGCCGAACATGCGAACCGACTCGCTACCCTGCGACGCCCTGCGCGCTTACATCAGCCTCAAGGTGCACCTGTACGTACGTTAACTAGCCGGCCGAGTTATTATCGTCGGCGTTAACTCGTTCATTCGCGCCGCGCGTTACCTGCGTTACGCGAAATTAATTCTCGCAAGGTGCGCGAGCGTGAGTGTGTATGTCCGGCGATAAACGAATTGAGAAATTCGCGTGGCGAAGGCGAGACTCGATATATCGGATTGTCATTGCCTGAAAGTTGGTAGCAAAATAAAGGATCACTTACGATAAGAGAGGCAAGGAGAGTAGCTATATTATTCCGAAGACACTTCAGCCGACGCGTGTGTAGAGCGGAAAATGTCCGTCCGAAGGGCCGAATGGAATTGCATTTCCGTTGGTAATTGGTACGAGTATCGAGATTGCTGTCATTAGTCTGTAACTGAAACGATGGTGCGACTAATTAGTTTCAATGAAGAGCGCGGAATTAAACGTCGATCGTGTAGGGTACGTTATTTTTCTTACGTGCTGGTTAATACAGATTCTCGTGGTGCGATGCTTCACGCATATTGAAGGAACCTTCAGAATTACGTTTATGCTTGATCACGTGACTAGCTGAATCATAACCAATACTAAAATCGTACATAATTTTCCCATGTCCATCATCGTATTTGAGGAAAAATCGTATCATTGTCATCGTATTTTGGCACGTGTTTAATAATCCTGTTATTTTCTAATAAATAACGGGTTATTAATATTTTAGTAGTAGTTATCGAAAAGTTTCAGTACCACATTTGTCTTCAGTAGTATGATTGTAGTTGGTCTAGTGTGTTCTGTGGCGTCGGTCAACAAGTGTTGTGACCGCACATTATTTCGAAATTAACCATTAACGATAAAATAATGAACCTTACACGGCCTTATATACAGGACACGATACCGATACGAGTGAGTTTTGAAATATTCGTCTTACCACGAACACGCGTATTCGTATTTGACTCGCGGCACCGTGCATTTGACACATACGGAATCTTCCGAATGCCTAGCGAACTCTTCAGTGTGCATGCACAACGACTCAGTCGTTGGAACGCTGCGGCACGAGGTCCGCGTGTGCGATATTGTCAGTAATTTTACTTAACGCTGTGCTTAGATATCAGTGAAATGAACAATTCAGTGGTAATAGAAGACATTAAGATCGTGTGGACGCGGAGCACATCGTATGCAGTTCATTGAACAACCTCAAAAACCAGTCGAGCGCCAACGACGTAAGTACAACATTTCCTAGGTTAGGATGCAAACGTTTGCATGACGTTCGGAGCGTATCGTCCTATTACATATTACCTTGTTCGCGAAACGCAAGTGCAGTGTCGTTCGAATTAAGCTTACACTCTGTAGAGCATATAAGACTGCAAGCACAAGTGCTGGAACACGTGATAAACAGAATTGACGGGTGAATTATTCAGTTTCATTGGAAATCGAACCTCTTCACTCTGCGAACGACTTCGGCCAGTGTCAGTCATCTGCCACAAACAGTATTTGCGAGACACACGTGTCAATAAGACGTATCTTCGTGAATCTTTCCGCGCGTCACTGAGAATCTCGCGATGTCCGGACGTTGGGCGTCGAGACGTATAACGGAAAGGGGCAGCATCGTTGGGAAAAAAACGTGCGCGAGCGAGAGAACGAGAAAGGTGCGGAGCGGTGAAAAAGAGACGCGTAAGAGAAAAGGTGACAGTCCGCGAGGATTAGCCTCCTCGGCATCGTCGGTGTCCCACGGTACTTAATAAACCTTACTCGGCCATAAATAATCGGCGGATGGTCTGGGCTTCGAGACGTTCGCTACTCGAAATCCTCCACCTCCTCGCTTCTTGCGAAGTGCGGACGTGGGGAACGGTGGAGTGAGAAGGAAATAGATACAAGTTAGGATGTAATCTGTAGGAAGTGAAGGCAAACGACATTATACGGTCATCGTAACCTAGGAAGGATTGATGATAATCGTCAATTGTCATCTATGTAACAATTATTTTGGGATTTTAGGTTATGAGACGCTGCCTTGATCAAGGTCCAGAAACACAACTGTACTCGGCATCAGGCTCGATAAGCGTCGGCAGAATTGTACTTCTGGACACAGTACTTCCTCTTCAAAGCTGAAAACAACTGCTGCGAACGGAGACGGAGACAGTGGAAAGTCGAAGAATCGACGAAAGGTACGTGAACGGTTTAAATGTAGAACATAAAAATGTGTACAGACAGACAGAGATACGACACACGGAAAACTTATTGTCCAGCGTAGAGCAGTGCAGTCGACGAGTGTGGCCCCTCGCGCCGCTATTTCCACCTCCACTAGGTAGAAGTGATTCTGTTATTTAGGTCGTATCGCGTTTTTCTCTTTATACCGATCATATGACACATGCAGCGTCGTCCGTTTCCAGGGCAACGTTAATTTCGTGCGGAGGCCTATATTCTGTATGAGAGCACTGGGAGTACTCTCTGGATAGCACTGGCGTAGAGGGATAAAGCGAGAGGATACGATCGAGGAGTAGGTAGAGAAAAAGATGTAGAAAGGGCAGGTACGGAAGGAAGATGCACGATGCATGAGCGTGGCACGATAGCAGCGCCGTTTGCAATTAAAAAGCGATTTAAATGCTAATGGTCGCGCGTAATTAACGCGCGTCACACGCGAGGTCGGCCCCTTTGCTCCGCCCCACCGGGTGTCGATTATTATTTCACGGTTCGAGACGGGGTTGAAATTTCTCTTTGACGTGGGAGGAAAAGAGGGTAAACGTCGAGGTGACGTTCGGCGATAGATTTTTAATTATTATTCGACCGTAGCAGGACCCGTTACAAGTGCTCGGGACGCCTAATTTAATGAGCCGATAAATCGGTACTCCTTCAATTTATCCATTAGGATGAATCATTAAGATTCAGCGACCGAGACGGACACTCGATTTATAACTTTCATTGCACTTTCGTATCGCGGACGTGACATTGACGTTGAAAGACTGTCTTTTTCGATAACTGGCATCGATTTCTCCTGTACGCCGCGACTGTCGAAGAAGATTTTCATGATTCGCTTCCCTCGGCTACAAGAGAATTCCATTGAGAATTTAATTCTCCGCGACGCCTCTCTCTGCTACATATGTAGCGCGCTGCAATGCACGGGTACGAGGCTTACTTTATTCAGAATGGCCGGGGTACTTAGATAACACATCGTAAATCGGGCGACACGACGTCGAACGGCTGATGATAGTGTCAGGGTATTAGTGACAGGAGGAAACGGTAGAAGTAACGAAGGCGTAAGTTAAGGGGTATATATGCCATGCCGAGCGTATCGATGGGTATCGATTGATACATACCGAAAAGCGGCCTCTCCCGGTCGGCATACCTGGACTCGTATTCGTAGGTGACACAATCGGTAGGGAAAGTATTGAAAAATCCGTCGAACTCCTTCGTCGGCGTGCCATTAGGTATCCGATGGATTCTCTCAGATGGGCCATCGGTTAAGTGGTCTCTCGACCTTCTCGGTCCTTTCAATATACAGGCGCGTAAGTTATCGCGAGATATCGCTCAACACGGACTTCTTGGCACCCGTCCGTGTAAAAATCGTAATAACAGTTATCGCCGCGTGTCAATCGGCGACGATTGGGAATTCATTAATTAAATAATACGAGACCCCGGGTCCGGTGCGATAAGGGGGCCAAAGTGGGCCCCGCCACTCTTATCCCCGAAAAAAATATACGACCCTGGCTGACTGGACGTGGCGTCTGCCACCACGGCTAATAGGGAGTGAGAAATAAAACGAGTGGACGTCTTTTTTTTGTTTCTCTCGCTTGCCTCCTGACACGGGCCCCGATGGAGGAGGAAGCTGTCGGTATATCCGCGAGAATAATCTCGATAGGATATTCTCAGAGACGAATGTTCACTCACGCCGGCACGCGCGTGTGTGTGTGTGTGCATGAGTTTTTACACGCGCGTACCTATTGGCCTTTCTCATCGGGCATCGTTACACCGTGTTACTCCGCTCGTGTGCGTAATCTTGAATGGAGCCACTCGATCGGCGATCGATTAATCGACATTACTTTACAATACTCGCGATTCGTCGCGCTAATCGCGCATCTGCCGTTTGGGACTCGACTTTGAATTCGCTCTTTCCTATCTCTATCTTCGCATCTCCATCCCGTCCGCCGTACCTCGCTTTCAGTCTTCGTTTATTTCGTCCTTTCTTTGTTTCGCCATCCCCCGACCCCTTCTTCTCTTATTTACCTCCGGAGTCTCTCGTATCTATTCATTTATTCTCCTTGTCTCTCTGATTAAAAAGTTTCATGAATCGACGACGATGTCAAAATTGAATTTTCTACAGGGCCAACGTATGGCGGAGCCAACTTCACGCAGCTCCGCCGTGTGTCTCCGTCAAAAATTGATTTATCGTCGTACGGCGACAGTAATTAATCGTCGTGGCGAGCTCGCGTCTCGATTGCCAATACCCCCCTCTCTCTTTCTCTTCGAAGTTAATAAGCGACCTCGTCAATTAGATGGCTCCTCTAATCGAGAGATACGAGCGTCTCGTACGGCGTGTGTATATAGCGCTGCGGTCGATTGCATCGCACAAGTCATACTTACCCTTCGACCCTCTGATGTTCCTTGATCGTTTCCGTCCCTTCGTATCTTTCACTATATTTTTCTCTTTTTCCTTTCTCTCTCTCGTTCTCGTCGCTGCCCAGTGCATTTTCTTCTTTTTCGTACGCTCCCTTACTCGAGTTTCGTTTGAGGCGCCCATCTCGAGGCACTTCGAAAGGTTCAGTTACGTTGATGGTCGACCCCCAACCGTGGCTGTCCGTGAGCGAGAGCTAAGGCTCGTCTATTAAGACGTGACCGATGAAGAGGAGAGCTTATCGAGGCCCGACCAAGCAATTCCGCTTCCACCGTGGGGGTTGTGGGCGACGCGCGTGGGCGTAGGGAGACCGTTCTCGATTCCGTCTCTTTTCCTCCTGCTTACCATTCCGCGAGACGAGATCGAGATCGTGGTGGGGGGAGGGGCGATATGTCGGGGTATCTCCCTTCGAAAATGAATTTATTCCCTCGTCGGGCGAGCCTCGATATTCCGTGATGCATGACTTCCGATGCTAACGTATTGCCAATGGACCTTCCGCGAGAGATAGGACGCGCTTCTCGCTGCGGAATTGTATGATTAGTTCTCACCCGTTACTCGGACGAGTCTAGATGCGCGGCGAGATGCGCGATAGGATGAATTTCGTGAGTTATAGCGACTGCCACCTGAGATTGCTTTGCATAAAATTCTTTGCTTCGAATCCTCATGCCCGTATTTATGACTCGGGCGTCGTAACCTCGCGGGCTCGGAGCCGGGTGTAATTGGTGCACTTAGAGGGAGAGTCGGGGAATTCGATATGAAAAGGCGAGTCTATGAAAATGCATGTTTTCCGTCGGACTATATCAATCGGCTCCGTAATCGCTTGCGACCGTGAATCTGATTTACGTCTCGTCCGCGCGCAGCATCGTAACGGAGAAGTATAGAACAGTTGCCCTTGCGAGAACGTTATAGGTGCACTTACGGAGCAACGAACTCGTCATTGAGAGCGCTTTCACTTGAAAATCATAAGAATGTCGGGGGCATGTCCTCCAGGATCTGAAACGACGATCTGTACAGGGAACTGTGGATCTCGTTTGGTCGTTGAACCCGCTCGTCCGGCCGTGCGCGCACTCGAGATGAGACCTTTAACACCCTCGCTGATGTCGGCCCGGCCCTTTGCGCGCCGAGCCGAAGGATATCACTTCCAACGAGCTGCTCTCCGCCGTTATTGTCCAGCACCTAATTCCTCAGATAAGAGGAATCGGGCGTCGTTGCGCGTCGTCCACGTAGGAGCTCCAATTCTTGAGAGCTCGAGGGTACGGTAGATGATCGTGGATAAGGCAGCGTTGCTCCTCGTGGTACGGGTAGATCTCTTGAGTCCCTCGCTTCTCTGATGTGATTCATGGTTCTGGGTCATGATGTGCTCTCCTCGCTGGTACCCGATCCAGTAAGGTAGGACGAGGGTGGGGCGAGACGGGGGAAGGGCGACGGCTGGCCTCGGGCGCTCAGCGCTCAGCCGAACGCTAAGCTACGGGATCAGAACGTTAACCCTTACCTTACCTGCATAGCGGTTTCCTATGAAAACCCGCCGACGCGATTATGTTTTCCGGACCGACCTTTTGGGCGGAGAAATGATGGGCGGTGGGCCCGCTTTTTCGACGGTTTAACCTTACTTTCCTATTGTTGGGGCTTTCATGTAATATGAGATATTATTATAGGCTGGGAGAATTATACTGTTTCGATAGGTACGATGTGGTGGTTCGTAATTTTGGGAATGAAACTTAATGACCGTTTTGTTATTTAGGAATTGCATTAGCGCGCATCCAATTTTGTTAGCTTCCGCGTGCTTCTCGACGCCGAAGCAATTTGTTTCGAGGTTTAATTTTGCGAAACACACGGAATTAAAGGGCTCGTCACGCGAGATACCACCGCCAGAAGGTGCCAGGCACCGTGATGAATCCTCGAAGGTTCCTCGACCCACGACGTGGGCAAGAGTCATCGCGAGCCCTCGTGTAACACGTTGCCACGTGTAAATGGTCACTTGTAACCAGCCACTTTTACCTGGACGCGGCTGGTTAACGAGACGCCTACCCACGTTACCTTAAGAAAAAAACTGGCTCTCTTTTTCTCCCTCCTCGTCCATAAAACGAATAGAATGACGACGATGCCTTATCTGTTGCCTTTCATCTGACCCGCCGCAACCCCGCGGAGAATTAAACAATTACCACGCGGACGGGCGTAAGCATTTTACGATGCTGTTTTTCGTTACTTACTTCCTGGGATCGTACCAATTACACGAGGTGTCATAATGCGCTCGTTTCGACGAATCTTCCTCGTACCTCATTCAAAATTACGCCGTCCTTGCGTCTAACATATCAGTTTTTATTGCCGGGACGAAGGTTTTATAGTGCGTGAAATTTGACCACGATCCGTAATTTGTCCTACCTTCCGGGGCGGGAACGTTGGCTTCGAGTTATTTCGGCGGCGAGAAAAATTGCTGACGACTCGCGTGGGAAAGTGTTGATCGGCGATCGAGCGTGGCACGATTTATCGGCATTCCGTTTGACAATGCGCAATATAGAATGATTTCGCAATAAACGTCCGCGCGCGTTTCAACGCATTCCGTTCTCCTATTGTAGTCTGTCTAGTTTTATGATGTCGCGTGCACCTATGCGCTGCCGGGGACATAACGTCTGGGGAGCGAAGGTTAATACGCTACTAGATGCTCGCGGGAATCGTTTCGCGGCTGATAGTTCTTAAACGTCGCGCAATAAAACGCCGCTGATATAGTTGTACAAAGAAGCATTAAGCGGCGATGTAATTACTGTCGCCTGACACCCGTTTACGCTCGTTCGACAACTTTGTGCGACGCGGTCGTCGTGGCGCGTTAATGTTAAAACGACGCCGACGACGACGGACGGGGATAAAAGGAGTCGCGAGAAGTAGCCAAACGATCCTCTTCGTTCATACGCGCGTCGCCGGACGTTTCTATCATTTTTGCGAGTAATTACAAGTTGATTACAAGGTACGAGCGCGGCTAATGCCGGAGACAACCGGCAGCCTTTAATTACTGCGTCAGGACGGATCGAACTGACAACCTGTTGCTTTCTTCTCGATGTCGCTTGGCACGGTCGCGGCAAAGGGTGCGTTCACACCGACTCTTCAAGCCCTCGACTCAGGCGCCACACTCACACTCACACTCCCTTTCTCCGGCTCCCCCTTTCCGGGGGCATTAATCCGTCTTTCGGTAAAAGCAGTAAAACCTAGCAACCTGTTGAGCGTACCCACTTTGTCGTTCGAGTGTCGCCGAGAAGTATCGCCGTGCGAAACCGTGACTCCCGACGCACAGGCGACGCCTCCGAAAAATTATGATGTCGACCCGCAGCACCTGGCCTTATGCAGAGTGAGATATACGCGTCGCCGCTATGCGATAAGTTCAGACCAGTTTCTCGATTAAAAGAGAAAAAGGCTGTTTTAATTATAGTTAGCGTTGTTACACTATACGCCGTGATATTTCATAATGCGGGCTGTTAATAGTAAGCAAACGGCAACACTGGCACATGATGCATTCATTTAAGAAGCATTTCTCGCACGATTAAATTTATTGCAAAAAGAAGTAAACGAGGGCTGACAGTTCATTAATTGCGCTGAGTTACGTCGACTCCTACGCATAAGCTATTAAGTCGCTGCAGTTGGTACGGACAATCAAAGTACCAAATTACCACGACCATTTTAGCGTGACGTAAAACAGAATGGGCGGCCGTAATATTTATCGCACCAAATATCCAATTTCCGAACTGACAACGCTATTAGCGTCACTATTCTACAGAGCGCTAGGTCCGTGATCGACGGACCTATATCATCCATACACTATGCACGTCGACGGTATCGAAACGTGTCCCTATAAACCTGAAATACCGTATATGCATGATCATTCGAGATAATCTAGTACGTCGTCGCCTACGTTTTAATCACTGTAGCTCTGTAAGAGGTAGCGCACGAGGTACGCTCGATTGTAACGAGTCCACCCACCCTTACATCGAGGAAACATAGTACGCGCGCTGGCACTATATGCGCAGGATGCAAGACGTGGTCCGGCGTCGAGCGAGATACGCGGGAGTGCGTTAAGTTCGCGGCACGGAACAGTACGAGGCCGGTTGCCGGGCTGTCCGCGCGCAGGATATACGAGCGATCGAGCCCTGATGAATCGCTGGAAACTTCGGGACGGTCTGGTATCGCCGCCGGTGTAAACGGAACCGTAAATCCTCGCGGACGATAAATGACAATTGCGGCTGACACGATCGGCTGCTGCTGTTGCCCGCCAGTCCGCCACCGGTCGCTTCGTCCCAACGCTATGGTGATTCCTTGCTCGGCCAACCAATCCGACCGCTCACTGAAACGATGCTATTATTACGAGTATCACTTTCCGCTTGGAGAGCATAGTGCGTGTAGCGTTTCGAAACGATTCTCTAACTTCCCGAAAGGCTAGATTTCGCATTTTTTGTTCGACACGTTGACACAGACAGGGAACATTAAATACAGGGTAAAATCGGAGCCGCAAGCAGAGAATCATAGAGTGCGATCCGAGACGCGAACGTTTTCGAAGTCATTGCTACCGAACACACCCGGCAATCTGCTGCAACGATACGCGCAGATCAGCGGTTATGTGCCGTGGTCATTGAGTTATGCAAGCGTATCGCGTCGAGTTCGCGTCGGGCTAGTTTTTCACGTGTCGGGAGCGTTGCTACACGCAACATCTTAATAATGCTAGATACGTAAGCACGTTGCGGTCAGTCGGGAGGGCGTAACCGTAACGGATGCGATGCGCGCGAACCCGGCGACGCGGACGGAGGAAGAGGCAGGAGGAGGTAGCAGAGTGCGTGGGCGGATGCAAGATAACGCGTCACATTACGTGGGACGTTAATAAATTATTATTGCGCCCGCGAGATCCCCTGGCGCGGAATGATATCTCCATTGTCCTTCGACGAATTAATAGCCGTCAGACCACTCGCGGCTGTTAAACTCGCGTTGCCGGTCACGGGAGCGGTGCCGGAGCTGTTTCTCCAGGATAATAATCGACGTGAGGTAGACGGCGTCGGCGACGGCACGCTGCTCGACGTCTGTCGTCTGTCGGCGGCGGATCGATGATCGACGAGGCACGAGGAATAGCAGCCAATTCGGACCGGACTTTCGAGTCACGTGCGCATAGCGCACGCTATTGTCGCACGAGGACGAGGACGAGGACCGATAGCGGCCGATAGGCGCGAGTCGATAATCGGTTAATGTGACAGTTGTATGGCTGGACTCTGGATACGACTGTATTATACGCCACGCCGAAACTGCCGCCTCGCGTCGGCGCGGCCTGAAGTTGGCCGCTGCTGGGGTGGCTCGGCTCGGCACTTGGCACTCGGATGGATGACTATTAGGATTCATTGTGCGCCATTGTCTACCGTTGATATTGATAAGGGTCGTCGATACCCTCGATCTGGCGCTCCGATCTAACGGGTAAGCGGTACTATCAGGTATTAATTAGTTGGCGCGCATTGGCCTCGGGTGCGCGCGGCAAATGTGACGGGCGAATAAATGGCCGCGCAGACGTTCGGTCGAGTTCGGTATGCGTCCAGTAATTATGGAGGATCGATGCTCTAGCGTGCTTCCTAGCGCGATTCGTTGAATGTTTGTGGTGTACACGCGAGGTAGGGAGTGGTCGGGCAATTTAGAGCGTGGAGTTATTTTCGAGCGCGTATTACCCTTTGCGTGGCATCGTTTCTAATGGCTCCAGCAGTCGGCGGGGTCGCCGTGCGTTTTGTTAAAGAATCCCGTGCACTCGGTGGCTCCATGAAGTTCGGCGCGATGATTACTATCTGTTACGGCTCGCTTGTTCTTGCCTCGTTCATTCGATCATTCTCCTTCCTTTTTCTCGCCCCGACCGAGAAGCATACGGGGACACGGATTCGTATGATAAACATCCGCGCGATGCGTGTCTGAGGGATGCGTTGCAACGAGGGGACAAAGAACTCTCGAGTCGGTGCTTCGAGGCGATCCATCATCGTAACAATTAGCCGGAGACGAGTTTCTTTATCGGCTCGCACGTGGGAGGTGTAGGTGGAGGACGAGCCTTCGTTCCCCGGGATGATTCAACCGTCCGATTGCATTAATGGCACCGTGGAATGCCTTTGTCTCGTTTTGGTAGCGGAAACGATGCGCGCTCTGAGTCACACAGCCGGTCGCGGTTCTTTCGGCTTCGCGTGCGCTCTTTCGCTTTCCGCCACATTGCACTTTCTTACGCCACACATACGTGCTTCTTGCGGCGGCGGCGGCGGCGGGGAATGAGATACGCCCGACAACATCGTAATAGACGTTTCGGTTTCCGTGAGTTATTGCCTTCCTTTATTATCACGCGCGTATCGACGCCCAATCGGGACGAGGAAGCGCGTAACTGTTATGTCAAAAGTTATTTACGGACAGTCCGTGTAAAACAGCATATAGTAATGAATTAAACTTTTTCATTCTGATTCTACACGCTCGTCAAGATCACTGCCGTTAGATCTGTTATCTGAATATATTGCCGCCATTACGGACGCGTGTAATATCGATAAATCTATTCGCGTCGCCTTGACACTCTCCGTGTCCCCCCCGTCGCCCTCTCTCTTTATCATACACTCCCTCTCCACTTGATCTCTCTCTCGCGCCCGCCAGTCTCGCTGTCACTCGTTCTCTCCCTACTCTCCTCGTGGCGCTACGTGATCTCGGTGCGTGACAATAATCGCCGCGTCCATCGATAAATCTTTCCATCATTAGCCGATTTGCACGACCACCCCCGCATCGGCAGTGAGCAAACTTACCTGCGCGCTGCCTGTACGTATCGTTAAATGTCAGCCAGCTATCGCGATGAAGCCTACACCTCTTTATTTCCACGCGCTCGCCTATTTATTGACTCGCCGAACCTATTTGTTCGCTTATCATCGCGTTTGTTGCGCAAATTACAAAAGAGCTCTTACGAATTGCCTGACGAGCTACACGTCCCATTTAACTAGTTAGATAGCGATTATCGTGTCGGTGGCCGTTCGCGAATCGCGCGTCGCGGGTAATTTAATTATACAAACGCTTAAGCGGACTGGGTTAAGGGAATCCTAGCCCGTAGGAAATAGGCGTATCGCATTGTGGTGGTCGGTGATTAAGCTAATGAGCACCTACCAGAGGTAAGTAAGCGCGTCTGCACTCGTGCCCGGCGTAAGGCGAATATCATCGCACGACATTTAACGCCATTCAGTCCGGACGACGAACGACCGCGAGGGATCGACAACACCGTCGAAAACGACCTTCGAAGCGTGAGAACGTTCCGCGCCTACGACACTCGATTTCCATTAAAAACGATCGAACGCCGAGCACAGCGCGCCAGATTGTATAAACGTTACGCACCGCAGGTGGCTCATTAGAAGATATCAATAAAGATTGGATCGCGTCACGGAGATTTATCGTCGTGAATTTCGAGCCGGCTATTCAAATGTTAGCGTGTGATTGTGCATTAATTATCAGCGGAGAGTAAGCGCTACGACTCAATGTTCCAGCAGCGCTGATCGGCATACTTCTTAGCGATTTCGACAGTACCGTCGTGCATTTGCAACCGCGGTAGTGTTTGGTATTTAGATCGATGGTAGATTAGATGCTAGACTTGCCGTGGCAGATAAGCGTGATAGAAAGCGGCAGATAGAGATAGAGGGAAAGAGAGAAAGGAAATAAGGGAATGGGAACGCGATAGGAATAAACCGCGGGATTGACTCTTCCAAACCGCACTTTCTTCGTAAGACTTACTGCCCAACGTGTACTACCGGCAGATGACAGTTTTCCGAGTACCATAACGATTAAAGTTTCGGTACGTCCTCTAAATAAGCGGGCCACATTCGCATTCATTGCCGCTGCCTCCTCATCGTCGACGATATTCATCATGATCAAACGATCGACGCGAAGTCCTTAATTCCGACAAGCATTATCATCGACACGGATCGGTATCGCTCGTTTCTTCTTCGAGCACGTGTCAGGCCGTATCGCGAGAAGGTTGATCTACGCGGAGGCGTAAGACGAAAAGGGATGCCGTCGCAGCGGAGAAGCGAACGAGAGGCGAAAAACGACGAGGGACGAAGGAGGAGGAAAGACGAAGATCACGTTGATCCGGTCTCACCTGCGGCCGGTGAACTTGGTAGCACCTGCCGAACGAATCGGTTACCACGTCGTCGGTCGCGCTCGGCGGTGGGTAACAAACGAAAATAGCGTTCTCTATGAGAGCGTCGTTTGGCGAGGTGCGCATCACCGCGTGCCGCGTCTTACCTACACCTTCGTCCGCGTAATGGGCGTTCGGCTGGGAGAGCTGAAGGCTGCCACACGTGCGAATACGAAACGGCGCTCGCACGCGCAAAAGTTTCGCAGGCCGGGCACGTTCGAGAGGGCGCGGCTGGGCGCATAAATGCACGCGAGAGAGGGTATTATTTATAAATAGGCATCAGTGTGGCGTGTTATATGGCACCCGCTAGAGCCTGCCGGCGTCTGCCTTCGTGGCACACCGCGGCGCGCTATTATAAGGACAACCGCAAACCTGTCAACGGCCGATGTAACGCGGGCGTAAAAGAAGGCACGGCTTGGGCAAGGGCGCGGAAGGGTGCTGACTGAGAGCGAGAGTTCGCGTAATGTGAAGATCCTACCGAGGCGCTCGGTAAAGATGTGCGGGGGTGGAGGAGGGCACGTTTTGCTTCCGGAGTAAGTTGCGCGAGAGAACGCCACCTGTCGCTCGTGTGTCTCTTCGCGATGAGAGATCTCTGCCCCTTTCGCTGTCTCTTTCTTCGCGTTTCTTCTATCCGTCATTCGAGTCGCGTAGGCTACCTTTTTCTTCTTTTCGGTGCCGAAAGCACACCTCCCTTAACTCATACCATAAACGTGTCAGTATGCCATCGTCTGAACATACTAGACGAAAAATTGCCTTACTAATCCCCGAAACGATATCGCACGCACGAGGTGCAAAGACGCAGCAAAGACACGGGTACATGCGATATATGCGGCATACGCGGTATATATAAAGTTGACACGGTTCAAGGCTAGTATAACCGTCCTCCGCATGCTTGGACCACCGTCGGAGGCGATCGGCACCGAGTCCCGACGGGCGCATCGATCACGATATCCGTGACCGATCGTCTCGCGCTCCGTAACCCGCGGGGGTTAATGCGTGGGGTCGTCCGAGTGAGTTTCGCCAACGGCGCGATATGACGACAAACGGCCGGCTCCGTCGCGGAACAGTGGCCGTCGTTGTTCAGCTAATGGGCTACGCATTTCTCCGTCCGCTTTCACAGCCAGCTGATTATGACATGTTGGTCGCGTCTGCGTCTGCGGAGGAGCCTGCGAGCGGGGAACAGAGAGAGAGAGAGAGAAAGAGGTAGAAAGTTGGAGAAAGAGCGAAGCGACGAGCCCGGATACCCCATACCACGTGTTCCAGGCACCGTAACGCCATTTGCCCGGCTAATGACTCGCGGACACTTAGTAGCGACTAGGCGCCCCTTCCTCACCCTCTCGGACCCCTCACCCTCAACCTGCCGACGGAGACGGCTCTATTCGTGAGGAAAGTGTCACCGGCATTAAGCTCGAACTCGATACGACTATGTAGCATTAGTCACGATAGTCGGACGATTAGCCATTCCGGTTTCGAAGATTCGCTCGCGCCACTCTCCTCTTTGCGCACCTGCAGGACGAGAGATTTATTGGCGCGCATAGGCGTCCGCCAGCCCGGCCGACTAGGATAATCCCCTATCGCGCTGCTGAGATGTTAATGTTTTGATCGGCCTGCGGACCGTTTCTGCGATGCCAAGAATTTCTGCGTCGCCCAGGACTTATATATCGACATTATGCTCGGACGCTGTGGAAACGGCCGGACGAAGAATCTCGCTGAAATCTCTACGGGAATATTGTTTCGCGCGGAAAATGCTACGTGTAGCAGTCGGCCGGAGTGTCTGACTACTATTTATCGTTACCCACAAACGTCTCTTTCGACCGTAAAAAACGTTCCACGGAACAATTGTATAGAGTTACAGAGGCACGGCGCGCGGTCATAAAGATCGATAAAAATGCCGCCTTAAGAGATACGGGCGGAACGTCGTCCGTGGTAATAACGACCTCGTAACACCTCGAAGCGTCCGGTGGGAGAGTATAAGGGACGCCCCCGTCGTCGTCGTCGTCTACGCGCTCGCGCAGGAAACGATTCCGTCGCGGACGTGGAAACGCCGTCTTACGCCTCGGCGGCGTGACGTCGCAATTATTCATCGGGTATGGTTGCGAGTAACAAATCGCCAGTCAAGTGGCAACACCGTCGGCAGTTTGCGCAAGAGGGGCGAGAGTGCGCGCACGAGGGACAAGTTCGAGGGGAAGAGTTGGCGAGATGCTCTGCGAACGGTGAGAAAAGGAGGTGGAAAAGCGAGGGACGCGGGAGAAAGAGAGTGAGGGAGGAATAGAGAAATGGAGCGGGCGAGCGTGCGCGAGAGAGAGAGAGAGAGAGAGAGAGACGACGTGCGGACGAGTGACGGTGAGCGATAAAGGAGCAAAGAGACGGAGTGAGACGGAAGGTGAGGCGGACTCCTCCCACGTACGTCTAGATGCGCGCCGCCAGAACGTAAATTTAGCACTAACGCATTATGCACGCTCGGACTGCGTCGCATTGGGCGTGCGATCCCGGTGACACTGGCACGGGCGCGTGCACGTATACGCGTACGACGATTGCTCCTGGTAGCGTGTCTGTCTCCTCTCCGGCCGCAACTTCGCAGCTCGTAGGGTGGAGAGGGCCTCGTGACGTCTCGCAGCCTCTTATTTCATCGAGGGGGAGAGAGCGAGAGAGGGAAGGGCGCGTGAAAATGATGGGACGATATGGTTCCGGGTTAACGGATTCGTCGTACGAGTTAATTAATAAATCTGGTACCGATGCGATTAGTTTCGGTGTCTCGCCGCGAACTCGCCGTTTGATCTCGCACATATGGCGGATATCGCTTCCTACCGGCAAGATTTACGATCGATTCCCTCGCGGGGATGGCGAATAATTTGTCTCTCGCATAAGTAGCACACTTTTTACGCAATGCCGCGGGTAGGTATTTTTTTTTTGTTCGACTGAAGAGGCGATGTCCTGTCATATTTGTTTTATTGCCACGGTGGCTAAGAAACTATTCTTCATCTCTTCTTCACGAAAGGGAAAAATTAGCTTCTTCGCGATCTGTAATTTGTTGAGTGTTAAAACATGTGTTCCGTGCAAAACGTTTCATGGGTTTTGCTAAAGATTAATCGATGAAATAGCGCCACATTTGAGTTCTCGTGGACTACACGTGTAATTTCAGAAAAAGAAGTATTATGCAACGCTTCAGATAATATTCTATCTTACGGAATGTTGAAAATATTCGATACCTATAACGAGATAGAAATATCAAGGTCATGAACTTGAGTTTTGGTTGCAGCTATGTCGGAAATCTTAATTACTCCTTTGTGCTCGGTATACGCACCCTAGGTGAATTTGATTAATGTACGTTTTAACGGAGTTTCCTTTGTGACACCGGCGTCCGGCTAAGAAATACAATTTACGCCCTCTTTACCGGCACGACGTCTGCTTTATTCTCATACGACGGCGTATTTTCCGAGTCTCATGCGACTGCACGGAGAGGGTCTAAATTAATTATGATTTAGAATAGACCGCACACTGAACGATTAATTCGAAACACAAGCATCAAAAGCAATCCCATTATTCCAAAGCCAGCTCCGGGCGCGAGCATCAATTTAACATGCACCCACATCGACCATGCATATTCTCTGCACGACAATACACGCGTAAATATTTGAATAATTCGCCGGATATGAGACACGTAAACGATTTCAGCCGTCGTCGGTGGAAAACGTGCATTAAGTGACAATCAAAAACGAGCACCGTCATCCGTCTATATTCGGCGTGCGGCGAGGGCGATTTTACTTGGAACACATACCACCAGCAGTATCGACAGGGTTGACACGGCAGCGCGTTGCCGTCGCGCAGTTAGAAACGATCGCGTGAATCTGGCAAATTCAAAGCAAATGAGGCCAGCGTGCTTAAACGTTCGTTTTACGGCGAGGACGTCGCCTTTCATTCTCGCGTTACAACGTGTTGCTTTGTGAACGAGGTACTTGAATTCAATTATGGTTTACTGCACGCGTACACTACCGTGCACGACGTTCGTCGCGCTGGGAGTCGGCGTAAGTTCACAATTATTATCGACGGGGACGTAACGTGGAGCGCCGGGGACTCATGCAAATACAACTGCGTATCGAACGGGGGCTGAATGTTAACGATACCTTTACGACGGCTTAACAAGGCACTTTAAATCAATTACCGTTTCGAGCGATCAATAGTCTCCGAGGCAGGGTTTAACTTTCGCGAGCGAGGAGCATTGACGTAACGCGCTTTTTCTGCTGGCGAACGACGGACGACGGAGGTGGAGAACGGGTTTATTTGCGATATGCCATTTTATAGATATAGCAACGCGAACGGATCCTGCAATAGCGCCTAGTCACGGCTCAGCATCTCGTGTTTCGTGATATCAGCCTCGATAACAATCTTGCCCCTAAACCCTTCGTTACGTGAACGCACTATAAGTGTTTCATGGGTAGATAAGAAAGGCGGCACGGAACGTTTCGACGGAATTAGCAGAGTTGAAACGATTTTTTGGGTAAGAGGCCATCGTCGTTTGCGCGCTCTAGCTCCAGATAAACGGGTCGCTCTCGTTCGCGCGAGGTTCAAAATATCAGCGGGACATCGATCCCGCGGGGTGAAATCTAATTTACCCAGTTCCCGGAGGCTAACTGCGGCATATTTTCATCGGTTATTTTCTATCCTGCCGGTGGCTGCGGGCCGCACTGCGCAAGTAGCGCCGCGGCAGTTCGGTCCCACAATAGTAGCACGAAGACAAATGTCAGCGATAAAGTCACGCAAATTGATGTTGCAATGTACAGTTACTATCTTCTCCCCGCTTTAGCAATAATTCCTACTATACTTGGCCACCGTACGCGGCTGCGTTACGCTTGAATCGGTGAGTTGCGTGTAACCTTCGTACCCTTAGGCACTCGCGGGGCTCTCTCGGAAATTCAACGGCCGTATCTTTTAATGTCGAGTGCGAGGTATCGGCGCGCTTATCGGTGTGCGCACCGGCGCAATGCAAATCGGTAGCGCGGTTTCATGTCGCTAATCGGAAGTCGGGCTTTAATTTGTAACGCGGCTGGGAAACGATGTTTGCGCAGTCTGAATTATTTACTTGAGTAATTAAAATGTTGGAGCGCGCGCTTGGTGGTATGTTTATCGCTGTGTTAGCTAATTTCGATGTGCGTTAAAAATTATTAGGACTTTGTAAGCTATCGGAGTGTCCGGTGGTATTGATAATTTATCGGAGTCAACATACGAGGCAGTCGGCTCCGGGACATTTTCATTCGGTAGTCGAGTCGTTGATCAACGGAATGCGACGACGATAGTTTATCGGGGCAGCCTGTAGCTCTGGTGAAAATGAAAAATGTCGGAAATGTGTAACACGCTCGCGAAACCTGAATCTGCGGGCGTCATCGGGTGATATATGTCAGGACGCGCGATAGCGACATTAAAGTAATTGCGGGCTGGCGCGGGAATGCGAGGGACGCGGGAGCATCGTCGCGTCCATTTTTATCGTCAAAAGCGGCCCGGGCTAAAACTTTCATAAATCTTCATCGCAACGAGTTCGGGCCGTGAGCGGAGAGCCTGGAGAAAGAAAGAGAGAGAGAGCGAGAGGAGGGAATGACGAAGGAGACTCCGGGGGCCGCTTGAATTTAGGGCACTCCCTCCACACAAAGGAGCCGACCGATTATAATTCGCGCCTAAATTAGTGGCGAAAAGCGGCTGAAGTGACGCCGTGGCGTCGCGTAATCCGCGACATTAATTAGCCGTGTAGTCATAATACTGCCCGGTGGCAGAAGCAAAGGGTCCACGGCAAGGAGGGGGTGCCACGAGAGGGAGCCGTCTCTTCTCTTTCGTCGCGGCATTGTCATGCGGCCGAATTAACAAATGGAGCACGAGGAGGCAAAATTACCCAGGAGCAGCCTCGTGTCTTCCTCGTCCCTCTCTCTTTCTCTCTCTCTCTCTCTCTGTTTGTCTGTCGCTTTTGAAGCGACAAAGAAACGCGTGGAGACGGTCCGGAGCGCGCGGGCAGAATGACTGACGAAGCGAGAATGAGAGAACGGTCGCGGAGGAGACGAGGACGGAGGATCGATGAGCGAGAGGAAGAGCGAAGGACCCGTCGAGAAGAGGCGGACAGTTCAAAGACTAAACAATGGCGCACTTTCACTCCGACGCACACCCACTTTTCTTCCTCCTCGCGCGAAGCTTTTCAAACGTCAGATCGCTCCGTCGAGATAGAGCTGCCTGAGATTGTCGCTCCGATCTCTCGCGATAGCACGGAGTTCGCGAGCCGCTGAGATTATTAGTTCGCCTCGATTGTCGCTCGCTCGACGATCCGTCGATCTCGTGGAAAAATGCGATCATAAGGAGGGTGGTCAATTATGCGGAACGATTACATTTGACATGACGGACGTTCGGCTTCGCGGTTTACTGTTCTGCGACCTCGTTTTTCCGAGCTGCAAATCGAGGGGTCAATTTGTCACTATTTGTGACACGAGATCGATAGTCGACGAGGATTAGCTGGTTTTCTGTTTCGGTTTCTGAAAATTGAGAAGTCGTCGGTGGTGACGTTAAAGGCGATCGAGGAAAAAGACGAGAGAGGAAGGATCGAAGTCTTATGAAGACAGTCGTCGTCGTCTGGAAAGAAATTGGATTGCTCTTTTTTTCCCGATATCATGCGCGCGCAATAAATTGAGCCTAAAAAAGAATGATTGCCGGCAGACATTTGGCACGCAATCAGTGCCAAGGTAATAAAACCGGCGCCACGGCCTTTCGTCACATACTTAATGATAATCGGCCGTATTACAAATAATCCAATGTGTCGCTGTCGAAGCGAGCGTCGGGAGTCGAAAATGTTCTCCACGAAGAATTGCGAACGTTCAACATTGTCTCGTTGACTAATTAATGAGGCTAGATAATTATCCAACTCCCTTGCATCTGGCTTATTTTATTTTTGAACGGCTGCGGAACGTAAATCTCTTCTTCGCATTGTTCGAAGCGAAAACAACGGTATCGTGTCCCAAATATTTGTGTAATTAAAAACTTCCGTACGCAGGTATGCCGTGTAAGATTTAACGTGCCGTGTGAAAGTTAGTTATTTGCGAAAAGCCATCGATGTTCGCTTTGAAACGGAAGCTTAATCTAAGCGGAGATTTACAAAGCAAGGGATTCAGTTATAGAATCGCAGAACAGAAGCTGGGTGCACGCCTCCGTGCGGATCACGCTCACCGATCTCGCGCCCACTTGGGATAATTGCGTCGAAGACGAGGTGATTAACTGAGCAGTGTGACTGCGTGGATTGTGGGTCGGCGATCTATTTCGATCTGGGCACCATCTTCCCTCGCAAAAGTGCCTACTGGCCCGCGCCATTCTCGCGCTTCCACCTGGCTTCAGGTGGACTTTTTTGAGGTCCAGTCGGCGTTAGTAGGGAATAGAAACTGATGATGCCACGATTGGATAGTGTGCCAACATCGGGAAAGATTATTTCAATATCCGTAAAGAATGAGATCTGACGAAATGGATACGTGCAGATGCGCAATTCTCTTGACTATTATTAACTGTTGACAACATTCGAATTATTAACTTCTGCGAACACGGTGCCATAGCTATGAGCCAGCACAATTTCGGTGTAATGTCAATCATACTTGACAAGTCAATGAAAAATTTCCTAAAATTAGCATACACCACAACTCTCAATCCAGAACAATCTCATGAGCTCTGTCGGGCGGTAATCAGACGACTAAAATTTATTTAGCCGTCACGTCAATTTCACCTTCCCACCAGGGTCTCTCTCTCTCTCTCTCTCCCTTCCGTTGTTGTCGTGAATTCAGCGCCTGGCATTCTCCCCTCGACCCAACAATGTGTTCGTAACACGACCCTCGATCGTCGACCACCACGAAGCCACGCTGCGATCCCGAATCGATCGTTATCTCAACGAATTATCGAGCCGATCGTGAGGGCGCAAGCGCCGCGCGGATCTTTTCACTTTCTTGCGCGCGTGCAAAGGTCGCGAGACACGCGAGCCGACGAAGTACGTACACGGGAGGATCAACGGCGCTCGCCCGCTCGCTCGTAAGCGATGCAAACACGAAAATAAAGGAAGGATAAGCGGCACGCTCGCCGCTCGGCCCGGATACTATTATTTGCCCGTAATTTATACAGTGCCCGGGATAAAGTAAGTTATCTTGTAGCCGACGTAAGGGGAGCCTCACAATGCCCCGGCGAAAAACGAGAAGTGGCCAGGGCTTTCGCGCGTGCGTTACCGCCTTCTGATCTCTCTTCTCCATCCTCCTCCAACCTCATCCGCGTTCTCCCGCAGTCCCGCTCCTCTTCCTTTTCCTCTTCCTCCCTCTCTTTCTCCCTATCTGCCTTCGTTGCTCTTCGCCGGTTTCTTGCCTCTGTCCCTTTGTCTTTCTCTCTCTCTCTCTCTCTCTCTCTCTCTCTCGCTTCGCGCCGCTTTCCATCCACCACTTGCTCTCTTTCTCCTCTGGGAAACTCGGAAACCCGAGAGACAAGCTTGACTTCTGCTAGAGGCGATGATTGGTTCCACTTAACCGGTAGGAGTCGGTGTGTTCTATTCATTTCGAATGCCGACGAGAGCACTGTGATTTCCTGCCTTTCTCGTTTGAATTGCATCGCTTGTTTGGATACCCGCTGAAATGGATACATTGTTATTTCTTGCCCCGCGTGATTACGATACTGTGCTTGGCACGCGGACGCTAAGCAGATAGAACGCTGTTAGTTAATTGAAACGAACATGGGGGATAAGGAGTGGCGACCGTGTTGTGAAAATTATGCAGAGTAATGCCGAAGTAACAAGGCACGATTAGAAAGTGGGAGAGTCAAAGTGTGAGTCGAGTCATGGTGAGAGATATGAAGAGATTTTTCGCTTGCATCCGAGACATAGTCATGTTGCGAAAATCATAAGTAACGGTAGGAATATCAGGTTGATTATTCCATAGCTCACCCTGTGAAGGACGTCGGTGCCTGCGATCCGCAATTCTTCACCGCCGGCTGCGTGTCTCTCGGGTCCCAGCGAGTACCGACAAATAATGAGCATGAATGGAAATGGCCAGAACGATTATCCTCGGTCCCCTCGCATAGCTCCCGTTTGTCTTCTTCGTCTCGCTCGTCATCGACACGGATCGTGAAAGAGAGGAGGACTCGGATGAAGAGAAGGCGGAGGAGGAGGACAACGACGACAACGAAGAAGACGACGACGGCAACTCGACGACGACGACGACGACGTAACATACGCACTGCTCCCTACGCCGCCAACTCGAATAATTCACATTGTCCGTCGGGAATGGTAGGCAGTTCAGGGCTTTCTTTTGCCAATTATTTCGGGACACGCCGGTGCGAGGAAAGAAAGCCCCGCGGGGCAGAATAGATCGCGCGATTTTCTGCGGACTAATTTAGCCGCGCTCGTTGAGCCGGCACTGCCTGTTGCAACGTACTACACACGCTCTCAGCCCATCCTCTCTATCCTCATCTCTATCCGTCTTTTTCCACGTTCGCCGTTCGTCTCTTTCGTTCGTCGATCCTCCTTTTCCACCGTCCTCCTCCTCCTGCTCCTTCGGCAGCACACCTCTTTCAGCCTTCCTCTCTTTTCCGTATCCTTCTCCGCGCTAGAGAAGGCAGCTCGATTATTCCCTTCATTAACACCGTCCATATCAGTATTTCTCCTTTCTTCTTCGACCACTCCTTAGCAAGCAAACGATATTTTAACATAATCGTCTTCGCGCCCGTTCCCCGATTCATCAGTGGCCGGCCCTATGCCATGCGCGCGCGCGCGCGCGGCGGACGAGGAGCAGGAGACTCGTCGATATGCTCGCGCCCGCGTGATAAATGATAAGGCGAAACGATGCGACTTAAGTATCGGGCGATAAAGGCTCGTTGAAAAGGCTGTATTTCAGAGCTCCGCGCCGCGCCGCGCTCGGAAAGTTCGCATTACCGCACGCGCCACTCTCCGCGTCCTCCCTCGCCTCCACCCCGTCTCAAACGATTCGCCCCGTACATGCCTCCGCATCGACACGCCTTTCGCGCTCGCAGTCTGCGGCCGCGAGTCTAATTTTAACGAGCCGATTTATTCTGGAGCATCTGGACCAAGACGATCGGCGTGCCCCGGTGACGGAAATTTCTATCGATGCCGATGCATCTGCCGGATAACGGCAGATTAATGACAGCCGGATTGCTCGTGCTTTCGAGCCGAGCCAGCACGTTGGCTTTCCTGGCGGATCGCGCGCGAGGCGCCGATCGATGAGCTTCCGAGAGCGTACGATATGTGGTTACCCGCGCCAGTGTACACTCCCGAGTATAGGGTGGCGTCGAAGTACCTGCAATTTAGTTGCGGACCCGCGTTCACCGGTTATTATAATCCACGGGAAGCGTCGGAGATTTCGCTTGTGCTTTATCCGTTCCCCAGAAGCCAATTGCCGTAAACGCCTTTTATTTCGATACCGCGCTCTTCTTCGACTTATTTTCCGATTATCGCGGCGCGCTGTAATTCGCTGCTAGCTTCTACTTTGTAGCAAGGTACCGTGTATGCAGTAGTCATTGTAGACTGCTGCTGCTCATATGTACTTCGCTCTACTCTCAATGGACGCACTTGCGAGCGCTTTTAATACCTCAGTGAATTAATTGAACGATCAAGCAGAACGTTCGAATACTGTCGAATAACGTACGCGGATCGATGGTAATTGACGTTCGAATATATTTTCGACAAGGACGATTTTCTCAGCAGGACGACCTCGTCAGCCGCTCCATGTATCCCCGCAAAGTACTCATAACATTCAAGACACCCTGTTCAACACACACGCACGCACGCGTCCGCGTATCCGTATGCACTCGAGGCTCGCTCGTTTTCGTCCGTGTTCTTAATCACGGTTTTTGCAGCGCGCCTCTCGTTATCCTGTCGTCTTCCATTGGAGTCATTCTCGCTCGAGTCTTCTTCCTCCTCTATGTCCTCCCCTCGACACTCGATCCTCCCCTCGCCCCGTCCTCTCGCCGTGCCTCGCGCTGGCCTTTCTCGTCGCCCTCTTGCAATTTTCGATGCGCCTTCGCCCGGCACGAATTAATGCTCGCGGTGTTTCAGGGATCGCGCGGCCCATTCATAACGCGAATGTTATTAGTGCAGATCGCAGTCAGATATACCGCCTGGCCGGTCGTGTGGTTAAAATAAAGATGATGAATGCCCGGCCGTCCCTCGCCGCGGCACTGGATGTAGATTAATATCGGGCCTCGCTCACTTACTACTCCGCGCGCCTCCTACTAATATCTGCCGCCTCTTCTAGACATTCCCCCCTCTCTCTCTCTCTCTCTCTCTCTCTCTCTTCGTGCGATTATTCCGCGTACCCTATCACCCGGTTATTTCTCCTGATTGGCCCCTCCGTCCGCGACAGATTGTCGTTTCGTATGCGCTACCCGTATTGGAAGATTAAATATCGAGGTCGGAGGCCGATACGCAATTCTGTATCCTGTCGGCGCTACCGCTGTCCCAACTGATTGCCGCGGTGTCCTCGAGACCACTTTACGCAAGGTGCAGCGTGCCTCGGGAGATTAAGCGGCGCCGCGCGACGCGGCCGTACTTTTCGATAGATTTTGCATAATTACTCTGGCCAGCGTGACGAGCCGGCCCTGATCGTCGGCAGGCTTAAATAATTCCCCGCTTCAGTTTTACCTTTTTACCCGATCCAGTCGATGCGTTGTTTCGCTCTACGCACGCTGGGAAGGAACGAAAAATGCGCTTTACGAGTGAAGCCGCGCCTTCGTTTACCGTAAGCAGATCTAAGATCGCGATGCTTACGACTCACGGGATCGCGGAAGGGAGCCCTAAGGAGAAATCTTGGAATGATGAATAATGGCTCCGTCCGCTAATTGCGAGTCTCTGAAAAGAGCAACGAAAAGGTATCGCTTGGTCCATACGCGCAACGATACTTGCGGGGGCAAATGAACGGGTTCGTTAACATTGTAGCCGGCTCGCTTACATTTTCGAAACGCTCCCTGAAATGGAGTTTCCATGCTCCGATATTAATATCGAGGTGGTACTCCGGCCTATGATTTTAACGAGGCGCGGCGGTGCCCGCTACGTTATCGTACGCGCAAGTACTCTTTGTACCGTGATCGATACTCATACCTTTCAGATTGGCTCGCGGAGTGGCCGCAATATTATGACCGCGCGCATACATCGTGCGCGGTATCAGCGTAAATACAAGGAGGACGCTGAAATAAGTGCAAAAGCGAGATGCTAATGCACGATTTCCGATGCACTTAGTGTAGATTGATAACGGTGCCCGTTCGCTTAACAGTTCGCAAACCTCCGGAGTAATATCCGTGCTGCGCATGCTTCGAACGCGGGAGAGGACTGTGCGCCGTCGATATTCGCACGTTCTGAATTCAGCGTCGCCACAGGACGACAGGATGCGCTACTTCTTATTGCCTCCGATATCCCGGTATCGCGAGAGTATCACGCCCAACGCGCCAGTAATTACTGACATGTCAAAAGATCAGCGCACCTGCCGCAAGCGGCCGCGCGCGTTTCGATTCTTCAAATAATTCAATAGTAAAGAATCGAATCGGAGCGGAACATCCCTAGCGCAAACGTCTTTGCGGTCTGCAACGTTACGTTCGCCGCAGCCAGCTTTATAGAAACTTCTAATCGCTGCCGCGCTGGGGGGACTTGAAATTGTGCGCGACAGCCGTGCCGGAAAATGGATGCGCCACGTAAGTGGCATGACGGCTCACGTCGAAGCTGGTGTCGGTTACAGATTATCGGCAATCCGTATCGGTTACAGATTTTTGCGTCGAACACGATTTGCCGGTGCGCCGGGTGTCAGCCGAATAACGTCTGCACTCCAGTGTACCGCGAGGAATTTGCATAGTAGTGACGCGTGCATATTTAGCCGGGCAGCGATTTTCGTTTTAAGCCTGGATCTAAGGATCAGGACGTCTGATCGAGGACGAGAAACTGTCCTGTCTTCCTTCTGTCCTCCGTTTCTCCTTCGCTGCCTCTCTCTCTCGGCCCCCTCGTTTGATAAAACGGTTCGATGGGTCCGTGAAAGGCGTTCGCGCTTTGCCGACGGTTGCGTGCATTAGTATATACCACCATGCATCCGCGCACATGTGATTCCGTGTAACGCCCGGCATGAATTTAACATATGCGGTTCGTTAGAATATTAGAAGTGACAGCTCACGGCATCCTCGATACTGTTCTTGGGTGACTTCCTTGGCGCCAGTGATTCTCATTCGCCGTCGGCCGACGAGCACTTTCATTCCCGGCGTCGTCGTTTCCATCTCGGAATTACTCATTCGAACGTCGGAGCGTACGGGCGATAAGTCAGACGACGGGCGACGTCGAAAGTATCTGGCGCGATTCGACGCGTCTGAAACGACTCACTGGTTACCGTGAAAGATGAAATAAGCGATGCTGTGGGTAAAGAGGGCCTTAAACAAGCGGCGCGCATGATGGCGGTGCGGCGAGAGACGCGGAGCCGAGAGCATCGGAGTGTGCACCTGTGAGCTTCTGAGCATCTCCGAAGGCGCCTGAAATTTACGCCTAGCCTCCCGACTTTCCATTAAAGCGAACTCTCCCCGTGAACGTTCCGTCGCGATGGTGTCGCGAGGCGGAAACGGCGCGATCGCGCGCACGCCGAGAGTTCCTCGAGCGCGATTGAAACGAGACGGGGACGCCTTAAACTCTTCGTCCGAAGGATTCTCTAAGCATCGACCGACACTGACGGCCTAATGAACATTCCTGCCGACCGGCCTGGCGTCACATAGCGTCTGAATAATCCGTCGTTAGATGAGAGTCAAGTGCATTTTCCCTGGCGGTGCGCGAAGATTATTTTTAACGAGCGGGCGTACCTGCTCATTCATTGCATTTACGTCCGAGCGAGGGGCGAAGGAGGAGTGAGAAGAGGTGGACGAGGACGAGGATGAGGAGAAGAATGAGAAGGGAGGAAAAAGTGGAAAAGAAAAACGGGACTGCACAAAACCCGGTCTTCCACGGATGAGCGCGGATACTCGTCGAATCGCGAACGAGTATTCGCGCCTGCGTAGGACGCAGTCACGAGGCGAGCGGCAAGGACGAACGATAATGTCCCGGGCGACACATCCGAGAGATGCGTTTCAGATCCTGTTTCGCGTTATCCGCGCTCTCCGCGTCCTCCTTTTTCACCCTCTTTCGCGCCGTCTCGAAAACGCCTCCGCGCTATATAGACTAGGCGTGTGGATTCGATCGACTTACGGTAAAGACGACAATTTATGGCCGGCGAACATCGACCGTCCCGATTAGATATATTCCCGCGCCCCGCTACCTATGTAAAACTTCTTCTTATCGGCGATAATTATGGCCTCGCCGAATCGGCTCGCTGCGCTGGCGCACGATTGTCGCACGATGTGACGGCCCGAAATCGGACAGGCGGGGTCGAGGCATAATTCGCGTCGTTAGGCCGGCGATCGCCGTAACGAGTATGCTAAATTTCCGATAGCGACAGATCGTTATCCCTCGCGCGGAGAAATTAGTGGCCGCTGAACGGTCGCATCCGTATCGCCGGAACGAGTAATTGAGCGGTGCGTTTCTTTCGCGAAGGAGACGCCGATAAGATCGAATTATCATCGCGGCCGTGCGTACCTTCTTCGCGACGCTTATCATTCGTGATCGCGAAGAGAGAGAGAGAGAGAGAGAGAGATTGCGACGGCCATTTTCTGCGCGAACGGACCGCGATGACCCCGACGTCTCGATAATTATTAGACATGCAAATTGTCCCATTACCGGTGATCAAGAGACCGGTGCGTTCGATGCTGGAAGAAAGCACGGCGGAGAGAAGAGACGAGCACCCTTTAAATTGCCTGTAACGTGAGTCTACGCCCCGTCTTTTACGTCGACGAACAACGGGCCGCGGTGAAAGAGGAACCGGGCGACCAGCTGCGTGCGTTTGTTAAATCAACCCTAGCCAGAGCCTTTATACGCCGAGCTTCTCCTCGAAAACACTCGCCCATCAGCGGCGCAATTAATAAATACATAATCGCGCGATCGCCTCGAGTAAATATAATACAATAACCGGGCGCAGTATTTCAGGGTCTAAAGACGCTCGCTCTCGAGAGAGGGTGTTCGATGTACCAAGAGCAATTGTGGCGACGAGCCGTCGTCTTACGTTACTGCCTCGTCGTTTGGAGCAGGCATACAAGCGCGCGCGTGCGTTTCAACGGAAGAGTCCGGATTTCCATCGGGGGGGAGAAAATTTGTTACCGGCCGGCGAGGGTCCAGTGGCCTCGGCTAATTCGCCAAGACATTCTCAGACGGCGTCGCAGCGAATTAATATAGACCCGGCGACTCTCTGCGCGCCCCCCCGTTCGCATCGGGGGGATTATAATTGCCCGAGAATAATGAGAGTATCCCCTCGGAATTATATGGCCGACGGCGCGCAGCTCGCGGCCACACGAGCACGGCCGCGAGGATAATTCCTAATAAATTCTACCCTCGCTTTCGACCAAATGGATCGCGAATTCTTCAAGGGTAAAGTTCTTCCGCCATAAAGTTCGCTCGCCGCTCGTCGCCGCGTTAATTGAGTCTACGCGGAATGTCCTCTAAATTGCTCCCGCCTCTCGGGCCGTTCTCTTGTTGTAGCGGGAGCAGGGGTGCGCGGTTAAAAGTGCGGGGTCTCCTTTCGACAAAGAGACGCCTGTGACAAAGACCGGTGCGCGAGCGGCGTAGCTTCTCAGCTTCGAGAGCCGGAAGGAGTTTAAAGTCAACAAGACTGGTTAGCGTGTAGAGGAAAGTAGGAGAGACGGGCGACCGTTTATTTGCATCACGGCCGGGCGTGCATTCGTTCGAATACTTCGCCAGCAAAATTGTCTTTACCTGTAACGTGCCGCATTTAAACGATCGTCGACGGTTGCAATGATCATAAAGTAGACGAGGAAATGGATTACGTGAATACGTCGCAACTCAACGTGGGTGTCGTGGTCTCAGGGCCAATCTGCCAATTGCAGAAGAAACTGCCCTTTTCCGGACACACGGGACACAGACGCGTACGGGGTCGCGCTTTACGTAATCGTCCTCGTTTTAAGACTCGCGCAGCTTCTCTGTTTCGTCGACGACGCCGAGAGAAGTGGCGTTCAAGCCATCGGTGCTTGTAGCGCTGGACGTTGAGCGATGTCACCGAGACGAGCGATTGTGTTCGCAGTTATTTCGCCAAGTCGGGAATCGGGCTAAAATTAGGGAGCCCCCGAACGTCGCTGGCTAGAACGAGATCAGCGGCATCGGAATGGTCGACCCTTTGGCTCGTTAATCGTTCTAATCGTTCCACCCGACTTCAGCGTCCCCGCTCGCCATTGGCCGGCCTCGACTTCGCTCTCAGTGAATCGTCGTCTTCTCCCGAAGGTGAATGAGTTTACTTTTGTGCCGATACCATTCATTACGACGTCCTCCTCCCGTCTTTCCCCCTGCTCTATTCTTCGTTCCGGGCTTTGACCTTCCCCGACTCCTCCATTCTTTATCCTTGTCCGATCAAACGACGCTCCCCAGTATCTCTGTAATCGAGTGCTACTCCGTAGTTAACGGCTAGCTTAGGGCGTGATTGACCGAGCAGGCTGGAGGCCGGCGAAGGATTAACACCCTTTTAGTTGGAATTCCGGTGACTGACTTCGTACGCCGGCCGCTTCAGTTTAATTTACATGAGACACGCACGCTGCTGGCTGCCGGTGACCACGCGTACGAAGCAGCCGCACTATTAACGGAATGAAAACCATACGACTAATTACGTTCATACCGCGCTTCTATGTACTTCACCCCACGTTCAAGCACGTTTCATATTCCCGGGCTCGCCATCAACTTTCATCATTGCACCAGCATTTCCTAGCGACAATACCTATTCGGTCATTACTTAGACCGTAATCGCCGCACTCTAACGATCGGTTAACGAGGCCGAATAATAATTAAAGTGCCTCGCTCGATCGTTTTCAGGCACCACATTGGGCCGTCTTATCGCGCGACACTGAATCGTGGCGAAGACACGCGCAACGAAGTTAATGGCCGACGCACGGTGGTCTGACCGATATGGGAGCTTTGATTACATCGATTTCGATCGCTCCTCAAGCGTGAGAAGAACTGAGAGACTTTGACAAGAAAGTAACGCCGACTTCAAGACAGCGCTAAAAAGGATAAAATAGTTTTTCCTTTTTGAGCTCGGTGAAGATGGTGGATCGCGAGGGGGCAAGGTACGAGACGCGGAGAGGACGGAGAAGGAGAGTGGTACAACGAACGGGGGGGCTGGGGAAATGTCGGAGCAACGTTACAACGAGGCGGACCATTAACTATTAAGCGTGCAGATATGCATATGAGACGACTGTGCGTGGGCTCGCTCCAATCGGCGGCCACGATGCTGTATATTGCCGAGATAATATCCCGATCTGATTGGACGGTTATAAACGGGGCATCGCGGGCGCGGGCTTAACGCCTTAACGCCGCGTGCAGCCGATAACTTTTCGAGGGTGCCGGGACGAAATACGATATTGGATTTTATAAGAGCCCCGACCGTCGTGGCGTGCATATTTCTCGGGGAAGATGAAATGGTGTTTGTACGCGGAGGCAGCCAGCCGCGCAACGACTGACCACGGAGCGGGCGTTATTTCGACCCGCGATTAATGATTTACGTGCGTGCACGCGCGCGCGCCAGTGCGCCAGTTGTGCTCTGTTTTGATTGCATCCTCGTTGCGTCCCGCGCAAAATATTCTTTAACGTGCGCCTGATTCACGATCGATTGATCAGGATGTTGCGAGTTCAAGGGGACAGAGCCTGTGTAATGTAACTCTTAAGCGCCAGTTCAGGAACATTGCAACGATCATCGTGTATAGAAATCTAATGTCTAGCTTTCCTCTATGTTACAGATCGAGTGCCAGTGGCAGTATGAAGAAGTGTCTATGGGTATTGCGATCGACGACCCGTGAGTTTATATTTTGCACATTTAGTACCTACATTGAACGATTACTCTATCCATATCACGAATCCATGAGAATCTGAAAATCATAGACACTCAATTTAAACTAGATATACCTTTTGAATAGGATATTAGTCTATCAAAAGCTTAAAGTATTCCTTTTACGTTCGCGCCAACGAACATGCAATGCCCTACCCAATTCGCGTATTCTCGATCCCAGCAAATCGAAGCTTATCCCCGATCGCCTAAACGGTTTCATTCATCCAAGTACAGTGACGCGTATTAAGCGCGGGCGTTGAGCGCAACGGAAACCGTCGTGGAATTATACGATCACCTGCGGCGGTATGCAAACTGGAAGAAAGAGCGCATCGTAAAGGCCGTGACGGATGTTTACGCGTCGGCGTGTTCGTCCGGCGTCGATGTTAAAATATGCTAAAGGGACCTGCGTCGGTTTCTGATTCCGAACGAAAAATCAAGACGTCTCTGCTCCCCCATCCCCGCTTTCAACGATCTCCTCTCAAGAGGGTACGGGCGCTAGCATCTGCTTTGTACCTGCACGATCGATCCTCGAAAGCAGAGGGGCGCATTCAACGCGCCGGAATAGGGTGGGATCAGTGACAATGGAGAAAGCAGCGGGAGGGTTACGAAGGGATCGTTCATTTTCGGAGCCACAGGTACATTTAAAAGCCTGAACACGCATGCGCACGTATGCCATGCTGTAGATAGAGATATTCTGGTAATAACGTGTGGCCAAGGCTTTTCTCTTCCGCGAGGAAGTAGTATAGTGTTGGAGAGAACGATGCAATTCTACATATAGATTATGATATTTTTGAAGTCGACCAGAGTTGTGTTGGTTCGCATGATTTATATGCAATCAGTACTTAGGGTAAATTTGTCGAATTTCATTCGTTTGTTTTTCTAATTTTATGTCTAGTCCGTGAGTAATTCATGTCTGTCGAACGATCGACCATGTTTCCGTTTACTAGGCCGCAAATTGCACATTTTACGGACATCCCCTATGTTCGCACTTAATACATTCAATATATTTCATCTCCGCGCCGCATCTGTGCACGTGCGTAGACGTACGTATCTCATATTTCATTATGTATGTTAATCTCATTCAAACGGAAAACACGCGCTGTCATGAACGGGAACCGCAAAGATCGAGTGGAAGCTTGAAGCACACCGACGGCGAACCGTCAATGGTTTGTAATGGCTTTAGCTCTTCGATAACTGTTACTGGTCATCAATAATTACCGTCGATTATGAGATATCTCGAGTGTGTGTCATATTTCAGTTTAAGTGCAGCCGCGCAAACGGTGTGTATTAATCGGCAGCTCCGATCGTTTGAATCGCCCGGTCGACATTAAAGCGAACGAACGGACGGTTTAGTACCTTCGATAAAACGCGTCTTCGGAAACTCGAAACGTGACATAATCGACATTCGTCAGTGACGATAATCGTCGACGCGACGCGAGGGCATTTCGATAAAAGCCATATTTCGCGAGAGGGGAGAGTGTGTGTGAGTACGCGTGTAGGAGACTGTAGCCCGCAAAGTGGAATAAACATTCGTGAGCGAGGACTCTGTTTACGGCTTGTAGTCGATTATGCATGTTAATGATATTCGAGCGGGAAATAAGCGCCGGGGATTCACGAACGACTTAATGTCCTGGGATATTTGGCGCAATCGTCGTCGAGATCCGCATAAAGATTTTAATGACTTATCGAGGCTGGTCGGTGGCGGTCGTTAATTGCAGTGCGCCGATCGACGGAAAATTTGACGAACGTGCGGGCGTGCGTGCAAAGTGTCAAAATATACTTTACGATTATTGACGCGGAGAGCGGCAAGGTGCACCTACAGCGACCCTGTAATCAGAGTCACGAAATAGTCTACAAGGTTCGGTCGGCGACGCCATTTTTCAGTAAAATGGATAGTCGTCGTATAAAATCGCGTTAGACATCGTATTTTTGTTAAAAACTGGCGGCATCCATCAAAATCGATACATTCGTTTCGTGACTCTGATTATGGGTGTCCAGGTGCATCCCAATGATAACGACAGCCGTCTCGAGCGTCACGCTATCTTTAGACGCGCGACACTATGGTGGCGAGCGGGAAGTGGGCGAGCGTTAAATTCGCGTATCTTAACAACGGATCGATACGTCACTGGTGAACAGGCTCCCGGCTTGCACCACTTACGCGCCTGTTCAAATTTGCCCGCGTGCTCCCGTTGCCGACGATAAGTCGGTACGGAGAAGAGTGGAACGGTGGAAACGTTTTAGCGCTCGGAATATCCTCGGCGTTAATGCAATTAGTGTCGGCCGGCACCGTGTGTCGGGCTAAGTCTATATTTTACTAGATAGCTAGTAGGTCGTTCGTGAAACGACGCTCCGCGTGGAAAGATCTCTCTCGATCGACTCGAACTTGTGGTAGCCGGACTACCGTTGTGATTATCGATAAACTAGCGGTGTGAAGAAAAAAATATGACAAACCGACGAGTGGCGGGCCGGTAAAGGCGTCTCTTGCCCCTGCTCCGACGCACTATTATCCGTGACAAATTTTTTTCACGACCGCCACTTTATCACGCATGCAAATGACGCCGCGGCAGGAAAAATATTTCGCGGTCGATAGTCGAGCGATTCGACACGCTGCTGCTCGCGGTCGCATCACCGGACTCGTCCGCTGACGAAGGACTATCGGCACGTTTTTTTGATTCGTCCTAGTCGAACCGATAGTACGTTCACGCCGTCATTAATTATCGCGCTGCCGACATCTGAAACGTCACGTTCCAATTCGATTGCGACCTAACGCGGTGTGGGGATTAATTGATGTCGAGCATGAAACCCTGCGCGCTCCGCTCGATCGACGGAACCTTGAATGCGAACGATCTATGATCGTGCGTCGAGAATTGCGTGCCACGAGTTTCGTCGGTATTATCGAGGAGCCGAACGCAAGAAGAGGTCAACTCGATTTGGGTTTGATGCCGCATTGCGTAATTCTCGTTCGCGTGTGATGCGTTCAAACGCGCTCGTCGACTGTGTTGCGAGGCAAAAAGAAGCTAGGAGCTAGGAGTTCTTTGACTTTATGTCTCGAACTTTAATACGACGGGTGATCTTAAACGTCGTAATCCTGCTACGGTAACTTTGATTGGCATTTAAGTGGAAAGTTGAAGTTCTGTAATTGCTCACGTTAATAAGCTCGTAAATGTATACACAGCCGCGGCGGCTTTCAAATTGCTTTCTGTTAATAGGCGAATTGTTAATGAAGTGAAAGGAAGACGAAAAAAGCAGAGCAATGTATCATTTCGGCGTCTTTCATTAACGTGTCCCGACATGACACTTGCAAATCAGGGATAATTTATGATTCGTCATACACACCGTTACATGCATAACTAATACACAATAATTCATGTCCCCTAATTCAATAATCATCGGTTTCGGGTCATGCAACCTAAAATTGGCCCGCTGAAACGTTATCGATCGAAAAAGCAGCAGCGCCTTCGAAATCGATTTTTAGGTCACGGGGGCAAAAATGAAGCGGGCCGATCCGAGAACAAATCCGGGGGCGAGTGTATCTCGCTCGGCCGTCCAAGAATATTCGTTTTTCGAAACGGTCCTCGTCGGCGTGGGAAAATGCCCACGCGTCTTCTCGTCGTCGCTGGCCGAGCGTCGGCGTCGTCGGTAGTCGGCCGACAGAGAGGGTTCCCAATTAATAGGAATGCAGCCGCCCTAAATATCCGTCGCACGGATAGAATTAAATGAGCGCGCGAGCCACCCGGTATAACCCCGCACGCCAATCAAATTTATTGCGGCGTGGCGGTGCGCTAACGAGAAGGAAGGTGGGACAGGATGGGTCGAAGCGAGTGGACGAGATAAAGGCTTTATAGGTGAGCTCGAAATGCGCGCGCATAACCGGATAAGATATAAGAGCGGTCGTGCGCGAGAGAGAGCGAATAGAAGTCTGATTTAATTTTCATCGAGAGTGCCCGTCCGTGTACCACCGGCAACATTGTCTCCTGAATATGGTAATCGATTTAATAATGCGCTGATTTCGTACCGTAGATAACATCGCGACAGGCGGAGCCGGAGCGGCCGATCCACGTTGGGGCGCTCCTTCACAGCGAGCTGCTGCCAGGAAACGCATAATCGAAGGCAATACGCTAAACCGCGGTTTCCTTTTTTGTTTCGTTAGAATCGTCTGGATTGTTCGGACGTTATTACCGTACATTACATAGTTGCTCGCCAACTTTATCAGCCACGGTTATCAGGCATCGTAATGTTAATGCGTTATCCGCGAATTATCGAACCAGCCTCGATGCTTATCTGAGAGTTATGACATAGAACGTTTTTTGATCCGCTCTATTTTACAAGCAAATTACAAATTAGAAAATCGTTAGCGCTGGTTAGTTGCATCTTGTACGTATCGTACTTATAAGTATGTGATGAATATGCAGGTGGAGAGACAGAGTTTCGAGCGATGCGCGCGGTACGCGCTAAGATCGTATGCACGATGATAATTGGCTTTGGTGATTTTATATGGAATTCTTGCCGACTTCGCCATTTCTTAAACGCGGAAACGCAGCTGACCCCGATCGCGCACGATAAAAGCCGCGTCGGCCGTTCCGGGGTCAAAAGACGCCGTACTCCCGGCAAATGCTAATCGCCGCGAGCGGTAAATGTCAGAGGTCGGGGTCCGATTTTCGGGAGTCTCCTGGCCCGGGCTCAATTTAAATCCGCTCCCACGATAATTGCTTCGGCCAGTCGACGACGCGGCGAATATTAATTATTCAGCGGAATATCTCTCGCGCGCGGTAAATGATTATCGAGGAGGACGGTTAATTCCGTATCTGCGCGCTAATGACGTCGTAATTATGTCGTGGAGTCTGTTATACGCCAGTGAGTAGCCGATCGAAGGAGCTGGACGGGTCCCTGTAGCTCTGTCTCTCTCTTCTCCTTCTCATTTGCTCTTTCCTTACTCACTCACCTCATGTTAATCATGTCCGGTTATTAACGTTCGTCGAGATTATCAATCGGCACGATACGATTACGATTGCGCACGGTGCATCGCGATGGTACATAAAAATCGTCGCACTCGTGCGCCGCCTCGAAGACAACAGCTGTGACAGCGTTACGAATGTTTCCATTTTGCCGGTGCTCAACGGAGACGAATTTATGCTCGACCACGCGTCATGAACAATGTCCCGCGCCTAGCTTACACCTCTAATCTATGGACATGGCTGGACGTGTACAGAAATCTCTTACTTACGGCAACGCCTCTCGCGCCGCGGCGTAACATAAAGAACAGTAAAATATCTACCGGCGCTCGCGTATAAATTGAATTCCCGTATTCAATTGACAAATTCGCAAGAATTCTTTACGACCGGCCGAATGTGTTGATATTATCCGCCGTAAAATTCGAACGTGAAACCTCTTGCGACGATTGACTGCGCGATTTCGATGCCGCCTGCGGTCTTTTATTTTTTTCTCTCTCCTTCCTTGGCCAACGCGAAGATTCGTTAAAGTTCAGTCGGGACAGTTACAATGGATCCCTGCCACCTGAACGTGGCACGTGGATCCTGCGGCGGGCTTCCCCTTCGCAGAAGATCTCGTCCTGGTCATGGAGCCGCGGTAACTGAAATTCCGGGTTAGGGTGCGCAATCATAAAGAAGGCCTGAAAGGAAGGAAGGCACGGGACAAGATCCCTTTATGCGCCGATTTCGAATCTGAACCGTTGGCGAACACCTTGAGCACGAGGGCGATTTGATTCAGACGGTCTCAGCTGTTTCTCCTCTCTTCGCTGCTCCTCTCCCACCTTGTGTTTTTTTTTGTCCTTTCTTATACACGCTCCGTGTCCCGCATTTGGACTGCCGCACTTCCGATTCTGGCGCGCGTGCCATGGAGTGAAGAAGAAGAAAAAAGGAGGAGAAACCGTTGAAGCCCACGCGTCCGGCTGACGAGTCAAGAGACCTCGGACGACAGTAACCTTTCCGCAGTTTCGCTAATCGTAACGCTTTCTCGCGGAAAACGGGGTCAAGGTCAATAAAATTCGACGCCGGCAAAACATTGCAGAACAAATTTGTGTATGGATATATGTAGAGATGCAGTCGAGCCGGGCTGAATCGGATAGTTGGAACTTAGATATCTCTATCTTTTGCGAACTATACTACCCTCTCGCAAATATTGAGTGCAGATTTGTATTGCCAAGTACAGGCCTTATATATATATATATATATATGGGCTGCGCTTTCTCGCACGGAATCGTATTCTAATCACGTCCGAATTTGTACTCTTTGTAGAAGTGAAGAGAAGGTCAAATTATGTCAGGAAAAAGTTATGTCAGGTCAAATATTGTCAACTGTTCGAGTTCTGATTGTTGAATTTTATGTGCCAAACTGACAAACATTTTGCTGGTGCCTCTTGACACAAGTCTGTACAAATATGTATGAATACCTGGAATGAGCACTCCCATATATATGTATATCCGCGATAAGTCAAGATTCAAGTATTTATATCTGTAATGTATTCATGTAAACAAGACGTTGCGTTAACGAGCGGCGGAAAGTATTTCAAAAGGCCAAAGTTATCAGCGTCGATGGTCTCCTCGTAGTATCGGATCAACTCGACGCAGGGGCAGAGATTTCAATAAACGAACTTTCGTCGCTGTAAATCCAGATAAACGGAAATATATTCCACGCAACTAAATCTCATTACGAAAGTATTTGCATCAATAATCGCGGTAATACGCATTTATAAACCCAGCGTATATAATATATATATGAACGATATATATTTGTAAACGACCTAAATATGTCCTACGTTAAACTAAAGAACAGGTTTGAAACGCCCTATGCCACGACCACGGCGCGCAAGTATCTCGTCAAGTACAGAAAAACGTGGTATAAACACTTTCACTGCGTTTGAAGTACGTTACGTTCCGTTGTATAATCGGCTTGGGGTGTGATGAATTTAAATACCAGTTCCGAGAGGGGTTCGACGTATTTGATCTGGGCAGATGCTGCGCGGTGCATGTGCACGTGTCCTTCCTCTCGATTGGCAGCCTGCCTCACCGTCGGGCAGGTACGCAAAATGTACGTTACGCAAGATACCAGGTAACCGCGTCCTACCTGAAGAAGACCCTTCGCGGCGAAGAGAAGAACGGAGGGAGGAAAAACAGGAACGCACGCGGAATGGGGGATGGCACGCGCCAAACGGCGACGAGGGAGAGGGAGGGGGATCGTCGGCCACGATCAGCTGCAGCTGCCCTTTCGGTTTCGTTCCTAACAGCGGCCTCTCCTGCCTTCGTTCATCGTAGATACCGAATCTCGATCGCTGTCCTAAGAGCTTGTCTTACGAACCAATGATGATACCGCTGGCGCAGGGGATTGACTGCTTTATCTGTTGAAGGGTGCTCTTTAGGGAGGACGAAGGGCTGAGTTTTGCTTTCTTACCTTCGGATTGTCGCTTAAGAGTATTAGACGCGCGATCGAAATTGTGAATGACAGTCGCGACTCGAGCGAACAATGTCTTATCGGACGCCGTCTTAGAAAACGGACGGATCGAATCGTTGTAATTGATCATTTTTATACTTTCTGCCCGAAACGTAGCTTACGGTCCATTTGTAACTTCCACTTCTCTGTTATCGGCGTCACGATAGAACGTCACTCTTGACGTTCGTCATTTTTCACAACAAATAGCAACGGGCCCCAGATTGTACTAAACGGCACATTCAGTTTGGCCCAGTCCAAACACAGCCTCCCGGGGCAGTTGGGCTCATTTGTTCGTGCACCATGCCTCCCTCCTGCCGGGATGTTTGGACACGGTCATCTTTCCGATTGATAAATGATCGTGAGCGGTCGGTCAAGCGGTCAACGTACATCGTGTCCTCGTTTGTATCCTTCATTGTGTCTTCGCGCACCGAAAACAGGGCATAGACGAGTCGGACGACGGGCCACCCTCGTAAACACCGTCGCAGGAGCTGTTTTCTTAGACACCTTTGGACGTCGAACGCGCGAGGGTGAGCGGGCACCAGCTGGCGTCGTAAGAACATGGTAAGAACGCCATCGCCGCACACGGATTTTTCATCCCATTATCTTCCAAGACGTTTCGCGTCGATGCACGTCGTTCGACACATGCCACCGTGGGCGGATGTAGACACTTAGGGAGCGTCTAATGGCCGCGTGTTTGCTTGCTCCGAGGTTGACTTATGTTCGACGACTCGTCCGACACTCGGCGAACGAAGGATTGCATGGAGCGAATTATCCTATTAAGGGAACATGTGGAATATGGGATTGTCGGCTGGCGGGAAACAAGCGTGTGACTAGACAGAATAGGCGGCAGCTTTGTTTCTTTTACTATGAACCAGCCTTAGTATGAAACTAATTACAATTCTTCTTCAATGCATTGTCATTGGAAATTGGATTTATTTTATTACGAAAAGTCACCTTCGTCGGTGAGATGTAAATTCTATTACACAGAGAAATCTCACCCTCTGATGCGCGAATTAAGTCCTTACACCGCGGCGGAACGGTGTCGAATGGATGCTACACATTTTATTCACAACTAATCGACGGTTAAATGTTCCGCGGCACATCGCCAACGCCACGACTCCCGCGTAACGTAACAAAGCCGTTGACCCAGGGAGAGATCGCGAAAAGAATTCTTTCCAGCGACATTGCTCGCGGAATGAGGTCCGATCGGCGGCGTATCGGTGCGTAACTTATGAAAATGCTGCTGCACGCTAGGTTAATCCGACGGCAGGTGGAATGCGATGCCGCTCGGACCCGGACCCGACGTATTCCCCGCTGAAGGCAGTGCCGTTGTATGCTTACCCTTTTGAAGTTAACCGCGCAACGCGCGATCCTCTCGATCTCGCGACCAGCGGAATCGAATTGCTCTTGTTTGCAGAACTCCGCCACAAAGCGGTCAATCCTATACGAAAACATGCACGCGGCAACGTCGTCGGCAGATGGGATCTGGATAGATCATTCGAGGCCGTGCGATACTCGTTACTTTAAATAGCGAGCTGTTAGTCTCATATTAACGCGAGTTTATTGCCGCGCGGAATTCATTGAAACGTTCGTACACCGCCAGTCAATGTAATTACCCTTACCGTTCCTGCCGTGCGGTGATCGCAAACGTTTCTCGTTAATGTTCGCCCAGCGTCGTACGGCTTTTCACGTTTTCATCCGGGGTGTACATAATTGTGCGTATTACATAAACAAAATTTGCATACATGGGAATACGTGTGTACGCATGTGCTGTGCGTGTGTACGATTATGCTCGTGTGCGCGAGGAAAAGAGATCGAGAGGTACTAAATGCATCTGCGTGTATGTCTGCGAACGCATGCGAGCGTCTTAGGCGGCACAATCGGGAATTTGTAAACTGCCTTCTTTTATGAAGCTTTTCGTTTTCCGCGCCACCGCCGGCGAGGTGTAATGATAGACCACGGCGGTTCTAAAGTAAATAATATCCGTTATTTATGATCCTCGAGTCGTCGTCCGCGGGTATAATTTAATGGCAAATATGGCAGCGCGTCGAAAGAAGCGTTTACTTTTTTTGTCTGCTGTCAGATCGGGACTGGTTTAGTCGTGGCGTTTTTTAATCATACAAGTGCTAACGCCTCATTCGCTGCGTTTTTCTGGGTAAATTGATTTATTTTAGTAATGCCGTCAACGAGCATCGAAAGAGATTTATACCGAAATACGACGCCGCTGACTGAAGCGATATCCGGAATATCGAGTGCAGGACGTCAATGCGGAGTATGTGATCGTTGATCTTTCAGCACGCAACAACGCTAAACAATTTCGCGCAAGCAAGTTCGCTTCGGCAGTCAGTAGAACGACACGCTCGATTAACGTTAATAATAACGTTCCTCCGGCTGGGCATCTCGTCACAACCTGTCAATCGCCGTCAGCGTTTATCGAGTCGTGGGCATCGGAGTAGAGACGAGTTTCCTTTACCTCCAGCGTCGTTTTCAGCGCGGGACGCGTTTAGCTCGCTCGCGTTTAGCTCGCTCGCGTGACACCGGCTTAAATCAAAATGGGACAGTCGAATGAGATAGGCCGCTCCCTTAATGCATTGATTTACCGCTGTTAATTAAATGTCCAGCTCGCATGATCGCGATTCGAGACGTACCGCATAAACGTCGCGAGTGGAATGAACGTTTCTTGCCAGGCTCGCACAGCAGCCAGGTTGGTATTTTCATAGTAAGGACTAAACGATGCCACACGGCCAGTCGTTTGATATATGCATATAATTAATTTTTTTTACCTTTATTATGTCGTGCTGAATCTGGCCGAATATTTTGATGTCAACGAGTATTATTAGTTTTCCTTATGTACCTCTTCATGACGAATCGTACCCTCTTCGTTTATATCAGTATTTAGCGGTCCCCATGTACATAAATGAGTGTATAAATATGTATTTATATACGCCGTATCTTACGGTATGACGTACGCACGCCGGCAGCGACAGGTACGAAAGTCTTAACGAGCAACGACATACACGTGTCACATTATTACCCTTGGATAAATAATTACAGCGTCTCGCCATTCCCTTAAGCCTTAAGGGAGTAAATAAATTTTCGATATCATTGCCCGCAGCCAGCGTTCATACGCTTCTCTCTCGCCCTTCGTTGAGCGCAGCGCATATTTCCGTGCATGCGCATGTCCACAGACCGCGCTCGTTCCCTTTGGCAGGTGGACTTTTCGGAAACTAATTTCGGGCCCGTGCGCGCGCGCTTAATGACGGCAGCTTCTTATCGTCGGAATTTATCTCGGCGCATTTAATTACGAGCGCTGGATAACTGAGCTACGAAGTGAGACAAAGAGAACTCCTCCGCGCTGGGACGTGGTCGTTTTTTGCCGAGAAGTTTAGCATTGTCGAGCGTCGAAAGAAGCCGCTGCGGTGTGCGGTGGTAGGTGCGACGGAACAAAAATTGGGGTAGTTGCGGGCAAAAACGGACCTCGTTGCGAAGTTGCGAGATTTCAGGACTCGGATTTAATCTTTTCGCCGGAATGAAATCCGAGGAAAGGGCATGGACGCTGGATTGTTCGTTTCAGCGGAGCATTGTGATGATTGGTGCGGCAAAATTTAAGTTTTATTTTGTCGCATCATTCTTGCGAGAGTGTTTGGCACGTCAGGTGAACTAAGAATAGCATATAGGTTATAGATGAATTTGTCTGTGTTAATTTACACATTTCTACCTATGCATAGACATATCACATGTTTGATTAGCAAGCAGTTCCAATCAGCACAACTTATACATTATAACATCCATCCGTCGATAGTATCTGTTTTCATCAGCACGTTAAAGGGTGCACATTACGGGCTTGACCTGAATTCGACAGGCACTTCCGAGCCGTTAAAAGTCTTTTTAACCCGTTTCCTTCCGCTCTGATCGGATTCTCGACCGCGATCAGGTACAGGGAACAATTTAGCGGGCAGGTGCTCCAAATTGAAAACTTCTCGTTGCACCTTCGCCTACTCCGCCCATGAAGCGCGCATCCGATCACGATTTCCATTAAGCGAGGGCCACCTACACGTAAACTCGCAGCGGATGCAGTCCTTATGCCCGACGCGGCTGCATCTTTAACTGATTCAGCCGGTAGATTTTATCACGTCAATAAAGTAATAATGAGCCGGCCTTTGGTAATTGAGCAACCGATTGTTGATAACCCTGGATAACCTGCAGATGGGTTGCTCCCATGTTCGAATCGCGGTTCTGTCTGTCGGCTCTGATTTCTCTCGTGCTTTTCGATTGCAACGAAAGCGACGTAAATTGTCAGCATGAAATAATTTTTACCACATCAACTTTTATTTATAAAAAGATGATATAGTATACTATAGCATGAAATATGAAATCTCTCATATCACATGTTTGGCATATAGAAGCGTTCGCGATAGAGACTTCAAAGTATATTGAACGTTGACATGAATTACAAAACGATCAATGAGAAATGGTCGAAGCGTTCGGTGAGAGGTTGCGAAAAAAGTCTGTACCGCGATACGCTGCCGCTTTCTGCTTACAAGCACCGCCAAGGCTCACATTCAGCCGGGGTAATATTCCTCGGATCACATCGTATCTATTCAATCGAACAAACATTTTTTCTCCCGACATAGCCGTCGACTCTGCGTGAGACACGAGTCTCGCCCCGGGTGGCGGTAAACGGTGGTCAAAAGCAGAGAGCAACGATGCTTCTGTCTTCCTCCGCCTCGCTACCTCCTGCAGATCGAGATCTCGTTAAGTTATCACGTGGCGCACCTGCCACGCGAAAGGCCGCGGCGTCAAGTTGATCCCCGCATGGTCATGATGACGCTGGCATCCACTGTCAACGGTCAGTTAATTGATAAAGCAGCGCGAGCACACGGGATGCGGGACGCATTTATAAGTTTCGGTCAGTGCGGTCTCTCAAAGTACACTCCTCACTCGTCGCATATGCGTGACGTATCGGGCGCGGAAAGGTTCGCGGCGAGTCCGGGAGATTAGACACTGTGCTTCTTCAGCCTCGCGTACCCGTACTTTCAACGTATGCGCATGCATACGACATCGAACGCTCATTATGTGGGAATCGTTCTATCAACCCCTATAATTACGTATATTCGGTGCTTGGTTTCTTATATAAATGGTAACAGTGAAGACATTTACATTTAAGGCCTAACGACGCCCTTATCGATATTAACATTTTGACGCACTTTAACACGTTCCGCGTGCCCGGTTCCGGGAAAATAAATGCAAAGAAGGACTGTATCGCCTTATGCAACTATGCAAAATCACGACGACGACGCCAACGTTAGTTTCACCTATGAGCGAAAGATTTAGCGGGTCAAGATAGCGTTGGGCGACGTGCGATCGGCTTCGGTGGAGTCACGACTGCCACGCCGCATATAGGCCCATTGACAACATATTTATTAACGAGCCGCGAGCACGACGCGGGTGAGTCCGTTACGCGCGAGTCTCGTCTTTCTTCGCTGCATTGTTCCGCTCGTCGTCGGGGATTAATTAAACGGCGGCCGAGGCGAGAGTTGGGATGAATCATCGTGTCGAGCGGTGCCATAATGCCGTGTTTGTTCGCGGAACAAAGCGACGTAATAATGCCAGTTACGTACAGTGGCGCTGCGAATCGCGTGAGAGGAGGGCGAAAGGCGGAGGGCCGGAAAGGGAGGACGAGGAAGCGAGGGAAGTGGGTAAGGAGTGCGAGCGAAAAGCTGAACCGCACGCGGCGGTGGGACACGTACAGTAGGAGGTGTAGGTATGCGCGTACAGGGCTCGTATTTCGGTCTCCTCGACTGTCAAACGAAGACGGAGTTTTCGTTTGATCGATACGCCGTGGCCTCCGGCGTGTGACCTGCGCAATGTCACACGTGACACTGAAACTGACCACCGCTAGTTGACCCGATTTCACCCCCTTTTGCTGTCTCCGGCTACTTTCGCGGCGCCGAGCGGGAGAACCGTTAATGTTAAACGTTGAATGTGTGCCGGGACAATGCAGGAGGCGGATCGTTAACGAGACGTTAGAGACTCGGTGGAAGAGGTAAAGCGAGCCGTAACTGTTAATGCTTTTCATCTTCTACGTACCTTCTACTTCATGAATTATCATGAGGGTGGAATAAGAAAGTGATTCACAGTTTCTAAGAGTCGTTTTACGGTTATGAAATATTATTTCACCGTGACCTTTGAGCGAGCACGTTGAATTTATAGATTAATGCGTTTGTTTGAACAGTCAGTACTGTTTGCAGTTACGTTCAGTGGAACGATGAGAAGGCACAGAACTATTAAAAGTTAACTAACACGCCAGTATTTTCTCCTATTGACTCTTCGCAATCAGTACTAGCGCGCCGCATAGTGATAGCGCAATAATTACGAATCGCATCACGCGAGTACTTTCGCTCGCGCGTCTATTTCCCGACAGCGCGCTAGGGTTCGATTATCCAATTACCGAACGGGTCGTAGCTTGCACTGCTGTCTGCGCGGATGGTTTTTCACTGAAGGCTGCCGGCAAAGGCGGACGACGAGGCGCGTTGTGTCACAGACCGTAATTTATCACCACGGCCGGCGAGATCTTAATACGAATCACTTATCGATTAACAAGGATTATGTACCTGCATGCTTAAATTGTTCATCGCGTCTTGGCGTAGGAGCGTATGAGATATTCGCGTGACTCGTGTGCGCGGCAGTACAGGTAGCCGCGTCAAAGCTAATTAATCGGACGAGTAATTAAGATTGGCGATGTAACCGTGGAATAGAGTCATTCCCTTTGATTCGCCGTCTCCTTTCCCTTCCATCACGTGAGTCAGATTTAACCTGTACACATATAAATGCAAAATAATTCTTATAATTAGTCAGCTCACTCATTTCGAATTTTAGTTTATGTACTTATTGTTAGTCACGTTTTATATTCAGTTTTAACCCCACGTCGTGGTGTGTACTTCGAATTTGTGTATTTTAAACGCTCGTGATAGATGCAATCGTCATCAGGATGCGTAACTATGTCCAGGTGTTAATTTATCGTACGCAGCAATTAAGATCGACGACCTGACAGCGTGCATCGAAGTCGTTCGCTCTCGTGGTTTCTTCTTTGCCCCAGTCAATCTCGGTCACGTTCCCTCGTTTTCCTACCCTCCCTGCTGGCAGAGGGGAGAAAATCGCGCCGGCGAGTATGGTATATAGCAATTTAGAAAACCATCGATAGAGGCCCGATGGTTAATGCGCCGCTACCGCGCCGTAACGAGCCAGCCAACTCGTTATCACAGGATAATGCCACGTTTCTGAATCACGGCTCGCGAGCGAGCTGCGAACCAGGACGAGGACGGAAAAATTCAGAGTCGAGAAGCGTCTTTCGTCTTTCGTCTTTCGCCTTCGCCGCCGCCGCCGATGCCGAAGGAATTATTGAGATTTTAATCGTTCGTCCGTTCGATAAGCTACGTCATAAATCTGGTACGCTTAACTAGTTCTCGCTTCGGATTCTCAGTCATCGCTGTCCCCCGCCTCATGGTCGCTATTTTTCGCCGTGGCAAAACAACGGCACACGCGATTTCACGGAACGAAATTGGCGATGGCCAGATAATGCGCGACGTTCTGTGTGCCGTTCGCGGTGTTCATATATTTGCATCGAAGAGATCCTTACTGCGAGCGCGATGAAAGATGTAATATACGCGCGACGATTGAAAAAGCAAGTACGATAACATCGGGCGTCTGTTTCAGCGAATATTAATTGCAGATAGATAGATAAATGACGTGAGAATGTTGTTGTGGAAGTGGCGAGCGTACATCGTCAATGTTCGCCACTGTGAACAGTGGCTTCGAGCAAATAAACCGCGCGCGTTGCGGAAGTATTAGGGATCCTTGCGACTTCTTTTCGTTCGCCAGAACGAACCGTTCAGCTCGTAAACTCGTCCGACGCGTCGCCCGCACAAATTTCTCGCGCCGTGGAAAATCAGCCGGGAATCACTTCCACGTTGTAAACACGTCGCGTTAAACGTGTTCCCGGTAAGCGCACCCATATACCTATCGCCTTGGACAAAGGAACTTGGCGAACGGTTATTGGCAGCCAGGATATTGGCTCTCGCCGTTGAACCTATGCCGTTGCCTGAAACGAGCGCACGTTCAAACGCATCTCGTTGCCCTCCGTCCATACCTTATGGCGTGCGGCTATGCTGATATTAACGCGAAGCCAGAGTTCGACGGTAGATCGATAATGCGATAATTCGCTGGCCAATCGCACATTTTTCTGACTCTGCGCTTTGATCGAGTGTCTTCGTCGCAGCCTCATAAAGGAGACCGGCCAAAATGTTATGTGTGGGACAGCAGTAAAATTCCTTCAGCACATGCTCGTACACATCCGAGAGAATGGGAAAACCAGAATGGTCTAACCGGGAAAGTAAAGGGAGAATTATGTAAATAATTGTAGATGCCATATTGTCGACGGGGTATGGTCGAAAATATATACGATACTCTATACCCGGTCTGTGGTGAAAGTGACTTTTTACAGCGTCCACCGATAATTCCATGACGAAGTGCGCGCGCGCTCGGTTCCACGGCGAAAAGGCGTTGGCCAATTGCGCGCGTATATAATTACGGCCGATCCGCGATGCATCCGGAACTCGTGGGTCGCGTCGAATTTATACTCGAGTCACCTGCGTTCTGCGCGCCGCCAGACTGTATGCACTCCCGTTATTTAGCGTCGTCGTTCGTTCGGCGACAACGGTGTCGCGCGTAACGCGCCGATATAAATGTAATACACAGAGCAGTACAATATCTTGGCGAGACAATGCACCGGCACGGGGAGTCTGGACACGGGTACGTGTGTAGGTGTACGTATCGTGCATCGTACATGCGTGTATTCGTACGCGCACGTGTTCCTATATACGTCTTAATGCCACTCCATTGTCGGGAGTTACGTATCCCCACGTATGTACATATATAGGGTGCGGCGGAAGTCGTGGTATGACGCGAACAGGATGGTTAGGTATGTTTCAAAAAGTCACCGGCAAACGCAGAAATCGTCCCCGTACAGTACACCGTACGGGCGTGCGCCAGTTATGGCATCTGAGAAGCTGAAATATAGAACACATTATTTTCACATAAAACATTGTTTCCCTATCCTAAAGTCCAAAGAGACGCGTGCTAAGTCGTTTGTCTGCATTGCACAGAAGTTACTCGATATCTTGAATTTATTTGCTGATGTAGAAGGAGAGCTTCTGTTCTCGGCTGTATCGCGACTTCCACCGCACCCTGTATATTCCGCCGTTCACATTCGCCTACATATCGCGAACTGCGCTCTGGAAATCAGATCGACGGTAATACGAAAGTTCGCCACGGTCGAGTGTCTTCCGTGTGGGGGTCACGGATCAGCGATTTGACTTCGAAAGTAGACAGCCTCTAGAGTTACGATGTATTATCCTGGTTAAGTTACAATGTATCGCGTTGCGAGATCGCTCGAACAAGTTCCGTCCGGATGATACCGTTCGTCCGCGATAATTTGGATTTAGTGGAAGTGCGTCGGAATTATTATTTCGCGCGGACACGACTCGCGCTCGTTCCCCCGTGATTTACGTCGCATTGTTTCCTCCGGTGATTTGGTATGTGAGAATGAGCAGAAACGAGGTACGGTTGCGTAATCGGCTCAAGCATTTATATATTCCCAAGTACATACGAGTCTGCGGCGCTTCGGATACCATCTTCATCCTGCGTTCAAGTACATTTCGAATTCCCTCGAAATTCTCTATACAATCACGCTATACAGTATACAGTATACAATACAGAATCGAAAAATCCCAAGTATGTACGGTGCAGTCCGTCGAGCAACATACCTTATACATTATCGACGCGCGACTCGTAACGCAAGTTACACTTGCCCGTATTAACTTTTGCACGAGTTATGGTCCAATCACGGCCGCTATTTTCTCGGTACACAGCCGTGTTGATTACATCATAAAAAATAGTCGTATTTACAATCGCCGGCATAAATTGCGCGGCGAAGTTCGGCGGCGGAGATCGGCGGAAAAAAAGAAGATCGTTATGCGTGCTGCCGGAGACAGTCATTTGTCCTGTGAGTAAGACGGGAGGGAGCCGAACGTTCGCCGGTTCTCTCGTTACATACTCTGCGCGCGGGGACGCACGGCGAAGAGGGAGAGAGAGAGAGAGAGAGACATCAATTCCCAAAGTGGTTCCAATTTCCGCGACCATTCATTCATTCAATATCATAACTTCGGCTGGGCTGACGGGAGAGGAAAGCGCGCGGCTCGGACATTCGACGCATTCCTCCGCGCTATCGAGGGTCCCGATCAACGCGAATTCGTTAACGTGTCCCGTGAAAAGGTGCATCGCGAGGCAAGCAACGATGGGGCTCGCACGGGAGCGCTAGACGGCATATCTAACGACGAGCGCGCGCCCCGTGCACATGCAGGCACGTACACGCGAGCGAGCGCACCCATACCGGGACCACACACCGGTAGCGTTCAATTTATATTTTGGGCGGAGTTACGTTATTTATCGCTGCCGGCCTTCGTGCCTTCGTGCCTTCGACTGCCATTCCGCGTGCCGCCTTCGATGTAAATGGGACGAGCCGCCCTCTCCTTCGAAGCGCGAGCCTTAAAACGCATCGATGCGGCCCCGATCAAGAACGATCTTCCTCTTACCTCGTACGCTCCCTCTTCTTTCTCGCGTCTATCCTCACTCTCTTTGTCTCTTTCTGGCAGCGAACCTGCGCTTCGACCGACCGGCCGACACGGCCTTGTGTTCTGTCTTCTTGCTCGCGCACTCGTCATCCCCGTTCGCGGCCGTCCTGACCTCTCGATGCATCTTAACGAGTCGCACGCTCTCGCATGAAGAAGATGTAAATTTTCGGTTTTGCGAGCCGGTCGTTTGCGCGAACTCGACTTAATTGATCTCCCGAGCGTCAGCCCCGGACTTTCGACAGAGTTCGGCCTCTGTAATTTGCCGAGGCTTTTTACGCGCGCGATCTGCAAAAGCGTACGCGGCGTGGACGTCGTCGGTAAAGGAAGCTCGTGCTGTCGGGCTCTAACGTATGGGATCCGTAGTTCTATGCGAGCCAAGATTATTTCGCGCTGCAGGTTCTATCGTGACGCGTGAGGCGCTTAAGAAAGTCAGCTCTCTTTCTCTCCTTCTCTTTCCGTTCTCGCCGTCTTCTTAGTCCGATTTTCTATAGGCGAACACCATCCCTCGGCGTCGAGTCTAACGGCGGATAAAGCGAAAGCGAGCCTGTATAAACACCTTATGTAATGTTCGTTGAATGATGAAGTGGCGAACGGGCGAAGGTGGTGAACGGCACTACTGGATTTGAAACGTTCGCTTTTAATGGGATTTCGAATTAGTTCAGGCCGCTCGCTACGGTATAATTAGTTTTGATTTATCGGCGGCTCATTGTTTGACATCGATTCGTAACAACAAATGTTGTATTACACTCGTATTATGTGCCAGAAGTTCCCTTGGTGGTATACTACTCTGACGCCGCTGAGAGAAGTATATTCACTCTGAATGGCAGCACGTCTGAGAGCGTGACCGCTGAAATGCTGACCGCAACTTTCTATGAGCGCAGAATACTGTTCTCGTAATATCTACATTGTTTTTAGCTTAGACTCGGTCTCACCCTTCTCCCGTGCTCGTCTATTTTCACATATAATCGATTTTCATTTTTAGCACGCGCTTCTCTTCGTAAACTCCCATCTTTGTCATGTATTTATAATGCATGCCAAACTTCACCTGAATTTGGTATAGTGAGTTCCGTTTGTCTATGCTAATCATTTCCTAGAGCAAACTCAAATTCGCATGTTCTCCGCATGCATTCACATCTATGCTCCCTACACCGTCAACATTACAAAATATATTGTTCGTGATTGACGCCCTATTCCTCCCCGTCACCTCACTCGATTCTCGTTCGCGCATGATTTGTGATAATGATCCCGTATTTTATTTAACGGTCATTTGTCCCCCGCCGAGGCACCGTTCGTCCAGCGCCATCGACGACGGCGTACAAAGTGGACATTAAGCTGCCTGCAGGTGCGTTAATCACGGCATGCACAACGATTCGCCGCACTTTCGGCCGTCGAATGAACATCGCGAGAGCGAGAGAGTTCCTTTCTTTCGCCGATCGCGGCCGGACAAGAAGAAACGAGTCGTTCGTTTGTCGTTTTATTTACTTCTTTTTTTCGCCGAGCGCCGCCGCGAGAGCGTGGGTGACTTGCACTAACGACGACGTGCCCGGAGTGAAAGTGGCTCCTTTATGATCGTTCCAAACGCGTCGTTCGATTTGCTCTCTCGCATTTGCCCTCGACACGTGGCGAAGTATTCGGCAAAAGGCTGCTCGACGTTATCGCTCGTTATCGCGTGTGCTTTCGATAATTGCAAGGAGAGATTTTCACTCTGATACAAGTTCAGTGCACTTTTCCTTACGTACCTTTTTTTCTGCGCCTGAATGACGTTTGATGCCTATTTTTTTTTTTTGCGTTTTCCTTCTCTTCGCGTCTGATTCGTATCGCAATCGACAGCGTGGCGTATATGTCTGTCATAATATTTTGTAATTTAAAGCTTGATTCGATTGTATCTATGTTCGTTTACGGTCAATTGAATTTCTAGGCAGGGTTCGCGATCAGAATAGCCGTCTATTGACTGTTATTCGAATAATTTTTTCCCAAGACCAACGAAGTTTGAGTTGCCAAGCGGATAAAGAGATATCTCCATATGCCTCGGAACGTGCAGCGTAACATTTGACAAAGCGTCGTTTGCATAAACCGTCAGTTGGAGCGTAAATGAGGTACTCAGTGTCAGAGGTGACACCTTCCTCGCGGTCGATGCATATCCCATCTTCGCCCCGGCTCGATAGGAGATCTTGAAAACTCCGCATGGACTCACCTGCATCTTTCGGAAAGAACGCGCTCGCGCGCTCACGACATCGAGCCTCATTAGCGGACTCTCAAGCACTCTCGCGCGATAGAGGACGCGTGCGCATAAGTTCCGATGCACATTGCATATTGCCGGTCAACGTACGCGTCCAATGAGTGCATTACGGACACGGCCATTCTCGCGTCTTAAGCGCACGCGTATATTCTCAAGTTAAATGCGCGCCGACCAGAAAGGGAAGCCATGACTTTACAAACCCCGACGATTTCTCGAACTGAAACCGCGTTGGATGAGGATGGGGCCGACGTTTATGCAGGCGACAGAAACGTCGCGACTTTCAGGACCGTCACCGTCTGTTCGCATAAATCGCGCGTCGCTCACTCTCGCTTATTGGCCACGCTTCCTTCCGCTCGGATCGGTAATGAAGAGGTCTCCGATTGCGTCCTCCGTCTCCGCCCACCGTCCGCGAGATTTTATTGTCCACCCTGTCCGGGGCGTTTTTGTCGTCGCCTGGGTCCCGCGAGAGGTCGCATCTGTTCGATCCGGCGCGCTTCTTGCGAAAAATCATACCGGCGCGGAACCGAAGGGGTCCGGCTCGCGAATGTGCCACAGGTGCGTGCACGTGCGTCGATGATGCGCGGCGGGTACGGAGAGAGGCCGAGGCGAGAAAAACGAAGGCCAGGATGTGCGCGCAGGGAAGAGTTGCGGGGGACGAGAGTCGAGAGAGGAGCGAAGGATGCGGAGGAGGAAAAGAGGAACGCGAGGAACAGCGGGCGCTGCCACTCAGCGGCCCATAAACCGTATGAAATATTAATAATGGCACCGCTCGCCGGTGGACTTGGTGCTCTCCGGGACGTTGCGAAAGAGGGACAGGTCCCGTGGGACGATCGGTTCGTTAACCCGCCGCGCCGGTCAGCAGAAACGGCCGACTCGACGAGCGGATTTTTGACCATTTTCTTCATTGCACTTCATCTTCGTCATCGTCCTCGTCCTCGTCCTCGTCGCAGGCCATATTTTCTTTCTTCCCTATCTCGTGATCTCATTTTTCTGCTTTTGTCTTTACTGTCTCCTTCTTCGGTATATACCTATACCGGCGCGTCTCTCTCTCTCTCTCTCTCGTGCTCCCTCTCTTTTCCTTCCCCTCTCCCCTCTCCGAGAATGACGATGATCGACGACGGAGAGGCGCCTCCCTCTTAATTTAATTAATTAACGCGGCCCACTCACCGCGGACAATTACGCTTTCGACGCGGGCCAGACGATGATCGAAGCGGATATTCGTGGAAGCGCTCTCGTCGTTCGAAAGATCGACGCCCGGCACCGAATTTACGCCGATTTTCATCGGTCGGCTCGCGTCGGAGTCGGACGGGTGGAAATAATGATTTCGTGTCGGTCGCGTTCGTTGTGGGCAGATGCCGTGGCGTCGTGTCGCGTCGCGTCGGCCAGAAACGATTTCCTGCGCCCACTGCGCGAGACAATGGCGGCAGACAAAGACGGTTTTGATGCGCTCGGGGGAAGTCTCGCGGGACTTCATAGCTCGCTTCGATGTCGGTCTGTCGTCCGTCCAGAGACCATGAAACACCTGCCATACGTGCGGTCGTACGATCATCCATTGTTTCTCGCTCGTGATTGGTTTGCCTTCGAGGCTGTCCCTGCGTGCGGAGTCCGTTACCCGTCGGCGATATAAACCAACGTTCGGTGTCGATTTCACGCGAGGATCGTACGAGAAACTCGTTTACGTGCTCTCTTGTTTTCCGCGAATTGCTTATTTGCAGGCGATCTTACGAAAGTCATATACTTTCGCTCTTACATTGCAATTTCTCGTGCCCGTGCAGGCGGCAATTGACGTACCTCTGCGCCTTAGAATTTTCGGCGAATCGCTTGCTTACGGGTAATTATAGAGACCTTCCGCATCAGCGGTTTATTCTACTTAGAAGCGTGCTAATAGATACGCGCGTGCAGTTTAGATTTTCAACGGAACGTCTCCTTATCTCGGATTCTCGAAAATTCATGCGTCGTGAGCGCGCGGTTTCGCCGTTTCGCGCCGGCGAATGGTAGTTAATACGATCGTATAGCCCGCCGGTTTCAGGGAATCCTTCTCTTATCGCTGATTCAGCAAAATTCATATTCCTCCGTTACGCATCTAACGGTCCCTCGAACGCGAGGCGATAGTAAACAGGATCGTATACCCACGATTTTCAGCGAATCCCTGGCTTATCTCTGATACAGGAAAATTCATGCACCTCCGCCGCCATCCCGAACGATTTCGCAGGACAAACCTACCGTAAATAACCTCGCGCGCGCCCTCGATTTTCAGCGAATCGATTGTTTATCGCTGACATCGGCAAGTTCATATCCCCGGATGCCTCGAGAGTGTCTATCGTCGAAGGGAAACGATCCCTACACGCGCGATAACGATCGTCACGAAAGGACTCGCAGTCGCTTGATCGCCAAATGACCGTTTCGAGTGGCTGATTGGGTCGACGACGAGGAAGGTGGGGACGATTAACCCGGTAATTAGCGTCATCGGGCAAGTGAGTATCTCAGGTGTGTAGCTTTCTGCCCCCTCCCTCCGACCCCTCAGACGTCATCCTTTCTCAGTCCCTACTCTTCTCTCTCTCTCACACACACACGCACACAGGTGTAGGTACCTTAAACGGGTATTTACGCTCACATTGTCGTAATTATTTCGTAAGGACGACCGTAAAGATCTCTACGTTATTACTCCGCCGCGATGCCCACCTTCTCCACCTACCCCCTCCTTCGCTCTTCCACACTCTTCGATCGTCTCCTCCTTCATCCCCTCGCCTCGCTCCTTCTCGTTTTCTTCTTATGAGCCCGTCGCCCGTGCGCGCCCTACCGATCCTCCCGAGCAGGTGAATATTATGCATAATGAATCGTCCACCTTAGCGTTCTTACCTGGAAAGTTCGAGGCGTGGTTAGCTCTCGTCGGGTAGGAAAAGGACGGAGCGTAAGAGAAGGCGCGATGACGGCTGACGTAGGGATCGCGATCGAGACGTCGATCGCGATCGTCGAAGCCGGCGAGGTTCGTTACGAGGCGTGTAGGATGCGCGCGCGGAGCATTAAAATCGATCAATTGGACGCGTCCGTCGATCTCGCGAGATCGCGTGTTTCGCCGGAGTAAGGACGATTGAAAGGACTGCATAACGTGTTGCCGTGTCGCGGATTCATTGTTGGCGATCGTCGCGCGTCGACGCTTTTGTAATTTGATGTTCAGTTTAACCCGCAGGAATCCCGAGATCTCGTGTCGGTAAAGGTGGAATTCGAGTTGTAGCGCAGTGGCGAACGGCGCCGGGAGGAAAGTTAAAAGTTTTCGTTAATGTAGTGTGTGAAGAATGACTGGGTGTGAATGTGGGTGATTGCGGGTGAATGCGTGTAAAAGGAATGAAGGCGGATGAGCGGTAGATCGCGGGAGGCCGCGGAATCGATCATCGGGGTCACCTCGCTGTTGCTGGGCGAGTTTTTGGGGAGAAAAAAGGAAGGCAGTCAAGATTGAGATAGCTTCATTAGCGGACGTGCTGAGTGCGCTCGAAAAGACAATCGGAGACGCGTTAGAGGGGCAATGGCCTAGCGTCGCTGTGTGCAACCGATTGAAAAACGAGAAACGTCGCGAAGCTATGAACGTGGACTGATAGTTAATAATGTGGATTGTAAGCAAGCGTGAATGTAGTTTAAGTGTTTCAATAAATATTTTATCTAATTAAATCTGACTCTACAAAGTGGGGGCTCAGCCGGGATTTGTTACACGGACAAGGAGTGAATTGGGGAGTGTTACGGAACTTTTAGTGACTAATAATACGGGTTTGACTGTCGTGAAATGAGTGCTGCCGAGACCGATAATGCTGCTTGCGTTGTGGCGCCGGAGGCTGACTTTCCAGAGGTGAATGGAATGAAAATGGCCGAGTTGAAGGACGAATTGAGGAGACGCAAACTAAAGGTGTCGGGAAACAAGGAGGATCTTGTTGGACGACTGAAAACCGCGTTATCACTCGACGCTCAGCGTGACGATTCAGCTGAAGAAGATTTAGACCAAACGATCGTTCAGAACGATTGTACGCAGAATGACGATGCAGAGGACGAATCGGATGAGGAGAGCGTGCAACAGACGGGGCCAAGTTCCAGCCAGACGAGGGCAAAGTATGTACCCAGTTTTAAAGACGTAGAGGAATCTATCCGAACGTTCAGCGGCGACGACAAGTACAGCATAAGGCGATGGATCGAGGAGTTTGAGGAAACGGCCGAAACTTGCGAGTGGACGGATACGCAGAAGGCAATCTATGCGAAAAGACTCTTACGAGGTTCAGCAAAATTGTTTGTGGGCTACGAGAAATGTGGAAGGACGTGGAAGGTACTAAAACGCGCATTAATGGCTGAATTTGCGACACGCGTTAGTAGCGACACAATTCATAGGGAATTATCGCAAAGGAAAAAGCTTCCAGAGGAGTCCTACAACGAGTACATTTATAAAATGCTTGATATTGCCGCGCAGGCAAATGTAGAAACGCGCGCAGTAATTCGATATATTGTCGGCGGTATCCAGCATGACGACGCGAGCAAATATATGTTGTACGGCGCCGCGTCGATCAAGGAGCTCAAATTAAAATTTGAAGACTACGAGTTGGCAAAGAGGGGGACGAAACCGAGGATGCCGCGGGAAGCTGACGGAAGGCCGCGGGAGGGCGACGGAAGGACGGCGGAAACGAAGAGGCAGGATCGTGCTGGGTCGTTTGCACCGAGGCGATGCTACAAGTGCAAATCGTACCATCACCAGGCGGCGAACTGTCCAACGAAGGAGAGAGTCAAGTGTTTCGTATGCAGCGAACTGGGACATATCGCGTCTCATTGTCCGAAGAAGCGCGAGAACGTGAAAGAAGCATGCACCGTTACACAGCCGTCGCGTAAGAAATATTACAAAAAAGTTAAGATCGGCGATTGTGAATTATCCGCATTAATTGATACGGGTAGCGACCTGTCATTGATGAGGGCGGATCAATATATAAAGATAGGCGCGCCTCGTTTAGAGAAAAAAGAGATTAAATTTCGCGGGATAGGTGTGGACTGTAACCGAACGTTAGGCGAGTTTACGACAACTATCCATATAGACGGTACTGCGTACCCGATAGTGATACAGGTGGTATCTGAGACGCTCATGCAGCATGCACTTTTAATTGGCGCGGATTTTTTAAATTTAGTAGACGTTAACATCAGTCAGGGGAAAGTAACTGTTTCTAAACCGCGCAGTAATACCGTTGAGGATGTTCCGGAGATATTTGCAATAGATGGTGTGTACGAGACCAATAAAGTAGACGTTGCATCGATTGAAGATCCCGAATATAGACACGCTGTTGAAAAACTTGTTACTGATTATAAACCGATGCGTGAATGTGACGTTGGCGTAAAAATGAAACTGGTGTTAAAAGACGAGGAACCGGTGAGCCAACGCCCGAGGAGATTATCTCCCGTGGAAAAAGACGAGGTTAACGCGCAGATAGCCACGTGGCTACGCGATGAAATAATTCGACCGTCACTTTCGGAATACGCTAGTCCGATCGTATTAGTTAAAAAGAAGAACGGGTCTACAAGAATTTGCGTTGATTATAGACTACTGAATACAAAGATTATGAAAGACCGATTCCCTCTTCCGCTGATAGAAGATCAGCTCGATTCGTTGCAAAAAGCCAGAGTCTTTAGTACAATTGATCTTAAAAATGGGTTTTTCCATGTGGCCATGGATGAAAGCAGCATAAAATATACGGCATTTGTAGTTCCAGATGGCCATTATGAGTTTTTAAGAGTCCCTTTCGGCCTATGCAATTCTCCATCAGTCTTTCAAAAATTTGTTAATGTCATATTCAAAGATCTTATATCTGCCAAAATTGTTCTGGCCTACATGGACGATTTGATAATACCTTCCATAGATTTTGCAACGGGATTAGAGCACCTACGAACAGTTTTAGAAGTCGCAGGTAAATTTGGGTTGCAAATTAATTGGGAGAAATGCCATTTTCTCCAAAGAAAAATTGAGTATTTAGGTCATATGGTGGAAGGCGGTACTGTTAGACCGACGGAGCATAAAACAGCGGCTGTTATGAGATTCCCGGTACCGCAAAATATTAAGAGCGTCCAAAGTTTCCTGGGCCTCACGGGTTACTTCAGAAAATTTATATGTGGCTATTCCTTGATTGCGCGTCCACTTACGGAATTATTAAAAGCTAACGTAAATTTTAAGTTCGGTGCAAAAGAGCAAGAGGCTTTTGAGAGGTTAAAAGCGGCTTTGTGTAATCAACCAGTGTTGCGATTGTTCGATATGAGTGCCAAAACGGAATTGCACACCGATGCGTGTATGTACGGATACGGTGCGATTCTCTTTCAAAGAGACAGCGACGATGGTGCATGGCATCCGACATATTTTGCGAGCGGAAAGACGACTCCGGCGGAGGAGAAGTATACAAGTTATGAGCTTGAGGTTTTAGCCATAATTAAATCGCTCAAAAAGTTTCGAATCTATTTACTCGGCATGCCATTCAAAATCGTCACTGACTGCCAAGCGTTCGCGATGACCATGCGGAAAAAGGACCTCTGCGTGCGTGTAGCTCGATGGGCTCTGCTACTAGAAGAGTTCCATTACGAGATCGAGCATCGTCCTGGCCGGAATATGATTCACGTCGATGCGTTAAGCCGCAACCCCTTACCCGAATGTATGATTATAACGGAAAGTGAGAACGGAGTGGCAGTACGAATGAGGAATGCGCAGGAGAAAGACGAAGAAATACAGCGTATGATTGATATGTTAAAGAAACGCGCTGTTGACGGGTATTGCATTAAGTCCGGCGTACTGTTTAAGGAAATTGACGGAGAGTCGCTTTTGATTGTTCCTAGGTCTATGCAAACCGAAGTAGTCCGACGTGCACACGAGGACGGGCACTTTTCTGTAGCCAAGACGGAGGCGCTTATAAAAAAAGATTTTTGGTTTAGGAATATCCGGAGTAAAACTGAAAAAATTGTCCGCAATTGCGTTAGTTGCATTTTGGCTGAGCGGAAGCACGGACCGCGTGAGGGATTTTTAAATTCTGTCGAAAAGGGTGACGTGCCATTGGACTCTTACCACATCGACCACTTGGGTCCGATTCCCTCAACTAAAAAGAGCTACAACCACATTTTTGTCGTAGTAGACGGATTTTCCAAATTCGTGTGGTTGTATGCAACAAAAACGACTAGCACACGCGAGGTGCTTGGCTGCTTAAAAAAGCAAGCCATAATTTTTGGTAATCCAAGGCGCATTATCTCGGATCGAGGCACTGCGTTTACGTCGCATGAGTTCAGGGACTATTGTAAAGGCGAGAAAATAGAACACATCCTGATTACGACGGGAATACCTAGAGCTAACGGTCAGGTCGAGCGCGTTAACCGTACCCTCATTCCACTACTAACAAAATTGTCAGCGCCGAAGCCGAATGAGTGGTACAAATATCTCGATGTGTCACAAAAATACTTGAACGCGACGCCTAGTAGAAGCACGGGAAAAACCCCTTTCAATTTATTGTTTGGGACACGGGTGAGAATGAAAAGCGATCCCGAGATTCGAGAAATTATAGAGACGGAATGGATAGCTATGTTCGAACAGGAGCGGGATGAGATAAGGAAGCAGGCAAAAGAATGTATCTTGAAAGTACAGCAGGAAAACAGGAAAACATTTAACGCGAAAAGAAAGGCTGCGGCAATATATAGTAAAGATGACGTGGTTGCGATACGTAGAACACAGCTTGGCGCTGGGTTAAAATTAGCTAATAAGTTTCTAGGGCCGTATAAGGTCACGAAGGTACTGCGAAATGATCGCTACCTCGTGGAAAAGCTGGATGATTGTGAAGGTCCTCGTCAAACTTCAACGGCGGCGGATTCCATGAAACCATGGGCTGGGGATGCTTGTGATATCGATGAACCTAGTGTGAGTGACAGTGAAGATGTGTAAGACATCCGAGGTCGGATGTGAAACCAGGACGGCCGAGTGTAGTGTGTGAAGAATGACTGGGTGTGAATGTGGGTGATTGCGGGTGAATGCGTGTAAAAGGAATGAAGGCGGATGAGCGGTAGATCGCGGGAGGCCGCGGAATCGATCATCGGGGTCACCTCGCTGTTGCTGGGCGAGTTTTTGGGGAGAAAAAAGGAAGGCAGTCAAGATTGAGATAGCTTCATTAGCGGACGTGCTGAGTGCGCTCGAAAAGACAATCGGAGACGCGTTAGAGGGGCAATGGCCTAGCGTCGCTGTGTGCAACCGATTGAAAAACGAGAAACGTCGCGAAGCTATGAACGTGGACTGATAGTTAATAATGTGGATTGTAAGCAAGCGTGAATGTAGTTTAAGTGTTTCAATAAATATTTTATCTAATTAAATCTGACTCTACATTAAGTTATTGGGTACATTGAGGATAACGTGTACGTCTTCCACTTACATAAAACGCTTGATTAGTTACGCTCATCAGGCTCATATGATATTCCACTAAATAACGTAGAGCGATAGCTAAATTTATACTCACAACACCACCGGCCACTGTATTAGTCTCACGTTAGACGAACCCATTTGCATTTAAAACACTTCGCACGTAAGTACCGCACTCTGGATCTACGTATCCGCGCCACCCATTTATAACACCGACCAATGCAACTCCAAAGCACATTATACCCAAACCCGGCCGCTTAAGAGTGCGCAAAATCTGAAATATTGCAAATCCGAGAACCGTGTTCATTAATCACGGCTTGTGCCGAGTCAACGGACCGAATCCAGAGTGCGCGCACGAATATCGGCGCTGTCGACGCGCGCGCGCGCGCGGGGTCTGATTTTTGCGCAAGTTCCCTCGGCGAAATTAACGACGCCATTCGGGGAGGGCTTAACACTGTGGAAGTGTGCGGGGCGTCGGTAAATCGGCCTCGCGCATATTCGCACTTGGCCGGCCGCGACGTCCGATCGGCGGATATCTGCGAAGTCGAGCGTGTCATCGTCGGCCGGTGCGTACATCGGGCTTATCTTGTTCCTCGATCTCTTATCAGCGGCAACGAACGAGATGCGCCGCCGGGGCGGCGCGCGATAAGGGATTAAGTTTATGCGATCGCGTCGCTCGATAGGTTGCGCCCGCTCAATGAGCACGGCTAAGGCGGAAATTACGATTCTTCGTCGGTTTAAACTTTAATGGAAGGATCGATCGGCCGCGTTCGCGCGAGAGACCGTCTGCAGCGCGGACGAAGCTTAATGACTTGGTAGAGCCGCGGCCGGAATCGTCGGGCTGATCTTTTTACGGCCACGGTCCTTGACGCTCGGTCAGCTTCGTCTAATGAAAGCTGCGAGCTCGCGTTCAATTTCCAGCCGGTTCTGTTTGTGCGGGGTGACGGCGACGACGACGACGACGACGCACGGCGGTGAGACTGGGCGTATTTAGTTTAGTCGCCTTCGTGTCAGGTGATTAGCCGTAAATATTCTCCACCGCGCCCGAGATCTTAAATGTCATTGACTGATGATGCGGGTAATAAGTTACGCTGGATATGGCGAAAAAGGATAGGCGCGGTCGGTCGATTTTGTACCGGCAATTTTTTCCGTTCTACAATTATGCCAGTCAACGTAGCGTAATAAATAGATTCGCGTAATTAATGCAGGTAGTTAGTAAAACGGACAGTGTTTGTATAGGGTGTTCGGTAAAATACGGTATAATGTTTGCTTCGATTTTTCGAAGACGTGGTGGTGTAGCAGAGCGAAAAGGCATGCAATTTTCGATGTGACTTCTTTGTGGAGCCTGACAATGTTTTACGCAAAATATCTCATATCTTCAATTGATGCTTTGAAACAAAATCAGCCGACGGTACACACCCTACACGTACCGCTGTCATTAATAAATATTACTGTTCGTAAAACACGCATTGACACGAAGAAAGCGTAGAAGTTCGTATCGTTCGATGTGTCGGAAAAATGAGGTCAATACGTTCGGGGATATCCGATTAACAGTAAATTTGCCTTTCACGTTGGCACGCCTTTTTGTTCACCTGTGCTGCACCATTCGATCCTCCGTCGAGGCATTCAATTAACGTTATCTTTACGCTCGTGCTGTCCACAATTATTGCAGGCTCGTATCAGACGTCGGTAGCGCATAAAACGCGACATCTGTTGTATACGCCACCCTCCAAAATTTAAAAACGTGACCAAGTAATTATGCACGCTTCATCGATCACGTCGCATCATGAACGATCATTAATGTCTGTATATCGCGGTTGCGGCGGTTTCGCAAAAACGCATCCCGCTCTCCTTCTTTCCTCGAATAAGCTGCCGGAAGTGTGGAAAGGACACGACGAAGATCCAGTTACGATTATCACGTTGCGCGGTACTTATTAACTTGAGAAGTATGATTATGCTCAATGCGCGCTTCTCGCGAGACCTCTCGTCAGTCCCGTCCTCTTTCTCCACTTTCATATTCGATGTAGACGTACTCTGTACTTTGTCATTTTTTCGAATAGGACCTTGAATTTTCTGTCATCCTACAAAGTCAGCGAATTCCGCGTGTTTTGAGACACTCGTGAGTAGGTCGATCCGCGAGATTTGCACCGTTTCGATCTTCTGTCCGGCCGGGACAGCCATCGGTGTGAAATCCGCAGTGTTTCGCCGTGTTCCACCTTCCACGCGGACGATTTACGCCCTGCTGTCGGGCGTAAATAATAATCAACATCCACCTCCTCACGCTCGTCCGGGTAGGCACTAAACTCCATCACTGATACTTCCCCTCTGCCACCCTCTACTTCCACTCATCGTGCCCTTTTTTTCTCTTCCGTCTCCTTTCTCTCCGCGCTCTCTGTTTCCTCTCCGTCTTCGCTCAACTCTCATCCGTTCTCTCACTCTCTTCCTCTTTCCTTCAGACTGATACCTTGCCTTCCGCCTTTACGGTGGCGTTATTCTCAATTACAAGTGGCCGCTTCGTTTCGGTAACGAGCAGTTTGCGGCCGACGGCCACTCATACCTCCGCACGATTCCTTTATCCCGCCTTTTTGGTCGCCGTTAAATGCCGTTTTCCCCTCGCTTTCGATGTCCCGACGTAAATTATTAGGCTCGTTTCGACGTTCACGCGAACCGCCGCCGTACAGAAACCTTCCTTTCGGTTACGCGGGAAAAGTATCGTCGCCGACTTACGTATATCTTCGGTCGTTCGTACGTCGCCGTAACAAAACCTATTGTACGCGATTCCGATCTTCCTCGCTGCGCGCACGTATCTTTGTTTGTTCGTTAAGAAGGCGCGAGTTACAGTGAGGCGCAAACTGCGATTAGACCGGCTAATTTTGCGTGTCCGATTCGCCGGTTAGAATTGCACTCTACCCGAACTAATAACCGGTGTTAATATCCGCAAATCTCTCCTCTCTCTCTCGCACCCTGCTTCGCTCTCTTTCTTTTTTCTTCGTCTGCCTTCCTTTTCCTTTCTTTTTCTCTCTCCCTCGCTCGCTCGCACTGCTACGCGAAGTCTTTTTCCGCTTCCCCCCTTATTTGTATTTCATACCGTTGCGCACGCGAACACGGCTAATTGTACGATTGGTACATCGACGAGTAACGAACTCGGCCTGTATCTGCAATTAGAGATTTCGTATCCATTAGACGGAATGCGGTAGCGACGTGTATGACACTGTAACTCGCTCCTTCTTGCGATCGCACTTTGTGTTGCCCAATTCATCATTCTTGCACCAGCACGCGAGCGACGTTCGGCGGGGCCGATAACGATAACTTTTGTCCACCGCGAATTCCGACGGATCGACGCGAAGCTCTTTTTGTCGGCAACGGAAAGCGCGCGCGTTCGAAGGAATCCACTCGGTCACCGTCGTTCCAACTAATGAATTTCCCTTTTCCTTTGTAATTGCTGTATTATTAACTTCTTGCACGCTCGTTTAACATATTCCGCCCTAGGGCAGTCTATATATTTTTTTTTACATCGACAGGAGATAAAGGCACCACTTGCGTCAGTGGATATAATGATAACTGTAAAAAGTTGATACGTGCGTCAAGTGCGAGCGTTTCCGTACTGGTCCGTGGTAGTTCCTAAATTGTTCGATATTAAGTAGTTAATATTTGAAGAAGCTATTTTCCTCGAACATTCTCACGGGAAATCGCATTGCCGCGTAGACAACGGCACGATATTACACGGTCCCGGCAGCTGGTAAAGCCTCGTCTCGAGCGGCCGTTTTCACGGTGCGCGCAGGTGTAATTGATCCGATGATGATTCTTAAAGTCGACGAGTGCGGGAGAACCCGGCTGTTTTGTTGATCGCCGTGAGGTGAACCCGCGGCTGACCTTCGTCGTCCATCATGCCGGCCGATGGCGTGTGGGAGGTACCCGAGCTTCTACACCATATGGATTTACCACCAGCAGTGATTCGTAACTACGTGTCTGCTACCATCGGTCCCGATATCCGGCTCCGAGTTCTGCCCCTCTCGACTTTCATGCCGACGCTGACGCGATCTTCATTCCTAACGGGTCGGTCGGATGGTTCACGGTGGCTCTAATAAATTTCTCGCTCGAAACGGGGCGTCGAAATTTTTCCGGCGACCATAGCGCGCTTTCCGGCCGATCGATGATGCATGGGGAAAGCGCGCCGATAGGCTCGGGCACGTCCCTAATTATAGGGATACGGAGGTACCTAGCGAGCATTTTGAAAGCCGGCGGGAAAATTAATTAGGGGTCTCCGTTGTGAAATTCGCGGAAGACGTAAACGTCAACCCGCACGGATCTAGATAGAAGGGTCTTCCGTTTCTGCCGGTCGAAGTTCAATTTCGACGCGTCCGTTATCGCACCGCGCGTAAATAAGCCAAGCCGTGTAGCTGCGACGCGCTGCGCGACGTAAGCGTGCGCTTTTCTCGGACACTGAAATACAGTACCGATGCACCGGCTCGCGACTGTCCGATAGCAGGTTGCCCCGTGCAAACATCATAATTTCGCTCGTTAAAGTGTTAATAAAGGAAGCACGAATACGCGTTACAAGCTCCTCACTCTTTCCGCCGTTCCACTCATTCTCATTTTCCTCGCCCGTCTGGCCCTTTCTCCGCCCCACTTTCCTACGACCTCAACTTCCTATTCGTCTCCCTCGCCTCTCGCTGGCGTCTAAAATAAACCCACCGAGGAATAACTCTCCACCCGACGTGTGTCGCCCGTCGTCCACCGTACACTTACGCACAATCCGGTATCAGGTGCGTACGCAGTGCGTCATCTCGATAGGATCTCGAACTCGCGCTCGTACGCATCTCGATTCGTCGTTGTCGTCGTCGTCGCCGTCGTCGCCGGCCGAGCGACGTTCAACGCATTCCGCCCACTTGCTGTTCCGCTCGCCTACTTGCTACGTGACACACGAGAACCGAACGAGCCCTCCTCGAATTTCGTCCCGCAGCCGTTGTCCGCGAAGATTCATAGTCGCGATTGCTGACGGAGAGTGTTCCCGGCCGGTGACAACCCGATACGGCGATGTAATGAAGACGATTACACGGAATCTCGATCGATCCGAGGACGTTCTCGTAATTAAGGTGCGACTTTAGAAAGACTCGACCGGCGGATCTCTCGCGAGTAGTTAATCATTTGGCGATCGACGGCCAGCTTAAATGCTGACTTACGAGAACGTCTCACTTTTTAGCTGGAACTTTGGGAAATGAATTGGGTTGAACCGAGTGGGCGTTATTTTTTTTCATGAAACATCCAGGAAAAGTCGTCAAATGTATTCTTTGACCGAGCAAAGCATGGAATGCAAGTGCCAGATGACAGATTAGAGGGTGACGAAGAGTTCCGCCGTAAAAGTTTTACGCGCAAGCTGCGACGAAGGTGCGCGCGCTTCACGAGCTTGCTTACACAGAGAGGATCCATGAAATTGTCCAATTAAAAACACTTCCATAGTATTGAGTCTTTCCGTCGGACGGGTTGGATAAGGACCGAAAAAGCGAATATGAATGGAATCCGCCGTAATCATATTATTTCCTGGCACGACAGATATTTCGTATGAAACTGGCGGACGGTATACATTATTACGTTATATAATATGCAGTAATAATAATAATAAAATGTCCAGTGGCAAGTTATCGGAGTCGAGGGGCAAATAAACGTCAGCGATCTCGTCCGCGGTCGATTGAATAAAAACGGAGCAGGCCGTAAAAAGCGTGCGCATAAAATGTAATGAGCGTTACGCGTTCCGCGAGCCTTTCACAACGGACAGTCGTCCGAGGATCCTCAAATTAAGCGCCGTGGTACGGAATGACCGCATGGACGATGGCATGATAATTAAATGCAGAGTAATGACAAGCGTACAATTGTAGCTGACGATCATACCAGCGCTCGTTTTGTGTTCTCTGCAGCGCGCTAGAAAACGACCTGGTCATCTGGTAATGAGTTAATGTTACAAAAAGTGACAGGTAGCTTAAATCGATTTACTTAAGCACAGATATGATCATCTGTCGCTGGACACATGCCAAACGCGAATCTGTTCAAATTTTGTCTGCATAAGATTAGTGCGGCGAATTATTTGGAGGTGTTTGAAAATGTAACCAGCAAACAAGAAAGCAATATTGGATGATTGATAACAACTGTTACGGATGAACGACGTGGGCAGTTAATCGTGCAAATCGAAGGCATCCTAACGCAACATGACTTTCCATCGCCGCATACGTTTCTTCCACGTCGGTCGTTTCTTACTCTATTCCCTTTCGCGTTCGTCCGCACGCGCACGTCCTTCTTTTCCCGTTTCCAATATGTACTAGCATATGTATCTACCTCGCACTTTCACATATTCGAGCAAACTCGCATGCACGTACTCTGGTATGCGGAGTACATATAACATTTATGTGCATACGTACAAACCGGCACGTCAGTACGTAGGTATGACCGCGTACGTGCGTGTACAGGGTGTTTCCAAGAAGTTGCCACGAAATTTACTAGTGCATTCTAGACTTTAACGCATTGAACGCCGCGTTACTAAAAAATGAATTATATGTAACTTTTCGGTAGGTTTCTCTGGCTTTCAGGGGACCTTTATGCAAACTTCATGATTGTAAATCAATCAAAGCAGTTCAATTTTTTGTCAAACATATAAATTGCTAGCTTGTTTCCTATCCTCTTCTCTTTCAGATTATTTCGACATTTCTGCGAGCATCCAAAGACTAAATTATTGATACTGGATTAGAAGATAATACTTTTTAACAGTCTTTCACCCTTTCTACATATTGCGACAGTCTTTTCGAAACTCCCTGTACAGACGTATGAAGCACGCGTTCAATCTATCCAACATTGACTCTCCTCAACGGCGATCTTCCCAGCTGCTGAGGCGATCAAAACTTTCGATATCGATTGAATATAATGACGCGCTCGTAACTATTGGATACTGCGGCGAACCGCAGCCGTGGGATGTATAAGCCGCGCCATACCTAAAAGGTAAGAAGAACCGCACGCACGCATGGCGCAGTTTCTGTGGAAGTCGCCACCACGAATAGTGGGAGCGATCCATGGATCCCTCCCTGGCTACCAGGAATCGTCGGATTATTAAGGAATAGTTTCTCGCTGACGTCGGGCGTATTCAGGGTCAATTTCGTATCGGTTGATAGAACACGGGGTTGAGTCATAGTCCGGACGAGGCGCGGCGTCAGGCATGGCCGCTGGAATTTATTGATAATGGCGGAAAATGATTTTTCACGTAGGCGGTTTGCACACATTTTTCGCATACCTCGCGTTCCCTCGCTCGAGAGATATTTACATAATATTCCTGCATTTTATAACAATCCGTCGTCATTATCCGTGTACGTTGAATATCATTCTTGTATAAAGAACTGCTTATTAATTCAAATGCCCAGGTTGCAACGATCTCTGTTCACTATGCTGAAACTGGAGCGTAAGTAGAGCAGAATTTTGTCGTTCAATTTTCCATCCTCTCTCTCGACTCCGACGTATCTTCTGCTACATACATTTCTAATAGCGATTGCAAACATTCTTTATTCAGCATTCCGTGGGCTTAGATATACACGCACGGCCACTATCGCGCACAAATTATACACCGTCGTTTTCGGTCTGTGATGAAAACAATCATTCCCGATCCTAGAATTAAAACCGACACTCGTCCAGCCTGCGCGCAAGATTCCGTAATAAATGGCGATCCGCGGCGCTCAGTGATTTTCACCTCGACGTCCATAATTGTCGGATAATGTCGACACGTTTGCCCCGTCGTCAATGAAACGCGCTCGAATTTTTTGACGCCCTAGGAATGCGGCGGCTCCAGTAGCACTTATCGAACCGGTAGCATCGGAAGGCGAGCACATACCGAGAAAATACCCTCTCCCCCATTTTTCTGCTCCCCTGTCCGCTGCTCGGCAGCCTCCCTCCTCCCTCCTCCACTCATTCGATCCACCCTCTTTCTTCTTATTCTGCTTCCTCAGCCAGGCAGACGCAGACGGCGAGACGTGCTCGTTAGCCCTCGCGCACCGCCGACACATACACACGCCGCATGTTCGAGCTCCAAGCGCCTTCCTTTCCTCCGACGAGATATCCTGTGATCGCGATGATAGCACCTTCCGTCAAGATCTCGGGCCCCGATCGTACGATCGCAATTCGAATCACGATCGCGCCGCGGCTTTCGAACGGCCAGCCGACCGACGTCGGATTTCATCCTAGGCAATCCGAGGCATTTGAATTTATATCTCCCGTACATCGCGGGATAATTAAAGTCGCGATTATTAAAGATTTACGCGACGCGTCTGGATTATTGTTAACGGCGCCTGCAGGATCGCGGTACAGTTCGACAATTATGAACATTGCTCGATTTACGATGATTTCGATGGGTTGGCTTACGAGGTGGCAGAGTGTTATTGTGAACGAATCGTGCGAGTTACGAGACGTATTAATTGGGGATCAGAGCGGTATTAACGGCGGACGTGTGGCGGATAGATTCAAGGCCCCTAGTACAAAGTACGAGATAAAATCCGAATTCGTGTGACGCAGGATTAACGTGTGCCGGTGAGAAAAGTGTGTCTCTCTCTCTCTCTCTCTCGTTCGTCGGCCCGTGGGATGACTACTTTTAGCGTTTTAACGGTAGTCCGCCGACGACCGCTAGGAAGGAAAATCTTGTCCGGCGCACTTTTACCGCGGCCCGCCACTCGTCCGTGTAGCCGAGAAAAATGTTTGCTTATTTTTCCCTCCGGGCTCCCTCCGGGCTGCCCCTGGCTGCCCGGAAGATAAAGTGCCGCCGGTGCGGTAAGACCCGACGCGAGGTCCTCGAGTGCGCGCGACTCCGGCTACTATACGCGTCGCTGCTACCACTATATAACACCGCGGACGTCTCCATCTTCTGGTTAACGAACGATCGTCTCTTCTCACCGTGACGGTGCATCCGTTGGCCACCGTTGGTCAGCCGGTCGACAAATTAATGTCAAAGGCCAGTAATTGGAGAGACGGTAAAGCGAAAGAATGCCTCGCATCAGCCGAGGCCGAGGCGGAAGCGCGTTCTTAGGATCCTTAATAATTCGACGGTAGATATAATCTCGGCCTAATCCCGAGGATAGTCCCGCGGAGGACGGACGGTCATGGATACGACGTTGCCCGTAGCAGTACAATCGCCGTCAGGGCCGCCATCGTCGTGGCTATCACCATCAGTCGCTAGGACACCCTCTCCCTCACCCCACCTTCCTTCTCGCCCTCGCGTCGTCTCGCCACTCCGCCGTAGACTCTCTCCTCTTCCTCCTGTCTTCTCCACGAACGCTGATCGTCGCGTCTTAATCAGTCCCTTATCCGTGAAATCTCGACTCTCTACCCACGGCTTATGTGACTTTCACGTATTAATTAGCAGCACACGCGTGCACGCGTGTGCGTACATAGGCGCACGTCGGCCGACGTTAGCAGTGACGTTTATAGCGTGGGCAGTTCCTTCATTTGCGCGCGAGGTCCGCGGATATTTACTGCACAAGCGTTTGCGTGCGTATCGAATCAGCGGTTGAGTAAGGATTTTCCTCGCTCGCGGATAATGCCGTTCGTCACGGCGGCGCTGGTCGTCGAATTCCGCTCTGCGAAACTGCTCTTATTTCGCGCCAGTTCGTTATAATGCGCGGTAATAAATACAGTCATATCTGCCGAAAGCTGCCGTTTCGGTACTCTATACGCGTACGTATACTACTTATTGTTGTTAAATTCAACATTTAATGCATTGCACCTATTATTCACGATATCTCGTGCAAGTAATAATTTCATAAAATTTAATGCACAAATGCACCATGTTTTGCGCGGTATGAAAAAGAATCCCAAATTCGAGCCGGTATTCTCCGTACAATATGCAATTACTCGCTTTTCCCGTTAATTAAAAAATAGGAAAAAAGATCGCTGTTTCGGTTTCTCCGAATTTCGTGAGACGCTTTCGATCCTACCGCTACGCTTTTTATTATTTCAACAAAAGTGCTAAAGTGACGCGCTTCTCTCTCTGCTTCCAGCGCACGCGACCCGTCACGCGCACCATACGCCGCGCATTAATCGCTACCCTTACGCGAAACATTACGTTCCCGAATCGTTCGTATCTTTATCCGACGCGCGCGATCGATTATCAGCCGCCGATAAATTATCGCATCGACGAGCGTACTTTAGCGGCGGCATCATCAATAATTGTTACCGCATTAACCGCTGTTATTAGCCCGCGCGGTAATTCATTTTCTTTCCACCGCGGCGGCCGCGGAGGGCTCGCAATTAATAACGGCGCGCGCGCGCCACGAGGCACAGCGACGAACCGCGTGCGCCGCGGCTCGCGAGCCCTTGCCTTGCGTTACACTGTATCCTCTCCTGCCAAATATTGTTCGCAGCTTTACGATCCGCAGCATGATCGATTGGAGAGTGATGCAATGAGCGACAGAGAACTCGAACGGTAGAACGAGAGAGAAAGAGAGAGAGAGACAGAGAACGCACCTTCTCGATTTGGATGGCAGCTGCTCGCTCGTCACCGACGTGCCATAAAGAAGGAGGAAGTTCCGTGGCATTATCAGCGTTGCATAATGCGCGCGGTGTAGGGGCGTTGCGCATCGAGCGCCACCGATAATTTCTGGCCACCGTTTAATTTGCACAGCGCTCGGCATGTCCCGGGCCACGGGAGAGAAGAGAGTGGTCGATCTTGTCGCCGAGGTGATGCCGGGTGAAAAGTCGTTCGCTGGATCCTCGCTCATCAGATTACGGTTAATGGAAGCGTCGAATTAACGTTACGCTGCGAAGCGCTGCGCCGGCGCAGGGGCGACACGCGTGAAATGACTACGACGACGCGACGTGACGCGCGACGGCGAGAATGGACGCCGACGGGGCAGCTGGTGCGAGCCTTCCCTTCCTCCCCTTTGCCGCGCGATCGAAAGTCGACGGCTGGGCCCATTAACGGGCTTCAATGAAATCCGCGCATGCAGATTTCGGAACAAAGAAACGGAGGGAAGGTTTCTTATGAGCTCTCTCACGTCCGCGCGCACGCCGTATCGTTCGCCGGCGAACGTTACGCTCCATCGGTAACGTGTGTTATTCAGATTAATTTCGTTTTTGCGCGGGGCAGTGGAAAAATAAGGCTAATCTTATCGCGAGATCTCTGAACGAACAGCATCTATGAAGTAACGCGGATTTGCGGTGAACCGACGCTAACGAGAACGATTTCTGCCCGTGCTCGGCATTATCGCTTATTAAATTATCGGATTAATAGAAATTACTGTTTGCTCTGCCGAGCGATTTGCGCCATTGCGTCAGATTATCATTAACGAGTACATCGGATTAATGTCGGGAGAAAGAAACGAGCAGGGTCGCGCGCCGGAAGCGTAGCTTCAAACTCTTCAAAGTCGACTTCGCCCATGAGTCCGAAGCTGACACGCGCAGCTGGCGTTGCGAAATTACGAAGGACGATGATGGGCGCAAGCGTGCGCCCGGCCACGTCGTTCATCATCGATAAAGTAGCGTCGATGACAATCGTTATACACCCCGATCGCGATCGTTACACTCGCGTCAATGAATCTCATGAGAATCAATCGCGTCGCTGTGTATCGAGCAATTTTCGACCTGGCCCTATATTAAAGAGCGTAAAAAAGGCCCGTTCCCTTATCGCCGGTGCGTCATCGGCGCACATTAAAACACACTCTCTCTCTCTCTCGCGCGCGCTTGATATTTCGTGCCGTTCGATCTGGGAGCTCGTGGGTACTTATGAAAAATTGCAACGCCGCGAAAGGAGCAAAAAAAAAAGTTGCAGCGGTGCCGTGCGACGGCAATAAAACGCTGGTAAGCATCGATCAGATTACGTGCGAGGGGCGTACCGAATTAATTGTATCAAGGAAGCGAAGTTGGTCGCTCAAGGATGTGGGCAGGAAGTTTGAAGCGCCTTGAAGTACAGCTGGTTGGTAGCAGCACCGTCAGACTCCTGCCTCTATTCCTGCGTCCGACCGCGTGCTCGGGAACTGTTTCGTTTCGTGAGCTCACGGATTCGCTCTGGAACGAATGAGAACGTTCATGCCGTTCTGGTCCCGAGAAAACTGATCGTTCTGCGAATATTACCGGGCGCAGCCTGAGACTTCGATTTGCAAATGAGATGCACACGGGTCGACCATATGTTCGTAGCATCATTTGTGTCAGGATTCTCGCATATGTTGGTTCGCGCATCGTTTCCTCTCTAAACGCGGCAGTCACGCACGAAACGCGGGGCTCCAGTTTGCCGATCTGCAGATTTAAGTGAGCCCTCGGGGGAGACGGCTTCGGGAACTTCTTATTCCGGCCAGTCCGGCCTCTGATAAAGGAGCGAGGGAGAGGGCGTAATCTCTGCTTTACTTTCGCGAAAATCTTTCTACCTCGACCGCGACCGGTCGTGTAAACATGCTTTTTCATCTGTAACTCGTCCACCTGTTATAACCACATACAAGCTGCATGTGCTACAAAATGGCTGGAAATCTTGACATAAGTTCGTAAGACAATTCAGAGTGTTGACGCGTAGAACGTTACTGTGATTTATCGATAAAATTTTAATGAGATTCATCTCACTGTCTTTAGGTTAGACCGCGATATTTTTCCCCGTAAACGCATTTCCGTTTCGCGAACGCGCGCTCTGCGGGGCACAAGTAGTTTCGGCAAATATTCGTGAAAAGAATTTGAAGAGAAGCGAGCGCGGTTTTCATGGTTCGCGTGCGTATGATTGCACCCTTGAGCTCTTCGGTCAGGTGGCTGTCTGCCAGAACCTTGAAGAGTCAGAATTCAAAAGCCATAGAGCCAACGTCACTATGGACGATGGACTTCCGATGCAGTGGATTGCCTTCGAGCGGTGCTCCTTTTCCTCTCCTGCACCCTGCCAACACACTGCGACGAAACGAACCGAAATTCTAGAAGCGGGAGCCTCGTTCAAGGCCAGATCGCCGAACAACACGCCTCGAAATATCATACAATTTCACCGATCTCCTCCTAACGTTCCCGAAGATAACCATACACACGTGGGCGGAATAGGCGTTAACGTATGCAGGAACATCGTACGGCGATCGTTCTCTCTTTTTACAAGGAACGAGTTCTGGATAATTACCGAGCGCGGCCAAGGCTACCGCGATCGATATTAGGCGCGATCGTCTGGATTCTGTAGATGAAGTCGGAGACGGGCAGAAATTTGGAGCGCGCACGTGTTGCCGAGTTTTTCGCTCGGTGAACAGTCGCGGTGGAATGCCTGTCGACGAAATTACAGGGTAGGCCGAAAATATGTCTGTTACGTTATATCGATGAATCGACATAGTCGATTGTCGAGCGTACCTCGCCCGTGCAAATCGTAGTAACTGTTCGCGATTTAATAATTTATGCGGCCCCCCGAATAATTATGCCCGCTATCACGCACGGCCATCGATTCAATAATAACACATTGTCGGTTCCTGTTACTGCTCGCTATTATTATCGTCCTTGCCCTCTCGACATCTCATCCGCCTAAATCAGTACTTGCGCTGCATCGGTTGCTAAACGCACCGAACGCAGTTGCCGTACTTCGTTACGTCGGTCCCGGCCGCATTTATTCCCTCCCAGCGCGCGCGCTGCCACCACCCTGGTAACCACTGTCTAGACACTGAGCTCCGATAAGAGAGCCAACGTCAAGAGGTACCATTCGCCCTGAAACAATCAGCACATTGATCGAGCGAAAGTGATTTCGTGATGCGGTAAATAACGTGTACGTAATCGACAGCATGTCATTTTGATTCAATTAAAGCTGCTCAATAACGTACGCGCGCAACCGATATTACTGCCGGACATTGCAGTAATTATAATTGGTCGGAGAAGCGAGAGGATGACCGCTCGCTTTGTTCCTCAGGCCCCGGCACTTAACGATGTCGTTTCAGCGTCAATCGTTTCGGAATCCGGTCTTCAAACGCCCTCGCTACCCGCCAATCATCGGCAAACATCGACGGGCTCGTTGCGCATACGCCACGCTACGCGCGCCCATGAACCCTGAGCAAGAAGGCATATACATGGCCACTGGCCACGAAAGCGGTCCGAGACACTCCGCACGTCGGAGGGTCCCACGATGATGGATGCACGTTAGCGCGGGAGTGCGCGAAGACAAAGATCCTGCAGGATTCCCTCCCGGCGTGCGCAACGTGCATTAGTTCGCGTCGCTCCTGCTGCGCGCAAATTAGACCCCGAGAGCAGCGGCAGCAGCGCACTGCTGTTTCTCCTGGTGCGGAACGAAGATGAGCGAGGAGAGGAGAATACGGTAAGAGAGTAGTAGTAGTAGTAGTAGTAGTAGTAGTAGTAGTAGTAGTAGTGGTAGGAGGAGGCGCTGGAGAATAGGTAGGAATCCGAGGGGGAATGAGCGGGGGACAAGGACGGGGCGAGAGAAGAGGAAAGAGAAAGAAGACGAAGGAGAAGAAGGGGAGAAGGTGGAGAGAAGGAGGAACGGAGGCGAAGCTGCGATGAACGACCGCAATCAACGCAACACCGCCCCGCGAAAATTGCCTGGAGTACACCCGGAATATATTCTCCACACGGGTGTTCCGCCAGGCGGCGTCCTCCTCTGGGTCAAGAGGTCGCGGACTCCGGAACGGACACGGCCCCGAGGAAGAGAAGCGTGCCCGTGAAGAGCCGCACGATCGGGCGTGCTGTGCCGGATCACGAAGATGAGGGCCGCGGGTACGGTTGCGCGCAACCGAGACCACCCCGAATTATTCTCCTGCCTTCTCGCTTATTCTCGTCCTCGCCGACGTTTTCGCATTTTCTAGCTCCGCTGCAGTTTTCGCATTTTTCGACTGACATGCCGCGTGCCGTCGATCGTTGCGTTCGAGGGCCGGCTCTAAAATAATCCCCGATATTGGTTTTGACGGTGCCCGTGGCACGGGGAAGGACGTAAATCATCCGGCCACCGTAACCGACTCTCCCCGTATAACTATCTGCCTGCCTATCCCGCTGCCCGCCGAAGGTGAGTACGAAAAGCAGCCGAGCTGAACGGACCGTCCGAGATATGTTGGCTCATTATCGTGACGTATGGCGGCCTCCGGTAACACAGAGAATGCCCAATATAGCTGCCGTTAACTGCTGATGCCGATGCCAACGTTCGCGCCGACGCTAGTGCCGCTCTCCGGCTCTCCCCATAGGGTCCCCAGAGGCGATCGCTGCGGTTCTAGGCGGAATCGTTTATGGGCTTCGTAATTTTCAGCCGCAATACGAGCGGGAGGCACCCGCGCCTTCTCCCGCTCGCCGATTCGCATCGACTAATAGTCCTTCCGTATATTGCCGTGGAAATCGGAGCCTGATTTGCCTGCTTTAAAGGCCTGGCGCCCTTCGCGCGCGCGCTTCCCCCTTCGCTGGCTGAATAACTTTATTTAGTGCGCGCCGGCGTATCTCTGCTGCATTGCTCGCCGCCAGTGTTGCGGCCTGATTGCGATTAAGTGGCTATTACCCGAGTGGCGCATCCTGTAGGTTTTCGAGATGCATCGCCGGCTCATCCCTAGATACGCCGAGGCGCAAGAGTCGAATGCGCGCGAGGCTTTGTGCTCTGGGGCGGGGGGAATGGGAGAGATCGATGCGAGTCGACTTCCTGAACCTGAGTTTACGCCTCGGTAGAAGCGACGTTTCCTATTAAGTATCTCATCGCGCTCGAATGATCTATCCTCGCGGCGAGTGTCGGCCGCGGACGTTCGTGCTTGATGGATATGTTGGAAATTTCGCGTGGTCGTGGTGCTGCGAGACGTGAAGGGCCGTGGCAGGTATCGACGAAACATCGAACGGATTTTTCTTTCTTTCCCATCCACCCTCCGCTTTCGTGTGCATACATCGAAAGTCAGGTTTCGCGGAAAGCCGTGTCGGCCGTTCAATGTCGATGCTGGCCTATAAAACAGCGGGTACTCGGTTATTTCGTCGGCATAATGAAGCCATCGGGCGAGGAGTTAAGGTGGTCCTCTTTCCGTGCTCTTCGAGCTCTGCCCTGGCGGCAGGCCTTGTCGATGACAGGAAGCTTCCTGCGGATTCCTGGAAATCGCTCGATAACCGTCAGGATGTTCTCACGATGCGCTCGCCCCTCGCCTCGTATCCTGCTGGCTGCTTTGGGAAAGTGGTTGTACTTATGGACAGGTTGTTATTTATGATCCGATCACCTTGTGCGATACTCCGCGCAAGTTATATCAGATGTTTGTTAAAGACTGCTCAGTAGTACATGGACACTGTCCGCTAATTCATTATATCGCTGTACCGATGCAGTTCGTTCAGTATCAATAAACAATCGCCTCAACAGTCCGATACATCGGTCCTGTAATATTCAGATTGCCGACGTAATCATAGTTTTACTCAATCGTTGGCTACCAACGTAGCTACGTCTAGTTCTACTTCGGTAGCCTTATAACTTACCCATTACAACATCTGTTACGCAACGTGTCCAAGAATATTACTTCGGCGAAACATCGATTGTCTTGCACGTGTGAATGTGGCGTGCCAAAGATTCCGCGAACTCTCTCCGCCGATCGGACAGAAATGTTTTTCTATGGGAGACTCCGCAATTAGTAAAAGTTTAGTTACGAGGTGCGTACGAGATCGGGCATGCAGGAAGATGGTGTGCGGCCAGTTTTCGTTGTCGCGACCGCTGTCGCCCGTTCGGCATGAACCCCATTACCGTGAACGACCTGTTCGCGAACACCATAACGCCTTAAACAGTTCGACCCGTTTCAGCGGATACTCGTTCGGCGCGGCTGTTTAACTCGCGACTTTGCTTCAATTGACGCCGCTTTCGATGAAACGCCGTAGGAATCCGCGCCGAGCAAAGCACGCTCGGAGAATTCTTCGTCAGAGCTAGCGAGACCGGCGCAAAACCTGTGCAGAAACGACGTCCGAAGGTGAACTTTATGTTGCCCCGAACGTAACACGTGTGGCAAGTTCGATTTCTTCTCAACGCTGTGGTGTGAAGAAAAGTTCAATTAGCCTAATTGAAACGTAGAAGGATTCAACAGAATTCCCCGAGTTTCATGCTTCTACGTGTCTAATATTGCTAATATAATCTCATGTTGCTTTGACGTGGTTTGAGACATGCAATACCACGAGCAACGTGCGTGGTTGTTGTAGAATACAAGTCCTTCAAATCGTACATCATCTCAATCGGCCTTCATCTTAACGTTCTTCTCTTTCGCATAAGATATTCGTTCTGAAAATCGTGCCGAGCAGCGTACGGAAGGCGAACATTACGAGAAACGCCACGACGCGAAGTGAAGAATTATTTTTCTCTCCTCGCGTCTATCACACTCCGATCCGCTGCCGCACGATAGAAATGAATAATTCGTCGGCCGAACGAGCGCCGAAGCCGCTTTGATATACGCGCCTGATCGGAGCCGTGAAAATTGCTCGCGTTCGTGTCAATTATTCCGCGTGCTCGTCCGACGGTCCATCGACGCTCGGGATTTCCGCGAAATCTGGTTCGCGTTAATTGCTAATTACGCCTCGCCGCGTATTCGACCGCCTTCTCTTTTTCTCCGCGCCTGCCCTCCCTTTTCCTCCTGTCGCGGCCGTCGGGACGCGCCGCGGGACATCGTGGTCGCCGGAAAGTGGGATCGACGCGTAATCGACACATCAAATTGATGAAACTCAACCCGGCGAGCTTGATTAATCGATCGTCGGGTCGTAGGTGCGCTATGCTATTGCTTTTTCGGCTCCGTGCAATATTACGCACGCGAAATCCTTTCCTCGAATGATACGGTCCGAGAGAGGGGACAAAGAGAAGGTTAGAGGGAGAAAGAGATTGAAAAAGAATGAACGTCGAGAATGAAAGAAAAATAAATCAATTTCGTCGTCCGCCCCGGCTCGCATGCAAATGCGCGACGCCCGTTTAACGGGTATACAAATGATTAAATTAATTGTGAGAAAAAGAAGAAGCCGACTAATGTCTGAAGTTAATTGCAATAATCGATTAAAGTATGAACGCGGATTATTATTACGGAATTTAGAGAAAGAATACTAGAGGATTCCTTGCCTCCATTCAACTTGTCGTTCGAGATGGCAGGTTCCGCTCGTGCAGAGGCGAAGTTGCACCTACGTCTACGAAGAGATCGTTTATTCCGCGCACACAGGACCTGTCCGGGACAAAGTTCTCTCAATTCAAATTAAAGAGTACTGCCTACACCGGGCGAATACATATTCGCAGTAACATTTACATGTAGGACGAAAGCGAGGATACGGCCCCGCGACGTCAGTGGAATTCTTTACGAGGCGGCATGAAGTAGGGTAGCGTAAAATACGGCCAACACTAGCGTCCTATGACCGTTGGCACTCGTCGAACTAGAACAAAACGCAAAGTACCTCATTTCGGTACCCCTAAAATTCCCACTGAAATATTCATAATGGAAAACATGCAAATTTTGTTATATTATCGTTATAACGCGATTTCATTTCGCACCGTACATTCGCGGCGGAGAACTGGCCTAAAATCATAAAAGCGCCTCGCTCGAATAATGGCGAGCTCGTTTAATTTGCAAACTGCATCGAGTTCAAGTGCATGCCGTGGCGGATGTGCTCAGAGGAACTCGCACACACGGAAAGAGAGAGCAAAAAGATGAAACGAACGTGCATTGGGAAGGCCGAAGCAAAATCGGGACGGAGGAGAAGGCGTTTGAGCACGCAGTTCGTCCTTATATATCTCGGATATGCCGTGTCCCGAATATCGGTAAGACGTACAAGTTCGATATTGATACCGATACAACCGTCGCAGGTTATCTCGAATTCACCGATCGTCGAAAGGAAAAAGTCCGCAGAAAGGAAGAGGTATAAACTCGCCTGACGCGTCCGTTCAGTCGCTCTCGCCTTAATAACTTCGTTTAATACCCTCGTTTAATAGCCTTCCACCAGTTTATCCGACAGAGTTCAGGGGCGGCGGCAGCGCGAGGGAGCTCAATTAATTCGCGGTCATATGCGGCACGCGGCAGAACCTGCGACCTCCTTCCTCCTACCATCATCTCATTTCCTCTATCCTTCTTCTCTGCCTCCCCCTTTTTTTCCTGTCATTCGTTCGCCTCTTTCGCCTTTTCGTCTCTTTCTCTTCCTCGCCCGCTCCGCTCCTTTATTCAGTTCTCACTTTTTCTTGCTCTCTCTCTCTCTCTCCCTCATTAGCGTGAAACGATCGATCGCTAATTAGTTCACTCTTACCCGCAGTGGAGTACTTTGGAAGTACGCGTACGGAATGGTAGCAGCAGCTGTTTCGCGAAGGGCAGGTGAATCCTGCTACCGTTCCTCCGAACGGATGACTGGCGAACGCATGCCTCCGTGCACAAACTCTCGTGCACCTACAGGAGTACCTGCACTCGTGTGCATTGCGATGCGTACGGAGAATCGTCGACTCGCACGCTGACCTAATCGCCATCGCGCCCCTAATGACCAGTTCAACCCCCTTCTCGCGATGCCAAACACATCGCCTTCGAAATTCCCTTAATTGGCGACGCGATCGTTATTTATAGTCTGGGACGCTTCGGGGGGAATGTTACGCAGCTTTCGTTCTTGGCGTTTCAGATTTTTCGGAAAGCGAGCGTATACGATCGATGTAATTATCTAAAGTCTGACGTTCGCTTCAACGAGACAATCAACTGTGCGAAGAGAGAAGAAATTTGGCGCATGCGACGCATAACGAGCGCGATAAGCGAATTCGAAAAGCGCGCACTCCGTCAGGAGAATGCCGTCCAATCTATACTTTAACGAGAACACGGATAATTCCGTTTAAACCGATGTCGTCCGCGCCGACGCGACGAGGGGAGAGTCCGCGGGCCGAGGCCGAGGCCGAGGCAGATCAAAGGTGCGCCGGTGACGATAGTCGCAGAAGCGTACGAGTCGCGGACAAAGTATTCAGAAGTAACGAATCGTTTTATTAACGATCCGAGTGCTACCGCCGCGCCGGCAAGAATCCGCGCTCCCGACACTCCCACGTAGGGGACGGTAAATTGGCCGTGTACTGTCGCACGCACACACGTACGCACACCAGAGCGCCGTCGAATAACTCAGGCTGGCATCTTGTTATCGTCGCATTGGCGATCGCTCGAGCGTTCGCGTTGATAAGAGGCCTCTGCCTACCGGCGGCCAGAAGAAGGACACGGAGAGATCCAGGAGCCCGAAGATAACTAACAAAGACGCGAAGTAAGTAGCGGAAAAAGAGAAAAGAGGAAGCGCAGACTGACGGCGAGGAGGAGGAAGGACGCTCGGACTCGCATTAAAACGCGGCTCGAGCTCGAGGTTCGTTGAGCCCCGGATCAAAGGGGCGCCGACGTGCGGCGTATCGCGCGCAAATTATTCAAACGTTCTAAGCCACATTGTTAGTACCCAATTTTGCAATCTCCTACTAATGGCGAGTGATTCGCGAGGGAGTCGCGCACGGCCGCGTCGCGTCGCGCCGCGGCGATAAATGACAAGGACTTGGCGCGGGTACACGGCTACTTCTCAGCGCGCATTGCGGCATCTCGTTATCAGCGCATTTGCGATCGCTTCAGCACCAGCGATGATACAGTCTTGCCCAGTGGCGAGTAAAAGCGTGAGAGAGAGAGAGAGATGCCGGGATCGAGAGTCGCGGAGATAACGGCGTCGGGAAGTAAGACGAAACGAGGAGGAACGGGGAGTCGGAGGAGGACAGTGGAAGGACGGAGATAAAAAAGGGAGGAGAACGTGGCTGGTAGCTGGGTTAAGGCAGATCAAAGGGGGCGCCGGCAATAATTATAGAAATATGCGGGTTGATGCGTGCCGGCTTGTCGAGTAATCCCCGAAAGGGGGTTGCTGGATCCTCTTTCTCTCACTGCCGTCTGTGTTCGCCGAGGAGAGCCGATTTCCACTTTCTCGATGCAGCTCCTCGTCGTTTCTCGCCGTCGTCGGATGTTATCGGTCCTCCTCGCTCGTCTGTCGGTAATACAGTTATTTATTCGCCACTTCATATCGTCCCGTAATCTATAAACACGCTGTTCTTCTCTTATTCCACCGTGGTCGCGCTGTGCCAACTACCTTCTTGCCGTTCTCGGCAAAAGCGTCTCTCAGCAAAAGCGGGTTTTCTTTAGGATTTAGGACTTTAGGCGGTGCGCGAGGCGTAGGCTCGGTGCGAGCGCTCGCACAGGTGCGTGTTCGGGTGCACGGGAGCACCTAAGGTCCGTCCTCTCGTAATTGGCGACATTTTTCTCGTTCGCTGGCAGTCGAGAGACCGCACCAGCCGCAGTGCCGAGTACCAGGGATGCTTCGGATGAAATTCGACACCTTTTCGGCCAGGTGTGCTGGCTAATGAGTTCAAAATGCCGCAATGTCGCGCTCGATTCTCTTTTTTACGGAAGAATAGGTGGCCTGCGCTTGGGTGAATGGCGAGCGAATGTTTGGCCGAAGTCGCCACCGTTCGAATAACGAATTTATTTTTGGGTGACACGCTGTCGCGTTAGGCCGCACGCGACATGCCGTTACTACTTACTTTCTTCTTTTACCGTCGTTCAAGTCTCCGCTCAGCACAGCCGCGTACGCTTCTCATACACGATATTGCCGCTCGACTCTTTAACATCTCTCGACTGTCGCATGCAACCTACTACAAACTACATGTTTCGAAAATGAAATGTCAAAACCCGATCGCGCGGCAGCCTCGATTTGCATTTCCTATAACGCAAACTGTCAACGTGTACATGATGAGCGCAGACAGATGACGCGTGAAACTTGCGGTATAAAGTGTCTTAAAGAGAGTCATTACGGCTGCATTTAAAGAGTTCGTAACGTCGCCTTACATTCATCTCCCGTCGCTTAACTTACCACTTTGCCCGGCGAACTACATTTGCGGTCGTGCCACTTTGTGCGTTTTTGGCTTACACAGCTGCGCGCGCGCGCGCTTACAGTGACGCCGACGTTTCTGTTTTCGCCGATAATTGGCAACATTTTTCCTCTTCGTGCCGAGACGCGAAAGTGTCGATGATACACGCCTGTTACAAAATAGCCGTGGCTTCGGTCAGGTGTAGGCCGTTAATGAGTCGAAGTGAAGCACGTGCAAGCGTCGCATTGGTCGTGTGAGCCAGAAGCGAGGCGGCGCTACGACATGCTCCCTCGGCATTCCCCTACGAATTTCTTTGAATCGTTCGCTTTGTCACGACCCGTGCCACCTCCGTTCGATTTCTTCTCTCCCAACCCCACGGATCGCCGACGTGTACCGAGTACAGCGAGCCGCTCCACCGCGCGCGACTTTGGCGCACACTAGTGTCCGATCAGTAGCACAGAAGCCGGAAAGACCGTTTATTCGTAATTGGCCACGTTCCTGCGCTTCCTTGTTACCGGATTCGCCTCGACCTCCGGTGAACTCGAGGACAATTTCGGCACGGGTCACTTCGGTCAGGTGTCGGGTGTTTACTTTGATCAGAATATAGGTCGTCGTGTCGCGTATGCATGCCTAAAACTATGAATCGCTTGTACGAAGAATATGATTCGGTCTGTACAGCTTTCAGAGTGTTGCTGGTTGGGTACTTAATCGTGATTAGGATTCTTAGTATGTTACGATACTGACTGTTGAACTTTATGTTGTTTTAATCTGTGAGCATAACTTTCGAACGTTGACAAGGTCCCACGGTACGTCGGTTTATAAATTTAATTATCTTCTCTTCCTGCAAGTACGTTTTTGGTCAATTAGACAAGACAATTTTTACGACGTGACAATAATTTGGCTACCGGTGCGTGTAACCAGTGAAGATTCTGTTGAGTGCGATTCTCGCTTACTGCGCAGGCACCGCATAAACGCGGCTACACCTCTACGGCCACTTCCACTCCTCTTCTTCTCGCCCTACCGCTCGCTTCCGTTCTCCACCTCAGCAGCGTCGAACATCGTGTTCTGCCACCGTACGTACCCCGTTCACGCACACAGCTGCGCATCCACTAGTATGCCTTACGCCGCTAATAATTGACAACACTTTTCTTCCCCACCGTCGTCCCTGCAAACTCGTGTTCAATTGCGCTGGTGCGGCCGATTACATCGGCAGCATATCATTTCCTGCTGAATCAATCGGTCAGCCAGGTGTTCCCGACGCGTCCGTCTCTCCGTGGCCAGTTCAGTTGTTAAGGACAACTCTCCGAATGGATATCTTCATCGGGCAGCGAGGCCGAACGCAGCGAGAAGCAAAAAGTCCCCCGATCGCAATCGCACGCAGAGTGCAGAGCGCAGAGCAGTGCCACTCGGGAGAGGTGATCGCATAATTTCTGCCAAAATCGTACCCGCGACGCCGACGGGGAAAAAAGAGAAGACGGTGCTCATTACGTCGATACGCCATCGGCCAAATCGTCCGGCAACTGCAGCTCTCCGATCGCACTTTTTGCCGACGGCTGTATGTGTCGCCCGCTTGTAACTCAACTTGCAAATATGTCCACGCATCTCCCGCATGTCACCGAAAGGACTAAGCCGAGCCGACAGTGGCGCACATTTCGAGTTGGTAGCGTGCCAGCGTCGTCGTCGACCGACGTACGCTCGGGTACGGATGCTGACTTCGGCGTCATTAATTCATTCCGATCGACGTGCGTTACATGACTCAAGGTAATAGCGCTAATGATAGTAATAGAAATCGCGGCTCGCAACTGTTCGAGACGTTAATAACGGAGCAACGCAAACATTATTATGTTAACACGACGATACAGGGAGCGAGCCGGTGCCACGGTTAACCATAGTAATAATAACTGCCCGTATAAAGTATGATTACCTTAATCTTGTCCAGGTACGGCCACCGCCACGAATCCAGGCGACGCCGCCGCTTCTTCGTAGACCATCGCGCCGCACTCGATTCGCAATGAGGCCGGGATTAAGATTCCAGAAATCATCGTCTTTATCCGTCTCGAATGCCGCGCGCCGTATTGGCTCCGCATTCTTGCCCGCTCACCCCGGAACGTAAATTAACGTTCTCGGCGACGTAATTGCATCGCGTATGCCGTACGGCACCCGACACGCTCGGCGCCGGGCAAATTCGAGGAATGGAAAGTGGTAGTAGGGTCTGTCTGATCGGGCGCGTCTTATTCGTCTCGCGTGCGTCATAATCGCCGCTGGACCGCTGGTCCAGTCGACGCTGCTCAACACTTCGCCCGGCCCGCGCGGCCGGCGCTGCACGCGCCGGGAAATTTATTTTCTGGTCGGCAAACCGGCAACGGCGACGCGTTAAATAATTCCTCGTCGCACAAAAAGCCTCGCACGCTCTAATTAGCCGGCCGGCACACAATGCGCATTTGTTCCGCCAATTATCGGCAACGCGCGGCGAGAACGTGTGCAACGTAATGCCGACCGCGGCCGCTGGCGAGGTAAAATAAGGCGGCACGCGGCATCGAAATATATATATATATATCTCGCCTGTCCGAGCCGCGGAATATGGACTTTTGTATAGGCGACGCCGAGTGCCGCTTTAATTAACGCGTCGCGGCAAAATGCAACCCGTCGTCGTCAATTTGGTCTACGCCAGGCCTGGGCAACTGTTGCGGACCACCAGTTGCCCAGGCCTGGTCTACGCGCACAGTTCGATTTCACAGATAATACGGCCCGTGAGTCATTCCTTAGCTGGCACAGATTTGTCTTATTATTTTATACGCGTGAAAACGCGTAACGGGTTACTTAGGTATGTGCAGTAAACGTATATATGTATCCGGTGGCAGGAGAAAAGAGAATGGACTGGGATTCTTGCGAATTAACGAAATTTTGTTCTGTAAGCATGACGATATTTGCGATCATCTTTTTTCCGATTCACCGTCCATTCGCTCGCATTCGCGTTTAAGCGCAACGATTTGATCATACGATGCAAGACTGAACGAATGATAATTCCCAATTTGACGATTATGGAATCTCAGGTATGCAGTCAACGTTACTCGTTTCACGTACGCCCATTCCATTGATCCACATAGGTTTCTGACTTGTATTCTCGCGCGTACTCGTGCACAACCGGCGACCCAGTTTCGTCGTACTCCGCGAGGTGATACTTCCCTGTACCGAACAACAATTATATATTTGGCACTGGCAGAGTACAAGAGGCAAGGTGGACGAAGATAATGGGGAGAGAACAGAGGATTAACGAAGAAGGAGGGAGGGAGGAAGTGACAATGGGGAAGAGGAAGAGGGTGAGGATGACAAATAGGCGGAGAGAAGACGGAAAGAGTGAAAATGTACCGATATTAATCTTACGCACGCCACGAAGGACGATTCTTGTGACAAATGCGAGACACGGCGCGATGGTTCGACTTTCCACGAGAGACTCTTGAGCCGCGCAACGCAACGCTCACCTCATTAACTTCACGAAGACTACCTCTTTCCTGCAGCCGCGTAAAGCTATTCGCGCCTATGTACGCTTATCGCGCGGATAGTCGATCGATCAAATTGAGTTCGGCCATGGCGAGTGCGAAGCTGCCCGATAAAATTGTTTAATACCGGGCACCGCCACTTTCGAGCTATTTACATCTGCGTAATGCCGCGAATTTATAATGCACGGATTGTTTTACACCAAAGTCCCACTTCTGTTAGGACACGGTGCGAGTGCCGTAGCGGGAGATGGATATCAGATAGCGAGGCGAAAAAAAAGAATCGATTCGCATTCTCGCCGGCAACCTCTAATCATCTCAGAACAACGATGATGATCAAAGCTTTCATTCGCAGCACCGGCCGACACTTAATGTATAATATGTACGCACATCTAGAATTTCCGATTGCCGTTCATGGGATCTTGATGTAATTATACTGTCCGCAACATTGCAGCACCGAGAGTCTATAGGCGACAGGCAAGAGAGATAAGTTCTTTTTTTTTCTTTTTTTTTTTAGATGTATTTGTAATCGCTCGTTGCAATGCGCGCGTATTAATCGGGCCGAGATTGTTGCAGAAATTCTAACGATACCGAAGGCGACAGGTTCTCAGAGATTAGGTTTTACTCGTGTACGCTAGTAACGAACCAATTACGAGATGTTTGTTAAACGTCTAATATGTAATCATCGCGACACTTACATGATATTCACATTTTTCAAACAAATAGTGTAAAATAACGGACACGCGTAATGTAGCATGTTAGTAAGTTTGCTACATTGCTACATACATTGTCGTCGCTCCCTTAATGAAATAAATTTTTCAACACGTCGTTACATTAATTTTGTAGAAAAAGGTGCTTTTGATTGATCACAAACCTGCTGGTCCAAGGTAACGATAACCTGTTCCATCATAACTAGGATACATATTATTACTCTTTAACAACTACGGGACTCATATCTGGGTGCTACGAAAAAAAAAGTAGAACTCCTACGAGTTTTTGACACGCTTGGATTTGAAACAGGAATCTAGACGCAGGAAGTCTAGACCTTAATCTGGCGTTCGGTGTATTAAGTTTCCTTTACGTTAGACTTCGGCCGTACTTCGAACATAGTTGCAACACGAGAATTGATTTCTCGGAGATAGGTTAATAGTCTCATAACGCACAAGCCTAGCATGTGGTTGATCCATTTGCACGTTGATCGTTTGCGAGATATGGAACTTTATGAAATTAGCAAGCAACTACAGAACATTTACAAAAATAAATGCACGTTACCAATGGAATTTTGACCTATCTAATGTTGGTTAAACACTATATAAAGCACTCATTTTTTAACTTTTCATAATGATTGACGCAATATCCGATATATCATAAGACCAGTCATCAACGGTGCGATTAAGTCGATGGTCGCGTGTAACCTTGTTATACTAAATTTCCAGCATATTCCTGCTTATCAAGCGACCGGCCCAATTACAGAGACCGGACCTTCAGGCGACATACATACGACCCCGTAGAGTATTCAGAAAATTTGGGGAAATTATCGTCGAGCCATCGTTCTCCCCATACGAATACGTAACTTTGCGCTCCACAACACTCTTGCCCCGAAGATCACAAAAGCGCGCCGATCAGTCGATCATCCCGAGATTGATCGACAGATCTGGCAGATTATCTTTGCATATCGAAAATTCTCGCCAAGAGGGATCGTCTGCCGATGCAACATCAGACGGCCAACATCAGACCGCGATCAGCATTCTCTCACGATTCGGCCAAAATCATCGTTCCTAGATGCACGCGGCGTTCGATCGGTCCTCAGCATCTCTTTGCGAGGGGCACGCCAACGGCGACAGGCCAGTACGGATGACGAAGATCGTCCGACCGCCGGACTTCCTCTCACGAAATCAGCGGGTCGATTTGATCGTACGAAGAGCGCGCCAACGGCGACAAGCCCGACAACGAGATCTCGATATTAAGTATACTTTACCAATACGAGGAATTACACGTCGCGGTCGGCTCGAGTGTCGGGGCCTGACAGTTTCGCGAGATCCGCGTTGGAAATTGAGGCTAAGGACGACGTCGACGTGCAGTCGAAATAAGCGAGCGAACGGACGATTTGCCGAAAATCTTTCATCACGAGAGGCGCCGCGCGCTGGTAAACTGCCATTATCGCGTTAATTCGAAAGGCGCGCCGCGGGCGACGCGGACGGTCTGATTAAAGATCAACATCCGCCTCTCACGGACGATTATGCGAAATCTTCCGCGAGCGCGCCGCTGCGAAACGGCGGACCGGAGCGGAGCGCGATGCTAAATCGGGAGCATCCTTTCACGGGCGAGAGTACGAAACGTTTGATCGCAGCCGGCCAGCACAGCGAGTGCGAGTAACATGGGAACCGGAGACACGTCATTCGCCGGGCGAAACAAGAAAAACGCGTGGCCCCGCGCCGACGGGCCCCAAATCGGCTCCCTTTCGCCGCGCGATAGTGTAAAATCTTCAATCAGGCGCGTCCTTCAAGGAGATGAACTTGTATAATTCCCACCTTGGACGGCGCGGAGATCGCAGGATCGGCCGTCTCTTTTAATCTGCCCCGCCTCTGTCCTGAGTTTGTGCCAGTCCGTGGTAAGCTTCTACGTGTACCTGCATACACACGCAGTTTGCAAATGTACTATGATACAGTTTGTGCTATGGAAACGATAAATGTACAGGATCGCATTGCACCTGCAGTTTGCGATATGACATAGAAAACGTGCACGGCAATAAAAAATCTGTTTATTGAATCTCGACTGAAATCTATATTAGACCAAGATGATGAGGCAAAAAGACGCATTGCATGATGAGTCCATCCTATACCCTCGTCCGTGGTAGCGTACAGTATGGAACAATTGATGATCATGGTATTAAAAGACCATGTCTGAGACTTAATAAGAAAGCAGGTATCCACGCGCCGCTTCAACACAAGCATCCTGAGTATCATACACATCCTACGACGTATATACGTACATCCATCGCAAGCGTCTTGTTACGGGTCCGTCCGAAATGTTTGATCAATGTCGCGCAAGTGCGAAACAAGGCACATGGGGCTTGCTGAATACAGAACCGCGACAGCGTGAAGGCGAGCGCGGCTCAAAGCTGGCAGGGCAAAAAATCAACTTCCCGCGGAATCCGGCTGATCAGAGACGTCTGTATCAGACGGCAGATTGTAGGACCGGGAGCCCGAATGTAATTGGCGATACGAAAAGCTCGCCGCGGGCTGACGGACCGGCAACGAGATCGGATTTCTTCGTGCCGAGGCGATCATCCGAAATCGTTGATCCCGGGAGGAGGAGAGAGAACGCGCGCGCGCATCGAGCAATACGAGAAACGGCCCGAAGGCGACAGGCTGACGAGCGAGCGAGACTCGCCTTCCAACTCTTCCAAGTTCGCCGCGACGCGCGGTTAATCCCCGCACACCTCGTAATTGCCCGTTAGCCCATTCGTTAAAGCTGTCGCGCCTTCAGGTGGATCCTTAATGCGAAGACGCTTCGTGCGGAGTCAACCCTTCCCTTTCTCCCGCGCCACCTCGTCCTCTCTGCGGACCTTTCTTTCGCCAGTCTTTCTCTTTTACCGCTTGCTTCCTCCGTCATCGCTTGTATGCGATGTGGATTGCTAGCGGGCCCCTCCAAATGCTCAATACATATATATGTAGAGGTAGATGCGACACATATCATAGATTACAATGTTAGTTCCTGGGACTTGAGGGGCGGTGCAGCCGCTGGAATAAACATAGATACTTTCTGTCACCCATGGCTTTGTTCCTCGTCGCTTCCCTTTTTCTTACCCTCGTCTTTCAGCGCCCCACTGACGATCCTTAGCAGAGTGCGCTCCTTAACCGGCGGATCGCTTAGCGGAGGCTGGCTAAAAGGGAGAATCCACGGGAGCCGAGCGCGAGCGCGAGCGCGAGCGGGAGCAGAGAGCGGACGGACGAATGAACGCGCGCGCTCGCCTCGAGGAACCGCGGTATGCGCGAGAGCGGTGCGTATCGTTGCTTTATTACAGGATACATATATTTCTGCCTCGGCGGGTAGCGTGTAATCAAGCGCGTAATTCGAAAGCACGAAAGGGAAATTGCCGATTAGCCCGGCGCGTTTCTTAATCGCGACGTGCATTACGCTTCGAGCACAATCGACAATCGTCCCGCGCCCCGTAACCTCCCTCTGGCGCTGCCGGTCCTTCGACAACCTCGAATCCTTGCATTCTACGTCGGCGCGTTCGCGGATCTAGAAAAACCGAGGACCAAGTTTCGGACGCACGCCCGCGACAGAGGCCAGTCGATTTCTTCAGGCGTATTGTAATATCCGCCCGTCGCCGTCGCGGCGCCGGCGATCGAATATTGTCTGCGTTCGAGCATTTTTCACTTTCTACGGGCGTCCGCAATCAAGCCGGGCAATTTGAAAGGATGAAAGGGAAATTGCCGATTAGAGCTGGCGCGTTTCTTAATCGCAACTCGCATTACTCTGCCGGCACAATCGACGATCTCCTACCCTAAACAGAAGTATGTCGGCTGGCTACTTGTCCTGAGCTACTTCGTCTATCCGGTCTCACGTATTGCGCTGTTTATCGGGAGCACGGCTTTTTGCCACTGATAATTAGTCGAAGGTGCGAGGCGTGAAATGTGCGTCTCGATCCATCCTTAGTCCACGGGACGGACTCCGATTACATACGCGCGATACCATTCGTTTCAAAGTTTGACGTGTAACATCAAACAAATACCGACTCGAATTCTTCTTCATCGTCGCGCAGCCTATCGTTTTTGACGAAGTTTCCGAAACGGACGTTCATTCCGTTGGATAAATCAGCCCCGCGAGAGGCGACTCAGAAGGGTAAATTCATCGTTTCGGTGGACGTAACACTCGACTAGCATACTGCATCGTGAGCGTTTCTAATTCGACGCGAGATATCCACCGTAGCACGTCGTGCGCTTTCCTCGCATTACTCGCCGCTTTCCACCCGCACATTACTCTGTCCCGCTAATCTCTTGCTTGACTGAAGTCGACGGTTCCGCGGGAAGGAAAGCGGTTCGCGTAACCGCGGAATGCGGAGCTCTCAAAACAAGCGAGCGTAACTCGTCGGTGCGTCCGACACCCCCGCAAGCGTCGTGTGCGGGAACGAGAGCGTCGACGAAGTGCGAATACGCGCGACCGGGCGGCGCGGGCGTTCTAAATAATGCAGCCTGCCGGATTGGCGTGCTGAAATCGTGCATCTTCCCTCCTCCTCCTTCTCCTCGCGCTGCCGCCACTCGTTTGCGGCTTCCCCAACGCTCGCGCCTTGGATCACGCGTGGTGCGTTGATACGTGCGGGGATTACGTTTCGTAAACTGCATTAAATCAACGTGCCTTCCCACGACCGCGGCGCAAATACGTAGCGCGATCTGGCCCTTCGAATCTCACGATCCCTGTGCGGGTCTTGGTGTTGGGCTCACGTCTCACGCGACCGCGGATGTGTGTTTCGATACGTGGAACGGTGCGTGGAGCAATGTTGCATCGTGTTGCTTCATATTTAACACCAGCGAAGCGTTCGGAGTTTTATTGTTATTATCATTCCAACGGTCAATATGATCCGAAGGTTGCGTTCGAAGAAGAGGCGACTGGGACTTAAACTAGATTACATGATCCAATGAAATTCGATTATATCCGTTAAAAACGATTTTTAAACGTCAAGCAATAAAATGATAAATTCATATTATTCCATTACGAGCGTAACACGTTCGATAATCAATTCAGTGTCTTATTTACCGCTCTCAATGCTATCGCGTCCGTAATAACGCATTAATTAAACGTGCCGTTTCTACGCACGTCGCGTTTGATTACACGGCTATATCTGTCATTCATTCGAGCGAACGGTGAAATTCCCGTAACTGCGAAACGCACCTGTGGCAGTCCCAGCTCCGGGAGTCAGCTCGAGTCTACGACTTCCGGAAATTCGAATCAAGGGGGACAGAAAGATTGAGTAGCGAATGGATTGGACATGGCTATCGAACGGGTGTTTACCCACGAACGCATCCGCTGCTGCCGTGCTCGCTCGCTCGCCTCCCGGCAGGAAATGTACACGCTAATCAGTTAATCGTCACTTAATTCAGCCTCCTCCGCGCCTCTCGGGCCCGCCGGATAACTGGCCGGCAAAAAGGAGGCAACGCGCGAGCATGAGCGCGCGGTTTGGTCGCGCCTTCATTAGAGCGGATTTTTATGCCGCGCGACGTGAATCGAGCGAGTGGAGATTCCGACGGGATACCGCGATACCGACGCACGTATAATAACTCACAATCAGCGACACATTGGAAATTCTAACCTGCCATTACGCTCGCCTGTCGCAATATCGCGCAGGTGTCGAGAGAATGCTCCGTTGGCCGGAAAAGAAAAGCGCGTCGCTATGGGCATTTAGAAAAAGCGGCCACGGTAAATCAGCGCAGAATAGTAGCGGCGCGGCGGCGGGTTGCCATTATGTGAGATAGACATCGGCGTCCTCCGCGCGATTCGTATTATTTCGATATCGCGCGATTACGGTGCTGACGCGGTTAGGGCCGTGTTCACTGAATTATCGCTCGACAATGTAGTCCACCCACGAGAAGTCGAGCTGGCGATCTGGTAAGGTGACTTTTTTTTGTTTTTTTTTTCTCTAACGAAATGATTTTCTCGACTACGTTCTCAAACGTCGCCGGTGGGTTATAGAAAAATTGTTAGCATTGTCAGTGCGTCGTCGGACTAATTAATGTGCGCTAAATTGGTCTTGCTTGCTTATGCAGCGCACTTGACAACTTATCGTTTATGCGTGTACACTTTTCATTATGCAGATGCGTTAAGACTTTATTGGCAACACCTTGCAGACATCAGTCCGTCACGTGCTTATGTCATTATAATATATAGGTATAAGCGCCATGTCTGAAATGGAAAGTAAAAGTAAATGCCCGCATTGTGTGCTATCTTCCTCTTATCATTGGCTTATGGAAGAACTGTCCACGCAATCGCTAAAAACTCGCGTTATTGGAATGAATTCATAATATAAACGATTTGCAAATAAAGTCTATAAGAGAATGCGGGCTTTTCAAGACAGCTGTCGTTTCCGAAGGTAGTAACTGTGTACCTTGAAGGATACTGCAACCATCTAGTGACAAGAAGGTGTATAGTGTAGGTTGCATTTTTCCTTCCTCGATTCAACAACGTGTTACGTTCGCGACCAGGCAGGTGTTTGGAGACTTATTGGCGCGATAGGCTTACAATCAGAAGAAATTCTCAAAGCACAAATAACCTGAATTTATTACCGACCCTTAAAAGCAAAGTTTACTTTTGCATGGATACGGGTATCCTTGTTCATTCTAGTCTACCCGAATAAAACATTACTTAATCGACGCCGACAGGAAAGAAACGTTCATTTAATAATTTGCCCAAATAATAATACCCAACGAGGAGGGAGTCGAAGATGGATGTGCGGTTGAGGCGTTATCACGCACGAAGGGCTTACTTTACGACCGCGCGCGAGGCAATGAATCAGCGGGAAATATACATTCGGAAAAAAGCAAAACCGCTCAACTCCGCCGACGCAGCGACCGTCGATCGAAGATGTCTGTTGGGGGGCGCGAGGGGCAGCGAGCGACGACGACATTTTTTCGGCGCGTCGCGTGCGCAATAACTGTCGTCGCACGAGAACGTTCGCCGAAACGAGAAATCCACAAAGCACTCGCGCGAGCTCGCGTCCGCCAGCCGAGAAAGACAGAAGAGACAAGACTTTAATTATCCACATAAAGCGGGGCTCTCTCGGTAGGTACCCTGGCCACGAGAGGGTCGATTAGATATATACGTACACCGGCACACCTACGGTACGTGGATGAAACGTACACATTTACGGGAGCCAGGTACACCGGCGTCGGGTGTGTACACGTACGTACCACCTTATAGCTACCTCTATCGTAAGCGCGATAAATCTCGAGGAGTCAGGTGGACGATGGTCATCAGCTAGTCTCCACGTGTAAGAGCCAACTCCGAGTCTGGTGCCGGGTTTAAGCCTGTTCTCATGATGCCGGACGGCCTAGCGACGACCCACGACCCTGCTGGCCACAACTTACCGCAAGGTACACCCGCAATGCTTTCTACGATACCCCACGACATTCCTGACCCGGCGGACCGGGCCGGAATACGCAATTCTCCCGAGAAGGACGCCGAGGCGACGACGACGACGGCTGCGCCGACGACGACGACGACGAACAACACGCCGTGGAGCACGAAAACAGGAACTGCTTGGCGAGGAGCCGCGAGCACAGCCACCTCGTTCGCCGTAACGCTCTGCCGAAGGTGCTTGAACCCTCGTGTCTCGTGCAGACACGCGCGTGGTCACTGACCAAATGTGAAAATTGCGCTGATTCCTTCGTTCCTAGTCTTACTATTTATTTCACCTTCACGTGATACTTTCTGTTTCACGTAATCGTCAAATATAAGTGCGGGAAGAGCAACGAGACAAGGCTCTCTCGCGCAGCTCGCCAATCGTAGCCAGAACTCATCTTCATGAGATATTCATGACGCTCTCGGGCGATCTTCTACCACACTCCTGACCCGAGATACTAGGTTGGAATACGGAATAGCGGTCAGGAGGGAATCGTCGACAGCTGGCGCACCGGTGACAATGACGTGGGCGACGAAATCCGGGAGCTGCCGAATCTGGCGAAAGTTTCGTCGCGCGACCATCGTGCGCTCGCGATTTATCTCGAAACAACGTCCGCGTCGCTTTCCACGAATCCCCACGGTACCCCTGACCTAGCGCACGCCCGGAATACGCAATCCTGCGCGAGAGAATTCGCCAGGATCCTTGTCGAACGAGTAAATCTTTCTAACTGTGCCTCTCAGCGCCGCTGATATCTCGATAAGCTTGAAGGTTGAAGGTAGAGGTCAACGTCCTCCGCCAGTGTGTCAAAGTGGTGTCCGCGGTCGGCGAAAAATAATCGGCAAATCAGTCGGCGCATCTGCACAGCCGGGAATGCGGAATCGAGTTTAGTGCTGTAGAACGAAAATTTAGTGACGGATAACCGAACTATCGGAAAACACAAAGCACCGGCAGCTAGCCACTTGACTGTTCCGTGACATTCGATAACTCCGGCAGAACGAAACAAGTCCCGCAGCGGGTGCGCGCCCGTGCGCTTTCGCTCCGTAAATATGCAATGGACAGTGTTGCGGTGACGAACAAATGTCATTCCGTTTCGGGCTTGCATTTCGGACGCTCGCTAAAATAGACCAAAGGGTTAACTGAACGGCTTCATGTCGAACCGAGGGATCTTTCGAAACTATTCGACGGGATCGTTTATTTTTACACTGTCACCCTGCCAACGGCCGAGCCCCGGCTCACCAACGCGTCATACTTTTATCAAAACTCTTGTCCGGACCTCCGCCGTTCGTCGTTCAGCGAATGTTAAGGGTGGCACGGCGTGTCAAAGACAATGGGTGGCCGGCTAAGCGTCGTTCATGAAATCTGTCCCCTGTCAGACAAGATGGACTACGATTTAGTCGGAACAAAGGACGTCGCTGCAGGCTGCAGGCGCACTATCTTCGCGATCTCGTCACATCCCGCGATCGTTACGATCATCGGTCCGTTGATCGCGAGACATCGAGCATGGCGCCCGCGGTGCGAGATTACGATCTTTCGACGGGAGCGACCACACGGTGCAGCAAACGTATTAATTAATATGAAGGTGCTTACGGCGCGGCCTTGTCTTTAAAGCTAACTGGACCGAAGTATTTGATGTGCCGAGCGGGACGGCAAGAATGACTTTCGGAACAGGGTCAACGCGGATTGAAAAAGGGGCGGAAAATTGAAAATGGATGCTATGAGGTATAGATTAAATATAGAATGTAAACGGCGGAATTGTGTACGTGGTAGAGTAACTAGATGATACGTTGACAGTGACAGACTCTCTCAGTTGCTATACATACGGTGTCTTAACAGAAATGCAGAATAGTTAGGAGGTATGTCGTGAAGTTAGTGTGTGCGTCGTTTAATCTACAATCCGACAATCTTGTCGGTCAAGTTTTAGATATCTCTGTCCTTCCCTGTGCACGCCTCGTGCAAGATGTACCCACATGACAAATGCCTATGTTTGTCAGTGCCGCCGCACGGATAGCGTATTTATCCTCTAAACAGTCCAACGGAGACATAATTGAATAAAACTGTTAATGAGTAACGCGCGACGTTCCCGCACGCCACATTTAAATGGTCGCCACTTACGCCGCACACGACAGCGTGCATTTTGATGCATTGAATCCATGCAAAGTAATCTGAGAGCCACTGGCATATATCGATAAACGTCACGGAGGCTGAAAGCAACTTACTATTCACTCGTCGCCATGTAATTCGCGCGAAGCGCTTACACGATCGTTTCAGTAAGTCGGATACCATTTCATAATATCACTCAAGTGTCGCGGTTCGCCCCCTCTCTCTCTCTCTCTCTCTCTCTTGCTGCCGACTGTTTACCGCTTATCGTCACCGCGGCGCAATGACACGCGCATAATTACGAATTAAGTGATCCGTCTTTCAGCGGCGCTCGCCTCGTGACTGCCTTTAGGGCCCATACATATGTATACACGCGGCATGTAATAGCTCGCATGAATATTATCTCCCCGTTTCGTCGAGTGACTCCGACTCCGAGCGCCTGCTCGAATGGACCAGGTTACTTCAGGGTGCGAACGCTTCTTGCGCGCATCCTCATTACGGTTTTTACTGCGGCGTTTCTCCGAACCATTACGTCGTTACACGGAGTCAGCGAGCGAACAGGCGAGGAGGGACGGGAGGGAGGCGATGCGCGAACTGGCGCTTGCACCGGCCGTGTACGCGTGTGTACGTAAGTCGCGCGTCCTACAATAAAAGCGCGGCCCGACGCGAAACAAGCAGTCGAGTGAGGCACGTAAGCAAACCCCGAGCTGCGTGTAAAAAGCGTTGCTTGAAAAATTACGATAGCCCTCATCCCGTCTCCTATCAATTTACCCCCTCCCTCCCTCTCTCTCTCGTTACACTTTGTGCTCACGTCGTCGGCCGCGATAGGCTTTACGACGACGGACGATCAGATAATTCATAACGGGGCAAATCGTCCGCGGTCACTGACGGCAGGCCGTATCGCCGGGACGATAATTTGTCGTTTAATCGCTCCGACGAGGCACAATCGACGGCGAGGGTCCAGAAATAGGCTGCGCCACCGGTCGAATGGATCTTCCGAGATCCAGCGGGACGAAGGAAACGGCGAGCGGCGAGGCTGCCGGAGACATCGAAGACGGTTTTACGAGCGCGCGTTTAACAGGCCACGTCCGAGTGGGTTCCCCGGCTCGTTCGTCTTCCTCCGACCTCCCCACGGTTTTCCCGCGCCCGCCTCGGATTTCTTTTCCATCCGTCGCGAGCGGGTGCTCTAACGAAGCTGCTGCGCCGAGCCTTAAAGGACAGAAAACGGTAACTCGAGAATCTCCATTAACTTTCTTTTCGATCTGTCCCGAGAACGATTAGGCCTACCTTCGCACCTTGATCCTTCTCTTACTCCTTCTCCGACGGAAGCTTCTTTTTTTCGCTTGAAGAGTCTTTTAGAAAATTGTCTTACGTCATTCTCATTTTTCTGAAAAAAAAAGATAGTTCGATTGACTCACTCTGCGGAGGCATCGAATGCGGTCGCAGACGCATAGCGTTTGCAACGGGGCAGATTTTTTCACGTTTCTCCTTCTCCCTCGCCATCCATTTCTAATCCTTCTCTCCTCGGGCCGTCTCAGGCAGACGACGTAATATCTTGCGAATCGTTTCTTCGCCTGTGATATCGTGCCATTAGCCGGGCATAAGGAGAAACGAAGCGCCGCGGCCGCGCGTTATCTCGGCCAAGATATCTCGGCGTCAGATGATTGCGCGACTAAGCGTGTTTTACAGCGCTTTGGCCGGCCCTTTCCACGGCGAACGGCGACGAGCGACGCGGAAATCTGAAAACTCGGATGCGCCAAGGTACGATGCACCGTGAAGCGGTTTTGCGCCTCTCCGGCTGACTTCCGTATCACGAAACGACGACGCACACCGGTGGTCGCGTGGTCGTGTGGTTAATCGTGCCTCTTTGCAATTTGTCCGGCAATATGGTCCCGCAAGTGAGAGGAAAAAAAGCGGGGAGAAAAAATTGTCCGCGTTATTACGTACGCCAAACGGCTTCTCTTACCCCCCCTCCCCCCAATCTCTCTCTCTCTCTCTCTCTCTCTCTCTCTCTGTCTCTATTTATGCGCGCCGATAAAGCGCGAGATTTATCGTCGAGCGTCGCGACTCGATTAAAATTGATCATCGGGATGGCCAGCGTCCGCGTTCCCGTGCCTTTATGTTGCATATCGTCATATCTCGATATACCGTAAACATGAGGCCGTAATAAAGAAATTCTAGATGCCGGGCGAGGCGATGGCGATCGCCGCTCGACTCCGCAGCCGTAATTTAATTACTGGACAACGCGACAGTGGGATGAGGGGATGGTCGGGGGTTCGGGTCGAAATCGATGAGACCTCCTCGCCGTGCGGTGCACTTGAATTTGAATAATCATTGCCGAGCCGCGTTATGGCGTGCGCGTACATGGCGGATAAGTAACGCGCGTACGCCGAGTAACGACTTTCAGCGCTCGTTGACGATGTTATCGGGCGCGTATGCGCGCGCGTTTATCGTCGCGCGCTCCGCAATAACGCGCAATTATGATCGGTCGTTGGGATTTTTTAACGCGCTCGCCGGCAATTCTGTGTCACGGGGGTCGCGCGGCTCGAGAGCAACCTGTCGAAGTCGGCCCCGGCGCGCGCGCGTTTGCCGGCAAATTTTGCAGATCTTATCGCGTCCAAGAGCGCTCTCGACTGCCGCGCCGCGACCTTCGCTCGCGCTCGCGCTCGCGCTCGCTCGCCTACCCGTGAGCCCGTTTGCCGATATTCCCATTTTGTCGCGAACGGCACGCGTCGCGTCGCCGATCCGAGCCCGACGAGTTTTCTTTACGACGGGAAGTTCAGTATAACGGCGTGAAAAGTATGTTTAATTATCAATATGAGTGCGCTGATTATAAGGTGGAGGAACAAGCCTAACGACCTCGCCGCCGCTCTAATGTAGGCCTGCACGGACGATTAGGCAGAATTTTGATGTTGGACGCTTTTTATGGGGAGACGTGATTTATCTGAAGCAACGCTGTCTCGCGGCGGCCGGACGAAATTTCCGTTTGTGCCGACGCCGATCGTCGAGTAGTCGTTAAATTATAGTTTTTCGTTACGGCGCGACTGAGTGATTTCTGTGAGACGTCTAACGTTTCCTTTCTCGTGGTGTGTGTAAATCGAAAGCGTTAAACGTTAAACGGGGTTAACGCCTTGTCGCGCTACGTGATTTCTGTCGGCGCGAGACCCCGACGCGGAGGTCGCCCGTATTTCTCGTCCGGGTTACCGGCCAAACATTATGTTAATATTTGTCCAATATTTGCCCGACCCACGTGGGCGTTCGGTTTAGCCCACGCGCACGCGCGACACTCTTAAAATCTTGCCCGCCGAAAAAGAGACAATGCATTGTGTTTCCATCGGTTCAGCTCGTATCTCCTGCGTGACCGTTGATTTGTCTTTTCAGCTCGTCTTCGGGCTTCTTCTCCTCTCTCGTTCATGCAACGCACCTTTCTCGGTCTCGAAACAAAATATTATTTCAGTATCGGTCAGCGCGCGACATCGTCCCTTGGATCTTCTCGTGTTTCGATCTCTTTTCCCAGTGCGCTCTTGACATACGATATTTAAACCCACGACGTTCGCTGTCGCAATCGTACAGATGGAAGTGAAGGTGAATTTTGAAATCGGAGGAGCTCCATTTTCCTCGTTGATTTCTGATGGTAACGGTCTGATAATAGATTTTTTGGTAAATCGTGAAATGCAGACGTTATGTATCGTCTTCGTTATTGTCGTTAAACTGCATCATTGAAAACGTTTAATACGGCGTTAGCGTTGCAAATAATTGTCAATCTAGTTTTGACAATGCTGAATTATCAATTCAACCGTAGTTTAAGTGTTAATCAGTCCTACGTACGGAAATTATGCATGTCGTGCTCATTGGTAAATATTGGAGGCTGTTAAGCGTAACGGTAAACTTTCCAGAGTATGTACCAATTTCAAAATGCATATTTGTTTAGGTCTATGCATTGGATATGTCCACAAACCCATTTGGAAGACACACAAGCTAGGTCGTAGCCGGAAATTGTCTTTATTTTCTTGAAACGAATAACACGCGACATTGTACGCCTATTAGTTCACCACTGGCAATTAATTTAAATATAAGTAATTTATGTGAATACTTACTCTCTAATTCAATGTTCCGTATTTCGTATTTTAAGCTTACTTAAGTACCTCACAGTTTTCCAACAATGCCTTGAATATTTGAGGACTATTATTAACACCGATGGAAATCAGTTCTATATTTTTATCATTCTTACCTACAATTTTTCTACATTCCTTCGATTCTACTTGTAGAATGGAACAGCCATTCATGATTTTGTCCACACAACTCTTCACAGCTCTCAGATCTCGACAAACTTGACTTTTTGTTTCTTGAAGCAGTCCAACACATCAAATTTGTTTCTCCGTCTCTCGCATTCATTTCTTACACTGACCCCTCGTTTCTCTCTCTCTCTCTCTCTTCAAGCTCGCACATGCGTGCGTGTGGGTGACACGTGATTTAAATGTCTCGCCGGTGTCAGTTGGAGCGGGCGACTTCCTCGATTCCGAGCAATTCGCCCCCGCCATTGTGAAAGCTCGCTTGCGTGTACGAGTATCGGCCAGTCGATTATCCGGGTAATGGGCCGCGCTGTGTCGCTGCCAACTGTGTTTACCGAGCTGACGATTTATTGATTCGGCTGCCGAATTGGTCGCGCTTACATGTTCGTTCGTCCGTCTCCGGCCGGTGACGGTGCGACGTTCTGGGTCAGAAGTTCATGACGCCGGGTTACGAGTTATTTTGTCCATTGTCGCGCTTAATCGCCTGGCTTTTCCTGTATATAGATGCTCCTGACTCCGTGTTCCAACGGTGGCTGCCACGTTTGGCCGACTTTAGGTTAATGGACGTTGAATCTTGCCTGGATTATTAATTGTATTTTTGTTCCTTTTTTTTTTTTACTCACAGACGAGAGGTTGGAGGTGAAAACATTGGGCAGTACTAGGTCGAGAATATCAGTCGATGAATATTATGTCGTTTATTTTTGATAAAACGACTTCTAAGAAAACGGCCCCCACTCTTACGATAAATCCGATTATAAGCAGTATGAGTACCTTGTTCATTACGATTCGATGAGCGCGGACTTTCACTCGACACATTCGGTCCGCGCCGGCTCATCGATCCGTCCGCACGCATCGCGTCCTCGATCGGTCAGTCCTGTCGTCCTTCGTCCTTCGTCCTTCGAGCGGGCGCGTCGCGTTAAAAAGGCCTCGACTCGCGTGGCCTCCGCCAATGCCGTGCTTCTTCGTGCCGCTCGAGAGACTCCGATCCGGCGTGGATTCCGGTTTTCCGTGTAAAACGTCTCGGCAGGAGCGGGATCCGCGTGGGCGATTAATTCATGAGGGTGGCGAATCGAGAGCGCGCTCCTCCGCCGTAACACGCGCCGCCGTGTAATTAATCTTGAAACGAGGCCCGGTGACAGGATCGACGTGGTCGTCTCTTGGCGGTTAATCGACGATCGAGCAATTGCGCCAAGGTGAGAGAAAGAGGAAAGGGTGAGGGAGAGGGGGGAAAGGGCAGGGATAGAGAGAGAGAGAGAGAGAGAGAGAGAGAGAGAGAGAGAGAGAGGATGAGAAGCAACGAGCAACAAGGGATCGGATCGCGGGAAAGATTGGAAATTGAGAAATTGCTCGCTGGCAAGACTGATGCAACGTGCGTGCGTCGTAAATCACGCGGAAAAATGCAAAGTACGCCTGATTGAGCGCGCTCGAAGTTTTATGAAGTAACGAAAAATGCCGGCCACGCGAGCATTTCCTTTAGTCGAGCCGCTCGCTAAATAGCCACGGGCGGGACTGCGAACATTGGGCAAGGATTTCACTTTATAGTTCATTGCCGTCGGAGTTAATCCATCAGTTGCAACGATATGTAATTAAAACGAATGCGAATCCAAAGTTTTCCTCTCCACTGATACACATTTCCTAGTTCGCTGTAACATCGATATTGCCATTCGGCAGAAAAATTGTGCTTGGCCATAAAAGTGTGCTGCAGGCTGAACGATACGTCTGGCTCGCGGCGAACGAATGTTCGTTTATCGCAATTTCCGCGAGGGGGGATCGCATGACGATCAATGATTACTCAAACGTTTCCCTCGTGTCATCTCTGGGCGTGCCGAATTATCGCGGCCCCGAACTGTCCCCGGACCCCTCTCCACTTCTCACTCTCCTTTTTCTCTCACTCCCCTCGTTTCGGTACTTCCCCCTGTGCCGCGGCGAGGGCCCGCGGCGAAATTCATACACGATAAAATATACTGAGCGAGCATCGAATCCAATTAATCACCGTTAATTACGGGCGCGGGGGCAGCCCGGGCGAACGAGGACGATTAATGAGTAATTGATTTCGATCACGCCACTTGCCGACCAGGAAAAGAACGCGGCGCGGACGTCACGGCAATGGCCGATCGTAAATTTCGTTACCGGGACCTGGCGAAGTAACGCGCGCGCCTTCCTCCTTCCTCCTTCCCGGCCGTCCTCTTCTCTCACTCTCTCTCTCTCTCTCTCTCTCTCTCTACACGCGGAGTGGCCGCAGCTCGCTAACGGAGGTCGGAGCGAGGCCGAACGGTGGGATTTCGTCAGTTCGACGCGCGAGATCCTCCGCGCGGAGGAGTTGAATCATAGCGCTCTCACGACGATGGGGCGCAACGTATAATTTAGCCGAGAGGATATCTTTGGCGCAATCGAGGATAACGCGCGCGCGGCACCAGAGAGTAAACGGGCATAAAACGAGCCCCGGTACGTGTGCGACTCCGTCGTGCCGTTTATTCTCGCCGGTGCGCGACAATGACGCATGGAAGAATACTTAGTTGCGAAAAATTGTTCTTCCTCGTTCCTTTCGCCTGCGCATTCGGGAGGTGAGTAATAACCTTTGTCAACCCCCCGACGAGGACGACGACGACGACGACGACTTTTGCGAAGGGACGGAATATGGCAAGCGGCGATCGGCGTTCGTAACTCTCAGATTCCGAGCCGAAATTTTCAAGACGCAACTAAGAGACGGCCGCCGCGTGATTAATCGTCGCCGTCCGTATCTCGCGCCGATCCCACCTTCGCGAGGGGCGCGAAAATATTATGAAGGACCGTGGACTGTATCTGGCTGGGAGTATCGCTCCTCGTAAGTATGGACTGACTGCGAAAGACTCATTCGTTATGCGGATAAGGAGATCCCAATCTCGCCAAGTGCCGTGCGATTGCGAAACGATCATGCTCGCTCTCGATTCGTCCGTTGCCCTACCGTCGATTTGTCATTGGGCCCAGCTTTATGATGACAGTCGTGTCACCGATTGTCACATTTTCTGCTCATCACTCCGCTGTATCGCTACGATCACAGATGTTGAGAGGCGATGATAATTCTGTCCGCGAGTTTTCTTACACGCGCCTCGTGAAGTAATGAACTTTCTGCGAATATATTATGCCACCACACGATGGACGGGCATATGTCAGCGACAAATTCGGTTGAAGCGCGGCCGCGAGGAGTGCGATGAAAATGTGACGAGTTCCGATGAAACCTTGAGGAGACGATTAAAAACTGACACGGGGGAACGAAACTGAAAATAATAAATACGGCGCGAGGAGGTATAAGCTCTAGTGTGAACGATCCGTGTAGTTATGCTATCATTACTCAAGTCTGACTATTCGCGGACGTGAAGTGAGCCCAACAATTATCGAGGACTCAACCTCCATCAGTCAAGAGCGGGCGCGAAACAATTACACGCGTCATTTCGACTATCCTCGAAGATGATCGCGCTGTCGGACAAAAAGTCGCGCGGCAAGAAGCGCGATTAGAGCTAAACGAAATTTCACCCGTGAAAGCGCCGGGGTTCTGGCCGGCGGTCTTTCACGGCTCATCAGTGTGGCGAAGGATTCCGAATCGGGAGATCGTTACACGGTCACCGTGGTTCCCGTTTGAAATCGAGCAGGAAGAAGGATCTCGCACCTCCCAGCGCGTATGTAGTTATTTGTTTACTTTTTCATTTCGCTGATTACGCTTAGCATTTGTCGGAGGATCACTTACTGCAAGTGTCCTTACGAATGCACCTACGTTCTTCTAGAAATTGGACTTACGTATAATTTGTTTCGATTCTATTTTTTATATTTACTCCATTTTTGTGTTGAATACTTTATTCTTACCATTAGCAAAAGTTAAGCTCCTCGCTCATATCGTGATATATTGTTTTCCTTCTGCACTGTGTTCAACTTCCCGCGAAAGGCGTACGGATGACCAGGTGTGTGATTAACCGTCGTCAAGGCACAGCGTTCACGGCACGAATTCCAAAAGGTCTGATCATCGGTCAACCAACTCTAAATTTTTGCTCTTGCTCTTCCTACCTGCTCGATTAACGACCTTCCTCCTCATCTGACTCACAGTAATTCAAATTCGAAGGGGGGGTCGCGAGAGGTGTGAAGTGTGAACACGTAGGTGAAAGTGTACGCGCGCGTGCATACGTGAAAATACATGCGCGCATCCACGTGTAAAACAAACGTACATACACGCGCTAAAATACTTATATCCAAACACTACAAAAAGTATACCTGTAATTGCATCAGAGAAAGTGGACACCTAAAAACACAAACGAATACTATAAGACGCGTGTCCGCGAACAAATTAGTACATACGTAGGTATATTTAATTCATGCATTCGTCCTCTCAATAGAAATTTAGTAAGTTTGCCTTGCGTGTGGGTGCCCGAAGCCTACGTTTCTGGCGGATCGTATACGGTTGCACGATGCCTTACGTGCCAGGCACAAGCTCGCTGGTATTAATTCATCGTTTTCTACTTCTTACCTCCGTTTGCCATCCACCTGGGTCTCCTTCTCGCCTCGCCGCGTCGTGAGGTCGAATCCCTGACGAAGCGTGAAAAAGGCCTGGACCCGGAGCAGTTCGGCCCTAATTCCATGGCGAGTCACGCAGTGGTGGGCTCGGTTCAATTAATCCTTCTATTGCCCCACGTCGTTACTGCTTCTGCCTCTGACTGCCGGCATAGTAAATGTGCGTCTCACTAGATAGAGAGAAAGACATAGGCGACGAGCCGAACGATACCGAATTCCTTCCATTCGCTGATTTGTAGCATCTTATCTGATCCTTGCTCGTGATTTTCGGGTCGCCCTTGTCGCTGCTCGAGTTCCTGTTTCAAATCTCACAATCAGACTGATGACTCTGTGTGTGAGTGTGTGTGTGTCACGGCGACCGGCGATCGAGGGAAGGCGCGCACCAGCGGCATGGGTGACGTGCCGGTAATCGAACGGCGGACAAGCGCTTAATTAATTAACGCTGGATCCACGGTCCGCGAGAGGCCGGTCTCGGCTGGCCCGTCGATCAACGACGATCGACGAAACGATCGATAAGCGCGCGCGCGCGTCACAAACCGCGCGGAAAGCGCTGAGTTGTGATTACATTGTTTGGAGTTGAATAGAGCCGTCTGTTACGGCTGCACGGGGGCATTGTGGATGCTCGGGAACCTGCCCACTTCACTCTATCTCTCTCGTCCTCGCGCACAATCTTTGTCTCCTTTTCCTTCTACTTACCAACACTGTTGGCTCACACTTTATATAAATATAAGACCGGTAACCAGTGGTTCCGTGTCGATGGTTACCGGTTCCACGGTACCGGAAGACTCCATTGGCATTCTGCGCACGTTTCTTTCTCTCTTTGTTCCTTCGCCTACGTTTCTTTCTTGATCCTGAAATGAACGGTCGCTTAATTGCCACGACTCGCACTAAACGCATTAGTCATATCGGACGTTTATCACTTAATCGCTGACCGTTTAACGCACGCTGCCTTGTCCATTGCGAGAACGGCGGCTGGTGTTCGACATTTTATTTGTCCTGCAGAACACTTTATCTTTCTCGCGGAATCAAACCAGCTTCTTGAACTTGAACGGTCCGAGCGGTAACGAAGGGAATACTTTTTAATCGCGGTCGACGTAATAAGAATGAGAACGAAATAGCGGAATATTCTATGACCCGCACCTAGTTTATAAAATAACCAGTCGCCGGGCGCATTTTCATGTACGATTATGGTCACGCGGCGCAATAAAAGGGTGCAGCGGCACTTCTGGTAAGACTGCAAATTGTGCTATACACGCTACAATCTCTCGCATTCTACGTGCATCGAGCAACCCCCGGCACCTGGTGCTGAAAAAGTAACGGGCGCGCGCGGTAACAAATCCACCGGCGTCAAAGTTATCAGAATGCGGTGGCGTTATATTAAGTGTGCCCGATTAAAATTCGTAATAGGAGCGGGCGCGCGCGGTGAAAAAGAGAGCGGTCAGCGCTATCGACACTGGCATCGGCCGACGACGGTGGCTTCGTTAATTAACGTTGCAAATGCAATTCGCGACAGCGTCGCGCGGGGCAAAGTTGCGTCTGTGTACCCATGTGCGTGACCGGGCCCGCGTACGTGCGCGTATCGCAGGTTGGCCGCCTACACCTAGAAGCGCAAAAACGATACTCGTATATATTCCTTAAACGCATCGCAGGTGTAAGCTGTCTGCCGGCCAATCGTACGCCGTTCGGCGTTTCTCTCCTTCTCCGCTCAATTTCCGTTCACCCTTTCTTCCTTTCCCCTCCCCCCAACCGCGTTCTCCTTCGCGCCTCTCATACGCTTCCAGTCCTCGATCGTAGCGGCGCCGGCGAACGGCACTAAAACGGAGTTAATTAGGGGCCGAGATAAATAATTATCGATAGGGCTTCGGCTAGAGGCGCACGCGCGCACGACATCCGGGGGTGGAACCAGCTGCGGCCGCACGATGGGACAAATGTCTTACCACATTCTCTCCACCAACACCGGCCCCTTCCGTTCGGCGGGGTCTCACGTTCTTGAACCGCACGCCCGGTAATTGGTCGCGTCGTCATTTTTAATCACTCCGCGGTGCGAGCCTCGATCGCACGACACCACCGACCGAACGGTATTGCGAGCCACGGAATGCGGGAAATCGCCCCGGAACTCGCCTCAATTCCGATTTCGCGATTCGTTCGATTCGAAAAGGTCTTCTAAATTGATCGTTTCTCCGGCAACGTTTCATTCATTGTCGACGACTCAACTTCGCGGTCGCCGCTCCACACGCATGCAGACCCTGCTATTCGTCATTTATTGTTTCACGCTTCGGCAAATACGCTCCGCGGTCCTTTCTTTTTCGCCGCCATCAGGATATGCAACCTTTTTCGTGCGCGACCGAGAGAAGGAGAGAAAAAAAGTGGCCTACGGAGGGCTAAAGCGCGTCATGCTACAACGGATTTCAATAAAAGCAAGGAGACAAGCTGTAGTCGGAGAGGTTAATTACCCGCGAAGATTTACGGGTGCGCGATTATCGGGACAAACGCAATCGGCAAACTAGCCTCATGATCATTACTCGCGCTGCCTCTTAAACTCGACCAATCGCACCCTCCGGCATGTCGGGCGAGATTAGTCGCGAGGCGGACCGTTAGTAGTCCGTCTCTCGCAGAGGTTTCCTCGTCGACTCGGTAAAAACGCGACTCGCGCAATGGAAATGCGAAAGCTCGCAGAGCTCGAGGCGGCTAGGCAATCTCGCGCCATGCCACGGGATCGATAATGACCGTGTAAACGGTAATGGCTTGCTGGCGATCGAGTGCATTAACGACATGCAGTCGATAGGTTTGCCTGAAATGTCTGACCGACACAGTATGTTAGGTACAGACGAAAAACTCTTCAAGGCTGCAGCTTCGGAAGCATGCACTCGAGCACAGAGCGGCGCGGCGGCAGAAGAAAGAAGAAAGCATTATCGACCACTTTGCATGATCGACGATAACTTGAACGTAATTGACAACATCTTTTAATTTTTAATAAAGACAGCGGTCTGTGACAATCGAGTTATCGTTGACGCATCAGTTTTTTCCCGTAAGTCTACTATCACGCGCTCGAAGTATCCCGGGGTTGAGTGTGTATGTGTGAGCAGCGAGTGACGTGAGAACAGTTCTGTCGAGCAAGCGATCGTGCCCGACCATACGTGGCTTCCAATATTCGCAACGCTCACCCACGACTTCCGGACATCCCAGATGTATCACAGTCAGACGTACGCTCGTAAATAACGGCCCGAGTCCGGTCACTCCCGAGCGACCGATATTTCCTCGCGACGGCCATTATCGGTAAACACGCTATTAACGCGGCCGTTACAGTGTGCTGGTAGCGCGGCGTTGCCCCGGTAAGAAAGCCGTGTACCAATCTAGCCTCATAAAACTGCGCCGAGTGTCCGGTAATAACGTGCGAACGCGCTATCCATCAAGCCGGGACAAAACAGTTAAGCGGCTATACGCCTCTGCGGAGCGCCGCGATAATGAACGCGCCGCCGCGCCGGCCTCATGGCGGGCTCATGAGGCGAAATGTCGGAAGAAAAAAGCCCTCGGAACACGAGCTGATCCTCGCTCGCGCTTGCTTACGAGCACGCGCGCGCGCGCGCGCGCACGGACACCGAGGAGGAAGACGTTCTTGTGCAGCAGTCAAGGACGAAGAGAGCGACCGATGGGAAGAGAGAGAAAGTAGGAAAGGTAAGAAGGGATGAAGGACAAGGAAGAGAGTGGTGGCAGGGTTGATGAAAATAAACGATGGGGAAGAAATCTGCAAATTCTGAATGGGGAGAACGAATGCGACGTGTCGACTAAATTGTGGTACAATCTCTGATTTTTTGCTGTGACAAGGAGCTGCTTGTTTGTACAATATTTGTTTTATATTTTTTTATTTAATTTTTGTTTTGTTTTATGAAGTATCATCTATGCTGTGTAAGCACTGTGATTTAGCGGATGCTGTGTGGAGATAGATAACGGGAATGTGGAGAGCAGGAGGAAAAGTGGAGGATGACTATGACTGTAAAAGGAGAAGGAGCAAAATGGTACGTGTGAGAAGAGTGAATGGAGAAGTGAGGGAAGGAGAAGCAGAACTACGCTCGCGAAAACTTCGCCGGACGTTCCGTTGCTTCTTCGCGTGAAAGGCAAACCTGCTATCTGGAGCGGATGGGACTTTCGGCAGTCGTGACTCGAAGCACCGTAGCACTAGGGTTTCTGGCATTATGCTTGAAAGGGGTTTCTCTCGTTTCGCTTTTCAGCGGCGCTGACTCATGTGCGGCCACGGAGCCACTAAGCGAATTGTGTGTCCAATGCTTTTTACACACGTACACACGGATGCACGCTGTACGCTAGGTCACCCAAAAATGGAAGACATCTCCTTTTTTTAGAAGGGCTCGTTACGCAACAACAGATGAGACATAGTTTTACGTGTTCTTCATTCATTTTAGTGCGTATTTTTTGGCGATGTCTTCTAAAACATTGCTTTAAGGAGTCCCTTTAAATTCTATCTCTAGCAAGACATTACTGACTTTCACCTAGTCAATATGTTAAAGCGAGTCAAAGTAAGAATGTGGGTGACGTTAAGCCGTCCCACCATTTTACGCGTCACTTAAATTTACGACGTTTTCTGAAGAATTTGTGCCCCACGGATCTCTCCTTTAGATATACCGTGGGCCACACGCATATATTTTTATGTATACATACGCACACGTGTCGTATAGAACAATAAATTTTGCCATACAGGACCCGTTTGGTATCGTAAGTATTCATCAATGCACGTATATATGTACCTATAATAGATGTGACCATATACATCCGACCTTGAAAAAAGCGGTGGCAAGACGAACGTCCGCACAGTCAACTACGCCACCCGCCATATTGACCGTAGTTATTAATAACACCTCGGCATAATCGGCAGCCGAGATCGCCACCTGCTGATTCCGTATCACCGTGGCGTAGTCGAAATTCGGAGCACCCGGTAGTTTTACCCGGCGCGATTGTATCGGAGGCGCGGATCGGCCGGATTAACGTTTCTCCCATGCGGTTCGGACTCTATTAGCCGTGAAGGTGGTGACTAATTAAATTCTCGAGCTGGACCGGATTAGGTACGTTCACACGGACCACGCCGGGCCGACCGACCATCTCCCGACACTCCCCCTCCTCCTTCAAGAATTTTTCTCATCTCTGACATCTCCCTCTCACCTACACTCCATCTTACTCTCCGCATTCGACCTTTATTACTCCCCCTCCTCCGTCGTTTCACAATCTTCCTCCGGCATACCGTCCTCTTCACCTCCTCGAGCGATCTCGTAGGAGTTCACACGCACTACTCACACACGCCCCATCCTTCCTGCTAGCCTAACTACTAACCTAACCCCGAGCTGCCTCCGATGCGTACGACATAAATCTACCTTAATGATATCACACGTAACGCCGGCCTGACGCTATCTCCCGGCCGGTACACGTGAGAACACGTCTGACACCTCGATCCACCATTTCGTACCGCGGGTCGCGTACGAGCAATCGTGCGCAAAAGATCGTATCGCGCCATTTTCTCCTCTCCCGCCCCTGCGCGCTCTGTCTTCTACTCGCCCGGGTCGTCGGCTCGTCGACTCGTCGACTCGTCGTTTAGGGGGATCCGCACAACCACACGCTCGCGATGACCCACCTGGTGAGAGAGAAGGCCTCCTTTGGACGAAAGCCGGATCGTTCTGTTTTCTGATTAAACAGTCTCTTCGCCGAATGATATCGACTTACTTCTGAAACGACGACGGGCCAATCAGCCGTTTTAATCGGCGACACTCAGCATTCGCGACTAATTCGATGCTTTCATTATGTTGCGGCCTGTATCCGTTATTTTCGGAGACTTTCATGAACCGTGCCTTCAGTTCGTTTCGTTAATTCGCTTGTCGTCGACGTGTATCGGTATTAATTAATATCCGAGCCATGAATAATGTAGGACATTTTAACTGGTTCGATGAACGAGTCTCTCTAGGTTTAGTGGGTGGTCACCAGCTGTTAAATTAGTTAAAGAAATGACCTGTCAAGTGAGGAACGCGCCAATTTCTCTAGCTAGACTCGAAAGTAGGTAGGAAAGGAACAAAAGAGAGAAGGAGAGTGAGAAAAAGTGCGAGGGAAGGAGCGGGAGGTAGAGTCCGAAACGATAACGGGGCTCTCGACGTGGAACTCGTAAATTTGTCAGGGGCCGTCGTGTATCGCGAATTTTTTCTTCCCCGTCCCTCCCTTTTGCAAATTATCCCCTTTTCAATTTGTACGTTTCTTCTTATCGACCTCGCAGGGTCCGGGCGCGCAGGTTTGATCGCGACGGCATCGTTAAATAGCAAATAAGGTGTAACGCCTGACCGGCAAGAAAGCACCTCCAGCCCATCCCACTGCCCTTTCCCTTCTTTCTTTCGCAATCTTATCGTCCTGGCACCACTCGACCCCTTGACTCGTGTGCTGAAGAAGCATCGACATGTTCCAGTGTGCCCCACCCGGGATTCGTTGCGCTCAGGGTGGCATAGATCGCGTTACGAGCTTCAATTTATCGGGAATCAGTCTCAATCCGTCTCGATTCACGTTTCAGCAGCGATCGCTTTTCTCTGCTCGATTGCTATAGAACTGACAGGTACGCTCTTTCTCGGAGAATTCCTTGTAATGTCTACATTTCGAGATTGCCGAAATGGCGTTTGTATATAGACACTTTTATATTAGTGCTTGCTTTCGAATCGAATCGGGAGGCTGAATGCAGGACGGAGTCTACTTTTACACCCACTACTTTAGTGTGCGGGCGAACGCGGTCTCTTAGGTCCTTTTCGTTTGCACACGTGGAGGGAGAGAAAGAAAAAGGGGTCCGTATGATAATTCCACACGCAAGATCATTAAACGATGAGAATGCTGCTGTGCCCTCCCGTTGGCACGCCACTCCGCTCTCCGTACGAAATAATAACCCGTGTTATGAAGAGCACACGAAGAGGAACGGCATAATGTGCAGGCGCGTACTCGTTATCGTTCACAATGGGTAGCATGCTGAGACCTCAAACTGCCGGCCGGCCAATCCGAATTGAAACGGCCGGTGTCGGGCGATATGTGACTCCTCTTTCCCTCTCCGTTTCTCGCATTATGCGCCGCGCCGCGAAATTCGGCGGACGGAGGAAAGTAGAGGGTAGAAATCCCCGGCGACTCGAGATTCGCCGAGAAGTGACGGTGAAAGGGGGGAGCAGTCAGAGTATGTATCCCGAACGATCATGCAGCTGCCTTCCGGAATCGAACTGTCGATGCGAAAACCATGAACGTTGATCACGTTAATATTTCTGTCATTAATCTGACATAACGAGCACAAATGTGATTCAACTGTACACGAAATGCAGACCGGGAACATTGATATGCGCTCGCAATCTCAACCGCTCCCCGTATTGACCCATATACACAGGACGCGAGACGCGACCGACTCATCTCGCTTCCCATCGTTAATAACGTCCGGCGATTGAATGAAATAATAATGCCCGCGAGGAAGAAGTGCACGTCGCAGCCGGGATAGCGGTCAGAGTCACGTCTTGGCGGAAGGGCTAAGTGTCCATATTCCGTAACCGGTCTAAGCGTACGGTAGTCGAGGATATTCAGAGGGACATAAACCAACAACAACGACGCTCGCCGCCGGTAACACTCGCATTCTTCCTAGCAGACAAATCGACCCGCAGGAAGATAGCTTCCGTGGACATTAAGGACGGCGACGACCACGACGACGGACCACCTCACTTGACGTACTCTCCCGGCTCGAGCAGGTGAAAAGCGCCACGGGACGAAAAAACGCGTGGGGAGACGAGAAAAGAAAGCGGAAGAAAGGAGGCGAATAATCGTTTGACGTACGAGCGTCACCGTTAGAATGGCATTAATATCGGCTGATGAATTCCCGGCAGTGTCACGTCCGCTACCAGATAGCTCTCTCACGGAGAATAGGGAGCAGTTAGATCGCGGCATTGTGATCGCATGCGGGACCCTGCGGGACGTCCGAACGGTACCAGGAATCGGCAGGCTCTCTCCCAGTGGGGACCGGTAAATACCACTAATCACTTCTCGATCCTTTCTAACCCGCCTTGACCCCTGCGCGGCAAGAGTTATGGCCGTTGGTTTTATTCAGGCTACCTCCGCGCAGGACCTCGACCCCCGTTCGCGCCTGAAAGTCGTGCCGATACACAGTGCGGAGACTTCGAGGCCGCTACGAAAAGCTCGCCACGCGATTCAGTTGAGGAAGGGGAGGGGAAAAGGAATACGGTGGAAACACGTCGAATCGCTGAAATTACAGAATATTGAACATCAAACCTGTCGTTTCATTTTTCTTATAAGTGAACCGTAAAAAGGCTTCCTTTAATCCGGTGGTTTCTTTCGAATGTCGAAGCAATGAGTGATATCAGGGAGTTGAGATCGAAACTGCAATGCCAGAGCGTGATTCACTCTAGTCGCTATTACTGTTATTATCACGATCCATCATTTTTTCTTAATACAGAAACAGAAACGCAGGAATAAAAAGTGAATGATTGTGTAAGTTCATTCCTGACTTTCCACTGCGAAACATGATTTTATTTACCTTCGCGGAAAGCACTTTCGCAGCTGATTGATTTTCTGTATCTCCGCATCTCTACGCATTAATTGTAAAAGTTACGCACGAGACCGATACGTGTGCATACAGGAAGTCGACTTTGGCGTGGCAGCGTTAGCGAAGGATGCCGCCGTTAAACCAATTACACGGTTGAAACGGTACGATACGGGAAATTAAGTGGTAGGCAGTGAGACGAAGTAAATGAAGGAGCGAGAAATAAATTATCTACGGAGAGTGGTCGGACCCTGAATAGACTCGTTTCTTCATCCTCGTCGCTAATTTCTCATCTCGCATTCGTCCTTGCACCGCATCCTCGATGCCTGTCTTTCTCCTTCTCCTACTCATCTCTTTTTCTCGCTTAGTCTCCGTAATGCGTACCACACATGCTGCCGGCCATATGCTGAAAATGTTTATTAAACATTCCACGACCCCCCATTTCTCTTGTGTGCCAAAGAAGCCACTTCTTTTCACTTAAAAACTCGCCAACTATCTGTGCAGACTGCAGCTACGTTTTGAATAAGCTGCATTTCCCGTAGCGACGAACAACAGTCTCAGCACGCAAAACATAAAAACGCAATCAGTCGAAGAGAGTAGTATTCGTCGCGAGTGCAACTTACATATCGGACAATCGGCGTCGACGGTCTCGGCACGCGAAAAGGGATTAAGCGGCGTGTCATGGAATCCAGGTGCGTCCACGTCAAAAATCGAGCCTACGTTAATTGCCAGATGCAGTCGGATACGTCGCGTATCAGGACGATATCAGGATACGGCTCGCATATAAATTAGCCTCGAAACTCGGCCGGCTTCGGGGCAAGGGCGACAGGTACCACTGTATACACTTTGTATCAGCGTCTTCCTGCCAGTGGTACGCTGTCGAAATTCGTGGCTGACCAACTCATTAGCGGCGTTTAAGGACGAAGAAAAGCCCGTCGTCGCCGGTGTCATTCCGACCCGCGCCGGTAATTGGATGGTCGTGCGAGTGCGGCGTTTTAACGGGAATAACGCGACAATTTAGTCGCTTAGACAGGCCTCTCCGGCGTGCCCGAGCGCGTAGTTGTAGTCGGTGTAGTTCGCCGATTCGTTAATTAGCACCAGGTGTCGCGCGGAGTCGGTGCTCCCGATGTGCACCTGCCGTAGAGATACCTTCCTCGTCTATACGGACCAGGACGATTCATCAACGTCGCGTTTAGAGGTATTGATTCGAACGACTGGCTCTTCTCCTCTCTTCGACGAGTATTTAAATCTTTTAGCGTGGTTGCGCGCAAACGACCAATGTCATCGACGCGCATCCCAGTCGTCGCTGTATCTGTCAGCGGCGCGTGTTCCGCGATACTGACGACAGGAAGCGGCCACCTCGCAGAATGCCTGAAACGTCTCGTCCGCACACTCCTCGCGGCGTTTATCAATGTCTCGCACTTAGACCGAGGGAACGGGTTAGGTGAACGTGCGCCTCGCTGTATCTTAATGATGAATGTCATCGATGGCATTGCTGATTGCACGTCCACGCCACTTTCTAATCTACGCCGCTCGCTTTTACTACCCACCCCATTCTGTTCGGCCGAACATTTTCGCCGCAAGTTTCAAGCGTAGACGACGGCTACTTAGTCAGCCAAGTCAAATCTCTTACTTTCTTGCCGCGATGAATATTACACGGAGGCGTGTTATATTAAAACGAGCAAGCGGGTCTCTAATGGAGCGCTGAAACATTTACCACTATCGACGGACCTCTTCTGGTGCTGTAACGAGGGTAGTAGATACGCCTATCAATTATGTCAGGTCGTCCTAGTCCGGCGTCAACGTTTAAGTGCGCCGTTCAGATTTGACGGCGCGCGACACGCAGTCGCGTCTCGATGTGCTGCTTTAATTTACGTAGCCAACCTGGACTGTTGGAATGAGGAGGATAGCGTTTGCTAGGAATACAGCATAAGAGTGACGCAACAAAGTAGCAGTAATAGAATCTTTAAACTATGAACCGTCCGCAGTAACATATCTATTTCCAGCGCTTACACGGAACCGCCTCGTACAGATTCCACCTTTCACATGTTTCACCGCGCCACAACCAAGATGTAACAGTGCATCGAGCATCCGCAGTAGCTAAAAATCATATTCCATTATCTACGACGCACATCGGCACAAAGGCTTATTCATACGTATATCACGTTATTAATGACTCGTAACGGAGTCGATACAATTCATTCTGTACATTGTACGATGCCACTACCTGCGGTCGTATTGGATGAGGCCGCGAGATACCGACATCGGCCAGACTAATCGCGGTGATATTGCTTCATCGCTTCTCCTGCCTTCGTCCTCTCTTCTTCGTGTACGACTCGCGCGCGGCAAAAACGGGCTTGCCGGGCGCGTAACTTTGTAGCATTGTCGCTGCGGGCGCGACGGGAGTTCGAGAAGGGAAGCAAAGGCGCGCGGTCAGGGCCGTAGAATTCGCGGTGCCGCCGTCGGTTGGCGTCGTTGACAGAGGAGGGCCTAACAAATGTCACGCCTCGGGATAATTGTGGCCAGGAATTCGTGGGAACCCGCTGCACCGTGTCCCAGAGTCGAATTAAACGAGACCGAAGTCGGCGGGAGTGGTCGCAATGGGATAGCGGCGATCCGATGTATTTACAACGATATTCTTCGTTTTCTGTTACAATTTCACTGTTATAACTCTCTCAGTTGTTTGTGAATAAACTCACGTTGGTTCATGCGTACAAACTAAAACGTTCAATCAGACGTACGAAAGTATAACAATGATGAGACATCGTCATTTACAATGCTTTTTGGCACTCGCCGACATTGCGACGGTTGATTCTTACGTCTAAATCAGACATTGCGACTTTAAAGTTAGATTAATCCCATCTTCATCCACACACGCGAGGCTGCTCCGACTCGTTCTCTCTGGCGAGAAGTGGAATTTCTCGCGGCGCGCCCCCGGTGTGGGGGAGCCATCAACGTTCACCGCAGGATGTCCGGCGAAGACGGACAGCGACGGTCAATCGTGCGTGACGGCGCTTTGCCCGGCACGACATTTTTACACCTACGCCTCCTCTCTTTTCCCGGAATCCGCGACGGCACTGTTTCTTCACGGTCCGATGCGACTTAACGTCCGTAGCCCGTGGCCGATTTGCCGCGAAAAACAATGGTAGCTTTGAGGAGATAAATGATGATCGAGAGCCGACCGAGCGTGACTTCGGGAGGCGTCGTTAGGACTCTCGCTCCTCGCGCGGAATACACGCGAGTGAGCCTATCGACGGCCGATTCACTTTTTCCTGCACCGAGGTGATCGATGATCCCACGGTAGGCGTACATCGTACGTAAAACGTTGATGGAAGAAGAAAACTGGAAAACGAATGCCGCGCGGGACGTCGCGGGTCGCTTTCTTGCGGGCACCCTTTCAACGCTCCGTTTTCTGTTTCCTGCTTCTTGCCACGAATTGTGTGTCTCGCGACGAGTCGCTTGTAGATTGCTTCATTACGCAGATCGGCTGGCATGCGTGGCGGTTGTTCTTCGTTATATCAATTTCACTGCCTCTGGGGTACTTTGAATGGAAGGAGAGTTTGTACTTTGTCAGTCAACTAATACAACGAATCGAAGCATTGTACCGACTCGCAACTATTACGTAACGAATCTTTCGACGATGTCTTTCAATGTACCACCGCGCGCGCCGATACACATCGCATTATGCGGACTACCTGATCACCCAATTGATTTGTCTTTCCGACTAGCCAGTCACCGCTGACAATAGAATGATCGATCAGGGCGAACAAATAGACGTCGCGGCAATGCATACTGAAAGTCGCTATCGTTGATCGGCGTCTCGCTGATATCGATCACGCAGTCGTACTCTCTCGCGCACCGCCGCAGGTACCGACGCCCCGCGCCAAAGGACACATTAACGATGCAGTACCACCACTTACGTCGCCGGGCGCGAACACGTAAGACATCGTGCTAGCCAATCAGCCGATCAACGTCTACGACGAGGCATTGTGCCCGTATCCGCACCGGCGCGATGATTGCGATTGGCTGATTAACGACCTTCCTAGCTTTCGTGCCTCCGCGAACGCGAGAGCGACGTAAATCGAGCGTGCGCCGCTTTGCATACTCGATTGCCAATAAAGCGCGGCACTCTGTCGCGTTCGCGCATTACCAAGGCATAAGTGACTTTTTCGTACCACTTCCGTTCGCCATTTTGGTCGTGGAGGTCTGCCCTCGGCCCCCGTGTCGCACCCGTTCGCGCTATATGCTGCCGGTCCAAAATGGCAGCGATTATGACGCTTGTCATGATTCGGGATAAATTCTTAATTAACGATCGTAAGAGATTTTGCGTGTCGCTTCATTAATCGAGTTTGCTCGAGACGGAGGTGGGGTGTGGAGTCTGCCGATCGACGTATAGTTCGAGTAAATGCGAGACTTTCGTTCGCATTTTACGGTACAGTGTCACCATTTTATTTCTCGTCGATCTCTCATACCTGGAAATCAGCGTGATGCGCGTCAAGCGACGACCGGACCGAACGTCACTGATTTATGAATATTTAGAGTGCGCGCTGTACCGGTGAAGTGCGGTTAAAGAATAAATCCAGCCCGCTTCGAGATGATCGAGCCGCGCGCGCGCCATACGTTAAATAATAATGGCCCTCTCCATTATCGGGATCGTCAAATCCCAATGACACCGGCGTAACGGCCAGTCCATTTCGATCATTCCAATCGGATATGCAACAGTGGAGCGTCACGCGTCGATAAGCTTCCGCACGGTGCGGCAATTAGTGGCGTCGCTAGTAACTTGCCGGCGTGCAAATTAGCGACGGACCAGCGGCGCCGCGCGAAATTCGCTCGAAAATATCGGGGCCGATCCGGTAAACGTCGCTCTCCGCGATAAGCCCGTTTCAACGGCTCATCACTCTCTTCGTCCGACGACCGTTAACTCTCTCGCGACTATCGCTGGGGCTGTTTGAATAATTTAATGTTTGAATTTCGTATCCGAATACCCGAATATCCGATCAGTGTCTCAGTTTGCAGCACAGCACAATACTCGAGGACCATTCGAATAGGTAAACAGATTGAATATTCGCATACCGAATGATTCAACGAATAGGCCCTGCCCTACTGGCGACTCCGGTTATACACTTGCAAGAACTGGCCCAAAAACGGCGGCTCCTGGAACGGCATGGCCTCGACTAGCAGTATACGGACGCGCCATAAATTGCTGCCGCGCCGAAACTCGCGCTGCCTCCCGACGCGACGTGTTCCTTAATTGCATTACGATCTACGCATTAGCCGCGCTCCGCGGCAGATCGAATTAAAATGGTGTACCGCGCGGCCGTTCACTTTATTACGGTCTCTCCCGGTGGCGGCTCGAAGCCGAACGTTTTCCGCGCCACGGATCCGCGTTGGAGAAGCTTCCTCGAATCTCGCGTCCGTCGTCGGAGGGGGCTCTTTCTTGGGCAGCAAGAAAGAGTGTAGAGAAACGGGGGAAAGAGAGGAGGGCGTTTGCGCGCACGCATGTCACACATACGCTGCGGATGTACGGCTGGACTGACAACGACGCCGACGGTGCGAGAGGAAGAGGAGGATCGCATCGCGGATCCGGCTCTCTCGACTCCTCTCTCGCGTGCCGGATTTTCGGTGTACTTATATGCGCCGCGCCGCACGGCAAAGGGTGAATTAATGCCGATGAGAGCGGGCGCAGTTAATAAACCGGACTTATTAAACGATTACATTAACGCAACCGTCGCCCGGAGATTAATGCACTCGGTTTCTCGAACGTCTCACTCCTTTCGCGAGAGCTGCCTGAACAAGTGTGCGCCAATATTTGTGTACGTGAACGCGTATGAAAGAGAGAGATGCTTGTGTCGTAGTCAGCCGTATGCGTCTGTTCGGCGTGGTGCATGTATACGCGCGAAGAAAGGCAGAAGCCGACAAGAAATATGATCTACACGGTGTGGGCACCGTATCGCGGTAGCTTTAAGATAATTACGGCCAAGACCGGCGATAATTTTTCGCGCGATCGAAGGGCCAAGGTTCCGCCACGGGGGTACGGGGTCCGGCCGAGTCGTCGCGGCGCGTCGTGAAAGGAAAGGCGAAAGAGAAACGGTGTTAATGCACTTTTAATTAGAGCGAAATCCATTAGGACGCCGCCAGCGAGAGGTTTTCGTTGAAAGTGCATAGGCGGAGTCCGCGGTTCTTGGAAGCCGGCACTCGGATACCGCGGGTAATGTCATTTTTCTTATGCACCTCGTACTCTCGTCAGCGGCCACCGAAAGAGACGCTTGCTTCATTTCTCCGGTGCGCGGCTCCGAGAGGAAACGGTCGCCGGCGTGAATTTCACGCTAGCTCCTCTTGTCGAAATAAGCGGCTACTTCGCTGCGCACACTGTGTTTAAACACTTCACAACGGCACGTTCTGTTTAAGTTTTTCACCTCCCCGCCGCGCGACGGCCGACTCACGTAAACGATCTCGTCGCGTGACCTTTCCTACTAACCACTCTTTTTCCGTCGGTTCCGAATTATTATTAGTAAGTGAGTTACTCAACCTATGCGTTTCATTGGATCCATTCTTACTTCAATGCATCATTCAGAGCGCTTCTCGGAATATCAAGCGCAGTCAAATCGATGTCGGTATGCTCTGTGTACGTTTACGGAAATAGCGGAAAAAGTCCATCGTGCACGGTCGGCTTTAACTCGATTCAGACTGTCCGAGCAGATGAGAACACGCTCGTAGGACTTTCTGTCTCGCGCGGAATTTAATTCGAGAGAGCAGAGCCCGCTCTCCTCCCTCTCTTCCTCTCTGCTGCCATGTATCTTTCTCCTTCTCAACGGTACACGAGAGCAGGTGGACGCGAAGAGGCGAGAACACGATTTTCTTGGCCCACCCGCACCTACCCACTCGTCTCGATGTCACGTGTTTATAAATAGTGCATCAACGTAATGCCCGGCGGCTGTAACCGCGGCGAAAGATTTACGAACGCCATGGCAACTAGCAACTAGAACGACGAGACGTCCTGAACGCGGAAAGGAATTCCGCGATATAATAACGAGGGTGCTCCGCCCACCCCTCGGCAACCTCCGCTGCTGACTTATACCCAGTCAGGCGTTGCCGCGATGATTCTCGGAATTTCTACTCGACCGTTCGCCAAACTCACTGAACGTGGCCCTCGTAATATCAGCCCCGCCGTTGACACTGCGCAAACATAGGTACTTGCACATTCCCGAGCATGGAACTATCTTAACAGGCAGATCTTTCATTAATTACGGACCCAATGTAAATTCTCTTTGATTATCTGACAATCGGCTTCACCGTGTAGCTATATATTTCGTGTAAAAATATGAGTTGACCTGGATCGAGTGATAGTGAAAATAAAGTCCAGGACGCGACACATTACGGAAATCATGTGAAATATGATTAAATCGTGTTCGCACGGACACTTCTGTTTTTGTCGTACACGTAAGTGAGAATGAAAGTACTGACGTCGGTCGGAGAAGCGAACGGGGATGATTAAAGCCAAGCCACGGGGGCGGACAAGTGAAATGTCTTTCGGAAATCACGGCTTATCGTCGTTCGCGCGGGATTTACGCGCGACAATGAGAAATCTCTGCGTCGCTCGTCGGCGCGAGCGATCAAATAGATCTCTCCGCGTCCTGACACGATAATTCTAGAATCTTAATTACGCCACCGCGATGAGACTAATTGAGCAATTTCTTTAACCCTCTCGCCGCTTTGACCGATATACGCGGACAAATGGAATCGGTCGCTGTTGCGCGATATAAATACAGAAGTGTATACCGCGCTATTTTGCGCTCGTTAATTCGACGAATCTCTGTCGTCAATGCTTTAGAGCATTCGCCCGAGAATGAAAGCCCTTTCTTCCAACGCGCTGGCTACTTTCTCTCCACAAAATTCGGTATTTTCCATCGTTAACACGAGCCCAAAAATACGATTCCGCATGCATTCAAAACGAAACGATTTTCAGCTTCTTACCTATTGACCTTTCTCGCCGGACGAAAAAATGGATGTCTCCCGTTCGACCGACGTGACACATTAAATCTGCCGTCCGACGAACAGTGTCTCGATGTTGACATTTACGAACGATCGTGAAGATCGAGGTCGATCCGCGAGGCGCTGACGAGCGAGCAATCTCTCTCCCTCTCATGGGAATGTCCGCGCGTCTGAGGAGTCGCTTAAAGCGGACGCGACGATCTCCTTCCATAGCCAGTAAATCAGCCGATTCTAAGCTCGCCCCGGAGAGTTTATAAATGTATCTCCCACGCCCTCCACTGTCTGGCGGGCTTTCTCTCTTTGTACCCTTTCTTGCCGTCCCCTCGCCCCCTCCCGCCTCCCTTCTGCGCCTTGTCGGGGTCCTTCTCAGGCGAAGCGTTGTATTACGTGCGAACGTCTCTCGGAAGGGTAAATTAATTTGCTTCTTTCGCGCGCGTCGTCCTCTTCGTCGTCGCCGCCGCCGCCGCCGCCGCCGCCGCAGCCGCAGATTTTCCGACGCGACTTCTGAAGGAAGAAGGAAGGGGCGGGAGGGGGCGAAACGTCACGGGATTCCTCGCCGGGTCGGCTCGGAGACGAAAAATAAGAGAAACGGGGAAAAAAGGCGCTCCTCTCCTCTTTGGTGCGTCGTCGGGCAGATAATGCGTCAGCGCGCCGGGTCCGCCGAGAAAGGCGGGAAATTTAGTGCCGCGATGCGACGTGTCATCGCGACATCGCGACCTACAAACGACGCGAAGATGCACTTCCGACGACGTGAATTATCTCTGACAATGGAGGAGAGAGCTGATTAATGACGGTATTCGGAGCGTGATACAGTCGTGTGTGCACGCTAAAGAGGTAATCCCGGCTGGCGAGGTTGGTGCTGAATAAATTCGGCAGAGTGTCGTGAGGGATATCGAAAATCGATGCGGCCGATGGCGCGGCGAACGATTCGACGGGAGAATTGAAAGGTTTAGTTTGCCGCAGACCGAACGGAGCGTGTTATTTCCGCTTCTGCATGGGTCAATGGGATTTGTAAGTGACGATGACGTTTGTTACTCTCCTCTTCTGCTGGATCAATGGCTCGTCGGGGTCGGTTTAAATAATAATGTGGTCTATACTGTCAATGATCACAAGTGAACAGGCTTCTAATAACTGGACTGGCCGGGATTGTCTGGTGTGCTGTGGTAAGAAGCAATTTAACCGGTAACTATCTGACACCTAATACATTTCAAAATAACACTTAACTGCTTGGAGCAAAACTTCGTTGACAGCAGTGATCAATCATTGTGCCTACGTATCTGTGGCAGGTGACGCAGTGCGATCATGTGGGTAAAGCAACACGAGTACAGGCAATTCAAATAATCCGTACGAAATACGCTTCACCCCGCTAACTGTCTCCGATTTTTATCTTTTCACATACAAATCGAAAAAAAAGCAGTCGCCTCCGTGACTTTTCAGCGATAATTAAATGATGAGGTAAGCAGCGGCTACCGCTAATTCACGCTTACCACCGACGAGCGCAACAGATCTCCGTAATTTGGCGCTTGATCGCCTTAATAGTTGTAGTAACGAGCTCGATAATGCGTCGGCCCGTGTTTCTGCCGGACGATTTATAATGATCCTCCGGCCGTCGTCGAACGAATTAGGACGGCCGGCCCCGCGAGCGGGGAGTTAATTAAATGATAATTAAAGTATTCGAGCGGGATAATTGTCGGCGATGTAGTTATCGCCTCTCGGCCAGAAGAGCGCACTCGCGAAGATGCGCCGTGTCGCGAGATGACAACCGGCCCTCTCTTCCAGTCCGCGAACGCTGGCGGTCAGTTAATGACACTTATGACAGCCGGCTCTACTTAAGGCTGCACAAGGGGCGCCGCTGTTCTAAGAGTGGCAAAGTGCCGGCTCATGGAGAACGTCTCCGGCTTATAACGGATTAACGCCGCGTAAAGTCCTACCCGTCGTTGACGTCTCACCTTTGTCTATATACTTCTCGAGACGGTCTAGTCTAGCCGGTTGACGGGGGACATCTCGAGTTCTGTTTGAAGATGCTGAAGGTGATGGAACGGAAGGTCTTTATTCGGATGGTCTCTTGCTTTTCGTCGTACGCAGTGTCATCCGGCACCACGGTACACGTATATGCGTAACATTTTCACAGGGCCTATGCCTATGCGAAAACAGAGAAAGGTGTTCTGTATATCAGTGTTTTACGGATGTAAGAGATTTGTAACTTTTCAGATTCACGCTCTTCGAGAGTTCTTTTCCGAAACCTATGACCCGTCAGCCATATTTCAGGTGGAGCGTCGTGCAGCGTCAGAAGAGAAACGGAGGATCGCTGAAACACGATCTTGCCTGCCGGCGGCGGAATCCCCGCGCGTTACATGGCTCGCAGCACCTTTATCCGACGATCTTCCCCCGGCGAACTTTAATCGAGACCTCGCGCGGCCTAGGGTGCACGACCACGGCCGAACACTTCCACGGATCAGGCAACAAGGAGCGACGCTGTTCGCGATGGCCGCGTGAAAATAGACGCTCAATGTCTCATAGTGGTGAGACGGTGGGCGACACGCCTGCCAACGGCTGCCGTGGCATATACGCTTGACTGTTATGAGCAGCTATAATAACAGTGGCCGGTCGCCCGAAAGGAGGGGCCCCTCATTAATGGAACACCCGCGGGACTATGAATCGTCATGGTTACTTCGTGTGAACGGGCGTCGGCCTCTCTCTATCTTCCCGTCCGTCTCTGTCGCTGCCTCTTTCTCTCTCCTTCCATTTCATACACGTTCCTCGCCTCTCTCCATTTCGTTCCCTCCTCTCTCTCTCTCTCTCTCTCTCTCTCTCTCTCTTCCCTGGCCCGGTAACTGGCCGAATGAATGTACGTCTCAAGGCGCACGGAGGATCTCGTCGTCGCGCTCGTATTGTAACGCCGATGACAATAATAGCCAGGACAAGTAGTCTGCCGGCGTGGAATCGTCGGGGTGAGAAACGATCGTCTGAACCGAGCCGAAAATTGTCCTGAGCCGATTTACGGCCCGCTAGCCGTGGGCCACGCGACGCGTCTGATCACCGATAAATAATATCGCGATGCTCAGTGGAAGGGCGTTGGAACGTTGGAAGCGCCGCGCTGGATAAACAGCCGGTGCATGATGCGTCTCGACATTCGATATGAACGAGGTATGTATCTCGATATCGTTGGCCTGACCCCTTTGCCACGACCCTATTGTCCGCTGTGACACTCGCTGACAATGAGCGAGACGCCGCGGCAAATGTTCGTACATTGCACATTTCTGCAACCAAAGTTTTCATCAGTCAAGTTACAGCCTCATTCTTAATTGAACTTTGAAATAAATGTATCGAATGCACACGTATCGACAGAATCTTGAAATTGAAAATTCAGAGAGAGATTCGAAATGTGCTCGTTCTCTGGCACACTGTAGTCGTCCATCGTATATGCCAATGGCATTTTATGGAGAGCGAGCGACGTCGTGAGCAGCGACGCTTTTGACACGACACTCCGGGCTACGCTATCGCGCGCCTATCGGGACTGGGATGGCTTTTTCAGCGGTGCCCGGAGAAATTGCCGTGCAAAAGTGACACGCTCGCCGTGGGTGTGATTTATCGCCGCCGCTCGTCCCGACCGCTCATTCCTGCGTACCTTTTCTTAGATCGCGGAGTCGCGGGGCACGCTCCGTTTAAAATCCCGAATTTCGCCGTTCCGTCTCATTAAGCGCAACAACACATTTCTGCGCCGTGACGCAGCGCGCGAGAGGCCGCCGCGACGCCTCGGCCCGGTGCGTCTATCGGGCGTCGCGAATCCGCGCCGTGCGCGATGTGTCGCAATGTAACAGAATACGCGAACAGAGTCGCATCGTTACGTTTGTTTTAACGCGTTTACGATTTATGGCCGACTTGTGCCAAGCGTGCGCCCACACGTCGCAGCCGATCGTCAGGGTAACAGAGGGCTCCGAAGGTTTTCGCGAGCGTCCGATAACGCTGGCTCGTCACTCTCGGACGATCGAGCCGAAGCAGAATGCTTCCGATCGGCCGCCTTGGCCAATGCGACGTCTCATTTCCTCGGTATATACCTGTTCTACTTTCAACGATTCTCCCCACTTCGCTGTTGACAGTCTTCTTCTGTGCCAAAGGATATATATGCTGGTGTCAATTTAACATGACGATCTATCTGCTTTAATTAAATATTTGAACGAACACAGTGATCACGAAATTTAGAATGTAGCATTGCTGTCTAGAAACTGTTTTCATGTCACACGCCGTTCTTTGCTCAACGTTCAATCTTCGCCTTCGCGACTAATTTACCTTATATAAATCGTCGCATAATCTCATACAGGGGTCGACACTGTCCAGCGCGGTCTTCAACTCGAACGCGAACAATCACTTTCTCGGAAAGACAATTATATCTTCAGTCCTTCTCGACGATCGATGAGCTGATCTCTCGGATATACGAACGAGTCCGAGTAAGAGTAACGCTCGGCGACGAAATCGAGGAAGAGAAAAGCTTGAATAAAGAATGAAGAAGGGGAGGGGGGAGCGGGTAGACGTCGTGAGCGAGATCTCTTTTTGCTAGGCAAGCCTAGACGCTGGGTGATTCGAGAGTGAGGGCGTGCTGACGTGAGACGCCATGACGCTGAGTGCGTTCCAAAAATACGACGGCACTTTGGCACGGCACACTGAACCCGGTGAGTTTAGCGGTTGTTTACATCGATAAAGAAGCTGTTGCAAGTGCCATTCCGGGCCATTAGTGACCTCCTACATTACCCATAAGTCCCCCGGATTCCCTCGATGTCCTGCGAGAAGGAAGAGGAGGCGAGGCAGAAGGAAACAGGGACCGGTTTCTCTTCCACGATCGTTCATCCTCGGCGTGTCGTTCACGTAACTAAAACAAATAATATTCTTTCATTCCCTAATTCTCGATCCTCTTAGTCCATCGTCGATGCATTTTGGACCCTTTTTGTTTTCTTACGTCTCGTAGCTACCGGTTTGGCAATCTGTCTAGCGAGATGCATATACGTGGACACTTGCGCCGAAAATATTTCTGCAGTTCGCCGGTAGCAAAGGTATCGTATGCCGCGGGCCGACGATGATGGGCGTCATTGCTTTTAATATCCTGTTTTGTCAAATTCGTTACTCTAAAATTGGATCCTCTTGAGTACAGTGACGTCTATCACGTTGGACTCCGGCATTTTCATCGCCAATTGACTGCACAATATTTGTCATCGTCAATTGTATTACACCGCCGAATAATTTGTTCGTTGCCCGACAAAATTTGTCTTGCAGATCTGAACGATACGACGACGTCTCGGAAAATAGCCGGCCGATTCATAGCGGAGCGATGGCGCAATCGCCAATTCAATTCGAACGGACCGAGGGCCGGAGATAGGCGCGTAGAGTCTCGGATGACACAGTGACATAGTAACAATAACATATCTCACGGGGGGGCCCGTCGAGGCGCAGGGAGGAAGAGACGTTTGTTTTCGCATTTATGCGAGGCGCCGAGTGACATTTAGTGGGTGTTTTCGGTTTCCGTTTGTCTCGAAACGAGGTGTTAATTCGCTCGTGCGAAAACCTCGCCCACGAGCCGTGGACAGTCCTGAATTTATTATTACGAGGCCGGTCGCCGTTGTCGTATTCCGCGGGCACGGCCGCCGTCGGGATTTGAATATTTTTCTCCTAGCCCGGCGAACCTCTCCGTATCTCATCTTCTTGGTTTTTGTCTCGTAAACCGCAGCCGGCTTAGCTCGCATTTTCCCTGCCGCGGCCCGATGCGTTGGAGAGCGGAAAGACATCTTACGTCCCGTAAATTGCGAGTTTGCGTCGCTTTTATTCGTCCCCGTCGCGAACCAGCTGAACTCGCGCCATTTTCGAACGGCGCTTCTTACGACAGAGGCTCGTTGTGGTTCTTTCGTCACGAAATTTGTATTACAAATCGCTGATTTTTTATCTTTCATCGCTGACAGGTCGATGGTAGACAGCGTTACAGCTTATCACATTTCTTAACTTATACCTAGTACAACTAACAAAGTGAGATTTCACTTACCGACGATTAAATATATCCGCGATTGAGTTGTAGCGTTAGCCAATGGTCTGGCAGCTGTTTACGCCTTGCATAAAAAGTGCAAATTAGACGTGTGCTGCGAGCCTATACGAGACACGTGATCGAGGTAACGGCACGATAGAGACTGGACACAAAGTTGGTATCGTAAAAAGTGCCGCGACCCCGGTGACAACTATTTCTCCCATTTTCTGATCGACCTTTTCTTTCACGCTGGCCCAAATCGTTTCCTAAATGTCGCTCGACTTAATGCCTATGTTCGACCACCTTGACGCGTAGAACCTCTATTTAAGGCAGCGGTCTCGGCAACTGAAATCCACGCAGCGGACCCATTATAATCCCATTAGATACATTCGTTGGCCTAATGTGTCCTTCTTTCGCTATAATTGCGGCGCGATTAGCATGCCCGGCGTGTCAATGGAGGATCGATGTGATTACGCCTCGATGTCAAAGTACAGCGTCGCTCAGGAAATAATTTGTTTTACGAAAAAAATATGTATTGCACGCTTCACCTGTATGACTCCAATCAATGTGTTTGCGTCTTGCACCAGTTCACCGAGACAGTTTAGCGCCGCTCGGCAATAAAGATATTGTCGACGTGCTCGTATACAAAAGGAAAACAGTGAGCAAGCATCATGCGACTAATTCCTCCACACACCCTTAACAAGACCAAATTTCACGCACCATGTACCCAATTCACTGACCAAGGTAAAAATGTCTAACCTTTCAACTATCTTAAAACCAAGCGACAGTTCGGCTATGCGCGGTTGCGGCCGCCGAAACAATAGCTCAGAATGGGCCAATTACAAAGAAAATGATGTCGGCCGTAAATATAGCAGCCGTGAAAACTATCGTCGACATAGTAATAGTCGCCTCGCACAATATCTGCGCCACGTCGCTCCGAAGTGCATTAGCGCTAATTGTTCCGTGCACTTGAGCGGCGCGCCGAGCGAGGGACGACGACGTAACGCCGCCGTCGGCTCTCAAAAATGTCACGCCACACGGTGCCAGCCGCGCACCCACCCCGTCCCGCTCTCCCTCGCCTTTGTCTATCTACGGGCGTTGTTGAGCCGGTCTTTTCGTCGCGATCAAACCGGCGCGGCGCTCGTCTCGCGCAGTTGAACACATCTGCCATGTGGGTGTTACCCGTAAATCTTATGTGCGCGATATGTCACATGCCTGTGTCACACGTACTCCGGACACAATGGCACTGACGTATGCCACCAGGCGTGGGTACGAGGAGCATGTTACGAGAGCGTGCGAGACGAGCTTAATGCGACCAACGACAGGGCGCACCCTAAAATCGAGAAATGCGAGAAATTGCGCATGCCCGGTGCGCCTAGACGGGATGCGCGCATAGACGGCTCGTCGCTCATTCAGCAAAATCTTTGGAGCGATGTCAAATTCGGGATGGCGAGGATGATCTTGTACGGCGCGTCGAGGATGCGTTGATGTTGGTAGAATTTCGACTAGCACTCAAGACGAGATCCTCTTCGGCAGCCATTAATCGCTGTGCAGTAAAAAGTCGTTAGCCGAATGAATTTAAATTAATTCAATTTTGTCGTGTAGGAGCCGGCGCGGGCGCGGGCGCCTGTGCCCGATCCGTTACTGGCTTAATCGAGTTTTAATGCGCACCGAGAGCGGAGTACATTGCCCTCCGGACGCCCGAAACGAAAGCTCCGAGAGTCGAAAAGATGAAGAGCCCGCGTCCTATTTAGTCCGTGCAAGATCTCGGTAAGACCTCGCGAATTCCGCCCCCGACCCCACCGTCGGCAGTCAGACTAAACATTTTATAAACCGGTGCAAAAACGTCGAGACTCGAGTCCGCCACTTTGGCTGTGCGTGCGAACAATATCAGGCGAGGATTGGGCGACGAAAACGGGAGCGGGGAGCGGTGATGTGGGAGGAGGGAGGGAGGGGAAAAAGGAAAAGGCGGGAAAAGACGCACACTGACGAAGCGGGGTTATGGGTCGTCTGGGATGATCCGGAGAGAGAGAGAAAGAGAGAAAAAGAAAGAAGGAGAGAGGGAGAGTTTGGGGGCGACCAGATGTTCCCCTTTTTTCCTCCGTCTACGCCTGCCGGGCGAAAAAATTCTTCCCCTCCGCGCGACGGCACTGTCAAAATTGCCAGAGGACCGTCTTATTTATTGGCGTCTCGTCGCTCGCCGCGCTTCTTTTTCTCACCACCACCGCCTCGCTTTATTCGTCTCCGCGCAAAACCCTAGCCTTCCGCGACTTCAGTCTCATAATCATTCGTTTCTTCGCAGTATACTGACGACCGTGTATTAACTCTAGACGCAGGTACTGGACAAATTCCAGTACACCTCCTCAAACTCAAGAATATCATTCTTTGACACGATAAACGACCGCTACAATTTTGATACGCAAAAATTGCCAAGCGTCAATCACACTTCGAACGTGCACGTCTCATTTCACAAACATTCGCGGATTTATCGTCCTGTCGAAGTTCTTCTTTCGTCGCAAGATGTGGCACGAAACGGCTTGGCTTGGCTCGGGACGCGCGGTCTAAGTTTGCCACAAAGCCGGACAACTCTGACATATTAGTTTCATGCGCGGTTACATAACCGCGGGGTTCTTCGCCATCGCATACCCGACGTCAGCCATCGTCGCGGTGGATGAGGGGAGTCGTCGTTGTCGTGTTCGCCGTCGTCTTCCTCGTCGTCATCCGCGTCTCGGGGGAATCGTGTGTTTTGCGACGCGCGCGAGAGAGCGTGCTCCGAATTTTAGCGTCGCGACACTCTTGACAACCCCGGCTAAACGTCATCAGCGATGAAATTCGTCGATGGTTTGCCCTTCGAGAGACCTGTACCACTGATCATGCCGTTCATTTACCCAATCTCCCAGCCATAAGGATGGTGTGCCTTTTTGATAAAGGATTTGATAAGTAAGGAAGGATTCACCGAAAGGAGACGCTAGAAAAATGGTATAATGGCATAGTACTGTTTGCGGTATATAATAATAAAATTTGTTTTTACGGGGTATAACTAAAGGTGCAGAAGCATAAACAGAAACTCGTTGATAATTTGACAAACACTGTGTTGGAGCTTTTAGTACACCTATGTATTTTACGGCGTAAACCAGTAGTTTACTGCTTATAACGATTTTACGTGTATTAGCTTCCGTAGCGCAATTAAGAGTAATTGTTCGTCATTAAGGACATTGAGTGTCGTAAGGTGAAAAACGTTACAAGGGCAAAACGAAAGTTTAGCGCCATAAATTTCCCTAACGCTAAATGGGAATGCACCTGCGAGAGTCATCCGGTACACGCAGAAACGCGTGTGTCATTACGTTCGGAGATAAACATAACTCAGCCGCATCAGTCCCTAATTGCTTCACGCACGATGACAGAGTGACTGAAATAGAACGGCGAAAAGAAGCGCGCGCGAAAGTGGTCGGTGCGCGGGCATTAAAATAAATATCGAGAGCAGCGCAATCGTCTTTTTCGCGACGCGCCCGGGCCCGGAGAGTCCATTACGCGAGCTCCCAGCGAACGTCGCAAGAAGTCCGAGGGCGTAAGTAAAATGGATCACGATGGCGATCGGTAAACAAGCAAAAGCAGCGGCTCGAGGACAACAAAGATTTTGCCCCGGCTGGCGAGGGGAGCCGGATCCGAAGCCGAAGTCGAGGCCCTTTCAGAATCCCCGGAGAACCTTGCAAAGAACGACGGTCTCCGCCGGTTATACTTTCCATGTAAATTAGTGGCCGAGAAGAAGAGCTCTCCCCGCGTCTGGCCTGCAGCGATCTTTTGCGCGGCGAAACGTCCATCGGCGCGCGGCCGCTCGTAAAATTGTCAATGACGATGATTACGGCGCGATTACCAGTTCGCGTATCGCGAGGGGTGAACCCGCAAAAGGAGCAGCGGGAGAGAGAAGGAGAGGGAGAGAATAATAATTCCCTCGTGATTATCCCTCTGGCAGCCTCAAAATGGTAATCGGCCTATAACTTTATCGGGGACCTCTTGTTAAATTCTATCAGTCAGAACTTTAGCCATTCACCTTGGCCGGACAGTATTAACGGCCGCCCACTCTGCTGCAGCGTCGTCTGAGGCGCGCTCGTTAACTACCGCGCACACTGTAAACAGTAATTATAATTCCGGTTGCGGCGCGCGATTACGGGCTTGCGCATATTGTTTACGCTCGGAAGAAAACGCGCCGATCGAATTTCGTTATTAATTCGTCGAACGGGCCGCAAGGGTTCGCTAATAAACGGAACGGTGCGAGATGTGTTGGCCGGCATTTATTCGAGCCCTCGTATCATCGCCGATGTTAATCAGACAAAAAGACGGGACACGCGTAATCGGCTGAACGGTGTATCGCGCGTTAATCAGGTAAGGAAGAAGCTCTCCGAGAGAGAAGAACTTTTCCCCGGAGATGTAACACGAAACGATATCCGCCGTAAACGGAGGAAGTCGTAAAGCCATGTTGCCCGTTTTGCCACCGATGCGTACTCATAACGATCTCCTACAATGCATCGTGACCATTACCGGTGAACCGTATATTACAATCTACGGCCCGGACTCTCCCGACGCATTATCCCTCGCTCCTCGTTTTTCCCATTTAATTGGACTGAAAGTTAGCGCCCGTGTTTTTCCCTCTCGCCCGACATCGCGCTTTATTAATAGACGGCCGATTAACCGGTTAAGCCGTTGATTATCGAATTTTAGAATCCATAAATCTGCCCTGTCGCGCAAAAACGTCGCGGCCGTGAGAAGAAGTAGCGTCCGTAGAACAGGTTTGTCGTAGGCCACTTCGTTTCGGCTCCTCTCTCCCGAACCAGTGTTGTACGCGTAGCTCTACAACACGAGTACGACAATGCGCGGCGTGTGCATTGTTGAGCCGCGAGATAATCCATGTGCGAACACGCCAAGTGTCCGAGCGCGCGTTGCAAGTCGAAACAATATTCGTCATGAGCGAGAACACTGACGCGTCGCGTCAAGACGTGTTCCATTGTTACGTCTCATGCGACACGACGGATCGGCATGACGGGTACACGTGTACAATCGTTGTTCCCTTCTTCTGAGGCCACCCACCACTGACAACTAACGGCAAGTGGAGAACCAACAAAGAGCGGTTCATGCGGAGCACGACGAATGAGGAAGATGAAGAGAGGAAAAGTGCGTCTATTACGGCTGCCAAAATTTCTGCTAATTGGATATGCTGCGAGGAGACGGGATTTCATTGTTGCGCGTATGTCATTTTGAAACGACAGTACGTAGTAAGTATTGTGACTTCTAAAAACCGTTAATTATCATGTTTCCAAATATCAGCTTAATAGTAATTAATATGTTAATACTCTGAAACGGGGTCTACCGAGTCATCTGGAAATTGACTAACGAATGGCGTAGGGAACACTTTACATAATCAGTGTTATTTCATTCAAAACCATCTATCTATTAATACAAATCCCCCAAAACAAAGCATCTTAAGGCCTAAGCCCTAAGCGATCCACGTTTCAGTGTCAGTCTCCTGTTACAACTAAAACTGCGTATGTCAGACGGTGCGCGTGCCTTGAAGGCGCCGCACAAGCAAGTCTGTATCGCGGCGTAATCTACGAGCGACATTAGCCTCGCGAATTTCCCCGTGCCAGCGGACGCCACTATGTAGTCCGCGGAACGAAACAATATCCGTCATGACTCGGACAACGAGTAGGTGGCAGCGAGAAAACGAGCGCGAGACGTCAGGACGCGGTCCATTGTTTCGTCTTGCAGCGAGCGACAGTTCGGCATGACGGGTACACGTGTACAATTGTTCCTACTCGCCGGGGCCACCCACCTAAGACGGACGGACGGACGGACGGACGCACGGAAGAAACGCAAAGAGAGTGCTGAGTCGGCGGGAGAGCTGCATAGCGGAAGGTAGAAAGGGGACAAGAACAGAGGACGCGCGCGAGCTTTCTACTCATCTCGCAGCGATTTCTCCGCTGGGATCCTCGTCGGCGGGTCATGTATTATCGTTGCTATTATTACTCCTTCGCCACCCCCGACACGGCTTGACGGACTGTGCGACGGATAGGTCTCTTTTTTTTTTTCTCCCTCCTCCGTCCCGTCGTTCGCCTCAGTGTTTCTCGCCGTCTCTTTTCTCCCTCCTTGCTCCGTCCTGCTCACCTCTTTGTCTCCCTCCGCGCCTCGCTTCCCGCTTCATTCCCCCTCGCGGTTCGTTCTGCAAGATGGAAAGTCGGCGTGTGTTCGCGCGACATTTTGCGATTATTAATAAGGCCGCAGCTCGTCGCCAGCGGTGCTCGATCTTGCAGGAGGAAGGCTCTCTTCATCTGCGGCCGCGCTGTTATACTCATTGCCCGGCGTCGTTGGAAAATAATCGAACGTCGCGTACGTCGCAACGCCGCGAGATATTTCACTCGGGTGGAGTCGGTGGGGTATTTTCTAGCGTTGTTAGCCGGCCGGCGGTAGATATTAATCGCGCGAACATGATCGCGCCAAGTACAAATACCCCGGGTTGCGTCACTGTAGCGTCGCGATGTACGATGTCGGAGAGGTTTCTTTGGCGGGAAGAAATATTTCTCCGGCCTACGTCGCTCAATTTACCGTCGAAACGATCTGTTCAACGTGTCATATACGCCGACGTTCTTCGAATTTCATTGTTTCGCATCGTTCATTTTCGGACGGGAAATTGCTCTGCTCGCCAGCATTTCTCCCTCCGTCATTTTCCCAGCGATCAACACGAATGTATAATCAAACAACTAACTTCAGAATTTCTCTTCACGGTCATCTCACGCCCAAGCTATCGATGCTAGAGTATAAGTTAAAGTTAAAAGACAGTTATTTCCGGCAACAAAAAATATTCTTTCGATTCGTATCTTGCATCAGGCAACCTTTGTTTCATTTATTGCTGAAACAAGTGTGAGTTAAAGTTATGCTTAATTAAATCTCCTGTATAAACGCTTTGTTCGATCATTCCAAGTAGAGTCATTTGCAAACCGGCATCCTTCCAATCCGTAAAGCCCGGAGGCTTAGCGCGAGTCCCAGCACCGTCGTTTGTCTGACCTCTAACCTAAGACCTGTCCGGCACGGGCGACTCCGTCGCGGTAGCAAGCGCTCCTGCAGCAGCCTCAAGGATCACGACGGCTTGCAACTCCATCTCGTCAAGGTAATGGCCCAGAGAGAAGTCCCTCGGCCGTTGCCTGAGAGCGAACGAACAATGTGCATACCGGGAACGCTGTGTGCGCTTACACGAAATTTGCGGGTCTATTTCTGCTGCCTCGCCCGTGTGCGTACACACATCCGCACACATACACGTGACGCGCAACTCGTTTGCAAGCGCGTAGCGGCGCGGGCTAATTATTAGTTAACGCGATGTCAGTCTCGACACGGCGGGGATGATCGAGACGGTGCACGCACCGCGCTCAAAATATCTCGTTACTCTTTAATCTCGGCAACTTCTCGGATTTGCGATGCCACACGGTGAGAAGTCGCGAGAGAGCCCTTGTGAGTAGCCCGCGCGAGCCGGCTCGCTCGTCGACGAAGCTTTTCAGCACGGTTGTCAAGCGAGGTGACATGTGACACAGCGCGCCACCCCGCCTCGTTCGGCCGGTGCTCCGTTTCACAACGCGCTAATTCTCATTCGCCTCACATAGTTGCAGACGTCGTTCGGCAATTAAAACGTCGATTATCGCCAGGGGTCGCGCAGCGCACCGTCCGTTCCTCGCTTCTTTTTTCGTTCTTCGAGTGTCGCGCCTAAAGATCTCCTGTCATTTGCGTCTTGATTTAATTATACACGCGCTGCCCGCGAGCCCAACCGTTCATTTTTCTCGCCACACACGGCCAATGTGGAGCATTACGTTCGCGCGTATGTCACATGGGCGAGGTGTATAGTCCGATCGTACCTACCCGTCGAGCGGGTCCGCGACGTATCGGGCAGCCGAGCGAGTTGTTAAAAATAACGAGATCGTAATAACCGCAACTTAGGTAATGGCGGTTAATGATGCAAACCTAATGACGGCAAAAAGTCCGCCGCTAATTAAGTACCACTTTCCCGGGCGGCAGAGATCTGCATATTATTGTGAGGCCGACAAAAGTGGAACGGGAGCCGGCGTGCCGGGGCAAAAATGACGATGACAAAAATGATAATAACGAGGGGGCAATAAGGCAAGGAGCGGCAGGCGAGAAGTGGCGCGGAAAATCGTAAATCCGTTAAAAATCCGGCCGGACCGACTACCGTTCCAGAATTCTCCTCCGTCGCCGGCGTTTCCGCGTAGCCTTGCCGCTCACCCGATTAATTGTTGATTTATCGCGCCTCGGGCTTTTACGAGGGCCGCACTCACGGCCGTGCACGCGCGTTCACGCTGCACGACACTTTGGTACTTAACAGTACTTTCCCTGAATAGTGTTTCGTAAAAAGTGAGGCTCGACGCGTCACTTTGGTCGAAAAATTCTTCGAGCTCACTTCCAGGGTTTATTAGCGTAGCAAGCTTCAAAGGAATAACTTGAATCGCATCATTTAAATCGCACTAATTTCTTAGTACTCTCATCTCAATTCAGACATTCCACCGGAGACACATCATCTAGACCAGTTCCTAAGTCAAACTACGCCCATCGTTCGCTTCCGAATTTCTGCAATTTTAGTTTCTCTCCCCGCCGCGCACCCTCCGACCGTTGTCTCCACCCACAAAAGGGATAGTCGAGGCAGGAATTATGGGTCTTCTGTTATACGAAGCGCGGCGCCGCGCGCGGAACAATGTTGAAACGCGCGTGCCGCCTTTTGCCCGCTGCACAGAAGTTTCGCGAAACGCGTCGCGCGAGTCGACCGAGTCGTGAATTATATTCCATGCCCTGCTGGAACAATGCGCCGACGGAGATGAGTGCGGCACGAGTGCCGTTTCTTGCGCCTCTTCAGTCTGTTGTCCTCCATCCCCCTCGCGTCGACTGTCTCATTCCGGGCCTTTGTCTAAGCCCTCGGTCACTATCCGTGATCTCTCACTCGCTCGCTTCATCTCTTTTTACCCCAGCTATGATATATGAACCGTGCGAACCGCTGCAGGATGCACGTTTGTTCGGCGCACGGTGTCAACTCTGTCGGATTATTTTCCCCGACGTCCATCTTTCGTAATTTACTGAAAAGTGCTCGTAAGTTGGGAAGAAAGGACATGTAATGGATACGAGAATTCGCTCGGAAAGGATAGTTATGTCGTCTTCCAGAAGTCACTCGCCTTCTAATAAAACCTCTGACGAACCCTTTTTCTTGCTCGCCGTTACCTTGTGCGCGTCGTCGGCAAATAGAACGCAGTGCGCTTCAAATCTTTCGGTAAACTTCTCTTTTTGCCTCCTCATCCATCTCTCCGGCCGGCACCCGCTCCGTCCTTGCTTCTCTTTTCCATTTCGTTATCGCCATTCTTCCCCGGCCGAACAAAACCTTGGAGGATTCTAGGAGAACGTTCTGCGTCGCTTGCAATCCACCTCCCGGGCATTCCTCTGGCACCGAGTCCGCTGTAATTCCGCGTTGCTGCCTTTAACGCCTCTCTTTCTCTCTCTCTCTCTCTCTCTCTCCTTCGCGCAGGCCGCCTAAGACGGCGCGAGTCGGCGCCGATGACGGCGATATTGCTGCCCTGCGCGCCGCGGTTAACGCGATCGCTGACTGAAGTCAGCCAGCGTTATCTGAGAATAGGACGTTTCCGTCGGACGAGAATGGGCAGCATCGTAGTACTCTAATTTTCGATTAGCCTCGTGCTCTCGAGTGTCACGTCGACTGAATGAACGCTCGGCAAGAATTACGGCAGGCGGGCGAGAGGCGAAATATTCGCTGACGAAGAAATTATCCTCCTGCTGGGAATGTTTCTTCTTCTCCCCCCTCACCTTCCTCGGACCTGTTATCGGTGCTATTTTAGAGAAGCGCACGGATCCTGCAATTCTGTATCAGTCACTGTACTTTCAGTCTTTTTGTTACTTCTTATCGGAGCAATCAGCTGCTGTTGGGTAACTTCGAAATTAGTCACGAAAAGTTTCCAAAGAGGCACATATTGACCTTTACCACCAACTATCGTTCCGACAATAAGTCAATTCGTATATTTGCAACGAGACACATTACTCAGTCTCTCTGTAATCGGTCAATAACTGTCCCATCCGACACGTATCGCCGGCCGCCTCCGTCGATATGTCACAGTGTCAACCGGTAGTCGACTTGAATAGCCGACGGGAAGAAAAGCTTGAGGAATCGGCGGCACCAGTGCGTCTACGCGCACCGAAAAGAATCAGCCTCGCTAGCAGCCCACGTTTATCTGCCGACTCGCGCGCGCTTACGTAAGACGACGACGAACGGTGCCGGGGACACATGAGCGTGTATGATGCCATGAGACGACGAAGACGACGGTCTGAGACAATATTTCGCCTCGCGGCCGGCGTCGGGATGGCCGAACGAGCAGACACGACGAACTGACGGACAGACAGACAGACGGACGGACAGACATACGGGCAGCCACCCACGCGAGTCGGCCGGCGTTCTCCATTTGTCTGTCCACCCTGTCGTCCGTCTTGCCAATCGCGGAATGGCGTGACCGACGCGCACGCGATTTTCTCTCTCGCGCCCGCGTCGCACGCCGGACTTAGACGACCAACACGAGGGCAGAGACGGGTGGACGCTAACATTTCAAGCGCACGTTCTCAGAAACTTTTCCAAGAATTTCTTAGTCCTCGTAGATCGATGGCTCGTGGGCTATTCGCGATTATTCGGTTGATATTGGTTGATGGTATACTTGTGTATCGATTTGCGTAAAGTTCGGTATACATCGGATGCACGCAAGAGCGATTTTCAAGACATTCAGAATATCCCAGTGCGACGCAGTCGCTCGAACCCTTGCAAAACGCGTCTACTCGCCGCGACCCAGACAACCGGCGAAATTTTCAAGACGCTTTCATGACCGTCGTAACCGCAACCTAAGACGGTGACGAGAGGCGAAGACGGGCACGGCTAGCAAGTGGATGACGAAAAGCACCGGCTCGAAGAAAGAAGCGAAGGAGGAGGAAGAGGAGGAAGAGGCCAGCGTCTTGTACGTGTCGTTTCGCGGCGGCGGCACTAGGCGTGCGGAACGTTACAATCATCGCTCATTCCTGCCTAAAAGCTCCTGCTTGCTCCTGGCTCGAGCTTACCTCTCGCCTTCCTCCTCGCGCTTTCCGTCTCTCACCCTTCGCGGCTTCCAAGTCCCAACTCTTCTGGACGGTCGTGCACACGCCCGACGACCGCGAGCACGATTCTTCGCTACTATTTCAAGCGGACGCCCTCTCAGTCGCGTTGTTTTGGCCTTTGTCCAGGGCGGACGTCCAATCGCGCTCGAAGGATCTCGACATTGGATCTCGCGGAGATAGAGAGAGAAAGAGTGAGAGAGAGAGGGAGAGGGATCCATTGAACGGTCATCCGGAATTGATGAGTTCCGCGTAATTGGACCTTTGTGGAGCTTACTCGGTGGCGCTCAGCTTCTGCTCTGTGATGGCTTTAATGGAGGCGAAATTCAAGTGCAGTCCGCAGAATGATGAGTCGTCCTCTGGAAAGAGCTATTAGTGGGAGATCTTCTTGTTAATGAGAGTAATAAGGACGGAAGAAAGACGAAATGTACGATTAGCCGGGCATAAACAGTTATTATTTTAATCATTACAGGAATCTGATGCGCGGGTTGGCATGTTTATTGTGAACGTGCATTTCGTCATCGAGGACATCTTCGACGAGTGCTGATCCAGAGAAGACTGTACTCTCGGAGGCGCAGTGGAACGTAAGTTAAGTGGCATTAAGTACGTCGAATGTGTGCAGAATCGTGGAGTAGACGACGTCGAGACACGAAGCGTCTGTCGTTCCCTTCTTTACGAGTCTTCGATTCCACCGTAGATTTTTGCCCGACCGCTCTTAACCCTCAAGGTCAGCACTTTTTCCCGTGAATCCCCGGGAGAGTGTCGCAAAAGCCGTGGAACACGGAGAATCCGAGAATCAGCCAGGGTCGTCGTCGGTTCCATCGTGTCGTTCCGTTCCGTTCGCCAACAGAGAACGAAGCGACGAAGAGCGGAAGAGGGGGAGTCGCACTAACGTACGTAGCTACGCACATATATAGCGTACCTACGATGTGAAGGAACGAGCCTTGGAAAGCCAGACGTCGCCGGCTATAACTTGTTGCACCCAACCACTTGTTGCACGCCTCTCAAAATTCTTCACGCCTCGCCGAGCAATTTTACCGTAAATTGCCTCTTCGGGAAAAAATCTGGCGCGGTGTATCTCATTGGTGCGAGACCGGGTCCGGACTCGCGAGTCGGAACTCGCAGCGAGAGGGAGAGAGACGGGGATAGACGGCGTTGCCTCGTAGGATTGCGAACAGGAAGGACCAAAAGGAAGTTAATAGACGGACGTGAAATAATGAATGGAGAGAGAGAGAGAGAGAGAGAAATTTTGTGCCGCGAGTAGACGCGCTAGCAAAAGTCACGCAGCTATTTACTATTAATCTGTCCATCTTCCGTAGACGCCGGTAGGAACCAGTAGGAACTGGTACGAACAAATTTTGGGATTCGGTTTTTATTATTGGTCTTCTGTCGGCCGTGTGAAAAATGCGCAATAGCCGGAAGATGGTTATGGCTTTGATGTAGAGCGTTGTGGGTTTTCTTTGACTCTCTTACAATCATAACTCATGCCAGAGACGTCGATGGGAAGTAATATGAAAGTAATAAAATAAAGTTAATAGTCAATATGTAGCGTTTGCTACCAGGCAGCCGGCAAACGTAATTCCTCATCCTGCGGCCAATGATTGGTTAAGCAAAGCAGGTTTCAATGATTGCAGACTAGAAATGTCAGTGCGCGTTGTACGATTGATTCGAAATCGTTCCCCGAGCGAGAACTCCCGGTAATGGCCGACGGGAATTCAAGTACAGTGTATGAGATCGATAATACGAGCCGCATCAATCCTCCCGCAGCGGCTGGAATTCCGATATTTACGTCCGACCGCGCGAGGTCAGCGGAAAAAGAATGTTTTCATTAAAATCCATCGCCGAGACTGATTTACGGCCACGGAATATTAATTTCGCTCCTTAATGAGGTTGTTTTGATTAATTAGTCCTGCAGTTTGCCGCTGGTTTACCGACGCGAGGTATTCGTGTGAAAAAAATGTCGAGTTTCACTTCCTCGTGAGTACCGGAGCGCGGCGGGCAGCGAATTTCGTCTGTCGCGCAGGATCGATCGTACGTGATAAGTAGTCGGACGTATATATACAAACGTATATATTTCTTCCCCTACCGCGAGCGGATACCGTTTTATCGCTCGAATCATCTGTCCTCGTCATTGGGCACGATTACGAAATCTCGCCCGCATGCCGGGACCCATAAAACCAATTAAGACAGCGCCGATTAAATTATTCGAACGTGCCGGTCCTTTGACGTCGCACCGCCTCCGTCGTTACATGCTGACTCTCCTCTCTTACCATCATTCTTCTGCTCCTCGCGTGCGTGTGTGGCTTCTATTAAGCCAGGCGCTTCGGCGAATTGAAATCTAGCGAGACGAGTATTTCGTACGAGAGCCGCGTTAAACGTCTCGAATCCACCACACGGTTGCAGCGCAACGTCGCCGGGGCGAGGTATATGGGGTGTCGGAACTGGAGGAGATCGACGATAAACTCGAGACTTATCGCCGCCGTTAGCCGACTCGGCCATTAACTAAATCGTCGGATTTTCTACTTAAGAATTTTCGGTCGCTCGCTCGCTCGTTCGCCGTTAGACGCGGCCCCGGACGGTTCCGTGTGAACGAAAATTCTGGCCAAAGTCTCTCTCACCTACGTAGACGCCTGATTGTCAACGACGTGCGTACGCTTTAACGCGGACGGCGCTGGTACGGTTTCAAACCGGTCCGCGCGAACCGAGAAGCGAGAACGTCCACTGCACACGTTTGGCCGGCCCGGCCGCTTTGAAAGGGGACCGGCGGCAACACGTGGAATTATTAAACGTTGAACGATGCGCAGTACATCAAAGCGACTATTATTAGATTGTGACACGTGCGGCAAAAATAGGAACACCCCCGCGCATTCGTTTCGAATTTCATCCGGTCCTCTGTCTCGTCTCGTCTCAACCGACAACGACACGTGAATCATCCGTTTCCGAGGATCGCCGTCCGCTAATACGCTTCCGCTCTAAGTTACAAATACAATCTGTCGCGCGTAATAACTCATTAATCCCTTATTCGTAAACTCCAGCAAAATACACGTGGATCTTTTGCTTCAGCAGCGGCGTCACCTGCCTTCGTCGCAACCCTCACATTTTTCAACTTCGGCCTCCTCTTCGACAATCATACAATCATCCGAACACGTGTTCTGCCACCAGTCAAAAATCGTTCCGCTGTAAACAAGGCGACCAAAAAAAAAAACCACAAGAAGCGACGTGCAGTACCGCGCGATCTAATCTGAACAAATTCAGTCCGATACTCGCTTACGATTTTCCTTATCGAGATCGCGCCGACGGGCGAGCGAAGGACAAGGAAAATAGAAACGCTGAAACATTCTTCGCGGGGACGCAAGGTGTATCATTTACCAGTTAGATCCTCGCGCACGATATTACCGTCCAAGTCACGCTCGACTGGTCCTCACCTGGCGACACCGGGATCGATCGTTCGAACGGATCGACACGATCGACGTTACACTTGGTTGTCTCTCACCGCCGTCCGTCCTCTCCCTCGCAGCGCACACCGCCCCCACCCAGTCCCGGGACTGATTAATAAACTCGTAGCGCCCGTAATTAATATCGGCGGGATCTAAGTTCACGGCAAAAATCGTTTTCACGGCATGCAAACGAGCGCCTCGGCATTAATTAGCGTCAAAGACGTCGAGGCGGCACACTTCGTTGCCGTTGCGTAACCCGTGCAGAGCCCGTACATACGTGAACGAGTGTGTGTGGGTGTGTGCATGCGTGTGCGTGTGCCTCTCTGTCCGTTTCGCCTGTCAGCCTGTCGACGAAGGCGTTTGATCGAGCATCGATCAGCTCTCGCCGAAGGAAAAGTAACGTGTCGCCTTAATAGTTGCTGGCTTGTTCATATCGCCATTTTTTCCTGTTACACGCCTTGAAATAACAAAATCTGCGAATTCGTTAGAGGCCATATTAAGGAATTGGTTTACGACTTTATCGACGCGTGACACGTGTAATACTTCGGCACCCTCCGCGCCTACAGATACGCGTTGTGTGTAGAATCGAGTTTACGTATTCGTCGACGTCAGGATAACTGGATTCGTTACGTTGCCGATGACAGAAGTCCAGAGTGTGTAATTAAATATTAATTCGTTAAGCCGGTATATAAATGTGGTATTTACGCAAGAGCTACGAGGTTCCAGGTAAATTCTACGTTGTTCTCTAGTGGCTAACGATTTGAATCTGAATTGCCCAGTGCAAGTGTTTCGAAGATAGTCTTGGACATGGCCGTGTAGGAAATTTTCCATGTATGCCGCATGGGTCGAGCGTCGCAACTTTAAAATTTGCAATTAAAGATGGCAATAGTGGTATCGCTATCTAGACAGCATTAAATCACACACACACACACCCGGATGCCCCTAACTTATCGCACTCAACTAAATCACAAAATTCTACGCAACTTTATTAGTTACGCAACACCTACGCTACCATATAATCTATGCATAAAGTATGTACCGCGTCATCGTATTTACATCAAAATACGAGCTATCTCAATGCAAATTGGATTTGTCACATTACGGTGACAGTACATAAATGATAGTGCAACTAATCACTAACCCATACGCGCGCTCATGTGACAACGCTGCGTGAACGTTTACCGTGCACAATAAAGAGGTGAATTATTCGCAGGTCGCTACTAATTTATTGACAATCTTACTTTAATCTCCAAAACTCCCCTCCCCCCACAGCATCTTCAATTTCATTCCTCGCTCGGCTAATAGCCCCACACGTTCCTCGTCTTTCACGGCTGAAAAGTTGGCGCGTAGCTGGAAGATGATTCCTCTCGGAAGAGCGGAAGAAAAGGAGAGAACCGAAGAAAATGAATATGACGAGGAAGTGACGGTGGTCGCCGAAGGGTGCGGGGTGGGGTTTTGGAAAAGGATTCGCGCTCACCGGAGATATATCAATCCAAGTCCGCATGAATCCTGCTGACAGGCTTTAAGGCTCGCGGCGCGAACGAGTCCTGGACAGGTGCGATTCCCGTGAAAGACGCATGACGCGCGCACGCGGGCGTGTGTGTACGCTGACGGCGGGACACGCGTGTGTTCGTACGCGAGCCACGTTGTCCGAGCGAAGAAGCATTGAATTAGGTGGAAAGGCAAACAGGACGCTCGACTCCTTTAGAATATGAGCGACGTCTCGGCAGGACCATTAATAAGAGGCGAACGCTGAATCGAGCAACTCCTTTTCAGCCACCCCTATTCCGCGACTGAGACCTTTCAACCGTTTTGTCCGCCGGACAGCTCGTGTTTTAACTCGAGCCGCGGAGATTCTATGTTAATCAGCACCCCTATATCGGCGCCGAGGACAGGGATGTTTGCGGGCATGAACTTTGACACGGACTATGAGGGCGCTTTATGTGCTTGGCGAGATGAAAAGCCTGCTGCCTCGGTGGAACTCTTCGGACAGCCGTGCGTCGCGTTTTAGATCGCTGCATTCTGCGGCCACACCTCGTTTCGCGATAGACGAGGTGCTTCTATGGAGCGACAATGGGATCATCGGCGTCGACGATGAGAGATCGAATGAGGAATGTTCTTGAATCAGTTAGCGTGATCCAAGGGTTAGACTACTGTACGCTGAATGCGTCGCGAACAGTATAAATTCGAGAGAAGCACGAAGCGTCGAAGTTAGTAAATCTTCGAGGCAAACACGACGAGGGGTAGACACGGAGTATACAGCAGTAAAAATGAAAAATGTTTCCGATCACGTTACCCGCGCAAGCGGCGTGCAGCATGGCATGGTATCGGTGACAGCCACGTCCCACAGACTTAATACGTACACGCGCGGAGCGAACAGCGTTACGGTACGCAGTCTACCAACAGACGACAAACGCTCGCAGCGCGCAACTCGAAATGAAACACACGGTGCTAACTACTTTCGGTGTCGATTCATCAAGCGCATCCCCGCTATCGTATATCAGTACGATGTTTCATTAACAGTTACTAAAATACTAACAAGCGCGTCCGCGCTGAGAAATGGTCAACATTGTAGCGGATATTAATCCTGAAGGTGAAATCGACAAGGGGCGAAGTGAAGGTGGTGGGAGGGAGGGAGAATGAGAATGAGAATGAGGGAGTCCGCCAGCGCGCCCTCGCTTGTATCGCGATGACGTACGATAAAAAATCTCATTTTCGTTGCACCTTGCGTGCGGTTGGCCACGCCCGCTAAATTATGTTTTTCCCAAATCGCCCGGCGCCACGCCTGCTCGTAACGTCTTCGGACATCGAGCCAGCAGCTCGCGACGGTCGTTAGGTGGCTCGATTTTTCGTTCGACGATCGACGCACGTATTCTCAGCGCGGCCTAAGCATTCTTTAAGTGACGCCCACCCGGAAGGTCGGAATCCCCGTTCCAGGGAAATCGGACGACACCGTTCAAGGCTACATACTCATTATCTCTCCGTATTACTATTCTTAGTCGTGGCAGTTAACAATCTGACGTAGCTTCCCTTGATAGCTTTATCGTCAGACGATGCTCGAACGGAATATTGCGATTCGTTTCAATAACGCATATACAAGCGGACTCTGTGCTTACCGTCGAGTTTGTACAGCACACCCATGGCAGAGAGAGAGAGTCAGAGAGACAGAGAGAGAGGGAGAGAGAGTAAAAAAACATCGTTCAGAAACGCAGTCGACGTGTACAGCGAGTAGTTTGCCGTGGAAGCCGAACGGCAAACTGCACGACGCTGACAGAGCAATAATTTGTTCGGCCAAAAGCTCGGCTCGGCTCATTCGCGACTGCATCACCGGTGAATGCGGCGAGGGCACAATGCGGTTCCTCGCCGGGCGTAGTGATTCGATTAACGGCGTGATTTATCGTCCGCCCCGTCGCCGCGGAATTCGCTGCTCGTCGTTAAGCTAGCGAACGGCGATCGGTTAAGACGCGCGCGTCGCTTCATGCATTGGTGAGCCGAAATGCGAATGACGGGGAGTTGACGGAAGAGTTACGAGATCCGTTCGGAGGACGGTCGCGAGGGCACGGGTCGCGCCACCTGTTCATTGTTCACTTCGTTAAAACCATTAGCCCGGCCATTATTCTTAATTACCGCGCGGCCGCGGTCTGAGGCTCGCGAGCTTGAGCCCGCGTCCGCGTCGTCTGTACCGTCGCGTGTCGCGAGGACATGACAGAAACAAGCCTGCGCCTGAGTCTGTTTTTCCGTCTCGCGAGTCTGCCCGGCAATAATATTTCGCGCACCGACATGCTCGCATTGCGCCCTGTAATACAGCGTTTTATATATAGACTCGCTCTCTCTCTAACAGGCGTGTTGCACAAGCACAGGTTCTGTGGAAGTCCAAGCGCGCGCGAGTCGTTCGGCCGAAGAAGCATACTCGCTGGCACGACGATTAATTCTAACGACGTGTCATTGCTCGCGATTCGAACGTTCGCCCGTAATGTCGCTCGACGTTCCAGCGAACGGCACCGTGGAAAATGCCGGTATCGCTTTCGTTTTCACAGCGTGCTCAATATTTCCATCTTTTTTTACGTTCGCTTCTCGCAGACTGCACTGCCTCGAGATTTGACTGTAGCAAAACGTGCAGCCGACGTCGAGCGGAAAGAGGGACGGAGGAGACGAGTAACAGAGCGCTCGCATTTACGTTCCGTGGAATCATGAATCTCCAGAGGGTACGGGATCGTGATTATCCTCGACTGGCTTCGGATGAATGGGAATCGCGTGAATGACTGAGGTTCTGATCGAGACGGAGAAGGAAAGGAGAATGAGCGGAGGAGAAGGTGAACGGGTACCGGTCTTGGCGTGCGTGATCGAGGATGATCGTCTAACTCCACGAATCCTTCGATCTCCTCCCGGCTCGCGCTACGTTTCAGGAGATCGACGCCGAGTAATCCTTCTCCTCGAGGCGGCCGCGGCGATACACACGTGCAGACAGGGAGGAAATGAAGGGAGAAGGACGGGCGAGGGGGAGACAGAGGAAGATAAAAAGGTAGAGAGGAAGACGGTCAAGTGGAAAGTGGCAGGCCACCGTTATTGGCTGGCCGAAAACGCGCCGCCTCAAGGCGCAATATGCAAACGACGCTTTAAAACGGGATATTTGCGCTTCGCGCGCACCGCCAGATACACGCGCGCGTACGTGTGCGGACGTGTACCAATATGTCTCTGCACACACACGCACACAGACGAAGTCGCGTGGGTATCGAATTTTGCGAGCCGGCGTGTGTCGATGTCCACGTCGGCGTACGCGGGATGCGGCATAGTAAGAGTCTAGTGACGAAAATCTTTTTAGAATGTAAGCCGTATTTACGTAATTCAACGCGTTAATTTCAATAATCCACGAAACAGATAATGAAGAAATTGAAAGTTTTGCACCTTGAAAGTGAGAGAAAGCTGTACGTTCGATATCGAATGGACCGATTCATTGACAACTAGATTCCCGTCTTTTTTGTTTTCAGTACCACCATTTTTGTCGCAGCCTGTATACGATGCACGTGGTCCTGCACTCAGGCGCGTTCGCCTCCACACAGCTGCAGCGACGTGACGTGTATTATACGAGCCGAATGGGTCTCGCACACGCAACTCGGCTCCGTTTCGGCGATCCTCCCTCGGTTTTACTGTTTCCCCGCAGCGAGGCAGAAGTTTCGACCGGGTGGCGCTGGCGCATTAGAGGCCACACATCTGGAGGGGCTATCTGGCTCGCCGATAAAAAACATTCCTCGGAACCTACCTGGCCCCGGCCGGTGCGGCGGATACCGGGCGCTCGGAGAGGGGTCGCGGAAAAAAAGACGCTCTCCTTTCCCTACCTCCGACGTACGCACTTCTTGCCAGCCGCGAATGTTCGGGGACCTCCACTTAACGCTGGCGTTACAAGACGCCGCCGAATCTCACCGCCTCTCGTTCCGCCGGCGAACGAGATAGGCCCCCGAGAGTTTGACGTTTTAAAACTCAATTTAAAACGTGACAACTCGCCGTGGGTAGGAATTAAAGTGAACGGCCCCGCGAAAACGGATGCGGACGATCGCCGTTCACCTCGGCCGGCTCATCAGTTTCCGCTCGCCTTTCTTTTTCGCGTCGAAAAAAGCACGCTGATTCCTTCGGGATTCGAAGGGGCCGCGGCGACGGCGACGGCGACGGCGACGGCGACGTTTCGTTACTCATTCGGAAGGGTTCCGTTACGGCGCGTCTCTTATAAGTGCCGACGAAGAAGTATATCAGAGCCTCGGGGGAAAAGCGAGCTGGGAGCGGGGAACGGCAGAAAGTACGAGGCGAGCCGAACGGAGGAGGCGAAGGAAAGAGAAAGGGAAAGGGAGTGAGAGAGGCAGACAGAGCACGAAATCCGGAGAGAAAGGGACGAGGAAGAGGGAGAAGAGGGTTGCTCTACATATAAGAGAGCCGTAGCCCGAGGCGCGACTCGGCTACCGACATTCCCTCTGCTGCTCCGGAGAGGTGATGGCGAGGAACAGACGTGAGGAAGAGACGTGAGGAGAACGACGGGAATGAGTACCGAGGACCGAGGAAGGTGGAGGTGATTGCGAAGGTGGAGGTGGAGGTGGAAGAGGAGTAGGAGAAGCGGCCGATGGCCGTAGCAAGGGGGGGAACCAGGGAACGTCCATCTCATCCATCCTCCTCCTACCGTCCCCTTATTCTTGCCTCTCCTAATGATAGCGTGCGCGCCGTGCCTCCCGATGCACCGGCGACTGCATCGGCAGCAGCAGCAGCAGCACTAGCAGCGGCAGGATCAGCACCAGCACCAGCACCAGCACCAGCACCAGCACCAACAACAACAACACGGCAACAAGAGCAAGAACGGCGCCAGCATCGGCACCGGCACCGGCAGCGCCAGCGAATATATACGAAGCGAACGGACAACGACGAAGGAGCAACCTAACTACCAGAGCACGCCTCCGCCTCCGTGCACTAAAACATTACCGCGCCGCCAGCGTCGGCTGCCGTTGCTGCTACCTTGTAGGGTATCATCCGAGGCACGTATAGGTCCCTAAGTGCTATTCCTGGGCCCAGAAAGCAGAGCCACCCTTTACTCGTGTTCCTCCCCCTTGCCGCTCACTCGCGATCGTCTCGCCTTCTTCATCTCTCTCCTTCGCCGGCTCTCGCGCTCGATGTCTCTCTCGCCCCTTCGCCTTCCGTGGGCGAGAGGGAGACGCGGGCAATCGCGCGAGACCCGTGATTATCCATTGAGGGTGGAATTCATTATGGCGAAATCGACTTTGATCCAGTCTTTCTGTCTTTCCCTTCATTTTCTCTCTTTCTCTCTCTCCCTCCCTCTCTCCCCCCTCCTCTCTTGCCCTTTCTACGGCTTCTCTTTTCCGCACGACGCTTCTACTTACGCTCTCTCCATCCTCGCTGTTCGCTTTGCTCCTCTTCGTTGCCGTCTTGGGTGTAGAAAAAAATTAATGACGAGATAATTGCACCGCAGGGTATTCCTTTGTTTTCAATCGTGAAAAGAGGGTGCCCCGCGGTTGCTTAAAGGAAAAATTAAGGAACCTGTGCGTGGGAGTCGATTGAAACTCAGGTTTTGCGGGAATCGAAAATTGATTGGATGCTATCTTGTGAAGGTGGTTCCAAAGGAGCGTGTGCTTAACGGAGATCAGGTGGCGGTATGGTTATCAATCTACAAATGACGAATACTTTGAAAATCACCCAGTGTCCCAGTAAAAGCATTATGCACCATAAATCGTATACGTAAAGCGTGAATAACATAACGGTTACGAAGTGGTTCTTGATGCGTCAGGATCGTAGATTATCCAACGCAAAAGAACATATTTTTATTACATGACGTTAGTACGCTTGTCAATCCAGGGACTCTCTTATGAAGATAACAAGACCTGAAGTTGCGCACGCGTTCGCCTAATGAAAATTCCACCGCACTGCGTAGAAGCTGGAATTGAAACGGACAGTGACAGTGTTGCGAATACATATTGCATATGTCGGCGCTCCTCACCTGGGGATGATCGTTACGCTACATCAACTCCACTTCCTCCTTGTCACGCGCGTTCCCCCTCAATCCGTTTTTGCAACATTGACAGAGCGGGCGCTTCTAGTCAGTAAAGGCGTGGTCGTTGGACGTGCATTCCGAACCAAATTTGCGCGCGTCGAAGAAGTTCGAACTATCAGCATTCTGAGTCCAGTTCCGCGGCCGACGTGCCCATTACAAAACGGGCAGGATATATGTTCTGCCTTCGAATCAAAACGCAATTACGCGACGCAACCGGTGCGTCGAGGATCCGAAGGAGAAGAAGCTGAATTACTCTGCCGCAGCCGTGCGTACTCGTCACGACAGTCCTCCTCCCTTAATCTACTTTCGAATTGCGCCAATAAAGATACCGTCAGCCGTGAATACGTCAAGCGGGCTCATCCGCCGGCGCACGTATCATCGGCGCGCGATATTTATTGGCGCGATAAAATTAACCCGTTAACGTTTCAACATGTACCCGTGAACGGCGTCGACCGTTACGCAGCCGACGCGACGGCCGCGCGCACGGGAGTAGAACGACTTGACGGCCGTTAATGCGGAGGAAGCACCATGCGTTCGACTTCGAATTGAAATTCAATTTCACGGAAAGAAGGAGACGCGAAGCGTGAGAGTGCACGAGCGACGTCGATCGACGGAGAGAAAGAGAGAGAGAGAGAGAGACTGCTTCGTCTCTTCGAGGCTGTGCCTCCCGTCCACCGGCACGGCGTCCAGCTCCGACTCCAACTCCAACTCCACCTTCTCCTCCTCCTTCTTTTTTTCACGTCCGCTCTCCGGGCGGGGTTTTTGCGCCGTGGAGAGAACGCGGCTCGTTCCACGAGCGCTCGTGGAGGACGACGGTCGTACGTGACAACGATAATCAGCGAGTTAAGTGGGGTTTAATTTCCTTTGGTGCGGGCGGTGGAGAGAGGTGAAGGTGGAGAAGAAGGAGGCTCGAACGGGAAGGGGTGGGGGAGGCAGCAAGGAGACGGTCAAGTCGGATGGAGGGAGCAAAGGGGAGGGAAATGCGTGTATACACCTGCCAAGAAACACGCAGGCTTGTACACAGCATAGGCGGATCTTACGGGCCTCGCCGTGTCGAGGGACGGAGACCGAAGTGAGAGTGAACGCGCGAGAATGAGAGCAGGGGAGAGGGCGAGAGAGGATGGTTGAATGTGCCTTGACGGAGACACAAGAACGTCCTGAGGACGCCCGCGCCACCTGTAATTGGGTCCAATCATCGTGGTTCTCATGCGACCAACCGTCAGAGTCCTGCAAACACACCTGGACGGCTGACACACGAGTCGCAGCGCGTAAAGCATTTTTCCCAATCGCCCACCCCTCTCTCTCTCTCTCTCTCTCTCTCTCGCTCACTCTTTTTCCCATTCGGTCACCTTGTCGCGAGGCTAGCATTGCCGCGAGACGTATTACGAGAAAATTAAGTGCTCGGACAGGCTGTGCGAGGCTGTGTGCACGAAAGAAAATGCTCCGACTAGTTTTGCGTGTGTTTTGTCCATGTAATTCCACGGATAGAGGAACTCGGTGCCGTCCACGCGGCCGGCTATTTAACGAAGGGTGGAACAGGTGATGTTAATGATACGTACGATGATTACGGGGCTAGTTTGTGTAACTACCTTTTGTCATTTAAACGATGCCAGGAACGTCGACGTCGATCATTGTACGCGTGCAAACAGGTATCAAGCTGACAAATATGCGTTGACATCGGTCTAAAGGCGGGCAAAAACGCGAAATACTGAGGCTCTTTACCGACGACTTCAACGTACTACTTATTTCGATAATTGATGTAATAATATAATACCTTAATGAAAACGAACAAAAAGATGAGCGCACCTTGTAAATTTGACGTTCCCTCCTTTCTACAGTTCTGCTCGAACACCTATGTAAATCGGGACAGAAATGTGAGGGTTCGAAAGTTGGCTTAACGTTATCCGCAAGAATTTGCAAGTAGGTCATGATCGGACTTGCGTCGATAATTGTCACAGCCTCATGTATTTTCGGAGCGTCGAATGAGAGTTGCTGGTTAGCTACACTTACGGGAGCCGCGTCGCATCTCCAGAGGCAGCTGCCTCGCCTCTTTCACGATGCCTATACGAACTGTGCCTATCCTAAGAGTGGACAAAAGTGACGGATAAGAACATCGATCGAGCGCGACCAAAAGAAGTCCCCGCTCATATAACGAGGAGCGAAGAAAAAATTGACGCGATCGATTGACACATCGATCGGCAATGAATTATATGCTGTCGGCGAAAGCGGACGACCGGCAGAGAGACGTCACCGGCCTTCCGTGGCTTTCGCAAAAATCAACATCCAACTGCGCGCGCGTAATTAACGCCGGCGATCAAAGTTCGCCTTTTTCTTCGTAATTCGACATCAACTCGCCGCCCGGTCAGGCTTCGTCGGTGCGTCGAGAGCGAGTCTCGAAATAAATCTATTAAAGCGCGTGCATTCGGAGTGGGAGGTTAGCGTACGGCGGTAAACGTGTTATTACAAGGGAAGATACCGGATGATTAGGGGAACGTCAGCTCGCAGCGTCCACTCGTCCACTGGCCGGTGAGGCAGGTACGAGAGGGGTGGGAGGAAGAAGAGGGAGAGCGGCTTCTCGCCCACACGCGCGCATCCATGAGCGCGAGGGGAACTGTTATGGGGTGCCTCGAAGTCGAACGATCGGCCTTAACTACGCAGACGTGGTCGGAGGGGTAATAGAATACGGCGCGGGGTGGGGAGGATCGCTTTGTCGGTGGCAGGAGTCGCGATACCGAGCCGATTACACCTCCGCCATGAGCCCTCTGATGCGATTCCATTGTGGGAGGTGATAGATCTGGACGCCGGCACAATGCGATCTAGATAAGCGGCCCCGGCGCGAGGTCGTGGGTGGGAGGACGCTTCCTTGAGCCCGTAATGATGCTTCCGTGGGCCGAGCGCGGAGTAACGACGAGGAACGAGGAGTCGTTACCGGGGCGACGACGTTCGTCCCGCGTCCCGCTCGCTATTCTCGTTCGCTCACGCTTACGTCGAACGTGAAGCGCCGGGACGCTGTGCGGCCAAATGAGTCTGTCCCCGGACAGGTTTACGGATGAGCGGATAGCCATTCGTCAGCGCGCACTTTTAAGCTCCCGCGAAGGTGAAGGGTGATACGTCGCGGCATAAACAGGATGACTGATTCGTTGGACAAACAGAAGGAGACATTAACCAGCTCGCTGCCTCGGCAATTAGTACAGTTAGCCGCGCGTCACATCACTCACCGTCGCGCAATACAGAAATTAATGGCCCCCGGTTATCGCGCATAAATTTCTTCATCGGCGACTTCGATGGGCGACATTTTGAAATTTCGCTCCTCCGTCAGTCGCTATTTATAAGAGCTTACCCGACCGCGGCGACGGCGGCGGCGGCGGCGGGGACGGAATAAAGGAATATTCAAATTTATACTCAAAATTGCGACAACGGGTACGCGGGAATTAATTCGTGGCACGTGTACGCTTTGGCGAGCCGCAAGGTGGCTCAAGTACCGTAACGCCGATAATAAGCTTTTTATAACGCATTACTTCCCGTAATTATTGTAATCTACGCAGGCTTTGCTAACTGTCCACTGGCTGTCTTCTCCCCCTTTGACGAGGGAGAAGCGGCGGAACGGATGTGTAAAGTGCTGTCGACTCGCCAGACCTTGGCCTGAATCCCTACTCATACAAAGGCACGTCGTGTGCCTTGCCCCATGAGAAATGCGCAGTAACCTGACAACCCCTATCGGTTCCCCTCCACCACGATGGTTGTGCTTTTCAATTTACTTTTTCCATGTCCTACCTCACTTCGATGTGGCGTAGAAACTTTATGCAACCTGCCCGGATTGTCAGTGCGATTAGGTGATGAACTAGTGGTTCGTAAAAATCCGTTGCAAAAGTTTATGTAACGACCCGATTAAGATGATCTCAACTATGAACGTTTAAAAACGAGATCTGGAGTAGAGTGTTAGGAGGTGACGGTCGTGATAACAATTTTCTATTTTCTTTCGTTATCTGTTACCGTTGCACATACATGAAAATAACTCCGTGCAAGAACATAATTGCCGTTTGTGACTCCTTCTGCCATCGCTTCAGACTTTCTCATACAATCTCCTGAAATCTATCAATGTCGGTGTGATGAAAAATGCCTGACTCATATCTCCCCCCTCTGGGAGACATTACACTACCGCGGTCGCAATAAAGCCGCAAAAAGACGCGTCCGAGCGTGGAAAAAAATCGCATCGTAACGGTTAAGGGGCGATAAGGCGCGATACCGCGCTCAGCCGAAGGTGGCGGCGCGTTGCGATTATTTCTCTCTTATTTCGTCGGCCGCGAGCCGGCGAGGAATACTTTTGGGGTGACCAAGAGAGAAGCCCTGATCCCGCGCTACCGGGCCCGGTATCAGGACGCATAATCGCCTGGCATTCTCTGCCGCGACGCGAAAGAATCGAAAGAAAAGAGAGGCACTTAGGAAGGCGGAGGCCAAGAGGGATGGCATAAACGGAGAGGAGGACGGTGGAACGAGGACAGCCGCTGAACTTATGGCGGCGCCGTGCAATGACATCAGTAAGCCGGAACAGGTCGGTACGTCATTGGTACGTACCTGAGATTCCATAGATGAGAGCTCGATAGGGCTTATTAATGCAGCGCCGATTGGCCGCGTCGTAATGCCGGGCCGAAAGAAGAGCGGAATCGCTTCTTCGCGCCCCCTCTGCTCGCTCACCGACAACTTCTTCGCGCGCGCCACCAGCCCAAGTGCCAATAAAGTTCCACTTCCGGGCACAATCGCGGACCCGGATCGGCCACTTGTCCGCGCCGCCGCCGCCCCGTTAACTTCTTATTCCACGCTGGCGGAGGCCCCTTTATCTCCCGCGCCCTGCGTCTTCCACTGCGTCCACGTTTCGCATTATTCCCAGTCTCTATTTATCGTCGGCTCGCTCCTCATATTGCCCGCGGCGATCGGCGAGTATTAAAGTAACGCCTTCGTCGGTATACTTGTACTTACTGGCGGCAGCGAAGGTACGTTGAAATGTTAAGTTAAAGCTTTTCCGACAACGTATTTCATATTGTTCGGTATAAACGTTCTCATCTTCACCGATGCATTATCGTGGAATTATTTTTCTTTCGCGACGTTTTAGGGACTTGGACGCTGGCGCGTTGGCTAAACAAAATACATATTTCAGGGCGACCGCAACGGGAAAAAGAAACGGGAACGAACGTTCCCGGCCATATACGGGCGCCGCGCGCGGTTCGATCCGCGAATCTGTAAATTAAACGGACGAGGGCGATTTTTCACGTGCCGCAGTGTCTTACGTGGGGACTCGTTAGCACTTTAAAAGGGAAGGTCAAAGGCACGCGCGGTCATAAAGCGGACACGGTCTCGCCACCCGCGTGTAACGAATAATAATAATTAAACGCGCTTAATTACTGCCGCGGTTGCCGCGAAGGATTCGGACGGGCAATAATTCAGTGCGGCCCGCCAGAAGGACGAAGCATTCGGTAGGATTTCGCTGGTGTTGCCTGGTCCCGCGTATAGTTCATTAGGGTGGGTCTCTCCTTTCTCTCTCTCTCTCTCTCTCTCTCTTTCACTCTCCCTCTCTCATTCTCGCTCGCTGCCGACCAGTAAGGGCCGAAGGGGGTGCGGAGCAAAGATAGCTGCAGAAGCACGAAGCAGTTAATATTGTCTCCCGAGGGCATATTTTACGAGAGATACAATCTTCAGGATGCCTCGCTAAAAGCTACACGTGTTTATCAGCGTAAGACTCCTTCTCTCTCGCTCCCCTCATATGCCCTTCGCTCGTTTTGTTTCCTTCGCTCTCTTTCTCTCTCTCTCTCTCTCTTCCTTACCATCGTTGATCCTCTTCTCCTTTCCGCCCAGCCGTACCCGTTGGACTCTTTGCTCGCGCCCTTTTTGGCCGCCCTCGAGCCCTTCGCCACTGTAATTTCTTTCGGGGTAATTTCTCTGCTCCTTTCACCCCGTCTCTATCTCTCCCTCTTTCCATCTCGCTCCCTGTCTCTCCTCTTATACTTCATTCTTCCTGGGCTTGTTTGCGCTTTATGAGCACGTTCGGCCGCACTCGTGCACCACTCTTTTTCTTTTTTCTTTGTGACCGGTAAGCCGTATTAAGAGGGTGGTTGAAGCAAAGGTTTTCTGAAGTCATTCTACATTAAATTGGCAGTGTCTGACTAAGATATACCTGAATCCACACGTATCCCGTTGCTGTTAGACTGTAGCGCGAAGAGTTTCTTGAACGAGTTTCAGAGTTTGTTGCAGTAATGAATGATGGGACGAAGTTTCGGATGCATCGGAAGTTTGACTACTGTCGATGACGTAGCTACAGGGGACCCACACAGTCGTGGATCTGGACGTGCAGGTTCGCACGAGGGTGGCGTCCTTCGGGTAAATGTACGAGAGAGGGCAGCGGAGCCAAAGACTTGTAGTAGACGAGGAACGAAGGAGCAGAAGGAGCAGGAGGAGGAGAAAGAAGGGCTATTATAAGAGATACCACGCGCCTTCCTCGCTCAGACACGCGCGTCACGTTCTCAAAATCGCCCGGTATTACCTTGCCTACCTAGTGGCCTCAGCCGGAGCAGCGAGAGATAATCACCTCGTCCTTCTTCTTCGTCGGATACTTACATCGTATCTCATATTATATAGATGCATACATATGGCCGGGCATGTAGACGGCGTTCACAGAACTCTTACACAATATATCGAGAAGAATATACGATATATACTCCCAGAGTGCGGCGAGTATGCATACACGGTGCTTCGTGTACGTTCACTCGTGTACACGCCCGCGTATATTTGCGCGTACATCAAATACACGAGGCGGGTAGTGTACGACGGGCGTATTTGCTTGCATGTAAGTGCGTTGGTACGCGAAGAACGGCCAGGGGAGGGTACAATAACGAAGGTCGCTCTGCCTGTACGCCGGCTTCTCTAACGACTGATGATACCTCGTCCAATGATGTGCACCTACCTCGTATCGAGCCGCCACTCCCGGCGGACCCTGCGGGCCTCATTGAGATCGGGCATCCGGTAGTCCGGATTTCTCTACACTCCATTTTCTCCCTTTGCTCCCTTTTTCCACCGCGTCCACCCGGCGCGGAGCGCGGATCCTCATGACGGTACTTATCAAATTTTCTGTAAGCGCCAATTTAACATTTCCCTCCGTTCAATTTCTTCTTCCCTGCCTGCCCTTCCGCCACTGTTTTTCATTTAACGTTTCCTGCCCCCTCTCCGTCTGCCCGTTGCCGTCGCTTTCACTCGCCGTGCTGCCGGTAATAACACGTGGGGGTTGATAGGCCGATCGCTATGTTCAACATGCGCGTTTCCTCCCTTCCTGTCTTCACTCTCGCCATCGACGCTCGTCATTTTTCGTCGGCCAGCACACTTCTTCGCGGATACTTTGTTAAAGCGTCGCCGCGTCCTCATGGGATTCGCATGCTGCTTTTCCAGTCGATGCTAACGGGTTTGCGCGTCGGAAAGCTCGAGATCGCGATATATCGGTGTCTGTACGTGCACATAGTTGGCGTTTATCTCTTTAAGCGGATTGTCGCGTTGAGAAGCTGTGGCCTGACTGAAAGAGGGCAAGAGTCAGGCAAGTCAAGGTCCGATGAGGGAAAGAGGGGCGACGGGCAAGAAATCCTTCTAGATCCTACCGGTTGCCATTTCTTCTCATCGACTACGTGGGTGTTACGGTGTGTCTATTCGAACGCGTACCGTCGAGAATTGCAGGGTAGCTGATGGAGTTGGGGCGGATCGATCGGTTCTCTATTATCATCATTACCATGCTTTGGGGTTAAGTTATTTCTTTCGGAAATTGAAGTATAATTCGGTCTGATAACTGATAGCGGCTTGCGAATGTCAAGTTTACTCTACGTCAGATAACGTTGGAATAGCAAATTATTCTTGGTGTTGTCCAAAGACGAAAAATGTCGAAATGGTTCGTTAGTTCAAACAGATGCTGAAGAGAAACGTACGGCGGGCATAAAGTCCTAAAACAGGCATAATATATCGTGATTCTAATACACCAGTGGGTACGCACCCAAATAAGGAGCCTCTCGTGCGCTCAATGACTTTACAGTCACTGCTTGCAGTTCTTCCTTGTACTTTTTCTTCTAAATTCTTTCTGCATCACGCTTTGCGTGTTCAAAGAGAGTGCCTATCGAGTAATGTTGCACATCATGCGGTATAAGGTCAACAACCATATGCAGCATGAAACAGTAATGCCAATATTTAATTAAACGTAATATGTTTTATTATACGGAGTTTGCATGTAACATCATTAGAATCAACTAACAAGGAGAACGTCTCACTTCCAGATCGGAACCTATTACCTCGAGAAGAATTTAGAAACGTGGAAGATGACAAATTGGCCATCGAAGGTAGGTAAAAATTCAGCAATACTTGGACAGGATCGAAGTAAAATCGATGATCGTGGTTGGTCGACAAATAAACGCTGAAGGTGCTCCGTCGTGGCGTGGTGCCATTTGCATATTCAGCATCGGCCATGTTACAACAAAAAATGGCGGTAAACACGTGTTTCGCGGTACGTTACAGCCTGCTTTTCCCTCTCGCTCCCTTGCTCTCATTCTCTGAACGGTGTGTCCTATCCGGCCGTCTTTCGGCTGGCGTATACGAGGCTCCGTTCCACCTTTCGCGCCTTTCCACGAACAAGTAACACGCCACGGGCAATAATCGCAAATTATCTCCGACTCTCTGACTGATACGCCGCGTCGATCCTCTCATCCTCCTTTTTGCCGAACATATATACTCGTACCTCACGTCACGCCTGTCGCGTGTCCGTCGAAAGACGTCGAACTGGCAACGAGAAGGTGAGAGAACAGCGGTTACGGTTGCGGGTGTGAGAGAAATGCCACTGATCCACGACGTCGTTTCGCAATATTTTTAATACCTTTTGTAGTTTGTAATAAAGAAGTTGTTTTTCAGTAGGAAGAGACTTCTTGATATAGCATGTTTATGGTAATGTAGGTACTTGCAGGTGTCATTTATATTGTTTCAAGTGAGGAAATGACGTAAAACGTTAACATTTGTTAAACAGTTCAGTATCACTTTCGGAAATATTATATATAAAATAATCAGCGAAATTATGAGAAACTGACTTGACTTATTTTTTCAATAATTTATTTATAACATTTTTAAACAATCGTCTAACAATTACTAACAGTGATATTACTGTAGTAACTTATGGATCCGGCGAATCATCATTTTTAAGTTACTGTCATTGTTAGCAATGTCGATTGTTTAAACAATTTTGCAATAATGCTACATCTTGTAAACAGTAATCAAAATGACATGGAATAGTTTGCCGTTTGTTCGAAGTCGATACGTCTATCCGCGGCTGAGATACGAAACTTTTCTCACAATATTCGCGGTAGAAAGAGATAGAGCAACAACAAACACTGACGTACCTTACACTCGTGCGTAAATTCGTAGAAATTACTACTGGCCTACATAAATTCCTGGAAGGCCAGTGGGACTCGTGTGTTTTGAATGGGAGGCACTCCTGCGAATAAGTACAGGAAAGACATATTGCATGGTTGACTTTAAATAGCAATATCTCGGCTTCTAGAGGTTGTATGATGATGAAACAAAGTGCATTTTAAAGCTGAAGGGTTCAGCTTGTAATACATGGCATGGAGATTATTTGGATACACGAGCATTTAATTCGTAAAGATCCTTGCATCTTTGCACTTAATGTTGTCATTGTATCACTGTCACTGGTCAACATTTTTAAAGTTTCTCGACATGGGATCTTTATAGAATGCTGTTGTAGAAGCAATGAGACGCAATATTCGGTAGCTCGCGAACCTATCGTTGCACGTGTAACGACTAATCGCAAGTGTACTCGATCAGAACGGACTCGTATCGCGGATCAAGGAATCGATTCGAACGTTACACACATCCGCACACAGGGGCGCGCGTGTGCGCGGCGTCGGCGTCGGTCGTTGCAATGTTCACGGGCGTGTGGGCGCCGGGGCGATTGTCTGGACGTGTCCCTTTTTTGCGCCTAGATAACTCGCGGCAAAAATGAAAATAGCTTGCCCCGCTCCTGCTCTCCGCCGCGCCGCTGCTCCCAGGCAGAACTCCATCGCCGGTGTGTACAACGCGAGCCTACACGAAAGGGTAGGCAGTAGTTGCATTTGTACGCGTTTGTACGCGCGCGCCACGCCAAGTGATTTAGGTACTGTCGCTGGGAAAGAGATACGCACCGTGCTGCGTAACTGAGTTTGTAGGTGTCCGCGGCTTTCCGTCTATCCAACGTCTTTTCGTCAATTATTCAATTGTCAAGCACGCGTCCGTCGAGATTGCTGCCTAGCTTGACATTCTCGAACGGGAGTACACTCGTCTGACGCTCGCTCGCTACTTGCGATAGCTTCCGATATTGACGTCAACAAGTATGATGGCCTTATGATTAATATGTGTACGGTAATTGACGTGTGGTAATAGACCGTTTTGTGTCGATGAAACTAGATACAAGACTGTGATACGTCGCGTATAAATCAGCGAATAATTATGAGCCTTTTATTTATCACGCATTTCTTGATACATATAGAAATCCGAAGCGTATGCACAATTACTGCATTATGCCGATATAAATCACGTGCCGTGTCGCCGGGCCCCGTTCAATTCTCCCGCTGACCTTTGTTTCTGCGAGGCATAGTTCTTGGACTCGCGCGATCCCGTTCGATTTTTCACTGACAACGAGCCGGTGCCGATGATAACTGCGCGAGACAGTGCGTCGTTCGTAACGTTGCGACGGACACGTATAACGACGCTCACGTCGATAGTCACTCCCCTGCGTTAGAGAATGCCGTCGCCGTGTCGCGGATCCAGCAGGAAACGGGGGCCGTCCGTCGACATTTTGAAACCGGTCTCCGAAGTCCGGAATGACTCGACGCCTCCGCAGTCGTTCAGCGAAATCGATCGTCGACGCGCAAATTTCGCTGCGCCGCGTGTCATTTCCATGCCGTGGCACGCGTCCGAGATAATATCAGACTTTATTGGCGAGGGCTATTCTCTCTTCTCGTCGGCGTTACCCGAACGTGCGGGCAATTGAATCTTGATTACTTTGGCATTCGGCCTTCTCGCCGGTGTGTTTTCACTTTGGTTCAAGCGGACTGCATCGGTGGCGCGTGTGTTGCTAGCGATAGGAATTATGTTGTGCGACGATTGCGATTGCAGGTCGTCCTCTTTAATGAGTAATTGTAAGTTGCAAATATTAAGTAGGGAATAATAGGTCAAAGTGGAATAAGCATTAAGCAATAACAAACGACCGTTGCAACAATTCTTTTCTCGCGCTGCAAAATGTTCCTAAACTGCCGCGTAGTTTAACCGTGTCCCCGATTATCATCTGTCCAATCTTCGCGATCAATCGGAAACCGACCCAACAGATCGTCGTCCGCTCGAAACGGATGAGCGTTTCTGTTGGAATAAGATGAGAGGCGAAAGGAGGACGGATGAATTTCGTGGGACTGAAGAGCGTTCGGTTCAAGGAGGTCGCCGACTGACGTGAGCACCGTCGTCTTAATTCCCATGAAGCATTTCGAGGGCCAGTGATACTAATCCGGCAGTCGGCCGATTGCCGTGCAAGATTCACAACGGATTCGAGCAGACGCGCGGCGACGCATTTTCTTCGTCCTCCCCCTCTCCTTCTCGTCCCTTCGTTCTCTCCATCCTTCTCCGTCCCTCAATGTTCGAAACGTCTTAATCCGACGTACAGATGGACGCCGTTGGCGGCTTCTTCCTACAGCTGCACCCACGAGACTTCTCCCGATCGGATCCAGCTTGGATCCTGGATCGGCTTCGTTCCACGTTTCGACGTCTGTAAATCCAGCCGGCCGCGCGCGCAAATTTCGTTCTCTCTGCCCTTCCCCGACTCTGCGACTCTGTAATCGATCCTGCGCCGTCGCCATGAGCGCTTCTTCGACGATGGAGAATCTCATCGTGGTGCGTGTATGCGTGTGTCCAAATTAGTATGATCAAGTCTTATAATGACGGAGATGTGAATTTGTACGAGTTGCGATGACGGTTGAATGTTACTCTTTGAATTATATCTTTGAGACATTCTTGCGCGGTGCAGGTTTAGTAGTTCAAAGAATAATTGTGTATAAAGCGCTTCACTTGAAACTTCGCAGGCAATGCGAAATGGTCTGATTTTATTATCAACGCGAGGACTCGCTGGAATGCAAACAAATGAACTTATACTCTGTCGGAGATTACGTATCGCAAAATAGATTTATTATTTGGCTTAACATTTTTACGTACCGTGGGCAGTTTATACAGGCATCAAACGCGCTATCATAGAAGATACGCGTGGGAAGGTAAAGCTTGAAGATAAGCCAGGCTTTGCACGATTCAATCGAAGCCCAGTAGGTGCTGTCATACAGTGCCTATTGTGTCCCTTCGGTCGACGATAATTCAATGAAAGATCCGATAGACTGGCATATAAGCGTAGGCAAGCAAAGAGGTGTAAATAAAGCGATGGCTGATTTTTCTCTGTCGACACAAAGCCATCATCTACTGTCACTGTCACTTTGAATTCTCCCTTTATGCCCGTCTTTAATTCCTTTCGCATTGCGATCGTCGTTCGGCGAGTAAGCAAGCCGTCTTATGTGCGCCTATAAGTCCAAAAAGACAGAGAGGTGTGACACGATGGAAACGATCTCCTCCACTCTCAATCTTCGTATTGTGCTTCTAGATGAATCAATAGATGCGATGGCAGATTGCATATAAGACTTCATTTAGCATCTTTGATCAATGACTAACTAGAGGTTCGATTTTAACAATAACGATATTCCTAAGAACATATCTATACTTTAGCCATGTTCAGAAAGACTCAATATAACGTCATAAGGTTTCTCAAAAATTATACACTAGAGTTACACAATACGTATATTTCTGTCAATACACTATCACGCGTGCACCGCTCCCAAACCTATTTCTAATGCACACCATCCTAAACTAAAAAAATGATTACGCCCAAAGCAAACATTATCGTAAAACCGCACTGAGGCATGAACAGAAAGCAGTACAGCGAATATTTTTCATGTCCGCCCGAAGGAGGATAATTAGCCCTCTTCGCGGGTCACTTAACGGTAAAAACATAATATTTTAGCCGGACTCCTCCGGACATCGGTGCGCCACGTCGGGGCACATTGTGTCCCGGAGGCAGAGGTGCAGCCTTTTTCTTTCTCTCGAAACGCCCATACGGTGCTCGCGCATTACGCACCTTGTAATTTCGTCCAATTAAAAGAGGCCGATAGCGGCGAGATACGACGTCGCTTGGCCTAGACCCGCGGACGCATTCCTATTAGCGGCGATAATTGCACCGCTCGTCGTTCGTTCACAAGGGAGGAGGCACAAATTTATTGCACCCCGGCTCTCGAACTAGCGCGAGCACGTGGATCGCATCGGTGTTACTCTTCGTTCGTTAGACGATCGAGTCTAAGCGCGGATCCCAATCGATGCCTATCTATCCCAATAAGCTCTAGAGTAGTTGCGGTAATGGAGAGAGCGTTCGCGTTCTTTAAACTTTATGCCGGCTATAAAAGATTATGAGGGGCTGGGCAAAAATGTGCGTGCAATGCGTTGCGATACGTACTTCATCAAGCACGGCTCGATTCTTACTTGCGCTGGTAATTATGTGCTACGATTGTTGCTGATAACATTTCGACTCACTGAGGCACGTCATTTTGATGCGTTTGAGGAAATAATAAAGAGTGCCTATGCACGGTGTTGTCTCGTGCAGAGCGAATACTTAAGCGTTATTCGCGTTTCAGGAGAGGAGTGGTAAAATTGTCCAGCCGTATAAATCGATTCTCAACTGGACCCTAACGGACTTGCATACTGTAGCTACTGCTCGTAATTTCACACATTTTTATCGTCGCAGCGGCGTGCAAATTTACGCGACGTGCAGGTGGCGTCGAGATTTATAGATGAGGTCATTTTGATCCGGTGCGTGAAGTGTGGGGTCCGACTCGAAAATTTGAGCACCCTTCCGACGGCAGAGACCGAACGGTATATACGCGAGGTCGAGTTTCAGAAAAGTCTTCGCCCCGCAACGGTATTCGCGACCGATCAAACGGCACCGCGAACAGCGGGCGTCCAATTTGAGCTCTGCAATGTTCAATAGCGTAATTTCTCCGTTCATTATCGCTCCCGTCTTTATATGGGCTCGATCGCGTCGAATGATTGGCGCACAATCGCTCCCACACGCGCCCTATTATGTCACGCTATCCAAATCGGCTCGCTCGAACTTCCTGAGTTAAATATACATTCCGTTGCTTCGGCTTTAATACGCTCCAACGTAAATTCCGCTGCCACAACCGCGTCATGTAATTTCTCATAACCCACGCGCGACGTAGCAGAAAGAACGTTTATTTTAGAACACTGCTGAAAATGTTGCCCTTTTCACACTACTTCCGTTCTCAACACTGTCGATAACGGTGGTAGGACACGGTGTGTTCGTGCTTCCATTGAGCCCCATTGAAAACGGCTCGGGCAAATATTTGCCACCAAGATTGCGTTACAGTTGAGCGATGTAACGGAGCTCGTGCCGCCGTCGTCCCGGTATACGGTTACGTACGTAGTGCTCATTAATAACGCGATTATTAGGCGCGGCGCCAGCGCGAGTGTTACGCTATTCGGATCTTAACCTAATTGGCATGGACAATCGGCTACGCCATGAGCCGTTTCGTGTCCCAATGAATTTATCTTCTTTCTTGCGCCCCGATGCGAGAGTCATAATTCTCCCGCGGCCTCCGCAACCCCTTGCTTCCACAGTGGGCCGGCTGGTCGGTCGGTCGGTCGGTCGGCTCGTCGGTAGGTAGTTCGACGAATAAATTCTTCCTCGTCTGGAAGAGCACGCCGTTTCACGCCCACGCGTCACGACAGAAATACGCGCAAGCCGGAGGTGGAACGTAAGTATTACTTTGCCCGCGATTATTAGCGCATAAAGGCGAACGGCTGTTTACGCGCGACAGAAATTTCACGCTGGAACCTGACTGTATTCGACGGACGTCCGCGCGCCTAAGAGATCATCATCTTGCAGCGTGGATGCGGGGAGACGTAAGAAAGAGGTCACTGTCAAGTGTGGCAATGGTTGAATAATCGTAAGAGTAATCATTAGCAATCTGAAACCTTCAACGCGCATAATTATGGAGAGTTTGAAAAAACGGAATAAAGTAGCCGAGCGACCTGTCCCGCCCTCGTTCCACCGCGACGGTGGGTGGACGTGGCTAGCATTCGAGCCGTGAACTTATTAGCGACAGTTTTATGGCAGCGTATTCGTCACCGCGATTACTGGCCGTGACTACTGGCATTAGACGCGATCGTCGTTCCTCAACGCGCGCCGCCCTCGTAAATCACGCCGCTTCATTCTGACACAATGGCATTATTTATACCGGACGCTATTATTGATGTACGACGTGCCATTATCGACATTCGCGGACCGCGCGCGATTTGTCTGGCGCAGAATTAAATTTCTGCCTCTGGCCAGGCGCCTCGGCTCGGTTCAGGGCGCGTGCTCTCTACGGGGTCAGGTCTCGTTTCGTTATCAATTCGCGGACGAGACGGGCGAAAAAAGAAATGGCGTCTGGAGGGACAATGCGGCCGGGGGCCAGGCGGAGAGCGAGGAGTCGAGTCGCCCGGCCGCCATGTATCAGCCCCGAATACCGGAAGGGGGATCCATGGATCATTGTTTTTGCGCCCGGGAAACGAGATGGGACAGGAGCCGAGCGCATAAATCGCTTCGAGACTTTCATTGAACGTAATTGGATCGCGGCCAATCGGCGCGGCTCGTCAGATACCCGGGCGAAAGTCTCTCCTCGTCTCTTTTTCTTCCTCTTCGCCCCCTCCCCACGGCCTCTCCCCGAGGCCCTGCGTCTTCCCTCTTTATCTATCCGCCTATCTGTCTCTTTCGCCCCGGTCTTTTTCCCGATCAAAATTGAATGGCCGCCAGAAATCGAAAGGCGAGCGGGTTACGTCGATCGTCGACGATCGCGACTCGCGAGCACGGACGAGCCTGTGTATAACGCTGGGTTCGGGATGAGGTCCCGCATTAGCAATTGTATCGGCGACGGCGGCGGCGACGGCGGCGGCGTCCTCTTCCGCCTTTGTTTCCCCAGGTTTTTGCGCAACGGGAACCGCTCGGAATTGGTAATGCGTAACAAATTACGTAACGTATAAAATGATACGATGACAGGGCGCGCAGTGTGTAGCGCGAGTTCTTCTTGTTGGATCGTTGATGTCGGCGGAAAGATAGATATTCGAAGCGTGCAGTGCCGCGAGTACGTTACTTCTGTGCGGATAAGAATGGCTCATTGTACGGAGTTCATTGTAGCGAAACACGTCTCGGACTCGCAGTGGTTTGGCCGCGTATTCTTTCGCCGGAGACACTCGTACGGCGCTTAAGTTTGTCCGCCGGCGGCTTTTCGACCGACGTCCACGCGATCGGGAGGTTCCCGGAAGTCTCGAGGTAGAAAGGCTCGTGCATGCTCGAGATTAGAACCGCGCCAACTTTTACAGACTGCTCGATCCGTTTGACGGTTTGCTCGACGTAATTACGATCGCGAGACTCCCGGCGTCGAGCTTTTTCAGGAGCGTACGACTCGCAAGAAGCTCGGGAGAGTGGCCGGCGAGAGACGGTGGCAGAGAGAGAGGGGCAGAGGGAAAGAAAGAGAGAACAAGCCGGTTTCGACGAGCTCATCCGGGATCAATTAAGACAGTGTAGCAGTCAGTCAGATATCGCTCCGACGATGCACTTCCGCCGTGAATAAGTTGTAATTACCCGACGGTACTGAAATTATCCGGTTGGCTGAGCGCGCGGGCGCGCGCTCCCTGGAAACGAGAGGATCCGAGGATAAAACGAATTACACTTCTACCACTTTGCTGTGTGGGTTTAACGACGTTTCGTATTAATCGAAACTTTGTTATCGACCACTACACCGTCCGTCCCTTTCCCCTCTCATCCTCCCTCTCCCTCTCTCCCACGTAAGCGCGGACCTGAACGCGTATATCTTTCGCGGTAACCATTATCTGTCGCTGATGATAGTCATTACGTGCGGATAAATGCGCTCTTTAGTTCGCGATTATTGCGAAAAACACGAGCGGCGTAAAATTCACTTTCTGACCGTCGTCGTCGTCGGCCGCGGGACCAGTGCGACTCGCTTTTTCCGAACTCCCGGTATCATAAACTCATTAGGATTCCGGTGGAAGCCGCGGCAAGAAATACGGATTTCCAGTCACGTATCCAGCGTCTAATAATCGGCCGATCGTGTGCGGCTTGCGCACTCCACCCCCCCGTTCTCGTGTCCTCGCGTCTAGAACGCACACTCGTGCATGCGCGCACACGCCCTGCCACTACTGCGAAACAGGCCGGAGTCGCGATTTGCATACAATCGCACCTCGCATGGTTCGACGTATCGTTTCGCGCGTTTTCAGGCCTCCACTTCTTTTCTTCTTTTCATATGGGCCTGTGTCCGCGAGCCCCACACGGCTCGTGCGTCCCACGAGTCGATCGGGCACAATGCCGGTAGGTAAGTTGAGCTGATCTGACATTCACCTACATCCGCACCGCACGGTAAAAATTGCGGAAAAGGGAAAATGTGGCGTCTCGACGAGACTCTTGGTCGCCGCACTTTCACTGCGTCCACGACGAATGCTTCGATCGAGCAAGGATCTAGGCTCTTTCTCAGAAGTTACACTCTTTGACTTTAGATGTCTTTTCCTGTCTACCGCGACACTAGCGACTTTGTAAAAGGATGGCAACAGCGAAAGAGAGAGAGAATGACGAGGAAACCGGGAAGAGGAAAGAACGCGCGGTGGAACAGGTGAGAGTGCACTGTGATAAACGATCGTAACTGCTGCGAAGTAATTCGTTCAATTAAAGTTACGGTTCATGCAATCGGGCATTTGGCCACAATGGAAAATTCCTGAATTTCCTTTTCTTCCCTCGTTTACTGCTTCTCTCTCTCTCTCTCTCTCTCTCTCTCTCCCGCTCCCCGCGAGGGCAGGGCAAAAGAGTAACAGGTAGGCGCGTCTCTCTCGAAGATTCGCAAGGGGAAACAACCGTTACACGCGAAAGAAACTGTTATCCGGCTATAAATCTGTCCGGAGCGACACTGATTGCGTCCATAAATCGATCGACTTATTAAATCAATTAAATCGATTTATTAATTTTGACACGGAAATCGCGCGGGTCCACTGTGCCCCATTCCTCCCGCCCTCTCCCTTCACCCTCCCCGTCGCGACAGCATCCGCCTCCACCCTCCTACTTCTTCCTCCATGCCCTTGATTGATTTACCGTCCGTAATCAATTTCGCGCCGAAAGTTTCGCATGAATAAGTAATCTCGCCTCCCCGCTCGGTGGTCTCCATTCTTTGACACTCGCGTCTCCTGGAACCTCCATTCACGATCAATCCTCGTCATCCTCCGCATGATTTAAGTATTAAACACAGCCTTCCGAGACATAGCGCTCGCCGGCCGTTTCGATCACGAAGAGCGTTTCTCGCGCCGACATCATACCGTCGCACTTAAACGTACACTTCCTAAAAACGGCGAACAATAAGAGTCTACGTCCGTCTGCCGTAAAATCGTATCGGATCATAAACGATACGCATCTCGGCCGGCATTACCATAACACGTCGTTTTGCCCCGGAGTCCGACGCGAAGGCCGACATTTCGATTCGACGTCAGAATCGGATGATCCAGCCTTCCCTTCGGCATTTGTAGCGTTCAGGAAGCTCCCGCGGCTCGGCTGGTTAAGGAAGCGGCGGCCTCCTTTTGTCGGCGCGCATTCTTACGGCCAACGGCCGCGGAATGTAGAATTGTAGATCCGCCGACGACCACCGCCCCCTTCCGGGGAAACGAGAGGCCTCTCCTTAGATGGGCAAACGTGCACATATTCCCGGTGACACTCGTTCCATGATGTAGTAGGAGAGGTGAGAAAGGGCGAGGAGAGAGAGAAAGAGAGAGAGAGAGAGAGAGAGGCGCGCAATCAAGATCTACGCGCCTCTATGAGGCCACCCGCGCCCAGCGAGCTGAGCAATTTATGAGCAAATTGTGCGCCTCCTCGACTGGATAAATCCGCGGACGTGTTCGCACGTTTTCGATATATTCCGCCGGCCGTGCCCAGATAGCTCGTAATTTATCGCTCCACTTATTGTTCGGCGACGACGCGCAATTTGTCATGACTTTTTCTCGGTAACGTGCTCGGATTCTCACGCGCTAAATCGTTCGGCTTCGCGAGGCGGCCGCGACGGGCTTCGATGGAAATGTCCTTTAAAAGGGCCGCCTTATAAATCGACACGCGTGAATGTGAGCGTTCTTTCTTTTCCTTCTTCCTCTTTTCTGCGCTTGGGAGAGTACGTAACGTTGGCGCGGCTGAGTCAAGAACGATCGCCGGAAAAGAAGCTGAAATCAATCGATTTGCATTGGTCGTTCAGTTTTGGGTGGTGGGTCGATGAGATTGTAGTGTGTCAAGCTGAGTCATTTATGCCGTGAATTCCGTAGTCTGTTCTATCAACAAAAAATATTAAACACTTATTACGTCGCAACACCTCGCCAGGCGAAATCTACACATCTTTCGACCGAGCGTCGCGGATCAATCATGCCAACGAGCGTGCTTAATCGATCTTACTCACTCCGAAATCAAAACCTTGTGACCGGCTGATATCGGCGAGCACCGAAAACGTCGAGATCCCTCGCAGCGTTGATTTTATCGGCACTCCGGTCCCCGCGGCTGTGTGTATACATTACGGCAACATCGATCTCGCGCCGCGTCCCGTATCGATCCTTTATCGCCGCGAAATAACGACGGCGCTTAGCGGGCGGCGCGGCGTCATCCTCGCCGTTGGAAGCACGATTCGTGTCGATGACTATCTCAATGCCACCCGACTGTCTTCGACTGCTCCAATTTGTTTGCGGACCGCGCGCCACCACCACACCCTCCACGAGACTCCTATCGTCGTTCGTTATACTAAAGTTTTATTCAACATCTCCGAAGTAATTATAGTTGTAGCGGATTTATACAAAACATCAGACGTACGTCAATTCGTAGATACAGCTGGCAACGACAGGCAAGTGTTGATGGATTTTCATATATAATCGTCTCTTCGAAAACGAACAGTCTGTCGTAGTTGAAAGACCGTGTAAGTGGAATCGTGGACAGAGGTACTATGTTATGAGGCGTCGAACAACTGTATCGAAAAAAAGATACCGACTCGGCGTCATGTTCGGGGAACGCTCTCAGTGTCAACGAGCCGTAATTGATTGTCAGATCCACGTTCGGGGTACAAGAAGCGGGTGACGCGACGATGACTGCGGACGATTGAAAAATCATTTCTTTAAGAAGCAGACTTGACATCGAGAAGAATATCCAGAGGCGTTGCCGCGCTTGTACGTCCTACCTCGCAGCTCCTCTTCGTCTCACTTCCGCGTTAAGATTCATCGTCGGGCGAGTAGGGCATTTCTGGCCTGGTCTCGCATGAATGATCCTAAGATAGAGCGTCGGACGATATGGAAAGTGGCGATCGCTGTGAACGCACCTTTAATCGTCGGACCATGCCAACTCCGCGGGATGCCATGCCTCGAGTCAAGCATTCCTGACACCCTGAAGTGGCTGTCGGAACCAGAAATGGAAAGAGGGAGAAAGAGAGAAAGAGCCGAGGTAGAGTGAGGAATAAAGGAGAGAAACAGAAACGGAGAGAGAGAGACAGAGAGAGGGGGCGAAAGAAGGAGGGAGACAGATGCGGAGAATCGTAGAGTGAATTAAACCGAGAAACCGAGAAGATATCTCGAGTTCCGCAAAGATAAAAGGAACATTTGTCCGCCGTTCCCTCGGCCGCGGCGATCGTTGCCAAAATTGCGAAACGGGAAACATCCTCCGGCGACTTCGCGATCTTTCCTTGGAAGCCGGCGATTTGGCGAAATTGTGCTCTCCGGCACGGGGGAGGACTTTCACTGCGCGACGTGCACGCCGACAGATAAGACGCGCTGATAAGTCGTACAAAGCGCATATGCGATGGGCGCAGAGTTATTACATGCTTGCGCAAAGAGTTCATCTTCGCACAACAATACGAGCGTGGACTGGCGAACAGACACGACTTCATCGGAAGGGAGATTAATAGCGAAGCGTCACGTTTACGTGGTTTAGAAGTGGCTCATTGTAAGAGGATCCAACTATCAGCCGCATCTCGGTACGTGCGCGAACGTGACCGTCCGAGCATTATGCCAAAGTATGCGGCTTTCTCGATTTATTACCACTACGTACGAGACGCCGACGCATATTCTTTTTCTTATTTCACGTTACACCACTTACGGCATTATACTGTTTGCGCTCGGAAAACGTCCGCGATCACAATAACATTATGTTAACTATTCTGTAACGTAATATCGGATCGCACCGTACACAACGACAGGTTTACGTAGTGCGAAGTTTGATGTCACTCGAAGTTCGAGTGACTACTGAGAAATGAACTGTTGCACAGATTGTTACAGAACACTTTGTAGACCGCCCTGTTTGCTCCATCGATTGTTTGGCAAATTGATGTGTGGTACGCTACTTCTGGCAGACTTGAGCTCGACCTAACGGGGCGTGGGTTCCACGAGTGAAGCGTGTGACGAGGACGAATCTCATGGGAATGCAATGCGGAAATTTCTGCCTGGACCCTCCATCCGCCCCCTTGTCCTCTTTGGTCACCTCAGCCGGCCGGCCCTCTTGAGGTAACCCCATAACGCACGGACACTGCGCAACGCCGAAATGGCAGGAAAGACTAACGGCGTGTTCGTCTTCGCGTAAATACTTTGGGATCGTAAGCAGAAATTGATTTACTTGGTCTTGAAAATGTCACGGAAACGGAAGGAAAATTGGAATACCTACATTTACAATGTACTTTTGACGGCCTGTCTAAAGAACGGAGACTTTCACAAAAAGTCTCCGGATTGGAGATAGAATCAAGCCTGGTAATTGAATTACGACACACTTTCAAAGACACAGACAGCCACTGGCTAACTTGGAAAAAATAATTTTTTTTATTCACCTTGTGATGCATCATCGGATAACCTCACTCCATACCACACCGTCCGCTCTTTAATTTCTGCATCATCTTGTCCGCCGTTTTTATACGATAAGAGTAATAACGTGCTTTCTACAATGTTAGGCAATTATAGCAATGGTCGTCTTATTGTGATTTCTTGCCCCGATGAAACGAACACGGGAAAGCTGACTCTTTCATAACCTACCACTTAATAATCGTTCAATAACTTTTACACTTTTCGCTCAGCAGAAATCGATTCCAAGGTGAAGGCTGTCGAAACATTACTTCGATAAACTCGTATCGTTTAAAGCCGACCAGGGCGTGTACTAATTAGCAAAACAAATTCCGTGAACCGTAAGACGTCCCATCTCAATGATGATATTACAAGGCTCGATTTCGCGCTGCAAGTTTGAGCAAAACGAATCCTTCCCCGAAGACGCCTTCTACGAATTTCAATCGATCCGCGGACAAGCCGCCGTGTACGGATTCAATTGCGATAAATCGTCGAAAGGGCACGTCCTATCTCTGTCCACGGCTGGACGAATATTTTTCATTAATCTCGCGGTGTGTCGGCAGATAATCTTTTCTCGCTCCGCGCTATCTGCTTTTTAATTCCCGCCGCGTCCTGTCCGTTATCACGTCCGCAGCGGCGGAAGATAAAGCGCTCGAACGAAGAGGGGCTCGCGAGATAAATGATAAGGGGATACACGTAATGACGCGAATAAATTTGAGAACGCTCGGGGTCGTGGAGAATTTCGGACAGCAGGGCAGGATTTCGGCGAAGCGGACCTGAGCGCGCGAGATTTCTTCAATCTCCGCCGATAGGGAGTCAAGAAAGAGAGAAAGAAAGAGAGAGAGAGAGAGAGAGAGAGAATTTGAGGGCGATCGAAAATATACGCTGCATTAAAAGCACGCTCCTTCTCACTCTTTCCATCTGTACCAGCGGGACCATACGTCGCTTATGAACCATTATTACCGTAATCGCTGTGGCTCTAAGTAGTTAAGCAAACGATGTAATACGAGTCGAACGTCCGTAAAGCGTCGCCACGAGAAAAATCGGCCGCTCGCAAACCGATAGTTGGCAAGTGCATAATAGCCAAGCCGGGATACGAAATTGCGCGACGCGATATTTTAAGTGATATCATGTTATTAATACCGGCACAGTAGGTGTCTCGCGCCTAAATATACACCTTTTGGCGAATGGCCAAGCGATCCCCGGTGCCCGGTTTTATCGCGGGGGGATAATGTTTTACTCGATAATTAGAAACTGTAGATCTCGCGTGGCGCTGTATCGGCCCGGCGATAAGTTTTAATTGGCGGCCCGCCGCTGCTGTACATAATACGTCTCCTTGCCTGGCCGCGTACTTTCAACATTCCTCACGGACAGCCGCGAGGCACCCAGATATCTTAACAAATCGCCCGGGCTTCCCGTCTTTCTTCTCTTTTTCCGCCAAACAGCCCTTTTGTGCTCTTTTTCCACCAAATCTCTTCCCTCCGCCTTTGCCCCTCCGAGCACGTTGATTTTGCTCCTTTGTGCTTCCTTCGCCACTCCCGTACTCTCGTTCTTCCCTCGTTTCGCCGTCCGAATGCGCCACCAGCTTTTATCCTCTTTCACCAGATCTCATCTCAGCGAATTCGAGATTCGTGCTGGCTCATTATTTTGGCAAAGGTGCAAATGGGTTCGGGATGGTAACTTCTAAGGAGAAGGTATCACTTGCAGATCGAACTTCGGGAAATGGACCGCAGCATATTGTTACACCCTGCAGGTATGTAAAGTTACAAAGACACTCTGTAGCGTAGTCCTTATTTATTGAGAAAATTGCATAACATCCAAAGTAATTTAGACTTGTTAGAGACTCAAATATTCTCATTCTTGAAAGCCCTCATTTCCAAAATGACCAGGAAACACTTAATCTCGCTTAAAGATTTATGCCATTTAATCTGAAATGATCCGGGTGCGTCATACGACATACGTATGAAATGCTCCCTTGCATCGTCGATTAAGTCCGACTAACTCAATAACAAGACACTGACATCCGGCGTTAAATTCCGAACGCAGTATCAATAGACAGGCCACCTTCGGGCTCATCGACAATTCAATTCGATAATCACAAATAGTGGCACTGATATTCACCGTTAAGTTCCAATCGAAATTTCATCGAAGACCTTTCTTCGTCTCTGACCCGGCTAATGGACGGGCAGAATGTGGTCGTGGGAGCGCTAGCGACGGCCCTGTTGGTGGGCAGGGATACTAGTTGGTAGCCGAAGAAGCATCTGTTAGCGCCCGGCATTCACATGTAAATCAAGCACCGCCAGAAGTATAGAGCCGAGCGGGAGGCGCACGTTGCAAGATGAGCCTGACGTAGGTAAAACGGCCGCACGAAAGGAGCGGGAGTTGCTGTTGAGAAAAAGGAGCACGGGAAGTGGGTGGGAAGCTGAAGTCGAGTGTCCGGTGAGAAGGGTTCGTTGCGTAGGTGAGGGCAGCTTATCGTATCTCGACCTGAAGCTGACTTTCAGATGCATTTTCAAAGCAATGATAACGTTGGATGTGATCCGACATGTCATCAAGAAATAGATTTTTTGCAAGACGCATGAAAGAGATGTATATTGTTGTGCGATTCTAATTATTATTTGATACATTACTTTCGCGTATGACGCATGTACCTAGGACTGTCAATACGGGACTGTACTGACGACAACTTCGTCTACCGGGCCGAGCATGAGATTTTGGATAAGGAATTGTGCAAACATACTGATAAGTAATTGACATATCATAAAGCAAGGCACGTTGTCAGATTGAAATATATTCACTCGACACCGTGACGGGTTGCGTAAAAACGTCGTTGAAATCTCAAGCTCATTTTTACACTTCGCATTACGTCGCGCACCTCTCAGCGCGCCACGGACACCTTGTTAAGCGGATAGCTGTACCGTGGAAGAAAAAAGAGACGAAAAAATCAAATATGACAGCATAATTTGCCGTAATACCTCCGCAAAGACACGACCGTACGTCATTAATAGGAATTACTTGCGCTACTACGGCGGGTAACCGCGAGCGGCACCGGCAACGTTTTAATGGAAAACGGCAGCCAGCGCGGCCAGCGAACAAAGTGAGTTATGTGTAACGATTTATTTGAATACTCTTCGCAGTAGCGGCCGCGCGACGGCATTGCGCGGGCATTATTAACGGGCGGATAGAGGCGAAATTAGCGAGCGGCCGGCGATTTTGATGAATGCCAGGAGAGTGTCGAAACGGGACGAGCGAGCGGATCGCACCTTTCTCGATAAGTCACGAATTCGGGGTCACCCGCGATTATTACGGGGTCGAGGACGCGTTTACTTGTTCCGCTTGCGCGCTCTCTCCCTTCTTCCCTCCCTCTCTCTTGCTCTCTTTCGCCTTCGCTATCCCGGTCTCGCGGTTCGTCGAACTTTCAGGCGATCAATCTTCCGGCCGATCGGCTATAATCATCGACGTTTCATTAAAGCGGTACAATGTAACCGCGAACACCTCGATTCCACGTCACGTCGCTCTCTCGGACGCGAGCACACGTACGCATAAGAGCGGCCCGATCGACGGCACAACGGTTAATTTACGGTAGAATTTCGCTGCCCCTCGTCATATTCCCTTCGCCATGCCTTTCGCTTCCCATCCCCCTTTTCGTCGATCTTCGTCCCGGCGACGACGTCCGCTCCCCAAATTGGGAGTCCCTCGGCTTATTTACTTCTCGAGAAGTTTCCCAAATAAGCAGAAACGACCCGTCCTCGCCGACGTCCGACGCCGCCTGTTTCATATTTTCTTACCCATTACCGGCCCGGACGCCATTATCAGTGCCACTGACACGGCGCAACGCCGCCTGAGCGCGAAGTGTGAAAGCCAATAATTATGGGCATAATACGCGGCTCGTTACCGACGATTTATTCGCTTTTCCTGGCCGCACGAAAGATGCGCCATTGATTTCTTCGGCACTGATCTTTTCAAGGAGCTTGCCCCTTGTGCACACGCTTACGCAGCTTCATCGAGACGCATTACTATTCTCCGGCCCCTTTACCACCGTACAACTGTATTTATAGGCGCAATTTGGTGTCATGTAATGAAATATCATTTTCTTACCCGTTACCCGTAAGAGCCTCATTTCGATGGAAAGTGTCACTGGCCAATAGGTTCTCCGTCGGCCGCACAGCAAAAGATCGTAATAAAAGTTGGCCAGACTTTGAACCTGCGCTCGCGCCGCTATCGGACATATCTATCAAATTCCCAATCGTTTAGTTTAAAGACCAGAAACATAGTATCCGTCGACAGTAATAGTTCTCTCCCTCCTTCCCCTTAACTGCTCATTACCCGACTCGGTACACCTTCATTAACTCCGCCATTACCCCCAATCGATTACCAGAAAGCCCGGCGATCCTTCGCATTACGCGAACTTCCGGTGTGCCCCCGGGGAGGCACGTCCAACTCGCAGCCCGACAATACATACACCTCGGTCGAAAGTTCCAGGTGCGCTCTCTCCGCGGGGCCGGTTCATTCAGGATTCCTGAATCGGGCCTCGCGAGCGTTCCCGAGGGGATGAAATGCGAAAAGCGTCGTTCGTTCTTCCTCGTGGGCTCCTCGCAGCGACGACGGTCAAGGAAGAAACTGGAAGAGCGCGGAAAAAGGAAGAGCGGCAGGCGGAGGTGGCAGCGGCAAGGAGCGAAAGAGAAAGCGGCCAGAAGATGGAGAAGGACGAGCAGAGTGTGCGCGACTGGTTACGTGTATTACGAGAACGCGCGCCGCTTTCGTGCCTCGCCGAGATAAGTGGTGTATGATTTGGCGATGATTGATGGGGTCGTAGGTCAAAGTGATCAGCGGCGCTCCGGGCGCCTCGGCTCACCTGACGGTTGGGCCTGAAAGTCTGGAATACCGGGGGCCCCCCCTTGGCCGTGTAATACGCCTTGGCCCGGCCTGACCGCCTCTCCTTCGCCACTTCCTCCGCGTCCTCCCGCGCCATCTCCTTTCTTCGTCGTCCTCCCATCGAACGCGCCTGGCCGCGTCGTAAGGTGTAGCTGGTGTGCCGATCGAACCGAGCGAGCGCACGGGCGCCTGTGTGTTATTGTGTCGGTGTGATTTATCGGCGAGCTGCACGGGTTACGGGATGAGTCGGGGACGGCCTCGATATTTATTCGTATTGTGCAATTATACCGGCGCGGTGGCGGGCGTCGAGTGTAGGGGTCTAGGTTCGTCGGTCGGGTAGAAGCTGTTATTGACATTGGCATTGACGGTGGTGAGGTACTGTATTGCGGGATATTGATGTACAAAACGATGTATAATTATGAGAGTTCTTTCATATCGTAGTATGTTTTATAACCGCGGGGCTATCGATTATGATTGTGCTATTAGGAGCTGCTTATGGTAGAGGTACGCAGTACGCACGTGTTGAGTCGAGTATGACAAAAGTTGACGACGTAATCCATTACCATACTATCGCTTCATAATTCATCGTTACGTACTGCGCGAAACATAACAGACCGCTTGTAAGTCATACTAAAACGAAACGCGAACATTGCGCGTAGCGAGTACCGACAGCTGAATTATTACCGCACCGGCAGCCTCAATAGCGACGATTCACTCGTAAAATACGGCAGGGCAGCACTGTAAAATAAGCAAGTTGTTAATCGCATGCGGTGCGCGTTTCGAACGGATTTATTGAACGTTCTTCATCGGATCACTCAGGCCCAGCGACGATCGCGACTGACTCGCGACATTGTAGAGCGAGACGGCGTACGCGGGTCGGTGTATTAACCGGAACGAAATATCGCATCGTAAAATCGCCAAGATATCGTCAGAAAACACACAGCGACGCCGGGATATATGGTTCCGGGGAAAACTTGAAGCACGCCCCGTCGACTAACTATCCGCTCCAACTATAAATAACGTCCGCTTTCGGATTACCGCGGCGAGCAGCGTCCGCTCGCCCAGTGGGTGCTAGACTTTCGGCCAATTTCGCGTAAATCATCGCGTCGCGAGTTTCCGTCAGTGTCATGTGGCTACTCGTCGTAAATACCGACGCGGTCGTGGAATTATCGTGCAAACATTGCCGGAGCGCGGTCAGGCACGGGGAATCTTCGCGTGAGTCATCCGACGCGATCCTCGCGATCCTCGACCCACGCGCCACGTGACTTTCCGAGAAAGTTCGCCTTTGTCGCGCGACAAATTGCAAGTACTCCCCCACATTCGTGCCCTTCGTTTTTTTCTCTCTCTCTCTCTCTGGGCTCGTCCTCTTTTTCGTTCGCGGTCCAACGTAAGCCGCCGTCCCATTAGTCAGACTTCTGACTAATTCGTGCAATTAAGATTGCCTCAGTAGGGCAGGTACCTTCTTCCTTCCTTCTCTCTCTCCCTCTCCCTCTATCCTCACTTCTTGCCCCCTTCTAATTTCGTCTCCCCCTCTCCCCGTTTCTCGACCTGAACCATTTCTTCCTCTCCACCGTTCATATCTTTGTCTTTATTCCACCGAGTGCTTTCAAGAACGTACCTACCATTCGTACCTGCCCCACGAGCAGGCTTGCCGACGGGGAGAAATGGTGGGGGAGAGAGAGAGAGAGAGAGAGACAGAGAGAGAGAGAGAGAGAGAGAGAGAGAGAGAGAAAAAGTGAGTCGAGTGAGCAGCAGAAGAAAAAAAAAGGAAAAGGAAATCGATATGGGTGCCTTTGGCAGGTGCCGGCGGGTCGTAGGTAATTAGGCGGACTTTAAAGCGCGGAAGATCGTAATTAACGATAATCGTGGTAGCGACGGCTGCGGCTCTTGATGTTCGCATTTTTTCCCACTCCCGCCGCCGTCGTTCTCCGTTCCCTCTCTTTCCCTCACTTAAGAGAGAGAAAGGGAGAACTATGGCGACCCTGATAATGGTGACAATGGATGTTAATTGTCGACCGTTCTTCATGGACTCATTTATTTTCGAGACCTGTCCCCTTCCCCGTCTCGGCGAGAATTGTGGACGTGACGTTTACACCCTCGCTTGTCTCAATGTCCTCTCCGCCGGTCTCGAAGCATTCGCGACGTCCTTCCTTCTCGGCTTCGCAGTCTGAAAGTCAGCAGGTGCAACGATTTTGTGCACTCGTAATTTTAGGTCTTTGCACGTTCACGCGTCGCGTCCTATCATTCTTCTTGTTCAATTCAGCCGAAACGCCCGTTACAAAATCCAATTAGATAACGATATAAAAGAATGTCAGGTACGAACTTTATGGTTTGTGTTTTTCCGGGTAGCGTCTGCATGACATCTAAATGTAGCGCCGCAAGTGCAGTCAAAAGTTTCAGTGTCAGAATGTTGAAAGTGTATATTGAGGACATGAGTAAGCGCACGTTACTTTCACCTCGTCGATCGAAAATTATCGACGTAAGTCAATCTATACGCACATTGATGAGAAATAATTACTGTCACGTCCTGTCAACTGTTTTAATATTGCGTCCAGTATCAGCCACGGCATTCTACCCTTTTTCTCGCAGCTGCAGTAAATATTTATGCCGATCACGTGGAGAGATATAATCGCAGGCGAATAAGATTTAGCGTTTCAATCGTGACTTCCGATATAAACGATTAAAAAGTACCGAAAACGAAAGCGTGCTGTACGTGAGCACGTTGATGAAAAATCATTTGAATCGTTAATTGCAAAAACCTGCCTCGGTATTCAGGAGGCAGGCGCAACGTTTTAACTCTCTTCCAAATACATAGCGATCACCGTGATCGGAAAGCAAACTCCGAAAACTTGAAATTATCAAGCTCAGTCGTCACTCTCATTTTCGTACAGCCAGAAACCGTCTTCGTCCCGAATCGCTCGGCACGCACGTTGACGCGAAATCGCAATTTATCGCGCAAATCAGGAGTACGAGGCATGCCACGGTGGGATTTAGTTCCACCTGCGTTCGTTTTTCAAGCGCGCCGCGGCCGATAATCATACTGTCGATGGCTAATCGCGATAATAATGTCAGCCGGCCTATGTTCGGGATATCTTACGCGTATTCAGCGACGTGGAAAGATTTTCGCCGTGTGGGCGATCACGGGGTAAGCGCGTTCGCCATGAGAGTCGATGGATCGACCGGGCGAGTGATCTACCGTGGCTTTAGCTCCAAGTGAAATATGTGCTGCACCACGGGCGCCTAAGTGCACTCGGCCCTGACTAATTAACCCTTTCGCTAAACTGCAGTTTGACTGAAGTACACTCTCACTGTGCGGGTGTAATAAATTACCGGCTCGCTCTGTCGGATGGACACCGTTTAATTAAAAATCATCCCCAATTCCGCGCCACGTAACAAGGTCAGAAGCGTTTTTAATACATATTTATGGTGCGTCGTATGAACGAAGTATGAACGATATTAATATTCATTCCGATTACTTACTGCGGATCGTATCACGATGGAAGGTAAACGTGACTTTGTTTCGATTGACGCTTTCGATAGCGCGATAGGCAGAGTATTGAATTCACTAAATTGGCGCACGATAATAGTTACCCTTCCTTACGAACGTTGAAATCGCGATCACAGAAGTAACCGGCGCAGATTTACATCGGGGCCTAATTATAGGCGATTCCCGAACGGAGTCCATGCAAACCTGTCACGCTTTGTTAACGATTTTCCTTCGGCAGCAACAATGGCGGGCTTCGTTAAAGTCCCGATTCGCAACGGCGTGATCAACGTGTCGTTACGCACGGCGATTTCTTGATCCCTTCGGGGCTAGAAAGCAGGACTGGCTCTGACAATCGCCACCGTTTGCCCGAACTCGCTCTCCCAAGACCGGCTCTGCATTTTGTCGGTGGTCCCTTCTCGTTGTCTCTAACCGCGAATCGACGTCGTGTTGCTAAATATTTCCTGTCAAGCAACGAAACGACTTCCTCGACCAGGTGCCGCGATACAAACGAATTTAAGTACGTGATCAGAGAGAGCAAAAAAGGAAGAGAACGATATGAGTCGAGAGAACGGGGCGAGAGGAAGGTAGCACGCGCGAGAAAATGAAAGAGAGAGAGAGAGAGAGAGAGAGAGAGAGAAAGGTGCAGTACGAAGCAAAACGGCAAGTATTCCGTGAAAGTGCGCGATCGACGAATGCAAGATTAATGAATATGGTGACATCGATGACACCACGGTCATTACCTACGATAACGCCGCGCTCACGTCAAACGGTTATTTATCGCTCGCGCGACATTAAATCAGTAATTTATCCTCATAAGCGCGGCCGATGGCGAGGCAATGGCGACAGCTAAAATTTCCTCCTCGCCGAGTTAATGCCGCGAAAAACGTGCGATCGGAGCTCGGGGCGTCGAGATGCTATCGCCGGATAAATTCTCCCCTTCGAACTCACTTATTTACTTACTCGCGAATACGTATGCGCGCACTCTCGGGAGTCCCGGGAGTAATGCACCGAGAGAGTGTCCGAGAAGTGGGGTCCTATATTTTTGCAAAGTGTCTCCTGCCTGCGGTCGCATTACCGGGACCGCTCGGCATAACGACGACCACATTAATCCGGGCTAATCAATTTGGGCCTAATTGGAGATTACGGCGAACTCGGGCCCCTTTCCCTGTCGCGCCCCTTCCTCACCCATCCCTTCGTCGCCGCTTCTATCCGCCGCTTCTCCTTTTTCCCCGCCTTACGGTCCGTATGGCGTGGCGGACGGCGTGCGCTAATAGATTAATTTATTACGCCAAAGCCCTCAAAGATACCGCCCGGCTCCTTAGTCGAGCGACATATTAGTATCATGTCACAGCGATCATTAAACAAACCCGGCGAAGAAACCGCGAGGCCTTCCGCCGCGCGGAATGTTAATTCCCGGACTGCAAACGGTCGTGCCCAAGAATTCGACCGCGTGGGCGAGGGGTACGACGTGCGCTTTCGCCGACTCTTTTTGCCCCCCTTGCGAGATGCGTCGGATTCGCTCGAATGTTTTTTTCCCGAAAAGACCAAGTATACGAAGCGACGATCAAAACTGTTTTAATCTCTCCACCTCGCAGGTATGTCACTTTTTACGCAGCTGAAGCGCGCATTTGGAAGCTCCCGCTCGATGTGTCGCTATCAATGCGCTGCCATGGTAGATAGTAGTAAACGTAGCTTTTACGGAGTACTCCGCCATTCGATCCGTATCGCCGGCATCGCACGGATTTAACCTCGCATTATGACGTTCAGATACGCTCGAGCTTCGTAATGCGTTTATTGCGCCTCGATCGGAATCAGCGTTGATTAAGTATAAAGCCGCGGAATATACCGTCGATGCCGTCTGGGCGCGCAATAATTCCGGGATCGCTCGAATCAATTATCTCCTCATCTATTAATTGCGAGACGCGGCCGCTCTCTCGCTCCGCACGACCATCCGTCTTAGTGATCGAGGACGAAAGTGGCACATTCAATCGGGCGATGAGCGAAGCCGTGCCGACGTTTATTAATCGCTTATTATGCGCCCCGACGATCGCCATTATTTTCCCTCCGCCTGGCCTTTCTTTTCGCGCCTGCCCAGCCTTCCCCGCCCCCGTCATTGCGGTCTTTATCATTGTCGATGAGACGGTACCGCTCAATTATAGAAAGGCGTCCCGTAATAAGCTGTAAACGGTGTACAGAGTGCCTCGGAATTATCGGCACGAACTTAACCGGCTAATAGAAGCGATGATCGGAGAACAGATGGATACCGTAATTCAAGACTCGTCTCCGTTCCGAGTAGCCGACAGTGCGGCGAACAATGTCCGTCGGCGGATTCCTCGTAACAAATCGTGGGCAAGGTAACGCTCGCGATGAAAGCGAGAAGCGATGGGTGCGAGCAAGCACCTTCCATCGCGCCTCGCTCTCTTCACTCTTTTCCCGTTCAATCTCATTTCGGCATTATGCTCGCGTTTACGTTGCTCGCGCTCAAAGGGATAATTACGAAAATGATCGTAGAATTAATTCATCAACATCGCACGTATCCATTATCTCATCGCACGATTCTGCAAATCATTCCGCTGCTCTCCGTCTCTTTCTCGCGGTCGCTACACGTCGGAGCGTATTTTCACTGTGCCACAAACGAGAACGTCACTGGAAATCACCGCGGCCAGAACAAACCTTACACTCCCGGAGAACAGTGACCAGTGACGTTGGCTTCGGCTCGGGGCAAAAGAAATCGACGTCTCCTACGAAGACGCTTCAACAATCGCGTAATTAAACTAGAAGCCGGCCGTGCGGTTGCGTCGTTACTCGAAGGTGTGTCCGGCGACAATGCCTTTAATCGTTCTGCGTGACTCGTAGCCATCACTTTGTTCGACGATGAAACGGTATCTTCTTTTGCCCGGTAGCTGTCGTCCGAGTTCGCCGGTCGAGGTACAAGGAGACGGTGGCGAGGCAGGAGGAGGAGGAAGAAGAGAGGTGGAATGGTGGGGGAGGAGGTGGATGGCACAAAGAACGAAATACCCGAGTCACTCGTCCGTCTGGAGGTCTAGGAATCAATCAATGACCGTCTTTCCACGGAATCCAGACAACTCGTAGGCGGACCTCGCTCGATGCAATTCCAGCGATCCGAGTCCAGGACGTTCCTCTCGTTTCCGTGGAATCCGAACGTTTCTTCCACCTCCTTCTGCCGAATAACAGCGCGTTCCTCGCGCGGCTCCAGCCCTCCGCCTCCCTCCCGCCGCGAATTACTTACTTTACTTCTGCGAGTGGCAATTATTGTCACATACGGAGAAATGTGGAACGTGAGAAACGTCGCATTGAGATGTACGCGGTATTGATGAGTTGTGCGGAAATGATCTTCTTCACGCCCAGGATGTCACGGTACATTGCAGTGGACGCAGGATACACGCGAATACCTTCTCTTCTGTTCTAGACTATTTGTGAAAATGATTTTTTAATACAGTTAATAAGTTTCAATTTTTAGCGTGGGCAAACGAAATGGTAATATCAATTTTTATGATTGTACTTGATAAGTGTTTGGTGGAAAAGTAGTAGATGGAGTAGATTCCGAATATGGCTTTCTGTGCGATTCCGGGCATCACTCGCAGGAAACAGTTCAACGTACGCAAGTACAAAAAGGACTCTACTTTTTACGGGACGTAATCGTTGAGATGACAGTGCGAATAATTCGATCTGCGTTCATGTGCTGTTAAAGGCTTAATAACGGCCACGTGCAAGAACGCGTCGCGCTTTTAACTGGACTTTTTCACGGCCATCGTGGCCACTTGCGCCGCGCAGCAGACCACGGTCCTACGACCATTTTCGTCGCGGTTGTAAAGTTCGCACAAAGTCCAGTTCCTGTGAGGGTAAGACGAGAGATATTTACCACTAAGGACAAGCACAGCTAGGAATCAGCAGCGGGCGATAGCGACAATTAATCTGTTTTCTCTTTCTGACCTACTCCGGAATTTGTTTTGAGAACTCGAAAAGTCGAAAATGAACATTTTCGATTTGATTCACTTTCGATTCTGAAACCTGTAAATCCGTGGCGCCTCTATATACTCAACCGCCGCCTAATTCACCCCGATTGCGGCACCGCTCGCAACTTGCAAGCGGGAACAGACATATTAATTGTTCGCTAATTGTCTCGCAGATCGAAGTTTGTTCAAATTCTGGGAAAGCACGAAGCGAGAGCGACCAGGTTCCTTTCGTTCATAATCGACTGAGGGAGGCCGCGTGAAATCGCGCAGACCCTTAACTCTCAACACCATAAATCCGGACTCGGGCGGCTTCATTAGCACCGAATAACGAGGGCGATGTTATGGTTCCGCCAGCTGGGGTCCTCATCGCGGCTCCCACGTCCGAAATAACGATACTCGTCACCCATGGTGCACCATGGGGTGCGTCACATTCCCGGAGATCCCGAAATACGGTTGACGCTCCTGCCCGCTTCGCAAAACTCGTCTCGTTTGCATGGAGATTCCGTCATTCCGTGTTTCGCCAGTCGAAAATCTCGCCGACCACCTCATCACCGCGCTCAACGCGAAAACATCGGACGCCGATCATTTTCTTTTTATTCGTCTAATTTTCCCAGCTAGTACTATTGCGTATCACGGGAAATACAATGGTGCTTCACAACACATTTCAAGTGGAATCAAATCGGATCCAGAATATTTCCTTGCCTTCTCCCGCTGCTAATGCTTATCGATACGGCTCGAAGAATATTATGCCGTAATATATACATACTTGCTACGAGGAAACACCGGTTTTCGTGAATCCATTTCCGCCCTGTTTGTTTTTCCGCTTCACGTGCTTTACGATATGTTCTCACAGCACGTGCAGCGAACAAGCGTCTTTCTCCCGTGGCTACTAGTCTTTCTCCCTCGCTTTCTTCCCCCTTTCTTCGCTACCCGCTCGCGGACGATCTCTTTCGCGCGCCCGCGCGCGCGCGAGCGTGTACTCACTTTCTGAGAGCGATTACGCTGAAGGATAACAGGCTGAGAATTTATCGACGTGCGAGCATGACTAAAGCGCAACAACCGGACGACGTGAGGATGCTTTAATCGCGCCAGAAAAGCAGGATACGCGCGGTGTCTCATCGCCAGATGCTTTTCGAACTGTCGATGACTAAGTTTCTATTCCCACGTGTCGATTTTCCATCGATACTCTTCTGCGATCCACTTCTTTGCGTTCGCCACAGTTAGCTCACGTACAAATGTACCCTGACATATTCTCTCTTCATCGAAGTTACCATTCAGACGCATGTCAGACACGTGACATGTCCAAGTGCATGTTCTACAATTATACATAATTAACAATTTAGTCGGTGATCGTTTGATTTATCTTACTCTCGAGATTAGTAACAAGTCGCCGATGATGAATTGAGTGAGTGGCATCACCGATCCCACGTTTATTATGCGACGATCTAATGACGCATCACTGCACCGACATTTCTTGTGTTAGCAAACAGAGAATAGCCGAGGTTACTTAGTTCTTGACTCTCAGCCAGTCCTCAGAGTTCGCACGGAACGGTCAAGGCATTGCGCAGACGTGCGCTCGGATAAAGAAAGGTAATTTAATAAGGGGATTGAATATGCCAAACTGAAGAACGATGACGTGGCATAAGGGGAGTCAATATTGCGCGACGTGGCACATCCCTGCCTCATCGTCTATTCATACCAGCCCGTACGTAACGTCAGCTTCCATAGAAATTTGTTTATCTTTTAATCGCGTCGAGAACGACAACGCCTACGCGCCTAGCAATTTCTCGACCTTCATTTGCGCCTGACACTCGTTTCACCTTCCACCGGGGCCGGTTTAGGTCGACTTTGCCACTTTGACATCGCGTCGGACGGCTGGGTCGTTAGAGGTTCAAGGAATTTGTGCAGTTGATTTATCAGCACGGCTGTTGGACAATTTATTAGTGGGGAATTTTCTCTAATAATGATTTTATGAACAAACGTTTATAATAGCATTTAGAAATTATTGTTTAATGTGCTGGTGTAAAGCAAGTTGACTAGATCATTTGAACATAGCATTCCTTCCCATATTACATTTTTTTATTGCATTCAGATTGTATGAATATTTTGTGCTGGCGTTTGACTGTCTAATGCCATCAAAAGCGAGTCGCGTGCAAATTCGCGAACGTAATTAAGACAAATTTTTGTCTGTTGCTAACCAGTCGCGCACACGTCGCTGACACATTTTATCGTCAACGCGCGCACCTGTATCCTGTTCTCCATGTTCTAAGCGAGTTAGTGTCAAATTAGAATCTGCCGCTGATCTCAATAAATAATCCGCGTGCCAGATAATTATTTTTGCACACCGACATAAATGCCACCGACAACCGGTTAATTGAGCTTTACATTTCCCGCGGTTCGCGGTACGCTTTAGAAAGAGGCCAAGAAATCTCAGGAAACGTACTATGTACATGCGCGAGGATTCGTGCGATAAGATTTCCATCCAATTTATAACTATGCTATAACCGTAAAGAGTAAAAAGTGACCATAGACGCTCCAAGTTTACGCCATCCGCTCCGCTATCGGCTTGAGCAGCGCGCACATTGATCTTTCCAAAATTAATACTGGGGCCAAAAAACAGATCAGCAAATGAAGCGCTCTACATCCTGCACACCATGATACCACAGATACGAGTCTCATCTGACGGATTCAGAGTTTAACAAGTATCCGCAATGACGTACAATACGAATACCTTCTACATTTTATGCATCTATTAACCGGTTCTCACAATACACTCATGAAATTTGCCCGAAAACGGTGTTCTTATCGTCGGCAGCAATCGTCGATTGCATCGCACCAGACGGGACGGCACCACACTCGCATCGAGAAGAAGAGGAGGCCACTGTTTGAGACACGTAAAGTTCTTGCCCGCAGCGTAGGCGTTAGACGTCGTCGTGCCTTCGGATATAATCAACGCGTGCATTATCGGTGGTCGCGCATTTTCCAGTTTGCTGCGCGCCTCATGGCGGTCGGGCGGGATGGAATCGCGTAAGTACACACTGGCAACCGAAATCGTCGGCGCAATTACTCGGTCATAAACGAGCGACTGTAAAGGAAGTTATGCGCCGGGCCAATAAAAGCCCGCGTCAATGACACACGCACGACCGCCGGCAAAAAGCGTTAATGGCATGGACCGGCGTGTGCAGCACGCGAGGAGCGCAAGTGGGCACAATGTTGAAGCACAGCATCGGGGAACGGTGTCGGAGAACGACGTGGAAACACGATTGTCAGCGTGAACGACGGTTTGTCGAGCTTGCGTCAGATCGTCAATGTGATCGGCCGTCGCAAGACATGTTTTTTACGCTTGGATCGCAATCTTTGCGACGAGTTCAGTGGACGATAAGGTAACGATTTGATGGGTAAAGCTGTAAATCTGACCTTGTAATTTCGACACAACGTTTATTGCTTCACGAAACTTTTTTGGATGCAAGTAACATGTGTCGTTGCCTGGTAGTCTTTAGTACTCGAGAAACGCGTTACTTACACAGCATTATAATGATGCGAGTAAACCGACTGACGTAGGTGCAGGATTAAAGCTCATCCGACATCGATGCCAAAGGCGACGAGAGGAACGAGCGCGTCCTCCGCCCATAAAAGCTTTCTTGGCACACGCGCTATGCGGATGATAATGCGCGCATTAATAATTTATAACGCAGCCGTTGGCGGATCGGCCCTGTTTTTTCTTTCTCGCGACTTCGCCGACAGAAACGGCCCGTCCCTATTTCAGCGGACGATTACGTATTTTGTTTCTCGGGACATCGACAGAAAAAAGAGGGACGGAGAGAGGGAGACAAATTAAAGGAGGAAAAATGGAGAAAAGGAGAGAGGGAGAAAGAGAAAGAAATGGATAGGCAGAGACGGAGCGAAATGTATACAGAGAAGTGGTTACTGTTCATGAATAGCGTTCGACAAGCGGGACATCTGTTCCCGACTTCGTTAAATAAATGTCCCGATGAGTATCGGCTCGATTTCGCTCGTCGTTAAAATCGCTTCGGCGCTCCTTCGTTATCCTTCAAATTAATTGAACTTACGCGCCGAAATGCATCGGCCGCTCGGACCGTTCGAGCAGCTGCAACTACTCGTGGCCTCCGCGAAATTCTCCTCCGCGCACACGAGTGTCGCCGCGCGTGCACAGTGCACATATGTACGTGCGCCCGTCTGTCTCCCTTTATTGCCGCTTAATTATCGACGACCGCGATCGATCGATTCCCATCGTCGTGAAGAATCCCTCGCGACGATTCTCGACCGCGGGCGGCTCGGGCGAAATAATTGGCTGTTACTAATAGCGAAGCAGGAACAGAACGAGCGTCGAATTGTCATGGGTGGGTCGCTGTGGTTGGATCCGCGGCGCAAAGAGTCCGCTTGTAATTTTGCTTCATCGACCGAGAAGACATGAAAATCAACGTTTTCATTCGTCAATCATATTTCTGTGTCTCTCCGTCTTATCGTTCGATTTTCTATACGATGGAGAAATGAACGGCGATTGCTCGCAGTTGATCGAATGCCGAAACTTTCGAATCTGACCACGTTGATGCGTCTTCGTAATTTTTCTCTGCCATCCGCCGACTATGGCCGCCGTCGGTGCACCTGACGAACATTTAATCGGGCGGTTTTCGACAGATTCTGACCACGTAGTCGGCCCCTGGATACATCGCGAGGAGATCGTTAAGGATCCAACGGTTCTTCGGCAATGCCTCGCGTAAGCGCATTCATCCACGTATAACGACCCTGAGTGAAGAGATGACGGGCGAGATTTCTGGGATACTGGGGCGGCCTCGGGGGGCCGTCGGAGTCTTCCTTCAACGACGACGAACAGCGCGATATCGGACGATATCGCGCATCCGAACGCACCCTTTGCCTCCCCCTCACCCCCCTCTCTCTATCTCTTCTCTCTCCCCCACCGACTTGATTTTTCAAAATCACCGTGAATATCATTTCGATCGTGCAATCACGATGCGGTGATTATCGTAAACCTCGGCATAATGGATAAACATTCCCCCCGCGGGCAAATATGACCGCAAAATACGCCTGCACTGCCGCTGCCTTAACTGCTAAACTTCATAGTAACAACCGTTCGCAGACAAACTTTAGAAAACCGTAACAAATAGCCATGTGTTCGAAAAATCATCCAATTTTCCCACCACAATTCGCAGCCTCGAAACAAAGTCGCAAAGCTCAAGCAATTAGCGTTAAAAGTGAAGCGCAATTAGCAACGCCGAGCGGATTGTGTGAATGCCGCTTAAGAACGGGCAACAGACTAGAAGGCTGCTGGCAGGTCAACAAAGGCATATTTCGCATTCGCCGGGGCATAAGGAGTATTAACTCCAAGAATAGTGCGCGTGGGCAGCCTCTCCCACGCGCGTTCTTACGTGTCATACGCGCGTCATAGCCGAGGAGAGAGAGCCTCTTCAGGTTCGAAGCCTCGAGGCAGGTAAGAGTCTCGCTACACCGCGTCGTAAAACAAAGCGAACGGTAGCGGGACGAGGTGCTTCTTATTAGCTTCATCGTTGGTCATCCGACAGGTTATCCGCCACCGCGCCGCTGCAAATACTGGATCGCTGCTTGGGCTCGATCTCACGTCGAGTGGCTCGCGATAAGAAGCGAAGTATCGCCGTGTTAACGACAGCGCGCATTGTGCCGGCGACGGGGACTTTCGCTCGCAATAAAACGCGACGAGACCTGTCGGGCGGTAATGAAAGCGCATCAGCGTGAGGATTCTGCTGGAACGTAGAGTACTTGGTTCAATTTTGGCAGGATTCGCAAGAACTTACTATCGGTGTTAAGAGGTTAATCGTGCGTCGCGAGACGTCGATGCAGATGACGTTTGGCGAGCGAAATAACGTGCGCTGGCGCGTTCCAATAATCATCTCCCCCCCCCCCCCCACCCCCCCCCCCCACCCCGGTATAACCGTAACTCACGTCGCTCGCACTTCGCATCCTAAACAAGACAGCACTCGATGGTAATGCATTTCCGCGCGCGCGCTCTCGTAGAGAGTACATTACTTGAAATCCACATTCCCGTCCGATCATGACAGCCGTAGCCACTTATCTCGCGAGATACAGATACGGCGATGGGGCCGTAAAGCACCGTACGCAGAGATACTCTGGAAAAACACCGTAACTCGCAACAGGAAACATGACTTTGAATCGGAAACCAGGCAAGTCCAAGGCGAAGACGCTCACGGCTACTCCCTGCTCGACTACCTCGCTCTCCTTCTCGCCTCCCGTCCATCTCCCTCCTGCTTCTCCGCTCGTCCGCGCGTCCTCCCGCCGTCACGTCGGAGTGGTCGGCCTCGATTAGGCCCACGGAATAAATTTCTGCGGAGTGTGGGAGCGAGCGGCCGAGGTCCTCGTCTCCAATTGACCCCACTTTGCTGCGAAACTCAAGTGACTACGCGGGCAGATTTCAGTACGTACACCAGGCATGCCTAGATTTTCCCAGATTACTCGCCGCGGCTCTCAGGTAAACCACCGCAGAATGGAGCCTCCGCCGTGATGCATCTCTTCTATGAGCGGCGCAAAGTGCGAGAGCGGCGAGCGAGGAGAGACGTCGGACGCGTTCTCTAGAGACGCTCTTAAACGCGCTGCCGCTTCTCTCGATCGTTCGGACGATCAATCTCTCGTTGCGCTGCCTGCCGACAAGCGGCGGATTCACACTTTCGCACCGAAATATCATCGCTCGCCCGGGGTGTGCGGCTGACGAGTGCCTACGTTACCCAGCTCCAAACGAATCATTGGGAAAACTTGTACGATGTTTCGTAGTTCTGGCCAACCCGAACGCGATTCTTGTAAAGAAAGTCTCCGTTTTCTTGTTCTTTGCGGGACGATACAAGTCTCGCGTAGTGGGCGGTGGCTTTCGTGTGGACGAGTCTTTAAGCGTTAATTGAGACGAGAGCCGCGCGTTGGTGGTCTAAATTCTTCGCTATTCCGGGAAGGCTATTTTCAGACCTATCTACGACAATTCGCCAAGTCCACGGAAATGAGGGGTGGAAAATGACATTCCCGCATGCACGGATTAGGACGCTTTCTTTTCCTTTTTGCTTTTTTCCATTCGGTTTAATGCACACTCGTCGCTCTGTCGTGGCCTCTCTGGATGTACGGAGCCAGAACGGTTTTATGTTTTTCGAGTGCGTTCGAGCGTTCAATCGGACCGAAAATTGCGGAAATCGTTGGCCAACTGCGTGCTCGGTGTTGCGAAAGTGTTCTCTAACCCCTCGCGCCCGCAGCCGAGTTTAATAAGAATGCATTCGCGTTATGCACTTCCTCTTCAATTCAAACGTCGCATTCTTACTTTCCGCATCGTTAACAGGAAAACGATCCCGTTCTCAGCATCTGATCGCAACTGTTCACAATTATAAAATACTTTCCCTGCTGATATCAAATCTCGATTCGAAGAAAGTATCGAGTATATACATCGTTCTCGCGAAATGAACGATTATTTATCGTTCGTTTTACTTCCCAATAAACGTGCGCTGCTAATCGTAAACACACAAAGTGTACAACGCAACTGCGCGTAACTGCGCGGAAGAGGTCGTGTATGTATGAAAATTCTGCATGGGCGTGCGCGCGCCTATCGTACAGTCGTCTCTCAAGAGAAAATCGTTAAAGGCGCTCATATTCGCGAGAAGAATGTCTTTTGCGCCGGGATAAGTGTTCTGCTCGTTGCGGACATCGCTTCGTCTCGGGATCTATCATATAAATACGCCACGCCGGAGTTTTCTCTCGTAAATGCCGTCCAGTCGCTGCCCGCCTCGGCCACTTTAAACGTAGGAGGATCATGAAATAATGCCACGTCGCCTGATAACGAACGTACATGCACTCGATCGGCTACTGAATCAGTCGGGTCCGTTGAGCATTTCATTGTTTATGGGTTATGAACGCGGGTATTATTGTTGCTATTATGGCCGGACCACCTGTGTGGCGAAATCAATGTCTGACGTCGGAGTCTGCTCCCTGATTGTGACTCAGAATTCGGTCGTTGGCGGGGAAAAACATTGGGCCCGGTGTGCTATTGAAAGTGCATTACTGAGAAGACAATGAAACAATGAATTCTGTTGAAAGAAGGATTGGTTGAAATGAATAGTTTGTCATGGCGGCATGGGGCAAAGAATCAGGGAAATTGAGAAGATTCCTTCAAGATATGATTTTATCAAGAAATTCTGATTGAATATACGTCGCTATTATTGAATGACAGAGACGAATACGTGTTGAGGACGGAACTATACAATGCAATAAGGCACTTAGCAAACTACTCAATGAAGTACCTACTTAGCAGATGATATCAGCAATGTCACATAAAACAAGCATCAGTTAAAGTGTACACGCTGTTAGACCGTAGTACTTATATCCTTCAAAAGGCAAAAGAAAAGAAGTTTCAAGGACGTGCGTAATCGGGCCGAACGCTTCATTACAAAGTAGTACAGTACTTGCACTCAATTACGCTCTTGGTCAGCAAAGCAGCCCGCTATAATTCAAATCATCGGACTACAGATTAGCAGTCGATACGAAACCTCACCGATGCCGTGCAATAAAAGAAGCGACACTTAAAGCCCGTCGGGCGCCATCGCCGGAATCGCGATGCAAAGCCGGCGAGAGCGGGAGTGGAAGTGTGCGGCGAAGGAATCCTCGCCGTCGGATATTATTAATGTCAGCCAAGGAGTCGAATATCATTTAGATTGGCTCGAAATTGTCCGGACTCGGTTCTCTCGATTCAGCGGCGTGCAACGGGGGCCGCCCACACGCGAAACCGCCTTAAGTGGTTCCAATCGTAAGGCAAGAGAAGGAAGAGCCGAACGGAGGAAAGAGGAGGCAGACGCGCTCAGAAGTCGCCCGTCGCTCGCGGGACGTTGCATTATAATTACTACAAATTGAATCGTTTAGCCGCTTTTAAGGTCGTGAGATAGTGTCCGGGAATGCCGGGCTCGAATAAATCCAGCCGGCCTGCTTGTCGCCGGTACCGGGCCGCCCCGCCGCAGCGGAGGACGAGAGGATCGTTCTCCTTATCTCCCGCGAAAGCGTCCCCTTAACGACCGTCGCTGACGCAAGAAAATGATCCCTCGTTGGCCAATTGATTTCCTTACAGCCCCATTAGCCGCGCGTAACCTTTCGCGTGCAGCCGCCCGCCCGTCGCGCATACCTCTTCGGCGGCGGCGGCAGCGGCGGCGGGCCGAGGAGTTATGAAGCGATTACGACGATCGGCCGGCGCGCCGATAATTAAATGAACATTTTCAATATCCGTCTTTTCAGCGTACCCGTGTACGCCCGATAGCGACCGATCGATTCAGCAGCCAACCGCGCGCGCGCGTCACTTTTATTCCGCGAAAGTGACCGACTTAGGGGTAAAAAGTCGACGTTGATCGAAGTGAATTGAACGGCGCGGTTTGACTAATGCCATATCATTCCGGTATGCGTATTCCTCTTTGCGCGCGACGATCAATTGCCCAGCGCGGCATTCGAGTAATCTTATCGCCGAGGAAGTCCGCGTCGTGGTCCCTTACACCTGGATTAAAGAGGACGTCGAATTCCGTGCATATAAATATCTATCGAGAGGGTTAGAAACGTCTGTAGGCGCGAATTTAACGGTGGCCGCCTCGCGAGCTCTCCTCGCTTTCCTGTTTCTCGTGTCCGAGGAAAATATTCGAACGGCCAAGAGGTGTGCTCTTTAATTATCGCGCGTCAGTCTCCGCACTCCTGCGTCGGTGCGCGAAATATTTCGTCGCAGGATCGTCGCCTATAAACATCACTGCTGCAGAGTCGGAAATTTACGGCCAACTGTCCTGGAAAACGAGCGGTCGACGATTATCGCTCTAATTGTAATTAACGTCTCGGTACGCCGGACCCCGTCGGCTACAGGTAATTATTTATTGTCACGCAAATATTTATGGGTTTTCGTGAATTACCTATCCGCCGCGCCGCCGCACGATAATAACACGGGCCGCATTCATTTATTCGCCTATCGAAGTCCGCATCGTTTTCGATTATATCACTCGACGCGCGCCCTCGATGATGCAACGCCGAATTATATCGGGTACGAATAACGTATTAATGGAGCGGTGCGAGTGCCGGTTCCTTCGACAGCATTGACGACTCAGCGTTTTCGGACAGATGCCAGAAACGCTGCACTTCGTTCATTAAACTTTGTTATTTCCACGCCCGAAGGTGCGCGGCGGTGAATGCATAATTGATAAAACGGCTGTGGATTGATAAAACGAAATTGACGATACGCTCACTCCCTGCCTCGCTGCTGTAGATACCAGCACATGAATATGCAAACAATGAATTACACTCGCGTCCGTTCATAAAACACATAACGAAGACGCATTCACCGACCCATTTTTGGCAAATTTCTAAACCATCCCTAGTCACCTTACTCTATATCCATTACATCCATGTATATCCTACCAAAGAGAGCCGACACTTTTGACGCGTCTTCAATTTATCTCCCCATCCCACTAAGCCCATAAACATCTTCAACGCTTCACCCATTTTTCTCCCGGCATTTCGTACCACTCCGCCCCATCGCCCATATCTCTCCCAAAGCTACCGAAACAACTTCACACGTCCGTCTCTCCTACGCTTTCGCCTACACACACTAATCTCGATTCCGAACAAAGGGTACGTCCGTCAGCGCCGCGACGATCCCTCGAAACAATTTCGCTTCCACGTCCGTCGCGCACGGCGCACGGCGTACGCCCTTCGTGTTGGCGTAGGTCCTATGCCAGTTCCCCTCGCGCCGTCATAAACCGACAATGTAAATATCCCTTTAGCCCGCGGCCCTTTCTCGCCGCGGCGCGGCATGAATATTCATGCCGGTAATGACGCGGATAATGGCGGTGCACGGACTCTAAAGGACTGCGCGAGGCCTCGGCGTGATGTGCTGCCCCTGCCCCTGCCCCGGCCCCGGCCCTTCGGCGAGCGTAACGCGGTGGTTAATTCAACATCGAGGCTGCGAGTGCGATTGCAAATCATTCTATTGCGCGCGTCGCCACCTAAGGCCGGACCCGAATCGCCTCACGATGTCCCGATACGCGCAATCTATTAGACGCGCGAGCGGAAATCTAAATGAAAATTGATACAAGCGACGGACGATGGCCGAGACATTGGAATCCGTTCACGGTGCGAGAGATAATTATTCGCCGTGCGCAGCAGGTCCATTCGTTAAGGGAATCGAGCTTGTCGAACGATTCGCGTGGGGTTACTAGATAGTTGTACATAAGGGTTACTTAGTGGTACGATCGACGAAATGTTTCGTAGTCAATAAATATTTGTTTTAAATAAATTTAGATAGATGCGGAAGTATGATAAGATTGTGCAACGAGTTTAATCAATACCAGTGACGCAATCAATGTTTTCAGTGCTGTATTAATAGACGAAGTGCTTGATAATGTTTGCGGTAGTTATAGAACGTAGACTCCCGAGTCAATTAACATTGATGTATACGAGTAAGAACATGTATGTTATTATCAGGGAGCAGCTACTGAAAAGCGTAACTAATAGATTTCGCGATATGCGAAGTAATACACACCGAGCGAAAATGGGTGAACGTGAGCAGCGCGTAAATAACAATCGACAACCTGGATGAAATCTAATTAAGAATTACGAGCGCGGACAAATTTAGTCGCTGAAACTAATTCACCCGCTGGCGATAATTGGCGCGAGAGTGTTAAAGGGATTCGTAAAAGTTTCCGCGCTCAATAAACGTGTCGAGTGTGAGGAACGATCCCGCGCAAACGTGTCGGCATTAACACCGGCCACGATTTAAAACCAGACGTATCGTTTGCGCTCACACGTTCTATCCGTTGCAAACTATCGACACACGGCCGGGCCGCGGGAGAGCCTCTTCGCAAACTCTTATCCGTCACTGTATCGTATTAACACCAGGCACCAGACCGAGTTTTAGATTGCCGACCGCTTAAACGTTTCAAAGTGGTCGGTGTCGTTAAACGATCGCGCGACGAGGAAGCAAGATGGAGGAATAGATTCCAACAGAGAGACGCGGAGAGCGGATAGGAGAGGCAGAAATGTAGAAGTAGAGAGAGAGAGAGAGACAGAGAGTGACAGGGAGATATGAGCATAGGGATTGTGAGCGTGAAAGAGCACGCAAGAACGGGGTGAAGAGAGCAACGCCGCGATACAGAGTCTAAAAAGGGGAAAGAGACATTTACGGAGCGAGAGAGACGACCTTACGAAAGAGAGAAAGGCAGATCAGTAAAGTGAAACGTTTCACCCACGCGACCACCGGCTAGATGAACTGTTTGTTGTTGCGTTTCAGTGAGTTATGGCCGAGCCGTGGCCCCGTGCTACGAAGCCGCCGTATATTAGCGGCTGAAAGCCAGCAAATGAGATCCGGGAAACATTACAATTACCATCGCAAACAATATTCCGCCGCGCGCGCCGCCCCGAGAAAACGGTTATTTACAGCCCATTATACTCCTGCGACAGGCCGAGGGTTGAGGAAGGTATGCGCGAACGCGTGCAGAAACTCGTGACGACACGCGTCGCCCGTTTTATCCCGTGAACCTTAAAGCGAGCCTTAAAAGGTCCTTCGAGCGAGGGAGCGTCCTTAACGCCGACGGGGGGAGTGTGAGAGAGCGAGGAGTCAAGGATGCGCATAGGATTATGACGCGAATCCTTGAGATCGGTCTCTCTTACTAGGAGGGTAATTAATTTCGTGCGAGCCTCGGGCCTACTCGCAAAGTATAATGTTTATTTATTGAACGGGAGACGATGATTCATCGGCGAGCCGGTGCAAGCTAGTGACACGAGGGTCCTCAGGATGGAGGCGTATTAGAGTTATAAATTTCGCGATCGTCGAATACCGGATACAGGACACTCTGCTAATGGTCATAATAAGAATGATTATTAGCCGGCGATAGTGATAAGATAAATCCGAAGCCTCGTCCGGGCGAATAAATCATTTTGGAATCGTTCAATGTTAGAGGCGTTTCCGTTTCTTTTTTCTTCACTGTAAAAGGGAGGAAGGGGTCGAGGTAAAAATTTATTAGCAGGGAGTTAGGGTTTTTCGTTATTTTGGTTGTATGATCCGCGTGCAGTTCTGGGGATCAAGGATGCAGCAGGGTTTCAGCGGAGTGGAAGCAAGAAACGCAGAAGGGTACTCCGTCAGATCGTAGATCAGCCGTGCGGTGGACGGCAATGTGTCATACTTAGCCGTCGATTTGACAAAAATTAATCGACTCGCGATCACGACTATTACATCGGTACGCTCCGTTAATCTCCCATAAAATCTTAATCCTCCGAAGTCGAAGAGGGCGCAGCTCGTTGCGACGGTGTAAATTAATGTGACTTACGACCGACCGTTTGTTCGTAGCCGTTTCTGACCAAGCTATGACGTTTCCAACTGCCTATGCCTATACCTATGCCGTGCGCTTTGTTACGAATGTTACGACTTTTAGATACACGATAAAACGGAATGACTTGAAACTTTGTTGGCTATGAATAAAAGTAACATATTCGAAACGCCGATGAAAGAAAAAGATTGGTGCTGTGCAAAAGTTGGTATTTACCTGTTGATCATTGATACTGTCGTTGACTATATTTCTAAAATAAGCCATTTCGTAGTCTCAATTTTTCAAGCGCGTTGATAGCATCTTCGGACGTTCCGATGTCGGTTCATAATGTATTGGCACTGATAAATGTGACAGACCTTAATTGCGATTTATGAATGGCAAAGTATTTGTCTCGCCAGTCCGAAATACATTCATCGTCACCGACAAGACAACATAATTCTCTTGAACTCTTAATAGTTTTGGAGATACGGCAATTTTTCGGAGGATTTTTTGGAGCCAAGGTTACTAATTGTTTGTAAGTCCACTGCTGACCGAGTCTCTATTTCTTTAAGGAAGACTTTATTTCTCGGCAAAATTATATTCTATCTCTTAAAAAGTGTTATTTCACTATAGCCCCAGGTAAACTACCAGGTTCACCTGACTTTTGCAGTCCAGCGTGTTAAATATTGCCGAATCTACATTAATGATAAACGGTCCACAAAGAACCAGATAGCGATCGCTCGTTAAAAAATCTGACGGCACATCGAAGTCCGTCCAAAATTCAACGTTGTCGTGACTGAATTATTGAAAACGGAAGCGTGGAATCGAGAAAGAACCTTTCCCTCTCTCTCTCTCTCTCTCTCTCTCTCTCTCTCGTTTCGCACCGTCAGCGTGCTCGAAGTTTCGTACCACGTGAGACTCCAAAGGTAGGCATTAGGCGCATTCAAAGCATTCCCTAATGTTTCACCACGGGATTTATAACATATTTAGTGACCGTTGCCGCGATACATCTACGAGATAACGCTGGCGTTCATCGTTGGGCATGTATGGCGAGTATGTCTGTATGGGTATGCATACATGCGCTGTATACATATGTGCATACGGGTTCCCCTTGTTCGGAGATTTATGTACGGCGCATAGAACGCGCCGTTGTCGCCATTGTGCGAGCATTAGGTAACGCGGACGGTGCTTCATCATCGCCAATATAATAAGGGAAAAAGGGAAAATCGTGAGGAAGAGAGCGAGCGAGAGAGTGAGTGAGGGGAAGAAAGAAAGTTGGGCCGTGTCCCTTGAGTCAACCACACGACAATCTTCCATGAGCGTGTCGTTTCCGCTGGAACGTTGAACTCCGTGGGTGGTGAGTTACACGTTGTCTTCTCGAGGGGGAAGAAAATTTGTTCGTTACTATGCATGCTTTTTAATCGTAGCCATAAACGCTCTCCATGCAACCCGTACGGATTTTACATGCTCCAGCAACGCTATATAATCACGTATAATCAGGTGTTGAAAAAAAAACTCCGCTTAGTGACATCCTACTTTTAGTGTCAGGTGCTATCGACTGGACCGACTATTTGGGTCATATTAAAGACACCGCGACGCATCACGAGTCTTAAATCATTAACCGAGCATTAGTCAGTGTCACTTATGGGAAGACTGTCAGCCGCTCGGAGATCTTCATTTTACCGTGTCAGCCGAAGCGGTATCCTTTTATGCTCGGTTAATTAGTAACATGGGAAAAGGACAGCGTGTCTCATGTCCTTCATTCCCTCTTGTCACGAACGATCTTTCTGCGCGCACGTCCACCCCGCGGCGATCGTTGAACCTGGTGGGTGGTGAGTTAGCGTCGTCTGCCCTTCGGCGGCGGAAAAATTTGCTTTACTGCACTCTCGCGCGACAGTAATGTTGCGCCGCAGACGCAAAAATGCGGCCGGCCGTTCGTCGCCGCCGGGACAGGAACGCGCGCCGTCCAAACCGACCGCTTCCACGTTACGCCGACAAATCAGCGGAATGAATGGCGAAAATAAATTGAATGTCCGAGCTCGCTTCCTTAAGACGCGCGCGCGTCGAAAGAAAAACGAGCGAGGAATATAAATAACGCAGGAGTCACTCGGTAGTTCCAATTATCACGGAGATAATCACCTGGATACTAGAGGCGCTCGCGTGCGAGTACGAACGGCGCCGTTTCGATGAAACGCGTATCGGGCGAAAACATTCCCGAGCGTATCGGGCAGGATTTTTCTTAATTTACAGGTTGCGCCGAGCGCTTAAATTACACCGGACTAAACACTGGCCTCGGCGAATCATAATTTTCCCTCGGCCGACGATATCTCGTCGAATCTGGCCGGAGGGGGGGAAAGAAAGAATGAGCAGCTACCGAGTCTCGGCTCGAAGCCCGCGTGGTACGCTGCCGGTCGATCGCGCGCCTATTTATTTCATCGGACATTTCTATAAACGACGCGCGGGTCTCCGCTCGGCCGAATATCCGATAGGTGAACGTCCTCGGTCGTTTCTGGTAATTCTAGGAGCGCGGTCGGCTCCGGGGTCCGGGTCCAAGAGCAGAACGGCGAGCGACGGCGGAGGGCTGGGGAATGCGGCAGGAATCTAAATAAGACACAATCGTACGGAACAATCGCATACCGCCGGTGCATTGAGACTTTCTAATAAGCGCTTCTCGGCGCCGCGCGCCGGTCGGCCTTGCTAGGACTACTGGTAGTCGAATCGAACAGGCAGCGTTCAACAACCTGTTGCTTATGCGCCGCCACTACCGTTTGTCCCCGTACCATATATCTAACGACCAGAAGCAGGGGGGCTCAAGTGAACCGTGCCACGTACAATGTCCAGCTTAGACGCTGTCAACCTTCTTACAAACGATATTCCTTACGCTTACGGTATTCGACCGTCCATTACTTCGGAGCGTACGATATTATCGGTATTGGAGAGCCTCTCCAGCGAGCATGACATTCATGGGTGTTGGTTGGTGGACGGGAAATTAGGGTATGGTAAATTGTTGAAATTTGCGGATTTACTTATGGCGAACTTATAGCTTGCAGCTGGGATCTCGACATAATAAGGAGCGTGTAATAATCGAATGATCGTAATGATCCGCTGGTTGTTTCACGAAGAATGTCATATAGTCATATTGTATGCTTGGCAGAAAAGGTTTTAACGTCGAAATTCAACAAGGAAGCGATAAAATTCCGGACAAATTCACGAAACTCAAACTGGCGTGTGGGATACGCGTTAAAAAGTTGAGGGTAAGGACTGGTGATCGGGGATCGTATTGCCTCGCATGTCCTCGACGAGGGCTTAATTAAAATAAAGCGGGAGCGTGCAATTTGCGCGACGGATTAACGTCGACCTTTCCCCGTCGAGTTGAGAATCAGAATCATAATCTCTGAGCTCACCGGCGCCCACATTGGGAGACTGGAGGCACATGAAATTTAACGAAAATTATGATGTTACGCGTAGCATTGACATTTTCCATAAAATAAACAACAGTCTGCATATTTGATGGATAGATTATATTTATCTATTCCCTTTTCTCTTTTGCTACCCAAATTTTTCTTTAATCCGCGAATTTGAAAATGTGAAATGTGCATCATAGGAATCGTGCTGGCAACGGGAACAGGCGCGTTTCTCGTACCGTGCCACCTTGTGTCTCGCGACCGGGTACGATAATATAGGCGCGAGCCTATAAATACGCGGCCGTTTGCATAGCGATCGCCCAGCAAGATTATAATCCGCGCATTGGGAAAAGTCAACGGCGCCATCGATCGAGGCACATAGGGCGAGGTTCGTTTAGAGAATCGTTAACTTTAACTGACAATGTAAAACTACGGTCGAGCATAACGTTTAGGACGCGTCTGTCGACGCTCGTCAATAATTGCCGTAAAATATTACGATCGCCCCGATGATCGACTTCATTTTCCTCCATTTGCATTTCATCCACAATAGCCGGACCTACATTATAGTTTCACCAAAGAAAAGGTTGCAAAAGGGACGGGAGCCTAAGATACGATGTATCGTAATATATTACCTTGCAGCATGATGATATACATATGCACGACCCGCTGTATTCCGTTTCGCTACATTTCAGCGTGAAATATCGTAAGAGGTCCATAAATTCGTAAAACTTCGCGTACAAGGCACGGCAAGCGAAATGTTGCAATCGAATCGTGAATCTTCGAAACACTTTTGCCACGGCTAATTTAACGATCCCGATGACTTTCGCACCACGCCTCTCTACTTAATGCCCCGCGTATAACTAAGTGGCGGGATATAATAAATGCGCGAGAAATATATATTTCCCCGCAAGATAAGTGCCGAGATCTTTTCACACGTTTCCGCGTATCCGCTCCACGTCCCTCCCAAGATCCTTATCATTCACATATCCCGTCATTTCTTCTCGAGCCTCCCAAAACGATCACGATTTCCCGACATTCAAATTCGAAAGCGACACATTAAATTGCAATCGATGACGAGGAGGCTTGAAGCGAACTCTGCGGAAAAAGAAGAAGTAAAAAGTACTGAGAAGTTGACTACTCGCGAGAAACTATCGTTCGCGGCGCGATATTTTCCTCCGCCGGACCGGACGCCTTAACCTTTGCACTCGTGCCTCTCGGGCACGCGCGATATCGATGTTCAGGTTGGCTCGCTTCTGTCATACTCTAATGATAACAATCTCATATCTTACACGTGCTTCGATAGCTAGGAAGAATGCCTGAGTGCAAAAGGTTAACCCCTTCGCCGCGGCACAACCCGAGCGGAGCTTGTTCCCGGTTGTCCGCAGCCAGCACTAAATTGCCCGCTTACTCTAATGCGAACATCGGTTTAAGTTGGCGCGATCATTAGAAAAACTGATGAGTACATACGGATGCGAAGATCTGCCGATACGGGCCCGCCTATGTGGGCATGGCTAACGTATATTCGTAATTGCGGATTCGTGACCGTATGGATTCGTGGATGCGATGGTGATGGTATAGATTTATCGACGTGGCGATCTAGAGGAGCACGGGTTCATTAATAAATAGATTTGTGGATGTGTAAATCTGCGAAGGGATAGGTTGTGCGCGGGACGAGTCTGTGAGTGCTGTGATCTGCGGATGGGTAGCAGTGCAAATATGCTCGTCTCTAATGAATATATTGATTGGGATAGCGTAGGATCTTAGGAAAGTCTGGCCAGATTATGCTTATTATCGGAATACGTCTCTCCAATATTACCTTATACTACTGATCTTTCGTCGACCGCAACTTATTCGCGTCGCAAATAACGTATGGATTTCGACGCCGTAAGCAGTTCGCGGGAGCAGCTGGAATGGTTTTGTTCTCGCGTCAGCATGATTTGTTTAGCAGGTCGTCGTATCTATGTGTACCGCTAACACGATTACAGATCATTTTCATTCGCCACCGAGTTTTGTGTCACGCAATCAACATTGAGCGTCGAATTCGTAACACTCGGGTGGCTCGGCTTTAGTTTCAGAAATAGATCATCGATCCGACGGACGACAACGTGCAAATTCACGACGTACCCCCGAGACACTGTTGCCCCGGGGGCACGAAGATATATAGTGCCCCCGTGGCGGGGCGTCTTATTAATGACCCCCGGGCGATTTTTATCCCCGCTGCATTGTGCGTGCGGAAGCGGTTAATTACTTCGATGACCACACAGAGTGTACGCTTAAAAAATCGCGCAATTATGCTAAACCATCAGCACCGGCTCGCGGGGCCCACCCATCGTCATTACTACGCCGTACATGCAAATGCGAGCGTGTGCGCGTGTGCGCGCGCGCTCACGTCTTTGGCCGTTTTTGCATCGCGAACGATCGAGCACACGCTGCACGTCGAACTATCTGCACTCTCATCGGACGAAAATTTACCCGTAATGCGCCACTAATAATTCTTCGCTTATCTGCGCTGCCAAGCCGGCTCCGTGCGTGTTCTTTATCCGTCAGTGGTATCACTGAGTTTTTCGCGGCGAGCGTAATTGTTGCTACAACATTGTTACGGCTAATTGCTGCTTTTTTTTTGGTTTCTACTATAAACGATTTCAATCGAACGATCATCGTTGATTGGAATGTTAAGAAGTGTTTAAGACGAAGATACCGACTTGGCGAAGAGAGAGAGAGAGAGAGACGTGGCGAAGGGTGAGAAAAGAATGTGCTCGCGTATTATTTGACAGGTGTAAATAACGGTGACCGTTTTAACTAATTATAATTGCTCGCCTTACGACTTACGGCGACGGTACAGGTTCTTAACTGGACAATGAAGCTTTTTCTTCGCGACAGTATCCTAAACGGATATTGTCTCTTTAAGCAGCTTCCTTTTTGCATCCTCGTTACGGTATTAAGGACACCAGCGACTTCGGCGTAATAAAATCGTGTCAGAGAGGTATGGGTCTAGCAGAAGTGAGACAGAAAATTAAGAGTGAAAGAGAGAGGGACGTAAAAAAGAAGATGACGAGGGGACAAGAGGAGCCGTCCCTTCACTCGTCCTCTTCCTCTAGCCTTGGCCCTTTAAAAGCGGCCGTTCCCTCTCCCTCGTCGACTCTCTGAGAAGAGTCTCTCGTTTCCTTCCAGCCACGAGGCACCTGTTGCACGCCGTTTCGAGTCACTGCCACGGTACGGCGCCAGTGATCGGCGCGAGATGAGTCGTAGGAAAGATCGAAAGTGCGATCTCCGATAACGTCGAGCAACGTCGATCAGCTCATCGCGAACGAATTCATACGCGAAAAAGGCTGCCCGCTTAACGACTTTCTTATTATCTCTTAAAACGTCAATCAAATAGACGTTGATATGGTATACATGTTACTCTTCTCGTGTACAACTCAGGCATTGTAGGCAACGTCTTAAGACACTGGACAAGGTACGAAACTATTATATTTGACTACTATATTCCATGCATTGCAACGTAAATATATGACACCAGGACCTATATATACGCGAATTGACCGTTGTGAGTAGTGATGCTGCTTGAATGTCAATGCAACAATCGTTATGTTAAAATTAATATTGACGGTATCACTGACGGTATTTATGTCTCCATCGATTTGCATTAGCGACGTCGGATAATTTATGGGTACAGTAATGGGTTTCTAAAAAATTGAGCACAAAGGGGCGTTAATAGTGCATGTTAATAAAAATAGTAATGGTTAGCCCATTGCACAACTTGTGTAATGTAACGGCCATGTCATAAAATCCCTCCGCGCAAAGCAGCCTATTTATCTCCGATCAATATTCCGTACATATAAACCTTTATGACATATGAACGTCTAATACTGGGCATAACAAGTAGCTTTACGGCGCTTAAGATCGGGGTATCGACAGTATTGAACATTTAACTCGGATGAAATTACCTTTTACTGTTACATAAACCGATTCGCACAGACCTACTACGCTCATTCCCTTTTTCAGCTACCAGAATAACTTCTGCTAATAAGTTCCACTAAATGAATGAAATATCAACACAATCGCGGGCAAATGCAGGCGGCGAATCGATGCAAATCGTTCCGCAAACTAGTGAGGAATTTTGATGGTCGCGTATGCGCGATACAGATCAGAAGTCCCGTGCTCGTCATAAATAGCGACTAAAGCGCGCGAGCGACTACCAACAGTTTGCGCTAACTGGGTATCCCGCGATAGCCCTTCGCCGCGCGCCGACAAGAAGTCGGTGCACATTACGCTCCGATCGTTTGCCTTGGCAGAAACGCGAAACGCTGCATCGCAATTGGCCGCGTTGCGGAAGAAAAAAGAGAGAGAGAGAGAGAGGGGAAAAAAAGGACACGTCGAACGCCTCCGTACTCCCCTTGCGCTACCGGTCATAAACTGCAACGGCTGCCCGGGCGGTTGTGTAATGAGATTAGATCGAACAGGCGAGGGATCGTATTAATTTTCGAAATAGCGATCATTCCGCGCCACTCGCGCGCACGCTACGGTTTCTTGTGTTCGCCTCGAACCGCTGCCGGTCGAACGACGAAACTTTCGCCAGTCGGTTTCGACACTTCTCTCTTTAGCGGCCGGGCCCGATGCCGGCGGAGTTCAAAAGGAGGGAGGAACCGAGGCAGCGTCGGACTAACGAGCGCCCCGCTGTCAGTGCGCGGAACAATAACGATCGTAAGCTCGGAGATTTACGCGGAAATAAAAGAATTAGTCGAGGCCTTTGATTTAATTAGACCCCTGTGCGCGGCCGGCTATGTGCGCCCGTCGATGCCGGTGCGCTGCATCGTTCACTCCTTCGCATGTACGCGCCGAGGCTCGAGTCCGTCGTAAAGTGGCGCGCTATTTCATCGAGCGTTCGCGCGAGCATGCTGCTTTCGTGGTTGTTGGTTGTTGCTCCAAGGATTCCCGTGCGGACGGCGGAAAGATGCTCGCGCTGCATGCACACTCCGCACGATGTTTGCCTGCCTGTGCATGCCTGTGTGCGTGCGTACATCACTGCACGCCAGAATTTATGACTTTATTTCACGAGGTCAGGGCAGCGCAACCTGTAGGAGTTTCCGCTCCTATTATTATTCTACCCCCATTTTCGACGTTTCTCGGTATGCATAATTCCGTCTTCCGGGTGCTGGCCGCTCTCTGACGTAACACCTGCGTCGTTTGCCGGGACGTTTTTATGGGCGAAGTGATGGATCGTTGACACTAGCCGCGTTTTTATGCTTCAATAAAATTGTTGCACGAATGATACGTTCCGAATCGGTAAGTGTGTTCCCGGCGCTTTCGCCGAGAAATGAAAGTCCGGCGAATCGGAGTTCGAGAAATAAGGGAAAAATGGCAGGAGCGCGGAAATGGGGGGCACACCGCGCTGTCGAAAATGCAGTAGCTATCGAGACGTCGCATAAAACGTTTGGCCGGCGACGGAAAACAAAAATCGACGCCGTAAAGAGTGGCTCGACTTCCGCGGCACGGAATTCGCTGGCCTCTCGCTGCCAGCCAGAATTTACAACTTTATTTACCGTGGCCGCAGAACCGATGCCCCCCTCCATTGCCCATTTCCACGCTACGAGCGCGCGACCGCTCATAATCCGGCATTTTTCGCTATAGACTCGGAGAATTTATGGACTGTCACGGTGTAAAACAATGACGAACGCCGAGGGCGATTTGTTCTAGGCATCGGAGGGGAGGCCGGTGATGGCCGGGTGAGTCGTGGAAGAAGCTTGGGCGTCAGTTCTCCCGACTCGGCTTGATTTAATTAGGGCCCCGGGGTTGATTGCCTGCGAGCTACGACGGCCGGGGTCCTCCTTCGGTTATAGTTTCTCGCGTCTCGTGAAAAGGCGAACCATAAAGTGGCGCGCCATTTCCTTGAAGCGGGCATATACGTCGGGACGGCGCTGGAATTTATAGGTTTATTAGTCGAGGCGATAATACGGCCTCCGTAAGACGACGCCTCTTTCGACCATATCTAGAATTTATTGGGAACGTAAAGGGGGTAGGTGGGGAGGGTTGAGGGGGGTGGGGCTTGGACAGGGAAGGTGATGAAGAAGAGGCGAAGGAGGAGTGGGAGACCTCGCTGCGTCGCAGCTGCGATATCCTGGAAAGCTCTCGTCGACGGGAGCTCGACCACAAAACCCACCGCCACTTCGGTTGCCGCTCGTTAAACTGCACCGCGCACCTGTCACTAATTATAACGCACGGGGATACGAGCGGCCGAGACGTTTTCATAAGGAAAACCGAGTACGACTGTCGGTAAACTGTTACTTTGTGCCGGCGAAATGAGGATGACTGTTCTATCTCGTTGTCGGCGATTGCGGCTCACGGCGAGAGCGTGTGCTACGGAAATCGGCTGATAATCATGCGCGCGCGGACTTTAGTGTCGCAATTAGCGCGCGGCCGTTCTTACGTTATGACCGATGCTGCTTTTTCGTGAGGGGTAAATTGGTATTCCGCGGATCGCCGGCAGTCGTTGCTCGTTTGGGTGGCCTCTATCCGATACGCGCGTAATGTATCGCTTGATTAGCGCGCGGTATGTAGTGGGGACCGTTTGTTAATTCCAATCAGCGTCAGCGTCGGTCGTAGATGTGCCGAACGACGTAATTAACGTGCCGGCCAAATGTTTTCGCCCGAGCAACGCAAGCGGGATGCCTATGGATGCAGTTGCAAAGAAGTAATGCCCAAAGGCGAACGAAACGTGCATTGCAACGTAAAATGTATCGATCGAAGCAACACACTATCGAGTCTATCCCCGCAACATCTTAACCCACCGACAATCAAAGCACCTATCTAAATGCACCCTCTGCTCAACTCCCCCCAAAAATTCTCCACCTCCTAACTAGCCGAAAAAAATGCGCAGTTAATCCCGCAAGCCGACGAAAAAGCACAACCGCGCCGGATGAAATATGTTGTCCCGTTGAGTGCCGCGCGCGGCCTAATTGACAGTAGCGCAATCGACGCGGTAGCCTGGGCCAGTATTAGCGGCCCGTCTCGGCGACGTCGGCTCGCAGTGCTTATTATCGTTAATTTTAATTAGACGTTACTGCCGGGTCCTCGGAATCGGAGAACGACGCTTAGCGCGCCCGCACGATCAGCAGGACGTCCGCGGGAGGAAGACACGCCGGAGGAAAGCAGCGTCGCCGGATCCTGCCGCGGGAGGTGACGCGAAAAAGGGGACGCGACACGGGTCCGATCCTCGTTATAAACGACCGTTCCTCTGCGCGCTCGACGAATAAGGAGCCCCGTCGAGCGTCGAGTGAACGTGGAAGCCTCGAGTCAGAGAGTGAGAGAGAGAGAGGGCGAGGGAGAGAAAGGGCCCGTCTCTCGAAGACGAGAATTTCTGCGTGGATATTCCTCTTAGGCCCCCTCGCGCGAATCTTTGAGCGTATCTGATCCTGGCGCAAGACGGCTCCCGCAGAATCCGCGAGTCCTGCGCCGGGAGGAGAGGATCGCAGTGTCCTGCGGCGAGTCTAATTCCTCTAATTTCGGGACGAGCGTTGATACACCGGCATCGGACGGTAGGCGGATCGGATGAAATTTTACGTCGAGTGCGCTTGCCCCGGGTTGAATTACAGGGACGCGGCTGTTTAGCGTTCACGGTGGACGGTCGGGGGACTTCGTTTTTCACGAGCTGGCCTTTTGCAGGTTGGAATTTTTGGCGCGAGGTGTCCGTTTTCAAACGGCCAAAGTGTATGAGGCTCGACAATAAATTACATTAAGGTGCTGTACAAACTTCTATCAATGCGTCACTGACTTATTTTTTAAGAACATGCGAAAATGTTTGCCGGTGCATATGTACTATATATGCTCTTAAACGTCCTTCGAAGATAGAAGAGTTGGTAGCTATGCAGAAAGTTGCAAAAGAAAGATTATCACTGAAAAATGTAGTATAGTGAGTTGAAGCGTATGGGTGCATCAACCCTCGAAAGCGATTAAAGTTTTGTACAACATTCTCTCGAGCAGACGAGAATTTTCGTGTAACGTCGCTGCCGCAGGCTCTTGACTCGCGAGGATCTCAGCCTCCGTGATATCTGATCCTAACGGGGGACAGCTCCCGCGTTCCTCGGGAGTCCTTAAGACTTGTACTGGAGCGTCGTTCGAAAGGGATCCCGCGGCGAATCTAATTCCTCTAATTTCGGTACGAGCGCAGAGATACTAGTCGCGCGCGATAGTCCAGTAGATAAAATGTTAATTTGTGACTCGTGGGAGTGAAGAACACCGAAGGAACGGCGCGCATCGTTGGACAACCGCTGAGTCGCCTGTGTACCGACGAAAGTGTTTCATCCTCATACGCCGGCATGCGCTTCGGAATGATGAGGCAAAAAATAGAAAAAGCAAAATGCGTATGCATTTGGAGAACGTTGGTGCCGCTTTGCAGGAACGCCTCGCCTCGCCGATGCACGCCGACGACAGCCGAGTCGAGAAATCAGAGATAGCCTGTAATTATGCAATTTACGGGAGCAATTCGTGTGATTAACCACGTCGCTTGTCCGCGTGCACCTCCCAATCATCTCCCGTTCGAGGTCCGCAATAATCCCACTGCTAATCGTCGCTAATGTCAATCAACTTGCGTCAGCGGCACGGCGATAGCCATGCCAAAAGATACGTTTCATAATTCTTTCTGTCGCAACGGCCGCGCACGGTGCAAATTGACTTTTCAATTTCACGAAACATTCCGCGGCGCGTAACGACTCACTCGATACTAGAACGAATCAATTTCCGCGGACGAAACCTCCTTGTGCGCGAGCGGGAGCGCACGCGCGCTGGGCCAGCACACATCGGAAACTTCAATTACTTCCTCGCGAACAATTATGAGCGATTACTGTCTGTCCGACCGCTCGGCCGTGTCGGACGCCGATAACTATCGCAAAGTTAATCGCCGCTAATCATGCATCTACGAATTTTTCCGACCGCTCAATTCAGTCCGGGTCCCGCGGTCTCGAGTGTACCCACGCCTCTCCCACTCGGAAGGCGACGCAAAAAGCGGCGAGAAGGAGAGGCTCGCTAGAGGGCTTCCCGGCGCGTCAGACAATTAAATCTTTTTAATCGCCCGTCGTAATTGCACCGAATTAGAGATGCCGTCCATCCGCAGGAGATCCTACGGTCTCTGATTATCGTTCGTCGTCGGGCCAAATAACAGAGGGCGTAGAAGCGAGACAGCGACATCGGATAGGGAAGATAGAGAGCACCGAGGGCGGCCGAGGAGGGGGGAAACGAGAGACAGAGGAGAAAAGTCGAGGGCGCTGGATCGCTCGGAGAGGCCTACGGTAGGGCGAAGGGGCGAGGGGCCGAGGATCGTTCCACGTCCCGGTGATTATTGGCCGTGATAATGATCGAGTCGCTGCGAGTTGTCTATGGCGTGATTGTAGGTCGCACTGGATCCTTAGGCCATGTGCGAGGGTGGTTATTAAGGGCGACCGGTTCCATCTTCGAACGCGACTCGACCGTCGGACCCCATGAAAGAGCACCTCGAAGACACTGGCCACTGCACACGTATTGTAAGAATACGTAGGGCGTAGGGCAGACTAGGATCTCTCGCGGACCGAATGGCCATCGTGCGCGTGTGACTGATCGCGGGGAGTGCCCGCGATCACGAGGATTAATTGTTTTGCCGTGTCGCGATGTTCGCCTCGCAGCGACGCGTGTTTGTCTCGCTTTCGAACGACTTTATGTTAGGGTACGAAATAAGTAGATCGAACGAGCCAGAGAAAATGTTGCTTTCACTCGATTCCACACGAGCCCTCCAACAACTGTTATTCCGCCTACCACGTATCTATCTTCCGTCTCAACCCTTCGCGGGCGAATTCCAAGATCGACTGCTTTGAATTCTTTATTTTCGCATCGGGTATTTAGTCCGACGTATTTACCCTCGAGAGACAATGTAATGGCCGGCAATTAGGCGCGAACGATTAAAAGAAGGCCTTAATTGGTCCGACTGGAACCTCCTGCGCGATTTGCACTCGTGCGCATCCCTCTGCCCTCTGTCCCACTCGCACGCTCGCTCAAAGCCCTTGTCCGTTATCCTCCGGCGATAAATCACCTTAACTCATGTAAGTAGTAACTAGTAACCGATTCGCATTTGTACGACTCTCGTAAGATATTAGCTATTACAAAGAGTTATGGTGGGGGCACCCCTGCCTCGTGGCTAGGGGGTTGGCAATCACTGTGATTGCAGGTGATAAATTGCGCCGCGAAGAACGCTCGCTGAGATTCTCGAATTCGAAGTCCGTTTGACGACGAAACGTCTTCGACATACGAACAGCTTGCTTTTATACTGTCATATGTTTCATGTCACATGACGGATTGCAAACCAGTGATTCGATAAGAGTTAAATGATTGGTTTTCTTGTCGACTTTTTGCACGATCTACGGATGCTACGAACGATACATTTATTCGCAATTATCTGAATTCCTAACAAATTCAACGGTCAAAAGCGTCGCTTTCATTGTGGTTTATCTCGTCGACCCCCTTCGTTTTTAATCGCCCTTTTAGTCTTTCTTTTCCAGGAAAAAAGACAGGTATAATCGTCGGCCCGACGTCGAAGCACGACGAACCATTCATGCAAATAGTTTCGAGCAAATGCCTATAATAAACTGTATCGTTTCTACGAGAACGATTATTTTCCATAGTGAAATCGGTCTCTTTATTCGTCCCCACTGCCCCCGGCGGTCGTCCGTCATCTTTGTCACGCGAACTTTTGTTCACGGCTGCCGGCATCGGCAACTACAGAACTATATTTACGGGGCAAGGGATAAGGATTATACTTATGGCTAAGGTAAATTAGTCCCGCCCGAGTAATCTCGTAGAAAAGACGATATTCCGGCGCGACAGTGTCTCGTGCGCGACGTGATGCTGGCAAATTATAACAGTTTCGACAAACTTTAGTCACGATCATTACGTCCCCTCGGTCGTCCGCCGCGTTCTGCGCCGTTAACGAGGCTCGCATTAGAAAATTTCCGTGTGTCAGGCCTGTAACTATCGCTTCGTCTAAAATCTAAATGCCTTTCTAAATGGCTCGCGAACCTGGTAGTTTACAGGCGTGTCGGTTGACAACGTGTAAACGTTAACATGTTAGCGGCATATTACAATGTAGATTACGATGCAAGCTTTCGAGACATAGTATTACAGTGTCCTTTTTTCTCGTCTACTATAGAGCAAATAAACGTCATTCAATTACATCGAATTATTTGTGCGCTCCGTACAACTATCGAGCGCCGATTAGCTGCAACAGATCGTCTAAAACACTGTCACGGCGTGCGTGCCAATTGAAACGTTCGAACGCATAATAACAGATGGCGAGTTCTAATCCCAGCGAAGAGGTCAACCACAGTGAAAAAGCGGACGAAACCGCAGAACGCTGAAACGCGTCGCTGGATGGATAAATAATGCGATTGCGAAAGAGTATCCATTAGGCGAGAGCTATTTACACCTCCGAAAGGGTTCCACGTGGAAGTGGATATCACAAACGAGTCGGATGATCGTCTAAGTAGAGACTCGGCGGCCGAGGGAGTTTAGCGAAATTACACGCGTTTCGGGCCATTTTATTCGGCCATCGTGACGATTATGTCTCCTGGCCGACGGTTCGGAGGAAGTTGACGGCGTCGATTATGAAATTTCATAAGGGAACGGCGGTCTCGCGCAGGGGTCGTCACCGTCGCCCGAATAGGACGACCGAGCGGACCGACGAACGACGTTGTTTTTGGGAAGAGGAGACGCTGCTGTCGAGAGGAACGAAGGAGCGCGAAATCATCTTAAGCGCCAAATTACACGTATGCTAAGTGAGCGTGATTCAAATTATTATTATCAACGTTCTGAGCGCTGCTCACGGAATTGCCCTTCCGAGAATGATTATACGCGGCCACGGCAGTGCGCGTGTGTAACGTCCAGGATCGTATCTCTTTCGGAGGCCCCGACGAGCTCCTCCTTTCCTGATTTGAATGCGATTTGGACTGGCAGTGGTGCACATTTCGAGAGTCGATAGCAAGGATGTTGTTTGTAGATTCAAGAAATGACGATGTGGCGTTATCAACCAATGTATATATTCGTAACTCGTCGGAACTCTTCAGAACATTGGATCATCATTATTTGGCAGATCAAAAAAACAGGTCTGATTTGAATGTCCAGTCGTGTGAATTATAATTAGAAATATTTCGTTCCTCCGGCAATGCTTAAATATCGAAATGCTGATGAAGTCGGTAAACTGTGCGTAAAATTGAAATTGTTCGACTCGAGCGACTAGAGCGTGTCGTGAGAACCGCTGCAGAAATGATAGAGTACACAAAGCAATTCGTGAGCTCGGGGCTCGATTGGAGGTGATTCTCGTAATACGTTATTAATTTGAATGCCTCGTGCGCGATGAATTATTTAACGGTGCGATTAGCCTAATGCATCGTGCGTCGTCCGGAGCTCGCTGCACGACCAAAAGTTCCTTCTTTGCTCGTAAGCGAGATGGCATTTTTGTGATCCCGGATGGGGAGACCCGTCACGTGGGTCTCGCTTTCGAAGGCCCAATTCTTTTAATTGACTAACTCAGAAGAGGAACTGCACAGACTTTTCTCGGAACAACTCTCCGGCTGATTATTATCATTACCGACAATTCGTGACGCAAATTTATTCCTTACTAGTACGATCATTTGTTCTTTCACTCTGGACACGCGACTGACGCGTTCGACGTTTTTCAACCGATACGTCTGCATATACAATCTATGTAAGGGTCCAATACTAGCAGATCGACGGCGACAAGAAACAATTCCGTTACCTCTTCTAAAACGTGTCCGTTTTTAACAAAGTTGTAATTGCAAATCCGGGCTCAACTTGGGAATAATTAAAATCCAAACCGGACAAATTGGCATGTAATCAATATCAACTCGATACCCAACCCATATTATAATCCAGAAAACAGACGACGTATTTCTGAACCGAATTCTGATGAAAATGTAACCGGGACCGTAACGAGTACCTACTCCCGGACTTAACACAGACCACAAAATCACAGCACCTCGAGGGGCATTCCTGACGACGGTGCAACTCGTTCGTTCGGCGATCGGACTTACGAGGAATGAGTCGAGGAGCCGGACCGAAGAATGGAATCTCGATCGTAGGTGGGTAAGCCCCCGATAGACGGAGGCTCGTCTTTGTCCTCGGGGACTATGAAATACGTATGTCGGTCGGAAGACGGCTCCACGGACGATCATCGCTCTCTGGTAATTAGGGCTGGTAATTTGGCCCGCGGTGCTACTTTCGAAAAAATCTCGAGCTCGGAGACCGTAGCCGAATTCGTTGAATCGGCAGATGGCCCCGCCAGACGCCGCGGAATTTCGTGGGTGGATCCTTTCGAAAGAGACGTCCTGGGGCATCGAATGGGGCCCGATACGTTCGGCTTTTCGGCTTTGGACGGAAAGGACGAAGTTTTGATGGGAGTCGGTTAATGACGTCTAGCGGGTCTTGCGTTAGTTCGGAATGTCTTATGCGGGAGAAGTGGATTAGTGACTAATTTTACGTGTTATGACTCAGATGACTCGATCAATTTTAAGACAATAAATTAATTTTTGAATTAAATTATGGCGTCATCATTGAACGACACTTGTACTAGGCCTGTGGCCCGCGGGCCATCAGTTGCCCAGGCCTGTACTAAACGTACATAAATGTCCAGCAGAGTCCATTTCAATGGAATGAGAGTACTAAGCGTTGGTCAGAAAAAATGCTGCCGGCCTTCTCTCGAACGAAAGGTATGTCACCTCAGGCATCCCAAAAATCAAAGACTTACGAATTTCGGAGACGGCCAACCACCGCTTGAGTCCTGCGATCTTCTATTTGCCCCTGCTGGCCATGGGCGAGACAATCGCGGTCAACGTTCGCCCTTTCTGCGAAGAACTTTTAGTAAGTATCGTCTAAACAATAGGAGTCGGCGAACCGTATCTCGTGAAGTTCCTTCAAATTACCCTTTACCATGCATTTTTTCTCATCCCTTCGAGACATGCTGCAGAGTGACTTCGGTGAACAGACTGCACTCAAAGACATTATCCTTTTTTGGGATAGTAATAAAATTCGGGCAAACGAGAAACAACTAAAATGTAGATGAGTTGACTGTTGGGTGAAAAGTCGGACGACCTAATCGACTCGCGATCCCACATCGCCTTAGTACTCTTGCCCGCTCCCCGGAAAACGAGCAGCTCGCGAAATTACTACCGGCGCTCGATCACTTACGGCAACATCGATCGCTCCCGCCAATCTCTGATGAACGTTCGCGTCATGTTGTTTCTGCAGCTGCAATATCCGGCTGACGTCTAGGTTCTCTCTAACGAGGCTGTAAGGCTCACTTGCCCATGATCTACTCGATCCTAAGACTAGCCGAGGCTGCTTTATTCTGGATGCCAAAATAGTTGTTTCTCCGAAAGCTTTGTCACACTGATGCTCAAAGTTGGCTTCTTTGTCATGTCAGAGTTAATGTATATGAAACATAACGGTCCATGATTTTATGCGGTTAATTCGCAATTTGATGAGTCTCATAATGTCGAAATTGAATCACTTTCCCGGGAACATTGTCACGTTGGCAGAAAACTTTTAGTAATTACCGTTTGTAAAAGGTTCATACATTTTTCCGGGTTTCTAATACTTGACCGGCGTTAATGATAATATCGCGGTTAGATACTTAATCCTTATTCACTTACTTTGGTCTATCCAGCCTGCTCTTTCTATACGCAACCTTCAAATTTACACACCCATCATCAATTTTTATGGATGTTATACCGAATTAATTCTCTCCCCGAGCCAAAGCAAATTTGGGTTGTAAAGGTCTAAAGGCTTCTACACTCTGTTGCCCACAAACTACACACGACCGCCGAAAATCCCTTCTCTCCTCTCGGTATCTGAAATAGCCGCTTCCCCGAATGTAATATCGTAATAGGGGTAAATCGAGACTCGTTCATCCTTTTGTCTCATTAAAATTTACGAAAGTAGAGCTCCGAGGGCTTACGCGCTTCCTATTTCGAGGTACGTACACAACGCTTCGCGGAACGATTTTTTCATCTCGAATCGCGTCGAATTCGGCGCGGTCTGCGCGACGTGTGGGTGGAAGATTGCATGATTGCCGGTCATTATGGGAAATTTACGAAAAAAAATCGATCGGCGCCACGACCAACTCCTGCATCCTCAAACACGTATCACATACTTGTACACGTATACGCAGGCCGTCCTATACCTCTAAGCTAGAGTAATTTCTCTTACGAGATAGGCCTAATCATCTCCATTACGGGAACTTCTGAAAAACTGGCGCCGCACAGCGATTAGGTTTTATAGAGGGGGACTCTTGATGGGATGCCTTGATGGGTTTCCTTCATGGACGAACCGATATAATAACGTAGATTTTATTGTTTAAATTAGACGTGACAGTAATGTATCGTATCTACAGGAAAAGTACAAAGTTATAAGTTATATGCTATGTATAATATATATATGTATATATATTATGCGGTAGTAATCGTACGAGATAATAATGAAGAGGTCCTTACACGTTTTAGACGAGATTTCTCAACATTTTCTTGGCGGAAGGGAGGAGAGCGGGAGGGAAAATGACGATTAGAGCCTGGGAGTGCGAGTGAGTGGATGGGTGTCACCTCAATTGACAGCAGGAAGATTCAGCACAGGAGGATTAGAAGAATCTCATTGTGGGAGAGTTTGACGAGATTTGTGACCGGGATTACGATGGGGGTGGAGACGAAAAATACAAAAATAAACGCGAATCGCCGAAAGCAGCCACGACAGAAGGCACGACAAATTGCTACACGGAAGCAGATGCTTGACACACGATGTCGTTACAGCGGTTTTCAGAAGATCTGCAAGCGAATTCGGCCAATCTCGAGTGACGTCGAGAAACGAAAGCCAGCCCTGCTTTGATAAGTTCTTCAACTCTGATTCATACCAAAAGAACTCACTTGTCTGTCAATTACACGTATATGCATAAGTGTGAACGATAGAGAACGATAGTTCAATTAAAGATTAAAGGTATACTACAAACGCAACATTAAACAATGATGAAACTTCGCAATGATAAACATTTCTCCTATGGTAACAAACAAATCCATTCTTCCTATTTCTGCACGAACATGGAATTAACGTTTCAACCATCGACGTTCAAGGCATTGAGCCATGTATCACACGAACACAGGTCAAGTATTATCGAAACAAAACGGACCCCATTGTCCTTCAAAGCTGTTCTCCTTTCGTTTCTCATTACACGTCATTAGCAGTCACATTTCGAAGTTCGACGCCGCTCGAAAAGCAGGCTGCACAAAATTGTCGTACGCAAATTGTACAATTTGCCATGAACGAACGAGTTTCGAATTAGAAATACGAAGCAAATAACGGCATCGTGTGCGTATGTGCGTTTGGCCATTCGGGAATAAAGTATCGTTTGCCATGATTGAATGAGTGAAAGAGAGCGCTAATGAGCGACGATTAATTAGTGAGCCGTTTCGTGCAACCTGGCGGCGACGATCGTGGGCGAGTAATCGGGTAAACGATTCTCTGCATCTCGGTGATTCTTCACTATTCTTTTACCCTTTCGTATTCTCCTTCACAATCGGGCGAGATTCTCTTGACGTATGTCTCACTTTTTCTGCGTTCCTTCGTACACAGGGTGCGGCCGCGGTACTCGGTACAATCGAAACAGGACATGATTCGTCAAGATATGAAATCGAAATTTAAAATACCTTTAAAAAATATACGGATTTTGTGCGTCGCATGCAATTACACTGTGTAAATGTCATTCCAATTAAAAGTAAAATATACGAAACATGGGCTTACAATCTCGATCTATGTTTCCCAGTAAATCAATCTCGGTCCGATTGTATCGTGAATGACGGGACACCCGTGTGTACGTCCCTCTTTTCTATATACCTGCATCGAGAACGCAAACTGCTCGATGGGTGCGCGAAAAATACTTAGCTGAGGGACAGGCAAAACTTGTCCTCGAAAGATCTTAGCGTTTGAAAGATCGAAGTGAAACGGGAACGATTGATTGCGAATCGATGAACGATTATAAACGAAGGATCCGACTTTGCATTCGTACTTTGAATAATTGTGCGATAACATTCAGTTTACTTTAAAATAAGGATCCTTCGACACCTATAACTCATTGCCAGCCAATTCCCTTCCAGCTTCACTGCGACTTCCAAGCATTGGCAGTCGCGAACAAGCAGCAAACTTAAACCTAACTCAGTATTAAATTCTATGATAACGTTAAAGTACTACTCTTCGTCGGTCCGCGTAAACACCATTGCCTCAGAATGGTTTCTCCTCATTGTTCATTCGCATTATCGTGTAATATAAAACAAAATAGATTTCTAGTAGCCATGATCTCACCAGAAACTTATAACATTAACCATGATACGACTAACAATAACCCAGATATTACGCACGTCCGAAGAATTGCTATTGCGTATTTCATTGATACTCTCTTTTTTCTGCCAAATTAAAACCAGCCCCTCTATTTAACGGAAAAAATGACGCTTAGAACTGGTTGTGACACTATTGAATTTTCCACACATATTTTGGGCCGGATAACATCTTTCATTAAACAATCCATGCGCAATCAAGTACGTCAAAAAAATCGTTGGCATATTTTCAGCATGGAGAGACCGTCGCTCATAGAGAAGCAATGTCGAAGTGTTTGCAAATGGCAAAGAGTAGCGCGATACTAAAGAGACAAAAAAAAAAAAAGAAAATGAAGAGAGCATTCGGTACTAGAAGTGACTATGCGTCGTCTGTACAGGGACGCCACTCGTCTCCCCGTATACATCCTTAACGCTACGCTCAACGTGATTATTTACATTAACGGGCATTCAGGGTACGACGTGACGTAAATCCATGTAAAAAAAAAAGCGACAGACAAAACGGTTTTACACCGGGATAATCTAGAGTGCGTATCTAAAGCTCTCGACGACACCCAGAGAAGAATTTGCCCTCGCGCTTAGTAGTCGCCGCACTTCGTAAAACTTAACGCCCTTATCAGCCCGCAAGCGAAAACCTATCGACTTCGCTGGGCAAATAATCCTGCTTTCCTTTTTGGCTTCACGAATCGTACCGGAGTAGTGAAAACGAAATGTTTGTTCGTCCGCAGTCTTATAATAATCCAGACGACACGTCCGCGGCATTATTTTTCACCGACGGACGCCTTATTCGCTCATCACGTCTTTACATTGTCCTTGTCCTACGCCGATTCTCTCGTCTGTTCTTGTCTCCTGTCTCTCACCGAGAGACACTTAAAGCGTGTAACACCGTTACGTACTAATACGTTATCTCTACGTGGCTGTATGTTAAATCTTCCGATCGATGACGCGATATATACGTATTGCGTGAAATTTGTTACGCTTAACCCTTTGCCGTCATTATTTCTCTTTGTTCAGAGAACGAAATTATCATTGTATCCGACGTTTTCCTATGATACATTCGTTATTTCTGCACACTCATTTCAAGCTGATGCATGACGACTTTGTTTGGTATCAGGTCTTGTCCATGAAGAAATGCTCAACGAGCAAAGGGTTAAAACTGTAGCCATGAGGGTTAAGGTGGTTTCAATTGGTCATGGTTAATCGAATACGCGACACATGCGGAAGCCTGCTTTTTCGCTAGCAAGATCAAACGTGTCGCCGATCCGGATCGTTCGTCCTCGAGCATTTTGTGTCGTCGACGTATGATCGGCCATTTTCCTTCTACCAGACACATTTTTGCGCGTACAAATCGACGTGAACGTCGATGTTTCTTGTCGCTCATGGTTTTATTAAAACGAACGATCGGGTAGTCAGTAAGCGATCATTATAAAAAAAAGAAACAATAAATAATAATGCCCGTCCGTGACGGGCGGGCCCTGTCGAGTTCGTTAGCCTTTCCCCTTTCTTTTTTTGTTGTTTGTTTTAATTTAAACAGGTGGCAGAGCCCACAAGATCGCTGTCTTATCGGCGGAAGTACTGAGGAACGAGAATTCCGTCGGATGCCAACGTCCAGAGATGACTTTGTCCTGATGTTGTGCGACTACGACGCTGGGAAGTGGCATCGTCAGGTCGCCTGTGAGTAGAAAGAGCATGCAATGAACAAAAATACCCTCTTAATAGAATAGTTCTTAATATACGATAAGAACCAAAAACTTCTACTAATTTTTTAACGTCACATTTCGTGGCCACTCGAAAGATAAGGCCTTGCAATAGTGCATTAATGAACATTGGCAAAAAGTGGAATATTTCAAGGAATCCGAACAAAACTTAAGGTACAAACGTGACCGTCCTTGATACGTACGCAATTCACCATCAGACAGCGTTGCAGACGATTAAACGAAGGCAAATTGAATTAACCGCACCGATCGAACATCGCGTTTACACGTATGAATATTACTTCCGTCGGTCAACATTTGAAATAACGATCCAGAAACAATATAATCCACAGAACTGTATCGGTCTTTTTCGAAATCATAGTTTCATGAAACCAGGCATTAAATCACCGTTGCACTTTTAATGAGTTCACGGTGGTTTCACTGACAAACAAGCTTATAATTATAAGGCATTTTCTCACCGGGCTATCGATGATTATATATAAATTGCCCTGCACCCTGCTTCTCGGTAGCAGTAGGTCCCGCGTTCGTCGTTCATATTATTCGGTACCGACCGGCCAAATTACAGTGACCCGAAGTATCGTCTAAATGAAAACTTTAACAGCGCGATGTGGTAATTATTATCGCCGAAATGAATATGGGTAGAGTTTGCGCACAAGCCAAGGCATATTGCGTGGCGGGCTCTCCTCGTGCGTAACCCGTTCTCAGATCCCGTACATTTCTCGCCGCGGCCACGTTACGAAAGATGCGGATCAAGATATGTCGCGGGTAAACGTAAACTGGTCGGCCTGTCAGACGCAAAATCATCCGGGCGTGGTTTCTAATGCGTCATGTTTCTAGATGTAACAAGCAAAAAGTAATCGGCTACGAACAAATTGTAATACTACATTTTAAAGAACACCAGACAGATATATAAGGTTTCCCAACGTACGGACCTGAATGTTTATTACCAGTGAACAACTTACCCTGCAGATCCGTGAGAACCAGCTTATTATCGTAGCCGGCGGTGAGTAAGTAGTAAGCCGACGGCGAGAATCGTATGCTCCTGATATCGGCGGCGTGCGGCTTGAAGCATTGAACAGTCCTGCCACCCCTGATGTCGAACAGCACGCAGCTACTATCCTCGTGGCCGGAGACGAGAAGACGTCCAGAGGGATCGACGCATAACGCCGCCACCGGACTGCCGACCTGCAACGGTATCAAATGCTGATCAGGCACACAATACCGACTCTGTTCCGTATAAGTCGAGGGTACGTCCGATAAAACTTCGATCCCAACAGAGAGAAAGAGAGAGAGTCGTAGAGAAAGGGTGTATGTGTGTGTGTACAGAGCGAAAAAGAGACAGAGATCAAAGAGAAAGATACAGAGAAAGTGAAGGGTGAGATGTGGCACATAGGTGTCGAGGGGGGTAGGCGATGGTTGTGCGACATTAAAAAAAGGCGGATCGAAGATTTATCGGACGTAGAACTGAAAATGAGGCCAAAGGAAAATAAAAACATGACGTCGGCGTGGGCATGCTGGTAGCCTTGGCCTTGGTAGGGAGTATCCTCGCTACGTGTCTCAGAGACGGCTGCGATGATCATTGCTCGCGTGAACGCTACTCAAGGGGTTTCTATGTTTGCGAGGTTCCTGCTGTCTGGGAAAGAAAATAGTTGCAGCGGTAGGTGAACTAGAAGTCTTGCTACACGCCTCGGCTACTCTTCTACTCTAGTGATCCACTGTTCTCTCGCCAGCTACGACTATTCTACGATGTTCAACATTCAAGAAAAAGTATCCCGTTACGGGAACGTACAGGATGTTTCGAAAATGTATGTTAACGCTTAAGACCTCGAATAAATCTTTCGCATATAAGATTCCACTTTCCGATCGTGTGACGTGAAAAAATATCACTCCATGTAATAAAAAACGTACAAATGACTCGTTCCTCCATTCTTCTACAAAAATAGCTTTGTTTCCGAAAAACTTAATATTAAATATTGATCAGGTTGAAAAGTTGCGTACGAGTACTCTTTCGAAACAACCTATACAGAAACGTGTACAGTGTATTCGATCGCTGCAAAGAAGTTCACACGAAAGAATGTGAACGTCGGCACCGCCCGATCGGCGAAGAAAGTTCTCTAGAAACAAGGCAGTAATGAAGAGTGCGCGATCGTCAACGCGACTGAACTAACCCTGCTGCCAGGAACGGTCGCCGGCGTGACCATGTTCACGCATCCTCTCGTTCTGAGATCCCAAAACCTCACTGTCTTATCCTGCGATCCGCTCACGAACATCGCGCCACCCCAATTGTAGAGGGTCAGAACGTGCCCACTGTGTCCGCTCAAAGCTTGGAAAGGTGTTCCTGTGGCACAATCCGTCACGTAGATTTTGCAGTCTCCCGCGCCTCCGCTGATCAGCAGGCTCGATTTGTTCGACGTGTCCTCCAAAAAGCACAGGTCACGGACTGTGCCGTCGTGCATCGTCAGCTCGACCTCTTGGCCTGAAAAGAGACGGGAAACCGTAAGTCGGAATATCGGAATATCGGATGCGCAGTTTGTCGAACTCCCCGAATGTCACGGTCGGCACTTGCTTAGTGGAGTGTGCGAGGTCGTGGAAGTTTCTAACACGTTTGTGAGTCTATGATTTAATTGGCTCAAATCGGTGGAAAGTGAATTGCAGAAAGTAGAAGTTCGGCTGGAAAGTGATTTGGTATCCGAGCTTGTTAAGGCAGGATTTAAGTTTTTCGGGCGTAATGAGTGGATTTAGGAATGGTATGCGAGGTATGTGTGGAAGAGTTAAAAGTTAGGCATTCAGACTTTCTTAATGGAAATCTGATTATAATAAAAAGAAAACCGTGAGTTGACGAGGGCGATCATATCAATGGACGGGTTAATATTTCGTGATCCATGTATAATTTGATAAGGCTACCTGTCAAATTTTGTTTAGGTTTCGCATTGCATGGTTTCATTTACATGGACAATGTTAGTGCAAATATTAAATTACGCGAGCTATAATGCTACACCAGTACCCTCGTTAAATTGCATACTTTTTCCGAGTTCAATGCATATCATGGGCGTTGAGAAAAAATATTACCCGCCTGGAGTGTCGGAAATTGCTAAAAGATCATTACCAACTGATTAATGCCTGTACACAGTACGTTTGCAAACGTTCTAGGACATAGAGAATGTATGGACAAACCGGTTGCAGGTAAGTACCTACAATGCACAAGAGACAGCTTTCTTTGCATGCCGGAAATATTACAATATTCAGCGCAACGTTCAATTCACGTTGATAATGAAAGAAAGAAAAGGAGCAAAACTGGGCATAACACAGTATCCAGTCGCTAACTCAACTTCCTTAATTACATTTTTCAGCCCGCACACGTTCCGATCATAATTTTAGATAACGAAAAATTACAATATTTTTTTCTTCTTCCTCTAATTACCCTGGTTTGAAAGTTTAAATAGGTGCCGCGCATGCTTCTATGAATCTCTACGAACCTTCGAGGTTCGAGGTATCGGCATTGAAGCGCATCAACTTGACAGTCTTGTCGTTGCTTCCAGTGGCCATGAGCTGACCGTCCGGCGTCCAAGCGAGACAATATATCGAGCCCTTGTGGTGTTTCGTTCTCTTGAAGAGAACCGTGGGCTGATACGTCTGATGGTCCTCTCTGCAAGCAAGGCAAAACATCATTTTTTCGGCCGCACGCAACGCGAAGAAAAGAAGACACTCGAAATGACGTAAAACTGAGATTCTACGCTCGCGTGCGCGCCTCGTCTCGACAGGTTTCATAATTCGACGTGCACTGCGTACTCTGGACGAGGATTATTGCAACGTCGTCGAGCGACTTCCAAGCGGCAGAATCTCGCTCTCTCGTTAATCAGCAACAACGTTGCGAGCGCGGTCGCGCGCGATTAAATCACGAGATTCGATTTCGCACGGGCGTGCGCGCCGTTTGTTGTTCTTCCCCGCTTCTTCGGCCGCGATATCTCGCGGAAAGAGAAGCGCGTCTCTCTCCCCGTTCTCAAGACGTCACTTTCCTCGGGCCCGTTTTCTGCTCCGTTCCCAGACTACTTCGTATCGCGCGCTCCTCTAATTAACCGCTTGATGCAGCGTCGGCGCGCGATACTCGCGAGATGGAGAACGATGTCGACGCCGACGTTTCGGCTGTGGAAAGACGGCGAGGAAATGGGATGATTAGAGGAGAGAGTGAAACGGGAAACTGTGTGCGGGGTGTGCTGGGACAAGACGGAAAGAGAGAGAGAGAGAGCGTCGGAAGGAAGAGAGATCGAAGGAGAGGATACAGCTCGCTGGGCGTGCATCGAAAGAAGCAAAACGAAGATGGAGCGGAGATCGGCTTTCACGCGAGCATATTTTCATGCAAATTTTAATTAACCACCTCTGGGGAATTTTCCCAAGCAGGCTTCGGCGACCTCGTCGCACGCAGCGCCACGCGACGCGTTTTCGAACGATACTTTTTCCGTCGATCGCCCGGCCAATCTTCTTGGCCGCGCGACCACGAGAGCTTTCCTTCGCAAAACTCCGCTCCGGCCGTATATCGCGTGTGCGCCGCGCATCGAGAGCGCTCGCAACCGTGCAATTACAGCTGGGACGCGTATAATGACGAGAGAGGACGAAAATAAATCGCTCTCGTGAATTAGCGGGAACGAGCGACGCCTTTATTTGACGCACCGTTTTCTCTTCTCTCGCGGCGAGCGATAATTAGATTTATCGATGGATAGCCGCGCAAACGGTGCTGCTCCGGAGAAAACGGCCGCGAAACGAGGATTTGACCGCAACGGTTTCTACTCTTTTTCGATTGGCGCGGCGGTCGCGAGGCGGTTCGGGAAATTTTGAAAGTTGAACCTCGCGTGGTCGCCGAGAGTGGGACAAGGACGTGCAAAAAAAAAAAAGGGAACAGTGCCGTCGATTCGAGAGATTCGTTCATGACGGAAACATCGCTGTCTCATCCAGAATTCACGATCAATAAGCAGTGAAGAATTTCCACCGAGTCTCTAACAAACGGGCCTCATAAATATCCAGGCGTTTCATATTTCTCGTTACTGTCATCTGGTGAAAAAGCGACATCGACTATCAGCGAGACAATTACGAGAAGATCGGCGAACGTGAAAGAAACTATAGCGTGACGGTAATTCATCAGCGCCGAGAAACGAATCTTTCGTGCGGGCGGGACGTTAATTTCGATTCTTCGCCAATTCAATTTCTGCACCGTAAGCGGGATAAACGATTCACAACGGAGATCGTAATTGAGCGATCGTCGAGCCTGTTCTAATAATAGCTCGTGTTTGCATAAGCTGTCAGTTTCACTCCCTTTACTTTTGTTCGTGTCGTAACAGGGGACGTTATGTGGCGTAAAAACATCGGCACTTCCTGATGCTTCGCAATTTTTGTCCGCTCGAGACCCAATGCAGATAAGCCGCGAACGGGATGTTGCGTCGAGCGCGATGTAAAGAAAAACGTGACCGAGGTATTACGGTAAATTTGACGGGTACGAATGCGGGGATTTTAGGCAAAAACGCGAGCTGCGGGACGGCACTTAACGATCGAAAGGCGGAAACTTCTCGTTAGCTCTTTCGTTGGAGCGATTCTCCAAGACAGTGGCTCAATGTTTTTACGTCTGGAAAGTGCAATCGTTACCTTCGTCAAATGACGGCTATCGATTCTATCTCGAGATATTGACAATGGTTCGTTAAGTTCTCTTATATACACGCTGTTCTCAGCGCGATAGTTTCGATTTTCTCGACATCAACGTCATAATACAATAGATATTCAACAACGAAAACTCGTTTTATAACACTTATATAGACTTGCTTGAAAACAGCGTCAAACAAATGAACACTGCGAGAAAGCAATATTCACAGCTTACAATGACAATAAAAACGCGAAGAGTTACGAGTCATTTTCAGCACGCATAAACGTTTCGCTACATCCGGTAGTTTAGACGACGATCTCAACTGCCCCGCGAATTATGCAAGATGCGCGCGCGTCTTACGTTTACGGAGACTTTAATGCTCGCTCTCGCGTGGATCCTCCCGGGCACGAGCGATGCACTCGCAGTCTCAACGTTTCGATCCGAAAACTTTCACGGCCGGATTATCGGGAATCTCGCGCACGCAATCCGTGGCTTGCGAGAGTATCACCGCCTTATCGGCGCGTACGATTTCCCGTGGAAGCTTATTAAAGCAAGAAGACATTCAACTCTCAACTCGGGACTTCTACGTGCACAGACGACGCGTCTGATAATTTCGCCGTATCAGCGATCGCGGACATAACGAGTGAAAGGAAGACGGGCGTTACAATTCGTTCCCCTCCCAAATCCTTTTTTACGCGCTCTTTTAAGCAGTCACTCGGATCGAGAAGCGTTCAAAACCCCTTAAAGCAAATTTTTGCTAGACTAATTCGACATGAAATCAGTCGCGTTTGCCTAAATCTTTTCTCATTTTTAATTATGCGTACGTGTAGAAGTGTTTGCTTATGAAATTTTCCACCAGACGATTGAATACTTCGCGCACCCCGACTCGTGTTTTCTTTGTTAAACAGTCTCAGCGCTGGCAACATTCGAATTCTCTCAAAGTAAACGTTCGCCCTCTCAGACTGCTTTTTTCTTCACCGCGAACAGTCTCTCAGGAGTCTCAGGTCGAGAACCGTTCGAATTCCCTTAAAGCAACGTACCAACGCACCGACACGCCGGGACAAGAGTACCTACCTACCTACCTACCTCGTCATTAAGCGTTTTTAACGGGTGGAAAAGGCACACACGCGAAGCACTGCCAGAGATTTCAAGCGTCGCCTTTCGTAACCGGCAGCTGCAATTACGCAAAGGCGTGTCTCACTGTCAAGTGCTTTGTCGCGTGCAGGCGCGACTTAATCGCCCTAAGTAAACGCCAGTTTGGCAGAGACATGGCGAGCGCCTGCGAGAGTTGCGCGAGTTCGTCTAACAAGAGGCCTTTCTTTGTTTTTGTTGCTCGGCATAATTGTGGCCCAAGCCCATTGTGGCGAGCTGGCACCGTGGAAACGCTAGGCTAGTATTTCGTCGGACCACGATTTTTGCCCTTTTTCGTCTGTAAAACTTAAGCGCTGCTTATGCCTTGCGCAAATATTGACGGCTGGGAGTCGACGAAACGTGTACGCCGAGAACGACTGGGTACATATCGTAAAAATAGCGAGGCGCGCGCATTTGCACGCTGATCAGCGGGTTTTGCGACGTTACACGGCGAGTGCCACGAAATCACACGGCGAATTCGTAATTACACGAGAGGTAAGTGCAGAGTATGCGTAAACAACGGTTATCAAGGCTGCTCAAATGACGATTCGTTATACCCGTAATACTACGTTCATACGTTGATACGCGTGTAAGATATGCACCCGTTCGCAAAGGGCAAATTTGCATCAAAGTCTAAAGTTTCGGACGCGAAAAAGTTTTCATAATTACGTTGCGTGCGAGTTGTACTTTAATCCACATACATTGACGTTCGATGGAAAAAACAATCCGGCATGCTTGAGCGTAGCAAGAAAAAACCGTATTCGATGGCAGCGAGACGTGTGGTCACGGTGAGAACTGAGTGAAAAACTCACGTACGTTGACGACTCGGAAATGCCTCGTTTGGCATAAAGGCCTCCGCCTTTACTGCGAACAACCTTGCGTTAAATTAACGGCAATTAGCCAGGTAAATTTCCAAACGTCCCGTGGCCCCGATCCGAAAGCTACCGGGAAATTTGCCTGATCAAACGGAACTCGTCCTTGCCATAAATCAAGCGCTTAATCCTCCGTGCTGTGCGGAGAAACCTGCGAGCGCGGTACCGCGTGCGCACACGCTAATCCAACGGTAGAGGATTTTGTTAAAAACAAAACCGGATGCAGGGAGCTAACGACGACGATAAGTCGACACGAGCCTGCGAATGTCCGTCATAACTGGCCACGCGCATCTCGTCGAGAAAGAACGTCGACGGCAATAAAGTATCCCGACTTCGTTTCATTCCGAGCCGTTCGATCTGTTGCAGGGAATAATTACGAACAGCCTCTCTAATCACGATTTATCGTCAGGCTCAGCTCTCTATTAGTTTTTCGCACGTACCCTACCGTGAACTAATCCATTACGATGGTGGAAAGACAAACTGAATTACTTTGACGTTCGAGCGACGAACGTTTCTCTCATTCGCGACCGCGAGCCGATAGGCAGAAACGTGTACACGGTGCACGTTATTAAGTAAAGTGAATTTACTGCCGGTCTGATGAAAAGTATGCGATCGGCGGCTATCTGATACAAGCTTACTTTTTTCTCGTTTTCGGCCTTCTGTTCTTTTTTTATGTTGCACGTTGCGTACACGTATCTTTATGCGGACGTGCTAATGGTTGGTGTAGAGAGTTTGGAAAGATATTTGAGAAGTTTCATCAGCGAACGGAGCGAGTCAACTGGAAGCAAGCATTATCTTGTCTCCGTTGAAATATGTCGACGATAATAAATGGAACTGGTTTCATTTAATTTTAAAATGTCAACATTTTCCGCCTATTCCCAAGCATACCTCCCGATCTATTGTTCCGTACAGCGCAACCACCTGCCGTCCATTCGTTATAAACTTTATCGCGACAAATTTCGCGTTTCCGATTTCATTCCGCTCAAAGCCACGGCCCGCGAATTAATTTATGCGCGCAGCACTCGCCGGGACATAGACCGGAACGTGTCCAATATCGGTTCGGGCATGTATGCAAATCATTCCTAGAATGACGCACGTGTGCATGCGTCCACGCGCAGCACGCGTCCGCGCTCGTAGACACGACTAATTCGTCGGAGCGATAAAGAGTCAATCGTAAATTTCACGTCGCGTGGCGAGTCTTAATCGGCGTGTCGACCGACAGCTGTCGATCACAGTGATTCCTGGCGGAAAGTCGCGTACCTCGAGTGTCGGACGGATATGCTCAATAGACGTAGCAAAGAGCTGCCCGTTGATCGACTACCGACGTGCCATTTCCGTGATCCGGTTAAGTCACAGCGACAATCTGCGATTTCTCGCATTTTCTCGACGAAACGTCGTCGTCCCGCTCGCGGATTTCCGTCCACCGTGATACATTCAATAAATGGGTCGATCTCAATGAAAACGTCCGAAAGCGTGTCTCTCGACGAGAACGGCGTCGCTTTGCATGGAGAAAGACTGCGGGAGGGGGCGTGAGAAGGAAGGGTGGGGGTATAAGGCTGTGAGTGAGTGAGGGATTTCGAGAGAAAGTGGATGGCGAATTTTACTCACGCAAGAGCAACTGAAAAACTCCCGAATCCTCGAGATTCAGGGCCGCGGGAAAGGGAGGCGAGAGTACGTTGTACGTACATAGCTACAGCAGCGAATGACAAAGTGTGTCAGGCGAGATTAAAGCTATCGAAAGTGAGGCGACGGGAATTAAAATTGCGGCGCGTGTTTAGTCGGCGCCTATGTGGCCTGTGTGTTTCCGTGGACTCTCTTTGCCGCCTCGAAAAATCGAGTCATTCGGAAAACATCCACTTTTGCATCTCAATATCCGCGACGACTTCAAATTTTTCACTTATTGTCAATTTATTTTTGGCATATCAACGAGACTATTGTGAATTTTGCGCTTCTCATTTTAGACCGCCTTTCACATACCAAGAGAGCAATTAAATCGCTTCAAACTAGAATAACCGTATTCAGCAACATCGAATTTCACAGAGCAATCGACATCTTAAATTAAACTGGCCCGACGAGAAAAATCGTCGGAACGAGTCCTGTGAAAGAAAAACCGTAACACGACACCCTAGATGACGGCGATCGTGTCTCGCGCAACATTTTCAACAATTTCGCGTTGCCTCGCGCCAATCAACTCTGGAGCTCACCTGACGTCGTGCAGCTTCGGGTAGGCGCATATTCTCAACGTCTTCGAGTTCGATCCCACGGCATAGAGTTTGCCGTGGGGGTGGAATTCGGCGCATCGCACCGCCTGCACGTCTTCCAGCGCCGTGACAGGAACGAATCTCGGCCGTCCACCGTTGCTACTTCCGTTGCTGGTGTCGAGTTCCGGTCTGGGCTCCTGCTACAAAGAAACAGAAGGAAGGGGAACGTTTAGTGGCTCGCCTCCGTAACTCGATTCGGCGTTAACGGCCAATTATATCAGACGCGGACGCAATAATTAATGACACGGCCGCGCTGTACTCGGCGAGCGGTAGTGCACCGGTTAAACAGAATCAACGTTACATACGAGGCGCCGTTATGAGCACACGGACGCGCCTACGTACGTACGTATGCATCTGCTTATGTGCGAGAGAAGGAAATATTCGTCACGGAGCGTACGTCTGTAACGAGTTATTATAACGATCCTCATGCTCCTTGGAATCATTCGCGACGGTAATGAATTCATACGTCGGGCGAATTGTGGAAGTTCGCTTCCATTGAAACGGTTACGGGGGGGCAAGAGAGAGGAGTGCAAAGAATTTAAATGATTCGTCACGCTGAGCAGGTACGCCGTAATGACGTGTGCGAGGGACAATGAGGTACACAGTCGAGAAATTGTCATTTAAATCAGATTTAAGTCAGATTAAAGAAATGAATGAAATCCTCGGTAGCACGAGATAAACTTCAAAAGCCGTCAACGTCATATAACGCCGCACTTTTCATAATTAAAAGGCATACGCGTTTACTGGGTCTCTCTGTAGCGATTCAATTCGTAAATCAATTTTTCCATTCTGAAAACGAGTGGCTTTCAATGAACAATTAACAGTGTACCGAACCGGAACGGGCTCCGGACGTATTTGTCCGCGTCGTCCGTAATTAACGTTATTATCTACGGTCTATTGTTGGTGTCCGAGGCGCGATTCTTTGGACTCTCGAAAATCCGTTTCCTGCGGACCCTTCGACGACTTTTGTGCAACGAAGCCAGACACGCTCCGCGCCGTTGACTAATTGCTCCTGACGACAGGATACGCGTCCCTACGGACATGTTTGCCACACACTGTTCACCATCCCGCGCTTACTCGTCAAACCAGCCGGCGCTGCTCAACGAACCGAGTGTGTGCCTGTCCAAAAAGTTCTGGCCAACTAGAAAGTTAAAGTTTGAGATGATTTCTAACGCCGTTCTCGCGCACATACAGCAAAAAGTTCATATGCATGCTAATTTGGCCACCTCCGGGTTTTTGGCCAGTAATTGCGTGGCACAATTCTGACCGGTGTTGTGTATGCTTTTATATTTAGGTACAGATAACAGTGTATGGTATGATACGATTGTGGTAGCGAAAGTGCCGCTATCATTGTGAAATTCTAAAAATTAGCATTAAGGAGGTTCCTTGTTTCCTCTGTATGACGAATGCCTGAAAATTTTATATTTTATGTAAAAGTTATAAGTTCAAGTAAGCCAGCTTCAACGGCATTGAGGCGATAGAAAATATTCCAAGCCTCAGGTATAATTAGTAGAAATGAGAACATGAAGAAATGAGCATTCTGCAATTAAGTACTAATACATAAAATTTATCCGACATCAAACCGGCGCGCTTCGAAAGGGAATTCGCCGTGAACGATCTTCGGACTACCACGTTTAACCGAGCATTGTGAGAGCGTACAAAAACGTATTCAAACCGGCGCAATCATTTGTTCCTCGATGACGATCCCAGCGCGATGCTTGGGCTTGTAATCATCAGCCATTCCAATTAACTCGGATATAATAAAACCCATCACTCCACGAAATGATACACACTAGCCTGACGATCACTGATTGTGCGAAACTTTCATTTCAATTCACCTTTCTTTCCGTTTACTTCATAAAACTCCAGCTGGACTCAGAAGAACAAAACAATTGCTGCGGGATCAAAAGACAGCTTCCACTAAAAAGTTCCCTCAATCAAATCATCGACGGTAAATGTTATATTGTTAGACCGATTACACGAGCTTACAAAAAGAAAGCAAAACAAAAAAAAACGCACCTCGACGCACATACCGATCTCTGTTCCCATCGAGTCACGAGAGTCCGCTCACCATCGCCGCATGCTCTAAAAAGGAATTAGATTGCGGCACCGCCGTGACAAAGTTTCTATTTCTTCGTAGTGACAGAAGTCGCGGTCCACCCGCGACGGCGCGACTAAACGTATCGGACTACGAAGGGTGTCGAATAGATTCACTCCGTTCTTTCTTCTCGCAACGTTCCAGGCCCGGAATCGTTCCTCGAGCGAACTCGTCTTGCGCAACGACAACAACGAGCCAACGAACGAACGAACGAACGAACGAACGAACGAACGAGCGAATGAGCGAGCGCGCTTCGCTACGCTTTTACTTTCGGCTTGTCGACTAGCACCGCTTCGCTTCGGCGGCCGATTATCTTGATGGACAAATTAGCAACGCAAATGAGCGCGCTCCGCTGCCGTTGTTCCTCCATCCCTCCGAGCCGTTCTCCTCCGCGATCGTGTGCTCGCGTGCGATTTCACGCCGGCGTACGTCTAACGGTGCAAGACTCGACGCGCGACCGCGATTGCAGATTTCAGAGTCGCAATCGAGAAGAGGCGAGCCTCCGACGAGGGTCCTTGACACTCTTGCGGTCGACGCGGGTTAATGGAACGGGCACTCGAGGCAGGAGTGCTCGATAATGAATGAGGGGAAGAGGGTAATAAGGTACGGAAAGAAGAAAGGGATGTAAAGTGAGATAGTAGGGAAAGGTGAATGTGTTTTCTGGGGTGCAATTATACTGCATATAAATCGATTCGAAGCAATCGAAGGATGTACCTACAGAAAAGAAACGCGACGTCCACCGGTGACGCAATGACGCGGCCCGTATTACCGTATTTTGTTGAACGTTACGTCGTCGGACAACCGACAATTGTTATTGCGCAATCTGTCGGTCGCCCCAGCGCACGGGCAATAATTTCCACTAGACATTTTCGTCTTTGCAACATCGTGCCCGCGTCGCTCCAACGACTTGCGAATTTGTCAAACTGCTAAGAACTAAGACGAGTACGAGGTGGTCCTGAGTGGATATGAAGTGGTCCGTCGTATCTAGGGCGAGACAGATGTAAAGCGAAGAGCGATACCGTCGGCTGCTTAGTCACACAACATCATTGGTCTGTCGGTAGTTTACTACGCGCAATCGTTATTGATTTTACCGGCGACGGGAGACAACATTATGACGGTAATATTGGATTTAATTAAATTCCAGTAAATTATGCTGGTGATTGATATAAATCGACGTCAGACACACTTATTGTTGCAAATATCGATGAGTACCCTTACACGAGAGACACTCATTTATCAAAGTGAAAAATACTACTTTCATCAAGATCTCGTATTTTCTGCGATTACTCAATTAACGCAATTGTTGGCTAGAAGCTATCAATAAGCCTTCCGATTAATGGTCATCGAATTATCCGTACGAGCTTACGCAAACGATTGCACAACGTCAACAGCCGATTAACGTCGCTACTTATGTAAAGTGGTGGCTAATTCGGCGGAACAAAGACGGGTACACGACTTCAAGCACCCAACTCGTTACAAAGCAGAAAAGCCCGAACAAAGAGCGATGTTGCGACAGAGTCCGAGGTCCCGTAGAATCGAATGCGAAAACGAATAGGACGATTGCAGGGGGAGAGTTTTTCACTTTCTCGGACTGGACCCGATAACCGGATGTTCATCGATCTCCACTGCGTTCGATCTAATGGCGTTTCGAACGTACCATTACGGGGCGTCGTTATGGAGCCGTGAAAAGGAAAACGACAGGGTAATCGCGCGCTTGAGCCCGGCCAGAGTGCGGGCTTGGCCGTGTTCATTTTTTACGAGGCAATCGACGGGTTTTACGAGTGAGAACGGGGCCGGTCGGCGCGCGATTCGAGGGAAATTCCGAGAGCGAGGAAGCGAGCGGCTACCGATCGTCTGCTTTCTTCCGGACAAACTTAACGAGGCGGAAACGTCGCTTCGGGACAGCGACGGGATCGCGATGACACGCGGCAGTCGATCGATGTACAATGAATTTCTGCACAGAATGCAGCCCTCGACTGAATTCCGTTTGATCGATCGCATCCTACAGCAAAGTAAGGTTTCAACGAGCATCAGATTCGGATCTCGTTGAATGCGATTTCCACTACTGTATTTACTGAAAACATGACAATGTAGATCACGAGCTACTCGACATGATCATTTTCAATCTGACGATGCTACGTGCTTCATCAAAGCCTGCGAATAATCCTGACGAGCGCGCAATCCAAATTTCACAATGTTCAGATCCTGCTCACGTAGCTAATTTTTACCGGAACACGCAACTGGGATCTGACCGGTAGCTGGCAAGGAGCATGGGTATCGTACCAATCATATAATCCGTACTTCCGTTAATAACATTAATCAACGTGAAACACAGTACCGCTAGCCTCGCGCATAGCACATTAATTGCCGGCGGTCGCTCGAAAGCGTGTAATCGGAATGATTTTCGCGCGAAACGTGAGGCTACATCTTCGTACCGATTTCATCGACAGTCCGAGAGACTCACGATGTCGAAACGAAACGATAAATCGAGCGTGATAGAAACGGCTGGCACGGGTACTGAATGAGGATGTGCGAATGCGGAACCCTTGAAGTGAAAACTGGAAAATTGAATAGATGCGTCGGTGAGGCAGATCTGTGACGCTGGTTAATCCAAGGCATGCCTATAATGCGCGGCGAGAACAAGGCATGTGTAAGTGCAATCGTAAGTACATTTGTTTTGGATGGATCAAACTTAAGTTTTGTCATTTCGAATATTGCAATAGGACGCTTCGATGAAAAGAAAAATAATGCCGAAAGCTGGCCGTAGGTCCTTTTACGGGGAATCGTATTCTTTGCCGATTGTACCACATATTATGGGACATCTTGCGTGAAAAGCAAAAAAGGAAGGGAAAAAGAGCGAGAGGCCAGCGGAAACGGGAAATTTTACAGTCCACGCGTCTCCTTAATGCGTCGTAATTATCTGGGACATCCTTCTCTCGTGACAGGTACGCCGCCTACAGTTCGAGGCATGATAATTATAACCATTGTATGATGTCGATGTATCCGCGGCTAGGAAAGCACACACGTGGAGGGACGAAGAAGCAGTGGGAGATATTAATGACAAGTGTTGGCCTCGATGAAGAAGTGCTACCGAATGATGGGGAAAGTCAGAAGAATGACGAAGTGAAAAAACGCTCGCGGATTACGAGCAAGTTTTGACGGATTGAAGAATTAGAGGAAACTAAGTTAACCCGCAACCTACGCGTTTGACATGCTGCTGAGGTATGTACATGGCGTATATACGTATATACGTTCGTATCGCGATCAGGAATAATAGTCAACTATTATTAATGTTACATAGTGATCTGATGTAAAACATGTTAAATACAATTAGCATTGACAATGACATACGATAATTGCGCGCGATTATCGCATATGTAATCAGATGGAATTTAACGAAACCATAATTGATTCGTAATCCGCTGAAGTGAAGACTATTCCATTCGCGCCAACGCCTAGCAAGCCCTCCTCACAATCAGTGAAAGTTCACGAATTTACGAGCTTCATTCACCGTCGGTGAGTTTTATTGTATTTAAATCCGCCGGCCAACCGCACTTATCCAATCAGACCTTAATTTATGCGGTTTCTAAAATAAAATCTCACATTAACGGTCCACAGCCGCGTGGCTACATGGAAAATTATGAATCTCCGATATGATCGTCGCGCGAACAGCCACGCATCATTAAGCAGCCGAAGAAAGTCATTGCAAGTACGTGGCAATAAAAACGACGACTACGAAAATGAAAGAAGCACTGCACACACGTTCTGCGCGCTCTCAGCACGGCGCCATTATCGCGAATGAGCAGCGGAAAATTGAGTTAACGGTCATTAATGACCCTTGCACGCGGTATCTGGAAAAGTCTGGTATCGTTGTTACGATCTTACCCAGCGACGTGACACGCGCGGAACTCGAAAGGAAGCTTCGAGGCTGTCCGTTCGACTTTTCAACGTGGGTACCGATCTGTCGCTGTGCGAGGATGATTAATATGCATATATAATGTCCGGTTTTTAGACGGCGTCAAGTCAGCAATACGTCAGTACATACTGTCACCGAGGGATCTGACGACTGCTTTTCTGCAGCTTTCACCTATGAGATACGTGCGAATGTTGCAAACGGCAAATCTACACTGTGCACGTATATGTGCGCATGTGTATGCACATAAAGGTATGTGTTCCCAGGTGTGTCGCGTCACGTAAATCGTAGATCGTATGCCATAAACTACGGCAACATTCTTACAGCTTTTCATACGGGCTAAATGTAAGCCTCGTTTTTCCAGTACGTTAAATGGACCGCAATGACAATAACAATAAAATCAGATCTGAACGGTTCAGCGATCGTTATGACAGTCCATTTTTACGACCATTAGGAGTAACTATTTACATTGCTGAAACTTGAAAAGCAAGGCCATAAACCACAACAGTTACACTTTTCTGTTGAACAGAATGGACGTTGAGTTGTCATTAGCATTAAGAGCTATTCTATTATTGCGAATTCTAGAACACTTCAGGCCTCATAAAATAGGAAGGTTATATTACACGGGATTTATAGTATACAAAGTTCCAACTTGGGCCTTCAACATGAATGTTATACTACATAAAATACATACTCCGATATTTCCAATAGATTTCGTAGTACACAAGATTCATAGTTCCACTGCCCACGTTGTTCGTGATGTATTATCACAATAACGGAGCGTATATACGAGTACACAGAGGTGCAGTAGACCATCGTAAGACCGACACAATCCAAGCAAGACCTTATACGCGCGTTACATTCTCTCAAACAAAAGCCACGCTACCAGCGTCAGAGAATTTTCCCATCCATCACAACATACTCTTTCTTCCCGTCTCGACTCTCGTTAACCAGAATCTTCTCGATTTATCCAATTTCCTTAACTCTCTCGAGGAAGTGTCATTTTTCAAACTGAACCCTCGATCAAACGCATTGAAGTCTTCGTCATCCTGCAGTCGTATGTAGAAGCGAGGACTTGTGACAAAGGACGGCTGCAATTTCTGCCGGATGCCCTGAAGGTCTTTGCAGAAGTGATTCTTCAATCGAGGCACCTGGGACGAGCCCGACGACGCGTGTCTCGATAAAAAACAACTAATGCACGGGTGAGCCTTGGCCCGATTACCGATACGATTGCTTCTTACTTTTCTGCCAATTACATTGTTAGAGAGACGATTATAGGACGGGCCGGGGCGCGCGTAAGACGACGTTGATTGGCGGGTTACAGTTTGTGGAATCGGGATGACCGTTACGTCGATAAAATATATTATTTTTAATAAGCGACCGAATCAGCATTTTTTAGAAAACTGTCTTGTAACAAACATGTTTTATTTATCGACGTTCAAGTATGCGTGATTTATTATGTACATGTATAATCGATTCCCTTTTCACATGTTCGGTGTTACAAATATAGATGTCCCGTTACGAATAATCGTGGTCGAACGATAAGCTATCTATCATAGACTGTTCGTCACCAATAAGAAAATATAGGCTGCAGAGCATTGACACGATTATCCGACACTCGCGTCTGTCGATTTGTCGACGCTGGCCGGTGACATCGATAACAGCGGTCATATTAAAATTAATTGCTCGCGGTAGAAATCGATGCCGAATCGAAATTGGAGCGGCGCCGCGAAGAGCGCGCCTGCTAATGTCCGATCGAACGATTTCTGATCGTAAAGTCTTCGACATTTTCACTCTCTTCATCCTCAGAACCAGTCCGACCGGATTCATCGACTTCGCGTCCTCAAGTCATCTTCGATCACGAGAGTCATCCTGCTCGGACCGCAATCATTAGAACCGGCACGGCGGCCGACAGATCACGAAATCGGTACGTCTGCGAAATCGCAACGATCGCGAATTACGTCGTCCGCCCCCATTCCTGCACACGTGCACTCCGCCGATACGTGCCCCCGTCATCATAATTCAGGAGCAAAATCCGGTGAAACCGGTCGCGACCGTGCGCGCACACGTCGCGCATAACTGGGTTGCGGCACACTTTTTCCGACTCGCGGCCGGGGAGTCCAGAAATCGAAGGTGCGCACGTGTGCGGACGATGGGACTGACTTTAAGGGCACTCGAGAGAACGCCGTAAAAGCTCGTGGAAGAAGAGCCGAATTGTGCGCGGTATAACTTTCGACTGGACAGTTTCACCGTTCCCGGCCTGCGTCCTTGAAACACTTCCGACGAACGAACTCGACGTACGCGACCGCGAGCCAAGCTTCGGATACTCGAATTTCGGAACTTCGAACGGTGTCAGGGTTGTCGGAATTTGGGGTAATCGAGGAGTGGAGCGAGTATGCTGCATGCTGAAGCACCAATGTTGTGCGGCGCGGATGATTGCGGATTAGAAAAGCGCAGACACGGAGGCTTGGGTTTCCTTCGAGGAGGATCGCTGAAATAGGGTCGCGCGTATACGGATCAATGGATCCCGCGCACCGTGACGTCGATACGAATTTTGACTAGCGTCCTTGCGGCACTTTCCATTTTCTCCTCGGACGGTCCACGAATCACTCTCATGGTCGATGATCTCTCACGAATTGATGAGGGCCGAAACGATTTCTATCGTTCGATATCGTCGATGATACTGTTTTCTGAACGTTTGTAGCGTGGTAGAATATACGTGTACATGAGCAGTCTTATGGATACGGAAAGATGGTGGCATTATCGAATATCAATCTTCGCGGTAATAGAAAGAAAGGTGCCTGAAGACACTGCCAGTTTTACATTTTGCAGTGCTGAGTCAACGGGCGCCTTTAGGCATCATACTTCAAAAGAGCAACGTTCATTATGCGAGTGATGAAAACCTGACGACATTCCAATTAATCGAGTCACGTAAAGCGTTGATAAGTTTGAACGGCATGAAAATACCACGTGATGCCTCTCGTACGTAAATCACATTATGCTTTAATGAATCATTGGCATGTACGTACATGTTTCTGAACAAACCGTATCCGGCTAACGTTAGATCGAACAGAAGATATATTTCATATTTGCTAATGATAAGTCACCGAAACATCTGCTACTTACTGAGATTACATTGCGGTAGAAATACTCATCACACTTACGTATATTCGAAAGTGTTATTATACTCCAACTAATCCGCCATGAACTATATTAAACCACTCATACACGTGTGTATTTTTATTTAACCCCGATACTGTCCTCATAACAGTATACCTAGACTGTTCAAAGTAAAATCACAGAATCTCGGAGCAGTCCCTCCATGAATAATGCATTTATACGCAAGCAAAGTTCATGTCGGGTCAAACGGCTTCCAGGACAACAACAGCAGTCAAAGACCACCAGTCTTTTCCTTCTCACATAAACCATAACTTAAGTATCACCCGTGAATTTTACAGTTCCGCAAAATCCGTCAAATCCCTACCCAGTAGCGTTCAGCATCATGCATGTACCCATTATTAGTAAGCCTATCGCGACCATCGACGATCGGCAATTTCATAAGATAGCCACAGCTCGCGCCTCTTCGGCGTTTTCAGCCATTTTCTCTGCGCCAGGACTGCAATTTTGTCTGACAGACCGTGAAATATTCAGCGTGCATTTTTCGCCAAGGCAAGAGGCATTTACGGTGACCGCCATTCGATCATGTAATAGTTCAACGGATGACCCCGCTCGACGCTCGGGGCTTTCTTCGACACGAATCCCGCCAAGCGACAGGAACGTACAGAGGACGATAATAAATGTAGCCGCGGCACTTTCAGATCCTAATACCACTTTCTACGCGGTGCGACAGAGTAGATTATTGCCTCGTCCGAATGCTAGTCTGACGTAATGCAAGCGCTTACGGCGGCGTTAATTAAGCATCGCGTCCGGTGCCGTAAAACTCGAAAATGATGTCGTTCACGGTGATATGCTACACTTGGCATCTGTAAGAACGGCATGGCAAGAGATGGCTTTTCAACGTTTTCTATCGCGACGCTCGCAATTTTTCGATGCACTTTGATGGATGACACGCGCGGTCTGTTATTTACGAGTCGACGCGGTTGTCGATGTTCGAAGTCATTTCGAAGTTGATATCGCGATATTTCCTGCCCGCCATTTAAAGTTTCTTCGTGTCAGATTCGTGATTTACGATCTTCTCCTTTGATCTTCAATTTCGTTACTATCGAGATATTTCGTAATAATTATGTTGAATTTATCGGTGGCTCGACATTTAATTCGTTATTTCTGAACTGTCGACTTCAAATGTATGCGGCGTATGACCTATCTGTTCGTTTACAGATCGCAGATGTGTAATTCTGCAACCGTTGAACAGCTTTCACGGTAGGATTCGTATTTTGACGCTTTCGACGCGCCAAATGACGTTTGAGCAGAAGAGACGAGCTCGTCATCCAAGTTTTTCGCTCGATCGTCACGGATTAACGTCTTCGTTATACCGTCGAAACACGATTGCGCAACGTCGATGAGAGGTTTGACTTCGCTTTCTCCAGAAAATCGCCCGTCCGAAGTGTTTGCGTTTCATGTATCGATTGTTTCCGGCTCTAAAGTACACGTTAAGCGCGCAAACGTCCGTAACAACGCGTCTGCGGAACACGCCAGGCTCCGTTACCAAAATATCGAACATCTCGCGTGTCATTGTTACATAAAGCGTAATCGTTCACGTAACGATATTTCAACCGCCGCGCTCTTTTGAAATTTTCCGCTTTATCGTCACTTTTATTTGTACACACGTAAGTCGTGCGCCGTTACTTTATACGTCGCCATAAAAACTTATGGCTTCTTACTTTTATTCCGCGATATCGCTACTCTTGCCTCGCTACTCTCACATTTTACTTATTTTCGGCAACGATTCATTTTTCATCGCTTTTACCCGACCTATCTCGCAATCCGTCAACTTTCGTAAGCGAGCGCGGTAAGCGTTCGATGAACTAATATTGTACGTTTCTATGGAATAAATGCCGTATTCATTAGTCACGTTGAGCGACACAGTCGCCTTCGGTGATGTTTATTCGCGGAGATAGAGTTCGCGGCGGTAACCAGCGATGAAAGATAGGACGACACAGCGCTCGGTCTGCATTGAGCGGAGGATCGATGGATCGATAAAGGGCAAAGGATCCCCGAACACCGGCGTCGTGCGTGCGAACGATCTATCGCGATGAAGGATCTAATTAGCACCGACCGCGGCGATCCGCAGTTAACAGCGTGTCGATTTTAACGATACTGTTTAACGACACCTCGCGGTCGCGAACGAGGGGGGAGAAGCCGGGGATCGAACGATCCGTGGGGTCCATCGATCACACTTAATTGGCCCGCATCGCACCCGATAAAAGAGAAACGATTAAGGCGATCGAGGAGCGAAAGATTTCGGCACGATTTCTTTCCCAACGATTGGTCAACCCAGCGCCAATTTGTGCCTACTTTGGAGAGGTGTCGCGCTTCTGAATTGGGTCAAAATTCTTTCCCCTCCGACTCTCACTTTTAGTTATGCGATCGTAAATGCGAAAGCACGGTATGAATGAGATAAACTGTAAAAAGTAACGGTGCATCGGGTGTAGAGTCAATTGTCAATCAGCCGAATCATGATTCTCGAAACGTTGACATCTCGCCATTAACACAGTCGCGACGCAGACGTTAATTACGCATTCGTAATTATACGTTCGGGAAAATTGTGCAGTTAAGAGCGAGCCTGATCAGAAATTTTATCGTGCAGCATACGAACCCGGCGAAATTACATAGAACGAGCACGAGCCGACGATCGCGCGCGAGGTCGTCGTAGATCAGCTCGCGGACGGAGGGAAATTAATCGATAGCTCTCTCGCCAAGTCCGTAACGACGATTTAAGCATTCGCCGATTATTGGGAACACTTTCATCGACGGTCTCGAAAAATCATGCATCATTAGGGACGACGCAACGTAATTGGGAGGCGAAAAAAAAGCAACAACCACGTTTTCTCGGCCCATCGATCCGAATAATTGGAAGCGGACGTCGTGCAACGAAAGAAGCCCGAGAAAAAAGGTAGCGTCTCCTAAACGGAAGGCTGTTTTTTCGTAGCAGAGAAACGGCGAAACTTTACTTGGACTTGTATACCGTACTCGCGCTGCACAGAACGTTCAGTGTTGCGAGATGATCGCCTAATCGTTGCGCCTCGTGAAAGAAATACACAGCGATTGTGCCGGTCGAAAGAAACGCGGGAAGACATCGGTTTTTAGGCGCGACGCTCGCTTAGAGACGAGCGAGAGGTGAGGACAGATGTTAAGCGGAGAGAAAGAGAGAGAGACGGGTAACACTTTCTTTGACCGATATTTAACGAACGGCGATGGTCTGTCAAGCCCGCTGCGACGAGTAATTATCCACTCTCCCGTAATCGCTCTCCCGTCATCAAAGTTCCGGATCGAGAGATCCAGTCGCCAACTTTTCGCAGCGCACACTATGTTTCTGATATCCGGCCGCGCGCACGTTTTGCAACGACGTCAGATGCGCGTGTAATTGCTCGTTAATCGCGGTACACTTTTTTGTTCCCCCTGCCGTCGTCCGGAGCTTGAGTCAAGCGAGACAAGGCATTACGCCGTTTCCGGGTCGAGAGGTTTGACGTCATTGCGCAATCGAGTTGCCGAGCAGGTGAACAAGATTAATAAACTACCCGGTGTGAGAATTTCGCCGGTGCGGTGTCGGCGAGCGGAATTCGAGAAAATGTTCGTGTCCATTGCACGCGATAGAAATGAATACTCGAAAGTTGTCATTTGTATTAAGAGGATGCAGACTTAGCGAGTCATTCGGATCAATTTGTGGTTAAGAATAGATGAGTCCGTGAAATGTCAATATTCCGCGCGAAGAAGTGACCGGAATGAATACGACGTGTAGCTGGAACTGGAAATAGGACAGCGGAGAATAGAAATAGGTAAGATAAATATTTGAAGAGCGTCGCGCCACGTCCGATTTCTCCGAAGCCATTATCGAATTCAACGAAGCCCCACTATCTGAGATCGCATAAATCTCAGCTACGCAAATAGGAGCGAATTCATTTACTAAAACGCCAGTTATCCGACCGCCCTGTTCGGTAGCGTGAAACACAGCCAAGAGCCTATAATCGACGGCAATAATCAGAGTCCACGGCTGAAACACGCACGCACGCACGCACGCACGCACATAGATGTGGAAGAAGAAAACGCGTGACATGAGAAGTTCAACGAACCATGTAGCTACCGCGTCTTCTTCCTGCTTTCTCGCTCCTCCTCTCTTCCGGCCTCTTGCAACCCTTGCCGAATCTATCGAAGGTGCCTAGGTCGTGATGATGGCCGTTGGTCTCGACGTCCAGCAAATTCTCCATCGATCTGCGGCCTTGCCTGCAGGCGCCCGCACTCTTGGGACTGCTCCGCTGCAAGTGATTGCCATTCTCGTCGTGATAATCCTCCCATTCGCTGACTTCGCTACGAACGTCCTCCAAGGACCTCGTTCTGCCGACCGAACAAGTGCAAGGCGGCGCCAAGCTGGTCCTGCCGATTCCGCCGGAGCTCTTGGCTCGGCCTCTCGGTCGTTCCATCATCATCATTCGCGGCGAAACGGCGACAGGTGACACCTGAAGAGGAGAGATCGCTTGAGGCGGCGGGGGCGGCATGGCGTTCCTGTAAAACGGCGCCAGGTAGTAATAGTCCCGCTGCTTGCTCGGATTAGAACCGGCGAGCCGCGTCGGCATGAAATTGTACTCCGGCATGTGCGGCGCCACCCACTGCGTTAAAGTCTCCAGCGGGACGGGCCGATAGCAGAACGAGGGTCCTCTCGAATTCGGGTGGTTCCGGTACATCGGCGGCCACGGCCGGTGAGACTTCGATTCGAAGCGAGGATCCATTCGCGGATCGAGGATCCTTATGTCGCCCATTTTCCGCCTCTCGTTTCCTCGCTCTTCCGACTTAAGACAACGTGCCGCCGCTGGACTGACGCAGGCTGGACAGAGTCAGTCGCTGATCGTGTCGAGGAACCGCACTACGAGCGTTCGTGTGCTCATTATGACAGCGGCAGATGGACGTTGGCGTTCGAAAGTCGGCGAGGATGCAGTTCGTTGTGTCACTTAAGCGGATTCTACGGACCTCGGAAGATCGTCCTCGCGTCGTTATGTTCGTCGGGGAAGACACTCTCCTGCGCGCGACCGATGTCGGCCTTCGAACGATTTTCTCCACTTTCGTGGCGCGCACCACTCGCAGAATGCGTGTACAGTGGTAGGGTGTCCTGAAAGCGTTGCTGGAAAAAAATCACTCGTCCGGTTGCACGGGAGATCAAGTAGCGAAAAGTGACACTTCACACTCACGTCGTAGTTCGCCCGACAAAACGTACATCGTCACGGCTTAATCTACCTCACGACTTCAGTCGTCGATTATCAACGCGCGAATCCGTCTTTACGAAATTGCGTCGGAGTGCACTCGACGAAACTTGACGGTTGTGCCGTGTGCGAGGGATCGACGCGGATCACGTCGATCGTGGATCACGACGTGTAGGCGACTGTGCTCAGCTGAGTGCAGCGAAGGAGTGCGTAGGCAACAACGTTCTTGCCGAGTGACTACGGCCCGTTGAGAAACGACCCACTTCTCCTTCGCCGAACGAAACTTCGCCTCCCTACCATCGTCGCCGAGAGCTCATCCCCTGTTCTCTTACGAGTGCCGCGAGTAAAGGAGAGTAACAGACTGCTCTTGTCAATGGCTTCATTTAGCGAAAGGACGTTGGGCAATAATCAAAAACACCTGTCGCCGCTGTCTCTCTCGCGCGAGAATCATCGTACGAAACGTACGAAGGCAGCCACAAATGGTAAAACGACCGCTCATATTGTAGTCATAGGTCCAGTGCTATTAAAATTCCATGATCGTTCCGTGTTTTACAAATGTCAAGTTAGAGTTCGTAGATGACGATTGAAAAAGATATGCCGTACGGTACGAGGAACTGAAATACTTTCTAAAGATCTGTGTTGAAAGATTTGTTGAATTTAACGCTGTCACATTATGACGATTAGTTTGACTCGTTTGCAACCTCTTCATTACTTCGGTTTTCAGACCGTAGTAGAGTACATACGAATGAAAGATGAAAAATCAAAGCGTACGCGCCTCTGATGAACTTTTCCACTAATCTAGCACGAGTCAGTCTTAATAACAGCCCGAAGGATTCACCGTACTCAAACTGTCCCGTCGACTTACTTTCGACGATTGACACGGACGTTATTAGCAAAGCTCGGAAAATAAACCGTTCGCCGTCGATCGAGAACGAAATATATACGCGCTGTAAAAACCGCACGTCTTCTCCTTATCGTTCGAACACGGAATTTTGTTCGTCGAGAGAGTTCCGACGAGCGCGCGGGACCAGACGATCAAAAAGAGCTCGTCCACGTTCATTTTCCATCCTCGCTCGCTTTCACTGCACCGCGAGGACGGACCTTTTTCGTTTTGTCCCTCGATTCCGTCGGCACGACGCGAGCCATTCAACGATCCGCACGCCGATTTGCTGAAATCGTGTTGTGTTGCTCGTCGCTTCGCCATAGAAATCGCTTCGTCGCCCGCAGGAAGTGAGAACGAAGATGGGCGCCCGCCTGCGTTTTCTTGATCCGAACAGCAGATTGCAGTACACTTTGCGGATACGTCGGACGACGCGAAGAATGCAAATTGCTGGGAGAGAGAAGCTACGCGGTACGTTGGTATATTCAGGAACTTTGTTCCGTCATCGATTCGCCTTGCTCGTTAACGATTAATCGTTCCTCGTTTCACATGCGCCGCCATTGACAGCGGCTAATTGTTCCATGGTGGGACGTCGAAAGTGATTCCACGAATACAATGGAGAATTTGAAATTCGCGCCGTCGACGTGTCTTTCGACTTACTTGTAATCTTCAGAACAGTGGCACACTATCGATCAATGACCGATATTCCAATAACATAAAGTTCAGAAAGAAGTCTCATTTATTATTAATAAAAACTGAGTCTTAATTACTTTTCTACGATTTCCACCTTTCCAGGCCATTTATTTCGCGAATTTGCAGTTCTCTTGTCCTAAGTACGAGCTCTGGACGATAAACTTTTGCGGCTGCGGCTCTATCACATTTTTAACCTCGATCTCAGTGAGCGGATAGCTGAGATCTAACGGTTCCAGCGGCGCGAATTAAACGCGATATTCGGTGATCCGGGCATAATGTATTAAAGAGATGCGCTTTAACGGGGAACTTTAAAATTGCACCGGGCGCTTAACGAGCAATTAACAGTCGACGGGCCCGGGGTCGGGTTTATCCGTGGGATTCCTGAAATTCTGCCTTCTTTCTTCGAGGGACACTCTTCGAGGCTCGGCATGCGATCGCGCCGATTCAATTTTCCATCACGGCTTTCTCCGATACGCTCCGTTAATAATTCCCGGCAATGTTGCGGCAATCCTCTCTCCATTTTTTTCTCTTTCTCCTCCTCGTTCCCTGCTTCTCGCCTTACTCTCCTTTCCTTTATCAGAGGCCCCCGGGAAACCTTCATGCCGCCTACCCACGCAAGATTTCCTTTCGCCGCGAGCGAAGAAGAATCGCGATAGGATCTTTGCGTGCGCGGACCATTAAAGATAGCGCGGAGCGAGTGATGAAACTGACGTCGATTTGCTGATTCGTCTTTGTGCCCGGAGAAAGAGGCGTCGCGAGAGGGGTCGTCAAGTTGACGTATATACCTCACGCACGTTGAGCAACGTCTTTTCATCGACTCCTTTCATCGACGTTCAGGTAATACCGGACGATTCTACAGTAGATTGGCTGCACGTGAAGACACTTTTATTCGGAGCGTGGCGGTTCGACGCAAACGCACAATGTATTTTACCGCCGTTTCACGGTTGCGTCGACTCGTATATATCCCTTTTATCGAAATTTTACGTAATCGAAAGAAAGTATCGCGACGTCATGTTCATACAGTTTCTGATTATCTAATTACCGCGTCAGACGTCCGACGTGAGATGCAGCGGCCCGACGTAGAACGTTCCTTCGGCGTCGATTGAATATGACTGCTGTAATGAATCGCAATTAGCGGCGTGTAATGTCGAATCATGTAAGTCGGACGATACGCTCGCGGAGTCGTATATCGACGCTGGTCGTTATAAATCCGACGTGTCCCACTTGGCACGCCCGTCTAATTATTTTACTTTCAAACGAAAATCGATGTCTTCCACTTAATGTCCGCCGTTCGTCATTATCGCAATGCGCAATAACTTTTACCGTCCGATCGCGAGCGCTGAAAATTCTGCTGGCCAACAAACACGATGATTACATTGGCTTCCCTCTCTCAGCGAACTGAACACACTCCATCATCGTCGAGAAATCCTTCGCTTGGAAGTGTTCAATTAGTAGCGATTCGCCTTCAGCCGCCGCCTGATAATAATCAAAATAATCGGGATACGTTAACGTAACGAACGCGGACGGCAGACGGTTTTCTCCGATTCGATCGTCCGGCAAGATCGCCGATCGAAATCGTCGCGAAATAGGTCGCGCGGCATATAATGGAGATGAGACAGTTTTGCTGACACGGTGCGCGCCGCAAACTGGCAGATCGGTATCGGACGTGTGCGTTTTAGAGAAAGTACCGTGTGACACGAAAAGTAAATTGCCGTGATCCGGCCAACGCCGGCGTGTGCGTTCGCGGCGCTGTGTTTATCTGATCGCCGTGTGAGAAAATACCGGAGCGACATTGGTTAATAAGAGCGCGTTCGGCTTCCTTCGCGGCGACAATGAAGTCGGTAATAAAGATACAACGCACGAAAATCATCTGGTTATGAGTTCAATCTGATGTTAACGATCTTTGCGGCCTTTATGCGGTATTATCATTCTTTCCGATCCAGAGGGGCCGGTTGATGAATCGTTCGCTTATTCGCGAGATAAACTTTCGACGTGAACATAAATCCTAATGAATATCGTGATTGAAGGTAATGAGTACTCTGGTTGAGCGAGTTTTCAATCACGGAAGCAATGAAAAGTATCGAATGAGGAGAGATTGCGGCAGGATTCAATCGTTAATGTCAATCGACAATGTTTCGTGCTTGTACTGACATTAGATTAAGTCGTAGTAACATTGTTGACCACGTCGTGAGATAGTAATAAGACACTCCTATACTTATGTGCCCGATATCTACAATGTATCATGTTCAATCGGTGCTGTAAGAAAATAGACAAAATTATCTTTCCAACAAATTTGTACCCTCGTTTGTAGCAGAAACATGTTTATGACATCCGCAATTCACTGGTGCCCTGTCCACCAGATACCCTCAACACTTACACCGATAGACTACGATATCGAGCCCGTTTCACGAAGAATCATCTAGAACGATTAAATGCTCGCAACAATGCGGCCTCACGTACGGAAAAAGTGGTCTGCGCGATATCGAGTGCGTTACAGTACATCGTTCTAGAACAATTAGTACGGAGCAACAATGCGAGCGCACGTATACGGAAAAAGTCGTCTACATGGCATCCGCGACTCGCCCGGCCGGTCGTCTGCATTTACATTACACGCTACTCGTTATAGTTACTCCTTTCCTGGAGCGCGCGTACAGCGGCGGTGCGATCATTACCTACTTTTTCCCCGCTTTTAATGCCGTCGAAGTCGAAAGAAGGCGCGCGCGCACACACAATCGTTGGCCGTAGTTGCGGCGAGCACGTGCCGAGAATGAGCGCCGCGGAAGGTCGGAGGTAAATCCGACACGTACGAGATACACACCCGTGAAGTATATACCCGCGGAACCGGGCGGCCCTGTTAACCGAGTTTCGTGCGCCGGAATTATACGTGCCGGCGAAATGCCGAATAAACGACGATTCATTGCGTGGCTCGCGCGAATACCGTATTTACGCTTGAAATAACGTAATTACGGCGCCCACCGGCGCGACCGGCTAACGGTTTCATTTCGAGAAATCGTCGATGCGTCCGTTTCTTTTCCTCTCCTTCTGCCAATTTCGCGATCCCGATCCTCGTTCGATCCGGGCGCCGATTTCGCCTGAGATTCGAGAGCGAATTTCGACACTGTTCGAGACACGGATCGTCGGACGGCGGGAGACTGAAGTCGATTTCGTGCGGAATCTTCTCTCGCATTCGATCGGCCGTACGATTTCCGCGTTACGACAGATCAGTGGCGAGCGGGAAAACGTTTAGCGCGCTGCAAATTCCATCCGCCGGGTATCGACGATTTTTCGCGTTCGGCCGCGAGGCCGTTTCGGTCCAATTAGAGAAACGAGCACGCTTCATTCGGACGGCGGTGTTACGTGTTAATCGGCGCCTGCGTCAGAGGTATCCGAGAACGGTGCAATCCTACCCGGCCCTACCGGTTTTTCGGCTGCCTCGATCGCTCTCCGTTCGTCGAGAACGTGTCGTATATATTTGCATTGGTACAAACAGAAGGGAGGAGGAAAGCGGACAAATTTGCCGTTCGAGTCTTGCTGTCGCGCGCGCGCAATGCCGATTAACGGTAAAAATGTTAATAACAGGTCGGTCGGGTATGACCGCAAAAAACGTCGTGTGACCGATAACAGGGGGTGCAAGGAAGGTGCAGTACACGGCTTGCTCGTACTTTACGCGAATACGTTCACGGTATAATTATCCATCGTCCGGTCCGCGAGCTACGTGGACCATGACGTAACTTGTTGTCTCGCAACGGCGGCAAACGGCGGCGTCGAAAAAGGAACGGGGAAAAATTTAAACGCTTTCGAGAGTGAAATTAGAAATGCGGGGGAAGGCATGGACGTGTGCGCTTGTGGAAACGAGGCGTACCGGAATTTCGCACGCCTCGCGGTGCGCGCCGAACGTTCAACGCCTCGTAAGTTTACATGTCGGCCGGTCAAGCTGCTGTACCAACGTTGTAACAAGTTGCGCGTCAGCAAGGTTGCAAACATCTTCACGAATGTTCTAGGTGCGATCAGTTATTGCTGAACGAAAAATCAATTCTGCGATTTAATACAGTTCTCCTGACATGTAGAATTAAACTTGGCTATAATAACAACTGGTACAGTACTCGTTTAGTACAACTGACAGGTCCTAATGTGTATCGTTAGAATATACGTCGAAATCTGATTATTCGTCATTAAGAAAATAACAAGTCAGTAATATAAGGTAACTTCGTACCAAAGTTTTTAAAACAGTAACAACTAACAGCAGGAGAAATTGAGGCAGTTTGTTCTGGAGCAATTACCCGAAACGCGTCGATCTGTAACATAATTACATCGACACGTCGGCCTCTCTGATCTACGAACCCCACCGAATGATGATTGGGAGAAAAGACTCCACTCAACTATGGCATCGCGAAGAATTTACAAGAAAGTGCTGGACCATTAGATTCGCATGGTCGAGCCGGCGTCCATCGGCTCGGCAAGATCATGGCCCACATTCTGCTCGACAATAAGTTCCGAAAGTAACGTAAATCGATTGCCTGATCGTCCAAGCGCCTATTTCGTCGCCCATCGAAATCCTCCAACAATCTCTCAAACTAATCAATCCACTCTTGTTTCTGCAGAAAGTCGTTTGGTCGAGGGTAAAGAACACTTTAAACGAAGCGCCATTCTTCCGTGGTCACGAAGCCGTAAAACTACATAGCAATCCTGAAGTCTCCGTCGATAAACGAAAGTTGTTTGCCGTTGTATTCGAACGTACACTCGATAAGGTAGAGAACTTCGGTCATTTTGTGTACCGACAGAAGTTTGTAGCGTAAACAACTGGAGATTTCCACCTTACCCACCACCTGGTCCCCGGATAAGCATGCCGATCGCTTTCAGAAGACTTGCAGAGAACGTGTATTTCACTCTGGTTGCATACTTTGGCATGCAAATATCTCTATACACCTCGCTTCTTTTTGTCCCGTTCGAAGCGTATTATTTAAATCACGGCATTATTCCGCGACGTTGTTTTGAAGCTGTCCACCTACAGCCACTCCACATACTGAATAATCGTTTTGGAAGTCCGCCCGAAGTGAGCACAGATGATTGACGATAGCGTTATTTACAATGTAAATTATGTCGACTGCGGAAGAGGCAGTGGCGAGCGGGTATATTACATTTACTCTGCCTCGGACGATGACTCAAGACGTTGTTTGGGACCATGGATGCGCGTGGCGGTGATATAATGACTAGGGCTACCATTGAAATCGAATCAACGGTTTGTTTACGGTGTGATTTATTATATAATTATGCCTGTGGTGGATGTTTTTTACAATTACGCTGGTGGGGATAAAAAAGTTGACACGGAGGATCAGTCAAAGGTATATTCTAAAATACACTGCAATCAATTTGAATGAGATGCCTGGAGGTATACTAGAAGAAGTAAGAATAATAATGTGCCTGACTTGTGAAATGAGCAAATTATACTGAACGCAATGTGTCCCGTGGTTATACCGGTAAAACAGAATTTGCGTATTGGTGAAAGACGATCCACGAGCAGACACGTAAGTTGCTGTTTTTCAATCAAGATACGCGTAATGGTTTAAAGGTAATTGCGGATGAAATCACGGTAGCGACGATGGCTAAACAGTAGGAATTTCAACATCAACTCAATTCCAGCCGCTCACGTACGTTGTCTTACATAAGACCGCAAAAGTTACTGTTCCATTCCTGAATAAAACGAATGGTCAATGTTATAGTCCACAAACGCTCGACGCATTTATGTAACTCGAACGAAACTCGCGAACAAAATCGCGGATGCCTGAAAGTGAGATTTTTCATGCTCAACAGATTGACTGACAAAAGGATATCTCCGGGTCAAATCAAACCCGTTAAATAGACAATAGATCCCCGTCATGTGGCAAAAAGTAGCCACAAAAGAGTGAAAAACACACCACGAAGCGGGACCAAAGAAATTGAAAAAAAAAAATCACAATCGCGTACCGTTAAAAATGTGGTAGTTACGACCTGTGGCCAGCAGTAGGTGAACAAATCTCGAATTGCGCTCTGCTCCGGCTATACATCCAATACTACAAATCCCATGCGATCACGATCAATATAACATACCGTTACCAACTATTAGGTAATAAAATCCTATTATACACTGAGCTCGCCATCGAGTCTTTACTTATATGTCACTCATACTTATATGATGCGACATTCCATGCGTTAACAACCATGGTACATTCATAGCCCAACGTTCGGCTGGCACTGCCAATAAGAAAACGCTGATGGAAGTCTAATGGGGCGCGCGCAAAAGCGCGCAAGGTGCGCTTCGAATTCCAGGTCGTTCTTGGCCAGGTAGCCGTGGAAAAATGGAGGTGAGGAAAAATCAATGGGCGTTGGCCAGGCACCTTGGAGAACAGCGAGCAAAGCGAAACTGCGCGTCGCAACTGTGTACGACCCACACGATTCGCCGTACATGGAGATCCACTGACCAGAGCGAGTTATTACGGGTGATGAAACTCGACAATCCCGCGGACGGTAACATTGTCATGCGGAAACAACGGGGCGGGTCGTGTAAATACACTTTACACGCCCGACTCGGCTTCTAGGCACTTTATGAATTTTGTACACTGCCATATGACAGCTAGGTTTTAGCACCATTTCATCTCGCTTACTCGTTGCCCCTTGTTTGGGCGGACATCAGTTTTTTTTTTAAGTTTTTAGTTACTCTTTGAAACTCTTTACTTCTCAATAATTCAGGGTGCTTGTAAGCCAATGCTGTCGACGAAAGAATATTCCTGACGAACTGCATCGTGTTCTTTGTCCGTGACATTTTATAACTATTACGTTGTACAGTGATAAAATTATATTTTCATGTAATCAACTTGTGGCCATAAAATGATATTATGTCCACGACCGTGTCTCCAACTTTGTGGACATTTTAAAACATGAGCCCACTCTCTTCAAAAGCCGCATTTCCAGAACGGCAGTAGAAACTTCCTCACGCGCCACGGAGAATATATCGCTTGGACTATCGCGAGCACCATGTTAGTTACAAAGTCGTGACCGCCAACGCCGGGGTTAAAAGGAAAAACCAACAGTGTACTACTTGGCATACCGGTCTAACGGGTGGTCCGGGAAAAAGGACAAAACATAGGCTCGTTGCCTAGGGAAGGAAAGAGATTCGATTTCACTCAAGTGCAAGATGAAGAAATGCACTTTACATCCTTCGCCGAGACTTTCACCGAATCGGTGTGCATTTCTGCGACGCAAATTTATGCCTTGGTTCGTCCGAGTCTGCCAACTGGCCATCGCGATTTTCGCAATCAATCGTCCACTCCATTAGCGCTCTCAATTTCCAAAGACGAGAAGAAACATAGAGCTGTAAGGTAAATGGGACAAGCGCGTGACAATTTTTCAAATCGTAGAATTCTTCAGACGAGGCAGTTGGCCGAGCGATCGAAACCGAATTACACGGTGAAACATGCGCTAAACGCGAGACATTCCATCACAATCCGCCCCCGCCTTTTTCACGGCTCCGCGAAACAAGCGAAACGAGCGACGCGGCGCCAACGACCACGCGAAAATTCGCCCGTCGAATCAATTAGCGCACGCCCAACTCCGAGTACGAGGGCTTAAGGCGGCGCCGCGCCGGTTGCGCGTGATTCTTAATTGCACGGTTCGAAGGTAATCGCCGACAGAGAAACGCTCGCGAGAAACACAAATGTCAAGGTTCGGCGACAGCCGAGCGAGATCGAGCAGAATGAATCATCGAACCCCGCCGCTTTCCGCGATGTACAACTTCGAACTTGACACGATTCTCGTCCGCTCGAGTACCGATGCATACCTTCGAGATGCGGTCGACCTTTTGAGTCGGACGTAAAACGTTTTGAGGTTGCGGCATGTGAATGCGTACAGCGTTGAAGAATACTCGAAGTCTTAGAAACAACTTAGAGTTACGCAGATGTTACACGACGACGTGAAAATTCGTAGAAAGAAATTCAACGTATTTTGGGTTACGCGATTTTTGATCGTGCGGACGTAAATGTAAATATGCGGTTCACTCGGCATGACGCGCAACCGTCGAAAATCGGTGTAGTACGATCGAGTAACGTTTTGCATTATGTACCTGACGCTGCAACGAATCAACCGTGCCATCTGGGAGATTCTCGTATCCCTGCTGACTCCTCCACATTAGATACTGGAGCAATTTTCTCTCGAAGCACGGCAAACCTCGCATACTCACGATTCGGTGTTCGATTTCGGGTAAAAAAGCAACGTTTGCATGAAAACAACGCACACCCACGCAACTGAGCGACACACGTCTACCTGTCTGACTGACTGAATGACTGACTGAATGACCCTCCCGAGTTTAGTTGAGTGGGGCACAATCGGAGTCTCGGTCCCCTCGGTCTTAAAGGTTTACGACACTGGAGCCCCACCGTGCACTCGAGACGAGGCTCTCGAACTCAGAAGACAACTTTCCATTTCTACAAGGCACGCGACTCGCGTGCAGTACGGCAGGCTTTAAGCTCGCGAGACGAAAGACAATTTCGCGGCGTGCGAAATTTAATGTGGACTTTGTCAATTATGCATGCTAATATTTGAAGCCGGGGATTTTATGTTTTTCGTCAGCGTTAACTGTTTAACTGGGAGCGCCGTACGCGTCTACACGTTACGCGTTCTGATAAAACTTTCATTCTTGTAGAACGTGTCAGTGTTCTTAGCCGCCTGAAAGTGTGGATAAATTGTCGTTGGGTATTACAAAACTGTCGCTTTTGTACAATTTTGAAGAATTTGCCGGGATTTGAGGAGAAAATGAATCGTAAATGTGATGTCAGCGACATTCGCTGAAATCGAATAATCTGTATGCATCGTCCGACTTCAAATCACGCGACGCGAATGCTAAGTTCTCGTGAAAGTGTACCTAAGGCAATGACCATAATGCTGAACTCTTTTGGCCCTTCTGGAATGATGTAGCAGTAAGTGCCTTTTCGTATTCAGAACTGAGAAACCGAGATTTGCATTAAAGACAACGTCCACGACAGACAACAGGACATAAAAGAAGCATCTCGGATACCGACCCGCGGACGTATCGTGTTAAGAAGCATAACGTCCTCGGGACACGCTCACGGATGAAAAATGTTGTTAGAGATCTGAAAAAGAAATAATGGGAAAAATTCTGTTTGCGTAATAGGACGCTTTCCGCTCTGCAAAGATCGGTAATGTAATCGGCAACTAGAAACAATGGGGCAATCGCGGTTAAGTTACGCGCCCGGAACGGGAAATAAACGTTGACAAGGCGACGTGAAAACGAAATCAGTTCCAGCCTTACGACCGTTTCGCCACGATTTTCCGCGAACGACGGAAACAGGAAGTTCGGCTCGATTCTTCGTCAAAGCGACTCATTTTGCAAGAATATATATTCTGCGGAGCTTTCTAGCCCGTGCAACAGGCAACTCTTCCTTCAGACTTAACCCACATACGCACCTGGCGTCGATGATTAACGAGCTTTTCTTATCATATTAACGGTGCCGCTGATTCATTTACGACATTGTCTGCTAATTCTAATTAACAATCTCATGAGAGATCAATATGTAATTTTCCTACGGGCACAATAAGCAGACGCGTCGGCCCGAGTAATCTCTTTCGACAACGGAACGCGCTGGCGATTTCCATACAAATGTGTGATAGTCGGTAACGTGCAACAGGGTGATCGGAACTATGTAACATATACCGAAACGAGAACCGAACAAAATATCTCATAAAAGTAGACTCGCGTAAAAATTGTTCTCTAACCACCGAACACCTATTTCCTGAATCATGCATCAGTACGTTTGGCAAAATTTTTACCTACATATCTCTGTACCCGCTTACGCACCTATCTCCACCTCTAGCTGCCCATTTCCACATCGACCCATTCGCGTCTACGTTTCCGTCCGTCCGTCTGCATGCACCCGCACATTTTCGCAGTCTCCGTCGTGTCGAATATCTGTACATTCATCTCTGGCAAGCCACTTCAATCAGACCGCGCCCACAGGCAAGGAGAGCACTAAACCCCAGCATGAGCTCGCGCGCACACATTCGTCGACGGGGAGGATTCCGCAATATTCTCGACCACCAAGGGAATGCGTGACGCACGTCCTTTATACGCGAGTGCGTCGAGACGCCGCCGTCTGTCCGCTTCCGCCTGCATGATCTCTTTCGGCACACGAGCCACAGGCCACAGGAGGAAGGCCGCGGTCGAGCAGTGGCGTACGAATTTCGCCGGCAGGGTGCCCTGCATATGCGAGCACGCGAACATAACGCTGCTGGCTTACGTTTATGTGTCAATAAGCGTCAATTTTTGATAACGGTACACGTCGCGATCGGTCAATCATCTCGGACGACGTACGGTCAGACAAAACGGTTTCACGTGCAGTGCGACAACGGAGGAAATCGCTCGTGCTCGCCGACCGCGAAGTCCCGCGCGTGTATGTAGGTAAAGCGCGCTCGAAATGCACCAACTGTGCGCGCAAGCGAGCTCTTCGCTACAAATCGCTGCCGGCTCGCACATCGTCGCACGCAGACGAATTACACGCGCTTCTGCTGTGCGATTAACCGTTTGCGTCGCTTTGATTTTTATCGTGGCCACTGTGTCATTCGCACAGACGAATTACCCGATTTTCGGCTGAAGCTTTAAGCTTCGAGGGTCATCAACGTTTCCCATTTGTATGAATGATTCAGTTTTGATTGATGTTTCCGGCTTATCTGGGCGTACAAGGGAAGCTAATCATTGTGGCACATCGTGTGATAAAGGGAAGGCTGTGATACAATTACACGCCAGACCCTGACGAGGTAGGTCGCGAGGCAGAAAATTGACAGCCAATGAAACGTTATAGCGGATAAGTGAGCCATAAAGTTGCTGCGACACGTCGCTAACGAGCTTTATTAGGTTTTCGAGCGTCAGGCGCGTCGTTGCAAGTGCGACAGCTGCCTCGGAACAACAATTACATAGGACGTCAACGCCTCTCCTTCTCTCGTGGCCCGGAAGCGGCGCACGGCGAGTTCGTTCACACGTCGTCATACATTTTTGTCCTCGAATCTCACGAACGACGGCGGAGGAAAAAAAAACGCGTCGCGCATCCGGGATTTCAAATCGAGACGCCCCACGACGTCGATCCAGGCGCTTCAACCCGCCGCTGTACGTGTGCTGGTAAGATAGCAGACTGCGAAAACGAGTGCACACTATGCGACAACACGCGAATACGATCAAATTAATTTCGGCCGATCGGATCGAAACAAGGAAAGTGCCTCGAACCGCAGACAGATAATTTCCACGTTTTCACGGCGACCTGCCGCGCTCGGCTAGTTGTGAACAGACTGACGTTTTGATCGAGGAAATTAAGTGGAGGTGGAGTATCCGTATGAGGAATCTACGTTGCACTCGACGTTCGTTCGATGATCCAGCCATGCCTAACGAGTGTCCATTACATCCGGCATTAATTAAGGCGAACGTTAACGTCTTGTACATGACGCGGAACAACTCGCGCGCTCCTGCGTACCGACAGTACCGACGTTGCACGCTGTATTTACACGTCAAACAGACTCGACCCGTCCGATCAAACAAGCCACCGGGCGCGTCTCATTCAATAAAAGACCCGCGATTCGCGACGGTAACTGATTTACTCGTCAGACTACGTCCATTACCCGCGAATGCCAAAGCGCTCGTCAAGTGAAAGCCGGCGGGATTAACGCAGCGTAACAGACGCGTTACGAAACCGTCCGTTGCCCGTTCCAAACCACCCTTCGCGCTAAAGCGATTAAAAAACCGCAATCGAGCAGAATCGATACATTATCAGCAACCGCGTTCCGACAACACCCTAATCGCCGTAGTCTACCGATTCTCACGCGAATAAAGCAACCCACGAGCACAGCAAGGCGCACCGTCGAAACTTAAATCACGTCGCATCCCTAGCGAACGAACGTTATCGTGCCTGTCCATCGTTTCGAATTAATTTAACGACGTTCTCGCTGCGCTTTTACGGCATCGCGCTTCGACTGGACCATATCGAGCGTTTCGCGTGGGCACTTGCAAATCGACCCGGTGCACGCGCAAGTTCTGCTTGCGAGAGAGGTAGGCGAAAAAGGAGGAAGAAGGGGAGAGAGAAAGAGAGAGAGAGAGAAAAAGTCGCTCCGGTCGAAGAGGTCGATGGTAGGAGGAAGCGGTGCAACTTGACTAGCTAAAATACAGTTCTCTAGCGCCGTGCGGCGTGCAGATGTGCGTGGGCTGTTCAGGGACGAACGTTGCGTGGGTCGCACCTGCGGCAATCGTGTTTCAGGAAATGCGCGCCACGTTATTTGCCTCCGAGCTCGAATCGCATTACCCTTGCGCATTGCTGCCTCGGAATGCGTCGCTGCCGTTGCAACGAGCAGCGGTGCGCACACACTACTGACAGTGCAAAGGGCGCGGGAAGTACGCCTTCATCTGGCATTCGCCATGGAAAGTTCGTCAGTCGCGTTCGTTTGGGGGAAAGAGAAATCTATGGAATTTATGGAAATCCGATGGAAATTGATACCAGTGCATTGCGGTAGCGGTGTATCTTATAGTAAGCGTGGATAGGTACTGATAAAATTGAAAAAGCGTAGGTGTTGAGGCGTCAAATTCACTTTCACTGGAGTTGTATAACAAAGTTTTTTTTCCGCTTTCTGGAAGCATCGCTCTTTGGATAAGAAACGAAAGTTCTTTGAAACTGTGAGAGAAGATAGGATGGTACGTGCGAGTAGCGCAGGCTAATGACATGTAACTAAAGGTAGCCAGTTTAATGCCTGAAGTCTATTTAATTAAAGTACTATACAATTTTTCTATTTAACATTCGTGTAATGAAAATTTGAAGTAGTAATGCAACGCAAAAACAGTCGTCTGGAAAGTAGACTTTTTTTGTCTCCTTACACGGAGATAATCGATAACTGCGTTAACAAGATCTAAGTCATCCCGATTCTATTTGGCGCTGTACCGTTTTCGTAGCCAGCCGATGACTAACGTGGGGTATGACATGCTGAAACCGTGCAAGGCACGTCGATGACGTAAGCTCGAGTCCGTAAATGTCCGAATGTCTACCACGTGCGAACCCGCAAAGTTATATCTATCGATCTTCAATCTCGGAAAACACAGCCCACGTATTGACCTTTAGTTCGATTAAAGTATTCTTCCGATGTTCCAGAGGCGTATTACTCAAATTATGGCAAAAGTCTGACAAGTTCGTTTCAAAGAAGTATTGAAAAGGGGGAGTTTCATGAGGTGCGGTAACGATTTTTCAATATTTTCAAAAACTTTATAATGACACTAAAGATGTAAGAGCATTAACTTTATAGCAACTCTTCCATGCTCTGATCATTACGACAAGCATACGTTGGATAGTTATGCTACAGGACCGTTTCCAATTATCGCCTAGGCTGTCAATACCGCCAATGCCAAGTCACACCTCCGTATCGCGACATTCGTCCTGCCCATTGCCGGCGTGGAGACACCGAACTTTCTCACGGTTCAGCGAGCAGCCGGTGTGCACGGCGACTCCTAACAAGGACTGATAAAATTTATCTATCTCGCATCGTGCAACAATTCGAAGCCCAGTTTCTCTCAGCTACGGTTTTAAGATACCTCCGGCCGTCCTCCCTGGGAAATCTTGGGGCACAATGAGCGCCGACGACAAGACGCTCTCGTCTTTATAGAACGACAAACAATATCCGATAGAAAGCGGAGACAATAAGGCTTAGCCTTTTTCGAAAGGACTCTCGGAACTCGGAACAATGCGAGAGAATTCTTACTCCCGCGCAGGAAGATCGATCGAGGAGCTGGAACCGCACCGATCAACAACCACCGTTTCCTTCGATCCCATCTGCACAGTGCGATCGGAGGGGCAAATTTACCTGGTTCAATAGACCGCCGAAGCTTCCCTCCTCCCAGATCGGATCGTCCCATCCCCCGGAAGATCCGGACGAGCCTCTGCGACCCGGATCCCACGAGTTTCTCTTGAGGTTATCCAAGGAATCCGTCGAAAGTCTTCGTCTGTCGTAGGAGCCTCTTCTGGTAGAAAGCGGCAGCGTGAGCTTGTCCCTCTTCGGACTTCCGTTCGAGAGGTCACCGCTCAAGGTCACGTTGAGATTGCCTCTGAGATTGCCGCTCGAGCCGGCGAGACAACTCTTTAGATTGCCGTTCGACGTGCTTCTCCCTTTCGGAAGTTCTCCGTTCGAGGTGCTCAGACTGCTCTTCAAGGTCGATTGTGAGCCAGGACTGGTCGCGAAGAGACTGGCCAAACTGACGCACGAGTCCCGGCGTCCAGTGACTGGTCTCTGCAGACTGGTCATCGATTTTGCGACGTAGTCGCGTCTTAGAGGCGAGTTGTAAGTCGATAAAGTGTCCTTCTTCAAGCAGCCCATCGAACGACCTATGGGATCTTTTCTGAGGATAGGACCGCCGATGGTGTTCGAGTACGAGTCCTTCCGGGCGTGATTAATGGCGCCCATCGAGGCTCCCAGAGGATTCTTTCGGAGAGTGTTAGGGAAACTAGATGGATGGAAATCCCTTTTGGGCGGCGACATCGGCAGGCCAAGAGATCCTCGCCGACTCGGAGATGTTGCAGAGTAAGTCATTCCGTCTCGCCGCCCAAACGAGTCTCTTCGGGTCTGATGAACGCTTCCCAACGATCCTCTGCGATTCCAGCAATTCTCCTTGGCGTGTTTGCCGTGAATATCGCAGCATCTGTCGATTTTCGTTTCGATCTTAACCAGGTCCGGGCTGTTTCGCTGTTGTTCCAGTTTGACATCCTTGAAAAGAGCTTCTAGCCGCCTGATGGCGGCTTGTTGATGTGCCGCGGTTGACATTTCGATGGATTTTAAGCTCCCTGCCTGTTTTGCGGAAGTTGTCCTTTCAATAAACTCGATCGACCGATACTATTCTCGAAAGTTTCTCAAAGTCTTTGAACTTCTTTATCGGTCGGTGAACCTCGTCTACGAATTCTAACACTTCAAAATGCACTCCAATGCGTTTCTAATAAGCGTCATAATACCGCAAGATTTCCGAAACGCCGAAGCACCGGTAGATCGTTCCGACCACTATCTCTCGTAGATCCTTACCACATGCAAACGCGTAACGTTCGCCTACGAGGATCGCCGTGCTCCAGTAACTCAAGGCAACCCGAGATACCGTATAATCCAGGCGCAAGACCGTTCGATACTATCAGCCCAGGTCCGTACCCACCTCGCTGCTCCTAACTATTCCGACCGCTCGAACATTCTGCCCCGAACGAACTGAAAAACTATCCACAATCCGAACTTCGCCGCTCGTCAATACACTCGCCCGTCACCTTGTCACAGAAACCGACGACGACGCGTTCCCCGCGCAAAGTCCCGATATCACTTGTAATTCACAAAGAATCCACTGTGCGAAGACGATGAATTAGCGCGTCGTCGAGGAGAGCGATCGCGCGAATGACGCGCGACAATCTCGGCACGTGAAGCGCGGCAAGAAACGTCGCTGTGCCCGTCTCACTCGCGCCTTTGCCACGGAGCGTGTTCCTGCTAGCGTTATATAGTGGTTGCATGAAAACGCGTGTGCGCCTGTACACACGTCCGGTGAGGTACTGGGGCCTCACGTAGTGAGAGAGAGACCTCGGACTGCCTCAAAGGAGCTCTCCATACGGATCCCCACCAGGGCCACGGAGGCCAGGCCATTCGTAAAGGCGAAGACTCCATATTAGGTCAAACCTTATGGGTTTGTCGCGCAAAATCGAGATACAGCGTAGACGCGCGCCCTACCCTGGCCAAGGCGGGCCCGAAATTGGGCCAATTCTGTTTGTTATGGGGTCCCACTTGGCCGACGTCGGAACGAGAGTGTCGGAGTCGCTGGCGCTTCCTTCCCCTCTGAGCTCTCCGCTCAAGGTCGTTCGTTCTCGTCGGAGGGTTGCGCAATGTAGAGAATGCGACGGAGAGAACCAATTACGTCGATGAGCTATTTTTCTTCGGCGTGGACCTTTCACGGCAGCGGCAGGGTTGGGTGTTGGAGGAAATTCGAACCAGCGGGTGCTTATTTTCTTTGTTTGCTACTCTCTGCCGCGTGAGAGTGATTTATCCATTATGAGGGTGATATAAGGATTGTCCTCGTTCGAACGGTATTGTATGTCGTGTCGGGTGGATTTTAATAATTGAATGGCGATTGTTAAAGCCTCTTTGTGGAGCGATTCAGTTCCTGTAGGTAATATCAGCAAAATTTGCGCCGCTGGCGAATGATCGAATTCGAGACTGTGTTTCTGTTGTACGATTACGCTTGCCGGTGTGTCATTGTCTACGTACTGTGTCAGCGTTGCTTGATTTGTCATGCGGCTAACGAGAATTCGAGCCGATCGTAAAGTGCGCATTTACTAAATATGAACGCGTGACTGGGGAATGTTATTGTCGAGTCGGTACTTATATGAAATAATGCAAAAATGAAACTGCCCAACCCAGCTTCTCCATATATCGACAACTGCATCCAAAAAGAATTTTACTGCCTGTTACTAAGGCCTAGAAAGTCGGTGACTCATAGAAAAAACCAGGTAAACACCTTAACATCAGATCGCTTAAAATCTGCATATCCTTGCCAGTGCAAAGTGTGATCCCGATAACGAACAAACTTCCTGCGTTATTAATTATTGTGACGTAACGCAATCAATCGAGCGTCACTTATCTATTCGTCAAGCTACGCATTCGACGAGTGCAAAATATTTTGAAAATCAACACAAGGGTGCAGCTGCAACGAGTGGGAAAGTCCGACGAGCGTGGGCATTAATTACGTAAGCGGACAACTGGTTCGTTAATCACGAACAATTTAGATACGTCGTCGATCAGGAACTACTTAGCGGACACGATGCATATACATGCGTACACACAACACGTCTCTCGACAAGTAGCTCCGCTTGGTTCTTGTCCGTACTCTTGCTCGCGACCACTTCTTCATTAATGAATTCATTCAGCGTGACCGTCTGTTTTATCGACCATCTTAATTAATTGCCACAGCGCCGCCTGTTGGTAATTAACGAGAACGGATTGGACACGACATGTGGAACGCGCGCAGGACTATCATGCACAGATACCTGCCGTATCCTTTCACGGGAGCCACTCGAGAGGGAGCTCAAGTCTATCGCGCGCGCAGGCTACTTTGCATGCGATACTGCATTGAAATGCACCCCATGCTGAGCGGAGATGGTACGCACGCACGTGGCACGACATGTCCACGTACGATACTTCCACTTTCAGGACGTGGGAGAGGATTACGAACAACTGGCGATCATTTTCCACGTGACGAATTAATGTCCAATTAGGCGGCGTTACGTTTTACCCGGCGAATGTTCCTCCTTGAACCGCGTTCGAGATAAACTTAATTAGACGGTGCGGATGGATAATTATGTCGTGGACTCTGCTTGTTGGCGCGCGGATCGCATGCGAGAGAAGATGAATGCGCGCCACGCACGTGTGTGTGTGTCGGTCATCGAGTTACCAGGCTTCTCTTTCACACCCACGTGAGGTGCCTGTCGATTCCAGTTCACCTTGCCGGACGAAGGTGTATCGAGTTTCTGTTCTGCTGGAAAAGGTGTACTCTTTCGGAAAAATCGAGCGTTTGCGAAACGCGAACTTTCAAGTAACGACGCAACCGCGCGCTTGCTTTCCCAAATTTATAATGCAATCGAAGCGTACTCGTGTGCAGACGTATGTGCCGATGACTGGCGGCATAGTAAGTGTTATGTAACGTAAATCGAAGTATCGGCTGGGATAAAAAAGATCGACACGATCGATGACAATGTAATCCAGACATGGATATTGAATATTTGATCACATCATCAATTTTTCATTAATGCCGACATTCCGAATTCGTCGTGCGATCATCGTTGCTTATACTTTACGACGAAATCGAAGAAAAATACGCGATCGCCCACACCGAACCGCCATTTTTGTCGGGCGCTGAATGACGAATGTCTGCTTCTGATTATCCGTTAAAAAGCAAAAACACATTGCGATGAGCGTTCGGCGAGCTTAGTTGATGTAACCGATTTGCATCTCTTAACTGCGTCATCGCGTCGCGACATTATCTAACGAACGCGCAATAATGGGCATTAGAATTTGGCGTGTGGGTGCTCGGACTTTGTTTCGAGTGAGGATCACACGGCTACCGTCGCAAAATTAATTACGGCCCGCGATAATTCCGGTGACAATTTATTACAACGTAATTGTGCCGTGTAACAGATGAAGCCTGTGTAGTTAGTTTATGCTCTAAGCATGGTCGTAAAGTAGATTAGTTTGCAACAGACTGTCCGAAGGGTAATTTTCAATGAGACGAAGAACTTTGTACGCATAATTATGAATTTCAACCCTTGTACAGCACGTATATGACGGACAATCCCAGTGAATTATTTTCCTCAATAAATAAATAAATAAGCACGACATTAGGCGCAACGATAATCATAGAATGATTACGATAATCACAAATTTCTCATAGACACTCCTAACAGTCTGAGCTCGGTGGCAAACATAGACTTCTATCACTACGCTCCGAATATTCAGATGAGAGAAGAATTTAGAGCTGACCTCCAACTTTAGTGACCGATATCGAAAATGTGACGCAATGACTGAAACATTTGTCCGAATGAAGACTCACGGTCCCGATTCCTGCAAAACGGATTAAAAAGGACAAAACCGGCCGTGACCCATTGACTCATTCGTCCCGCCATGGAGAGACAAACGATGTCAGCAGCTGCTCTCGCGGTTACAACTGGCGCGCACGTACATACGCTGCGCTCTGGAATCAATCTCAGGCCTTGCCATCTCCACGTCTGAATCAACACCTGGCTGACGTTCTTGCATTTCCATGAAACGCTGCTATTGCGTAAGAAGAGGCTCAGTTACATCAAGATTAATGGCTAACTGAAGTGGATTTACGGTGCTCTCGTAAAACCGTAGCTTCTGTTTTGAAACAGTTAATGCACACTCGTGGTAGAGTTGGACAACTTAGTTTTTCCGCCGCTTTCAAATTCGTGTTACCCAATTTTCCGTGCCAGCGGTTTGATTCGGGAGTGAGCAATAATTACATTGTAGGATACGTTTTCACTTCAATGCACCTTCAAACATTTTTCCTTTCACTTCGAACGGATGCGAGTTACACGATACGGTGCACGATAGACGCTAAAATTGTCATTATCGTGCCGGAAGTATGAACCGCTACCCTAATATCTCGGCAAATAGTAATGAGCTGACATGGTTGTCTTAATAGCGCGTAGACGCAAAGCGTCATTGAACTACAAAAAAAAAAAAAAAAAAAACACCATTTGAAACTACACTCACCCCATATTGGTAAAACAGGAACCCTCGAAAAGTCAGCACGCGCATATGGGGTTTCGGAGTAGATTATGAACAGCAGCACGACTGGCCACCTGTTCCGACAGATAAAGCCGATTCGCGCAATAGCAGGGCTCGTGAAAACGAATTCCGACGCTGCAAGCGACGTGTATAGGCACCCGCCCAGTCGGCGGTCAATTGTTTTGTCGCCCGCGGTCACGGTAATTGGCTGACAACAGAGATTACATACGCTTTCTTTCCCTCGTTCAACCGGCTCGTTTCCGCGAGCCCGACGACACAAAAGGCATTCATACGCAAATTCGCAAGCGACGCCGCTCGAAGTGACCCGAGTTGCAGACTCGTTTCTTCTCTACCCCCTCCAGACAAAATATCACGGAATCTTCAGCGAGAGCGCGACGCGTTGACCAAAATTCGGCCGCGTCACGGTACCGCCGTTTATTTCGTCGGCTTCATTTTTTTTTCTTCATGATTTTACTCCGTCTCGTCTTGGAAGAGGTCGTGACAATGACGAATGAAAAGGGCCGGCGACGAAATTGAATCCCCAAAATGGAGAAGAAAACGTACGACCCCTGGGGCTGGTCGGGAGGCATTCGCCAAATGAGCGTGGCGAATTTAACGAAGGAAGGCCCGGGCGACCGGGAGAGACGTCGCGACTAATTGCCAATTAGGCCAATTAAGACAATCAAATTGGAAGCGTCGTATCGCGGGCGCATCATCGAGTAACGGAACTCAAGCTGGACCAGACGGAACGAACGGAAAATTCAGGGGCTCCCTAAAAATTCGTCGCGACGATAAGCGTTTAGGTGTGGTTGGTTAATTAAGAACGTGGCTAATTGAAATATTAACACAGTCCGAATGGACGATTAATTCAAATTTTGAACACTTTAAGATACAGTCGGACGACCTCCCGTAACTGTTCCCTGCAATCTCATATTCAAGTATGCGAGTGGTCGGTCCGGTTCCGTCGATTACGTTATTTAAATTAGGTATTAGACTGGTTCTCGAAGTGAAAGATAAATTATTCGGTGAATATCGATCGATCAGCGCTATCTACACGGGCATTAGCGAAACGTATGACTGTCATCGGAAATGCTGCCTAAACACACACCCCCAACGTGCGTCCCGCCAAACGTCCCGACGTTCTTCAGGGATCGAAAAATACGTCTAGGCTGTAATTATGCAAATCGGCGAAGCGAAAAAATGATGACACGTATGATCAGAGGTGCGCATTCGAGAAAACGAAGGGAAAGCCGGTTTCGCCGAGTTACCACCGACGACACTGCTTCAAACGGGTTATGCATTACATTTATACTGCGAGATTCTCGTAGAAATAAGGAAAGGCGGATGGAAAGTTCGCGCTCGGTCGATTCCGTGCCATAGTGGGCGGCAAAATACAATTCTTTCTACCCTTCCGGCATTAACAGTGGCACGACCCGGAGTGATTGCGCGGCTTGTTGCCGCATAGTCAGGATATGAAGTCGTAATAGAATCGATGCCAGATCGCGTGTAATAACGCTACTAGACACACATCGCGTAACTCACGAAGCGTTGAGCTTGAAGCAGAACGCTTCACAAATTGTAGACCGTTGTTTTTATCGCTACCTTAGGTAGAGAAATGTAATATTTCATTTGCCAATTGTACGCGAGCGCTTCTGACAGAAGTTTTAATTGCGGTTTCCGATTTTGTTCCCGCGAGTTTCAGTATGATTTGACATCGAACACCAATGCGCAATTAAAAGTAACAGCTCCGAATCAATTCGACCCGTTGACCCAGTAAGTTAACGTTTTCGATTAACCAAAATGACGAAGTAATCGCAATCATCGATACTGCCGATCATTCGGTAACTCGTAGCCAACGAGCTAATGACATCATACTACACCGATTCTATCATTCCTCCGTTTATTACCTACGTTACGTCATGAACGCGCTACATTGTTATCCGTCGTCCTTAACTCTCGACTGCTATCCTCGCGTTACTAACGATTTTATATCATCGTTGTATAATCGGCTGACCAGCGCGAGTTACGTCGACGCAATCAACGATGCGCGCGGTGTACGAAGAAGCGACTAACGAAGTGGAAGAGACGATCCCGCTGTCGATCGAGTATCGCTAAATGCTCCGCAGGCGTCCAATCGACTTCGCCTCCGTGTTCGATTAAATAATTAACGCGCAAAGTCAATTTCCAGGCGTCCTTGCGGTCTCGGCACTCTCGATTCCAGAATCCGGACTCGCTTCCTTGCCGGTTTTCCGAGCGCTTATCGCGTGCTTCGTTACCGCATATCCCGAGCCGCAACGCTTTGCTGCGTTTGATTTACGAGCCACTCGGAAATCGTTGCACTCTAACGTGATCGTATTCGTCTATGTCGCCACCGCGAATCTTAATCTTCATCTTCGCGCCGTTCGCGAACGACGTGTACGCAGGACCGGTGGGTTATCTCATTTGTACGACTTTTCGTAAAATAATTCGATTCGAATGTGAGGAAAATTTTTATTCGATAGAATCGAACGAACGTGACCCAGTTTCGACGGAGTGATATATTTATCAGCTAGCTCCGTGTGACGTATCATTGTCAATATCGCGCAACGGTGGAATGGACAGTTGGAGAATTACGGAACTGCTATGTAGAATGGTCACTGACTCACCTTGATCGGCTTTATTACGTCGTAGTGGCCCTCTGGCATTCTGGAGTCGTAAACGCCGCCTGGCGTCGAATTTTGTCTCCTGTACAAACAAAATGCATCGTCAGTTTAGTACGGGCCTAAAAGAAATACATTGGTGTGCGTGTTTTTCCTTTCATTTCATCATTAGTGCTATAAACTGATTGTATATATCGTATATCCGGTAGATTATATTGCAACATAATAAGCGACGAATATACTCCATCGGCGAGTGGAAGAACATTTCCGACACGTGATTTTAGCCGAATGTTCCTGAATTATTCATACCGTAACTTAACTTTTATCATAATCACCGCTGCCATTTCTCACCCGATTTCTCCGCGATACTCACGGCGGACGAGTGAGCAATAGTCAAAAGATAAGACGCCGCAAGAGTGTCTGACTTTCGGACGTATCAACACGCACGGCTACTTGAAATTCTTTCGCATCGGCCAGCGCGCATACTTACGCAATCGGATCAGATCCATTGATCGTGGGCTTCGGCGACTGGATTCCTGATCTAGCAGGTGTACTCGTGTGAACCGGCGAAGGTCCCTTGCTTCCCAAAGGCTGCTTTATGCTGCAATCAAATAGAACGCCACGGTTATCGACGGTATTGACGGCGTCAATACACGGATTAGCGGAATCGATTGCGAAATTCGTCATGCCGTCCCCGATCGCCGTGCAACGAATCGAGGTCAAAGTTTCGTTCGAAGAAGCCTCATTGCCCGCGCCGTTAATGAAGCGCGCGCGTACGCGTGGAGGACAGAATTTTTCTCATTTACTATCGAGCGACAATCTCGCCGGCGACAAAGAGGACGACGAGGTCGAGGCGAGGGCAACATTTTCGCACGGGGTCAACTGGCTGCAGGCCGATAAGCCTCGAGAGGGCCACGAAATGCCGGGATTCCAGTCATTATTCAAGACCGACGTGATTTATTGGCACGTCGCGCCTCGGTGTCCCCCGTCGCGCTGACAAAAGGTAATCTCACTGTCTCGAGATCGTGTTTTCGTTGACATAGCGACGTGCATTTTTCTCGACCGAGAGGAACATGGGCCCGTCTACTATCATCTGGGGGTGAGATGCACGTTTTTAAAGATTGTGGTATCTTAGAAAAATGGACTGCACAAAAGAATTTACTGCATCACTGTCAATATATTTCCGAGGGTAATTTTAATTTCGTACAACGGTTAGCGTGTGATGTTGGTAGAATGTTACATCAAACGTTTCAAATATTCGATGAATCCCTCGTATTACAGTAGCCTTCATTACATAGATTCGCGTTTCAAGCAATGATAACTGTATAACGCATACGTGGTACGATAACACGCAAACCTGACACGTCGGAAAAATTATCTACGTACTCCCGCCCATGTCAGGCATGTCGTAGGCACAGCCCATCACTTTACGTGCATGACATGCGTGTGAAATGTAGGGTGTCCCGCAATTTTGCAATCTTAACGGTCTAGAGAGAATCCCGCATGATTCACGGGAAACTGTATCACGTTGATGTCAAACGGTTCAACTCGAGCTGGCTGTCTCTTACTTTTCATCCCGTTACAACGAAACGCCGCGTAATGATGCGTACGTTACTCTCTATCATCGTGCTTTTTTGTTCGGCATCGATAGAGATACATGTTTATAGGTATACTGCTTCACGACTATTTCAGGCCGCGGCAAACGACCTTTTTCCCCTTCAGTTTTTTTCCCGAAAGAAGCGGGGTCAGTGGGAATTGGCGAAGGCCCGCTCGCGAGCCCGGCCAATCAGTCGGCAGGAACTGGAAACGGAAATGGATAATAATCCGTCCTCGCAGTCGAAATTGCTCGTTCGAATCGGCAAAGATAGGATAATCGAAACCTGAAATTAAAGCGGAAGACGTACAATGGCCGGTGTCAAGCGTTCCGCGGCTCGACTGAACACGAAGTGCGCAATTTCGCACGTTTGCACAACGGCGTGTGTACTCTCGATTGAGCTGGAGTACTGACGTAACCGATTTGCGGATATGAATTTCGCCTCTCTCGAAGGAAAAAGCTAGTTTTGCCAGAGGAAATGGGACGCACTTAAGAGTTGCGTCAAAAACGACAGACGCGGAACTGAATTTAACGAAGTGAGTAAGGAGTGGTCGCGAAGTTGCGCATGTACTTCGACAGACGCGATGACACAGATGGGAATGGAATAAAATAAAAAGGAGGAGCGATAGAGGTGCGATATAACAGTAAAATAATTTACCGATTTACGCATGGCGGGGTGCTGCCGACGCTTCTGAGGCTACAGGTGCTGCTGTGACTGTTCTGTTTATTATAAACCGGCCGATTATTAACCGCCACACTGACACGCTCGGCGATGCGAAATCGCGGCGTCGTCGGCTTATGATAGATCATCATGCCGTCCCTCCCCGTCGACTATATTCCCCGAAATGTTCCTTCACCCGAAACAAAGCTCCTGTCTACCGTCGAACAAACATCAGTACACCCCGTCACGTGACATTCAAAAAGCCTGACGCGATTCGCCACACTAACAGTCCGTCACGCTGACACTTTTTTCCCCTCAATTATATTGTAAAAAAAGAAAAAATAATCTTCAAAACACTCCCCACCCGTCGAACACTGAATCCGTCTATCCCAACCCCAACCAGTCCTCCATTCACTACTATCTCCGACTCAAAACTCGTCTCAAATTCAACAGACGGAATTCCGAAAGCGTATACAAAACTGAGATTTCACGTTCACTAGAATTCCGGAATCGAAAGCCTCCCGACCCGAAAGACAACGCGACTCGCTCGTGGCAGTGCGCGGCAAAAAGCTTCGGGGCGTGCGCGTCCCCCGTGGAGAGGCGGCCGCGGCCGCGGCCGCGCGCGGCAGGAATTTGACCGGCGTGGAAGTCGCGGAATGTCTCCTCCGCTCGTCGCCGAAAGCGATCGCGTGGCCTATCCGCGGATCGCGCGACCCAGGAACGCGGAGAGACGGACAGTTTCGGCGAGAACGACGACGTTAGGGTGCCGGAGTTGCGCTTGCAACGACGCGATGCTGCCAGCGAGAAGGCTCGACGTCGAGTATGTCGGCGAGAGTGCAGCGCAACTGCTACGAGCCTCGCTGGCCGGCAACATTAAGGCTCGACTGACTGGCAGCTGACTTCTCGCTCGTAATAACAAAGCGTATCGCGACCTATCAGAGGTTGCTTTGATACATGCACCTCTCTCCTTCTCTCTCCGTCTCTGTTATTCCCTCTCCTCTTCCTGCTCGTTCAGACTCTCTCGCTCTCTCCCACCCTCTCACTCACTTCCTACCGTTTCTTTTCCACTCGCGCTCATTCGGGTCGTCTCACTCTCTATTTCGCTCCCGCGAACTATTTATCACTCTTTCGCTCGCCACCTCGCACTCCCGCGTGTCCACGTCGACGCGGTGCACGCTGCATTTGCAGGACGCCAATCAACTGTCGCTGATGCTGCTCGCAGTATCATCGCGGAGCGACAGCTGCTGCGTTCTCTTGCTTTGGAGATTTTCAGGAATGCACGGGGCAGAACACGAGAGACTTTCTCAAGCTCACTTCCGAGTGGCTGGAAATTCGTCGCGCGATTAACGCTTACGTGTATGTGGCCGACGTCGTTTTTGGCGGCGTTACGCGTCATCATGGTGTAAGATACAGTTGGGTTCAATGGTAGAAGTGAATTACTTGGAGCACTGCATTTATTGAAATTAATGGAGAAGTCATTGGCTCCTTGCGAACAGACGGCCATTCATTATTATTACGAGCAACGTGCTGACTCGTCCTTTATTGTTATACGAAGCATGTCTCTTTGCATTGCCAAGAGATTCTGCCAGCATGTCTCAGATAGTAAAGGTATCGTGTTGAATGTTAAGTGCGCGCGACACTCCCTGCGTTCTGCAGACGGGACCGACGCTTAATATCAAGTCACAAGCTCATTCGGATACAGAGCAGTATATGAAATGTGATACTTTCAGAGGCAGGAGTGCGGGAGTGTTACCATGCAATTGGTTTTGTATTAGCGATTAATAAGTAGGTCAGGCGCACATTAAAACGTTACGCAAATCGATGCAGTGAAATTCATGTAACGGTCCACCTTGAACTAGCATACAAGCCGTGCATTCCTTGTTACGCAATAAAGAAGATGCAGTGAGTGTGGGATGTGTCGAAATCGGTTTGCGAAGTAAGACATCGCGCAAGGAATTAGCCGTGAGCAACATCCCGTTACACCGGAATGCGAAATGTTGGCAATTCTCGCAATCTTCGACCCAGATCATTTGACAAAACAGGCCGCGGGTAGAATAATTTTCAATTGCTACGAAACCGCGGTATGGAAGCCGTTTAAGAAAACCGTCTATAACGTTTTCAGCCATCGTTTGTACGAATCAGCGTTTAACAGATGCCAGACCGCAAGATCAAATGTAGTATACGTTTAAAATGTGTAACCCAGAGGCACAGTTGTAAAATGAAAAATATCCCGGCGCTCGATTCAGGCGGTCAGACCTTTTGCAGAAATAAAGAAGTTCTTATGGCAGATTAATGTAAACGGTGTCTCGCGAAGCACGCGCTGCGATCCGCGCTGCAATCTTTAACCTCGATTATTCAACCATATGGCTCGTAACTAACGTTCAAAACCGCAAACGAGCGAACGGAGGAGCGGAAAATGGCGCAAGAAAATACATTGACTCGCATTCTAGCACGCGACAGCGTTCGACAGATGGACTTGTCGGCGTTTTAGTATAAACGAAACGTCCGCGCACGGCGATCGGTCGTGTTTACAATTTAGAAGTCCATCTCTCAAGAATGATTTACTCCGCCGACGAGCGTGGCACATTAAAACGAACGGAAAATGGCGTATCTGACATTCGTGATTGACGCGCTCGTATGAAACTTGGACGCTCACTACCGAACGTTAACAGTTCACTTGAGAGACACGGTGGATTTTAGAACGCGTCGCATGTAGGCCGTAAAAATGGAGTATTAAACGCGTCGAGAATCGATCGTCGCAAAGTACGACCTCGATTCCGCCTGAGAAATTATTAATCTCCGACGCCACGGGTATTAGCTGTACCTGAGGATCTCTGGAGTCAATATAAATGGAAGAAGAGAGTGGCGAGAGAGCACAAGAGGCGGATATTACACGGCGTACGAATAAACGATCGCTTTCGGTGAATTCGTACGGGAGCGTCTGCCAGATGTTCCGACAAAGATCCATGACGATCCATGAAGATCCACGAGGCATAGTAGCGCAAGAGAAACACACGGCGACACAGTTAGCCACTCGCGTTTAATACGATCTCAATGCCTTGGTCACGATGGAATACCGACCGACTGCATTTCACAACGGATCGAGTCTACCTTGCTACATTTTTCGCTCCAGTCCTTTGGACGTTGATAGAATCTCACGATTGTGCAGCAGCCCCCGGTTCAGGAGTAATTATCAATCTGTACCGATGACCCTTGCACAACCATGTGATTGGGTTAGGTCTTATAGACAGAGTAAAATTGTTCGTAAAGAGCGCAGAGATTACTTAAATTATTTCTCAACTGACATTTATTTGGTCGAAACTAACAAGCTACTATGCAATTTACGGCAATGCAGACAATGTTTTGAGAAAGTAAAGCTACCCTCTCCAAATTTTACGGAGCATATGTTGAAGATTCCTCGGAATGTTTGACGATCGTTTCAAACCTGGAATAACACGAATGCGAACGAGCTCTCACCTTTGGCACGTAAATCAGACGTACATCCGGAACCGCGCGCGAGACGAGCACGCGACAGCACCTGCTCTATTTTACGTCAACGACGCATTAATTTCAACGTCGTGGCGAAGTATTCCACGATTTCCTCTCCTGCACCGTTCATACTCAAACAAAGCCACGTTTGTTACCAACGACGATCGCTCACGCGTACTAATTACGTACCGCGCCTTGCGCGATACCGCGAGTAGGTGGATATTACTGTCGATATAAACCGAGTCGAGAGGGAACCGAGGAAAATTCTCATTCGAGAAAGACACGCCGACGAGGCATCTTGACGTAGAGAAAGCCGTGAGTTCGAGTCGACCTCGTCTTCTCGGTTCGACGTCGATCGAATCGAGAACGAGTATCCCGGCCTCTCCTGTATCCCACTTCCATTTTAAACAATAAATCTGTCCCGTTCCTACGCATTTTGCCGATTCGAAAGTTGGGTGGACGTTAATATACGAACTATTACCCCGAAATAGTTGTCCCGCGTCCGCCTTCGGTACGTCACACGATGCTTAAAACACTACTTGTAATTCTCCTTGTAAATAAATATATTAATTATATCAACGGTAGTATTATACAACGTGATATAATTTCAAGCAGCAACAGCAGAACGCCGCAGTGACTGTTAGCAAGAGTTCCGAAAGCCACGGACCTAAATCTTCGTGAAGCACAGATTTCGCAGACAAAATACGCCATATTTCGTCGGCGACAACGAGCCAGACACTCCGCTCCCTGACTGTCCCAGCTAATTCATTGGTCGCTGTCCGTCTCGCGAAATGTTAACTGAGCTGCTAAGTAATTCCATTAGCAGTCTCTCGAGACCTGGAGTCGCGGAAAAAGCGGGAAAGGCGCCCGTCGCTCGTTATTGCCCCCGCAATGAGCTCGTATTCGAATTTATCCGGTCTAAATGCGATGGCCGGAGGGGAAATTCGACGCTCGAGAACCCGATCGCCTGGCATTTCGATCCAGGAAACGACCCGTGAGCCGCAACGCGAATGGAAGCGACGCGTAGGAAAAGCGAACCGACCGTCAGTATTACAACCTTCGATCATAATCGGTCCATGGCTAATTTCATTCCCATAATTATAAGATAACGGCCCATTGTTCTTGACGGAGCACTAGCTACGCGATCTCCAATCGGCAGTGTATTGATCGTTTCGGCACGGTGAGTCACTCTCTCTAATCGTGTTTGTTTCCGAGAGCAATACGAATTAGCGTGAAAAGTTGAGACGCTCGGTTGCGGCGTGTTTTTGTTTTCTGCCCGTGAGCTGATAGCAGGATAAGCCTGATGCGGATTGATTTTTATTATTTTTTTTTTCCGCTAAGCCGAATGATGACTAATCGCTGATACGAATCGCGAAACGTGCGTGCCGGTGACTAGTCGTAATTTCTTAAATGGAGACTCTTGCCCGACTGTCTTGACACGTGCTCAGCTTAAACGCTTGATTAATGAACGTTGTACTCTCCTGCCTTTTACACCAGGTTGGCACCGATGCTCACGGATAAGCAGAGGTTTTTAACCGCTTAACTCGACATGACGGATCTGCTCAGAGATACTCAGCAAGTGAATGATTAATACTCAGACGAGAAAAAAGAAGTGAAAAGATACGGAAATATAAACATTCACACCCTGCTTCTCCGGTAATTAACGTTAATCCGGAAAAACCAGCCCGGACACATTGCACCTGCAGCAAAGGAAAGTGAAAGGATTCAAAGAGTATCTCGATGAAATATTTCACCTTGCGTATCTAATTGTCTTGATGTAATAATCGAGATTAAGGAGATATATTTAGAATGTCGATCACTATCGACAAGACGTTATCATGGGAAGTGAATCATGCTAAAAGTATGTATTACACTCGTCGACAATTCTAAAATTATCACAATGAAGCATCGATCGCAGCCTTTTAGATAGAGATTACAACGTCTCAACGTGCAAAGCTAATTGTGCTGCCGACTTCGCGGAAAAACGATTGTTAACCGCTCCTCGCCGCGTCACTAGTTTTTAAAAGCCGAGGCATTTGTATGCGACTCCGAGAGCCAATTTAGTCTACGCGAATACCCTATTACGGCGTAAGGCCCATTCTCTGGCTTCTCTATGGTCAAACAAGCGAACACGTTATCCTCGCTCTGTAATCCAACGCCGTTTACAAATGCGCACGTATAAATACACAAGCTTCGATTACCACTGGACCCGCCACAAACGCGCGGTAGCCACTTTTGCTGAGTTCGCTCATCGCGCAGAAACTTAAACTAAATTCTTAAACGCTCGTCTCGACAGAAACGTGCAGTAATTCGCACGTGCGCGAAGCTAAAGTTAACTTTATTAGCAGTGAATCCCGAGAGAATTGTCTACTCTCAACAAACGGAAAACGTGCGAACGAACCGTTGGAAAATAACTTTTCGCGGATGTTCAAGCTAAAGAAAGTTTGCGAAGCACTGGCTCAATACCGCGTTGTCGTCAACTTATCATGTTTTCTATAGTCCCTAAAGTAATGCCATCGAGCTTCGATTACGTTCCGTGCTTCAAATGTTACATATACCTCTAACATTGCCCTAGAAACTGCAAATGAATTTCCGGTTTCAACGCGTTTCATCCGCAAAACGGTCGTCCGGAATTTCGTGGGTTCCCGTACTATTTATGGGGAGAGTCACTCGCGCGCATGGGACAATGAGGCCATAAATATGTATGGCGGGGCGTGCGCGCGCGCGCGAGTGAATCATTCGAAACGGCATGACCAATGGCAAGAGCTGTACGGTCACGATTTCGCCGTGACTGTGGGATATAACAGCCGCGCCGGTACATCCGGCATCCGGCCGCGAAACAATGTCAGCGGTCGATGCCAATGAACCGTATTCGAATTCCACTTTCGTTTCCCATTAGGCACAGATCGCGACGGTCGATTGATCGAGAGCAATCGCGACGACCGAGCAGCCCCGATACGATCGAAAGTCATTCCTCGGTCGAATGTTTGCGCGGCATTAGATATTAGATAACGAGAAAAACGTGTCCGCCAAACCGGATACCGCGGACTGGCCATTTTTACACGCATTTATCGTACGTCCAAGCATACTACGTTGTCGCTGTTATCTAATAAAATGTTCGCGTTTAATGGCTTTCTCGAGACGTTGTAAATAGGCCTAACGAGGGTCCGACGTAGAGAACGAGTGATTTTTGTTTTGCATAGCTTCGTTTTAGTTGCTAGCGCGGAGAGGCTCTGGATGAAGAAGAATATTGTAGTTTTAGTACGCATTTAACGCATACTTTTGTTTCATATCGAAAAGAACCTTTCACGCGAACAATCGGTCATTGCTCCGAGTATGTACACGTTTGTATTGCGTGATGTAGACCGTACAGATGGTATATAGTATATACGTAGCTGGGTCCTCTTATGCCTGGTCCACAGTGGCGCTCGCAAGCAGCACGCGGGCGTATATTGAAGTAACACGTGGTTACGCGTTAAAAGTGTCAGTTCTACAATGATTTGAGCTACGGAAAATGACGAACCCTAAGCGAGCTGCTTGCAAACTGTTCGTGAACGGTTCTGACCAGTGTGGAACCGGCATTAGACTTAATCTATTGCGCCCGGATGCGGTCGATGCGGTGTATACGCTCTTGCGAAAAAGGAGACCGTTGCACTTGACATTTCACGACACGGTAATTTTAGCTTGTTAAACGACATTCGTGCGGCGACACGCGAGCAATTCAGCCCGAAGACGAATGCACGCATCAATCCTACGTGGCTTTGGCCTCTGTCATTTACGATTAGTCGTGGTCACGTTGGTATAGGATAAGATACACCAGGGGTTTGGAAAGCAAGGTGCAATGCGTACACCGTACGAGCAATCTCGTTCCCTCATTTGCTAGATTCCACTGGCAAAAGTAGAAATGCTTTGCTCACTGTTGACATGCCTATGGGGTGAAATTATTCTTTATCCTAGTTATCGACCATTTGAAACGAGACTCGCCCAATATTTCGCTAAAGACGGACATCTATCGCGATTTCAACATTTGTTCCTGCCAAAACATTGTGTAGCCCTGTACCCTGTCAACTATTGGAATGGATCTTATCCACGCACGAAGGTTCGCAAACGATCAAACGATCCTCTAGGTGCCCCTGATGTTGTGTTCGAGGTCAATGCCAGCCAGTGAAAATAATTCACGCCTTTTTTCTCCAGCTGTTCTCGCTCCTGTCGGAGGAAGCGGCTATTTTGATCGGCGCCACGTTGGGCGTCTAGACCGAGCGAGTTATTCTCAGAGCGTGTTTTAGCGCCATAACAGAGCGGCGACAAAGGCATTCCCCTACCGCCATCTGTTAGGGAATGCAGCCAACAGTAACTCTGCCGGCTTGCACTTGAGTGCATTATAAAAGGTGCTTCTGATACCTGGCGACGCGAAACAGTGCGATGCTTCAACCTGTCCACTTTAAGTTGTCCTATCACGATCGATTGAAACGCCAATACAACTGTATAACTAATGCAAACTGAAGTGCACAAGAACACATTGGCATAAGAATATTAAGAGAATTGTTCTCTACTGAAATATGTGCTACAATATTTGGTACGACTACAAAAAAAATAATGACTATCATTATTCTAAATGTAAACGGTCTTGTACCAAATTACTCAAATCTGCACTGACCGCTAGGTTAGAGTACTTATGACCATTCAGTACTGTTATGAATATTAATATTTACTCAAATACCTCACGCTCTGCTTTCATCACTAATCCTGAAGTCTACTCCATTTATTGGGTGCACTATATCAGAATGTCTACTTTCATTTCCTACTTCCCAATTACCCGTACCACCAATAGCAATATCAACAGTCACAATACCATTTGCGACTGATTCATAGATAACCTTAAAGTAAGTAAACTTAGTACAGTTCAGAATCACCATACATTGGAGAAGTAAGCGAATACTTCTCGCCCACGACACGATACATCGTTTCCGCTCATTTCAAGTTAATACAACAATTAGAAGTATCACAACTCACCCATCGCCTTGAAGTCGATTCTCGACCAACGTCGCCGGCAAGGGCGCTGACAATTGTCGAACCAGCTCGTCCCTCTCTCGCTCTTTTTGCTGAATCGTCTCCTGCAGCCTCTGCTTCTGCTTCTGATACTCCTTGAACAGGTCGCCGTTGTAACTTTGCTCCAGTTGATCACCAGGCACAACGGCCCTCGACGGAACCGCCGAAGGCTCCTGAATTTTCGCGGCGATCCCCGTTGGTTTTTCCGCCAAAGAGTCCCTTCGCGAACTTCTTGCCGTAGACGGCGCTGGCGACTCTCTTCCCCCGACTCTGCGCTCCGGTGTGGATGCTGCCGAAGGATCCGCTTTGACACCTTTTGGAAAATATATCCTTTATGTATTTGTTCGAAAGCGAATAATGTAAATCCATATTGGCTTAGGCGCGTTTACTGAATGAACGAAGTCGATAACGTTACAAGCACAGAACCTAACTTTTAAGATCGATGCGGTAATATTTGCATGTGCCGTCAAAATACTCGCGCTTTTCAGGCCGCATTCAATAGAGACAATTATAACCTCATTCGTCATCACGTTGTATGGTATTCTTGGCAAAGCTATGATATTGTGTAATCAACAACGATCAAAAACCTTGTCTTATACGTATTTCGAAGAGTAATGCGAACGATAGTGTGCGGGCTCACCTTTGTCAAGCGTGCTTTGAAAGTTTCAAGCGGGAATGATCGTCTACGGCAGAACGACATTACGCGTCGTACCATTTCGGAACACAACGACACAATGAAACACGGTAGGCTATCGAAAGTTCTATCGCGACGATTTCCCAATTACAAATAGACGACCTGAGCCTGACACTGTACACGCGACACGGAGATATTAACACAGGCGATGATAATACTCTCGTCCACTACAAGGACGCACGACGCGCACTGAATGCCCTCCGTTGACGTGATTCTAACTCTAACCTACTACTGACAACATGAATTTGACGAGAGTAGTAAAACCGGAAGTACACTACGCGTAACGTATTTGAATTTCATTACTATTTCATACACTTTATTGCGTGAAAGAAAAGGCCAATAATAATTTGTCTTTTAATAAAACAACACTTTTAAAAATTTTCAAAGTTACAACTGCCTAATAATTAATTAAAATGCAGTAGGATTATAAATAATTAATATATTAATATAATCAGATTAGATTTTTCTGAAGACTTTAGATGCTCTTTCACGTGACACTAAGGCCGATGACTTTTTTCCCAATTTTTCGACTCTATCTCGATAGCATTGTTCACTAGCATTTACAATTATACAAATATTAATGATGATAAGTCCACGGATAACGAGGACCTACTGTATTCGAAATTGACAAGTGTGACGCTCAGGTAATATAACTGCACACAATTAAATATAAACTACACATCCATCTGATAAATTAAAATCCATACAAATAAATAAAGGGAAACGTCAAATTACTTAATTAGAGAAACTCAGCAATGAAACGCAAGATTGACGACACGATTAACTCACCGTCCGGACTTTTCGACTGTCCCCTCGTCCTGGGCGGAGCCTTGGGCTGTGAGTTCGGGGTGGTCTCCTGTATGGAAGGCAGCTGCTGGAAGTCGCCATAGCACGAGCTAAGGAAGACATCGCCGTCGTTCTCGAAGAGCCTGTCGACGCTGGTGTTCATCAGCTTGTTGTTCTTGAAGCCGGTAAGATGAAAGCTCGCGAAGGAGGACCTCGACATGGGATTAATGTCGCCCGTCGACAAGGCCATTAAAGCCGCCGACGGTATCGGTGTGTTCTTCGGGCCAGGACTCCTGGGCCCGAGACCAGCTTCCAGAGCTGGAACTAAACTGCGCGACATCATGTCGGCAGCGGACCGCGGCCTGGTGAAGGGCATCGCGCTGTGCGGAAAAGTCTTCGGCTTTATCGGCGTTATCAGCATGTGCTCGGTCCATGACGTCTCGAGGGAAGGCCTTTCCAGTCGTTCGACGTCCACGTTTAACGTCCTCTGGGCGAAGGGCACGGCGAAGGTGTCCGGAGGTATGCTTTGTAACCAGGACAACAAACTCAGGTCCGAGTCGCTGAAGCCAACCGAACCGTCCAGCAGTCTGGAGAAACTCATCTCGACCTGGATTCGGGATCAGACGTCGTATGTGTAATAAGGATGCTATGGGAATACTGATCGTATATATGTTATTCAAATTATTATGTGCCAGGAAAATGAGAGTACGTAAGAATGAGTGCATAAGCGAGCGTAATTGAAAACATGCCATCCCCACGGTAAACCCCAAGCTCACCTGCTCGCTCTCCTTCGAACCGGTGGCCTTGGCCTGGCAGTAATTGACGCACGACTCGTACAGTATGCCCTTGATGATGAGCTGAATGAGTCGGTCGTTCTTGGCCGAGGTCGGCGGATGAGAGGGATCGCTGCCCTTCCTGTCGCCCGGCAAGAACTTCTCCACCAGCGGATGCACCTCGCGAAAGCATTGCACCCTGGCATTGCTCGGGTTCCAGTCTTTGTACTGCAGGTGATCCGTGAGACGGGGTAGGGTCAAGAGCAGACAGAGACTGCTGTACTCCTCCTTCGAGGGCGCGACCTTCTCGAGGTCATTCAGGACCTTGACCACCTCCTCGACAGCGTTGTCCACGCTCCCGTTCGTGCCAGCCGCGATGACGTTCGCCTCCGACTTGATGCACAGCAGCTCCACGTACTTGTGCCGAAGTATCGAGTAGGTGAACTTCCGCATGTCGAAGTCCGGCAAGGCCTCGAGCGGTTGGATGAACTCCAGCACGTCGTCCCATTGTCCGTCGAGGATCAACTGGCGCAGGAAGAGGACGTCGTCGCTGAACTGACCGTTTATCACGCCCGTCTCGCGCTCCAACGATAGCTGCGAGATGTGGAGGTCGCGGCTGTGGAGGAACTCCAAGGTCAGTCGTACCACGTCCTCCTCGCGCAGCGTGAGGTGCGCCGCCGGCATCACGTACCGAATACGCAACCTGGACAATTTGCAGAAAGAGATGGAACGGGATGAGATCGTGTCTGCGGTCGATTCTGCGCGTCCTCCCGCTCCCAGCCGCGGAGGAATGAAAGGGCTTCTCGCGGACGACCGCGGCATGCGTGCGAGCGTAATCTGTTTCGGGGAGGCGAGGCGGGGGCTCGCGGTTTCGGTTTCAGACTTCTGGAGCAGTGCGTTCTGCGAGATGCGTTGCGATGCGGCTGACCTTCTGTCATTTTCTATGCTTCAACGTTTTCAGAGCGGAGGAAAGTTTAATACAGTAATTGCTGACCTTAATACTTTTCCCTGATTCAATTGAGAAGACCTTATGCGATGAGTATTAGGGTCTGTTTGCTGGTTTTATTATTACGGTCATAATATTGACGCGCAGTGTCGAATGGTTTCTGGTCGGCAATCGTTATTTCGAGAATATGCGTATTATACGAAACATCCGCTGACACAACAGTTTAAACAGACGATTGTAAGAGTCGATAATGGTAGATGGACGCGAGGAATGCGCGAAACGCTTCCTTTCGCGAGTTCGTTGCACTCTTATACTGCCGGCCCTGCTGACGTGCCCTGATTACCGCGGAAAGTGGGTGGATAGATTCGGACGTTGCTCTAGAGAATAATTCTCTACAGGTGAACACTGCTTCAGATTCGCACTGCGGCCATTAATTCATTCCTAATTGGTCGAGTAAAACTCAACATAATGCAAACCATTGTACAACAGTGACAACAACGAATTGTTTATTCTCATATTACCACACTACATAAGGTTGTGATGTTTCGCCGTAAATATCAATTTCCAAACAGATTATTGATGTGTCCACATTACATATAAAAAGATGTCGCTTAACCTGTCTACAGCTTCGCGATTGATACTCACAAAATATGTTTCATTCGCACACAGCGTTCCACACAAAATGCCGGAAGCCACGAAGGTGGAAAGAGCAAGATACGAGAAAGAATGGACGCACAAGATTGCAAAGGAGCTCGAAACGAGCGAAATCCTCCCGGTGAAATCGCTACTTTATATTCTTCCAGAATCTCTCACAGTGCGGCTGCCGCCTCTCGAAGCTTCAGAGGGGTTAACGATGCAGAAGAAGCTAAAAGGGAGCAGGGAGAAGATCGGCGAGAGGACCTTATCGACTGTTCGCATGTGGCGCCCACAAAGTTGCACCCTTGACGACAGTCGGAAGGGCGCAGAGACAATGGGTAAATATATCGCCAGACGAAGGTGCCCCAGACAGCAGAAGGGACTGGAAATTTACACCTAACCGCGTGTGACCCCACTATGTGGAGCCAGAATCTTCTATCGGCGGCCTAAGTTGCTCGATATTCGAAGAAAATTATATTAAAATGAAGAATGCGGAGAGAAATTGTTTATAGTTCATTGTAGTCCAAACAGAAACATAACTGTTTAATGATGAAGGAACTTAGAGGCTTTGCAACGTTGTGCAAAATAATAGCGGAACCTCAAAGAAATTTGTGAGTAAAATGGCATTCTGAAGAGTCACTGGAAAACAGTGAAACGTGCGACGGTCCGACTGCATTCTTTCGGATGTGCAGAATTTATTTCCCCGAGCATGGCGGGGACTAACCTCCTATCCATAAAACTGCTTACGGCTCGCGGTACGTTTCAAACTACCGGGACCACGGTAAAGTCGGTTAAATTAAAAATGCAACACCTATAACGTCGGAATTTAAAGCTGGAGTCCAGTACGGGGTAATCCCTGGCTTTATTCCCCGTACAGTTAGAGCTCTTTTCTGTCCCTTTACGTACGAAACTTTTTTTATCCCTTTCGGAAAACGGTCCTAGACTCCCTTTGTCGTCACGCGAAACGTTGTTTGCCAAACTTTTTGCTCGGACTGTGCGAACGCACGCTACTTGCTTAATTCCAGCAAAGTGCTGGCTAGTCAGAAAAGTGCGTGGCACATAAAATCGACGGATTCAGCAAGTTCGGGGCGGAATTACATAGCGGACGGTGTCGGGAATCAGATTAGTTTCAAGGGAGCCACGAAGCTATCAAGAAAGAAAAATGTTAAAAATACAGAGCGGATTAGCGGTAAGAAAATCATTCTCTATCTCGCTTCTCTTCTAAATTCCAAGTATAAGCGTTCGACATCCATCGATGGCGAGCAATTTAAATCGCATGCGTGTTTTGACAACCGACATTTTCCGCTCCAATGTTTCGAACTTGTTATATGTTCCGAATTTCGTGCTTTCCTACTCGCGTTTCGTTTTTCGATTTTGCATTTCGCAGCCACCGCGAAAGCGTCTGAGCGTAGTTGAATATTTACATATTGATTGCTTTCCCGTGCTCGCACGGAAATGACGTTACGCTCCCGTCGAATCAGTCGGTCCGCTCGAATTATTTCAGGTTGCAGCGGTTGTAATTCTATTGGCGAACGTTGCGCTCGCCGATATTATAGTTCAACCCGGTTACGGGCAGCCAGCGGCATATAGTCCGGCATTTCAACGAAGGCCATCGTCCCAGGAGGAAAAACGAAACGAACAGACTGCCCCGAGATTGCCCGAACAAAATGTTCACTACGTCCACGCGCATCCTTCCATAGATTTGGAACCAAATGGGGGACGCACGCATACGTTGGGTTACCCGACACCACTGTGGGCATCACCCCATGCCTTGCCCATGCCATATAATACCGTACCAAAAATTGTTCACCCATTGCGCGTGACCAAAATCGGCGGCATGGGGTACGTGCAACCGTCCTTCATCGTTGGCGATGCACAGTTTCCGACTTATGTAAGTATCTGTTTTGTTAAGTCAATAGCTTGCCGATTCCCATTGTTCAGGTGTAACGATCAATTCGAGAGCCATCGTGGCATGCGCGTCATACGTATTTTTTTAATTTGTACTCTTATTTTCTAACATATGCCACTTAGGCAGTTCCACACAGCAGGAACAGACGTTCTACAAATGAAAAAGATACCGGCGACAGTAATGCTGTGGCCCCGAACCCGACCTTAATCAATATGTCCACCAAACGAACCGATTCCAAAGATACGAAACTTGAAAATAGCCATTTGACCCTTCCGAACGAATCCGACGGTAAGAAAGACGATTTTTGTGATTTCCTTACTAAAAGAACGTCTATTGAAAAAAATACACTATATCGTAAACATGCCCGTTGATTGTCACAAATTCCTCTGACAGACACACAGGAGAAACGAGGGAAGCGAATCGCCAGCGTAAAAAGTGTCCGTCAAAGCAAAAACGAAGACATCGTCGGTCCGATGATGGGATTAAATCCTGACAAAATGTATCCCGGATATCACGAATACCAGCCATCTGTCTTCATGAAAACTCTCCGTCATGCGGCGTACGTTCCATCCCAATCACATCAACCCGAATCCGAGGAAACAACTGAACAAGTGACACCTCAACCCACACAACAAGCCGTTTCTACTTCTTCCTCAGGAAGCCAACGAATATCACTAAACAGTTTCAAAAGCACTGCGGTTGATAAAAGCTCGCAAACGAAATTAGGGGACAACGAAAATGAAGCGGTTGGAAAAAAGGGGGACAAAGACAATAACTCGCCAACTGATCAGGCAATGACGAAAAGAGCCAATCAATTTGATTCTACAGTTTCCGTAGAAAACGTACCGATTCAGCCGGTCAAACGGCAGGGCATGTACGATGATTCGATTAACATTAATGTGAACTCTGGTAACACAATGATGGGAGATATGGATTATCCATCAGCCAGCGGACCAAGCGGTCCTCCTTTTGACGGGGGCATGCAAGGCGGAGACTTTTCGCTTCAGAGCGACTATTTTCTAGGAAACGCCCGACGGTGTCAAGGCGGTACGAACGACCCGTCGCAACGGAACTTCCCTGACCCCAGACCCCATAAACATGAACCGAGTCATCAGCACAGTGGACATCAGCATCAGGTCGTCAGTGATTGCCATCAGAATAAGCAGGTATGTTATGCAGATCAATTTGAATCTCATTTTGAGCAAATTGCCCCATGGTCTCAGTGACATGAAAATTCGCAGTAAACCCTCAATTGGCGTGCATCGTAAGTGTTTCGTTAATGAAGATTTTTTGAATTACAATTACGTGAATATATTGATACGTAAACAGAATTGTACGGAACACAGGCCATACTCTGCGCGCGTATAGTTAGTGCGCGATAAGATGCATGAATATGAAATGGCTTCAATTCTGATTTATCAGCAGGTTACAACCGCAGGCAAGAGTGCCCAGCAAATTCCAGTTACGGCGAACCCAGTGGAATCTGCTAACGCGTGCACGTGCCAGCCGTCCATAGTGCCCGCGTCATCGATTTTGCCCCAGTACAGTTTGTTCCCGCGTACCAGTTTTTATTATCGCCCGTACAGGGTTCAACCTTTGCAGATGATCAGCCCAAATCTGGCTAGTTGTAAGGACACGAAAGAGACGCTGGCAAAGACATCTCCACTGACTAAAAAACAAAGTGTCACACAAACACCTACGGCGAGATATTATAGTTTGCCTCAGAATTATAATTGTGGGTCGGCTTACAGGTCGGCTTATATTATGCCCAATTATGTATACCCTTCACCTTATTACATGGGATATCGTAGCAATTTTGCACCACGGTTCATGTACCAATAGCCACATTACTATTTATGATCGTCGATTTACAGATATTGTCGTTCGTTAAGGCATAAGTTTTCTATTCTTTTTTACCGCCATCGCAGTCTATCCACACAATGCGTCAATATCACTCACGCCGAGCCACTTAATTATAACGTTTGTAAGACAATAAATTATTTATACATTTAAGTCTGTTTTCCCATATATTTATATAAAGCTAATACGCATGTAACTATTTTGTAAACTTTTGAATAAACATACAAGCATTGATAATGTACCCGTGTACAGTTTTTATCTCGAAGAAGGACGGGTGTAATTAATTTTCAGATGCCAAGACATTGACTTCGTTAATAAACATTCTTCACTCACCGATTGGTTTACGTCCGACCTGTTTTTAAAAACCCGCATTATCCATCCATCCCCATAATCGACGTGCGTCCTCATAACCGGCAATATTCTCACAAATATTACAATCTACTACCAATCAAATGAAAAATGGATATTCCAATCAGCGCGTGACTGAGAAATTTACGATCGTCCGGCAAGGCTTTTTCTCGCATCGCTGCTCGTAACACTCACTCGCTCGTTTTTTATCACACAATCATTAGGCGTAGGGAAAGAGCAATTGCCGCTTTCATTGACCAATCACTTGCCACGGGATAAACGTCCTGCGATCTCTCTTACCTTTCAATTCGATAAAAACGCCGAAAAAACGCTCACATTAATGCAAACATTCGGCCGGTCCAAAACACGTTGTATAAGTTCCGGAATACGAGCGGGAACGAATAGCGACGCGGGAGACAGACGTTCACTGTCTCTCTCTCTGACCACTCAAGTGCTCTTTTCCGAAAGTTAATCAACTTTCAAGTTCCACCGCGCTCGCTTGCATGTCGAAGGGAGAGCGTGAGAGAAGAAAAACGGGAAAGCAGGAAGGAGGAGAAGGCGAGAGAGGTGAAGCCAGCCAATTCGTCGGGACCAGCGTTGAGCAGATCTCAATAACGTCGTTTCGATCGACGTGATCGGACCAGTTAATCAGCATGAACGTCAAACCGAATAAACAGACGAACTAAACGAAGACTTCGTTGGAGAAATCGAACGTGTAAGCTAACTCCGACGTAAAGCTAACAACGAAGAAAAGGTTCGTCATAAGACTAATTAATCCCTAAAAGTAAACGGACACATCCCCTAGCTTTACGCCACAACGTCGACACATCTACTTACGCTGAATATTTTGTTCACGGTCCCTTACGATTTTGTCGTTTACAGCTTCTACCGTAATTGACCTATTTGTGACTCAGAACGCTGTCGAACGTCCTTAGCCCGACAAATCGCTCTGTTCGTGAGAGCACGAATGGTGCCCGAAATCCCGTTTTCGAGAGGCTTAACGACCTTATGCGCACGGACCATCGGCAGTCGACACTCGCCATGGGCTGAACGAAAATTCAATTTTCAACAATTTCCCGGCAGCGCTAATTGACCCGAACGGGGGAGGCCCAACGCGGAGCATCGTCCTTCTACTCGCGTCCTGCGAGATGAATGTCGAGAGACAGTACCGAACCGGAAAAGGAGGGCGACTCCCGATAGAAGCAATTCCTGACTATCCACTAAAACGACGGCTCTGGAACGGCCTGAAATGTAATTTCTTCGACGCCGCGCCATGCTTCCGGACGAGAGATAAGTTATTACAGGGAGGAGGGCCTAAGCAAATGAGCTGAAAAAAGAAACGGTACGCTCAAGATTGAACAGGGGACTACGAAAATCGAAATAAAGGATCGTAAGGCGAAGACGGCGTCGCGTCGTTGCAACAGCACAAACGGCGGACGGAACAAATTATTGCACGCAATTCGTGTCTACGCCGGGCGCGGCAGAAGCGGGCATACTTATTCGCCGATAAATTCGCGTCTTTATTTCCCGGCGATACCGGGAAAGCGTATTCGAAGGGAACGCGAGGGTGTACGTATTTTACGTCAAGAAAACCCCCCCACGCCACGCTCGGCAATGCGGCTCTCGACGAAATTCAACTTCCCCTCGGCTCGCCGGCTGACGTAATTTAATCTCGCGCAGGTACCTAAAGTTAATTCTAGCGTTTAACGTCACCGGCGGTAAGCCACGAGCGAAGCGTACTCGAGCCTGTCCGACGCGATCTTTATTATGGCGGGTCTATTTAGTGTTCGACTCACTGTCGTTCAGATAAATCGCTCCTGAGTGTCCGTCGCTCTAATCGTCAGCGTAACTTCTAAACCGACGGATCAGGTTTCGTTTGGTAAAGAAAAAAAATAGAGTCGCACGACTAATGACGCGACTCCGAACGAATTCTCATTAGCAATTCCGATGGTCGGACGCGAAAAATATCAACGCGAACGCGCCGGAATGAAGGAAGGAGCAAGATGTGCCCATAAAACCGAGAGCATTCTTCGCTAATTATCCTTGCGTCGCATAACAGTCGATTTCGGCGACGTAGCAAAAATTTCAACGAGCCGCTTTACGTCAACGAGTTATTATTCAGAATGTTTTATGAACTGCTGCGGCGGTAAGGTTTGAACGAATAAAAGAATGAATACAAATAAAAATAATATAAAGTGAATTCTAAGCATAAGATTTCTGGTTACCGCACGCAAACTGTGTGACCACAATAATTCCCATGTATCACTACGCATAAAGAATCTCTTCAAAAACAGGTCCCGCGTCCGAAAGTAAAAATTCCCTCGCAATCCGGATCCTCGCCATTAAACATGCCACATCGGTTCTTCTTCCCCTGAAGAAATCGTTTGGAAGGCGAGGGGAAACAAGTGGTTTCGCCTTTCCTGGCCGATCGAAGAGACAAGTCGTTCCGCGAAATTGATGAAGCATGTCGTGCGCGTCGATCGATCGAAGCTCGCTCGTCATTCTCATCGATCGCCCGGCGACGGATCGTTGATTCGCCTCAAATGAACGTTTATCCACCGGGCGCCACTTACAGCGGATCATAAACTCGTCGCGTAATAACGCCGTGCGCGGAGTAACGGTGCGGCACGCGGCGGGCCGTTTAACAACGTGCGCCGCCGTCTTACGAAACGAATCGTAAAACAAACGTCGTCGTAATTCGACCGGACGAAAGAGTCAGAAGTCGACGTTAATTCGCTTCAGCCGGGCACGAGGAAACGTGGCGCGTATATCATCGAACGACGCGTGTTGCGTGTTAACGGGCAATGGTGTGATACGAGTTTATAATAGAGCGATTTTCGCTTTATGATAATGTTACGGCCATTACGAGTTCCAGGATATTATACGAGAGTCCGTAAAAGTGACCGTCGTATATTCGCGCGTTCTTAATTACGGACGTAAACGATTCTCCATACAAAGGTACTATGAAATTGCTTGTGTACGAATCAAATCTTATTATGAATTCATATTATTCAATTGGTGCTAAATCGACGAAACTTATCAGTTGCGAACTGGATACTTATTGGTAGATTTGTTTTAGTAGAGCCCTCCGATCGGTATCGTTATTCCTGCCGCCGCAGAACTATCAACGACGCATTTATATTTAGCGCAAGATCTCGCGCCTCGTAAATCTTACGAGCGCTGCTTTCATGGCAAACGGATACGTGGCTGATCGCTCGCGTTACTCATGCGAGTCCATTATCGTGCAACATCGATTTTGCGGGACGATTATTCGGGATGAGCGCAATTATTGCGCTCGTACTTCAGTTCCGTAGTTGTAATTCGCTGCTCAACTGCGACGTCACCGATCGTCCGATCGCACACCACTTTGTACGCTCATCTCCCATCTGCTAGGATGAAATACACGGTATAACGTTGATCGCACATTCCTGTACTGCTGTCATAAGTTTGACTCCTGAATGAAACGAAAGTTACGGTAAAACGTGTCGGCCAAGTGATAGGACGCGATCGACGTGTAATGAAAGTTCCCATGCAGATTGATTTTTGTCTTCCCACAACCTTATTGAACCCTCTGTCCACAGCGCGTGAATGAAGCTAATACGGAATTTAATGTTTTGGTATTGTAATATAAATTTAATCTGCTCGAAAAAGAATTTTTATTGAACCTGCCGGCGCCAGAAACCAATACGGAATTTAATGTATTGGCTTTACAAGACGAGGTTAATGTACGGTAAAAGGAATTTTATTTTACTCTACCCGAGATGTTTCATAATTCGTGATATAATCGGAATGCGATGATCCATAATCAAAATAAAATAACCCGAAACCGGAGAACATGTCGATATCAGGCCGCGTTATGGAATCGAGGAGGGGAAGTCCGGTTATGGAGCGGAAGTTACGAATCCTTCGCGAACCGTTCCACGTTTACTAATGGAATAACGGCCACAGTAGTCAGGCCGTTATTCCCACAACGAGCAGCACCGTCCGACTGTAATTAACTATTAATTAGCGATCATCGAGGGTGTAATTCTGCCGCGCGATACCCGGGACGTCACGTGTCGAAACTTGGATGATTAATGTTTTCCAGAATTTTTCGTGCTAACTAGCCAAGTTAGTAATGCGCGGCTCGTCTAATTACTGATATAATCCATAAGAGTCAGCATATAAGATGTGATCCGAATAAAAAATCGTCTGCTACTTTATCGGATATATTTCCTCGCAATTTCGTATAACAGTACATTTCTGCATTAAACAACTTTTATCCTACGCACATCGCGCTGAATATTGTCGGCAAAATTGGCGGAGTAAAATGTAACTTCTCTGAAATTTTTCTATTACGCTAATTATTAGATGATAATCATTAAATCTGCTAGCTCTGGAGTACTTGATGCTTAATGTTCTATCATGACGTAGGTATCAGGTAACCGGTTTCACCTAGAACGTACGAACGAAATTCATCTACAGACTCCATCCGAACTTTCATACCTCAACTTCGTGTTACCGCAATTATCCATGCTCGCGAAACTCCGAACTCTCTAACGACGCAATCGGAATAAGTTCTTTGACCGACGCGACCTCAATGTCTCTCGTCTCAAACGGGAAACGCGACGCTTTAACGACGGAGCGCGAACTAAGTTCCAGATTTAAAGAGTCACGGCACTTAGAATCGGCCAGAGTGCCGCGTCTTTCAAGCGTCGCGCAATCGTGATTATCAAAGAGGCGGCTCACCGGCTCTTTCTTCGAACCCCGTGCCTTTTTCCCTCGCTCACCGTCACAGAGCTTTTCGCGCAATATCGCTCAGCCTTTGCCGCGTTCACGTTGTACGCGGATCGACGCGAGCGAAGAGTATCATAGTGTGTATCGGGCTTCGGCGTTATCACTCAAACAAGGATTTCCCGTTAATTTATTCGGCCCTTACGACTGGCCACGACGACGTATCCGCTGGCAGGGCCGAGAATTAATCGAGCATGTAAATGAAAGCGTAGCCAGAGGCCTGTCTGCTTCGACACGCGCTGCTTTCGCTACCTTCTCTCGAACCCGAAAGTTAGTCGGACTGATGGGTACGAGCCGAAACTACGCGTCTCCGGGGACTAAGTTACGAATTACAAGAGAAATTTTATAGGGGTGTGCTGGGACGTAAGTGATAACCGATGCGTGGGTCATTAAATTGAGGATGAAAAATGATGTCGCCATGTCTCAAATTTTCTTGTACACTTCGACAGGCAAAGATAGGTACATACACTGAACGGTAAAGTTGTGTACGTGGTAGTGGTCTGAATTGAAGAATCACGGTAGACGTAAGTAGTGTCTCTTGAATCTGAACGAAGAAAATAACCGCTTTCAGTCGTATTGAAATTTACCGTCTGTTAATGCGTGCGGGTAAAGAAAATGCTCATAGTGAAATGCGCATTATCTCCGAGAGCACGATTATTTTTTAACGAAAGTGATGTGGAAATGAAAAAGGAAGTACATAATGAAAAACGTAATGAGAATTCTCCACGCTTTCACAATGACCCTGGTTAACTACGGTTGCTTTAGTTATGTGCATTTATTACACCGTTATGCTTGTACGTTGAAGTAGCAAGCTGGCACGGACATGGAGTAAACGCCAGTGTACCGGATAACGGATAGAAGTGACATTCAGTTCTTATCACTAAAACGATATTCAAAATTCGCAATCGTTTTTGAGATTTCTCATTGTTTCCAACATTAACATATCGCCATCCACAATTACGTAAAAAGAGTCTACGCTTAATTTCAGTCTCACGTTCTATTCAATGCATTAAAACAGGCCTGGGCAAGTAGTGGCCCGCGGGCCACATTCCAATTCTTCTTCCACTTTTGACCGACCCTCACCTTATTCCATCTTATCCTATATCCGGTAAAGTATTCTCTTCGTATCTAATCGTATATACATCATATATATAATGCATTAATACATCGACAGAGCAACAACTTCAAAAAAGTCTACCATGACAAACCCTACTTTCCAGAGCTTGAAACAGTACCTCCTCAAAATCCGTGCCTCTCATAAATTAAAGCTTCCCAGAAAAGATTTTAGAGTGCAAAGAAGCACGAAGCGTAAACAACAACATCCCTTTCCATTTAACATCGGCACAGCCGCGTTCCACGATCGCGTTGCGTATCGCAAAACGACGCCTCGGGTGCTTCACATTTTCATCTCGTACGGGAGGGGCCTCACATGATGGAGCTTTTTCTTTGGCTCCGATTCGCGCAAAGAAGCCATTACCCACCTAGTAATGAAGGGCTATTCATCGTGTTTCACCTTTGACCCCGGCGAGTATGGTCGAGCACGAGGTTGCAGAGGCTCGCCAGTTTACCCAAGAAGATGGCCACGCTGACCGACAACATTCTTCCCGACTCTTCGCCTGCGGCCAACGAAGAAGGCTTTTCCGCGCGACAGGAATTACGAGCTTTCCGACAGGCGCATGCACTCTCTACGGGAAATCGAACAGATGCCGTGTTCGACGAACTTCCGACGCTCCCGCTCAAATTTACGGACATGCAGACGTCGTAGGCAGGGGAGTGGGGAAGAGGGGAGAAACCTCGATCACGTAGCGCGAAACTTTGCCGTTCTGAACTTATATAAATCGCCCGGAACTCGTGTGATGCATTATTGAAAAAATTCGCCGAACACTATTGCTGTCATTTCGATTCCAAAGACGAATGGGTGGTCTCGCGGGGCTTGAGGACAGCGCATTTAATACGTGCTGAATTGTGGAGCATGGTTGGTGGATCAATCTGATCTGTGTAATCAAATGTTTGACATGTGTTTTCATGAGGAATCAGTCCGATTCCGGTCGAATCGCATTTCATGGGTTTCGTATGTAGAGAAATGATATGAAGGAAGAGCGTAAAAGAGGAACTTTGCCAGAAGAACGAATCGTGTGCAGACTTTCGTGAGCGATGAATCAAAGAAGCGAAAAATGGAAATTTCGCGTCAGAATGAAGAAGCTGGTAGTAAAAATTAAGCATCGCGCAATTTATTTTGAAAATAACCAATCCTTTACGATCGAAGGTAAATGAGCTGAGAACACGGCTCATTGGGCATCATGCCATGGCTGTCCATTTTTCGTGATTTTATCTCCTACTCACTTTTTTGTCTTACAAGAAAATCCAGTAGCCGTACAATATTTCCAGCTTTCGAAACACACTGTCATTAAATTCGTCGTCATTATTACGCCTCATTTATACGACTCCGCGATGGCAATAAAGTTCGTGAAATTAATACATTTTTCCATCAGTGAAAGTCACACCGGTCACTTCCGTCTGCTTAATTAACCTGCGTTTCATTTTTCTACTTTCGAATCGCCCCGACAGGCGCGTTCACATTTTCAACGTGTTCGCATATCGATGAAAGAACGCAAGTGCGTTACAAAGTACAGCGAAGAAAGTTACTGAACATGAACTGCTACCAAACAAAACACAATAACCCTTTTCCAATTTCCGCTAATTATAAGCAATCACAAAAAAGAAGCATGTACCGCAATCATTGAATATTCGTTTAGCGTTCCGCCCTGCTAGTATTTATTGCGAGAACCTGCCTCATAGAACGCGACGCGCCGAGAGGTTAGGACAAGATTCTGCTGGTATAATTCACGTGTACCAGCCGTCGCGCGTACACGTGTACGCGAAACGTGATCCATACGAATGAAAGGGAGGATAAGGGCGTAATTCATCGACATGCCCGTCCCATTGTGTCGCGCCATTCATCCTCCGTACATTGTCGGACGTATCGCCATTGATTATTTGCGGCCTCGTTGAATCTGTTGCAAAAATTGCGAAACACTCGTGTCGCGCCGAGGGTGGATTAAGGATTGATTAAGCACATCGGCGTTTCCGCGCGCGGCCATTTCCACCCCCTTCGACGCTGCCTTTCCGCGTTCCATTGTTTCGCGGCTTGAATCGTTGCCCGATGCCGGTCGATAGCCGCCAGAAACGAGCGTTTCACGAATCGTTGCCGCAGGAAAATATGATAATGGCGGGTCTCGATAAATCGCGCACTTTCGCAGTGTCGACTTTACGATAACTGTCGGGACCAGCCTGGGAGTATGTTTCGTTGAGTGGAGATTCTTGACGTTTGCTTCGCGTAGTATTTTTCGTCCGGTTGTAGGCGTACGCAGAAAACGCGTTGCGGTATTAATTGTGAACTGTATAATTATTTTAGTGGATAATGAAAGTTGATGAGGGCAACGATGCCAAATAGCAACGTCGTCGATGCACAGCCGACCACGTTACTTGAACAACGTGATAATCGCGAGACCTTAATCGTCGAAATTACCCTCCCCCATACAACGAGTATGGGTGTCTGGATTTTCGCACCGCTTTCCTCGTCTTTCCTCGCATTCTAGCCGGGTGAAATTGCGGGGCGAAAGTAGTTGATGGAAAAAGCTCATCCCGACGGCCAAATGGAATCCCGACTGTCGAAGGCGCGTCGTTGTCATTATTTTTGCACGGGCCTTCGATCGGACTTTAATTACGGCGGAATATTCGCGGAATGCATTCATTTCGTCGAGAGAAAGGCGAACTTCCACGTCGGTAAGCGACAAGGGGCGAGGGCAGAGGGCAGAGGGGAGTACAATCGTTGCGGGACAGGAAAAACGTCAAGGAGCAACCGAGGGAAAGATGAGCCGATGTTTGTCGGGCGTCGACTCCAATCAGTGCCAGTCCGTCCTCGGAGAGTAACGATTGGCCGGAGACCGACGCCCGCCGAGAAATCATATTAATTATGGAATGCACTCGCTAAACTTACCATTAGTCCCGACGACAGATATCGCAGATGACGGCAAAATTATATTATCGCTAATTAAATATTTGGCCTGACGAAAAACGAGCCGAATATGCGCCGAATGATGTAGAATATTTTTGAAGGAAAACTGTTTAATCGGTGGATGCAGAACGGTGAAACACCGTAATTTGGATGCATACGCGTAATCACAGTCGAAAATGTTACAACTTCTCCCCCACTAGACCAGCACGTACGAAGCGAACGTTAATTGCGAGCGTGCGTTATTAATCGCTTTGTCACAAATGTGATTTCCCAATTTGATCGTTACTTCCATTAAACACGCTATCTCGTGTGTGGGACGTAGACGAAATTTTACCACGCCCTAGAGCCTCGGTGGAGAGAGGCAGGAAACAGGGATAAACACGTTATCTGGGAAGAAGATAAAACCACGAATGCCGCAGATTATTGCGAAGGCACGAACACATCGCAAGCTATGGAGAAATCATTGGAAAATCAACGAATTCATTATATGGTGTACATGATGATTAATTGTATCCGGCCATGGAGTTAATAACTTCACGCTTAAATTAAGTTTAATTACGCATTCACCTTCCATTTCATCGTTCAATTTACTCAACACAAATGTTCACGAAATAGAAATTAAAAATAACGGAAACCGCAGAAATACGTTCTCCTACGATACATGGAATAATACATAACTAATTCAAAAGCACTGTCCAGCAAACAACACACTTCAACAGAGTCAAAGAAATACATGACTAATCCACCGTACTCCATGAAGCTGACATAAGCGCGTAACCATAATCGCCCTCTTACATAACGTCATCCTGTGCATCATTCTGAAAACATAAAAAATCGCAGCCCCCTCACTCTCTAACACACTACACAGTGCACCACAGCAACACAGCCCTCGCCCGTGCAAGAGCACACGATCACCATAGAACGTGCGACAAAACTCCACATTCACATTCGACCACCAATTCGGCCTTCACAATTCGCCCCCAAAAAATTGGCATATTTACTTCTTCTTGTGCGTCCGCTTACATGACGTGGACATTCACGCGGAAATGCGGGGAAACGTTAGGCGGCGCACAACACCTCTGCGAAACGCAATGAGACGAACATATCAGCCGTTCGGGCGAACGCAGAAGCATTCAGAAGACCGTCAGTGCAAACCGGAAACACGTGGTCGCGTCGGTACGCGTACGGTGTCGCGCGACACACTGACGACGCTCCTCGACGCCCGACGCCCGACGCCGCGACGGCGCTGAAAGCAAACGTGGGAAAGACGCGCGTGTGCTCACCGGACGCCACGGCAGACATTGGCATCGGCCGAAAAACTTCTCGCCCACGCGCCCCGTTACACCCACGAGACGCATGGGCGCGCGCAAGTGCACGTGAGTCTGTTCCACGGGTGGCGAGAGCGACTGTGCATGCAAACTCGTGTGCGTGAGCAAGACGCTGCGTGAGAGAATCGATCTCCGGAGGGTCGCGAACTGGGCGAGGTTTCTGCGGAAGTGACGGAGGGCGAGATCGGTGACGTCAGTGGAGAACTGTTTTCGAGCAAATTCTGGGGTAGGGGTGTGGACGTGAGACGGACGAGTATAGTGAATCGATGAAGAGGTTGACGTAGAGAGCGTAATTGCATGCGTGATTGGCGGCAGTATGAAGAGCGGTGGCAGGAAAACATATATCCAGATTTCGTATCTCGGCGAAGTTTGCCTGATTTTTGCTCCGTTATGTATGTTAAGTTAATGAGCAATTATACCCGCAGGACGTAGATGTGAAAGAGAACTATCCGTTGACGACGTGCAACACGCAGAAATGATTTATTTCGCACACGCAACCCGTTTATGCCGCACATATAAAAGAGTGTGAAGAAGAAGGTGTGCGTGACTGTTTCAAGTTTGAATCGACAGTTCCGTTCTGGCAACTTTGTGTCCTTCCGAACAGAATCTTCCCTTCGGAGGATCGTGATTCAATTAAAGTTCTACCCCCAGCCTGGCGAAGGAGCCACTCCAGTGCATTAAGTAGTTACCTCCAGGAAGCACTCGGCACGCACTACTCGGCTAACACTTCGATTTGCATTAGACAGTGTCAGCGATAGTCTCCGATGGAGCGAGAAGCGTAACGGCGACTTCTGTGGATATTAGTACATTCTCCATTAGCACAATGTGGATCAGCGATTCAGTGAATTGAGCGATAAACAGTCGGCAACTACTGTGCCTGCCACAATGCGACATCGAATTCCCAGGAATCTACTAAATAAAGACGCTACTAGGCGAACGTGTTGAGTAAGACAATGAAACTCGTGCCGACGTTCCGACCAATTTCTAAGCTGTCGGGAAATGAAGAAACATGGGACGTATTAAAGTCCTCCATGAATCTTTCTAGGATCGGGCACGATAATTAACGACAATAAGAGACTACCACGAGAGACTGATCGAGGTGGATCCTGAAAACGTGTCGGGAGATGAAACCCTGACTCAACCGATGACTTCAATCTGACTCGTAATATCGCACACTGAATGTCATATAAGCTGCATGGCAACATTATTATGATTACCCCTTTTTTCCACGACCCGAACTAGCGCCAGCCGACAGCCGACGTCACTGAATGAACGCGGCGCGCACTGCGGATATCTCGAAATTCCTCCCAAACGGGACGATACCGTTGTAAAGAGCAAACGATCGTAAAGAAAGTGTTCGCCAGGCAGTAGCCTAATGAGGAGTTGCACTCTCGCCGCTGCATACCTGCCGGAAAATCCAGTAGCTTCCGCTGCGTGCCGCGAGGGTACTAGACAATTTACCTTATCTTGACGTAGGTACGCACACGTGCGCGCACTCGCAGCACGTTCCAACAGCACTGTTCGAACGAAGTAAACCACCATACTCGGCGACTGCTCCACGGCGGAACGATGTTCTTAGCGAACCTTCTCTTATTCTTCGATCGGCCGGAGATAAGTGATTTAAGGATGCGGGCAGAAAGTGTACAGGGAAACTCGGACGCCGTAAAGTTTCTTCGCGCGCAACCCTTCCATCCTCTTAAGGCGTGAAAATGAATAATTAAGATCGACCGACGCCGAGAGCGTGGACACACACCCGAGAGGAATGAAGTGGGCCGTCGAACCTGGACAGGAAGAACGGACACGAGATTGCTCCGGCTCCGAAGTACGTGCGCGGAAAGCCCGGCGGACAAGTCGTGTGGATCGCCAGCTCGTCCTTCCTGCTTTTACCTTTTACACCCCCCAGCATGTTTTATTCATGCCGGCGTATACGGCAGTGAAGCGGTCAAAGATTTATTACGGATTCGTCGGTGAATTTTCGTTTCTGGTCTACCCCCTGCATCTATTCGCGACCTTTGCACTCTCTCCACCGTACGTACGCGCTCACTCTCATAACGGACGTAACGCGTAAAAGAGTTGAGTTCATTCTTCTTGTTCTTCACTCTCCGGCCGGCAGGAAAGTAAAAACGTTTGACGAGGCCATAAAACGATGATGGATGATGGCGCGTGAGTAAGTGGCAACGTAGGTGTCGCGAACTATGTTCTCCCCGTCTCACCTGATCACTGCCATGCGTGTACCTGACAGATGTTCTTCTTAAGCAGTAACCGAGCCTCGTAAACCGTGCAAACGATCCTGTCGTACGCGCCTCAAAGCGCCTCCCTTCTCGCTCTACCCGAGGATTCGGTTTAGGAGCGAGCCTCCCAGACGCGTAAGTGCCCTATTGTTTTTCTATTACGTCGCGGGCAACAGATTGCGCACGTGCACGCGCGCGCGCCTTTCCCGAGGGCTGGATTTCGAATGTGCCGCTAACAATGTGCGCGACCCTTTGTCCCGCGTCCCTTTTGTTCTTTCGGCTGAATCGCAAAACGGAAGAGCGTCGTATTAAAAGCTCACCGTCCCGCGCTCGCGTAAAATCCATTGGCGGTCGGAGACTTCGCGAGTGCGGTGTTATCGGACGATAAAATCGCACGCTGCGACCTGCGACTGCTTTCGCGATTCTAACGACGGCTGTGCGTAGAAGTAGTGAGCTGAGGACGAGACTGGTTGCATCCCCGTCGAAATACCGCATTAGCTGGTTTCCTCGCTAACGGACCGACGTTGCCGGCATCTTTGAATTCCGCGACTGCGACGAGCCCGCCGACGAAATTACGTGGTGAGACGTAATAAATACAACGTTAGGAGCGAACCGCGGATTATCTCTGGCCGGAGCTTAATTTGAAGAAACGTAAATCGTATATGAAATGACGCTGAGTTACGGTCGGGCGGGATGATACGTACACGTCTTCGCCTACGTGATAAATTACGCCGATTGCATTATATGTGTGAGTGATTATGATCACGCGTTTGCGGACGCCGCGAAATTTACGATTCGCGTTAACTGTCATTGGAAACGTTTTAGTGCCGCTTCATTAACTGTTAAGTTACGATGGCGTGCAATAAGGCGATATACTTACACAGGTCTCAGACGCTGTGCCAGGTCTGCACGCAAAATTGCTGCTAAATCATTAACGAGAGGGCAAGTACCGAGTGGTTATGAGCGTCTACGAGGCATGCGAAGCGGATATACATGTAACGTCCGCTTATGAACGCCCACGAGACATTGAGAAGTTCGTCGAGCGGCTATAAGTGCCCATGGCAATGGAACAGTTAATGAGAAATTTCTTTGCCTCGCTCGACTGCTAACGGTGCGAAGATTAATGTCGGCGGGCTAAAATCGTGAATATCGCTGAACAGTATCTTCCCGTCCGAAGGGTAGAAGTCTCAATTAGACACTTGTCATCTCTTCCTTGCCGTATCTTTGGAAACGAATGACCACGGGAGACAATGGACGTTATAAATTTCCGCACATTGTTTAGAATAATCATACCAGCGAAGGTAACTGTGCTTTAAGGAAGCCCCTTAAGAACCTGAACGATGTGTTTCTCACACTGGACGACCGGTCACCCGGCATGACCTTTTGATGACCTTCACCTTCGCGATTACGTTCACCAATACCGCCGCGACGAGTTTGACTTCCGCATCAGTAACATATCTGATAGCTCAGAGTGGATTAAGTATAGTGTTGAGCAGAAAACACTAAGTACGCTCGCGAATAAATTTCCCTTTATCGTAGTAACGACACAAATTGAACGCGGGAATCATATAATGTATAACGTCATGAACATTAATAAATTAGGAAGTCAAATAATTACATCACGTAAAAAATTGAAACATTGAACTATATAAAGGTGAGTCTTAAAATTTATTAGACACTTCAAAGAAACCCACAAGGATGTACCAACTACCAATGTCGTAATACCTCCCAGAACACGTAATCCTAATTAGACGTTTCACGTGTAACAAGGGTGCAGGATGAGACCGAAACGAAGATTGGAGCGGGTACATTTTTAGCGCGCAAAGTGTCCTCGTCTCATGTGCACGGCAGCCAATTAAGACCCAACAACGACCCTAAAAAAAATACGTAATCGCATGCACATAAACCCTTGAACCCCTCAAGAACACGAGCTCATCATCCCCAACTGAAAACTTGCACCCAAAAAAAAGCCCAAATTCCTTCAACTGACATCGTTCAAAAAACACAGTGAAAATCAAAGTCCGTAAGAACCAAACGTCACCTATGCAAATACGAGGCTCCCCTGAAGCTCATTAAATTCCGTTTCTGCAGCACTCATCCCCGCACCATAAATCGCAGACGAGGGACCTAGGCATGAAGTAAACTTAGTAAACGATCGACGGTTCTCGCCTCGGGGCCCGACGCCGAACAAAGACGCTACTGAGAGTCGAGGAATCACCGAAAGCAGGTCGTACCAGAACGAACTTCTTGGACGCAACGCGCCGCGACGCGCTCTGGAGCAACGTCCGTTCCGGGCTGTGTGCTCGCCTTAATTGAGCGTGCGCCTTCTTCCCCTCCTCGTCACCCCCGCCCTGGCGTCCGCCTACCGAGGGGGCAGAACGATTCCTTCCCTTCGTGTGGTCTCGCCTTAATTGAGCGAGCGCTTACCCGAGGCGAGCTCCATTCCTTTGCCGAACTCCATTCCATCTCGTCCGAAGACGTTCTGCGCGTCTCGGTGGAACGTTAAATCGAGATTACGTAGGGATCATAATAAATAGCAGTGGTCGGACACCGACTTACGACGGGCGCCGACGAATGCACGAGTATGGGACTGAGAACAATCGAAGGGATCAAGAGCTATCAATGATGTTGTGCGAGAGCTTTTTCGTAACACTTCGAATGCCCTTTTATTGAGGGACAGGGATGTATTGTCTGTCACTTGTAATGAATGTCCTTGAATCGTGTCGTCGAACGAAATAATTCTCGTGCGATGAAAAATAGTTGTTTCGCGAACTAGGAGGACTGTGAAGCGTCACTTGGAATGATCTTGATCTGAAAAGAGTATAAAAGGACGATAACTTAAGGATTAATTTACTAGCCTGTGGCAAAACATTAGCGAATTTCATGCAGCAGGCAATGTGTTAATGGTCCAATTAAACAACACAACAGATGGTTTGTACCGTACACGGAGCAGTCTCGTTAATCAAAGAACGCCGACTACCCCGCTATGTATGCTGACAGGAAATCGCGAAGAACGATGAATTAGATTCTATAGCCTCAACGTAGACATACCTGAAGCAAGTTTGACCTGAGCGCAGTCGTGTCGATCCCATTATTTACTATCTACATCACCCGCCCACAGTATTAACCCTACAGACGTACGTGCTTATGCATGTACGTGTGCCTACGTAACAACTCGGAATTTGAGACTTACAATCGAAGTCGAGAAACTAGCGGCACGACGTAGAAATTGTCTTGCCAACTTGAATGCATTGCTGAAACTTTACCCGTAACGCAAACTTCGAAATCGTCACTTCGCAAAAATCACTCTCTTAACGCGCGCCTCAGACTCGTAAGCCAGGCATTACGATTCGGATCACGTACAGCGAATTAGAATTGTTTGCAGTGCACCGTATGCCAGTGTCTGTGCGGGCAGAGACAGGGGGTTGACTTATTTAAATATGTTAAAGCGCATCGATGCTATCGCGTAAATCGCATCTCATGCGTGTCGGTACGAGAGAAGGAGGCGCGGATTGAATCACACAGGGTCGTGCAAAAGTTCTCGGCACCCCGGGCCAATAACGGGCGAAAATCATAGACCTGGCACCGCCCAGTAGAATCTTGCGCATCGACGATCACCCCGTAGGCACAGCGTACGATGCACGTAGAGTTTCGAAGTCTTTGCTCGCGACAAGGGCGTCTGATCGATCTAGACGACGAGGTCGAACGTAGCATGGGAGGGTCACGTAATTTTAGAACTAGATCGATGTAGAACGCTTTCGCCGTAACCATTGACACGTGAGGCGTTGCTTGCATTATAACGGAAGAACACGTATTTTACTGATTGGCGAGATATAAAGCGTGACGATGAAGGAAACGAAAGCATCCTTAATATAGGAATGCCGGCTCGACGGTATCGGTGAAAAACGTATTAATAGTTTCCCAGCAAAATCGGTGTACGCTAATCACACGCGGCCGACGTAAGGAGGTGTTATTTTGAGTTCATGACATTTTGTACTTCCCGTCGTTGTAAGCGTATAATTTTTAGTTAAGCGCTATGTAGGCGATCATGGTGTAGGCGCCGGAAAGTGTACAATGGCTTAAGAAACAGAAGGAGGTGTCGCAAGGGAAACATTATTAAACATCGACGCTGGCTGAATGCTACTTGTACGAGGCCATGGACACACCTCGACAATTCTATACCCGTTTCAACATCCTCTATGCAACGAGCGCAACATTTGCATTGGAAAATGACAACAAAAAAGCCGCATCATATTCACGGGATATGATAGAAGAGAAACGAGACATTTAGTAATTATTCCGTCAATAATTTCCGGTTACTGGGTAACATCCAGCGTGGCGAATCGCTTGACAATGAAAAAGCATCTATTAGACATGACTCTTCTTGTTTCTGTCAGCATGAAAATGACGGGCGCAATCTTCGGACATAAGTACTTGCCATTTTAGTAGTACGATTATGGTAATTACTGAAGATGAAAATTTTTCTCTGAAAAGAAGCGACCGTTATAATTGGCGTTGCGTCGATGTGTAGGTGCAATTCGTAATTACAAGTCATTAGCATTCACGCCGTCTAATTTATCAAACTATCGACGTTTCCATAATCGATGCTACTTCCTACGATACGGAGGGTCAGTTTCCGCGATCGAAAAAGAGTAACAGCGCGTACAACCTGTAAGCGCCATCTTCCAAGAACTGAAACCTGTGTAATCAACTGCCAACTCCCTACTTATCACTGATTCATCGCGGTAGATTATCGTGCCGGTTTCAACGCAAAACGAGTTAAAGCGGTAGGTTCGTGGGTAACTGGATATTGCTTCTTTCACCTTCTTCGGAAATAACTGAGATATCGGCGATAAAATGCAATAGACGGGGCAATGCGGATAACCGTTGACGGAATACAGTGTCTTAAGAGCACGTTTCGTTGGCACTCGCATCATGAGGTTCAACGTATTCCAAACATTTTCGCACTATTAACCGTGTCTGTTGTAAAGGAAATTCTAAGTGGCACGTCGCAACTTCAGCAGTTGTTTACAAAGTGCAGTATACAGTTTATTATATGCTCATAAATAATATGCTACAAAGATATAAGTTCATCTCGGCACAAATGAACTTTCGAGAAACCCGATACCGTTACTCCATCTTATTTTTGACTAATTACATAAGACCGATGTGAACTTTTCCTCATTCATTATCAGGTTCGATCAAACGGACCGCGATCACGAATTGGGTCAGTGCCGCGGCGACCTTCATCTATAACGTTCTTTCCAATAAGATCGTGAGAAAAAAGTGGGATCGAATGTACTTTCGATCGGCGGTTCTACGGGGAGGAAGAGGAACGCGGCGAGGAGTCATTTATCGACGTCGGTGAAACGACCCATAGGATTTCTCCGACCTAAAAAACAAGACAGACGCATCTTATTCTGACACGTAGCGTGCCGGAATACATCGCGTTTCCTCAGAAAACTATGAAGTAAGCCTCGCACGAAACATTTGTCCTTTCGTCTCGCACGAGACACTTAGAAAAACAGGCAAGATCACTACTTTTATCATAAGGGATCGCGTGTGATTTACGGAACGGCATGAGAAGAAAGCAGGCTGCAGCTGTTTCGGGTAATTTGACTATGGCAGGAGAGCGTGCTCCGGAAAATTTAGTTGCGTAACGACGCCGAAGGTAACGCTACCCCCATTTTCTCCTCCTTATCCGACAATCAAACCCGTTGACCGCAGCTTTCACACGACCGTGAACTCTGAATCACGCTGCAGGTTACGTATAAGCAAGTGTAACGTAAATGTTCGCCGCACTAATCCCCGAGCGACTAATTGCAAGCGACGCGTCTTTAACCCTTCAGGGTCGGCTGCGATAAATAATTCATGCGGCGCACAGAATAACCGCGAATGTTTCATACATGAGAATAATCTCTTGAATAATACGTACCCTGGGCAGTTCATTACTTAATGCATGTATCTTGCCTTATCTTTATGTACCTCTGCGCGTTTCAAATCGCATTGCGCACGTCATTGTAGCCCGCGCGAAAGAGCCGACGAGTGGCTCCGATACTCTCGAACCGCCGCGTGACATCCGTAGCGGAGACAAATCGTTCGAAAATCGTGTCCCACATCGCCGGGAGCACCGCGGAACGCGTAAAATATGCACTTTCCAGTGACACTTTAGAATTGTCGCGAGAGAGCGTACCTTCCCAAAGTATCCTTCGAGAAATCCTCAATGACCGCTGTCGCCGTTGACGTCACGACGACCATGGCTAGGCTCGTATCCCATATCTCTTCGTTGTGGCGAGTGTTGCTCGTGACGTTCTCCCGACGATCGTGGCTCAAAGGGTCTGCAGCACCTCGCCAACCGACCGCGCGACTTTTACAATTAATCAGAGCCCTGAGATTGCCTTTCGCCCGGCGCGGCGCGCTGCTTGCCTGACTGCCTGCCTGCCTGTCGTCGGATCAGAATCCCGGACGACCGAGTTCACCGTTCGCCACGGCCACTAATGGAAATGCATTGCAAGCGGAATATGTAAATCGTCCGCCGAAGAACGTCGTCTAGCGACGCGCCTATGAATCACTCCGTCGGCTGACTCGACTCGCGCGATTCCGTACGTTCATCAGAGGCCTCCGGTGACCCTAGGTCAGTGAGGAGCGGCGACGTTTCTTTCAATTTCGCAAGACGCCTATTGCTGCACGCGCGAGATTGATGCTGTCGCGCAATGGTATTGAAATTGACCGGGCTCGCTGACACGTGCCCGATTGACGGGTGGGATTTATGAAATGAAGCGGTATCCTTTGGAGAAACACCCACTTTCAGTGGCAAGGTGTAGCGAACGTCGATGTCCGAGGTTTGTTATGGTGAGTGAGAATGATGCTTGAACGGTGATACTGGTTTTCGTTGAGGAGGTTTTGTTCTCGAGATTCCTTATGCACCGGCACGCTCGTCGAACTGTTGCAGGATTAGAAATCAAAGATGCACTCGCGACTGCATAGTACTGGGTGGCCGATGCGTCGTAAAACAGTCCACCGGCGAATAGTTCGCGTTAAATCGATCGGTACCGAACCACAGACACAGAGTTCGAATTGACGCGACTTTACGACCGGTCGACAGGTTCGTCGTAGGTCCTCGTTATATCGATAACACCACGATCTCTCTTTTTACTCTTCACGGAACAATCGACCTATAATTTTGTTCACCTCGTACAGTTCATCGCATCACTTCCATTTCGTACTTTCTCATATCACGTTTATAGTCTCATTTATCTGTCATCGACGTCGCACACCATGAAGCACTGAAAATCGATACTTTCACGATGAAAAAAAAAAAACAAAAAAAGAACAGAACTAACACTCAATGCTGTTGCGTTTCTAGCAAGTTGTACCGTGTCGAGCGACGAAAAAAAATCGGACGCCCGAAAGAAGCAGGAAACGATCCCTCGGGATCACGGAGCACGCGAGATCACGAAGTCCCGGCAGACTCGGTGCACCGATCTGCAGTGTTGAAGAGGAGAGGAAGAAGATCCGACTGAAGGTGCTCACGATGCTCAAGGCACATTCACCTTGGTCCGCTCTACGCACATGTGTGCACGCGTGAGTGAATCCGTGCGCTCTCCGCTCAGCTGTGTGCGCCACTATACTCGCGCCATGTGCTCACTTCGTGTGAGAAGCTGAAAGCATGTATGAGTGTGCACAGCCGTCCTTAACTATATTCGTCCCTGTGTGCGCTGGCGCGCGCGCGCGCACCACTGTGGTTTTACCCTCACGTGCGAATGGACAGCGAGTTTCTCCGCCACGATCGAGGAATTACGGAGTCCGCAACCTTGATCTTGGATCTTGGATCTGTGCGACGGGAGACGACGATCCGTCGCGGGGTACAGTTAAGTTTTTTCGCGCTCCGAAATAAACCTACGCGAAATCAAGTCCCGCTTGACGAGCGTGAAGCAAACTGTGAGGACTTTGGTTGCAAGAGACAATGGACGCGCTCGCGGATTCGCTGATACGAGCGTTACAGACGTTCACTCCCGAATCAAGCTTTGGAAAATGTAGCCGAGTTTTATTTATTGAGTAAATATTATAGATATATAGCTTATCGATCTTGGTCTCGAGAGTCCGTCTCCCGCGGTTCATTCTGGAAGTGATATGTTCCCCCCATTAATGTGCCTGCTTTAATTATTGCGAGAAGAAGTCATAGTACCGAGTTAATTGACAGTTTCAACATAGCACGGAAGATTTACGACAACTTTCAAAACGCATAGACTTTCTGCTGGGAGAAGAATGTAAAAATGATATTGAATGTACACGTACCTACTTCTTTATGCATCACCTCTGCTATTTAGCAGTTCGTTGCATAAGCTAATTTATATGCATTACTTCCATACTATACCTGCCTCTCTTTTATGGAAGCAGGACAATGCGCTAGACTTCGCAAAGCATACTTTTCGTAGAAAGTTTTTTTGCTCTTGATTCTGGCCATCCGCTTGGAAATTCAAAATGGAAGCGTGACACTTTTTTTGTTCACGATAGAACCGCGCAAGCATAACTATCGCTGACGTGCAGTTGAAAAATGAGTCTACGAGCGGTTAAGTCTTCCTGTCGGCGACGGAGCATCTATCAAGATCTTTTACGAAGATATTCCGAAATTTCGCGTATATACTCAAATGCGTGCCAGACGTTACTAATCGCAAGAGTGATTACGTAGGTCAGGCCTGGGCAACTGGTGGCCCGCGGGCCACATTCCCCTTCTTCTTCCACTTCTGACCGACCCTCACCTTATGCCATCTTATCCTATATCCGGTAAAGTATTCTCTTCGTATCTAATCGTATATACATCATATATATATCCCACTTGTGACCGACCCTTACCTTATTCCATGTTATCCTATATCCGGTAAAGTATTCTCTTTCTATTGATTTTTTAATTCAAATTCGTATTCTCGTGTATATACACCCTACACATATATAGGATAACATGGAATAAGGTAAGGGTCGGTCACAAGTGGGAAGAATAAAAGGAATGTGGCCCGCCGGCCACTAGTTTCCCAGGTCTGACGTAGGTGTTCGTCCACGGTAATGAGAACGCGAGCGCGTTGTTGACGGGACGGATTTAACGCAATTACTATACACGATACATAGTCACAGTCTGAATACGATGTAACTCGGCTATTTAAATATCGCCCCGCGATCCTGTTAGATCTACGCGCTGGACAAAGACAATTCAGCGAGCGAGCTATTTAGAAAGAGCGGAACGGGAGCGCGGAAAGTCGACTGAGTCGATAAAATTCACAACGACCGGATAAAAGATACACCGGCGACAAACTGCTATTTTTCATGAGCAACAGTGTGTATCCCGCTCTCGAATGCCTAACCGTTAGGCTGCCAAACGAGAAGAATCTGTCACGCGAGGAGCGCCTAATTAATCTCAAATGAACTACCAGCTGAAGATCTTCAGACAATGTACATACGTACGTTTGTATATCAACTTCACGATCAACGTCAACGCCTGTACATATTACAAATTTTATCAGTTAACGATATAACGAATAAGTTATCGTTAAGAAGACATTATCACTGGATATAACAAAAAGCGATATTTCTTACAGCTTTCTATTTGCGCTTCATGTTGAATATCATTCTTACGGCAATATGTATATTCAGAACCAACCGGACTTTCCTAACCCATACAGCGATTGCGTGACACTTACGACCCGTAATTTGTATTGGCGACGAAATATGCATCCGATTAATGCGTCTCAGGTACCCTTTTGCAAATTCAACATCCAATATCCACCTTTCGCATCAGCAAACTCGCGATGCGAGCCGATACAGAGAAGGCTCATCAAAGAGAAAATCCAGAAGTGCCGATATCTGCCGAAGTTCTCGCATTCATGCGCCCACCCATAGCGGTCAATGCACCCCATCCACGTCTGAAAAATCTCAACCGCTGGAACATTAATTAGCCAACGGCCGCACCAATGCAAACGAGAATCTGTCCCACTGACTGCTATGAGGGAATTAATAAAAACTGCCACAACCGAGTTTCTCGTACTCGGCAACGAGTCCGGACGCGACTGTTAATGCGCTTTACGCACGATTCATTCGGCGCGGAAAATTACGTGCTACAGTATACTCTTATACCGTCTAGAGAATATGCACGTAAATCAGGTGTGTACCGGATACTGTCTATGCGTCGCTCGGTGAACATGTGCAGAAAAACGAATTGTTGGAGACGGAAGAAAGTTGCCAAACAAAGGAAGGAAGAGAGGCCTGATTGAGAGACATAGTTGAATGGCGTACTAATTAATAGAATGAATGTGACGTAAAATAATAGTGTACACCACTACACTTTGGCCATCTAATTTTCTGCATGTATAACATTTCGACAGAGAATAATTTGCCCTGAAAATAGACTGCTCTTTAATATTCGCGAGTGTTCAGTAGAATGCGACGGTTTGGAGCAGCCTGGCACAGTACATCGTTCATGGTGCTATGCTAGAGTAATTTTAGGGTGCACTGGCCAAAACCTGTATGCCTCGAAATACCAACTGGTACGTGCCGGCGGTTCCGGTATTACCGGTGCCATTTTCGGTTAACTAACCAGCTACGCGGCAAGCGAATCGTACGCTCCGAGAGTGTCAATAAACAGTTTCTTATTTTTTCTCTCTTTTTCTGTTTGCTTCCAGGTAGGTTGCGTAATAGGTCCGCGGTTGGAACCGGAATAGCGGAAAGTCGATTATTTCGCAAATGTCGCTTTGACGATGACAGGGGAAACAATTATGTACGGATCATTGGACGCGTATCGGGAAGTCAGAAAACAAGCGTGAAAACGTATGAACGTGAAATACCGTTCCCCTGGATCTCATTGTTATTCTATCATTTATAGCGCTGACTTTTAATTATGCCGTTCGATAGAGACGGACGACAACTGACGACTTTCAGTCGAGGCACTTGAAAATTGCCTCATCCTCCCGGCACGTCGTTAATACCGAACTCTGAATGTCTGCTTCTTCGAAAGTTTAAAATCGTTCCTCTGAAAACGAGTCATCGGCGGGGTATACGCTTTCATTTCAGCTGCGTGTTAACGTAAACAAAAATACGATCCCGCTGAGAAGTGAAAACGCTCGCGGCTGAACTCCTTGCGAGCTGTTCATCATCGCCATGATCGTGTTACTGGCGACTGTGTGAGTACTATATTTGGTGCAATAAATAAGAGAGAGTACGTACACGAAAAAATAACGGTACGCTGGTAATCTTTCATGGAAACTGGTTTCACCAAGCCGAGAAGACGCGACCGTCAGTGGTCACCCGCGCAATTACGTGCTTATCATGGCCTTGTCCTGTAGTACTACTGTCGAAAGCGTATATTCATACGGATCAAACTTAGGAGCAAATTTGAAACTAATATAGTACGAACATAGGCATAACAACTGATCACACGGTAATGTACCAAATGTGAAGTCAATCAAACCCAAATCTATGCCAGACTGATTTACACGCTGCCATTGAATGAGTAATCACCACCAGTTGACTCACGGTGGGGTGACGCGCCATTCATAATTACTGACAAAATGCTTCTCTCGCACGCCGCCCATACAGACCCACTGTTCGACACGAGTTTGTAGATAATGTACATTGTATAATGAACGTGTAGGAAAGAAGCGCGCGTGGAACCGGCACAGCGCAACGCGTGAGGCACGTTGTAACGCGTTAAGCCGCGTGCTACACACGTGCCTAAACCAGTTTCACATAAAGCCGCCTCGACTCCCGCGAAGTATTTTCCCCGAATTCACGAATTTTATGTTTTTCACAAAGGCACGCTCTGAGGGTAGTCAAAATATTGGACGGTATTCAAATTATGTATTTTGAATGCACCTGCAGGTTTAAGCGATCGCGCGTAATGAATATGAATACTATGCACGGCATTAAACATTATGCGTATGCATGGGCATACGCATACAATGATAGGTAGTTAATGAATTCGATGGCATTGTATGGCGAGCTAATGTAGCTGTTGTTATATAATTGCACGACGACAAAGTAAAATTATATTTTCTTTTACCTGTTTATTATATAATAAAAGAGAACGAATTATTTCGAATGCATACGGCGCGTAGTGTTGCGATCGATTGTTTTAACTCACGTAGTCTGTTAAGACACATGCATTTATATTTGAATCACGTTATCAGTATCTGGTTGCTCGAAGGAAATAGAATAAAATGCATGTAACAACAAGCTTTATTGTTCTACCCATCCTGTTACGACGGAACGAGAGTTTTATTTGACACATCTCTATCCTTGTTCCACCGTTGCCTACGCACCGTCATCATCTCCCTGGGCAGTACATAAAAACAGAATGAAATCCTCAATCAACCCCGATCGAGCGAGACATACAACCGAAATAAAGGGCCACTTATCCTGCCCTACACACAGAAACGTGCCACTGTCAGACAGTCGAAGTGAGGTTAAGTACAAAGCCACAGAGCGGACAAAATGGGACTGCTCCGTTTGCAGGCAACACGCAAATCGTCAGAAATATTTATGAACTCATACGCAACACAGACAGAATATTGTAACACCGATGACGCTTCGAATGATCCCAACCCGCGCAATCGTGTGTCAATGATTTGGACAATTCCCTACCAAATCGGCCCCTGCACACTCTCTCTGCCTGAAATCTTGACTGGAACACAGTGCACGCTTGGGCGGTACACAAGTAATCTCGCTCAATTAAGCTATTCGACGACTCGCAATTGGGTGCAATTCGTGGTAAAAATAAATATAGTAGGTTGACAGCGGTGATGTTAGAAGCAGGGTGGCACGTCGGACGATACATAGAAGATCGTCTCGCGACGAATTCGATGACGGCACGGCATACGTTCGCCTCGACGAAACACGTATTTCCCGCCGTCGATCGGCTAACGAACGGGCACGCACGGCTCGCGCGACTCCGGAATTATGTAACAATAGTTGCACGACTAGTAAATAAAGGCTACTTACCGCTGATCGAGGCGAAAAACGTCAGGATCGCGCGCACACACACACGTTACACTCCGACCGCCTACGGCGAACTGCCGCTTGGCGGCGCCATCTGCGCGCCGCCATGTTGGATCAATTGGGCCGTTAGAGCCGGCAAGTGCGGTAGCTCAACGAACCCGCCACAGCTGCTACGTCGCCGGTGAGTTTCTCATTTATACTAAAAGTTTAGGCAAGGAGTGAAAGAAAATCACAGTGCGCTCATTTCTCAATCATTCTTGTCACTTTAATGCTCACCATCGGAACACAAAACCGTTGTAACAATTTACACGTCCAGTGCAATATTGTTGCCACCCTTCGCACGTTCTACTCGTATACAATTATACACGACAATTCTAACATTTTCACGAGTAACGCATGCATTACGAGGTATTATTATTCAAAATCGAATAAATAACGGTAAAAGTCACGTCGAAAAACACAAGGGAATTTTTATGGAAAAGTGTAAAAACAAATCTCAAGTCTAAAACACGATGAATATAGTTTATAATTTAACAGTTAATCCGGCTAAATGCAATCAAGGTCGCGGTTCAGTGATCACGCATGTACCGGGCACGTACTTCAAACTATTCATAAGTCTTTTCTAGCATCATTCGACGATTGGTGCACATTCTTAAATACTTGTTTTTTTTTTCTTCACATGCAATATTTTACCTACATACATCATTTATTAGTATTATCAGTGATAATGACGAATTATCTTTAAGCAATGAAGAGAATTATATTATTTTTACCTTAAACACTTAACCCTAAAATGTTTTACGAAATTTCATTACATTCTGCACAGTGCTGCGCCCATGTAAGCTCTCATTTAAACACACTTGGAAGTTTGAACCTCTCATTTTAATTTTTCCACGCGTACAACCCCCAGTTATTAGATTTAATATCGTTAATAAATACTTATCTCGCTGTCAGCGAGTATTCTAATATCTGACATCATCAAACTTACTGACTCACAACACAATCCTTACACCGTATTACACGCTGCATCAATTCCGCATTTACGATATTTGCAACAAACAATTGTTGAAGACAGGTTATGTAATGCCGTTTCTCATGTCTCTAGTCTATGGCACGTCGTTGATCATCTTTCTCCCAGTGATTCTTCGGCGGCATGTGAAATTCAGATAGTGCATTCGATTGAGATAGTAGATGCATAAATTTACGTGACTCGAGAGATTTATCAAAACGTTACTAATACGTCGTTCGAAAAGATATCGTGGCGTCGTATGGAAATGTTGAAAACTGGAAGCTTAGAACGTGTGCGCGTTACGACATATGCCGCAACCTAAAGCGTGTTCCTCTCCAGTCGGTGGATGTTTCACATGCAACGGACATTCATCCCCCTCCAGCTGTTTCGCTTTGGGTCCTATAAAAACACACATTACCATGAATAAGAATTCGTCGTCGAGTTACATTCTCGTAAATTGAAAGTAAAGTCATATAACGTGCGCACCTGCTGGGCATGAAGGCAATTCATTTTTTGGTATCGTGGTGACGCGTTGAAAGTCGTCATGGCAAGGGGTGCAAAAGTGCGTCGTTCCGAAACAAAAGAAGACTGCCATTGAACAGCAATACCGACACTTGTATTCTAGGAAATCCGTTCCGTGCTTCGGACACATCTGAGCTTTTGCCACGTCGCTGCAACCTCCGCACACTAGTTCTTTAGGGTCGAAAGCTTCCCCTCCAAGTAACGCATCGCATCGGGCTTCACCCCCGTAGTAAGCCTTTTGGCATTTGTAGCATACGTAATACGCGTAACGATCCATCGCATATGTTGCCAGATCTTGATGGCTTCGTCCGCCCGGTGCGGATGACGCTTCAGCCCTATAAGAAACAATGCATTGTAAAACGTATCCAAACAGGAGAAAACGGTTAACTCTCGGACACTTACTTATGGTAGCCTTCATATTCTAGGCGCATCAATGCTTTTCGTCTAACGTCTTCGTACAGTTCCTTAATGCTAGCTAATTGTTCCGTTAACGTCGGATGTTCCATTGGCAATTTACAAATAGGACAGAGCGAGAAACCAAACGTTATCCTTGGTCCTGACCATTTCTTCGTCAACACTAGCTTACAGCAGTGCAGATGAAATACGTGACCGCATTGCAACTGAATCGCCGGTGCACACGATAAACCTTCGGTGAAGCATATCATACACATGTCGTCGGCGTCCTGCTTCAAATCGTTGCTAGGTAAACATCTATGTAGGCATGGCAAACAGGCCTTCTCGTTTCTGACACCGCCGCATATGTGACCGCAGCGATGAAATTTCGTGCAGGCATTCTTTGCGTGCTCCTGACAATCGTGATCGGCACAAACATTTCCAATTGCCAGTAAGCCTGTATTTCCAGTGGTGCCGCAGAATCGGCAAATGCCGGAAGTGGCACCGACCGGTCTTCGCGGTGTACCGTCCCGAAACTCGACTAATGCTTTAAGTGCTTTGTTGTCGGCCAACGCCAGTACCCAGAAGAGTTTCGTTCGACCGCAGTCTTCATGTAGATCGACGCGTATAGCTTCCTCCTCTTCCTTGCACACTTGTCTAGCGTGCATTCTGGTTTTTCGATGAAGGTGTAGGATCTTATCGCATTCGCCGCATAAATTTCCGCAAACGTTGCACTGGATAATGGCTATCGTCTCGTCGTCGTCGTGATTATTACACATTGGCTGGCGATACAAAGAAACGCAATTTTAGTAATTTAGGTGAGGTTAATTGTAAATACAATAATATATGCAATGGCACTTTAAACATACTCTTGGAGGCGGAGGTTGTCCTTCCGGAACTCTCCATTCGCCAGACGTTAATCTCTCTGCGTGATCAGCGTCCAAAACGCATAATGAGGAAAGAGCGAGCCATAATGTCGGGCATCGAAGACAGTCCCCGGGTTCGCGACTTTTCTCATCCAATCTTGTTAGATTTAGAATATTTTCGGCAATCGCTGCCTTAGTTACAGACGCCCAGGCAAAAGATAATTTACCCTTTAGCAAACAAATTCAATGTGTAAGGTTGTATGTTTGGAATATAAACCTGTCAGCTATGTGTTAAGGAGCAATATACGTACCGATGCCATATCTTTTAGAAGTTGTATTATCTCTTCTGCTAATTTACGAGTTATACACCCTCTCAGCCACCATCTGTTTCCTACGTTACTTTTCGGATGAATACTGGTAGCTAATGAAACGGTTTGAAGGGCTCTTCCGTTATCTTTCCCCTTCATTTTGACTTGTACTGTCAACGCCTTTGCGATACAACTCAAGAAGACATCCAGTATTCCCATGGAATGCTGATCGAAGTCAGTCGGTTGAGTGTATGCGTTGTTTGTGGCAGTTATGATGCTGAGATTCGTAGGAGGCAATTTCTCGACGCCAACAACTTTAGCGAATGTTTCTGGCTTGATTTCCGGTAAAATTCTTCGTAGCAACGATGTGACCTAAATAATTGATACATATTTTATATACTCTTGGCCAAAATATTGGGTATCGAAATGTTTATGATACAGAAAAATTGCAAAATGAACAAACAAATACGTACTTGACGTTGCACTCGAGCTGATCCAGTGTGCAATAAACTCAGCAAATCTTTCAATAAGCCGTACTGGTGCGATAAATAATATTGTCCTACAGAACTTCCGCTGAGTGCTAGAACCATATAAAGCATTTCGAAGCAATATGCGTCTGCTGCCTTAGCCAGATCACTGTTGTCACTCAACAAACTATTAGCTGGTGTCGGAGAACACAGCAGGGCCTCCCATTCGTCTCTTATGCGAAGCGTTTCCTTCCGAATGGCTTGGACAATATGTGCACACACTTGCTTTTGTAGATGTGTTAATTTGCTTCTACTGAATAGAATTCCAACCATGTGTTCACGCAAGTCATTGCTATCTTCGACATCATCATTCGTGGCTTCCGTTGGTTCCATTTGTTGTTCTTGTTCTCCTTGTATCAGTTTGCCGAATACCTACGTTTTTGTAAGTTGACATTAAAGTATCATAGAAATTTCTGTAAGCACCTGGTATGCCATGAAATTTACCTGAGACGTAATTATACGGAACACTTTTAACGTTTCGGTTTCGCAATGTTTCTGCTGGATGGTTTGCGCACTCATCTGCTTGCCAATCTTCAAAGATTCACCCTCAATTTCGCCCAAAACTCGTATCTGACGAACTCGTAAGGAATTATCTGGACCTTTTAATTCTAATCCTACCGTAACGTGGCGTAGATCTATAATAATGTAATTATTGGTAATAAACATCTAATCAAAATGTTTGAAATTTTGTAGATATATTTACCTGTTATGGGACAGCCCACCCACCCGGCAGATCGAATTTCAAGTTCTACTGTCCTCAATTTTGTCATCTCATCAGGATTAATGCCGGATATAAATGTCACAGTAGATACTTTATGCTGAAATCAGGCGCTCGTTAAACATATTTTCTAAAGGACATTAAACGGCATTATAAAGCGACTGTTAAAACTCACCGTTAGGTCTCGACAGTTGTCAATATGAATATAGACCATTCGAGGAAACGTCCGTGCTCCGCAAATAATCGTAATTACTTTCGTTTTGTGTCTATCTTCGTCCCCGGATTCCCAGAAGGTTTCTGTCGAACTGTCAGTGAGGCTACCTACCATAGCCTGTCTACTCGAAGCCTCAATATCGATTCCAGGTGTCAAGTCTTTTAGTGCCTCCACACAACCATTTATTTCTTGCGAGTATGCCGACTGATGACTTTCATGCATACTCATAGCAACATCCTCCTCTTCTTCTGAGCGCGATAAAATTTTACTAATATTACTGAACACATGACTCCTATGAAGAAACACATGGTCGGCTGGCGTAAATTTTATACCCCAACACCTGATAGCTGCCTGCTGAAGTGGTGACCCTGCAAACCACTTGTGTCATCTCGAATTTCTTGCAAACGCACATGTTCGTAATATATCCAACTTACCAGGCGGCGGAAGTAACATTAAATCCGCAATTGTTTGTAGTAAAGTATGGAATGCGGTTGACAAAGGATTGACCGATTCACCTGCTATCACCAAATCGCTCAAAGGATGCTCATACACGCCCATCATATCCTAAAATGACATATGGTCGTGTTACGGCAATCGTGTCGAATCACAAAGCATTGCGTTCAATTAAGTCAATCACTAACGTGATCTTCTTTCTTCTCTATCCTATCATCCTCGACGGGAGCATCCGTGGAGTCGCATGTGACAACTGGCGTAAGTGAAGCAACAAACCACCAAAGTAAATCATGCAGGCAGATTGGCTGTGTGACACTCCTTAACAGCCAGTTCAAAGCTTGCATCGCATACACGCGACACGCAGCACGGCGCAGAGCTTGTTTCATTGCATACTGAAGATGTTGCAAATTGTACTGTTGAAGGACAAATAACATCACAGGTCTCATAAGAATCTCTACTCTATCCTGATTCGGAATTTCCGCTTGACTCGTAGACACTATCACAGATTGATCCATCGACGGTACCAGTTTTTGAAGGGCTGCCGATGGGTAGCACAACAGGGACGAACCAGTATCTGTAGAATAAAGAACGAAGCAAACAATGCATACGAGTTTCGTTAAATAAGTTGAGATTTGCCATAGTTAATTGTTATGTAATTACTATTATTCAGCTCACTGCTACTATTATTCCTTCTTCGCATGACTACTCTTCCGTCGTTACCGTTCTTAGCCCATGGCGCTCCGGTGGACATGGAGACTGATCTATGAAACACTCCACGATATTTGCCGCTGTCACTGTCACTGTCACTCATAAGATACTCGGACAGAGGCTGCAAATAGATTGAAGCTATATTGGCATCGAAAAGTTAGGTAAAGAAACACATAATGTATTAGCCTCTTACTCTGCCATTCGCCGTGTTGAGTATAGTACCGTTGTCTTCATACGTTTGTTGCTCATTTTGACGTCTCAACGCTTCCTCGTAATACCTTTCATCGTGACTCTGCGAATGATGAACTCCCAAAGATTGCAAACATTGAAATGGTCCGGTTGGCGGAAATGGTCCAGCGGCTTCCGGTGGGCTATAGTTTTCAGCTACAGAGGATAAGGTCTGAGAAGGCCTCCTTTGCTGCTTTGGAATATTGAACCCAGAAGCGCTGGCTAACTCCAACAGGAACATGGCGTTGTTTTTCATCGTTATGTGAGGTTCGTCCTCGTTAGGACTACCAATCGGCGACAAATTCTTATTAGGACCGTTCCTCCTCCTGATGACAGTGTAATCAAACTTCGGCTGCTTCAATTTACGCGCCTTCAAATATTTATTGCGACACGTGTCACATATCAAGTACCACGAGCTAACACCCACTCCGCCCTCACCACAATTCCCCGCCCATCCAACGCAATAATTTCCACCGCTATTGTATCCCTTCCCACCGGCATGCCATCCGCAACCAGGATGCATCATCTTCATGTGGTACGTCACTGGATGCGGAAACATGAGACCGCAAAGTTCACAAATCGTTTCACGCTCGATCCCGCCTAATCCTTCTACGGCGTTCGTCCTGCCGAACGACCTCCACTCCCTCTTCTTTCTACTTATTCTTCTATCACGCTCTCTATTCTTATCGTCGCGAAAGTATTTCTCCAATACCGGACGCTTGGCAAGCTTCATCGTTTGTATTTGCGAGATCGGACTTGGTAAGACAAACTGCTGTTCAATTATCTGCAGACAGTTAGTGCTCAGCTCTTCCCAGAGGAACACTAAACTCTTCAAAGCAGGTGGTAAAACGGCGACTGTGTGGAACTCCGGCAACGAGCCCAGCTTACTGCTAGACTGATCCTCCTCCTTAATGATTGTCTCCTGCTTTTTTCGACTTCTATTCGCGCTGGCATTCGCCGCGGAACGAGTCAATGTTTCTAATGTGCTAGGTTGTATATGCAAATAATTCCCGGCATTCGTTACCTCCACCGAATGCCTTTGCCTCGCCCTTAACTCTTGCTTCTGCTTGTCCTCGGATTGCACCACAGTCTGCCTAGTCACGACCAGAGCGCCTTGCTTCGGCAAATTGGGATGGAATTTGAGAAAGCTAGCGCAAGCCATCGCATCGTGAACAATTCCTTCGTGCCAAAGGAAAGCGGCAAAAACTGCTCTGAGACACTCGGCAACCGATGGACTCATCGCGTCCTTCACCTTCTCTTTGGTTAAATTCAAAGTTCGACTAGCGTTCGCAGTTTGATTCGCCGCATGCGATGCAGGCGATATGGCACGTTTCGTTCTTGTCTTCACAACCTTCGAGTAGTCCCGTCTACTCAATTTTGGTGATTGTCGTTCCTCTTTCGCACCGACGGCACCGATGCTGAAGTGACCCTTCATAGTAGTCGTTGCACTTTGTGGGCTCGTTTGAGTGAGCTGTGACACCTTGCGTGGACTTTCTTGAGAATCCTTTAAAACAGAAAGACAATTAAGTATTCTGATTTCGCTCAGAGAAATGAGTGATCCACATGGAGTATGGGATACTAATACGAAAAATTCACCGTGCCGTCCTTTTTCGGAGTATCAGGCGGACTTGCTATGCTTCCCTCGGATCTCATCTGCAAGGAACTGCAACTTGGGCTCGGGGAAAGGTCACGCGTGTTGGCAGTTGTACTAATCCCGCTAGGAGATTGAGATGGATCTCTCGTAAGACTACTGACCAATGCACTCGTGTCGCTCTGCGTTGATCCTCGTCGCTGCGATGTGATGCTGTCAAGCATGCCTGCGGAGACTTAAAAAAAATTCCAAAACTCATAGCCGCATCTTCGTAAAATCCTCATATTCGCATATTATGTTAATCGTCTATTGCAAGGATCCTTTCGTGTCACCTTGCAGTTTAAATAATCATGAACAGTGATATATAATAATGTATGTAGTGATGTATGTAACAGTTTAACACACATGACATTCGCTGGTGTCGGTCATACAAAAAATTGACATCGTGCAAGAAATACTCCGTGCAATGAAGTGATAAAAGTGAAAAAATTCGTATGGATCGAACGATTCCATTCTTTTAAGAGCGATCAACTGTGCAAAGGTGAAATAATGGTTTTCGATGATGATTGCTTCAAAAGCGTCAGCTCAGCTTCTTCGATAGTTAATACCGATCTCTTCGTGTAGCGTTATAGAGTATTAATGTGTGTTGGTATTCTTACCTAAAGGGGAGAGGCCGACACTTCGGGGGGAGCCGCAGAGCACAGGGCTGCTACTGATACTATCCCCCCCTCCTATCAAGCTTCTCCCACCTGATAAGTTGGGAATAGTTGAAGAATTTGCATGTGACGTGTTAAGATAAAGTGTCGGAAGTTTGAGGTTGAATATTTTACTCTATATTTCTCATATGCGATAACGGTGATTTGTAATTGTCTAATGTATAGTTAAACTGTGAGAAGCATGATTAAGCGTGCAGAGCTAAGTTTGCAAAAGAAAATGCATCTGTTGCATACGCATCCGTTGAACTCTATACGCATGCACGATATTACTGTGAAACATTGATCGGCTAAGACGAAGAGATTACTTCTGTACCGTGTACATTTCTAAAGTGATAAAAGTTATCACTTATATATTGAATGCCGAAAAGGACTTGGAAAATGTTGACTCTGAACGCTACTCGTCATCTTACAAACCGAAAAAGACTATCTATCAGCAGTAGGAAAGCAACGAGTACCTGGTGCATTAGCAGCAGGGGGGAAGAGGCAATTACCAGAACCAGCTGGCTGTCGACTGGACCCAGCTAACAAGATCAATACGACTATAGTTTTATAACTATCATACATATTGTGCTTATAGTAATTGGCTAAAATCATTCGTTAGACTATCGCGTATTTTGATATTTTTCTTTAGTCGGAACGCTAATAGTTGACTATAGTATGCATTCCGCAAGAGAGAAAAAAAGGAAAGTGTTCGAGGGATACTGTACAGTCTTACAAGTATCAGCATCAGCTCTCTCAGCGTCTGAAATAATCTTTCTTTTCGGAGCAGTTATGGTGCCAAGGTATAAATAAGACACACGTGAACGTATGGAATCGGAAACATAGTTATGAACGAACATAAAGTTGGTTCGATATAGAAACAGACATAAGTTAGGCAATGCGAGTACCGAATACGTACCGGGTATTGCAACTGGACTAGAGGACGGGCTCTGAAATCTTGGTGACCCACCTTGGGGATTCTTTGGGGATGAACTTCTTGACAGCCTCCGTGGTGTATCTGGCGGTGTTGATCCGTTACCATTTCCACGACTCTCCCCCATAGTTTTCACCAATTCTTTTACAGACACGCCAACGAATTCAGTGAAATCTCTGTAACGCCAAAAATAAGGAAAATGTTCATGATAATACGCATTATCTTGCGACTACCTTATGCGCTATTTGCTCCTTACCTGCCAGGAGAGCTTTTTCTTTCACCCTGACTTCTATCATCACCGCGGAACCATTTCTGCCAAACGCTGAATTTTCCGCCTCCTTCTTTCTCCTTCTCCTTTTCTTTCTCTTTTTCCTTTTCCTTCTCCTTCTCCGGCTCTTTGTCTCTGACGACCTTTTCTTTGTGGGGTTTTGAGGACCTCGGTGACACGTCAGCTCTTTCCGAAACATACCTCTCGCTCGCTGCAACCAATCATCGCATCATAATACGCCGATTCATAAACCATGCTGTTTCGTCATCTTTACCGAACACACACCTGGTGATTCATGTTGACTGTACGATCCGAAAACAAACGGATTAGTGGTGCTACCTTCACCGCACTCCGCCGTAGTTGGGGTGATAATTGGCGCATTAAAGTTGAAGCCCTCGTGATTCACAAAGGGCGTCGTATAATCGAAGCCCTTTAGGCCAACAGACGCGGACTGCTCCGGCATGAGTGCTTTTTTCTCCGCCGGATCGTTTTCCACCTCTTGCTCGGCTTTCATATAAATGACCCCGTGCTTGCTAACTGCGAGGCACCAAGTCTCATTCTCGGGACTTCGAACTTTGTCGAAACAGTATTTCGACACAGACTCATCGTCGATACGGACCCAAGTACCTTCACTGTTTGCGAACTATAAAGAATGTGGTGTCGAAATGTCGTTCTTCGTTACAAATGCAAAATATCAATCGCGGTGTTCGATGTACTCACATATTCTTGAACGGTGACCGTGTATCCGAGAGCTAGCATTCCGACGGGCGCAGCCTTTAAACTAGGTTTGCTTCTGATATTATGTCCTGATGCGCCGCACTTTGTTACCACCATCGTCTTTCCACCGTCGAATGTCACTGTCTTTCTCTTGCTGAAAATCCAACAGATGTGAAACAAGTAAATATTCATATAAGCAGATAGAGCCCTCGTTACATGCAATTACTCACTCCTCGACAATGTCGGGTTTCTTTCGTAGAATCGGATCCTTCACCAATTGCTCCAAAATAGACTTTGGCTCTTCTAGCGGGACAAGTAATGTTTTACGTAAATGCTTGTTGTGCTGCAAGCACCAAGCCTCCAGATGAAAAGTGCTACAGTACTTTTTGATCGTTTCGACGTTCAGACGTAACCACAGGCCGTCATCGTTATAAACCTAAAAAAGCGCAAAATACGCGAAGCGGCGCTTGTTTAAAATAGTTTAAATATAGAGTTTATTGCAATAGGCGGTAATAAGAAAATGTACGATACCTCGTCCACAAATGCAATAGTGCCATTTACCCCCACGATGCCAATCTGCTCGCTTTGGAGCGACGGATGTGCTCTGATTCTCAGGCCGGCGCTGTTTTTCGCTACGAATTTCCTGAGTCTGGTAGGATGATACTGACACTTCTTTACGGCGGTTTGAGTTAATGGCTGGGAACCCTGAGGCGCTTCCTTTACTTCAACTTTGTAATTCTAAACAAGACACGTTATGAGTCGAAAAATATGGTCAAATATTATGATTTAATAGAATCAACAGATCCTTACGTCGTCCATCTGATACCCATCCATGGATATTATGATCGAGTACCATCCTACAGAAGACGGGGTCCATGTTGCACAATAAGTACCGTCGCCATTTGGTCGAACCAACATACTCTCACTCGATCTCTTTACGGGCGGTGACATTAGTCTCAATTCCTCGAACGAATAATTCTGATAAGCTTTCATAGCTGTGATCGAATAGAAGCACATCTTGTTGTTTATGGTCACTTCGTAGGGTATGTCCATAGGTGGTTGTGGATGACCACCGAAGGTCATCGGTTCTGCTTGAGAAATTCGTCGAATCTTTCGGCCTTGATCAGAATTGCTGATATCTTTGCTGTCGATCGGAACCGCTTTCACTTCGAGCTGCATGAAATTGCGATAAATTATTTTAATAAGTACGTATTATACACTAGAACAATACCATTTTTAAAGTTCGCGAATAAAAAGTTATTATAATGCATTCGGTAGAAAGTCTATAAATGAAGATTTTTTGACGCGTCGTGATATTGTTCTGCGAACAATGGAAATATCGTTATGGGTCGATGATCTTAACTCTTTGGAGCATTCACCTTTAAGCATGGTACGGTCACGATCTCCCCGTATTGGTCTCGTGTGACGATGATGACGCTCGCTGGCCATCCGCATCTCATTTCCTCCCGAGAATAAAGGGCTTGACATTTGGACGGATCGAGGAAACTCTCGGGTTGGAGCCATCTCGCAAGTCTTCCTCCGCTGGTACCAGCCGTGCATGAGATGAAGTCACGTAGAAATAGTCGCTCGTATGAATGGCAACTGAAAGCAATGATGCATATGCAAATATGAAACGCCTGCGTTGAATTATCGATATTAGCGACGAGTACCATTATGAAATGCGCGCTAACGTGTAATAATCGACAGACGTTACACAATGGCGAGATTACATGTGCCGGAGCAACGAATACGGGTCGCAGAGTACATGGTATACTATACAGGAACGTGTGAGCTTTCATAATTACTCCCATGCATGTTAATCTATGAAAATATTTGTTGTAATTCCCGCATCAGCGCGCAGCTACCAGTATCAACGTAAATTTGCTAAATTTAATGATACCTGTCTATAGTGCGTTGTTAATACTGATCACTATAAACATTGATCGCACAATTCCCTTTTATGCAGAAACTCGGCAACTGTCCTCCAACTGAAATAGTCGAAAAATCGATAGTCCTCCGATCACGAGGATTAGCCTTCGTTTTTTTGACGCGGAATAGCATTACGGAAAAACAAGGAGTGCCGACGGCTCTCGTGCGCTGTAGATTGCCGGGCTGAGAAAGTGAGCGAGACGCAGGTAATGTAAGTCAGAACTGGTCCCATCAGCGAGCCGCGGTGTTCCTAATTGGCGCTCAGTGACCGCGGATCTCTGGTCTGTGCGGATGACGGGAGCGGAGAGGACGATGCTCCTCCGCTGCCAGCCAGACAATCGTCGCTTCCCTCGACCCGGGCACCGCGGGACTGATCCCTAATAAGGCGCAATCACATCGCAATTCTCTTCTCCGCGGCGTGGCAGGCAGCGTGCACGACGTACACGCGTACGTACGTACGTACCCGGGTACCTATACGAGATCGTCCTCGATTCGTGCGGTTCTTGCTCGTGCCCGGGCGGGCATAAATGGATTCCTAGAAGCACGATTGCCCAGGGTCTTTGACACGTACACCGGTCGCGCGTTAGAGTGCAAGAATCGCGATCCGTTTCGTCGCGTGTCGGCATCGGCCGGCGGCGGGGGGGAGGGGGGCGAACTTGTAATTTAGCCGTTGCCACTTTCCCGACCGTCCATCTTCATTACAGAACGTGAGATTGGCTCCCGATCGTTGACGTTGATGGAAATTCTGTTGCTCGCCACGGGAACGGGTTTTTTGACGTTGACGTCGGCCGGAAAATTTAAGGGATACAATGGTGAAGCGTGAGCGGGCGAGGCTCGAGGCGGTACAAATGAACTCGGCGGGGGCGAGGATGAAAAATCTTACACCCGTATAACGTGCACGCGGTAACTTCCTATGCAATCACGGTTTTTATCTCCGTTCCTCTTTTAATTAAGATAATGAACACGGAAGAGATCAGGGGCGAAACTTGTTAAGGCCGGGGACGTGAATAAATTCCTAATGGCGCCCGGACGACACGAATTACAGGATTACGCGCGGTCGCAATAAAAATCACGTACTCGGCCGGCGCGAAACGTTCGACAATGGGATAAAGATCACTTAGCGCGAAATGCCCGCGTCGGGTTACTGTGAAGGAGCACGATTTAACAAATTCCACCGGTCGTTATCCTAATAAGTGTCTGAGGAAGATCGATGCCGGGTACGTGGAAGATGTTCGATATGGCGTTCGATATTCATCGGTACCTGTCCGACGGGAGGACCACCTGCAGGAAATATCGCCTTTAAGGACCGCCCAGCAAGCCCTCTCTCTATCCTCGAATCGATGTGACGTATGGTCAGCACGTGGTCATTTCGGAAATGGCCACTTCGACGTGGCGTCAGGTGCTTCCCAGTTTGAGAAACGCGCTATGAATGAACGGTCTACATGTGTGACGCAGGCACAACGCAGTTTGGGGCGGAAGGCGAGGGTGGCGCAAAAGGAAGCAGAGAAGGACGTGGACACGCGCAATTTCTCATGGGAAATTAAATGGCCAGGTCCCGACTCATGAAGCCGAGAGCTATGAGGGCGTAGCGCTTTAGGGAAACGCCGTCTACGTACCGTGAAAAGCTGTATGCCGGCGAAGTGACACTTTCGACTCTTTCGTAGACGGACGACCCCGTCGGCCCGTTTTTACGGTTCTCTGCCCTTCCCGCGGTAGTCTTTCGCCGAACGCATTGGCCCGACGAGCTGAGAATGTATTTCAGGCTTTTACTGCCTGTATTATATACGAGCTTTTTCTCGGCTTCGCTATTTATATTACTCGGAAAACGACGTTACGGTGTCGTCTTTGGCGGAAAGGACGAAAATAATCCGCTACCCTATAACTGCTCAAAATCTCACATCATCGTCAAACCCTGCATCAAAAAGCCGTAGGACGTAGTATATATTGGATCCTTCAGGACAGTTCCATCCGGTGCCCAATGCCCTCATAATAAAAAGTATTCATACCATAATTACAAGGTACTCACTTACACGTTTCTGCAGGTGCAACCTAAACTCTACCATAAACTCCGATCCCCCAACCCATTTGGATTAATACCAACAGGTATACCGGAATCCGGTGATCGCGCGCGATATACCTGTGCCCTTCCGAGTCCCATGCACGCGCGTTTGTTACATAAAAGCGTAAACAATGGGCGCCATTGTCGGTGCTTTCTGGTGCGCATACGGTCTTGCCCATAAGTTGGTCAAGGTCGTTCCCCACGTGAGGTGCGTGGTTCGAGGTTGAGCGACCTTTTGACCTGCTCGAAACCTGTACGTCCGTACGAACGACCGTGCCCTCCGAAATCGCTCTTTCGCGGCCCCTGATGCGTCTTCCGACGTTCGACTCGCGAAAGCCAAACCGGTGCACAAGTGCTGATCTTCCTACACCTCCTCCTCCCTCGGATCTGTTCGCGAGGCGCTCGTACTTCGTGGCGGTCTTTTATGTTTTAAAGAGCCGAAAGGAGGGAGAGTGTACCGCGGAGGCGAAGCAGCAGCAGCAAGCAAGCAAGCAAGCAGGCAAGCAAGCAAGCAAGGGGCACAGTTCTGGGTGGGGAGGAGACACCGATCGTGCATGCCACCGGCCACAGTTTCAAAGCAACCTCCGTCATGATCGCGTCAGCTGGCTTGTAGTCGGCCCCACCGCATCGACAACCAAGCCGTCCGTCCGCGTGCGTGTTCGGAGTCACTCGAGGCTTTCGAAAATTCTTGTCGTACGCATCGTTGTGAGCGCGACGCGCTCTTCCTCTCGGCCGGATAGTGTACACGATATTGGAGCAACGATCAGAGATCGCGTGCCGGAAAAATCGATATTCCTGGTACCGGTCGGTGTGCGCAGAAGAAAGCCGCTTTAACGGATTGCGTTTGGACGAAGGGGGAAAAAATCGACTGAGAGGAAGGGAACCGATATCGTCGTCGAATTGGAGCATGAATAGCGAAACCGATTGTCTGTACCGAGAGAAAGAGCAATATATCGGCCACACGTATTCACGGCACGAGTAGCTGGAGAACGATTGTCTCGAAGTCAAGAAAACTCGTATTTTTGGAGCTGCCATCCCAGTAGCTGAAGAACGATCGCGCGGTGAAAGGAGAATTATCAATATTCCAACTGTCTCTTTGTACGTGTCACCCTAGACCCTAGAGTAATACTGTTCGCCAGAAATATTAATTCCGCATCGAATAGAGCCAGGATACGGCACAAATCGAGTGGATTGCACAAGTGTGGATAAAAGCGTTTCAATCGTTAAAAAGGACCTGTCCCTCCGGTACGATTGGCAAAAATCCTGCCGAAATCAAACGGACGGAAGTGCAAAGAGCGAACAAATCTAATTCGAGTTCTGTCTCCCTCTCTCTCTCTCTTATCGGGCAGATGTAACGTGTCCGATCACGTTCAGATGTAACCCACGCGGAGCACATTGTCTCTGGGATCGGAGGGCAGCACGTCTCCGAATTATGAGAGGACGGACGGTGCTGGAATCGGTGGGACGAATCGAAGTCGCGGATCGAACGCGCTGATCTCCGCTGGACGGCGGCGTGCACCATCCATCGGGCAGGATCTGTATGCGCAGGATGGCAGAATCGACGATGAACGACGGCGGGAGGAGAGTGTTCGGGGTCCTGCGCGGGCTCAAGTGTGATCGTGCCTTCGTATGCTCGGTGTTAATGTGCTTCCTCGTGTACGCCCTCTTGCCAGGAATTTTCGGGAGTGCGTCGCCGGGGATATGCGCGATGGACGGATGCAATTGCACTGTCAGAGCACATCGGTGGATTAACGTCAAGTGCGTCTTCTCCAACGACCAGGTGAATGAAATGCGTCTTTGCGAGGCGTTCGATCGACGGTTCGATTCGAACCCGCTCCCTATTGCTTTCCGAGTCTTTTCAGAGGTGGAGAAGTGATTGGCGGAAATTGTTGGGACGGAGATGGATGTTGAGTAGGTATTCGCAGGATGTTGACTCGGCACAGTTGACAACGGTACCATCCGATCAGACGCCGCAGCGTGTAAAATTAATCTCAAGTATGCGTCGGCGAATCATTGTGTATCGTCCTTCGTGTAGGACTGTGTTACGAGCTGCGCAGCGAGGAATCGAGGAACAGGTTTTACCGTACGAGTTCTCGAGTATCTGCAAATGACTCGAGGTCAGAGATCGTAGGATTTGATACGCGCGGAGAAACGTTTCATCCGTGAGATCTGCGTTTTACTTTTCATTGAATCGACGCCTTGCTCCGAAAACATCGGTATTCGTAAAATATCCATATCTGAGAAACTGAATGTTATACACCGCAAGGCATGTCATATATCCCACATCCGCATTACTCCGTATTAAAAGAACACCGGTACCCGCAATGAAAGGGTCAAAAAGAGCACGAATCAGTACATGTAATCACAAAAAGATCACAATTTTCCCAAAGTCGAAATCGTTGGACTCGTTTCCAACATGAACACTCGGTAAATTTCGTTGTTGCTCCAGATGAACGTCGCGGCCGTCACTTGACAGATTACGACCGGCGTGGAGCTTGAAAGAAACACTTCCGCGATAGTCCCTCGTTAGCCGGGAAAAGAATGAGTAACGAGAGTAACAGCGGTCTTTATCGTCGTGTCGCTGCATCACTCGCCGAGCTTTTGTTTGGCCCCGCTGAGGCCACTTCGCTCCTTCCAACTATTTATAAGCGACTCAGCGGCAAAGGTCGTAGTACTCGAAAACGTCGAAACGTGCCTTCGCGTTCCAGCACGGTCGTCTCCTTCTTCGCGCGGACGAGTAATTCGCGCGAAACAAAGGGAAGGGGCAGGGCAAGACGACGGCGAATTCACTCGAGACTTATAAAGAATCGTCAACGAGGTCAGCGCATGCAGCTCGCGCGCACCAACGGGCGATCGACGAGTAGAGGAGGCGGCTGGGCGACCAAAGTTTGGCCGAAGAAATATTTTCGCGGTGACTTCTAGTTAACGGCGAAAGTATGAGTAACGAGCGTCGGGCTTTATCGTCGCTGTTCTAAATTACTATTCGCTTTTGTTTGTCCTTGCAACGACGACGACAACGACGACGAAGACGGAGGCGGGAGGGGACACCTCCTCGCTCCTTCGCACAGAAGTCCGTAATGCTCAACGGTGAAAGTTTACAGAGCCAGACTTGGGATCGTGTTCCGCGCGGAATTAGCATATAAATCATTGGCCCGTGAATATGGTGGGAATCGTGGCAAGGGATGCATCTAGGTGTACGTTATAGAAACAGGGACAGACAGGGGGGCGGAGCAGGGAGCAGAGATAGGGAGTGAGAGGGAGAATCGGAGAGGGCAGGTATAAGGTATGGGTAACTTCTACAGGCCTGTTTCCCGTCTACATTACACATTATATACATATACATAACGATACGTGTATACATATAACCGAGAGTTCCACTTGCTGCTCCCGTTGTCAGCTGCGCTCTGCTGGATATCGTCCAACCGATGCACCCGCGGTGCACCGTATTATGGCACTGTGCGCCAGCCTCGTGACACGATGCACCGACTTCGGGGCAAAGTCTTCGGCGTGTGGAAAGTTCGCTGCCGTGTAATGCGAAACGGAATTACGGAAGGGAAGCGGCAGGTGTTAACAAGCCGAACGGGGCTTTTATCATTTTCGCTCCTGATGGAAACGCGACGTTTCCTTACGGAGCCGAATGCGAATAAACTACCCTCGCCCCGGCACTCCACCACCCACGTGCGACCGCAATTTATCTTTTTCATTCCTTTTTTGTCGCCGACAGCAAGTGTCATGCATTTCTGGCTTATCGTTCGTAAAGACGGGGTTTACGCGCGCTATCGTAACATGCTTTTTTCGCCCAACGAGAGAGGCCGGGCCGGATTATGGCCGTTGACCATAACGATACGTTGTTGCGTGCAAGACCGAGGAGGCTCCATTCTTGAGGTCAGCGCCAGGGGTTAAACTTCCACGTATGCCGCGCCGGTCGACTGTAAACTGGACTAGCCTATTTCGTATCTCCGCTCTCATCTACCGCCGGGCATAGAGACGTGTGGAGAAAACCAGTTTTAGGCAGCATACACAACGTCGACGGAGTCGGAGAGTCGTGCAAAACTGAGCTTCGCTCTGAACGATATCTTTCGATGGGACTGATTTGCCAGTGACGAGTTTTCACAATCCGATTGTAATTATTTGCCATCGAACCTCAAGCGCACTTCGCGTTCCGTTGGGTGCGACTCCCGCAAACTCTGCCGGTCGATTGTCCGCTCTATCCTTTCAATCATTGAACGTAATTTCTGTCGTGTCTGACAAACGAGAGCGGCGATCCGCGTGGGCGGGACACGCACTTACACAGACATGAATCGACGCGAAGGCATATACGCCGGAACGCGCCGTACCGGGTGTCCTTAATGATCGATCTCGCGCTCGAACGATTCGATTTTTCTGCCTCGCGACCGATATTCTTAACCTAGTCGCGAAGGTTATGCGCGCGAACGTGAAGTTGGAAGATCGTTCATTGACATCGTTTCGCCGTGGCCACGAGGCTAGCCGACGAAAAACACTTCCTAATCGAATCAGATTCAGCCACGGCGTCACTTATCATTCCAACGCCGTTAATTCCATTTAGAGAACGGCGTCGGCAGCCAGCCCGACTGGCTCGCCCCACTGCTCACTCCTATTTAATCGTGTCCCTTAATTCGTCCGCGCCGGAATAAGGACGAGCTCGAATCGCAACTGCCCTCGCCCGCGTATGCGTATTAATATCGATACGGGCAACAATTGAACATTGATGTCACGACTAAACTCGTTACCAATTGTCACGGTCTATATATAGCTCGCGCGGGGCGAGATGGATGAAGCGAAAAAGCGACGGGATCGTTTTGTCGCTTCGTCAATAAGGCAACTGGCGCGAACTCGGAAATCGAAAACTGATGTATCGCGCTTTACGGGTGAATAACGTCAACTCGTTAACCCCAGGGATCGCGTTCCACAGGAGTGCCCGCCCGTTGCTCGTTGCATTTTCACTTCGGCCGTGTTATATCGCAGCGATGATCAAGAAATCACTCTCCCGCCGACTGCAAAATCAAACGCACGGTCGGCGAGTTGCGAGCTGCCCTAATTTATCGTCCAGCGGAATAATAATCCTTCTCGCCGGCCGAAAACAGACTTCCTTCCAGATATTCAACCGCGACGATTCGACGACACGTTTATTGCCGCGTGCGAAGCAGTGTGGGCATGGGAATTTCAAGCGGAGCGACGAGGCTCAGGCTCGTTCGACCACTTGTCGCGTTAAATCGTAGATCGTCGCGATAGGGCCCTCGAATTCGTTCTCATGCATTCGGCTAAACCTAGGCGACTTCCGCCGCGTGCAACTTCCTGTCGGAGGGTTCACTACTACGCCTGAAGTAGCCGAGCGGAGGAGCGCGCTGCATTGTTAAAGGCTAATGCCCAACGTCGAACTGCTTCATCGAACGCATACTTTCACTCTGAACATATTTTTATCGCGCGCTCACCTATTGTCCGCGCCTACTGTATCATTACGGCTGCGTTAAACGCTAATGACAGGTCTCTTACACGGGCATGGCCGATGATGGACGCCCTTTTCCCGAGCGTCTTGGCACGAAATTTCACGCGGCAGAGATTTAATTCGAGCGTTAAACGACCGTTAGCCCAGGGTCGTCGACCCGAAATTAAGCGGCGGGGAGGCAGGGCGTATAAGCGGGTGGACAGAGGTGGAAGCAGCGATTAACGGCAAACGTGCAGTCGCGCGTGCGATAATTGTAGCCAGAACGAATTCGAGTATTATTTACGACGACCGTGTCCTGCGATTTCGTGCGACAAATTCGTTGGTGCGCCGGTAAATCCCACCGTACACGAACTACAGTGTACGAACGAATCCGTAATTAACGTCAGGCGCATTGAACCAAAAAAAAAGAGGACCAATTTCGAACGGCGGATGCCGTGTTTAGCGCGTCGACAGGCTCGCATCTAATCCTTTGAACGCGTCCGTGAACAGTCGCGTGATATCAACGCCGAGTGCTATTTTCCGTCCTGCCGAGGCAGAATAAACCTAACAATCGGAACTCGGAAAATAATCGCCGCTCCTCGTGCGCGGCAGGATCGAATGATAAAAGCAGTCATCGCGGAAGCGACTCGTATGCAGATAGAGACGCACGCAAGGGTCCACGCATGCAGACGGATGATGCTTAAACATATATTTGAATGCGCGCACGTAGCCATATGGCATATATCTGACACATACGCCTGCTCATACACGCGTGACCACGTGGTGCGTATCTGTGACACACGGCTTGTTCATAGACGCGTATCCACGTGGTGCGCATAGCTGATATACACCGCGTACACATCTATCCCTACATACAAGTATATATTCCTTAAATATATGCAGCAGAGAAACGTCGGCATAGCCATACCGGCGATCTATATAGACGTTCCTGGCTCATATACAATATATGAGATCTGCAAATGGGCGTGTGACTGACACGTGTAATTCGCATATATGATATTCACGACTGCATACTCACACGGTGACAATCGTGTCTAAACACACCGTGACTCGTTTATCGTATATCACGTACAATGTGTCATAACCGCGTCGAGTAATTATCCGATATAGGTCTCCGTGTTATCGTTCCGCCAAACTTCGGTGAAAATCATCCGCGCACACGTGGAAGTGCTTCGCGCAACGGTCGGCTGTGTAAAATTGTACAGGCTCGACAACAATGGCCGCCGACGGCATTAACGTTATGACGACTGGCTGACCTGCCACGGGAATGGTCACACCTCTGCGGCCCTTTTATTCGCCTGTGGTCGGACAAACGGTCGTTGCTGGATTAATAAATTGACGGTCTGGGGAGGAGGGAGGAGATGAGGACGAGTGGCTCGTGGTGAGAATTTCGAGCGTACAGAGCGCTCCCCGCGCCGATGGTGCACGCACGACTTCGTCCGACGTGCTCGATCCTTCGACTCAATTTATTCACAATAGGCCCTTTCAACGAATTACGCTACGTTTGAGCCGCGACAACGAATGTCTCCCTCTCCCGTCTGCGATCGTACGTCTGTCCCGCTCTGTCTGCCTTTTTCTCTGTGTTTTCTCTCTGCACCGCTCGTAGGGTGTTAGAACGACGATGTTATGGGGTAATCATGCGGGCTCCGACATGCTCGCTCGGTGGGAGGGAAAAAATTCCTTCTTGCCCCTGAGTTAAGGTCTCCCTCGTTTGCCTAGTTTCCATTCAACCGGGAATTTTCCTGTCGGCGAAGCGTTTCCTTCCCACGCTCCTGATGACACCGTAATGAAGAATTCAATTCATATAAACGAGCGCATCGCATTCTGAACGCGACATTGAAACATAGATGTCGAATACGCGTATAACCAATGCTAATCGACAGACTTTTCACGCGGACAATATATAACTGGGGCCAGATAGCGCGCCATGGCCCGTAAATTATCACGGTACGAAGAGTGTGCTGATGAAAAATAATTTTCAGCGAATTCCCGCGCGCGCGCTCGATACCCTTCAATTAATTCGCGCGAACGAAGACCGGGAAGCGCGAAAAAGGCATCCTTCGCCGCGTTCATTATTGCGCGTCCTTTGTCATTGCGAATGGACTCATTTGCGGTAACGAGGCGTCGTTTAAAAATGACGAACGATGGTTTGAAGGCACGCACGTCTGCCGTCGACGCTGGCTCGTGATTTACGGAATCTTCGTGGCCCGGGTCGTCGAATCCGGCGTCGATACGCTCGCGACACCTTCGACCGGGCCAATAAAAGACAACACAGTCTGTCTGACTTGCGGAACGATCGAGATTGCAGGTGAACATTATCGCGCGCCTCTCAGCGTCGCCGGCGTACGGCTCCCGGCAGGGAGATAAATTATTATTTTAGGACCGGTGCCCGCGCACACTTTGCAGTACAATACACGGACGCGCATCTGGCCCGATTGCGGTTTGCCGGCTTTGTCTGGAGAATTCGCTCGGGGGCGTAGATATAGCCGACATCCTGCTTCGTTCATTCTCGACGATAACTCTCTCTAACACCCCGCGAGCACTCGAGTTATCGCGATTGGCCACACGTGCGAAGTGCCTCGTCTATCTGCACGGACCGTCGCGGTCACGTGTTCGTGCATCTTGCGAGCGTGTGCGTGAGAGCGCACGTACTCGCAGAATTTACGCGGGTGCAGCGGTAGATCGGTGTAGGCTTTGCGAGCGAGTCTATTTCTCTCTCTCTCTCGTTCTCTCCCCGTATTTCGCGACTTCTGTATGTGCCTAGCCGGAGTTGAAGCGAAACAGAGCGAGAGAACGGAGAGAAGCGATGGAAGGAGGCTGGAAAAGAGACGCGAAAACGTTTACGCACTCGTGGCTAACGACGACGTGTCGAACGGTTTAACCCATTTCGCTACGGCGCAGTTTGAGTACAGTCTGTCCACGTTTTCAGTCCGAAACCCCGCTGCCCACGCATCACCTAATCCTGCAACAGAAGTGTCTATAATCTGAGCTATTTTATCGGAGATTGATACAGCGCGCATTTGAACTGAAACGTCGAAATAATCGAGACCAATGTACAGGACCGAGAATATTGTTTGGGCGTACCGGTACGCAGTTCAGATCGGAGAGCTTGAGGCAACGTTCGACAGCCGTGCGGAACGGGGGTCCGTAGGTGCAACCAGCTTTAAAACATTCGCAGCCTGCCGTTCCAGTTTTTCTCCCGAAGTCAGCTCGAAACAGGCTGTGGTGCATGCGAGCGTCCTTAAACGGCATCAATGCGCGTAGTACGTGGCCGGCATGCGAAAGGCGTGGAAATCCGAAAAATCGATCCGGTCTCTGTTCGCGAAGTTATTACGATAGTATCCCTCATGCATTATTGCGTACGGCTCGTGCGTCAGCATTGATAGATGAATTTCCGGCGCGCGCTAGCGAAACGTGAAACTTTAACGGTCCGATTAAGTTCGACGTTTAATTCGGGCCGAACGGACGACGCACACTCGGCCCAGCTCCTCTAATCTGCCGCACTAAAGGAAACTATGAATGAGGGAATTGTTCTGTTGGTTAAGAGCAATGCGCCGCTACGTCGAGATTGTAGAAGACGTGAAAGGAAGTGTCGCAATAAGTCGCGGCCGGGCGTGTACCGGGCCTCCGGCAAGTCATACCGTCGTATGCACGTACGTTTTCGCGTGTTACGCGATCGCACGGGAACGTGTGTTACGCTGCGTATGTGGACCGAGGTTGTTGAGGAGGCGGGATAATTATCGACGTGATATTCGAAGTGGAAGTCGATTATCGAGGCGCGGTTGCGGTGGTCAAGTAAATTGCGTTGCGCAACGATGGCCTTAGAGATTTGCAAGTAAATCGAAACTTCTCGAGCCTGTGCGGTGTACAATTTGCATGATATCGGCGGTAAGCAAATATTTCTATTTCTATTCTCGAGCGATCCTCCTCTTTTTCTCTCATTCTCTGTCAATCTCTCATCCGGTACACGTCTATTTGACGTTACACAGATTCCTCGCTCAGAATGTACCTGTAAGTGTCGTAAATTCATATAACATATTCTTAATCCCATCGACTTCTGCATGAAATAGGGCTCGTCACATTGCGAATGACCTACTTGCGACACATACTCAAAGGAGGCGTTTTAAAGTAAGAAAGTAATAAAAACGTCTCACGTACACAACGATCCACAAAGCGAGCCAACGTTGCCGAAGTCGACCATCGTGCAGCAGTGTACGTGCGCGATGAAATCGATATAAAGAAATAATTTCCCAATCGTGCCCGAGGCGCCTCGTACAGATACGTTCTATATGCCACCCCGCTATTGGCGCTTTTTTCCTTTCTCGGAATTACCCGCGCTGCGTCGTAACCCATTCTAAGCCGACGCGGCCCATAGTGGCTCTCACTGTCTCAGATTCTCAAAACTCCATCTGCTCGATTCCCGAGTTCCAACCCCGGGAACGAGATGACAACGATGACCTTGGTGGACCCTTCGCTCGTGAGGTCAGCCAAGGCTGAACCCGACCTCTTTTGACGAAGCCGACTGCAATATGCTCTTAAAACTCGCGCATTTCCGGCGTCGACGTTCACGAGTCACGAAAAAACTTCTTCCGGGAAACGAAAATTCGTCACGCGTCGCGGGACTGGAGGAAAACTGTGCGACCCTCGCTGTGTTGTTTTTTAGCCTGGGAAGTCAGTCGTCACACGTGGCACGTGGAAAAGCGTCTCAGGTTTCCGGATCCTGTCGACACTCGCGGACGAAAGTAACCGAAACGTCGGCAATTACGCGGTGCGATGAATTAAAGTCAGAAACAGTCATTCCAGTGGTGCGGGCGTATGATCTCACACGTCGTTATGCTAGATACGGTGTAATAGCGGTGTTGGTAATTGCGACGAACGAGCATTGTTACCGGAATAATAGCGCGGGGTAATTCACAGTGCAGCATGTGGGTTTTTCAGAAAGTTGCACAGTATACACTTAAACATAAGTTCTTCACATTTTTGACTCAATTGACCGTTTGTTACTTAAACACAATCATTACGTCGACATAAATGATCTATTCCGCACAGTAGAAATTGTATAGATAGATATTCAGATTTAACTACCGTTAATATCTGGTACTGGCGGCTGGGGCGCACAGGGTCAAATGAATTCCATTCGCGGGGCTAAAAATGAAAGCTGCGAAACGAAGGAGTGCAAAAATCCCACACGCTAGAGACGTCGAACGAAAACGAAAGGGATCATAGGTGACGATAGGCGACGATCGTGATGTCGGTCGGCCGTAGTTAGCGCATCACACTCCGGTCTACATGTATGCGCGCTGCCCCGGCAATTAACCGAATTATCCTCTGACGCGTCCGGACTCGACCTGGGCGCATAATGGACCTCGCATGTCTGCGAAAGGCGTACGTCCTGACGTCGACGCCGCATACTACGCACATATGCGTACGAGCGCGGACGCGAGTGCGTACAAAAGTACACGCGCATACTTGGAAATGCACACCCACGTATGTATGGACACATAGGCAGATGGGTAGCAAAGTTCAGCCATACATGTAGGTGCATACAAATGCACGCGCGCATGTGCATAAAAGCATACGCACATTCGAACGAGCACACAGGAACATTCGTAGAAATGCATAAGAACATATACACACATATGTTGCGAGATAGAATGGGTGCGGGTGCGAACGAACGAGAGAGAGGCCGAAGTAATTTCATCTCTACCGGGAAGGAGTGTCAGCTCGTGCAGAGAGCACTGCCATTCCGCGAATTAACTTCCGGCATTCCCGCGGTGAGCGGCGCTATAACGTTTCTAGAGATCCGCCAGAATTTCGCGTTACAGAATTACGCGAGTGGACCAGAAACGCGTCGTTCGCCGTCGCTTTAGGAGTCCTTCTCTTGCCGTCGCACCCGCTCTGCCATGGGCATTGACGAGGAACTTAAACGCGCGAGATGATGACGCAGGGCACTCTCGAATATTCGTCTTTGCCGAGAACGGATACTCGGCATCGGGAATAATTAAACATCATTCACGCGCCTAATATGAATTTCACGGAAACGCGATTTCAGTTAATGTTAATGCAGCTTTATGTAAACCGCGTAATACTGGTACCGGCCGGGCGCTCGCCGGGGCATCCGATTCTTTGTCTGCGCTTTTTAAATCATTCCCGTCCATTAGCGCGATATCAGAAGCGAGAGAGCGGCGGCGTGGGTTTTGGAAATTCGAAAATAATTCGTCTTGCGGCGAAATAATTTCGTTGCCCACTGCTCGCTGAAACGTTCAGTAATATCGCTTTGACCGATGGCGCGTTATGAAATCGTACAGTCGCGGCCGGCTTCGGTTTCGTTCACAGTTTAGGGCGTGTGTATTCTGCTTCTTGATTTTATTTCTGACCGTCCCCGTGGCTGCCTCTGTAATATTTGAAGCCTCCCTTATCAGTGCCCTTTGTGCGCCTGGGGACCCGGGGGAGCCAGACGTATCGCGGGGCACGACAGTCTCTTGCAAGACGATCCATCGATCGACCATTGAACCCCGTCCACGCTACCTGCCATATCGGGTTCGTAGATCTCTCGTTTCGTGTTTGCGTGCAGTCGACGCACTTCGAGAGCACGTCGACGATCTTCACAGACGCGAACAACTCGCCTGTATATTGCCGACGAGGTACCGTCTCTAAGCGTTCCATAGAATCCCTAACACCGCTGGCAGACGCGTGAAACTAAGATATTTTTATACGCTGTGCAGGGAGTTTATATAACGCCGTCCAGGTTTTCAGCAATATTTCAACCTGGAGTCAGCGGTTTATTTCTCTTTACCGTTGTAATTGTTCGTCTTGATTCATGTTATGCACATTGTCAACGTCCTGGCATTTGCAAGGAATTTTGAAGTGCCGCCAACTAAGTTTCCTTTATCTTGCAAGTCATTTCTTGCCTTGACCCGCGGTATAATTATGGTCGTTTCCGTCTTTGATTTATGCAATTTTATCTGATATATTACACGTGTTCCGTGAGCGATATATCCTATTAAGCCGTTTTTGATTGCGGTCGTTTCTCATACTACGCGTACGAGGAAACCTCCGCGGTTCTCTCACACGACCGGCTTTCGTTCGATAGTTAATTCACGGAACAATTTTCGTCCTTGGCGTCTATCGCGAAGAAGAAGAGTGTAATTTGGCTTTTGAGCTGTGACTTCTTCCGGGGCGTCTTTCGGGCCACGGAATTACTACGAAACTTTGCTCAAAGTTTGTCGCCGCTCTGTCGCCGGCACTGTTAACTCTAAACCGACGCACACGCTTGTTACTCATTCTTCTCTGCGCCGAGCACACACAGTGACGCGTACACGTGTATCCTCTTGTACGTACGTAGGATACCACTTCGTGACTCTCTGTGTTCCGTCTGCACTCTCGTGCGCCGGTAAGAAGCTATGTAGAAGTCCTTGAAAGTCGACGTTTCGCCGGTTGTCAGCCTGTTAGACTCTGAATCACCGAGATAACAACGTTATCTTTGCCATTAAAGGCTATGCACTTCGCTGTCAAAGAGCGCTGTATCCATTATTTCGACAAACGGAAATGAAATAGGCAGGGCTAATGCGACGAAAATGCAATGCTGAGTTCGCCCGGGGTGAGACTATTTGTTTTACCTGAAATTTGCAATTTTTTTCGGTATTTTAGCTTGGCCGACCTAAGAATGTTGGCGCCTCGGGACCGGAAATTTGAAAACTCGATCGGAATTTTCGAAAAAGAAACTATTGGAAATACGATAAAGGCGCGGCGTGAAAAGGGAATGTTGCGTGAGCCTGGAGATTGGATATGTGAGATCGTGACGAAAGAAGTCAAAGTCCTTTCCGGAGTCCGACACGGTGCAGAACGTTTATTCCCGCCTCAAAACGTTCGCCTCGAACTAGAACTAGAGAGACAGCCGAGTCAAACTCCTATTTTTATACGCTCGAGATACGTCCGTCCGCTTCTAGACTACCCCAATTAGCCGCGCTGCCAATGGCACAACTTTGTCAGCTGACGATAAACTGTACCTCGAGAGACACGAAACACTTCCTGACTGTCGCCTGCTAAATAGAATCGAATTTCCTCGTCTACCCTTCCGTCGTTCGTCTAAATCCAGATTTCAAGTTGACGTTCTTCCGCTTTCTTCCGGTCGTCTACATTCTTAAATTCAAGACTCTTGCATCGTGTCAACTGATTTACATATGGCGAAAAATAATGTGGTCCGTGTTGTTCTTTTTTTTTCTGAAAAAAGTAATTGTAACAAAAACACTGGTGCACAATGCATAAAGTTGATTGACGCCAATTTCATAAGACGCTGCATTATACAAGAGAAGAATGAAGACGGGAGAGCGGTTTATTGCTCGAGGTTTTACTTTCAATTCATAAGAGGTTCAATACGAAGCGAACGTTCGGCAGTCATTACTGCACCGTCGACGGATCCTTTGCGCTGAAAGAGTCTTATCCCGGCTTGCGGCAAAATGCACGGGACAACGCCAGGCGCGATAGGAATGTGGAGAAGCCGCGTGTGTGATCGGCAAGTCTTAGTATATTTCGGGAGAGCCACGTTGGGTGTGATTTATCGAGTGGGATCCACGAGCCTCAGCCGAGCTGGATCGTCGATCGTTCGCCAATTTCGATTCAGACGGCGGGGCCTTCGTGGTTCGTGACTCGTTACCTTGAAGTCGACGTGCGTTCGATGGTGGAACTCGAATAGTCGGGGCACGTAGCCACGAAGCTGCTTAATTATTTATCCCTCCCTTCCCTTTCCCCGGCTCATTCGGTAGATAGCGTGTGTGTATGTATATATATATATACATCTCTCTTTCTCTCTCGTATAATTTGAGGGTCGACCAGGTACCGTGGTAGCACTGTCTACCTCTTCCTCTCTCTCCCTCTTTTAAACGAAACAGCCTCGAAGCAGTTGACAGACAAAATTTGAAGCCGTTCGAGGTGTATCGTTAACGGCAGAAGACTTTCTAATTAGCCCGAGCCGTCGCTCGTAATTCCATCGGAGCCGACTCGTGCGTTGCGTAATATTCACTCTCATTATCAGTGCGTTTCGCTTTGTCTTCCGATCGAAGCAGTCCATCCACTTGCACGGGCCATGCGAACTCATTAAGAAATATTATTTTTTCGTTGCATCGGCCGTATTTATCCGTACAAACGCAATTTTCTGCTCTCGTCGCGGCGACGAGGCACGGAGAAGTCACTCGCGCAATTTGCTCCTATTCTTCGGTCACGTCTCGAGTGTCCTCGAGCCGTGCCGTGCGTACTGCGCGTAATTAAAGAGCCTTTACATCGGGCGTCAAAGGAATTTCGTCTTTTTGCCCCGCTCACGACGAAGCCTCTTTCCCCGGTGACTTTGCGTTTCCTCGACCGCCGCCTCATTTTCCTTCTTTTTTTTATTTTACCTCGCCGGCTCGGGGGTGCGACTCGCAACACGCAACCTCCGCTGAACTCGACGGATTAGAGCGGCGCTCGGAACTTTTGCCGGCGAAACCCTCGAAAGGACGAAAACCCCACGAGTTAAACGTAACACTATCCCTCGCGCTTCCCACGACCCGTCCGACACCGAAACTCGATTATCTCGCCGAGATTTTCAGCCCCCCCTCCCGTTTGTGTCGCGGACGTCTTCTTTTCGGGAAGACGTATCTGGCAGACGATCCGTCGCGGATGAATTCCCGCTCCGGCCGACTTCTCGCCCCCGGGGTATCTTCGATGACGAAACGGTCTTGTAACTACCGACTGAGACGATCCTACTGTCCTGACGAATGAAAGCACCCATTGTCCGCGGACGCCGACCAGCGCACCATCAGCGATATACGTTTCTTTCGAATTCCATCGGTTTAGGGCGTCAGTGTACCTCTTCAACGGTCATTAGCGGGAACGTTACTTAACTCTCATCGTTTTCGTCGCGCTCAAAGTTTTAATTGATACCGCGCCTCGAAGTACTCCGCGTACCGCGAGGATCCAATTTTGCTCGACCAGCGACTCTGTTTCATAAAGCGGCGCTGATAGTATCAGTACGTGCTAAACGAAAGTTGTCAGTTGAACCGTCATTAGCAAGTAAGAACGATGTCCGGTTTTAGATTGCATGTATTATTTACGACACACGGAACATGGGAAAACGAATGGAAGGTGTGCGAGTGAAAATGATCAATTACGTCGTGTTACATACCGGCGCTTGAATTAACTACCATGCGACATTTTGGATAACGCGCGTTAATCAAAATTATTCTGGGGATCACCGACGCACGGCGGGAGCGGATTAATTTCACGTAACAACGACAATTTGCTCTTTAATCCCATTCGTACGGGTTGGGTAAAAGTAATAGAGTTGTCATTAGCGAAGCGAGATATTACGCGACGTTTCAGAGCGCCTGCATATTAATCAAGATTACAGCCGGAGAGTGGTAGCGCGACTCACGGCAAGAATTAATTTCGGTTAACAACGACTGTTTACCTTTCCGATCTCACCCGCGGTGGCGAGCAAAAATAATCGAGACGCCGTTAGCGGGCATGTAACTTATCGCGACAACGTTTCAGATCGTATACATATGTATGTACACAGCGATCGTGATTACGATCGCATATTGCGCGGTAGACCGGTGACCGTTTTCCTTTCGGATCTTGTTCACGGTAGCGAGTGAAAATGATGGCGCGAGGTCAAATTAGCCCGTATAACCCACGTACGTTACAATCAATGTATAAAATCGGGGAGTTGCACGGAACGCCAGAAATATTGGAATGAAGTTCATTCTGAGCAACGGTATCGCGACAACGAACTGTCCAGTGTCATTTCGTTGAGTCGACGATCAGAATGAATGGGTGTCAGGCATTGCAGCAGGAATAATCAATATCGCAAGTATTGACAAAAATAATTTACCGTATACACATCCGTGCACATATGGGTACGTAGAAACATTTGATGATTTATTTGTTTTAGCTTATGCGTTCGATTATTTGCGTCCGCTTGGCGGGGAATATCTGGAAGCCGTCGAGAAAGTATAGAACTGACGAATTTATACGCCTCACCGGCGCATTTTATGTAATGCCTGCTATTTTACACATTGTCTGCAACACCTACATACATACATTCATCACATTCGTTTACGACGTCGGGCGAGACGAGGAATCTTTAACCGTGCTCCAAAGTACGCCCGACTATGAGTCAGAATACATGCATTATTTCCTGCATTCAACGCTCTCCTTACATAGAGTCGCGCGCATAGGAAGAAAACGCACTACGCGCTATCTTCAGCTGTAGCGTCAGCCAATATTGACAAAAAGTTATCGCGGCTTCGACAAACACCGTCGCCAAGCTCTCCGTTCCAATTTCCTCGCGTGAAAATCTCGCATGGCGAAAGGCAAATGATGTTCCGTAGGAATGCGTGAGGCTCGCGCTGGGCAAAGAGTACGGGCCATTAATCATCGCACGAAGCAATAATACGCGCACGTAATCTCGTGACACGAACGAATGCTCAACCGTGAACGAGAGGTACAACGTCCGATTTCGATGCTATCAGTCATTGAATAAACGGACTGGCTTTCGCTACGCATTTACAGTGAATCATACGTAAAGCATCTAAATTCCTTTAATCTTTGTGTTTGATCAAGTAAACCTAGTATCTGCGCAACGGTAGATTCTATCCGTTTATTGATACTGGATAGCTTGGGAAAACTAACTTTTGCGTTTTTTACGAGTTTCATTCTCGTCATAGGATACCTAGACAAAAGAAAAAAGTTTATTTTATTTCGATCCCGATTCTCTTTTTTTCTTTGCACGCCGTACAGGGATACATTACGCTATCGATGTTTTTTGTTGCTATTATTCCGTCCTGACAAGCAGTTCACGTAGCCGTTACACCTTACAGACGCGACGCAACGCGGATTTTATACTCCTCGTAACGAGGTGACCGCAGAAAGGATACCTCGTAACGCGACTCGCAATTCGATCCGGCTACCGCTCAATCACGTTGACCAGCGATTAACTCCTCATAAACAGATCGTCCTTTGCGTAACATTACTCGCGCTCAAGGCCCTACCCCCCGGGCGCGTATTCTTAAGGTCCTCCTTTCTTCGCCCTCGCTTCGATCTCTCTTTCCTCCGTGTCTCCCCTTGTACTCTGCTCCTGTTACACCGGCCCGAGAGACCGAGAGGTCGGTCTTGATCGATCGATCGAGACCCTCCACTCTAGACTCCGAACGATGAAGTTCCTCTTGGGTAACCGTAAACGTGCCGGGAGTTCCTTCGGCGAGTACCTCGTGACGATGGCTCCTGGCCAAAACCACCATCTTCCCAGTACTACAAAATTAATCCGCAACTGCTACCGCCACCACCGCCGCGTCGTCGCCTTCGCCGCAGTTAGACGTTCATAACCCGAAACCGAAGCCGAAGCCGACGCGGGAGATAGAACGAGAAACGCGAAGGGTGCTGGAAAGAGGACGCTCCTCTTTGTGCTCGCGGCCGACGCCGAAATAGCCGTCGTTATATCCGCGTCCCATCCCTTGACTCACGCCGCAGGCGAATTCTGCAGAAATTATTCGGCCGCCGGTGTTAGTCATTCGTCGCGTGAAATAAGGAGCGACTTACGCGTTCGCGCGCAATCCGCTGCTACGTCGTCGTCCGGAGAGAAGCGCATATGCGAGGGCGCGCGTGACGTCGTCGCAACACTTCGAAAGGAGGCGAGAGTTGAGAGCAGGACAACAGCTGTTTCGGCCGACGATGCATCACCTCTGACGTCATCGATACACGCACGCTGTGGCGAAGTCGTTGTTTTAGAGCCTCGTAAATCCTAGACGAGTCACTCGGACGAGACTGAACGTTGTAATTTCTACCCGCGCATGACTTTGCGTGGAAAACGGGAAGCGGCTGCAATGAGTGCTGTATTTGTTGTTGGCCGGGAAAAGATGGCTGTGACAATTAGTCCGAGGATAATGCGCTTTGAGCTTGAATTAGGTTACAAAGTCGGGCCACCGAGTCCGATTACGTTCTTCGTTCGTTTTATAGGAGGACTTTGCTTAATCTTTACGTATTCCCGGAATGGCGCAGGAGTAACTGTGCGGCGACAGTGGACACGGGTAACGTGGAAGGAGTATCGCTGGCGGCTACTTTTTTCGGGAGGATTTTGTCGGCAGTAACTGCGTTCGACCTGTAATTACATCGCGACGGCGAGCGGAATTACACGGTTCGCGGAACTTCGTAATTACCGTAGTTGAAGTTACTCGATTAAGAGTGGAGCGAGAAGAAGGGCTGAGAGGGTGGGTCTTGGCGGAGAGTACGGACTCGTTACGGGATCGTGCCGTGGGTCGAAATTTCGCCGATTGTAAGTGAAACGGAGTGATAAGTCGAGGTATGCGCAAGCTCTTTTCCGAACGCGGTGCTAATTTACGGTCGGAAGGAGCGGTCGGTAGGAAGTGGATGCAATATGGCCGCGCCCTGTTGTCCTCGATAATGTTCGCTGCACGCAATCGAGTTACATCTTTTCGCGATAGTTCGCGACGAAGAAATTGATCTGGCGGGTTCGACGACCGATCGGTCTGCTCCGCGATTTTCATCTCTTAACCCTTTACGCGTCAAGTGTGTCGATCAGGCGATAGCAATGTCTCTTCTGACGTTCGTCTTCGGATAATCTTGCAAGATCCATTGAACCTCGAGATCTAATATCATCTGTTGCCCCCGGAAAATTTATGTCATTGGAAGAATAGTATTCTTTGTCGAGCAAGATTCAGTAACCTTGTATAATTTCGGTAGATTCAGTTTTATCTTGATGTGTTTTCGACAGAATTTGTAGGAATTAAGTTAGCTTCGTCATTACTCTTATAGTATGTTCATATAAAGCGATTCATTTCGTACAGCGTAAGCCAGTCGGCTCCGTTGTCGAGCGTTGTCACATGCCGCGACACAGTTTCTAGTACTCTCGCAACCACGATCCACTGTCTCGGTTTAGTTACCCCGATTAACACCTACGCGAGCGTTAATCCATGCAAAGAGCGAGAGTACGAGATCGACGTCGCTTAAGGAGGATGCAAGTTGGTAGGAGGACGCCTTCCACCTGAGCGCGTCTCAACGCCGAAAACGTTCGCATGTTGAACCAGCCGTCGTCGATTTTGTTCATAAGCGGGTCCTTTGTATCGGCACTCGCACCCCTTTGCGGCCATTTTTCACCGGCGCCAGAATTTTCTATTTACTTCCTGTTTATCGTCGATCTCGCGCGCCGCCGGTGATTTTTCTTCGGCCGACGCTTTAACTGAAATTAATGGTAACGCCGGGTGTGCGCGTCAATTGGCAGGGCCGCGGGAATAAGAGGAAAAATAAGTGTTTTGTGGAAAGAAAGGGGGGTAATGCTTGACGTTTCGTAATATACGCGTAACTCAGAAGAAGCGAATACTTATGTGTTGGCAAATAATACAGGGTGAAAAATTTGAAGCCAGCGGTGGGTAAAGGGTCAACCGATAACATCGAAAATCGGAGTGCATACAGTTCAATTGAGACGGAACGACGGGGAAGTGATAAACAAGTAGAAATCGGACATATGAGAGCGCACATACGAGCGCAGCCTCGTATTACCGACTTGCAAACGAACCGGAGACGAAAGTAAAGCCGCGAAGGAACTCGATGCCAAGCCGCGATGTGCGTGAATCATCCCGTGCTACCGTCATTATTTACCGGCTCCCCGATGTTCTAGTTATAGGCGTAACACAGAAAGGGCCATCGCGTCGCGATCTTTTTTGTTATTTTACCAACGGGGTCAACGGTGGATTGACTTTTAATACTGGCCAAATGTATATATTTTTATCTCCGGTTAATTACCGGGCCCGATTTATCCGAAACGGAATCTTTCCCGATGCAATAATAATCCGACTAATTGGAGTAATTAGACGAGCAGGATGTAACGTTTTAAAGGGTGCACTCAATTATCCCCGGCTCGCGGTCGGCGGTATAACGGGCCAATTTTGTTTCCCTCTCACCCTCTCTCCCTCTCTGTCGTTTTTATTTTTGTTACGATCGGCAATGTTGCGGAAAATGAGGATTGTTTTAACTTTACCGTTTTTCCACGTGGAAACCAGCCCCGGGTATGTTTCATTTGCCGGTATTCACGTGTGCCGCGCGGCTCGCAATATGTTGACGCTCGGGATATCAAAGTGCAACGAACATTCGAAATTCCCTCGACGTTCATTGTCCCGGCTTTGCCTCGTAAACATGCAATTTTTACCTCCTTCCATAGCGTCGACCTACTTTCGGCGCGTTACACACGCTACGCCGGGCCGGTCGTATTAACAGAAGTTATTAACCGCGGCATTTTTACCGCGCCACACACGTAATAATGGGGCGTAAACTAGCAAATTCTCTCCTCCAGCCGCCTAGCGTGCGGCTTGAATTTATATATGTCTCGATATCGGTCAATAAAAATTGAGGGGGCAGGGAAGAAAGGCGAGCGTTGAAAGTGCCTCGTAAAACATGAATTTAATTGCTCTCGATGGAGTACAGTACTCCTTGCACTCTTTCTTTCCGTCCGCCACGCTGCAAGATCGTATTTCTTTCCCGCATCCAGCGTCACGGCTAAAACGTTACAATGAATCAAGTCGCCGTGGTTTTCGACCGCTTAACGCAGGGAGGGTTGCCCGCGCAGCGCGCGTCGCGCGCTCGAGCACGCTTGCGCGCAAATGGATGTTGTGATATCTGGCCAGCGCCGAAAATATCCCAAGATAACGGATTTAGCCGAGGCCGACTGCGGAGGGTCAAAAGGTACAGGGACGAAAGGTTCGCTGCACGGAGTTGCATGAAAAATAAAGCCGGCCGTCTCGTTCGCGCTCGCGGCTGAGAATAGAATTCCGACGTGGAAGGATAAATAATTTCCCGCCATTTCCCACGCGGGCAAATCGTCGTAACAAGAAACACAGTGGTCGCGGACTCGTACAGAGAGGTGGCGACGACGCTCTGTTCGCCTGCTTCCCGGACGTTCGCCGCGACGTCGGAACGGAATCCGCCGAAAGGATCAGCCGCGATTTCCGACGGGGCTATGAAGTATAAATTCGACGATGCTCTCCGCGGCGAACGGAAGGCAGATTATTTTCAACTCGGTCGGCCACGTTTTCCGCGCGTCCAATGACGACGGCGACGACCGACCGATGAGAAGCGGCAGGCAAAGGCGAGAGAGCGGGCGAGCAACTCTCTCTCCTCTTCCGCGCGCCGCCCGTAAAACCGTCTAGGTATCAGGGTATTAAGGGATTTTAGCATCCTCTTCCAGCGCCGGAGCTTACGGCGCACAGACGAGAGACGAAAAGTCTCGAGTTTGTCGTCGAGACGTCGATGCAGTTCACGAGGGAACGGAGATGGGAGGATAGAAGTGAAAGAGGGAGCGGGCGGGCGAACGAACGAGAACGGACGAATTCTCGTCCGGGCGTTCTAATGGTTCGTTCACAATGGGCCTTTGGGGCGGGGTGAGCAGCCCCTTTGTCATACGTGACGCTCGTCCTTTTGGAGGGCCTCTTTTCAAAGAACCCTCCGCTGGTTATCCGAAAAACGAGGTTTCTGTGACTCACGCGCCGCTGAAAACATTCCAGCGAAAGGGTTTCCTGTTATCGCGCCCGGCCGCCGAGCGAAACGATTTTCCAAAGGCGAATGCCTTTGTCGCGCGCGCGCGCCGTGCTATCGTTATTTCGGGGGCGGCGTATAAAAATATCATGTAATTGATGGGTATTAAGAGACAGCGGTGGACGGAAGAAAATTGTATGCGACCCGAGTGAGGAATATGCGATATTTATAGCTGAATCCATTAGTTGTCATTTCGCTCCAATATTTCTAGCACCGAATCCGTTCATACGGAAAACATACGGATTTGGATATTTTTACTGTTATCCTTGCATTGGAAATTGGGATCAGATATCGTGCGGTATTAGATTTCTATATCTGTCATAATACGTAACAAAGAAGATTTAATTCACGGTAGCCCATATACAGTTATTATTACGTTCGTACGAATGCTCCAGCTCCGACATAACAGAATATATATTTCCGTCTTAAAAACGCAATATTACATCAAAGAAACTCATACAAGAATGACGTTCCACGTTTCGTTTGTCACGCCTGATGACTCCTCGCCCACAATGCCCCTTTTGGACCCTCCGTGACCAGCCGATTATCCGAGGAACGAGATTTCCGTAACTCGTTACAGTGAAAAAACTTTCCAGTGGCCGGTTCTCCCCGTTATCGTTGCACCATCAGACAATCCGAGGCAATGTCGAGACACGGCACATTGTGGGACGGAACGCGTTTTCCTCCATGTAAATTTTCAGACCTGAACCTACTCCCAGTGACGTGTTTTGAAATTATATCTGGAAGGTTGGTCGCGCGCCGACGATCTGACTCCTTCGCTTACTCCGAAAGGTAATTCCGTGACAAAGGAACATAGTTTTGGATGAAAACTTCACCAACGGTAAAGATGAAGAAATATTTTTCGACGCCGATTATAAACTAAGAAGTTTGCTTTCTCACAAAGTAGAAATAGATTACGCAACAAGTATGACGATGTGTATGTGCATATCAATCGTGGGTCGATCGTTTGGCGAAGATTTGAACAATCCTATAAATAGTGGAGAGTCGGCAGGAAGTCGATGTCGGCGGAAGTGCTTTTAAAGGTAACATTCACGGTGGGCCAATAGTGTCTTTACGCTCATCCTTCCGCTCTCTCGTCGCTATCAAATATTATCGTTCGTCCTTGTCTCTCTTTGCATACGTGATTCATATGCACGGATTTAGAGGCGACCTTGAGACAGTGCGTTATAGCAGGTACATAGCTTCGTGTAAGAACGAATATCGGCGATTTCACATACAATTGGACTACTTGGTGGAGAACTGAAGTGTTTGTCGGCGTATCTCGAAGACAATTAACGAAGATCTTCATTAACTGGAAGAAATTACTGCGACCGGAGGCGGAAAATTAAATCCAACCGAGGACGGTAGATCACGCGAACAAACGGAAGTACGATCGCGATGTTTGAGTTAAAAATATTCGTAATGACATAAGCAAAGCGTGAAGTCGATAACACGACCGGATATCGAGTCATGCATGTAACCTTGATACTGAAGAATGTCCAGCTACACCGTGTTGCCATTTACGTTCTATCGACGTTGTCCTTTATCAACAATAAGAAGCTATTGTTTGACGATACACGCATTGATAACACTTTCAGCAAACGAAACTATCGATCCGCCTGAGTTATTTCACGGAATTCCCTTGTGACATCCAACTGATTTCGCTCCTGAGAACTGATCACGCGTCGGGTCAACAGTGAGGTCGTAACATCCTGTTGATTCTGGCTCGTATGAGCGATCATTCAATAAGCATCGCTCGTACCGTGAATATTATACGACGTGACACCTATAGCGATATAATTCACGGCGCGTTCGTATTACTGAGCCCGCGGGCAGAAACTGTTTTCTCGCTCAAATAGATCAACCTTCGCGTAATTGTGATTCACGACGACGACGTCAAGCTACGCGTGCACCGTTCTCAGTCCTTAATTCGACTGCGAGTCAGCCTCTAAACCTTTAGCTGCGAGCACTACGAATACTTTCCGTACAATCATCGGATTGTCAATAATACTATTTTTCACAGCTTAGTCAAAAGAGGCCGGTTAAAAAAAAAAAAAAAAACGAAAAATTTAACAGGGGGCACTCCTTAAGAAATTTTGTATTTTATTGCAGGTTTCTCATGCCTAAACTATCAATCCTACCTACTCTGCGTACTCCTTGTAAGAACTGCAAGTTAAACGTTTTTTCTCTGTTTTTAGGATGTGGAGCTACTTGAAGGTATCATTCCGCCGGAAGCGATGGAGGTGGAAGTCTCGCACTGCAGGGAGTTAAGGATCCAGACGGGTGCATTTGCGGGTGGTGCACCCTTGAAGAGGGTTCACGTGTCAGGAATTTACAGTGTGGTGGCCAAGAGGCAGGCTTTTCACAACCTGAGCGCTCCTAATACGCATCTCGAGGTCTCCGAATGTAATAGTGTCATGATCGAGAGTCACGCTTTCCGAAACTCGCGTGGGACGTTGAGCGTCTCGATCTCCAGATGCAAACACGTCGCGATAAAGCCCAGTGCATTTTCGTGGCTGTTGTGGATAACGGTCAAGGAGGTACCGACGTTGGAGTTATCCAGTAACGCGTTCAAATTCGAGGCTTCTCAGCATGGGCGGCATGGACCAGCGACCAAGGTTAGATAATCGTTTACGCTGATTCTTCAACATCTTCAATTCAGATAACTAGAGAACGGACGACACTCGAGGCTTTATGTTCTTCTAATTGGTTTACTTTAATTTTGTCTGACAGATTATGTTCCAAAGTGTGCGGATTGTCGAGTTGCCCACGGCTGTGTTCCCCTCTGCAGTCGCAGAAGTCCGAATGGACGATCTCTGGACGAAGGTTATTAGGAAGGATGCTTTCTGCGCCATGACGATTTTCACCGTGACCATCAGCAATGCTACTATACTCCAAATTGAGTCTGGTGCGTTCAACGATAGATCACTCATCCAGAGTCTCGAGTTTGTTGACGTTCGGTTAAAAACGATTGACAAAGGAGCGTTCAGAGCAGGTCACGACAATCTCACCATTCAGTATTCAAGGTAAGATGAGACAGTAAAATAATTATATTAATTCTTTAAAACTGAAATGGTATACTTAAATTGTTGCTCATACCGTCAATTTCTTCCAACAGACTCACCGAAGTAAGTGTCGGCGCCATCGACATATCTGCGGCCACGGTGACGTTCAGCAATAACGAATTCCAGAACCTCCGTCGCGGCTCAGTCGTCCTCCACCAATGGAATCACATAGCGATCGACCAGAATCTCTTCGTGGAGATCGAGCCGGACGCGATAACGGCGGAAATCGACGCGAAATCAGCGCCGAACTTGGAGTTCTCCTTCACCGGCAATCACATTCAACATCCGCACCCGAACTCCCTGCGATTCGCCGCCATCTCGCAGCGGGTGAATACCGCGCGCGTCGGTAACAATTACTTCAAGGAAAAGTGTAGCTGCAACCTCGAGACCTGGATACGCGAGATAACGGGACGAAACAGTTCCGTGTCCTGGATGATGGACTCGAGCTATTGCGTGGTGGACAAGCTGCTCGACAGCTGCTTCAATCTGCCGGAGGGCTACCTCGCGATGCGGAACTTCACGAAGCTGATCTGCGGTGCGGGAGACGGGCACGTGAACTGCGAAAAGCCGTCGGCAAAGCCGGAGTCGACGGTCAGTCCGCCGATCGTCGGACCGCACGTTTATCCGCGGCACAAAGGCTACTTCGACGTCGAGATGAGCGATCCCGAGCAACTGGAGCGCGAGAAGAGGATCATCGTGGTGATCTGCGTGGTCGCCGTGCTCACCGTCCTCGTGGTGATCCTCGCCGCCGGTGTATTGTACATGCGTCGACGCGGCGTCTGTCCGAAATTGACGTCGGGACCGTTGTTCAACCTGGCCAGCTGGCTGTCGCCGAGCAGCGGAATGACGGCGGCGACGTCGGCCAGGTCGATATCGAGGCTGAGCGTGCACGAGTACGCCGGCCTGCAGCCGGAGACGCGGATATTGGAGGTCGAGGAGACCCAGCCGGAGCTCGGTGAGGAGGAGGACGATGACGCTGAAGGGCTTTATCCGTACACCGAGAACAAAGCCACGCAGACACTGCCGGAGGAACTTACGGAGGAGTACCTGAAGGATCTCAGAGACAGATTGAACGATCCGGAGAACTACAGTCAGGCTCGGGACATGATCGAGCACCTCTACGATCTCATTAAGGTCGAGGAGAGTTGTAATAACAACAACAATAACAGGCAGTCGGTTAATCGCGAGGAGAACGCCTACGACGTGATACTCCCGCGACCGCGCAGGCCACGCGGTCCCGTCAAGCCGTCCATCAGTATCGGTACGAAAGTTCCGTCGCTGGAGAAGCTCTTGCCGGGCGGCATCCGAACGAGGCCGCCGATCACCGAGTACACGGAGCCTCGCGACCAGAGGACCAGCGACCAAAATCATCTCTACGCCGAGCTGCCTGGCGACGAGACTGTCCCCAGCACCAGTCGTCTGTCTCAGCCGATCCTCGCCACCTTGGCGGGCAGAGCACCGCAACCACTGCCACCCGACGTCGTCAACGACCATCTCCTAATCAACGATTCCGTCAAGTCCTTCGGCAGTGCCGGCACCGAGAACTCCAGGACGGCGCCCGACAGTCCGAAGTCGGACCTTGGCAAGAATCAAGCCAGGCCGATGAGCTTCCTCAAAGCGATAGGCGAGAGCATTATTGGCGCGACGAAGATGAACGGCAACAACAAGAGGCCGAATTCCCTGCTGTGCGAGTACGCCGAACCGTCCGACGCCACTGCCCATCTCTACTCCGAACTTCCGGAACCGCAAACCTCCACGCCGGCCAGCAAAATGGCGAACAGACCGCTGCCGACGAAGCCTGATCAGGATCTGGTCGGGGCGAGTGTGGCGCGGATGTAACGTCCGCGCCCGATTATCTGTGATATAACGAACGTTTCGAGAGCGAAGACTAAGGCAGGAGGAGCCCCGCATCCCCCTCCGACGACGCTTCTTCTTCTCGCGAACACCAATGTTCCACGCGTCGAAGGACGCGTCATAGGCGCGCGATAGTGCCACGAGTACAATTGTCAGATTCGTTGGCGGATTAAAGTGCGCCCCGGTGATAGACACTTTCGACCGTCGAGCGTCGGCTGCTTTACGCGTGCGAAACGTGCGTATGTCGGGCCGAGGCGGAAAAATATACTCATTACGACATCAATTGGCGCGTTGTAATCAGTGAAACGTGTCGTGACACTCATCATCGTCATGAAACGAACGTGTCTGATTGGTGTCGTTTTCGATATATAATCAGCGGATAGAACGCGCTCGACATGTGTGCGCGCACACACACGTGCGGGAGAGAGACCGACGCCATGCGAACGACGATTTCTATTTATCGATTATCTCCAAAACGTGAATGTAATATAGATTTATATATAAATATATATATATATATATATATATATACATATTTGCTTCGACAGGTATTATTAAACGAGTATTTCAACGACGTCGACCAAATTTTTCAACGAAAACTCTCCTTCATCCCGCATGCTACGCTCCCCCTAACCGTAACGTCTCCCAGGGCTTTCGAATTTCAGCCATATACGCCGAGCTTATCTCCCGTAATATCGAATTTTGGATCTTCGCCGAACCACCTTCTCGCAGTGCCGCGCGCCGGCGAGAGCGAGCGGTTCATCGAAAAATCGATTTTCATAAAGAAGAGGCTTCATCTTTATCCAGGCCAGTATCCAGTTTTTATGCCGGCCAATAATAATATTCCGTTACGGCGGTCGCTTCTATTTTTGTTTGAACGAGGAGTGCGGTTGACACTCTTACTCCGAGAGCATCGTTCCCCTGGCAACACGCGGAATGTTATTATTTGGCGTTTGAAATGAAACTGACGCCCGTCCCTCCCGTCTCACATTCGCTGCAACGGAAGTGCATTCCAAACGCACCGCGGCCATTCAACAACTCGCTGTTGCCTCGTTATCTTTGTCTCTCTTCCCTCCTCTGCTCTCGATACCTTGTCGTTGTCTTATCGCAAGGAACTTTACGGTACCCGACCGTTCCGCAGGATCGGCGTTCTCCTTCTCCATCGAACGTGACCTCTCCTCTCGGAGGTCGCGTACGCGCGCTCTTCTTTCTCTCATCCTCACCGCTCGCGGAAAAGCGCCACTCGCTTTTGGCCTCGGCCTTCCCGTCGGAGCAGAGCGAGCGAACGGAAAAAGAGATATTCTTAATCTCTCACTCGCATTGGGCGTCGTCGGCATATCCTCTCCGGCGAGACCAAACTATTCCGTGAAGAATGCGAGACGAGCAAATAGAGCCGACTAGCCGGGGCGGCCTGCGTCGCAGCTGTTGACGTTCAAACGACCGGCGCTCCCGACTTCTGCCGATGGTAAAACCCAGAAAACGTTGCGAGAGCCTTGAGTGAGAGAGGGAGCGCGAGGGAGAGACCGACGAAGGGCGAGACTTCGCGAGAAACGTCAACGATTCCGAGAGATGTTCTTTCTGAAAGACCCTGTAGCCCCGTAGCTTTTTCAGAGATGTGCACCGATTCGTGAGCGGTGTTTCAGTGGCTGCCGGTTCCGAGTAGTCGATCGATTTTATGATTGACCGAGAGAGGTGCCGTGAGAGATCTGAAACGTAGTGACGTTTTGAAAAAGCCGATGCGGGGTCAGACTTTATACTTCGTCTGTGCGGAGTTCGCTCGAGGTCGACTGGGAAAAGCGATATGTCAATCTCAATGAATGTGACAGCGGCAAACGTGTGCCATTTTCAGTTTTAAAAAAGTTCCGCATTCGACACAGATGATGGCTGTTCAAGAAGACAGAGACATTCGGCAAGTTCGATGTTCGTGTGTATGCCGTGAACATGTATGCTTTGCTCGATCAATCGACAAATGTTCATTTGAACACGTGTCGATATGTTATTAAATTTGGCGGCCCCGGACAGTTTTGCGCGCTGCATTACGAATGAAACTCTCTTGCAAATGCGATCGCGAAAACCCGACATCCCAAATTTCATATTTCTTGGAAATCACTGCTAGCCACGCCACATTCCCATATGTCCGTCAATTTATCATTTAGGGGCCATTCAACATCACGGAGGAATCGAGAGACGATTCCATTCGAAAATTGATGGCGAATTTATTTTCGAGAAGGAAATCCGTTACGCGCAAAGTGTATTCTCGATTCCCCCACGTATTTCTTCTTCGCCCTGTTTTTTTTACCACGTATCACGAATTTCATCGCACCCCGTGGACGCGATATATAGAGGAGCGCGCGTGCGTTTCTTGCGTCGAATTCAAGATTTTTCGGCAGCGTTCTATCTCGTGGCGTACTCGTCGACAGGTCGGGGAACGATACGCGCCTTTATACGAAGCAGCCACCCTATCGCTGCACCGATTCGTCGGATTGTTTATGGTCGGCCATTTCTCAGATAAGAGTGTCATTTTTCTCGGGACCGGCTGCCCGTCGTGGAAAGTCGCGTCGCTCGACTCCTCGTTGGACTGGGGGCTAGGTGGGGAAGGAAGTTTCCAACGAGGTGCAATTTGTTCGTCAGTCCCAACCTTCGATCTTCGTTTCTTGCTCGATCGCACCGAAAGATCCTAATTGGTAGCCTCTACTTAGCGATCGTTCGGCCGACGACCATCTGTTTTTTTTTTTTTCAGATCCTTGCCCTCGTTCTAATCCTCGAGCCCGACTTTTTCCTCGCCCGTCAACCAAGTCCTGCTATCAGCCTGCCGGTTCGGGTAAATCCTTAACGCGCTGAGTGACTAAGTCGTCGGCGATTGACAAATGTAACGCGTTGACCGTGAATCTGATACGACGATAGAGAAATCTGGCTTGATTCGATTCTGCGATTAAACGATATGTAACTTGAAGAAAAATTACTATCTCATTTTTTTCTTCTCTGTCCCTGCATTTCATTCCACGATACGATGCCATTCGGGCCTGAATAGCCTTTTCAACCGTCCATGTTCCACTTCAACTGTCATGCGCGTACAGACTTCGGGATAATAAATACGGGTGCGTCGAAGCGATGCACGCGTTCATTCTGGCGTTAAAAATGTTGGCGTTTTTTTGCGCCAACCGCACATTCAACCCGCCTCTCGGCGCGTTCAATTACGTAAGCCTCGACACTATGGGTCGTAGCTCGTAAAAATTCTGACCAGGGCGCGGCGCAATTTGGCAGCCGTGAAGTTTCACAAGCGTGCAAACGGCGCCCGTGAGCGTTCGCCGTCGTTTCGCAGCAGCGCGAAGCTGCGTGATGCTTTTTTCCACGGCGAATAAAGACGCAAGGGCGTGTGCACAAGGCGGAAGTGGATGAGATCACGGTGACGATCCAGCACGGCCGGCGATATGAGACCGGGCGAGAAACAGAGCCGTGTACAATGGCCGGCTTAGATGATGTCAACCTCTCGCTGCGGTTGATTGTCTCCATTACACGCTTCATGATTCCTATTTCGCGGCCTTCTCGTCTGCCTCGCGAAGGATATGACTTTTGTGAATATAGAGCGCGCGCGCCGTATACGGTGACATTCGGGTCTCGTGGCTATGATATGCAATTTATGTTAATGCTGTATGTTTGCGTATGCTGTACAGTTGCGACAACGATAAAATAGCAATGAATAATTCTGTACATAGACTTGATCTAAGGTACTGTCTATTAACTGAAATCGAGATATCTAGAAAGCTTCATTGAATAAAAATCGTACGTCGAATGTTTTCGACTAAAACATGGAATCACATAATTTCACATTAATCACCGATTCATCATCCATGAAAGTTACATAACGCGTATTGCGTCGAAATCCCCAGTATCTTACAGCAGCGGACAGTGCATTGAGCAAGACACTAAGCGGAAACCGTATAGAAGGAAAACAGCAGACGAGAGACTGGAGTACGGAGGAGACATCAAACGTGGAAGGGATTACACCAACGTCGCCGTATACGTATGTGGTGCAAAGGGAGTGTACAGCCGACGTATCAACGTATATACCGACCCACACACGATGACGCGTGTGCATACGCGCGAAGCACTCTATCAGGTTTCATCAGCGAGCCAATCATCTCATCAGTCGGATGGTCGCGAGCGATTCGTCAGGGCCTCTAACCCGTTTCTCTGGTCCCTGACCTAATCCTCGCGGAGTGGACACCCTCGCGAGAATCGATCGAGGATCGCCCGCGGGCACCTACACACATGTGCCGGCGACGGGCAGGTTATCGGTGTACCGAAATCACGACCCAAGTGCCGGATCAAGGTTTATATTAAGCCCTGGCTTAGATCCTAAACGCATTTTCCATCTCGTGAACAGCCGCCTCTCGATTCAACGAAAACAGCTTAACGCCCCCGACCCACTCGTCACGGATTATTATTACGTTTACCGTACCGCCGAGCGCAGACACCATTGTAACGGCCGGATTATGCCCAGTTTACTTGCTATCCAATTATGTAAGCAACGGCCGAGCTGCAAACCTAATCGCTGATATAGTCTGTCATTCCGAGGCGGATGACTTCAAAATCTGCTCGCCCGCTGAAGCGGCCGTGTACGGGCGTATACACAAGTGTCGGGATGGTTAACTTGGACAATGTAGCACCTTCATGCCCTCGACTTTACGAACTTTAGCTCTGCCGGAACAGATACTTACTGGATCGGGGATCAGTCATGTAGTAAAGTAAGTTAAATAACGTGTCGAATCAATTAACTCCTCATACTGATTCTGACGAGAATTAGCGCGTCGTATGCAACACCCTGTACGGCGAGCGATCTATGTAACGTGAGCAGCGATGCTTTGACAAACGGATAGCCCCCGCAGAAACGTTACGTTCGTGTATCTATTTCGTCACGAAGATATACCGGGCGGCGCACCCTTAATATCCACCGTCTGCTCCTTACGATCCGGTGTGTCACGTGTCGCAGCGATATTGCAGCAAGGGGTCTAATGGACCTTTAAACCGAACATCTCTCTCTATATACGAGAACCGTGCGCGCCGTCTGACGTTTCTGCAACGTGTTTTTAATAGAAAAAGAGCACGTTCTCGCCGCGAAAGAGAAACATTTCCGTGAAAGAGCCTTAAACCGCGGTGGCAGTCGCTTTCAGGGTTGAAAATGGAATAAAAATGAATTATACCGTAGTGATCATTATGTAGTTCACGAGGTCGAGGTAAAATTGTCGGACCGTTTTAAAATTTCTTTTGTTATCGGTAGCTGCCTGACGATAGGGAAAAATGAAGGAAAGCGAAGTGAGTTTTGAACGACTGGGCACGGAACGAGGTGGTGTTGAGACCTCGTTGTTTCGCTAATGCTATCCAAGGATTGTGATACATAGGCGAGAATCTGGACGAAATTGAGAAGCGTCCAAAAAATTGGTCTGCCCGTTAGCGAAACAAAGCGAGAAACCGTCTGGCTGTAGTAACAAAGTCGGTGAAACACGTTCGCAACATGTAAAACAGCGATTTTATTTTGAAAACGGACCAGGGATGCTGATATTACGTTCCCGTCAATCTTTCTATATTAATGGTTTTATGTTTCCGTAATAGGGCGTTTTCATCACGATATTACAACGCGACATTATTGCGATATTATACAGCAATCATTATCCCATCTTGTTTAATATGTTTACGTCATGTACAAAATCCTTGCAAATCGACTTATTAGTTATTACTTATTATTTCATTAACAAAAAACAAACAAAAAATAATACAATTACTATTATGTATATGCGCGTTCTCTCTCGATTCGCTAGGAAGTTATAACAGCCATGCACGGTTCGACGTCTCCTTACGTAACAAGTGTCATTTCCACCAACACCGCCTCACGCTTCCCTCGCTCAACATCTGCGACACAAAAGCCATCCATGTAAAATAAGAAGCGTCGAGCATTCCGAAGATTCCACCCCCGCGACAGCTATTACGGTCCGACCGTTCGGCGACGGCGAATATTTTCGGGACTTATTGGAAACCGAAAAGCGCACGCTTGTCATTCCGCCGCGGTTTTTCCACTTCATCCAAGCGGATTCGTTCCGGCAAATCCGTTCGGCGCATCCGTGAAATGACGGAACGTTTGCGAGTCACGTGTTGAATCTCGAGGCAGCGGCGTACGCGAGAAAACGAAAGGAAAGAAGTCGGGCAGGGGGAGCGGGAGAAAGCGCGGGTGCGGCCGAGGGGGAAAAGAAAGACGCGGGAAGAGGGACGAGGACCAGAAACAGGATGTCGCCGCGGCAGACTCAGCCCTTCGACGTGCATAAACGTGCATACGAACGTCCACGCGCGCGCGAAAGCGTTCGCGGCGATAATTATAAATATGGACCAGAAAATAGCGTGGCACAGGTCTGTTCGATTTCCCAAAATAATTATTCGCCGCCAGCCGGTTGCGGCCTCTCGCCCGCCAGCTTTCGGCCTTCTGCGCGAAAGCGTCGTCAACGAGGGAAACGTTAAAAAACAAACGCGCCCTGTTTATAGAGTGAGCGCTGCGAGCAACGAGGGCAAACGCGAGATTCCTCGCGCACTTAACGATAAGCACATTAGCGGGGCCAAAGATCAACATCGGATTCTCGCCGACTCGATAAAATATCGTTTCGCGCGATCTTCTTGTTTCTGTGGCTTCCTGGACGTGTCAAGCACCACTATGCAAAGTGAAGCGTAGCATACAGAGGGGTGATAAAAACCGTCTCAACGTTCCGAATCAATCATTCCGTAACAACGATGGCAAATGGTATGATCAATACTTTGCGTGTGTCATCGTGAAGAAATTCATCACCGCGTCCATTGATACAATGAAGCAAAATGGTCCTGCAGGAGAGCAGCGTAGGACGTTCGTGCCCTCGGCTCACCCCATTATTCCGAATCGTCTCGACGCCTAATCGCGTAGGAACGCGACGCAGCCATAACGCTCGCGCGCTTGCATCGTGAGCGGTCGTGAATTTTGCAGACGGCGTATCGCTTGGCCCGCAGAGACCGACCCGCAGTCACTCGCGTGCTCTTCCCCATTGAAATCTAAATATACCCCATGATATTAATAGCGTATGGTGTGCGTGGCGGTGGCAGAAGGGCCGTTTCAGCGCGAGAGACGCACGTCGCGGCGAATATGCACAGAGAAAAGCGCATTCTGTCTGAGCCCGCGACACGAAATCCGCTCGACAATGAGGCCCGACACGACTCGTATCGCCTGCCTTCCGCACCGGCAGCAGCAGAGCGTTTTCATTGTCTCGCGGTGAGGTAGGTGGATCGAATTGGCGCCATTTACGCTTCATTCATACTGCGCTTATCGCGCGCGCGTACGCGCCCGCTGTTGGTTATCAGGTCGACGTATCTGCTGCGGGGATGACACGGGTGCCTTTGTCTCTATCTCTTTCTCGCGCTCTTATCGCACCACCCCTCGCTATTTGGTCATTTTTTATATTACATGTCTGCATCTAATTTGTTACAGTTTCTTTTTTACAATACCCCCTTATTTCCAATCATCGTTTGTTTCTTCTTTTATCTATCATATTTCATCGACAAACATAATATTAGAAGTAGTAAAAGGGATGGGATAAAGATCGTAAGCTTTGTTTATGTAATGGTCATCGGCGATCTGTTATTTGCCGCTCTCGCATGCCGTCTCAATTTGAAACAGAATGTTATGTGATTGTATAATATTAAGAATGCGACATCCTGGTGGCTTGCTTACCCACTCCAAAATGAAACCACTTGTTAATCACAGGCATCGGTAAGTTCCGACGTACACAACACGACGATTATAACCAATCTAAAAATTGTTAACCTGCTGTAAGCCGTTACCTAGAGAGAGGGAGAGAGAGGCAGACAGAGATTCACACAGAATTAATTCTTCCGGCGTTAATTACGCTACGCTTGTTGTCAGGTCTCGTTTCCAGTATTTTTTTTTCTGTGCAGTCTCCATTGACGTCGTCCTCAAATGACTCTGGACCCGCTTGTTGCAGGATCAAAAGGACGCGCCGGCTTAGAAATCTCTCCTGACACGGAAGCTTCTCACGCTCAAGGCGTGTGAAAGGAGCCGCACGAATTGGGAACTATTCGGAGGATCCAGGGAATCCTATGCGGGTTCCGGCTAGAGAGTATGCTCCTTTTACGTACAACGTGACACGTCCGACGTTTTTCGCTGTATCCGTGTATTCTCACGTCTTGATACCTTCTCGCACGGAAAAATGGAAGGATTGTACGTTGATGTGGCGAGCGGGCGAACTCCAAATTTAGCCGATAACGAGAATGCGGACACTTGTTGGCCCATTGCCTTACGTCATTTTGTGTTTCGGATAGGCCACTACGGAAAATGTGGCTTAAACACATTGTTGAGCGGCAATCGTAACTTTTATAAATTGGATTGTTTCAAAATTTCCTTGAAATCTATCGACGGTGATATTTCTCGGTAGTAAAGCATGTACATGTATACGTGTCACAAAAACTTGAAGCGAATATTTGAAATACGGTGTAATATTTGCAGCATATTTGTCACATGTGGCATAATATTCATAATAGTAAAAGGGGTAAAATTGCAAATTATGCAGAGTCCCATCTACCCCTCTCCCGCCAAAGTACAACGTTTATTTGCGCTCACAAATTATTCTTAACCGTCCTCACTCGTTATTGCATGTCGGATATACTCGTGCGAATGAGCTCACTTTTGCCGTCCCGTTTGCGGGCACTGCAAAACGCGCTCGCTCCTACGGGAAAAAATGAAATGACCAAAAAAACAAAGGGGCAAAAAAACACAGAGGCGGAAATTGCAGCGCGAGCCGAATGCAAATTTGTCGAAAAACGGCGCGGTCGCCGGTAGCGAGTGAACAGCGTCGCGTATTAAGAATCTGTTAGGCGACGTAATAAAAATGTTCGCCGCGCGATGAAAATAAATGAACTCGTACGTGGGGCGGGCAATATTCGAGTACCGCGGGAGCCGCGAAATGTTTCACTATGATCGCCCGCATACGTCCGTACGTTCCATAATAAATTTTCTGGGTCCGCGCTCTATTTTATGTCTTTTCATATTTTTTTTTTGTTTAACGTTATCGCGACACTCGCCGTATTTCATGGAGGTCGCGCGACGCCGGCCGCGCTGGATTTCCACGCTAAGAGGCGAGGGAGCGATTTCTGGATATCAAACTGACCGTCCCGCGTCAAGAGTCGACGGTTGTTCTGGCTGTACGATTTCGATAACGGCTGATCTACGGACGGTTATATTTCCCTCTGATTGATCGTCGGCTTGTGCGGGAGACTTATCGTCCACTCCGTTCGGTCCAGAAGAGTTATCGGGCCACTCGATATCGTCGGCCAGAGAGTGGCCGCCCCCCGCCCGTTGCGTTTCCTTTCCCTCTCGCCCTCTTTAATGATCCCCTACGACTCGAGGGAGGCGAAATGAAGAGAGGACGAACGGGACCGGGGCGGGGCGGGGGTGCGCGGAAACTGTCCGTCCCGTTTTTTCTCTCTCCCTGATCAAACATTCACGATCATTAGTTCGGCCTGGCGGGGGAGTCATTAATAACGGAATGTCTGCTGTCGCGGTGCTATCGTTGCTGTTATCAACGGTATTGTGCTCTCCCCCCTTGCCGGAGTCTCGAGACGAAGCAGAAGAACGGGGGGAGAATAGGACAGAGAGGAGCCCCCCCTAATAATAGCGATACACACCAATCAAATTGCAGCGCAAGGAGCGATGAGATCATCTGGGCGGAAGTGATCTTTGAATCGAGTTGAGAACTTAATTCGTCTCATTCGTGCCCTTTATCTCCTCCTCGTCGCCTTATCCTCTTCCGCCTCGCCCTTTCTTCCCGCAGCTCTGTTTATCTTGTTAAAACGCGAAAACTCATTACCGGAGACAATTGGACCGTAATGAACGTCCTGCGAGAAAAAACGAGGCAGCGGAACGTTTAACACGAAACGTGCGATCGATGGACGCGCGGCTACGCGAGAAGGAGCATGCCTCGCGCCTCCAACGATCCGCTCCGGATCGCTTCCCTACTCCTCGTTATCCGACGGCGCGAAAACTTTCTCTGCCGCGCGCAATGATATCGGGCGCCCGAACGGACACGTGTTATATGGTCCCCATCGACGGAGCGAGTCGTACCAGTGGAGCGTCGGGACGACGGAGAAAAGGGAGGGAGTTCAATCTTTTCTTGCCTAGATGGCAACACGGTGCCGTGGACGTTCATGTCGCTCGCTTTGACGTAATTCCCCTGAATGCATCGCGGAATTCGAGGTCGCAGGGCCACTGGGTCAGCGTTGATACGCTCCGCGGCGACATTCTTGATAAAATGCGCGAGACTCGCCGTCGCGGACGTCGAAGCGTCGATCAATGAGCAATCGCTGACGAAGCGAAGCGGACGATCGATCGGACTTCTTGGGAGCGTGGAAATTCTCTGCGACTTCCTAAAAATCAACATGTCAAATCGAATGGCGAGATGTGTCGAAAAACGAGTGAGCACCAGGGTGGTGCGTTCGTAGAACGTAAATAAGTTTGTGACCTCTCCATTGCGTCGTCGCGTTAAAAATAAATTCGCACGTTTGAGGCGCTCGTTAAAGTTCATTTCGCAAAATTACGGTCGTCCCGCCGGACCCGTCGTTGATTAGGTTTAAAATTAACGGAGTGTCTTAGCCGTCCGTCGGGAAAGAGACGCTGCGAGTATGGAACGAGGAACGCACGGCAATTCTAATCAGCTGAATGGCTATTTTACTAATGAAACGCGAAAGAGAAATCCTACGTGGGTGAAAGAGCCGGCGGCCTACATTGCGACGCGCGATAATATTCACGATAACACAGAGGAACTGGCGTTCGAGCAAACGCTTCCCAAATTCACACTGCTTGTAATACAATAACAGAATCCTGAGATTCACTAATTCTTTTTCAGGGATCAGAGCGAGATAATACTTAAAAAGAGTTATAACTTAAGAGCTTCGATTGCAGCCAGTCCTGACGTTTCTTGACAGATTAAGTTTAGTTTAGTCCAGTATTTGCGTCACCTGAAAAACTTATGAGAGCAATATGAATTTCTGAACGAAATTAGAAGATTCTTTTCGTCGCGAGCCGCGTGTACCGTTTCAGCGACGAAGGGGCCGACAAAGAGAAATCGCGACATTCATTATTCACCCGGACCAGGCCCGCGCGGGATTTCTAATGAAAGATAAACATAATCAATTGCCGGGCCGAGCAGCCGCTTGGCGGCAATATTACCTCGGACAATGCGTAATTCATTCAATTGACGCCGCGACGATTATTGTTCCGACGATACGAGGGATACTTAATAAATCAGCGGGCGAGCTTTTCGAGCGAGTTTCTGCATGCGACACGCAAAGGAAATGCGAGCGTTCCGTGACGCCGCGACGCGCGCCTCAGGATCGATTTCGGCTGGCCCCGTGTGCTCCCCGAGAGCGAGTATCAACCGGCTTGCGAGTTTTCGCGTTTTCTAATGAGCCGCGATCAATTCTCGGCGAGGGCGCGAGGCGAAGTAGCGTGGGGGCCGAAGTCAAAAGTCTTTGGGTGGTATTAATTACGAGTGAAGTAATTAATACTGGTTAGCGCTAACTGCAAATAATACGTCTGCTAACTAATTAGTAGACTTACTGCCGGAAAGTTGCTACTTTGCGCGTGCAGGGCATCGCGTAAGTTGCGCTGCAATCGCGAAGGCTGCACTGCGTGAGACAATGAGAAAGGAATTTTTTTTTTTTTTTTTTTATAATGACAATGACGCTTTCGAGAATCTATTATGGAGCACTCGTGTAGATCGTGACGATGCATGTCGTATAGCCAGCGAATCTGCATAATTGAATGTGTTATTCTGAGCGTCGTTTTTTATGTAATAGTCAGCAAGCAGATAAAGAATGTCATTAAAAGAGAATTGACCGCCAGTGACGTTTAGTTTAATTGCTTCATGCCGCTCGAGTCCCGGCGAGAAAAGTTAAGGCTAAATGACAGCGTGAAACATTAATGCGGAGACCGGCCCCGACAGTCGAGACGCGATATTTCATCGTTGTAAATTGGTATCGCTCGCTGAAGAATTAAATTACGCCCGATTGTCGACGCATTGACATTTAATTCATTTTTCCTCGTTTGTCCGATTAAACAAGCACAAGGAGTTTTCGGAGCACTTCATAAAATAAACTCAACCCCGATACTGAATAACCAGTCACCTCTCTCCCTATATTGGCAGAGAAAATCAATTAAGAGATTATCGTTCGCGAGAAGTGATTGTCGGATTCAGATACCAAGAAGTGAAACGATAATTCTTCTCGCGGCGTTAATCGCTCGCGAACTACCATTAAGACATTCCACTGGGGTAATCAAATACAAACTCGAAAACGCCGTTTGCCGTCGCAATCTCCAACGCCCCGCGTTAACGGACAAAAGAATTCGCGAACGCTCATTCATACGTCAGACGCATTATTATTCGAATTGCCGTGAAAACGACAGAACCCTGCCGTCAGCTTGGTGCGCGAAAAAAGACGGGGGCCGCACGACGTTGGAAGGGCAATTTTCGCGGAGTAGCAGCCGGTCGCGACTTCTTGTCCGCACTCTTTTTTAACGGCAAACCGGAAGAATAGACGAGAGAGGGGGTGGCGCTGGCGCGCGCGGTCCGCCAAGAGAATCGCCCGATTCATTATTCACGGCTTTAGCCCCGTTTTCGTCGGTGTTCCTAATGAAAGATAAACACAATCAATCCGAACGGCGACCGAAAGAGGGAATATTATATCGTAGGGGGTGGCCTGTGTAATTTCGTGGCCCAAGGCAGAGAGTGGGGTTGTAGGGAGGATGGGCTAACCCCCTTGGACCCTTCCCTTATTTCGAGCCACGTCACCGCGGGCACTGTTTTCATTTCATTATCCCCCCGCTCGTCGGTTATCATCGCTCTAATTACCCGGGACAAGGTATAGGGGCGAGTAGGGTTGACGGCGGCGAATCTCGGTAATTGGCCGAGATACCCCTTTTATCGGGTCGGGTCCTCGATTTTCTTCGTCTCCGCGACAAAGGCGAGACTCCAACTGCGAAGTTCGCGCTCCGGACCAGCGAGAGGTAATGGCATTGTTGGCGACCGCGGTGGGGTAGTTCGGACGACTTCCGACGGACGTCGGCGGTATCGAATTAATTCGAGGTTCGGGGCTTGCTCTTGCACGAGACGTTCGTTCGATCGCTCGTCGCTGCCGCTTTGGCGCTTTGGCCCAGATTTCGTCCTTATCCCACCGATTATCTCCGGTTTCGCAGGACGGAAGGGATTATTGTGGCTGAAAAAACTGCGGACTCGCCCCCTACCGGGAAGTTAATTGTCGCTGACCGACTTTTGTCGAGCTTCCACGCTGGACGAGGGATGTTCCCTACGACCACCTCTCTCTTTTCACGTACACACACACGCGCGCGCCGCACACATACCCTTGCCTTCTTACGACCTATTTCCTCAAATTGACCTTACAGTATATTAGATTCCTACGTAAAAGAGTTTCCGCCCGGCACTTGCCGGAAATTTAAACTCTGCTTTATATATTCTCCGCCTGTATTTGCACTTTGCCTCTTACACATCGTTCTAATAAAGTAAATCGTAGATGAAAACCGTTCATAACGACGAATGCCGTGGACTAAATTTTACATTCATTTCGAGCGTTAATGACAGTTCTTGCGCCGTCTTTTACGTGCGGTAACTTTCAGCGTTTTAAGAGGGAAACGTTCAGTTCGTGTATTGTGAAGGCAAATGTTAATTGTCGGGCAACATAAATGAGACAGTAGGAATTCATTGGAAGAGAATTGTTAAGGGACAAGTATAAAAGAACTTGGAGAACGTCCAAGTTGAAATATTATTAATAATAAGTGAGATCACACAAGTCCGTTAAATAGGTCAAGATTACTTTTTGAGGATTTTCACAGTAGTTTCATTTTTATTGCATCTGAAAGCCGCGTGCTACTTTTCCAACGATCCAAGTACCAATGTCCAGTGGTCAATGCTCAGCGACCCATACAAGGGTTCAGCATCGTTTAAGGACCACTCAAATTAGACACGTGAAGTAGAGTATCGGCATGTCAAAGGAGGTCTAATGAAGCAAACTGCAATGTTTGCGAAATGTCGACAAATAAACCGCACGGTTAACGTTGAGAGCCCAAAACCGGTAATAGGATCCACACGTACTGTAACGAAAATTCCGGGAAAACGGTTCGCCGCAGAAAAGGAAACCTCAGCTCAGAGAGAACATTCGTGCCATTGTAACAGGATCGTCTGCTACCGTCGCTCATTTTTATCGTTCTCACTTCTCATTGTCTTGTAAAATATAATTGGAGCGTAAATTACGGAATAATTTCCCCTTTGTTCGAAACCACGGAATAACCGTAATAGCGTACTTTTGAAGAAATTACGACGAAACAGTTGAATATTATGTAATATTGCAGAAGATAACATCGCATTTATGTCATACAACGATATAATCAAATTTTAGCGTAGAAAGTAAAGGATAAATCTATCGCGGCACACTAGAAAAATTGGTAATTTCACAGTGACTACAAAATTTCGTGCATTTCTTGCCACAATTGTCGTGCCTCTTCTCTCTTTTGACACATCGCCCACAACAAACTGGATTAAAGCGATTCGTAAAGTGGACTCTGGGCAACCCGAATGACTCTGACAGTGATACGACGTGTAGTGGCGTAAAAACATTAACGAGACGGCTTGTAAACCGCCAATACATTTCAGCGGCAGATATTTATGAAAGTTATTAATTCTCCATCAGAGCTGCCGGGGTGCGCTGTCGGAAATGCATTGGGCGTTTCATCGGTGCGGCGAACGGGGAGGACGATAGTCAATCGTAAACGATACTGGCGACATTAATTTTACACGACGCATGCTTTTGTCCGAGCGAATCGGCGACCGCTCGTCGTTCGTTTCGATAATACTTTCCGCGGCGGTCGGTCGGCGAGAATCTATTATTTCGATTAAATTATTACATTGCCAGTGGAAAGGGCGGTGGCCACGGTCGGCTTTGAGGTTCGACGATATTTTTTATTCGCGTGCGAAGCGTTGAAAGCGAGTCTCGCTCACACCGGCCGGGTCGAGATTTCGAACGTTCGACTATATTAAACGGCGGTTTTTGACGACGAGAAAAAAAGGGGGAAGGAAAACAGGAAATTAAAGGAAAGATAGGGTCCGAACCCGTGGAATCGCATGAACGAACTGAACGGCGAGGAGAGTAGCGCAGAATGACTCGTATTCAAATGCTACCGGCTACAAGTACGCCACGGCAGCTTGCGTTCCTGAAAGTCAAGCTTCAGATGCTAATCGCAATTACAGACCCTGTAATCAGAGTCACGAAATAAATGTGGTGATTTTGAATTGGTGCTGCCATTTTTTAACAAAAGTGCTAGATCCAGCACGACTGTATACAACCGCTATCGATGCGTCTGCATTACTCTGTATTCTACACAATTTAAATGTGATTCGCTATTGATTGCAGGGACTCTAACCGTAATGAGCCGTGAGCGTTGTGACTCGTCGGCTGTTAAAAGCGACGCAAACATATAAGGGGCCAAATCCTCATAGAACATACTTTATTCAGGTTGAACCATATCTCATTCCGTCTCGACTCACAATCAGGCAAATTCCAATAATACGGATACTCTATGTCCCGTTATTATTTTTAACAAGACGAATGCCGATGTTTTGCAACTCTTATAAAGTTGGTCGGGGCACTTCAGATTCAGCTTGCACACTCAACATTGAACAGTATGGTGTCGGACAATTTCCAATAATACGAGAATAACGTTATATGTGACGTTCGAAATCATTTTTAAAGTTCGTCGAGGCGCTTCAGGTAAACCTGTACTTTCGTCATGCGACTGTATGCGGCTCACCCTGTCCTCAATTCCCCTCAAAACCACCGGGCGATCGCATCGTATCTCTTCAAAAGCTTCACTCTCGTCCTTTTTTTTTAAACCTCCCCACCCCTCTCCTTCCCTTAAAACCAACGCGCCGTATCTGTGTCAGCGGCAGATAGGAAAATACGAATCGTCCTGGACGATACCGCGGCCGGCCATTAACCCATCGCCACGAACACGTTCTGGTATTAGTTAAAAAGGACAGCGAACCGTGATCGTCCGTTTTGGACGAATGTAAAACTTCATTTCAGTCGCGGCAACCTGGGAACGATTGTTGAAAATCTGCCGAGATATGCGCGGTCTGTTCTCGGCCAACTCACGCTCGTTGAAAAAAAAAAAAGGGGCAAAAATAAAAATCCGATGGAGTACAGAGCCCTTTCGTTAGCTGGAAACTCGAAAAACTGCAAATGCACGAATGGCCCTTATCTGGGAAGCTCGACGATGCTGAATCGCGTATTCACTTTGGCTGGAAGCTCCGCGTTGTACCGATAGTATTTGCGGGGCATAACGTAAATCCGAAGAACCGACATTTGTGGATCCACATTTTCATCGCTTCAATCGCTGTCACGGATGCAGAAAGTAAATGCCGTTAAAGTAAACGATACGACCGGAACGTCGTCCTATTCGCTGGAAGTTGCACAATTTTCCCTGCTCATCCTATACACCCTTCAACTCATTCAATTCTTCTTCTACTTTCTAACGTCCCGACGAAACCTCGCTGGTGAGCGCTCGCAAAAGAATGAAAAACGCTCGTAGTCGTAAAAACGTCCAATCAGATTTTCGCGCGACATTCTCCCTTTCGCTTACAGACGTAACATCCGCGCGAGATATTGGTCCTTTACAAAGGGAGCGTCATCTGAGCGAAGCTCTGTCGTTTTAACGAACGAAAAAAAAAACGAGAAACGAAACGATCGTGCGATTGAATGAAAATCGGAAAAAGAAGGAAAGAAAGTGAAACACCGGCGCCCAAAATCGCCGCGATCTCGTTGTTTGACCGCATTTGAACCGCACATGCACGAAGAGATTCGCTCCCGATCGGCGAATTTTTGCGTCGACAGATTATCAACGTTCGATAACCCATTTGCAGGCGTTCGCGCGTGTTAATCTCCTTGCCGCCTTTTTGTTTTTTTGTCCATTCGCTTCCGTCCGTTCCCTGGCCGCATTTCCTTCCGCCGACGCGCTGCCTGACCGGCGAGCCGAAATAAAAATAGGAAAATAACGACACGTCGACGCCGTGCGCCGTCTTGGCGAATATTAAAACATATACGAACGGCAAAATGGTTTGTAATTTCGTGAACCGTATGCAACTTGTCGGGAGAGAGTAAAGAAAGAAAGAATGAAGGGAAAATGGAGTGAAATGAAATTCTCGCTATTCTGTGTTCTCCTATCCATAAATTATGTCGTATTAAATTTGTGAATTTGATTCTATCAATCAGCCCTGAAAACGAGTCAAATTTTCATGTCCAGATATTTGGACGCCGAATGGCGTCGCGCAACAGCGGCACACTGGTTTCCGCTCGATTTTCCAATTTTAAATGTTTCGTATTGAAATGACGTCCTAGTAATACGCTTCCACCGTCGACTGTTCCGTGCTTTTTGCATATGAAACGGAATCCATTCATGGCGCAACATTTCTTCCCTGACGATCATCGACAACGCACCTTCGGCGCTTTACGGCCAACTGCGAATATAAAGTCATGAGCGTGGAATTGAGAGCGACAGTCGAAGTTCGAATAGTCAGAGACTACATTAAACGGGGGCACGATGCACGATAATAACGTCCCTAACAGCTGGCGCGGTAAGTGACAAAAGTTTCTTTACTCTTCGACTTTCGCTCGTAAATCGCGATTCAAGCGCGCTCCAATTATCTTGGAACACAGAGAGTCACCGGACGGGAACGATTTGCATATGTTACCGGCAATCTGTAAAATTGCAGGCATCGTGTGGAGCGCCTTGGAATTATATAGAATGCCCAGTAATTTCGGCTAATTGATAATGTCTTGACGTCACGCGTCTCCTTTGACCCATACACGATTTCTGCAACGCGCTTCATTATTCGCCGTGGACAACTAACAATAAGTGCCGATAATAATCTTACTTCACCGGCGTCGAATCGCGGCTCAACCACGTCTTCTTTTCCGTCGTGTTCACTCAGTCGCGATTTTTGCTTCCACTCCCGCTCGCTTATTACGAGCGACACACGTTTGACCGCGATCCGTCCCGATGCGCGTTTTATTTTCCTTGAAAGAGTAACCGGAGTCGACGTTCGTCACGTACGCGTCGGAATATTTCGCCGACGTATTCGGTACGTGGACGAATCGAAAATGCGCTTGTCTAAAAATGAAAGAGAGGGGAAAAAAAGCAAAAGAGAAAAAACAAACATCCGCCGCAGAATCCGATATCGTCGACTGTATCGGCGCCGATGGCTTTGCTATTCTAGGTATTTGGTGATTTTTTGATAACTAGAGGAGCCATCCCTTTAATTGCGCGACGCGGTCAAAAGCGGTCGCGTCAATTTTTCTTGAACCGATTTCTCGCATTTTTCGCGGATCGAATGAATTCCTTCGTCTGTGCGCCATTAATAAGACACTCGGTTTAGTCTACAGCCGACAGATTATCAGATAAAACTCGTTGCCTAATTCAACTTTAATCCGCGGCTCACGCATTCAAGCAGGTTTTGACGGGCTCAAGATAAGTCAATGACATAATAAATGAATCGCAATAAGCGGCGCACAGTAGTAACGTTTCTGGACGACAGAACGTCGAGCAAGGTATGCCAGCTATTTTGCAAGCGCATTTTCGAATTTCAGCGTCGACGAGAGTAAAACGCTCTAATGGAATTTGAATGGCCACCAGAGACATCATGAACGTTAACGATGCGCACGTACGTAGGTCACACACGGAAAAAGGGGGTTGTAATTTCTTTGGCCGACGCCGTATGGTTACTCTCACGCGTTTGACCCTTTTCTCTCCCCCTTTTTATGGTCCTCAGCCCCTTCCGATTTTCTTTCCGCCATTTCTGTTCCATTTTTCACTCCCGATCCCTTTCTCCGTCCATTTTCTCTGTCCTTCCATCCCCGCCGGCCTCTCCCGTCTCTATTTCCTTTTTCTATTTTACTGTATCCATTTCTCTTTTTTCCTTATCGCTCTTTCCATCTGCTCCTCCCCATTCCCTCTTCAATTCTCACTTCCTCTTCCCTTCGCGCCCGTTCACCTCCACGCGCCACGCTCCCTTGTTTTCCATTTTTCCGCCCTTTCCCCAGACCACTTTATCAACTCCCTCGATCTTCTCTCCTTTCGCCGTCCATTCACTTTTGCCGGAGCGCTTAGCCGGGAGTTACCTACGGAGTCTCGGTAGTGTGCGAGAAAAACCATATTAACTGCAGTCTTAATTACTCGCTCGGGTCCGGCGATGTTTTACGGCGCCCAACGCAGTCGGCCTTTAATTCGCGGCGACTCTGGTCGTTAGCCTGCCGGACGGCGGCGGCGGGCCAATAATTTTCGATACTAGTCGCTGAACCGAGGTGAGACTGCCACCGAAGTGAGAGAAAGAACGAGAGGCTCGAGTAAGCTGAAAACAAGATGAGAGTGTGCGTCGGACCGCTTCAAAAACATCCTTTTTCACTTGGTTTTCGTTCCACGGAGGTCGCTTGACGTTTGATAAATCGGTGCCAACGATGAAAGTACGAAGTTGCCGATTAATTTTCTAATTAGTTCGGGCGGAAAGCGAAAGAGACGTGGGAGACGGAGCGAAGAAAGGAGAAGTAGGTCTTAAGGGGGATGAAGAAAGGGTGCGCAAGTGAATAAGAGCGGAAGGTAAAGTCAGGGAGACGAAAAAAAAAAGGGAAAGGGGACGAAAGAGGCAAGGAAAAGAAATGGTAAGATCCGGACGAAAAAATTATGCTTCGGACTGAAACGGAGAGAGGACGGAACAGCTGACAAGGTGTTTCGCCCTATGAATATGAGTAGTTTGACAAAAATACGTATCTCTATCGCGATCGATAAAAAAGTTAGCGGCGACAGAACGGTAAAGAAGAGAAAAAAAAAAACAAATAATGAAGAATAATTATAGAAAGAAGAAAGGCGTAGGCGTGGGTGCGACAACTGAGCGCGAAAATGTGAACGTTGATGAAAACGTCGCCGCAAAGCTACAACTAGTTGGAGGTCGCGGCCGTTTCTAGATTCGTTGTAACGCTCCCGAATGCCGGTTAACTTAATCAACTGTTTCGTTAAATTGCCGCGCGCCATTGTCTAACGAATACCGGCTCGTTGCGCGGGCGTTGGCGATGGAATTTTCAAAGGTGCACCGCACGGCGCGAGCGCCCTGCCGCGGATTCAGGTCAATTGTCGATCGATGCCTCGCGGCCGATCGTCATGCGATTCGTGTCTTTCAGGTCGACGATTGCTCATGAACCGCACGAAATTTCCGTCGGAAATGAACGACGACGCTTGGAAACCGGCGAGCTTCATCAACAAAGCGACATGGCGTTGTTTCAATGGGTTAGCCCGCTTTGTTGAGCGCGTCTATCCCGGGAGAACGCAGCAGTGTGTCGTTTCGTTTGTTAACGCTGCGAGCCCTCATTTCATATCCTATATACGTGTACATAGCCGCTAACCTGGCATTACCACACACTACGTAATTATCTCGCGAGACAATATCTGTTTAAGCCTCTGTTGCAACCAAATTACGATCAATCCGTGCCATCGTCCCATATCCAAAGATCTTAAATAAGATTTGCCTCGGAAACCGAGCAATGACAAACGCATCGACTATTTCCTCTTCAAGCATTCCTTTAGTTCCGGCACTTTCGACTCAGCCCCACTCGGCGCACGCCCCTCCGTGCCAGGCGCGGCGAAATTTACTTTGGCAAAGCGGAACGCTCGCCGCGCCAAATAGGCTGGCCGCGGTGATTTCTGTCGTCTATTAATTAGTCGCAATTACCCGGTTGCCGCGGCATTCGCCGCAAATTCAACCGTCCGCGCGCTTAGAAACTTACTTCGCTGAAAGGGGGAGCGGCTGAACTGGGCTCGAGAAGAAACGTGCGAGTTGGCGGGCGTGCACGTCAAACGCGGGAAGAGGTGCGTTAACGAACGTCGCGCGTTGCCGCAAACATCCTCCGCCGCTGAAAATTCTCTCCAGTTAAGATGAATCGATAAAACGGGCACCGATGCTTCACAGGCAACCGTGACCGTTCCGCGAGGCCAGCGGCGTAGGGCACGAATGAGCGGCGTTATGTTAGAAGGACACTCGGAGTTTCGCAGTGGTAGCAGAATGGCGCACGGCAAATGGTTTAATCGATATCAATGTCGATATCGACAGCCGCGTCGAGTCGAGTTTAAGCCGGTAATTAAATATAACTCGATATCGCCATTGTCACTGTACGAAACACCGCCGTGCCGACTGGCAACAATAAATTCATTGTCCACCGGACTACATTTAATTGGCGGCTACTCTGTTCTCTCTCTCTCTCTTTCCTCCTGTCGGCCTCCTCCTCTCGGCCACGGAATTAATACTCTCGGCACCGCCTACGTCTTAACCGCGCCCAGTTTGCAAATTGCAATCTTCCTCCAGGATAAACATGCCGGGAGCTAGCGGCTTCTTAGGGGCTAGGCAACCCCTTAATCGCACGGGCGACTTATTTATGCCGGCTAATTAATCGGCGCCCCGGCGCAAATTCGCAACAAATATCAGACGCGCGTTGTGCGAAAGTTCGGAGGCGGTGAGGGATACGGACGCCCACCTCTCCCCCCATCCTCCCTCACAGGTCGAGACGAGAGGGAAAGTCGTTTTCACGGTTTGAGGGAAGCTAACGGCGCCGAAGCGTCGAGGCTCGTTTTTAAAGGTGAACCGACGAACGTTTCAATTATTTTCGGCTTCAGTTTTAACGAGTGTTTCTTCTTCGCTGGCCAAGTCGTGCGCGTTATATTCAAGCTCGGGTCTCTCGCACGCATATTTCTCGCGTTGAACCAATAACAAGTAATAGTACGTTTTCTCCCGACTTAAACAGTGCCAGCGATATTTAATTACAACACGTACGTCCTGATCGCACGAATGATCGTTAATTCAGCTAACGAGAAATATAATACCAGCGTAGTGTGGACGTAAGACCGCAAAGGGCTTTATATCCTCTCGCATTTGAATGGCATAAAAATGTTCGCATGAAACGTATACCATAGATTAATTAAACTCATGGACACGCAACGTCGGATATTTTCACAATCAACGGATATGATGGATCCGTCGAAAAATCTGCTCCATATCAGGTATTTCGCTCCGTAGCTCGAGTTCTCGCGTACCCTTTCACTTTTCAACCTTTTGTCAGTCGACCCTTCGCGGATTTAAAAGCTTCGGGGAGAGAGAAATGCCGGGAAAAATTCGCCCCTGCCGTTGCCGCCGCCCCACGGACGAAGTGGCTCCGGCAGCCTTTGTAATTTTCAACCGACGCGTACTTAAACGGGCTAATGAACGAGTGTACATTTCTGCCGGTGATTGCCCGGAAGTAGCGGTTAATTGTATCTCTCGAACAAATTATGAACGCCCGGGCCGAATAATCTCTAACCCGGGGAAAAAGTAATGCAACGAGATATGCGGGACAGACGATCTAACGCGGTAATAATTCAGCTCCGATGTGCGCCGAAGAAATTCTCACGTTGCAGGTATCGCATGTTGCGTGTGCGGTAGAAGATAAATCGTTCTCAAATGGCGAATTGACGCGGAGACCCTTAAACGCAGGAAAAGAATAACTAATGATTTACTCAGTGTCCAACGTTAACATTACGGCGATGTTTTCGTTGTACCGGATCGCTCTGAAAGTGATGTTCGGAGAAAACGAAGTTACGATAGCAAAATAATGAAACTGTTGTTCGAGAGTGGCTACATGTAAATCGGGTTATTGGGAATATTATTGTGACGCACCTACTCGTATGACGAATGCGGTGCTTTTATGTCTCTCGAATAAGACTGCACGCGAATTTATGCATTTCTCGATATTCGCTAAACGGAAACATCAGTGGCATGGAATGCCGTCTGTCAGGTCAAAATAACGACTGGCCTGCATTACAGGTGGATCTCGTCGCGCGGAAGTAATTTCTCTTGCGTCGGCGTTTCCGACACATAACCGGTTGATTGAGGACGACGGAAGGAAAATGGAACGTAGGAACGTGAGGCAAACGTTAAAGAAAGCAACAAGAAACAGTTGCACGCGACCGGTGAGCTTCGTTCCGAGACAAAATTGGCGATCCTTCATTCGGGCAACGTCTTAATTCGAAACTGCGTATGACGGGGGCACGCGGCCGACGAATAAACTCGGACACTACCAATTTCCGCTTGATTACAATTTTGTGCTCAAGACGACGTGCGCACCGTATGATTAACAATGTTCGCAGCGTGTAATTAGCGAGCCCTGCCTCAATTGATTTGATTCAGCCAATGTACGTGCGTCCTCGGTATTCCAGCGTTTACAGCGAACTGCAGGTAATACTACATTCGGATGAAATAGACTCGGGTAATGGGGGAGGACTTGCATTGTGCGGTATTGGGTTATTGGAGTGCTGATCAAAGATGTCTTTACTTACCGGACTAAACAAACAAATATTGGATTATCGGGTTATTCATTTGGTGGAGCATCGTTCTACGCGATCGATATGCAAAGAAATTCTCGATACGACTTCCGTCAGTAATGTGTTTAATTGACCTCCGTACTTCGCAAATTTTCTATTCAATGCAAGAACTTAAGAACGCGAAGCAGAAATATATGCTGTTAACCATTTTACAGAAGAAAAATTCACGTTAACGCCAACGTAATGAGTACCATCGATTCGTTCGCGGGCAATATCATTAGCGGACATGGGCACGTACGTAACACGGATGTCGCGCCGTATTAAGAAATCTCCGATAATTTGATAGAAGGAAGGGAAATCATTAATAGAAGTGCAAACGAAAACCGCTTCTGGAACAAGTCAAACTCCGACTTCACTAATTGATTTGAGTAATAAAAAGTCAACCATCCCGATAATATATTAACGTTAAAGGCCACACTCTCGGTCGGGAAATGCGGGTCGTGCCGTGCGAATAGCGAGTGTCGCATCGTATAATTAATAAACTGCGCCTTAATTGATTTCATTCACGCACCAGATGTAGGTTATCAAAATTCCACTATTTACATTAAAATATAATTACACGGGCGCTGCAGACGGATTTACAGAGCAGCGGGACGTCGCATTATTCAACGGCGGGTTATTGCGTTATACAATTAGGAACGGCGTAACCGGTGGATAGCTATGTATAATAAAGAGGAATGCGAAAATATGGATGAGCATAAATTGACACACGCCACCTACCGTAACGGATGCAGGACTAACGATATAATCGAAGCGGACGTCAAAGAATTCGCGCCTACCTTGCGCTCCTACCAATTTTCACTGGAAACCGTGTTCGTTCCACTTTCATTGCACCGTTTGCCAATTTCGGTGCAATGAAAGTGCTCAGCAGAGATGTCGGTAATTCGGAACGGAGGCCGATTTTCAATTCGTGCCTGAAGCGTTGCTCGTTTCATACGATTAACGAGTATCACGTCGTACAACTAACGAGTCCCTCTTTAATTGATTTCATTCATCCCGCCAGATGCACGCTCCACAATTCCGACATTTTGCGTCCAACTATAATAATTACATCGCCACAGCTGGACTTACGTAATTGCGGAAAATTATATTGGACGGGCGAGGGGTTATCGTATGCGGCATAATTCAGAGCTGGATAATGGGAGGATAATTAACGTATCTCGTCAATGCGACGGAACGTAAGCCGCGATATGAGAATGCGAACGCGGGACAAGAGTATACGCCTGCGACCGAGTGAAGCTCGACGACTTCGTGTCCAAAAGAATCTGCCTTTCCGGCGAACATTTTCATTCGACGGCGTATCCGTTAATTACAGCCACGTTCTCATAAATTCTATATTGAAACCTAGGCCAAGCGAAGATTTGAATTGCGGAACAATTCAATCGAGATCGAGTGCATACGTATGACAAAGCGCTATGCTTGCGGAAGCAGAGTTTTGGAACGATAATCGGCCGACCACGATATATACGTTGTGTTTGTTCCCTGTCATGCCATGAGTCGACGTTTTACAGAGAGAAGTTTGTAGCCCACTTGACACGATTACTCGTCAAAGAGCTTCCGCGTTATGAAACAGCCCTTAATGGATCCCTCAGATGAACGTCGCGACCGATAAGCCACATTCTCGTTTACTGACCCACTCAAAGGCATGACGTGAGGGCTATCGAAAGTAGGTATATGAATGCGCTCGTCTTTGATGGCTCGATGCAATGTCCGACAAAGGCGATGTCATGTTTGCAAAACCTCGTCCGCGGCCAGCTACACGTCTATAATCGTGTAAGGTGCGTTATTAGGCAAGCAAAGTCAAGGATGCTTCTTAACGTAAAAGTTGCTTTCAAAATATTTGGAATCTAAAAAATAGTAAGCATCGTCGTGTATGAATATTGATGGAGACTATGAACAGCATATGTAATCTTCCAATAATCGATACGTATATATAATGTATTAAATTGAATTACTAATTTAATGAAACTTAACTGCATGATCAGGAAAACATGGCACTCGTGTCGTGAAATGAAGATGTTCAATATAAACGTTGGTGAATGTTATGAAATAATATTTTTCCCGTAATATCGCGTTGCCAACCAAAATGGTCATTATACCCGAAATCGCTCTGGACGACAATCAAGTCGCATAATATTTCAAAGGTTGTGGAAATACCGATCAAGTGAACCCGCTGAATTATTCTGATACACGAAAATTTGTCGCCACATGCGGACTGCATAATTTATCCAGTTAGTTGACCGAATAATTGTTCATCACTCGACTGCGCTGCAACTTTCAATCGGACAAGTAATTATTCTATTTGTGTTTTACTATTTGGAGAATAATTATAGGATCAGTTGACGTAGTTAAATGGCTAATGAATAATGAATCGTCGGGACTAAAGTGCACGCGACAATTGCACCGCTCTCGCGCCGTTAATATTTACCATCCAATTATAATATCCGAGGACGGGCACATATCGACGTGTTCACACCAAAAACTATACCTAATCGAGAAATCGGTTAATCGTTTGAAAGAAATTTTATGCGCGTCGCACAAATGACACAGTGCTGTACAGTGCTACTTGTGATAAGAAAAAAGCGTTTGAAAGTGACTCTTTCGTGTACAAGCGATAGGGAACGATGAAGCACACCGTTACGTTAGCAAGCTTCTTTAAATCTATAAAACCGATAGATCTCGCTGGCCATTCAAAAGGCTTGAATCGCAGCATAATTCATCCTTCATAAGGAGGTCTTAACGTTGAGAGACAGTTACCGTCTTCCGTTAATGTTTCAATGAGCAGTTCTGAAGGAACTTATCGAGTCAGGCTGCGGGACCGTTCATGGCGAATAAAGCATTGCGATTCGAGAGCGGAGAGACATTAGACGTTTGATACGCCTATCGGCCGGCCCGGCTACGACGAAAGTGCCATTCAACTAGGACCATTGGTCCTTATCTCCCTCGCTAATTCGAAAAGTTAACCACTGACGACATCGCTTCGCAGGATACGCGCTGAGCGTCCTTACAACATCCTGAACGCCCTAATGCGCTCCCGCTCCTTCGCGTCCGAAACGATAACGACAAGGACAATCTAGCGGGGGGTGGTGCGCTCACACACGAATACGAACTCGTCTGAAAACGATCGATCCGCGATAGCGGCCAATGCTACGAAAAACATCCCAAATCGATATCGGCGCTGTCAGGCATTTCGCATTTTAGCCGGCGACGAGATGAAAGCCGATCGTCGCGCGTCGGTCGGAAACGAACGACAGACACACACAGAGAGAGAGAGAGAGAGAGAGAGAAATATGGAAGGAAAAAAGGAAATTTCCCGTGATGCTAATAGAATTCCGCCGAAGGGGTTTGAAGAAAAGAAAGTGCACCAATTATGGGTGTAGGAGAAGTAGCTCGAATTAATTTTTAGTCCGGTCCGCGTCTGGCTCGGTACCGGGCTCCTCTCGAAATCCCATTAGTACGCCCCTGAGTGTCCGGGATTTGAGAGAGTGAGAGGAACGAAGAAAACTGGGGAGAGAGACGAAGAAGGCGAATGAGAGAGAGAGAGAGAGAGGAGACTGTGCTTTAAAGCAGACAGCTTTGTCCATTAAGCACGATGAAATATTTACGTCCTTGTCATGGGCGCAACGGTGAGCGTAGTATCGGCGAGGGAGTTAAAAGTATCTTCAACCTCCGACCTCACCGACAGCCACCGGTGTTGCGACGGTTATTTAGAAGAGCCCTTGAACTTTTACACTCATAACGTTCCGTTCGATATTCCGACGTTCTCTCTCTCCCTCTATCCATTTTCACTAAACGAGCTACTATCATGAGGGACGTTCGAACGGGAACGTTTGCATCAATAAAAGAAACGATAACTACCCAATATCCGAACAAAGCTGAAGGAACGACAGAGTCGGACATACCTCGGGATTTAAAGTCACAACTAAGAGAGACGTTCGATTCGAAAGTTTGCATAAATGAAACAAACGGTAACTACCGACCTGCGGACGAAGCGGAAGGAACGATAGAGTCCGCGATATTTCGGGATATAAACCTTAACGTCGTAAATTCGGATCGCAGAAAAGGCTGGAGGAGAAATTCTGCGGCAGCCAACCCAACGGAGCCACGAAGTAACGATATTGAAAGGGCAACGTCGACGTATTTATTGCCGCAGATTTATTTAACAGCAAAGTGCACGATCCGAACTTACGTGCGGTGTAATTACGGGAACGAAACGCAGGCGTGCGATGTGTGCCCATTGCGTGCGTGTACAAATTATAACATCAGCATCCGAATATCGTTGAGCGAACGAAAAATGACCGCGCCGAACGCCGCGAGTCGGATAAAGTCTGAGTTATAAGTGCGCCGAGACAGTTCAGACACGAAAGGGAACGCTAAGAAGGAGTAATCTTGACGTGTTTACTGGTCGAAATGCACCCGCAGAGCATGGAAAATGGCCGAGCCGCGAAATGGACTGCTCAAACATTTTCGCTGTTGGATATGGTTGTGTAAGACGAACGATTTGCGGTTCGACAAGAGGATCTACCCGTTTTCTGTGCTTACCGATTTACAGACGAAGTGCCCTTCGTAATAGCAAAACTACGTCTCCGAGAACGTGTACGTTGACAGATTTCTCGAAAATGTGCGAACGATCACGGAGGCAAACACTCGCGCGGCGGCGTGCCGTTAATAAATCAGTGCATCCGCGTATCTGAATATTTATAGAAACCGTCTCATCAACAAATCTTCCCCGCGCATACATTATGCACTTATGCAAATAGCAGGTCATGCGCGCGCGAACACATAATATCTACATACGTCGCAACGTTAAGCAGTTCTAATTACGCGTACGCTGGCTGAATCGGACGTTTTCGCGTGGGGTTAAGCTGAGCAGCGAGCGGCGGGCGGTGACGTAGTAAAGGGTCGAGTTTGGTCAGACCGGCTGCGACTTGGACAGCGCGCTCCCAGCATACGAGCCGAGTAGATATCCTCGCGATCGAGCGACGTTTTGAATGTGCTCCACTCGACGAATCGTCCTTTGCCCTCCGGAGTGTGTCCCGTTCAAAGGCCTGCTTATAACGACGCGGTAATTAATAGTAGCTCGCGACGTGGGTGCACAAGTCGCGTTCCGCGGTCGACGTGTCGCCGGAAGCTCTCCCGGCTTGCTGGTAGTAGTCGCTATCGGGACAAGCTCGCGCTTCGGCCAGACATGCCTCGTGAATTTCGAGACTAAAGTACCCTCCCCCGGACCGACTCGGAAGTTTCCCCGCGAACTTCCGCATCGCGTCGGGGCTTGTCGACACATAGGCACCCATCTCGGGAATGTCGACTTCGTCTTCGTCGTCGTACGCCAGACTTGCCAACATATAGGCACGGCCTATCAACGAAGGGGGAGGGTTGACTTTCGGAATACTCGCGATAAGGCGAACTCGCGCACACTGGCCTGCCAATCAGGATCGGTGAAAGCGACCCCTACTACCGTCGGCACGTGTTCCAGGCCGCGGGGGTCGTCAATAATTCAAGCCTCGACGTCACGTCACGTCTCTTTTTGCACTCTACGACGCTTTCGTCGTCGCATCTGACCCACAGTTCCCGTTTCTCGGAGTTGCGCACTTTTCCCCGCGAGCGACCGAAATCTCTCGGCCAAATCGGGATTCCGAAGTTTCGCGAGAGAGACGCCAGGGATCTGAATTTGGCCACTTGCGTCCCGAGTGACGGATGTGTCAGGTTACTGGAGCCAAATACGAGAATTTTTGGGTTTTGAGGTATCGAATAATTTCGGATTCAGACGTCGGACGCGACTAAAGAACCTCAAGTTTTGCTCGCAGTACGGTGCTTGAGCAGTTGGGGTTGCGAAAATTGCGAGAGTCAAGATATTGGTGTACTCAACGCGATGTTCAATTTGGGTTACTTGTAGTGGTGTTTGTAATTGATGTGGACGAGGCTGGCTTGAGCAAGAGGAATTAGAAGGGAGAGTTGAAATTTCTTCGATGATCAATATTTTACCAGTGATAAAGTAGGTTAAAGTTTGCGGTTCGGAAAGTCCAAAGTCCAAAGGCAGAATTCGAAGTTCCGAGCATCGAAATCTTGTCGCAGTCAGGGTTTTAGTCGATCAGCCATAATCTCGATTTCGAATTTTGGCATTTACGTACGAGATCGTTCACGCGAAAATACCTCGATTGGGATGTTGAAAAAGTACGGCTATTCGCAGCATGCGGCAACATATTTATTTTTCATTTCAACTCATATTCAATATTGAAATTACTTTTTCATGTAACAGGTATAATTCAGGAATAAAATTTCATACAGTGTATGCTTTTAACGCTACATTCCCTACTACGTCATGCATGCTATGGATGCGTACTATGCAGTGGCAAAAAATTATTAAGGGTCTCCATGCACTTAGCGACAACGAATAAAAAAAAAAAATTCATAAATCGATCTCGTACATAATTTACGCCTAAACTGTCTGCATAGAACGCGCGATGAAGTTTGAAAAAGAAAGCCGCAGCGAGGCTGTCAGTGTTCAAACCGACCACTGTATAAACGTGCCGCGAATACCGCACAAAAGCCGTCGCCGTCGACGCGATACATGGACCCTGACAATGGAAAATTCGAATGGCCCCGCCCGAAAGAGTGTGTGGTAGCCCTGTTCGTTGCTCTCTCCCTCTCTCTCTCTCTCTCTCACACACACACATACTCGTCGACCACTCTTTTCGTCGTGCCCAAAATTCGGGGCGTTAATCGCGCCCGAAAGGCCGATACACACGTTTCGGGTTGGCCATGATCGCGTGCGATCTCGAGTGGCGTGGCCTAACTCTCCACACCGCAAATCAGACAGTAGTATATATAGCAGTCTGAGCCATCCACCCCGGCACACTATCCGGAGTTTGGCTAACGGGTGCCAGGTGATGGCGAGACGATTCGCGGCTTCCTACGGGGCTTCCGCAAACTCGCACTGCCAGCAAAGCCAAAAGTTACGTAGTGGGCCACACCAGAAGGTGTAATGATGAAGTTTTGGGTTGCGCGGACCATGCCACTGTCAGACTCCCGTTTCGGGGCTCAATGGCGTAGCAAGCTTTTCCACTTCAGGATGCGCGCCATCCCCCCGTCCTACATGTGTTGTAGAGATGTCGGGCGAAAGCGCGCAGCGTCGACCCAACTTCCGCGGCGCGCGGCGGCCGAATTTTTATTCAACGCCAATTGCGCGTAAAACGCGAATATTCAGCCGTGGCATGTATTTAAATATCCTCATTCCCGGGGACGTGCCATTTCTGCCACCACCGACTATTACCATTTCCACGAACTCGACTTAACGTCGGAAGTATCGCTTGCCACCGCGTTTCACGCCTCCTTTTTCATTTTCATTCCGCACTCAGCATACTTTTCACGGAAACGTTACGGAAGAGTTTTATGGGCCACTTATATCTGACAATGAGTGTACGTATTACCCGAAATATTTTCAACCTTCATCACCCGGCACTCTTATAACTGCTCCGAACCGATCGCCGGAACACAATCGAACAATCGTAACCGTTTCTAATTCACGTACCACAAAACCCTCCGTACGTCAGGTTAAAAGGCGGTATTCCAGCGTTCCATACAGCGTTCCCGAGTCGGGTCTTCGTCCATTGTCCGAGACTCTCTCACGGAAAATCGTCTCGAGGAAAGACGCTCCTATCTTAAATTATCTAAAGGAGATTCATGGCCGGCGCTCGCCGTCTCTCCTCCTCCTTCGTTCCTTCGCCATTGACCCCTTTCGCTCGCCCTGGGCTGAGCGTGGGAGGGTTACGAATGTTTGTCAGAAAGTGGCTCTTTGTGACGTCAACTTCGATGCCGGCGGGCCGTAGAGAGCGACGTCGCTGAGGCATCGCAGGTAGAAAGAGAGAGAGAGAGAGAGAGAGAGAGAGAAAGGAAAAGAAAAGGAGAGAGGGAGAGAATGGCACACTGCGAGAGTCCGAGAACCGAGGGCAGAAGTTTGCCGGAACAACTATCGCTCTAAATCTTCGCCGGCGCTGGCGAACTACTTCCGCGGGTCCTCTCCCGTCAAGCCAGCGAAGAGTTTCACTATAAAAGCCAAGTTGTCGCCCTCCGGCGCGGGTCCCTCCGTAAGGAAACTCCTCGCGGCTCCACCGGCTCACGACCGTCTTGGCGGATTTCCCGGACGGTTGCACATCCGCTCCGCAGTCGGGCAGGGTGCGAACAGACCTAACCCAGAGGCCGGCTCTCTCTAATCGAATTCCGAACGTATCATTGCCCACGGCGACGACTTCTTGCTTCGACCTCGCGTAACCGGACTGATTCTTTTTTTCAGTCCACTGTATGCCATGTACATCATCTGACGCGTCTCAATAATTATGCATGATTTATCGTTCGTTGAATCTCTTCCATCCGCGAAGCGAAGATGATTTCGAAGGAATTTCGAGGCAATGTTTAAGCGGGGTGCATTTTATTAACGAAGAATATACTGGATTTTCCATTTAGTTTCTTCGCGCAGAACAACCCTCTGTTTCAGTTGTACCGCGAATTACGGGACACTCTGCAGACTTGGCAAAGAGCGCAGTTAATGCCCAACGAAACTGTGGGATATGGCGCAAGTAATGTTGAAACGGCGTTGTAGACAAAATTCACCTCTACGGCGTCGGAGTTGCGAGGGAATGCGGCAGTGAAAGAAGCAAAGTAGGGTCTTTTGGGAGAAAAGTGAATGTTAAGTAGCGGGGCTCTATGAGCACTGCTGCGGAGAGAGAGAGAGAGAGAGAGAGAGAGAGAGAGAGAGAGAGAAAGGGAGAGGAGACAAAATTGTCACCGTTGCGAAAGCACCTAGCGACAACTGCGGTGGAAACTTTTCGGTACACACATCGTTCCCGACCAATTTAGTAGATTTCCGGAACGGCTGCGCATCCGGATCGAGTTCGGTGCTGCGAATGACTAAATCGACTTCGGAGCGAGTTACGAATGTACGATGGGCGCGCATTGGGATGCCAAAGTTCGAAGGGACATGAACCAATATCGGTGAGGGACGGAAAGTGTGTCGTACCGATGGACTGGTGGAAGGTCCCTGTGCGTCTGTTTGAAAAGAGTGTAGCGACAGAAATTGCCTGCTGGCGAAATTTTATCGATTCGGCACGGTATGCGGATACAACTTTCCTAACGTTTGGATAATGAAATAAGGGCAAAGTTTAGCGTGCATATTTATGTAAAATAAGTGAAGCGTCACATTTTCTTACTTTAAATATTCGCCCAACATTACATATTCTAGTATTAAATCTCAAACTCAATATAAACGCCACCAACTTTCAAATGACTGACCTCTGAATGAAACGAAGCAAATGGAATATCTACTTCAGCGAAACATCGTCTTCTCGGAGAAGCGAACATCAGTCGTTCTCAGATGACGCGGCGTTCACTGCGTTAAAGAGTCAGAACACGCGCTTCGTCCCGGAAGATGTACGCCGTCGGATTAAATAATACGCATTAGAGCGTTACCGGCCCGACAATGGAACAGTCCACGAGCTTGAACAACGGTTACCGTGAGCCAGTGTAACAGCAATATCCGCACGCTGCGCCGACGAATGGATTGCCGCAATAAAAGAGTAACCGTTACAGGTCGACGAAGCGTCCTGCCAGCCCATATTTGCTCGGGCTTGCGCGCGAGTTACAATGGTTGCACTTTCGGCCGGTTCGTATTTTCCGCGCGTATTAAACGAACGTGCGTCGGGTCGGGTCGACGGTGAAAATTTAATCGTTCTGTTTGTCGCTTTAGCGAGGCGAAATTTCAGTCGCCCGGAACTAGCGTCGATTTGCGTCGATTTGCGTCGATCGTTACCGCCCTTAAGCCTCACGACGCTACCGAGCCGTACGTACACATACGCGCGCGTATGCATGTACACGCGTGCAGGCGCCGCGTAAAATGATCGCTCTGATGTTATACGAAGTTACACATGCAGATGTGTACACCCGCTGTTTTGCCAGTTGAAAACAACTTCCGGGCGTGTCAACAATGTGGCGCACGAATTTCTTGTCAACGCGTCACTACTCTGTGTGGTCGAAAGCACGGTTGTCGAGAGAAAGGGATTAATTTTGATTACTCGTCACATTGTTCCGCGCGCTGTTCATAAAATTGTTCCCATAGTTGTCTGCATAGGTTGACGCAATTCGGGTGACCTTCATTTTCTATGCGAGAAAACAATGTGTAATGAAAATTTACCGCAAATTGCACACGTGAGACGTGCACAGCGAACGATAAAGAGTTGTTACGGATTCATTTTTCCGCAGTCACCGAGAGACCACTGACGTTTTTCCTCGCACAATAAAATTCCTCGCATCAGCGTAAATCGGCTTAAATTTTTTTGCCCCAACCATTCCGTACGAAGTTTGAGTTCAAGGCAAGCAGAAAATACTGCACGAACCTCGGTTCTCCGCTCGCAGGAGCCCTTCCTCGAAGTCGGGGCGAGGACCGTGAATCGAGCCGGGCGCTAATGTAGGTCGAACAAAGAGTAAAGTGGGCGAGGGAATAATAATTCGCCGCGACGTTTCTTTGAAGTATTACAGCCACGTCTCTCTCCTCCTTCTCGGGGCGCTGGCTCGCAGTAGGAAAGCTCGTCTGTTCCTTCGACTCCCTCGAGCGTGTCACTTGTTCGTCGGAATCGACAAACCGAATATTCCGGCGAAATTCAAGTTGTACGTCCATCGATCTCGCTCGGTACACGCCTGAGGTTAACGAATACGTCGTATCAACGTCGGCCAGGACGAGAACGAGGATCGTTCAAGGGGCTGAAATCGTGCGAAAAGGACCGGAAGTTTGACGGACAAAATACGAGATGGAGAGAGAGAGAGAGAAACGAAATGGAGAGGGCCGAGTAAACGAAACGAACGCGGGAGCCAATAAAGGAAAAGGAAACGAGCAAGAAACAAGCGGAGGGAGGAAGAAGGGGCTCCTCGAACTTACGTAAACACACGATCTGCATTCTGGCCCCGACGCAGCCAAGTTTACGTCTCGATCCACATCTGACGGCGAGCCCATTGTGAATCACGGCGAGACCTGCAGGACGAATTTCAAACGCGAATATCCTTCTTTGTCCGCCGGACGATTCATGGAGAATTCACCGTGTTCTCTGTCGGTGCGCGTCAGTCGGACGCTGTAAAAATAATCGCGACACGTGCAAGCGTATGGTAACTCAAGTTCCGCGCCACTCGTAACCGAAACCGCAACGCATTTCGAAATGGTCGCTGGTGGAGTGAGATAACGAGGGAGTCTGAAACTTTGCCTGTGACTGATGACTCCGTCGGATTCTACGGAGTAATTACGTTTCGCTGTCGCTTCGTCATGTCGGCGCGCATTGATTTCGCGCAATTATGTGGCACCGTTCGAATAGAGCGTCGCGCGTTCAACTCGCAATAAAGACACATACTATATACAACGCGAAAGAGAGTGTAAGATAACGTTCCGCAGCGTCGACGCTGCTCCGTCGTTCTTCTGAATAGAGCCGTAATGTCATTACGGAGCGAAATTTCGTTTCCCGACCATGTCAGATTCGTGCAACAAAGTGCGCGCCCGCGCAGCTTTCCGCGGCCTATTGGAATTCCATTTTCCGGATACATCGGCAGAAATGTATCGCGATGTCAAAGCCATTCCGCACAGTCTCCCCTTCTCTCTCACTCTTTTTTTTCATTGCACCGGCAAACGCACGCTCGGCAACATCTGCCCCAAGTTCATTGCATCGGTTGTGCACTCGATTCAATCTCGTTCGAATCGACACGCTCTCGTCGCCCGGCCAATGCTTTTTCCCCGCTCAAAACGTACCCGGCCCGACATGAATATTAATGTCAACAAAGTCGACGGCATTTTCGGTCGAATTCCAGCCTCTCTGCCCCTTTCCCGTACCCTCGAAATGTTTGTGCTCGCACTCGGCAACGGTTACATTGACTTTTAATCACGACCGGTTCGTTCGACCGACAATGCGCGATGCCGAACATCGCGATGCTATTATTTTCCTTTCCAATTATTCCGCTGATCGGCCTTGGCTAGTCTCGGCTCAAAAGGTCCGGATTGATGCGCTAAACGGTAAAGTGTTATCGTACAAGCTTGGCGGGTTTGTATAGCGTTGACTAATTGTGTAATAATTGTACCGCGACAGGGGATGACGAAGTTTCTTTTTTTCTTAGTTGCATGCTTTCGCGGCTGAACTACATTATGAATATATCTTTTTTCTCAGAATCATTTTTCGTCGGACATGTCTTTCAGTATCATAATACCGAATGTTAAGAAACGACTGAAAAGCGAAAAGTATCACCTGGACAGTGATTTAGATGCGTGGAAAATTACAAAGTGTAAACAATATATAATCGAAATCGAAATCGACTAATTGCGTATTCAAACATGTCAAACGATCGACGGTTGTGAATAACAAATCGGGAAAGAGCGCTAAATGCCCGACGATTACGGAGTGCATACGGATAATGGTAGAATGAATTGTTTTATCAAAATGACAGGGGGGTGGATCAATTGGCACTTGAAGTGAATCGGATTGATATGAATCCCGCGGCGGAAGACAAAGCGGCTATTTTATAAACGTTCCGTAGCGTGAAAGCGCACGCCGCGGCGTACGATATGTGCGGAAACTTCGAAACACGCCGGTAAATCCCCGCAAATCGATCCGATACGAGCATCGGCTATACGCGGCTGACCCAGGATCAACTTCAACGAGTTACCGCCAAAGTTAACATTCGAGTTAACTCGAACAAACTACCCGAGCGCGCATAGTCAGGATGGGGAAATAGGGAATGGGGGCAATAAACAAAATACGCCGAGCATTCGTCCGCATAGCTTTGACTCGGTTCGAGTAGTAGAAATGGCTCCGATCAGGTTGATTACGATTAATCGCGATTTGCATCGAGACGATAATGAAAATGTTAACCGAATATTGTAGGGCGTGACAATGCGCGGTGGCATATGGAATTAAATGATGGGACGCGTCGAGGTAAAGTATAGTTAACCGTGTTAGAACATACGATCTTGACATATATTCTACTTAACGTGGCAGCCTGTTAGTAAGAGTTCACATTCCACTGAACGATATTCAAAAGCACAGAAGCTCGGATTCTTCGAGCAACGGCCACCTACGAAAACACGTAGAAATCACGGCCGGCAGACGGCTAATCCGACCATCGTGTTCCAACAAAATCGGTCGCAGAACTCGCTGCAATCAACGGAATTCTATTCGCCGTGTTTGCGGAATCGTTACGACCGTTGTCTGTTATTCGCAGACGTACGCACCGACACATCCCAAGGGGGTTGGCGTACAGCTGAGGCGCACATGCATCACGATGCCGGGAGGAAGTGCACGGTGTGCGCGCGGCAGGAAAACAAGCTACGAGGCACACGTGTACCGGCGGAGGATCGTGGCGAACGTGAGAAAAGGAGCAAAGGCGCGGGGCGCGAGAGAGAATGACGAGGGTCGAGGGATGGTGCGCGCGGGGGTAGGGGAGCAACCTGCCATTAACGAAGAAATATCTCCCGTGCGAGACGTCCGCGATCACGCTGTGGTGAAGATTCTCGAAGGAGATTCAAGGCCCCGCCCTGATTCGTGCCCCGTTACGAACGAGGGCTATTCTTTCCGCAAATTGATCACAAACCTCGTCCACGCGAAGGAGGAAGATGAAGTAGATAGAGCCTTCTTCATCATCAACTCTCTGCCCTTCTTCGTAGCTCATCTCGGAACAATCGATTCGTATAGCGGCGAGCGAGCGAGGAGTGCGAGGAAGAGGAGAAGGCAGGAGTCGAGGGTAATGACGGAGAGAGACGGAAATGCGGTCCGCGGGATGAAAATAAAGACGCTGAAGGGAGCAAATGAGAAAAAGAAGCTGGAGGATGAAGGAGGCAGGGAGAAGAGAGAGAGGCTGGGGGATCAAACAGAAACAGAATGCTCTGACTAATTACCTTCAAGGCGCCATTGCGTGTGTGAGGTTTCACGAAAAATAACTCATCCCTTGCTATCGCTGCTACGAGGGTAAGCTTCGGAGAGGACGAACGAGGGGAATGGGAGTGGGGAGGTGCTGTAACAACAAATTCGTCGCACAACGTCCGAGGGTGAAAAAAATCCTTAACAACGATTACATTCCTATTAAATAGCTTCACGAACAGCGGCTCGTTATGCCGTACGGCGCACGTTTCTATTCACACGGTCTTAATCTCGTTACTAGCGAGATCGCGCGCGCGCACGCAATAATTATCAAGCGTCCACAGTCGCTGCTAATGCCATAATATGTGACGTGGCTTAAAGTGCAACTTTCGCCACGTTTAGCGACGCGTCTGTCATTCGACGTACGTCGGGTAACATATCGAACACGTGTTAATACGTAGTCACGCTTTGTCGGGGGTCAACGAAAGGCTCATTTTCGAGCACCCCGTAAGTCGACTATCGGTGCGGAGCATAAACGTGGATGCCCTCCGGGGGCGACTTCGATGGGGAAGTCCTATCGCGTCCTTGTTATAAAATTCATTGATGCGATTTCTTCTCCCCGCCGTCCCTCCCCTCCGCTGTTTGGCGTCGTCGCCTTATCGGCGCACTCGTCCGCCCCGTGGCTCGTTATCCTTTGATTCCATTACCGCCATAGAACCGGTTTTATTTATTGCAAACGCTGTCCCTTCTACCGATACTACGTTAAAGGCGCGCGGGCGCGAGCGAAAAAGATCGAGCGATCGTTCGGTCCCCGGCAATGAATCTCACGATCGAGAAATTACGATACGAGCGTGCCCCCGTAAGAGTCAACCGGACTGAGAGACTTCGCGGTATGTGGAATGGCGAAGGTTTCCCTTGCCAGGAGAATTCAACGACTCGAGACGGGAATTTACATTTGCCAGGCGACACGAATCCCAGGCAGAGGCAGAGTTCGATATCAGAGATGATTCGACGATTTCATATCAACGTATATACTTATTTAGGTGCACACGCGCCAGTGCCCGAGAGCGCGTCGTCTTAGGGAGTATAAAATGACGGTTAATGAGACTGAGGCAGCCAATCAGGCTCGTTAAACAAAATTGAATGCCGTGTCAACGGCACTGCAAAACGGTCGGTCCGGCGTATATCGGATCGATGTATGCATAAACAGATAGCATGAATAATCTCCGAGGGAATCTCTGATTGGATCGATAGCCTAGCGGACGTCGTGTGTCACGGCATTATTACACGTGTCCACAGCATTGTATACATCGCATACCGAGCGACCATTAGAGACGCCGCGCGCGGCCGTTCTCTGAGGAGACAGAGACGGCGGCGGCAACTTACTCTCGGAATATCGGAGGTTCGCGTTGCCGGGGGAAATCAATTAGTCGGCCCTCGTAATGCATTTAAAGGGGCCGCTTGAAAATACAAGGAGAAGCGATCGCTGTCTTATTGCGCCGCTCTTTATCAAATTAAATGTACTCGAACCGAATCGCTACCAATTGCAACCATTACGTCAGACCCTCTCAGCGGAAAGTAACTTCCACGAGATTACTTCGCCGTGCCGGAACAGCGAGAGATTTTCTCTTCTCCCACGAACGTGACCTCGTCTCTCGGAATTTCTTTTTTTACCCGCGCGCGAGAGAGAGAGAAAGGGAACAAGAGTGTGCCCGCCGAGAAAGAAAGGAGTGGTTAACGGACGGACGGCGGGGCGGAGAAAGAAGGCGAGGAGGAAGGAGACTTCGCGTGGAGAAGAAAGTCCCCTAGTTACGCGAGAATACTCCCGAGACTTTAATGAATTCCGATGGGAGGAATAAAGGGGCGGGGGTGGCCGGAGGAAGGATAAAAATGGTAATTACGATATAAAGGGGTCTCCGGGATAAGAATACCCGGGGTCGTAGGAAAGAAGCGGGACGAGGGGGAGAAGGCAGGAGGAAGGAAGGAAGGAAGGAAGGAAGAGTGGCTAGTGAGGGAAGAAAAAGGCGAGGAGGAAGAGGAGGGACGCGACGGGGGCTCGTGGACCACAAAGTTATGAACCATTCGCAGACATCGAGAAAGGGGTGGAGGGCGAGAAGGGCGACCGTCAAGGAGAAGAGTCCAACGCCGTGCGACGAAGACGGGAGCAGGGAAAATGACGGCGTTCGAGAGAGAGAGAGAGAGAGAGAGAGAGAGAGAGAGAGAGAGCCACAGACAAACCTCCCGGAGTTTAAAACCCGTCCCGACGCCGGCGGTATCTTAATAGTTTATTAAAGGCCGTCCATTATCCGTGGCACGTTTTCATCTTCCGCGCGACCAACCGGTCTCTCGGATGGCATCTCCCGAAATCGTCAGAAAGCCTCGGTCACGTTCCGCGCATCCGCGACCGACGATAAATTTTCGATGTCCGGCGCTCCGCTGGATGTCGTCGGCGAGCGAGGGCAGGCAAGAGCGACCCGCGGAATATTAAGTGCGAATAGTGTGCGTAAACAATGCGGGAAACTCGGGCGAGACGCACGGGGGTGGGGGGCAGCATTCCGACAGGGCTGCGTATGATATTAATTTCGCGGCAAAATTTCTTCGTCGCGGCACGGACGCCTCGAACTAACGCTCGGACATCGGGAGCGGAGAATTTTCTGTCGGCATACTTCTGCCACTGCGTCGCGCGATGGATACGCAATTTTAATCGGCCGCCCCAGTAACTGCGAACGTAATCGCGGTATGAGAATAGAAACTGTTAAACTTATATTTGCCATTAATTCTGCAACAGCGGCCGTTATAAGAGGGCGACGGATGAAAAACGCACAACCGTCCTGCGTACGTGTATTTTTAACAAAAATGCACGGCTGTTATTCCGCCTACGTCATTCAACCTAAAAACAATTTCAATCAGCACAATACTACGTCCTAACCGCGCCGCGTTCGCAAACAGTTAAACATTGCCCTGAAAACAATTTAACTACTGCAGCCGTGTGCGACGAATTCGTTATTCAAGCGCGTCATAATTTAATTAAATCACTCGCGAGCCGTATATCGATACGTCAGAACACACATAATGTTTTCAACTAAAATGTATCGAATAATCCGCGATATACGATTTCATAAACGACACGACGCGGTGCGAAAATAAGTTGAAGAGAAGGATTGAAAAGCGCGTGGATCCTGACCGACTTCCGCTCCTCCGCCAGTCGCTTGCATCGAGTTCACGGCGATTAATCGAAGGGCGCATTCCCGGCTGAATTTTTCATCACGGCGAATACGGGTCACTCCACTAGCGGTGACCCGCTGCTGACGAGGCGAATTCTCGAAACGGCCAAAGGTGCTTGGGTCGTGGTATCTCGATCAAGGTCGAGCGTGAAGCTCGGTGCGCCGAGAGCTTTAGCCTGCTCCCCGAGGGCCCATCTCAACGAGGATGAACACGGGGACGAGGACGAGGACGAAGACGAAGAGGAAGACGAGGACGCTAACTTGAGGGAATCGAATTCCGGTCGGCCGACTTCTCTCCTTTAATCCTTCGAATCCTCCCAAGGCGCAGGGCGCACGCCCTTTAAGGCAATTACGAGAGATCATCCGGCCGTTTTCAGGAGTGCCCACCGAGTACCTGCCGAGTACCAGGATAAACAGGGGGCTGCGCTCGAAAGTTAATCTAATCCCCGGTAATAAGGCGGTAAACGAAGAGATGCGGGGATGCCGAAAGTGGAGCCTCGTCGGAATGGACGACTGAGAGGGTGGCAGGGGGTCGAGGGGGAAAATGAAGAATGAAGGGCGCAATAGCGCTGGAAGCTCGTAGACGGCAACCGGAATGGGGATCGGGGTAAATATATGGATGGATTTTATTATTGTCTGGGGAGCGTCTGTAAATAAAGTATTTGGCTTGATGTAGTAATTGGAAAGGTAAGAGGGGGGCGCGAGTTCGGCGAGATTGAGGATCCTTGAGATCGCGAGTAAACGGCGACCGAGGATGCTAAGTGAAATAAAACTGGGTCTTAGAACGATGATTCTCGCTCCGGCTATAATTGAACCTTGAAGCCGCACATAATGGACCCAATTCATTAGAGTAGCTGTTGCGAGGTGCGGCGAGTCTCGAGCTTGATACCCGAAGTTCCGCAGTCTTACAATTAGTTCCGGCTTCTTGCGACGAGGCTGGACGAGCGGAGAAATATCGCGACATAAGCGTCGACGATAAACAGTACTACGTTTCGCAATCAACTAAATTGCGACGGCGGCGCGAGGCTGAAAAAAGCAGACGGAGGACAACGGCGAGGGAAGGACTCGGGGTAAAAAGTGCCTGACGCGCGGCCGGGGGCGAGAAGGATGAGGGAATGAGGACGGGACACGAGGGACGGCAGGATCAACGAGGGGAGAAAGGACGAAGAACGATTAAGATGCATCGGTTTATAATGATACGCCGCCGCAAGAACCGTCCCGGTCTCCACGGGGGCTTTCAGGCTCCGGCGCGGAACTTAATTACCGTTTAATGAAACTCCTGGGCGAAATGAAATCCTTATCGGATCGAGAGCGACGTCCCCCCTGCGGGCGCAGTGCGAAAGGTCCGCCACGAAATAGGCTTCCGACGCCGGACGGCTCGGACGTCCTGCGAATTTGCATTTCACCCACCCACGAAAATAATGCGCGGAGTTGGGAGTCCGGGCGGCGTTTCGGAGAGCCGTGAAATCATCGAGGGATACCCGTGAAGTGGACCCGGACCTCCGTGCGAATGGGACTCGTGTTTCCTGGGAATATCATCGCACGAATTTAACGTGCAAGATCGGGGGAGGCGTCTGTCGGGCTAGATCTGGTATTTATGACGCTCGTGAACGTATACGAACGCGTGTACGAACGGTATTCTTGCCATTCTCATGAGTAGCTAGAGATACGTTTCCGGTGGTTGATCGCACTTGGTATTAGATTATTTATATGTTCATTTCCGCTGAAATATAAGAAACACTTTGTCTAATTTAATATAACGTGCTGACGTAACACTGACGTTTATGATGATCGTCAGAAGCTTGCATTTCATTTGTAAACGGTCTATATAAACAGTAAAAATAAAGTACAGCAGCAGATATACGAAACAATCCATGGATAAGACGTAAACCCCACTTTCCATTCAATACCCGATAAGACCCGACACAAACAAGGATCTGCGAACCTTCAACGCACGGCTCCGCTATCAAAAGTCCGAATCTCGTGAAAATTCAACGAGTTTGTGCGCGGAGAGAGAAAGAGAGAAATGGAGAGAAACATTCGAGACGTACATCTATACATATATCTAGGACACGAAACAAGCAAGTAAGTTGATTCTCTCTAGACCGCTTCCGGATTTACGACGAAGTAGTTTTCGCCGCCGCCCGTTCGCCCGCCCAGACCTCGCCTCTACGACAAACTGAATCGCGTAAAATGGTTGTCTATTGTCGCAGCGACATTTCCGTTATCTTGTGTACGCTTAATGCGAGCAACGCTGACGGCTGAATAATTCAGTTTATTCAGTACCGGTCAATTTTGGGAACCGCGCGAGGACGACCGACAATTTGCATTGGCCTCGAAGACGCTACACGCGAAACGAGGATCAAGAACCGGGAGGCTATATATGCGAAATGATCCAAGAATGTAAGCGGAGGCTGCCTCTTCCCGCGTATATTCAGGCTATCCCGTTGAGCGGATAAAAATCGTCGTTTTCTATGATTGCGAAATCCTCCATCAAGAGTCTGGTTCTCTTAAAAATTCAACGACTTCGCGAGGAGAGGGAAAAAAGCGCTGCGAGCGTATGAGGACGTGGGGCGGTTACTTACCGCAAGCAGTTTTTGAAATTATAGTGAGATGGCTCGTACTATTTGAGAGAAAGCAGGTAGTCTGTCAAGACGTCGCGAGTCTTTCTACGAAGGCATTAAGGTGAGTAGTAGTTCGGAATAATATGTCTTCAAACGCTCACGTATAATTTAAACGTTTCCGAGTCTCTTCCATGTCTGGATCCATTTTGCAGTACATTGCACGATGATAATATTTAGAACAAAAAAATTAGAGTAGGATACGAGAAATTGTCCAAGTACGCGTATTAACTCGAACCTCCGTTCTAATTACTAATGAACTGGTCTAGACATACAAAGACGTCTCTAATAAAGCGCTTTGAATATCACGCCCGAATATAATCATACTGAAACGAACGCATCCTACCGAATACGACGTTTCGCGGAACAGGCGAAATACCAGCACTACCACCACTACTATTGCTACTACTACACACAGCGCATATGGGGAACGCGAAATAGGCGCCTAAGCTGATTTTCCGTGCGCCCCTGGATTCGCGGCAAAGTAGTTTCTACCATTTTATCCGCAAACACAAAGTTTTCCTGTTCCGACAATGGGGCAGGATAACAAGTAAGGGCGAATGCGTGCGATAAAGGAGAGGCAGCAAAAACACGCGGAAAGGAGGCGGAAAAAGGTAAAACAGAGGAGAATTGTCAATATTTGCCCGGCCCCTTTTCTTCCGCCGTGTCAAGATAATTGCGCGCAGCGACAAATTTGGAGGGTGCGAACGACATGCACGGAGAACGCTGGCAGCATCCGTTCGAGGAAGCACGAGTATCTTGAATTATCTCGATCGACAACGGCGAGAGCAATTTCGACGGTCACGGGCATTGGCCGGCTGATTGGACGGAGTGAAAAGTTACACGAAGCCGGCGCGACGCTTACGAGCAATGGCAGGCACGAGATCGCGGTATCGGACGTGTTTATTGTCGGATTAGCAATTTTATTGCCGGCATTTTCATGCATGCGGCATTCAGCGCGCGCATTCCTTCCTCGATACCGAGCACAAGGATCGAAAGTGGATCCTCTTTGGTGGGGAGAGAAATCCTCTTTCTCTGCCTCTTTCCTACCTTTGCCTTCTATCCTTTTTACCACCACCTGCACTTCTCTCTCTCTCTCTCTCTCTCTCTCTATCTCTCCTGTTCTCTCGCGTTCATTCTATCGTATTCGTTTCCAAAGCGCGCACTCTCGAGAGAAGAGTCGCTCTTGCATCTTCTCCTACCCTCTTTCCTCTTATTCTTATTTCTAGGAGAAACGCTAGATGTCGAGAAAGGACGACGTTACTACAGCTTTCTCGAAGAAAGACTTCGAGCATTTGTGTACAAATGTATATGTACATAGAGGTACACGAAACCGCAGTGGATGCGCGAGCGTCTGCGTCTGTGTGTGTCGTCCAACTTACATCGAACGCGTGGCATGTAAAAGCACGCGCGACTTTACGTGTGTTCACATTCACACGGAGGTTGAATAAAAGATAGGGAGTAGCGCAGAGGGCGGTGACTGACGAAGTCACCCTCCCGCATATACATACGTATGATGTCCTCGACGGCTGACTGTATTAAGTTATTCGGAAAAGAAATATCGGGGATGACGTCAATCTCACTCGTTGCCAAGTCACAAAGCTGTACACACAGAGTATTAATATTTCTCACCTATATCTGGTCGTATCTCGTAACATATTGCAACCCTCGTAGTGTGTTTTTGATTGATCCAACACTATTTGCACCCTCTTTCGCGTGCAAATGAAAGAAATCGACTGGGGAACTTTAATTTTTGATCAAAATATCCAAGGTTTATTTTATACCAATCTTAAAAAGATCATCGGTCTCTCTGACGTATCTAATTCGATCCACAGCAGCTACCTTTCACCTATCCCGCAAAGTAGCATCGAATCATCCCCATTAAAACTTAAAATCATAACGATAGAAAGGAAATAACCTGACGTAGCACTCGGAGGGTCGATTGAAGGCCAGTTACAACGGATAGGACGTCACCGCAAATAAACACTCGACAAAGCCAGCGTCCAGCGAAATTACGCGGATCTCCGTGTGATTAAAGGTCGCACCGGGCAAAAGCCCGTGATGACCGAGCGCGGTGCGTTAAATGCGCCATCGAGATGATAATTTACGCTCGGCCCGCTCGCCCGTGGCGCACCGAGGATTCAAATTTTCCGGCGGCGCAAAGCCTCGCGGACGACAGTCGCGGACAGTTTACGAGCGTAACTGGATTAGCGGGGCGCCATTAACGCGCGCGACCGTCGCATATTGTCGCGGAAATTCGTATCAGCCGGGATGAAATCGTCTTAGGATCTGCGGCACTCGGGAGCGCGTCGACTAAAGGAGGGCCATCGGCATTAACGAGGCAACCGCGCTCCGCGCCGACCGGAGACAGCTTCTGCTGTTCGAGCACGGGCGAACCATTGTTCGCATTATTCAATCGCGGCGAAGAAAGAGAAAGCGGCTGAAGTTGAGAAGCGAAAAGGGACGGCGAGCGGGAAGGAGACGGAGACAGCGATTGCGAATGAGAGGACGGAAGAGGGAATGGGAAGAATGACAAGGTAAAGGGCGAGGGGGAGGAGGACAGACTAAGAGAGAGGAAACTCCAGACCTCTCGAGAGAACCCCGAGTGTACTAATTGCGTAACAACGCGGAGCCGAGGACCAGATGCGTTGGGGGGGATAAAGACGCGCTCATGACTACCGCGTCCCGAGCCATTACGAAGCGAGGGACCAGTAGTCGGGATCTTCGTGGCTGTGATTTATTCAGGGCTAATCCCGTTGGTATCATAAACTCGTACGCGTGTCCCTCGTGAAATCGTTAGTGTCGCGGTACAGGTGCAGACGTGGAAGCACGCTGATGAGTTTTTTTCGAGCCTTTCAAGAATTTCAGAGATTCAAAGGGCAGAAGTAATTAGTAGCTGAACGACGGTAAGCGTACGAAAGATCGAGAGTTAAGGCGTCTGATTGGAAAACGAGACAAATGTTACGCAAGCATCCGAACGCAGGTAGTTAAACAACTTTACCGGACATGTCAGAAACTTGGTAAAACCTTGCTCATTCAGCGTAGAAACATTCTGCTCGGCGGGTAAAATTTGAAATAAAACTTTGCGTCGTGTCGTCGGTTGCAGTTGCACACATTAATTCCGATCGTAATAGCGTGCAAAGGCTGAATTAAAGAAAAGCCTAGCTTATCCTTTTCACCTCTCTGGGGGAGAGTCGGGACTCGCGAGAACGTTTCCCAACAATGCGCTCAGTTCATATCTCGTAAGCGCTCGAGCCATGTAATAATGACGTACTTATCCGTCGGATGAGACTATGCTTGATTTCCCCAGGCCACCAATTACGCGAATTTATATGATACAATGCACCCCCGAAACTATGCGCCGCGCCGCGCCTCGCCGAGTCGTGATATAGTTACGAGACACGGAAGGCATGTCTCAAGGCGTACGGAAGTAAGTAGTCTGGGACACGACTGCAATATCGAGCGGCGTTCGAAGTGTTAATGCCGCGATTGCGTTTGGCAATGCACTTTCGTTACACCGCGCTCACGTAGCGTGTACATTTATCTAAAACACGCGCCACGATATCAAACTCTCATGAGATCTCCGGCAGTTATGTCGCTTAATATGCAGTTATTCAACGGGCGAGCAAACGTAACTAGAAGAAAGCTTCGCGCTTATTAGAGATCCGAATTAATAACAGAGGCGAGTCTACGCTCTGCTTTCTCAGATTTTCTCGTGCATAGTCCGACGCTTCGATCGAAGTGTTTTTCGTAAAGGAAATACTGTCAGTTTGCCGCTGGCACATGTAAACGTTGCAGTGGGATGAAAAATGGAGAGAATAGTTGCATTCGTGGTTGGTATCGAGTTTACCGGAACGGATACGTCCTTCTTGCTGAATTATCTAATACGATGAGTGACGGCGTCATCGGTCGAATCGGAAAACCTGTCGCTCGCGCTGCCTGTGCTACGTTATCGAATCATTACGAAATATATGGGTCAGGCTATTTACGCGATCGTAACTTTTAGCACACCGATTGTTGCTGACTCTTTCCACATGGCAATACACTCGCGACGCTCGCGTCGGGAGTAGCACGTAGACATTCGTGTGTCAGGACGCATAATTCGGATTGCCTAACGGACTGATGGCATCGCTGGTGGGAATACATTGACGTTAATTAAGTAGACACTTGTTGATTGGCGTCGGACGAAATTCAATCGAGCAATTGTGTTCGAAAGTCTTTATGTGACCAACCAGATCGAGCCGGTTCAGAACGTCAACTCGGACCTTGAACGCGATCTAGATGTAAGAGGCCTACAATGTGACTATTAGAATAGTATCGTTCGGTTTAAAATTGTACGCGTGCTGAAGCAACAATCAGCGTTAGGTTTCAATTTTGTATAGTGAGCTTGGCAATACTGGGTCTAACAAGAGTGCCCTAGCGATGAAAATTAGGATATCTTAGCCGAATACCGCAGCAATGAAGTTCACCGCGATTGAGATCTACGAAACGGTTCACTTGAGAGTGAGAGGCATGCTCGGTATCAACAGGCAGAAATGATCTTCGCGCACCACGAACTGATACCGACAATGACGGCTCAACTCGTGGAATTTTCGGTATTCCAATCGGGTAATTCCGGGTGCTCGTCGTCGGTGATGCACGAGAGTGGATGGCGCCGGTATATCGATCGTGGCGATCGATGTTCGGGCGTCCGTGTTCCGGCGTGATTTTCTCTTGACATAACTTGAGTGTAAAATTCGAGAAAAGTCCACTGCCGCGAATGTCCGCACGCGAACAACGGGAGTGGATTGATTGCGCACGGAAAATAAATCAATCGAGGTCTATTAAGCCCGCGGTTACCGGTCGCAAAATAAATATTCAATCGTGTCGGCCGACAGTTTTTGCCAAATTCAATTTTCACCGAAAGTAATGAGACGATGGAACTAATAAATGAAATATTTTAAATATTTATCTCGCGGCCCCATCACGACAGTATCCGCCAAATTGGCTCGATTATTCATTGCAATCCCGCAAATACGGTGAAACGGTGAAAAAATACCGACGTGCCACCGATAATAAAATAATGATTTCGTCAAGTTCTATTTAATATTTTCCTTTGAAACGTGCAATTCGAATGTATCTAAAAATGCTCAACAACGGCTACGCTAGATGCAAAAACAGAGAATTTTAGCGGTTGAGTATCAACAATTAAGCCATTGTTAGTCGCGTGTTCTCTTACCATATCCCTTCCTTAATCCCACGGCACAGTTCTCTATTACAAGCACGTAACCGCGGTCCTCCGCTATTAGAGAAAAAAACGCACCGATACAATCCCAGGCAATTAAAGACTTATTAGCAGTCCGTTTCCTTAGGGAATCCCTTCCCCATCTATTTTCCCTGTTGCGCATTTCAAACATGCAACTACAAAGTGGTTGCGCATTTGGCGAAGATGTATCTCCAAGGATTTCGGTCGACGGCCGAAAAAAACTGCGACGCAAGCGAACGAACGAACGAACGAACGCGAGCAAAGCAGTATGTAAACGCTCGTCGCGGCAAGCGGAAAAGCTTACCGGCTTCGTTAGCCGTTGAACGGCAAGCTGAGAACGTCGCAACGACGCTCGAAGCCGAGGGCCAATCTGACATTTTCCAGGCAAATTAGCACCTACCGTGTGTAACAACGGCTAACGAGGATCCGGAAGCTCCAGACACCTCTAACGCCCCCTTTGTCACCCTTACCAACGATCCTCGCTCCTCTCGACTCTCCCCCCTCTGCCACGGTCCACACCCCGACACAGACCCCTCTGGCCGAAGCCCAGGAGCGCTATTTATCGCTATGTATTATGGAAAACTGCAGCCAAGAGTAGGTTGTACGCAGTTATGGGACGTGGAATATTAATTAGGGCGATTAACCAGGGAATTAAATATCATGCGCACGAGCGAGCGAGAAAGGGTGCGACAACGTTCGTGTTTGAATCCCTGATCATGCAGCCACGCGCGCACACCCACACACACACACACGGTCAGAGGCAGGTACGTACACGCAGAGGCATAAGCCGCCGCGATATTTAAAGTGGCGATTTATCGCGCGGATTTATCGTTACACGGGTGGGGGATAGGGGAGTGTGCGCACGCCTCGGCCGGTTACAAAGTGCACTGGGCTGCCCTGTAACAGATGCAGAAAATCGCGGCGGCGAACGTCCCCGCCGCCCGTGCTCCCGAGGGGAGCACGCAAAAACTAGGAAATTATGATTACAAATAGTCCGAACAGCGCCGCTGAGCCCCCGCTGAAGGCCATTTCGTGCCGGGAATCGCCGCGATCCGCGCTGATATACAATGTACAAATTTACGCGAGCCCGCTGTTTGGCGCATAATTAATTAACGCTCGCGGCCGATCAAATTAATTCTCGCGGATTATCGGCGAATCGTTGCGTTCGAGTTTCGGTCGACCAACGCTATCGCGCTGACAAGTGTATTCAGATTATTTAGTTAAGACGTATGGCCACGGGGTGGTTTGATTGTTTTAATATGTAACACGGCTCATCTTGATATTACCCGTTCTTCCACATGTTACATGCATATTTTACCGAAAATCTTTATCAGGTATGTGGAATATAGGTTTACGACGGTTTACGTGAATAGATTGACAACGAATTATCCCGTAAAAGAATACGTGTATCGGTGACGCGATCATGCCGGGCGTCCGTAGTGTGCGTTGCTTCATTATAACTGCCACACTTCATCGCATGCAGCCCTGCATATCTTTAACGAGAAGCGCGCGCGAGTTAACGTGCCGCGCTGTACACGAGGTTCTTTTCCTTCGGCGCGCTTAAGATGCCAGTTACTTCGGAACTTTTCGCTAAATTTCTTTAAACTTTCCGCTGGAAGAATTAAAACTTCCCCGAAAGTTTTTCCTCAGGAATCACAGTACGACGCTATATGCGTATACAACGAAGTAGTGTGCCGTATTTGCGCTAACATTCGCGCGATCCCATTTGCCACCGAAACACGCGAAAGCTCATTCCGCAGTCGGGAGTACACAACATGACGCTGGCTCTTCTCCCTCTCTCTCTCTCTCTCTCTCTCTCTCTCTCTCTCTCTCTCTCTCTCTCTCTCTCTCTCTCTCTCTCTCTCTCTCTCTCTCTCTCTCTCTCTCTCTCTATGAGGTCGAAATAATTAGAGGGTAGAGGGACATCGAGAAAGTGAGATCCTTTCGCGGACGTGACCGGAAATGCCGTAGGGAGAGCGTAACTCCTGCTCCTATCGGCTATAGGCACTCGGGAGTGGTTCGAGCCCGTCATTTCCGGTGGGTTAACTAGGATAACGATGTGTAATCACGGCCGTTGAGCAGGCACGCTCGATTATAAACCGGCCGATGCTCGTGGGACGTATAAATAACGCAAATAACACCCCACGGCCCGCTCCCTCCTTCCTTCGAGCCCTCCTGGCCAAGATACTCTACCCGATAACCTCGGCCACTGTGTGTACCTGGCGGGGATAACTGGCAACGAGTAGCGACCACGACAACATCGATGACGACGACGACGACGACGACCTGTGAACAACACCAAGTGCCGACCGACAACTAGCCGCCTCGTTGGCCTAGCGGCAGCATGCATTTTTCGACGAACACTTTAGTAAGCTTGTCGGTACTTCGGTGCCAACCACAGAAACCCTCCAGCCGACCGGTGACTAACGCGTAGGATTTGAGTCAGTAATGTACGGTTGTATGAACCTCTTCGATCCCGTTACCGTGTCAAGAACGACGGGGTCGAATTTGCCACGGGGTACAATGAACTTTCAGGATGGGCGACATTTAATGAAGTTCTCATACAATATTTGCGCGCGGACGGGGCTAATGGTCCGTGTCAGGATTAATCGAGCACGTCGAGCGAAGTCTATGAAATTGATTACAGACAACGGTGCGCGCCGCTGGGACACTAATCACTGATAACAATAACACGGTCCGTCTAACGCGTGAATATTATCCGTGCGATTCGGGATGCTGTCGACGAGTTGAAGAAAGATTAGGGCTGTAATACCACGTAAACGGGTTCTCATCATATGACACGCTCATGACGACAGAGGAGACCGATCAAAAGTGTTATGAGCGAGACCACGGTGGTGGACTTGTAAAAATGAAAGGACCATTGTAAATTGTCAGAATGGGTATTATGGGTGCAACTTGATTTTCCTTGAAATACGTAAATACGTCGTTAAGCATCAATATCTAATCCGTATTCTCTTATATGTGGCTGTAATTTGATAACTCCACCGTGATACGGCACGTAACACTTTCGGGCCGGCCTCTTTTCAGTTGAGGTCACAACGCTGCTGATACCGTGACGACAGCATGCTCGTTGAAGAATTTAACTCGAGATAGTCATCGGCCACTTGTTCCTCGAGCGAGGATCGATTCGAAAAACGCCATTCCTCGACTTCACTTTCGTGCGGATGAACATTACTTCCTTCCGTGCGCAACATTGAAATTTAACCACGCCCTGCGCGCCCGATCGTTATCTTATCGCGATAAACCGAAAGCGGAATTTCTAGCGTCCGGGGCGAAGGGGCTGAAAACTGGCGGAGATCGGGGTGGGGCGGAATTAAAATTCGAAGGAGTTTGATTAACGGCTTCCGACGCGTATCGGCGCTGTTCTAATTTATAAGGGCGCCGTGCGCGCTAGCAACAATAAATCGCCCATTGGGCCCAACAACGGGCGTAAATATTATTTGGATATCACGCCGCGCACTCCGTCCCGGCAATTTACATTTTCCCAGTAATCACGGTCCCGCTCCTCCGCTTCACGATATGATTTTCGCTGATATTAGTGCACATCTACGCGCAGGTTATCTCGCTAATATTAATTGGAATTTTGCGTTTGCATTGAGAACGGTATTGTTTCCCCGGCGTACGTCCCGCTTCACCGTTGTTTACGCTGCGACATAACATTAATGCTAATATACGCGAAGCCAGGTAATGCCGCGTAATTACGAGAAAAATTAATTAAAAATCGATTGAGCGTCGCCGACGGGACGGTCTCGACGTCGAATTCGATTGTGGTCGAACATTTTGAAGCGTCCGAGAGATCTGACTTTTTTTACCCCCACCAGCGATCATCATGATATATTAATTTAAGCCCACGCTCGACATTCCGTTACAATAGAGTCCGATTAAATTTTCATACGCCCTCCTTTGTTCGCGCGTCATATAGAGCGGCATGAAAGGAAAACGCGATAAGATTTGACCGTAGACCCGACGATAGCCAAATAACGTCGAGAGCGCTTTTTAAGATCACAGCAAATGGCGGTGAAGAGTACAAGGGGCCAGTGCATTTTTCGAAGAATACCACCCCCGGCCTCTCTGTGCTCCAGGGAAACGAGGGCCTCCATGGGATCGTAAGCGCGTCTTTACGATCACGATGCATGCTTGGCGAGGGACCTTGCCGGTATTTCGAATGCACCGACAACGACGAAGGTCGGCGGTAAAGAGGCAAGGCCGAAAAAAGACAGAACAACGACCGTCGACATGACTCTCTTAGAGAAAAAGACCATGAAAGAAATTGCACCGAGAGAACGGTCGGACAGGAAGTGAAAATGAGAGAGAGAGGACGGAAAATACTTGTAGATATGGCTCGAGAGTAAGAAGTAGTCACACCGAGAGGGAGGGAAGGAGCGTCAAAAATGGAAGCGGAAGTAATTGCGAAAATTGCGTGACTACTTCGGCACCGCGCGGACGTCTATCTCTCGCGCGTCTAGCAACCTAGCATGCAGCCGAACGTGCAGAAGAACGGATATCTCTCGCCGCGCGTTTATCGAAACATTGAAGGGGCGTTTTCGAGGCGAGTCGATGGAGTTTTTCGCGCAAACTTTCGAAGGCATCCTGGAAGTAATGACGATCAGGAATAAGTGGATATCGCCGTCGTCCGGATAAAGGCCGGACACGGTTGGTGGGTGGTACAGCGAAAGAGATCGCGCGGACGGTCATGGGACCGGAAGAGAAGGTAGCTGAAAATATTTCCAGCGCGTGGAGACCCGTAAGAATGGCGACTCCCGCATCTGGGGAACGTAGGACGCATAAGAAATTCCAATATACCGATACACACGGCAGCTTATACCCTCGCCGTGTCCGCATCGTATAAATCCGTCGGCGCTTCCTCCCCCGTAAGCGTCACGGGACTCCGATGCGCGACCGGAAGAATTTCGAGCGCGCCGCTCTCCTGTTTGTCCCGGTTCCGCTTCCGGTCGAGAGGAATAATTGACGGTCGTCAAACGCCGAGCGATATTCGCTACCCTATGCGTGGACTCTCCTATCGTGGATCGAGATTGGTGTCCTGTTACGTTACGGCATGTCATGAAAACAGACGCTTCCTACTGCGCTGGTATGTGGACAGTATATGTGGTCTGTTTCGAGTTTCATTTTTCGAGGCTTTTCATAATCGTGAACACTGACTGGCCTACACAGTAATATTGCTTCGGGTAACAATTTTTTGCCTTTTCAGTCTAGTTAAGTTTTATCTGCCATTGTTGGCAGGAGAATTTTATACGTCTCTCGAGTGAAATCGTTAAAGTTCGTCGACCGGATTCGAGCTTCGGACGCGAGGTAATGAACTTATCGTGTCGGGTGCGTTGAAAATCGTCACTAGTTTCCAATAATCGCCGTACGAGTCCCCGTATCTACACGTAGCCGCTTGGACTGTCCATGTGCTGAAATGCACACGCAGAAGCAAGCGCGCATGTACGTGCAGTGCGCTTGGCCGAAATAATCGCGATGAATCGCACATCCGGCGGGACGCGTAGGATAAATTTCTTTCTCCCGCACTCGTAATCTTTCTCAGAATTTTCACTCACCCGTTAAGACGTGTACTAGCCGTAGGAAGTTTGCGATATGTCCGCTTACCTGAAACAGAGAAAAAAGGTCCTTAAGATCGTTTAAACGGACGAGCGGAAGTATCAGTCCCGGCAGGTCGAGTTTCCGGCGAGTTTCGAGCGAGTCGCTGGCTACCGAAAACTTGCCGGCGCGGAGTTTAATCGTTTCGTTAAATTATTCTTTTTCCGCCCGGTAGCGAGCCAACACACCCTCCCTTCCCTCTACTCCCTCAATCCTCTTTCCGTTACACTCGCCCTTCTTCCCTTCCACTCGCTCTCTCTCTCTCTCACACACACACACACACACACTCTCTTTCTTTCTTTCTTTCTCATTATTTCTCTCACTCGTTCTTTCTCTCCCAGCGACCATTCTACGTCCACGCCCCCGCGCTCTCCCCGGAAAACTTTGGTCTTAATCGTCGCCAAAACTCGTTGAGACGACTGCGAGCGGCTTTAAAACGCTCCAAATTGCATCGCTGCAATTTCTTCTTAGTCGCTGCTTCTTGCCATTTCGAGGAGCGTCCTTTAAAAGGCCCGCGGCAAATTGCTCGCGTGTCGTTCGAGCGTGCGACGAAAAAGGGACAGAGTCCCATTGCTGGATACGTGTCTATATATGTATTTATATATTACCTTACGTTAACCTGTTCGAGCAGAGTAATAATACCGACCGATCTTTCTGCGAAGGAATTACAGGGTAGTAGCACATCGTACTGTCGGCACAACAAGCGAGACTTTCCTTAAACCTTTTCCCGCGTTTGTAGCGGTGCGGGCAAACGCGACAAATGCTCGAGAATATTTCCGTTCACCGCCCTCACCCCCTCCCCATTTTTACCCCGGACCTCATCCCATTCTCTCTCCCCCATTCACGGGAAGAAAAGCGTTGTCGTAATAAATCATTTGCAGTTTGAAATGCAGCGTCGTTCCAGGTAAGCGACTTTTTATTCCCTCCGCGCTATGCAAATACGGAACAATGCGACGGGACTGACGCGTGTACACGTTTCCGCGCGCGTATGTATGCGCGCGGCGGCGCACACGCGCTTACGTTGGTGCGCGCAGTCACACCGCACAATGCGCATATTGTTTAAGTGATGTACGATCGGACAATTCATGAAATGTCAACCCATTGACGCGGCGAACAATCTGTGCCAGCGCGGTCGCGTGCGCTCGCGCTCGCGCACGCGTGTTATAATATGGTGGAGCGAATTCCCATGGAGCGGCGGGTGTAAAACGATCGAGACCCACCGTCGAAATCCCGGCCAACAATGTAACCGACGACGCTCGGCTCGAAACGCGATCGGCGCGCCCGTTAATTGGAAGCTGCATTGCCGAAGTCGAAAGCCGCGATAGGTTTATTTGACGCGCGGAACGGGAACGAGGGCGAGAGGGCGTGCGCCATTTTCCACGATAATTAGAAAAGAGAATTCGCGATGAGTAATTGAGGCGGAAGGGCGGACGGCGGACGGTGGAAAATTTAAAGAGATCGCGGATGGAAAAAGTTACCATTCAGGGAAGTAGTTTTTGCCTCCGCTCTTCTTCTTTCTTTCTAACCGGCCGCGCACGTTCTCTTTCGGCCGCTTTCGCTCCCTCTCACTCTCTCATCGTCGTCCTCACTTCATCATCCCCAGAGTTCGCCTTTTTTGAAGCACTTACTGTGCACTAACGTCCGCATTCAGAACGCGCTGTTAAGGTTATTAGGATGCCTCTATTTCTCAGCCGCTCCTCTACCTCCGGCCATTCGTAACCCGTAGTTCCAGCCAAACGGAGAGCGAGAGAAAGTGAGGGAGAAGCAGAAGGGCACTCGTAAATTTAACAGGGCGCTGTGAATGGACCGGGTTGATGCTAATTGTAAGTGCACGCGAGACCTGCGTCTTGACGCGCGTGTGCCTCATTGATACCGCCCGAATGTTTGTGTTCGGCGACGAAAATTACAGAGTGTTCCTACAGCAATTTCGCTTTTAACCCGGCGACGCCGTACTTCGAGGAAAGGGTCACCCCGTTTTATTGAGGTTTCGGTTTCATCGAACAACCGTTGATTAGACCTTGCCCGAGTTCACTCCGTTTTATCGATGTTTTCGTCTGACCCTCTGCAACAGCGTCAGCCACAAATGGTCTGACGCGTGTAAGTCTGTTCAACCTATTTCGTCAAGGTCAGCAAGTACTCACACTTGTACTCACACTTTAACTGATAGTTTTCAAAAATCTTCATACAATCAACCGATGACAGGTAACAGTCAAATTTACTGGATATACAAGTAATTTTTCTACCGCTCAGAAAATTCGCCTAGGTTAGAAATGGCAAAAGGAAGGCAATCTTGCCTCGGCACGCCTAACGCGAAACACTTCTTGTAACACGAAACGCTACACGTACGGCACATACATGAGGTTCATTCGCACGCCCCCGAACCCCAAGACTTTTGTCGCCGAAAGGAGAACGACTCCGTCGTTCGCCTCACCGGACGCAGCTTAAAACTTCAACATGCACTTTGCCAGCGCTGCATGTGCGACGAGTAGCGCACTTCCGCGCACACCTCGCCACGCTTCTCGCAGTATTAGAAACTGCCAGGTCGCGGGGAAATAGTGCGCCGGGCCCGTTAGAGCAATACTCGAAACCAGCACGGGATTGGCGGAAAGTTAAAACGCCGGTGCATTGAAGCCGGCAAGTGAGTGGGAAGTAGGAAGTTCCACGATCCGTTTTGTCGGCAGTCGGTAACGCGTGCGAAGTATCAGGAAACTCGCGCGGATCGGTCGTGAAGAAGGGAACCGGGGGGAAAAAAGTATCGACAAAATTTCATGAAACGCGCATCGCGGGCATGTTTTCTGCGAGATACGCGAACATTTCGACTTTGCAGTCAGTGTTCAGCAGAGCATTCACCTTACGGACGTAACCAAATTCTAACGACGCAGACGTCGTGTAAACGTGCTCGAGGTTTGATTTAGATTTTGAAAACGTAGAATTATATTGGTATTAGAATTTGTCTCGTCTGAATTCGACTGTAAGCCATCGTGCGCGTGAAATGCGGAGTAGATTACAGTTTACACAACGACTACTTTCTCCGCATATTCCAAGGAGCTTCTTCGCGTGCAATGCAATACATCCGAATGATTGTCATATACGTCGGTGGCAGATGGTACCAACGATGGCCTTTGACATTCGCATCGCGGAACTTATTAGCGCGTGCGCTAAGCGGGAGCTGGCTTGTTTCTCACTAATGAAACCATTAAACACGTCGTCTTAGCGTGCCTCGTTCCTCGGGCGATCTCATTTTCGTTGGCGAAGGCGGACAGATCTCGTGCCATCTTCTCTCGCACTCGCTCTCGCTCTCCGCGCGAAAATAAAAGCGACACTTTATCCCGGAAACTGGTTATCGCAAAACAGGCCGCCGAGTTATCTTTCTGGCGAAACGAGAGAGGAGTCGGAAGCGACGGCAAGACGGGGGTGCCGGCAACGGGGAGGCGGAAAAAAGTGCGAGGAAGGAGTGGAAAAGGAAAAAGGGACGGACAAAGGACGAACGTCCCTCGTTACTGGAATTGTACTTCTGCTTTTGCCGGCAGAGCGGCCGGAGGCGTTCGCGCGAGGATGCGAGAAGGCGAGAGGAAAAAGAAGAAGCGTAATATAGATTGCGCTAAAAGTGTCCGACCGTCAGCGTCGCGTCGCGCGTTCACGCTGATCCTCATCTCGAGAGGCGGCTCAAACGACGACGCCTATCGACGGATCGTCGCTCGTTCGCGGAAATTCGTCCACATCGCGAGATGCGGCGGCTAGTCAAGACGCGGAATGCATTTTCGTGGTGAAATGAGAAGTCAGAATAATCAAGGGGCTCGAAGGCCGCGGGCGGCGTTAGGAGAATGCAAGCGTCGCGGACGGCTCTCAACGTAATTTCGTGTAACGAAGCGCGTTGGTGCGAAACGCGACTGCGCGCTCTCCCGGCCATGGGAGTGTGAAAACTTGAATGAATTTTCGGGATGATCAGCCCTCCGGAGCTACGACGTTATCAGGATTCGCATATTACGCGAGAACAGCAAGGTCGTCGCAAAGTGCGCCTGGCTGAAGTAATCAGAAAGAATATTATTGTCCGTCTTTACGGAACACGAGTCACTACTGACTCGTTCGGTCGCTGCAATGGCTAATCGATTGCATTTATCTCACTTTGTAAACATCTTCATCACAGACGTTACTCGCGCTGAGAAACCTAGACGTCGATGAGCTATACCGGACACGAACCACAAAGGATTTTATAAAATCCAATTAAGATTACATTTAAATGTGCTGTCTCCGCAATGCAGTATAAACACTAGCTCCTGACAAACTGATGAAGCTCGCTGCAGTCCACAAAGCTCGTACTTATATACATCTTTTCACGAGACTCACCGTTCTTAATCCAATACCGAATTTTCTGTGAACGGAAAAATGCGAGGCCGAGTGAATGAAACTAGACTAGAATAATGACGCAACTCGCCGCAACTGCGTGCAAACGCTCGACCTTATTTCACGCGTAACGATCCGCGTTGCATCGGGAAACGAAATAGAACAACGGGACTGCGGAAGAGCAGCGGAGAGTAAAGCTTCGTCGGAATTCGAGCAAATTAATAGGTGCTGTAAGGTGCGGCCCAGTTAAGAGTCTCGTGTGAACGAACCATAAGCCCTTTCCCGTGTCGCTTGGCGCAAGTGAAAAAGGAACGTGAGCGAAGTGTGTACTCCTATACACGGTGTCTCGCGACACGCCGTACAAGGAGCAAGGGATGATTCTTTCGGAAAAAAGCCCGTCGAAAATATGGAGTCAATTTCTTTCGAACAGGTCTCCGTGTTCGAAGAAAAGAACACCGAGAAAGTGATGAACTTCTTGTGTTACGTGTCGGGATCTTGTGAAGAACGTTGAGTAAGCAAATGGAAGGTGGTTGCACCGGAGAAAATAAAAGGACAGAAGCGTGGAATAAATTTTCTTTGTACGACGCTTCGTTTTTCGCGACAGATCAAATCGAAAGGTAGCGCGGTGTACGACGTATAAAATCAACCAATCCTCCATATCATTTCTCCTGAGATGGAAATCTCCTATAGAAAATATTGTTCTACATATTTTATTTGTCTCTTGAAGAAAAAATGAGCAAGCGGCGCGAGAAGATAAAAACAGTGAAAGAAAGAGAGAGAGAGAGAGAGAGAGAGAATGGAAAGAAAAAGAAGATAAGGATGAAAACCGAAAAATATTTTCCACGGCGATGTCACACTCGATATGGAGCCGAGCGTAGAGGAGTATAGTGAGGTCAGACTACCGGCCGCATTGGAGAATCGTTCTTATGGCGATCACGCTTCCCTTTCAGTCTTTCCGCGGACGCCTTGAAATGCGGCTGGTATGCACGCTCGCATACGAGTGCATGCACACGTTTCGATAAAATCTCGCGAAACGATACCTTCCACTTGATGCTTCGACGAGAAAGAAAGTGTTTCAGGCTTAAAGTATTTCCTGTAGTAACGAGATCAATTTAGTTTCTAAAATTGCGAGAAGAGGGATCACAGTATTTCAATGCACGTAATCTTGAAAATAATATAAGCATGTTTGCGTTAAGATGTTGCAGTATACTGTACTGTCTAGAAATAAATCTGATTATCAGATTGGAAGCATCAAAATGACTTATTCTCGAAGTTATAACGACCGCCATAAAGGCGAGAAAGACTCCTTCGACCCTAAATGACTGCATTTATTGAGATGGTCGTTGAGCGTGTAGCCGCTTGTACCAATTATGAGTGACCAGCAGCGTAGTAGACTATTACGAAAGCCAGCACGTATTCGCCATTCGAACCGCACCGTGTACACGAGTAATCTTCAACGGACAAACACGGCCGCTCGTAAACTATCCGCCAGTCGCCAGACCCGAGTCCGCAAACTTCTAAAGGCAAAGAAGTTCGCCAGCGTCGCGACGTTTACATCGAGACGCCGCGCCGCGTATCGCGCAAACTCTGTTGAAACAAGAAAGTGCCCTGCCGCAGATTGATTCGATGCGCATTTTCGATCGTCCGTAATTCGGTAAGCAATCCCACCGCGTTAACATATCGATTTATCCCCATTTTTTGTCGGCGTCCGCTGCGTTCAAACTTAAGCTTGCAATTTTTCCAAGCGCACCCTTCGACGTACAATTTCCAATTGTTGCGCACGAGCGCCGACGATTTGATCGTTCCGTTTAACAGCGCGCTAACCGTGCGGCAAGAACAGCGGTCGGATGTGTTAAGAAAACAATTACGCCGCAATTTATTTCGCTCCGGCCGGGCCTCGGCGGGATCGGATAACAATTCGGCGGCGCGCAGAGAGAACAATTAAATTTGAATGCTCGAGCGCCGACCGCAGCGCTGGTCAACTCTCAATTCCTCGGGATTTCCCCATCGCGAACATTAATCATACGCCGAACACAATTAAAAACGAATCAGTCGCGCACAGGTAGGACGACGTCACGTTAGCCGTTTCCAATTTGACGAAACACCCAGCGTGTGAGAGAGAAGCAGAGAGCCTACGTGTGTGTGTGTGTGTGTGTGTTTGTGTGTGCCCAGCGAGAACTGACACACAGTACGCGGCAGCCTGGCAAGCAATGCCGCTCATCCACGGGCATAGATAGTGGATCTCCGGATCTGCCAGGTCGGTAATCAGCGCTTTATTGGCTATAGCCAATTAACGGCTGCAATTGGCACGCGAACAAAGCGAGCACGTACCAATGGGTCGACCCGGGGCTTTCTGCAACGCGTGGCCCGCAGGACCCATGGCACCGATGGTATAGGTCGTCCGCCTCGAGTATTACCGAATACCGAGCTAAACAATTCGATTATCTCGACATTCATGTCCTTGCGATCACCCGTTTGTTCCCGCAAGTAAAAGCATCATCGGGCCGCGGTTTACGCTCGGAGCCCATGGAATTGAATGTGTGAAAGTTGCGTGAGCTCAGCGTACGTTCAACGCGTAACGCACGCTGTCGCGGAGACTTTTTGCCTGGAAATCCCGGGAAACGCGCGAAAGTCTGTTTGCGCGTAACGAAGTTCGTTACACGAATTTTCGAAAAAAATCCCCCGCTGTCGTGGACAACTATTTCCGGCCGCGCGGGTACATACGTTTTTCGCGAAATTCACCAACAACCCGCTTTTTACTTCCCAACCGTATGTAATCCAGTGATAAATATCCGGGCGAAATGAGTGACTTTTACGCCGCGCGTACTTCGGCTTCAGCAAAGAAAAGTTCGTCCCCGTCGGTTGTATGAGCGTATAACAGCTTGTGTACTCTGACTCGATCGTATTTTTTACCAGGTCGTAACACGAGGATTTTGTACACACCGATGAAATGTAGGTAGGAAGGTTGGACCGCTCGGCGCTCGGGGGAATATCAAATGTTGATTCGGAGGTGGATGCTATGACGGTGCAACGACCGTCTGTCTCTTCGTGGGGGTCAGAATGAGGCGGGTTCCAATTTTTCTCTGTGTACGTAAAAACTTGCCCCGGTGGCTCGGGACACGCCAGGAGACACTTAGGTATACCGTGGGATCCGTGGGATATTTTTCTTCGTGTCTCTTGCGAAGGGTGAGATCGCGGCCGGAAGAGGAAGAAAGAGAAACTTTCACGATATAAAGTGGACGTATGAAATTTTCCTCGAGTGGCGACGCCCGCCGGCCATTGTTGTCGGAGTAGAACGAGGTGGACGGGCCGTTGTTGTTTTCCTTTTAAGCCGTCGCGGAATTACGAGACGCTCCGACGGGAGTGGAGTGTGCATAGGAGGGGCATTAAGTAAATCGGATGGCTTGCGGATCCGCTGAATATTTGAGGAATAAGTAGATTGCCCGTACTCTCGGCGACTCGGCAGGATTTAAGAAGCGCCGCCGCCTGGAGAGACTTACGTAGACGCGAGAGTGATACGCGGAACGAGGCCTTCCATTCTTGCGGCTTTACCCGGCCTACAAAGTATGCCGCCGAGCGGAACGACGTCGTCAGGTATTCTCCCTCGAAACGCGAAACAGCGACTGTTTATGAAGAAACACGCATTTTACGAGGTGGCCGCGAGGCCGCGGACGGACGTCAAATAGTAAGAGGAAAGCATAAGTTTACGACAGTCCCCCGAACCCGCCACCGCTTAACATATTCCTAACAACGCGTCGCATTCGATCGCGGCAGTTAGTGGCATGCCTCCCGTTTTCCGAAACCGCGATCTTTTTATAACCAATAAAAGAACAAACGATGAGCCATAAAGTAGCCGTAAAGAATAAACGTCTGCCCCGTTTTATTAGACGGTCACGTCTTATTATCAGCGTTCTCTACCCTTTTTTGCTTTCTAATGCCGAGAAATCACCTGGGCCCGCGATTTTTTTCACGCAATTCCCACTGCATCCCATTGAAGTTCGCGAGCTATTCTATCGCACGCCGGCCCGTCCTACTCAATTTTACTGCGGCAATTACGCCGCTAACCCGTACGCCGGCCAACGAAACACAATAGCGAGTAAAGCTTGTACCACGGGACCCCCGCTCTTGGATATCCTATCATAGACCAATTTTCGCCGTAATTGACTTCGATCGGCAGAAGCTGAACGAGACGGGCCGTGAACGAAAAGACAGCCGCGTCATCGTCAGCGGCGTTATATCGTGTGCAGTGGACGAGGTGAAACTTGTACGTGATGTCACGGTGGTTGACGAATGAGGAGAAAAGTGCGGGAAACGGGGTCGAGACACGACCATCGGGCAAATGGAGCCGGTCAAACTGACCTCCGTTGTCTCTTCTTGGGAAGACTAACCAGTCTACTCTGCCCTCCCCCGTCCTCGCGCCACTTCTTCTCAAGGCTCACCACCCGTCGGCCACCTCAAGCCCTGGCCAGTCGTAAACAATGAAAACTAGAGTGTCCAGCTACCCTGAAGGGGCTTCTCGAAAAGGAGGACGAGACTTCCGGCTGCCGGTCGGAAAATAAATTTACGGCTAAGCTCTCGCCCCGCCTAACTCTTCCGACCTCGAGACTGCAGGAAGACAGGGGGGGGCAACGCCGAAAACGCCAGAGAAAAGAATGCGCGACGAGGGCGACCTGCGCCAGTCGTCGTCGTCGTCGTTTGTCATCCGTGTTGAGCTATGAAAGGGGAGACTTCCTGACGTGCGGATTACTACGAGCGCCGTGTGCAGTGATCGTGGATCGACCGATTACAGCAGGCAGACGAATGCCCTGTGACGCGCATAAATGTTTTACACGAGACTGGTATTGAACTTTCCTTCCTAATTCTAGAGTAATGTCCTTAAAATGTCGGATAGCCATGATGATGAATTAGACAAAATGTATGATGATGATGCGATAACGTTGTCACGAAGTATACCCGCTAACGAATCTTTTGAACGACAAGATGCGGCGACATAGACGAAACCGTCCCCTTTACAGGCAAATCACAGCGTAAAACGGGAGAGTGTAAACGAAATTCCGTCTTCCGCCACTGTGTTCCGCGAATGACGCCGCGGTGGTGTGTGAGTCGAGTACAACAAGTATGTATCTCTTATGGGCGATGAAGTACCTCTCGTCGGGAAGTTCAAAAAGCATTCCTTCCCCTTTGTGGTGTCCCTAATGACGGTCCTTATCGCCCTCATAAAGAGGGATTTACCTCCACATATTTCCAGCGCTCGGTACCCTTCTTATTCTCACTCAGCCGCTCGCGCGTATATTCGCTTCGCTCTTCGAGGGTGACGAGGGTGGAGAGGAGGGTGGGTAGAGAGTAGTGAGAGACCGTCTCCTTCAAATCACCTCTCGTATGTCCGTCTCTATCCCTCCTCGCCGTCCTCCGAAATTTTCTCCTCTCCCCCACTCACTTTGTCTCTTCAATTTCCCCAGCAAGCGCGTTCCCCTTGCCCGACGCGACGGCGGCATGGGGGAAAAATCTGCGCTGAATGCAGGAATGGGCGAGACGCTAAGACACTCGAGCCGCTCAGTTCCCGCGTTCCCACTTTCGAACCCCGTCGAATCCTCATAAATCGAAAGATAAACGGCCGACCGAGCGCTCTTCACCTTTTTCCGGACGATTGAGTTACATGTACCGGACTAGTCCCCGCGCCTTGTTTGGATACCGGTATTTGATCTCTGCAAGCAGGATAAAGACCGTCCGATGGTACCTGTTCGTACGTATTCAGCGAAGGTAGGAAACAGGTTTAGCGTGGGACAGGTGTATGGCCGTAGTCATATGCTGGGGAACCTCCTTTTGTCTGGCAGTCGACCCTCAATGAGGGAAAACGTTAAATGACCCCCTTGTAAAGCGTCCCGATCCTCTGCTGAGAGCATTAATCGAGGGCTTCCTGAGTTTCCAAAGGACGGGTTTACTGCTTCTGCTAACAATATGTCATAACTGGTGTTTGGGAAGCGGGTGTATTATGTGGCCCGTACGATTATTCGCCGATGACGGTTAGAGGGTGGATCGCTTTCAGAACGACGGTACTTTGGAAAAGTGTATTAAAGCGAGCGTTATTGGAACGCTTTCGCAGAAATCGATTAACCATCACGGCAGGTATCGATAGCCTTTATGACTTCAGATGCACGAGACAAATAACCGATAAGCAAGCAGGTCTTGTGAAATGTTTTTTAACAGTCAAAGTTAATATCTATCCACGGCAGGCTCGGCATCGTTTACATGCCTCGCAATGAAACAAATATCCAGAACGAAAACACATGACCAAAGGGAAATTGAAGTAGGTACGACCCACTGTAGATATTCCAGCGTAACAGTAATCTATTTACCGCGTGGCACGATCGTACCCGATTTACGTACTGTCGTGACGGCATTGTCATAATAGATGTAATATATCGCACGAAGTGCCCTGTTCAAACGTAACGTGCCATGGCAGCGTATGCATTGCAATCAGACGCACGAGAACGAGCGAGGCGTTAGCATGCAACGCCGCTAGAGGCAGGTATACCAGGTGATCGACGTGAGCACGTCGACGAACGAGCGGTTAATTAAATTACTTCGTGCAAGAATGGGCGCCGCCATACTCCCGGTGCCAAGTGGCAGGGCGAAAAAGCTGCTTTATCCTGGACAAACTAAAAGCGAAATAAGAGCATCCCCGAAGAAGAGGAAGATTGGCGTTCGCTTAATGACCCCGTGGCTCGACTTACTTCCGGTCTTTTACGTTCTTGCTGGGCTGAAGGCGAAAAAAGTCACAGCGTTCACGAACGCGGACAGGGCCCTGTATAAGAGTGCCTTTAGTCGGGTGCCCGAGCGCTAATGGACCGCCGATTAATTAAGCACGGTCTGGCGGTGCACCAAACATTTTCCATATTACCCGATTGTTTACCGGCTCCGAGGCGATCGATAAATCCTTCATACCCCGCGCCACAGCTCCACCTCGTTTTATAGGGCCCGCGCGCGCGCTCGCCGTCATGACAAATATTATCCCTCGGCACGTAGCGGCCGAATATAATCCCGGACGCGAGGCGAGGCGAGGCGAGTCGAGTGCATTTTGGCCGGCAACGCGTCGTCGGTTCGCGAATACGTAACCCGCTGGCGTCGACATCCATATTTAACGATGTTAAACGTCTCCCCGGAGAGGGTGCATTCGCTCACGCTTCCACCTGGTGTCGCGCCCTTCCCTGTATCCCTATCCCGTTCCCCGTTCCAATCGTCCCTTTGCGCTGTGTCTTCGGATTCCGAGCGGACAAATCCGGCTCGAGGACACTGAGGCGTCGTTGGACGGTCCGTTTAACGGATTTGTACAACGCGCCTGTTTCGAACGGCATCACGCTCGGTCCGAAGTGATTGTTTCCGCGGAACGTTAGGTACGCCTTGTTTCCTCGATCCGTTCTATCAACGTTATTGCGTGACGCGTCTCAGCGGGATTCGAACTTCGCCGGAAGAAGTTTGACCGCGTCAATTGTAGCGAGATAGCAGTTGCAAATTTATGGGTGGGTAAAGGGCGGACGATTGTCACGGCGGAAGACAATAAGATGATGTCGACGCGGAATAGAATCCGCATCATTGAATAACATAGTACCTACAATAGTAGCTCCATATATCAGAGTGCGGATCGAGGAAACAACGTCTGAAGCCGAACGGTACCGAAGGGAAACAATTTAAAATGGTTAGATCATCGATAACCCGACCTCGATATCGTACCCCGGTTCGATCTGTAGGTACACACCGTGACCAAAATTTCATTCGTCATACGTATCACTACCTTCCCTACGCCAGTCTACTTCCGACAAACATTCCACCCAGACGATCTTTTCTCGACAACACAAGTTACTTCAGTATAAACGACGCTTACCGTCGCGGCCGCGACAGAATTTCAGTAACGATAATAAGAAATATCCGGAGCACGAGCGCCGTCGACAACAGGATTATCCGTGTGCCGTGCAGACGATCGTCCACAAAGGAACTACCGGCATTCGAGTCGAACATCGTGGCACGACAGAACACGATATCGAACGGCGAGGGGTGGGGGCAGCCTTTCGCTCGTCTGCGCGCCTCTAAATCAGAGAGATCTGCAGGGCCCCGGAGCGAGACGGACACTCGGAATAATTATTCGGCGAATTTGCATGCTGATTTTGAGGTCACGTTTGCTCCCCGACGGTTCGGCCAGACCTCTCCCCCTCCCAACGCCTTGCAGCCCTTTAGATCTAGCCACGTCCCGCGCCCGCACCCCTGGCTCCGGCAAATTCGCCCTTCCTCCTGCCGTTCTCCCTTGTCCTCGTCCCGTGTCTCTTGTCCCTTGTCCACGAAACCCTCCCTCCCGCTTACCTCGGTCCCTCGATCCGCCGCTCGGACCCCCCTCACTCTCTATCTCAGTCAGGCTTCCGGCACCCTGCTCGACAATACCCCGGCGCGCATGCAAATCTACAATGTACATCTGGTAAATTCGAGGAAGTATGCCGGTATGCAGCGCCGATCTCTCCCGCCACCGCTGTATACGCGTTAATTGCGTGCGCGGACCACGAGAATACGTACGCTTCCGAGGTACCGCTAGACGGTCGCTCGTTTTCATTCCGTGCGAGCGAGAACGGCGAATCAATACTTGAGACGCGTGATTCCTGATGCGAAGAGTTCGGGGAGGATGCTCGGTTTAAAGGGCCGCGATAGTGCGATCTGAATATATATTTGCGTTTCTACGAAAAAGGTGCGCTAAATATGCGGGACGATAGGAGGAACCAGTGTATCACTGTTATCTATCGAAAGTCGCGTATTTGATGAAAAATCCTGCTCGGTGCAAGAGGCTGAAATGAATTGGCTGCAGGATTATTATCGTTTGCGCTTATAATTCATTCCACAATTAACGTTCGGATATTCTTCGACGGCGGCGCATAGAATTTTAATTATACGTGATCGTTCGATGCTATTGAATCTGGCTCTGCATAGATTAACCCAGCTCACCCCCGATTTGGCGATATTATTGTTTCGCAACCATAGTGCGAACGCTGTCGGTCAGTACCATTTTCCGCAACGTGCCCGTTTTGCAGGGCCATTTCCTATTTGTTACGTGTCGGGTAATTGCATACGCAGACCATACGAATACCTTTACCCCATCTAACACTGTCTCTCCTTCTCTATCCGTCCCTCCCTCTCTCTCTCTTCCCTACTATCCTGTACAAACCCTTCAACCGATAGTCTCTCTAGTTCAAGCTACCCTCTTACCAGTTCCCATGCCACGAAATAATAACGTTGCGGTAATGGAAGCCAAAGTTTCAAGATACATTGTAGCCTCGCATAGACGAAATTTAGTATCTAACTTTAATACCATTCACGTTTCGGTTATCGTACCGGTCAGAGTACTTGAGAGAAAAATGAAGTACGCCCCGTAGAAGTAAGCGAAAGCGATCGAAGTTTAAGGCGACATTTTTCCTAGGCATATTAAGTTGTCTTTCGTTTTTGCGCGTAATTTTTATTCTTCACAGCAGACCGTGCATGTTGTTTCGTTCATTTTACTCGCAGTCGCGTGAAAGCGCAGACTGCGTAATCTACGTGCTGTACGATGTTATTTTTCTCAAATTTTCTCGGGCCAGTACAACGAACTGTGCAATAAAACAATTCGCCCTTCAGAGGCAGCAATTTAAAAAGTAACAAAGTCCGAGCTGCCCGTCCAAGGTCACCGGAAGCGTTCGCACGCATACCTTTTGACCCTCGGCAAAGGTCGTTATCTCACGTTTCGTAAGGTCGGACGAATTATGCGCCATTTTCCCCGTGGAGTGGGTACTCCGGCGTGCGCGGGGTTAATTGCTTATGCAGACGGTACGAAATTGTTGCCAAACGGCATCGTTTCGAAAAACAAAGCGTGTGCGAGGCTGAATTGAAAAATGAACGTAATTTTGCTTTCACGGGATTAGCGGAAGGAATGCGATGCAAGCGAAACCTTATCACCGTAAATTTTAGCCCGTGCACCCGTACTCTTGCCCTCTCTGCCAACTCTTTATGAATTTCTACAGCTAGTGATACCACGACAGCGACGACTGTCCGAAGCGCAGTCGCGATCCCTTCAAATTGGCAGCAGCACGATAGTTGAGGGTAAACTGCTGACGCATACCTTACGCTCCCTACGCTGTTTACTAAAGATTTATATCACTTCCGTTACAGCGACATTCGACCGCAGCGACACTGATGCGCTCCAGCGACAAATACAAGACGCGACACGACTGCGAGCGGCGACCGTCCAAAATGCCTGTTCAACACTTGTCCAACAATACGTTAAATATGCCGGTCATGAAAACGCACCGCCGACGGGGAGGCTAGTTTTACATACAAATTGCCTTTACTTTTTCATTTACAATTGCACCAGTCATATACCGACGGCGGCGCGACGCACACGGGGTCGGAATCGGTGGCAGTAAGGCAATCACGATGGCACACGTACCGGATATATACCGTAATTCCTGCCCGCCGCGGCGTCATTTCGTCCTCGCAATTAGATCGGCCAATAACAAGTGGGAACGATCGCGGCCTCATGCCCTCACCCGTCCGCCTACAACCCCCCAAAACCATCTACCGGTCACTCACATTCAACATCCTTTTGGAAGGAGGCAATACGCGTGTTCCATGTAGAAATCTGTCTAGGCGTCCAATATTTACCGACCGTATAATGCAACAGATGTGGGGTCTTGAGATTGTAAATAATTTATGAACATTTTACTATGTTTCATCACCGATTTCTTAACGTACGCGCCTGCATAAGATTTCCACACGAGGTGTGCACGCGTGCGCGCGCGCATATGTGTGAGTGTGGCAGCGGTGTTGATGGCGGCGGCGATTCTGATGGTGGTGCCGGTACACACGTCGCTCGCTTTGAAAATCCAATTCGTGTCCGAGCAGCCTACCCGCGTGTTCCGGGCCGCCCGGAGCGCACCGATAATTGGCCGGAAATCGAGGAAGAAAATGAATCGAAATGCGCTCTACGCGTGCCCGCGTATTGCCGTGGCGCTAATCGGCCCCACGGTATTTTCGATTTTAGGCACACCGCCGCGCTCTGGAAATTGAACGGAGCGGCGCCGGTACACGGGAGAAATGCGCCTGATTGCCGCCGCGGTTCGAGCCGCCGCCGCGCCGCGCCGCGTTACACATCAACATGCGCCGGTAAATGTAAACGAACGATCAATCTCGCGCCCGATGATTAGCGCGGTTGATCGACATGGACCGCTGATGGACGTAAGATACGTTTCGAAACAGCGTGTAATTGGTCAAAGCTGCGTACGGCATTCATATTCCACGTCCGCGTGCTGTTATTTTAATAATGCGGAAAGTTGCTCAATTTGTGTACGGCACACGACGTGGATTACGCTGGTGGTAACATTTAGCCTGCGTCCACGTTGATTATGTGGTTTGGAATATAAGGACAAAGCGTGACGTGCGAATTGCGCCACACGGTACTCGCGATGCGAAGAAGGATACGAGAGAAATCAAAAGTAGATAGTCTCTCGGTTCGTATCCCGGCTTCGCGGTCGTTATGAAGTCTCGATGCCACTCCTTCGCCGAGTCCTTTTATTGGCCACATCCCCCGAGGATTATCCTGACGTAAAGTTCGTCTCTCCGCGACCGGGTCCTCCACCTCTATGAAAGGACTCCGCCAGACATTAAAGATACTCGTCTGAGCGAGTGCACGCTCGAGAAGGATGACAATTTATCATCCCCGCTGGATGCGACAGTCCGGATGGAAAAACGTGTTCTCTTTCTTTTTCTCTGTCCCACTTCTTTCGCTACCTTGACGTCCTCTCTTCAACCTTCTTCACTTTCTCTCTCTCTCTCTCTCTGTCCCTCCGTTACCTCTCACTCACGCGCTCTATTGCTTCCTTAAAGCAGCCCGACACGTTTCTTTTTGCTCCCGTCTTCTTGAACCTTAAATCGATCCATCCATCGTCTAGGACGAATTACCTGCCAACGCTGGACCGAAACAAATATTCGGCGGCGAAACGAAGCACTTTACGAGCCTCGTGGGCACGTAGCACGCTCGCCTAACTTACGGAACCGACGTCTTCCGCTCGGCGGACCAGACGATCGAAACTTTAATTCGCCACGCGAAGCGGAAACTTTGCATACGTGCCGGAAATTAAACTCACCCCAATGCGTAATAACGTCTCGTCAAGTAAGTTGTTTGCGTCGCGGATTTCGCCTTTAAAACCTTTGACACTACGTTATACAGATAGAGGTTAAAATGGAGTAGAGATCGAAAATATACGATGGCGCAATTGAAGCATTACACACCCTGGCATAACCTTTTTAACTTATTATCCGGTAACTACGGAATATTGCGAATTAACAACATAAATTCTGGCTATCTATTGCAAAATACAGAAGTCAAATCCCACTTATTTGCGTACCGCCTTAACATACTCGCATCTTGTTCTACATCCAACGTTGCATCTCGATCTAGTTGGTAACTTCTCGAAGCGAGGCTTAATTTATGATCGCGAACTATCCATCATCTGAGGCTTCAAAGCCTGTCTAGTGACTTCCATGTCCCACGAAAACTTTCGGATCTCCCCCCTCTTACATCCACATCCACATGTCCATTTCCACGAACACGTCGAGCGTTACCGAACGTAGCTACCACGTTGAAACTCTCCTCCGCGTTCCTTCAGCGCCGAGCTCAATCCAGACGCGTTGGCACGTGACGAGGAACAATGAAACGAACAATGACTACGGCCGACAATGGCGTGCCCAAAATTTCTTACCCGCGGTTTGCCAAAATCGCTCTAGGCTTCTTGTCGTCCGCCAGCGTGCACGCGCGCGCCTCCAGTCGTCGTAATTTCGCCCGGCGACCCTCCATCTCGCGACACGTAAGCACGTGTACGTAAATACGTGACGTCTGTTACGCACGCGAGCCCCCCAACAGCAGACATACGTACGTTCGTGTGGACCAGTGCCAGACACATATTAAAATGGACCTGGTTCATTGCTTTTAAGTGCTGAAACTGTCCGCGAAGTGACTCGTATTATGATACATCCTGTATACCCGCATGTCGCACGCGTAGGCGCGCGAGGTGTTAATGAACGCTCGCTAACGCAGACACGCAGGTGTGAGCTAGACGACATCAGCCGCGACACGTCCCTAATGTCGGCCGGGTTTCTTGTCTGCCCCCCTCCCCCGGCCCTCAGTCGTCCCCGTTGTTTCCCGACCGAAGTGTGACGACGGGCGCATACCGGCGTCGTTACGTGACAAGCTCCAACGTTACCCTATCCTTACCCTCCCCCGCGCCGACGTTACACGGTACACATCAGACCCTCGTGCGACGCGTACAACGTCGGCCGTCGGCCGTCGGCCGTCGGCGTCGCCGCGGAGGTGTAACGTTGCGACGGAATTAAAGCGCGGAAAGGAGAGATTTGCTCTTCCGTGAAATTGGCCGCCGATGAGAGAGCGCGATCTCCGCGAGCCCACCCCGTCAGTCGTCATTCGTCTCTACTCTCCACAGAGTATTCCGTCCGTTCGTTCGTTCGTTCCGCGAATTAGGTTTTTCGAGCCCGGCACAATCTACGCATCGGAGAGGCTCGACACTCGCCACGCAACTTATACCAATTTTTCGCCCTCGCGCCAAACGTAGCACTAGAAACGTTTCAACGTTTTATCCGACCTTGAGTGAGGGACGAGATTAAAAATGCACGTTTCCCGGCCTGGCGACGACGAGGCGAAGCTCGGAGGCACGGATTTGCGTGAGAGTTCCGCGTGACTGGAAAATTAATGTCATATATTGCAGAAACAGACGGGCGAACAAAGTTGCGCAGATGAAAGCAGGGCTTTCGGCGTGGACGCGAGACAATGCACTCGGTTGCGGATTTTCAAGCGGAAATCGACGTTGTCAGGCTTGATCGAACAGCGTGACAGGCTACTGGGCCTGACTCGGCTCCTCGTCCTCGACGCGCACTATGTAGCGGCCTGTCGCGAATGGCTCGGATCAGCGCGGAGCCGAGGCAGTGACAGGATTAGGGCGCGGAAAGGAGAAATTCGTGTTCCGCGAAATTAGACGCGGATGCGGGACGAGGGGCAATGCGGCGTTCGTCTCTGCGATCTTGACAAAAAGGATGGGACTTAATGGACTGATTTATATACGTCGCCGCAATTATCGTGCGCGCGCCACGATGATTTTATCCGGCAACGCCGAGGTTTGCCCACCGTCGGAATATGGTCGCATTAATGAGCGAATTTCTAACAAATGGTTGGCGGCGGCGTGCCTTTCAGCGGAGAAACCCGATGATAGCTTGCCTACCGCATGCCTGACAAGTAACGGCAGCAACTTTGGCTCCATTACACAATGTATATACGACGGACTAACGCAAATAACACGGAGCCTGAACTCCGGGAGTTCGCGAAACACAAAATTGGAGGAGGCGGCGGCTTGCGATGGCGTAAAACGTAAGTGCTCCGCCTGTCAGTCGGGCGTAAGGTGACGTTTAATGGTACTGTTAGGATGAAAGTTATTCTGAGCAACGAGATTTCATTACTCGTAGAGCGTAATAGCTGTATTTCCGCTGAACCATTCATCGCTAAGGAATTATATCCGCGCGCACAGTCGGGGTCGCAATTATAGTAACTAAGCGACGTGATGCAAGAATTATGGAAAAATTATAGAGTGCCTCGCCACTGCGGACAGATAATTATGGGTACGTACAAACGTACTAACGAGGGAAGGCGTATCAATTTTCAGATCCGCTTTAATCCTTCTTGAAAGATGTTGTTAAGCACTAAAATCTGAGATTCTTCAACCTTTCAATTCTTAAATCTCGGAACGTGCAACGAGTCGATATAAAAAAATACGGCTGCCTCAGGCTTAATTTGAGAACGGTACAATTTGAGAAGAAGCATACAACTGTGCAACGTGGCAGTAATTATAAAAGATAGGCAGGTACTTCTGAGCCAATAAAGATACACGTCGCTTAGATCGGAATGGTGGAAGTTTTTATTAGGGAACTTTTTATTAGGGTTGTCTGAATAGAAGAGGCGAGGGTAAAATGGGGCTTTCCAATTCTTCTGACGCGCCGGAATGCTTTCCAGCGCAAACGAACGTGTCGACTTTCGGCCCCTCGGCAAATCTCTTCAGACTCTTTCGTAGGCGCCCTGTTATGTCAAAGAGTTAAGACACGCCCCGCCGAGATTTTCTCACAATATTGCGGCCTTGATCTCCGCTCAAGCGTGCCTCCCACGCCGTCAAAGGGGAAACCCGAATTGAAGAGATTGATCGATTGCCTATTTATTGCCGTGGTTTGTCTTCCGTCTTGCTGTCAGCCGTTGCAGGGAGACGTTTCAGGAAATCGTTGAGGTAGGTCGCGAAACTTAAGCATCGCGCCAAGCTCATGGCAAACGGGGGAAAATAAATTACCCAAATAACGTTCAATTTTCACAGACTATCTCTACAACATTCTTTTTGAACTATCATACCTTCGGAGAGGTTGATTGGCGTTATCCATAGCGAAGCATCTCGTCAATAAACCCGACCGATACAACCGGTTGCGTTTTAAATTGTTCAGATATTTATGGCCACTCTTCATTCGTAACATGTACTCTCGTACAAAACTTCGCGCGCGCCAAAAAAAGTTCAATTACAGCCGGTCTACCGTGGCGCGGCAAACAATCATTTTTTCAGCAATGGACCGGGGTTAAAACGAATGCGCGAGCCGTGGCGAATATTAAAGTCAGAATGGAAAGATGAAAAAGGAGCAGGCGGCGGAAAGGAGAGGGCGACGGGAAGAAAGGGAAAGGGCCGGGGAGAGTCTACGAGACAGTCGAGAGTGGAGCGCAATTACGGTAATTAAATTTCCAGCCGTGCGGTCGACCGATTATGGAACGCGACGCGGCCGCGGCCAAAAGAGTGCGCGGCCGTGGGAGAAGCAGTTCGTTACGAGGTTGCGAGGCAGGAATTTTTTGGCCAACTGGATCTTATCGTCGTCCTCGTCGTCCTCTCCTCGTCGACGGTGGTGGCAGCCTCGGTTAGGTCGTTAACACCAGCCCTGTACCAACATCCTCCGACCACCCTTCTGGGGTCCTAACACAATGCAGGCTATCTTGTCGGTCGCTGCGAGCGAGGGAGAGACGGAGTGCGAAAGAGAAGGCGATCATTTTATTAGAAACGCCGCGTCAGCTTCCGCGGTAACGGAGACACCTCGGCAATAACGCCGACAGCTCGTTACAACGTTGATAAAGCGCCGTGTACCAGTAACCCCACCCGCGACTACGACAACAACGACGCCCGAGGAGAAGGATAAGGAGGAGGAGGAGGGGGATCAGAGGTGAAGACGAAGACGAGCAAACCCCGGCGTAACTTCGTTCCTGCGGATAGTCGCTGCTCGGACTTGATACAAGGTTCCAGATACGACCCCCCTCCGCTTCCACCCGCAGGTGACGCCATGAAACTTCAATGACTTTCGACTCTAACCCGCTCGGCAAACGCGGCCACGCGAACGCCCCGCGGCGAATGAATTCTTCATTCGAACGGAAATGAAGTGATCCATAAGTTACCGCGACCCGCGTCACCTCCTATGTATTCTACTTTGTCGGGGGGAAAAGAATTACATGTGAAAGAATATCGATTGTGCGAAAAATAAGGCGAACTCGAGCGCACTAAACGTCTAACAAGAACGGTGAACGTTGAAACAAACAGTAAAAGTACGGTTCAACTCAAAGGAGTGGTGGAAAAGGAAGAAAAAACAAAAAAATGGAGCGTCGTTGTCAAATAGTCGAGATATGGTCGAAAAATGGTGAACCAATTTGGAACTTGACTTTGCTCCGGATCTATACGATTCGGCAAAGGATGATTTGTGCTGAAAATAGATCACTGGCTGCGCGCTGAACTTGCCACAGTCTTTGAAATATAACGATATTTTGGATGGTCTTCGAACGTATCCCCACGGATAGCGAGGACCTACTCCAATTCTAAATGTAGAAAATACCGCGACAAAAATGTGAAAACTATTATTTTACGTGGCAGCCAATACGTTAGCGCGGTATCATATACAATCTACAACATCGTAATCCACACCGTATTCCCTGGCACAACCAATTTTCCTACGCCGACACAGCGTCTCGCGCGTAACTGCGGTAACGGCGGGGACGGGTCGTTAATATTCTTTCGTGAACCTCGTGTGCCGCGCGTTCTTACAGGAAACTCGGGAAGACAAGTCTCAATAAGGAGGCCGCGAGCGACGATCCATCTTTCATGAATCGCACAGCGCGGAAAGGTGTCGCGACGCGCCGCAATAACGACGGCTTTGGAGTTGGAAGCCTAGCTTGCTCGGAGGGGTGGGACGTTGCGGGCATAGAGGCCGGATCCGTTGAGGGAGATGAAAGGGGTATATGAAAGGGGGGTGGCATCCAGCGTACCATGCTCGAGGATCGCGAACTCCCGCGTGATTGAACTCAAGGTCGAATATTCCGGATAATTCTGGGGCCGGCTGTGATTCGGCGAGCGCATTCCTCGATCGCAGGGAATCTCATCTTAACGAGCAATAAGAGCGATTGTTCGGAGCGTCATCACCATCCACGGGTAACGTTCTTTATTAGGGACGCAGGGCTGGAAGGGCACAAGAGCCAGGTGTCGATTTTCTAAGGGATGCTTAAGGCTTTCAACGCTCATGCCTCACGCGGCTCATTACCCACCCGATATCACCTGTTGTAGTCGAATTTTACACGATATTTACTCCGTGCGAGCGAAATGCGCCCGTCGATGTTTAACGGCGGCTTAACCCGCGCTGTAACTTCGCAGATGAAATGAGGGGAAGGTATGAATGTTGTATGTATCCCGGCGAACTCGTATAAACGTTAGATGCAGAAGTTCAGGTGCGCGTTGGAGTGCGCGCGTGATGGTGAACGTTGATAATTGTACGGTGAAGCGTTAAATTGGACATTTCCGATGTTAACAGATGTTTTGCTCGTCAATGTTTTCCGTTGAAAGATGCAATCCTCAGGGAAAGCAATTAAACGGTTATGTCCTAATGGATTGGTCTACGGACAACGAGCAGGAATTTTCAATCCGGGTTGCAATAACCACGTAACGATGTGTCGTCATCCAATTATCTCTGGCAGAAGATTGTTATTGATTAATATTGATAACAGTGCGGTCGGGAATGCTCTCGGTCTATATAAATTTTGCCCCTTTTTCTTTGACCAAATATGCAATTACGTGCGTCAGAAAAACGATAAAATAGCTGCCTTATTCTCCAATACGTCGCTAATTAAAGACTAGTTAAACACCGCCTGATACGAGCCTTGGTCGTTTATATTATTCATACAATGTAGGGTCGCTATAGCACACACGACTAATCGCCGTTTCCCGCGGCAAATTCGATTACACATACGTATGGTCGAAAAAAATTTCAATTCGGATCACAATTAACGGATAACAACGAACGACACGGCGTGATCCGATTACCCCTCGAACGAGCATCGATAATCGCTTAATATCTATAATCGTCGCGGCAGAGGTTTCCTCCGTCGACGCCGAAATTTCATCGGGCGCCTCTCCCTCGACGGCGAATTTTTGCAGCGGGTGAAAAATTTGCAATTCCGCCGCGCGCGTAATTAAGTTGTAGCACTTTCGACTCGAAATTTTCAATCCACGCGTGACCATTCGTTTCACGGGCTACCGCCGTCAATCGCGAGACAAGTGACGCTGATCCACGCACCGGAAATCGCGCTCTCGCAAACCGCCCCCTGCCGTCCCAGGCTGGACAGGCTGAACCACCCTCAGCGACCCCCCCGACGCTATCCCCAACCCACCGCCTGCGAAAAAGCGTGGGAATTCGACGGGTGCGGGCGCGCGGCGGGCCGGTCAAAGGGCAAGCCGAACAATTGACCCCCGAATGGCGCGCGAATTTTCGCACAAAAACTGAAATCGCATTTCCAAGCTAGCCCGCGAAACACGCAAACTCGATTAGCGGGACGAGTGGCATGCGTCCTTCATAATCGCGGCTCTGATCAGCGGCCATTATCAGCGGGCAAACTTTATTACTGTGCGAAGGAGGGCAAGTGACGCGCGGCGATATCGTCGGTGCCTTGTTAAAGGGCTCGAAATGGGCCATCGGTATGTCCTTTTCCTTTTCCGGTTAAGATGCTCGCGTTCAGCCGCACGATCATCGCGCGGAACTGGAAACGTTGCACGTCGCTGGCAAGCGCCGCGGCGATCGGCGAAAAGTTTGCGCGGAAATTTCCTCCTAAGCGTTCAAGCCACCCCCGACTGCCAGGCGGAAACTCGTACTTCCTCAAAGTACGGCCTCTCAGTGATAAAATTATCGTTGCGGAAAACTCCAGCGCTGCTGCGAGAGTCAGTTTCCAATCGTGTTATCAATGGGAAGGGCCCGTAATGCGCGCGGTTTCGAGCTGGAAATTTCGAGCGTGCAGGGAAAAGATCCCGTATGGCACATACGCATTACCGTCCTTAGCCGTCAGCGAAGTCTTGCATTTGGCAAACAAAAAAGAATCACATTCTAAATTCCGCCGTCCTCGTGTCGCTTACATTTACTGATTCTATAAGTACCCCAGTGACCCCGTTTCAGGCTTTCAGCTGCACGGAAGTAAGTAAAAAGAACGACGCCTTCGAAACCATTGAAATATCGATTGGCCGCCGTATTCGCTTGCTTCGCGTGCATCCTCAATTACCGGGCCAACTTTTCCCGCCTCGTTCACAACGAGCACCGCGATGCTGTTTTTACCGCGGTAAGCATGTAGTCGAAGCGATAGTTGTTCCTTGACGTCCATCGCGCGACGTTAATTCGATGCACCGAAAACAGCGATCGACCCTTCGCCGTCCGTTGCAGTACGGAATGGCGCCGGTTATTCGACGAGTCATGCGAAACGGAATGGTCAAAAGGACCGACCGAATGGCCACGGGGGATTTTGCCTGGTAAAAACAAAAATCGCGTTTGCCTCGGGTGCACGTCCTCGTCCTCCTACTCCTACATCGCCTCCCCCTCCTCTATTCCTATGCCAGCGCCACCATCACTACCATCGTCCTACACGTCCTAGCCCCCTTTCAGCCACCGTCCACGCGCTCCCTTGCCGATCGGACACCGTTACGGAAGGTACAAACTCAATTTACAGCGGGACACGCGACACGCACCGACGATAACCACCACGTTTAACGACGTTTCCCGTTGGCGCGTCGAGCATCGAGTAATTTGATTGCATTGGTACAGGATGCGGGCATCAGGATGGAGAGAAACGGCCAGACGGAGGGGAGCAGGCCTGGCAAGAGGCAAGTGGGAAGAGGGGCTGACGCTGACGCTCGCTGCGTTAGAGTGCCGCTTGAAAATTCCGGAGTCGGGCCTGATAACGCACGGGCGGCACGGGACGCGGCGACAGAATTTTCCGCGGCCGACGCATAATTGCCGCGGGCTGCGAAGTCACGCGTCACTGGCGTCGTTGCTTCGCCGTCAAAACAAAATTATTGAACGCGCACGCGGTAGTACCGCGAGAGTCGTGCGGCCGATTTTCCAAGTCCCGATCAACCGCTGCTTGAATCGTTCAAAATGTCGTTTCTAAGAGGCGCGACCTCGGCACTTTCAATTTGTCTTGCGCGGTACGAGCGACACATAATACTAACTACACGGCACTCCGATTGACGCGCTTTCACTATAACGTCATCCTGGCTTGGCACTTGCCGGATACCTCTCGCAGTCGCATATCTCAGACATTGAGTCATTAGTCTCTTGACCTTCTTCGGATAATACCGTCGCATTCAAAGTTGGCGTAATTCATCTGACAATTCCCGCCCCCTGTTTTTCCCATTTACTCGGGGAAGAAGAATACAGTTGTTTCAATAGTGATACGTTCCTGTGAATTGGCGGCGCTCAATTAGCATAAGTCAACGAGAACTTCTCTGAAAATCTACATTCCAGGGCATATATACGTTTTAAAATCCTTACAGTCAACTTTGGACTATAATCTGTCGAGATTCCGTGCCTTTGTAAACTTGCAACGAAAAAGTAGCCGGAGCACACAGCGCCAGTAACAATAACAGGACTGGATATTGTATAATATAATACGATGGACGAAAACGCGAAGGGATATTTACAGAGAAAAGAAAGTCAATGCCAGGAGGAACCAGTCGACCAAATAGGAAGACCATTGTTAACACGTATGCAGAGGGATGAATGTCGAAAGGGAAGGAGCACGCACACCAGAAAATCGTGGGATATTTTCTTTCCTTGCGGGACTGCTTACGCAGCAAAGTGTTCAATGGGAGCAAACGAACGTGGTTTCGAAGCGATTCGAAACGGAATCGTCTCATAGTCGCACTTGATACCGAGAATAAATCCAATCTAGATCAAGAGCTGTCGCAAACGGAGGAACACACCTATCTAAAAGTATTTTCGGAACGCCAACTTCAATATCGTACCTTTCACGATGATACACAAATTGAACATATATAGAACTCGAACGGATGGTAAGTGTGAAATAAGGTCTTGTGTTTCATCGATCTATTTCTGGCGAGTTTTAATGCAAATGCTTCCTCTCCTTTGTCAAAAGGAGCCATGAAGTTTCCATAATTAGACGTATCCGCTGCTTTATTTTATTCCAATACTGCAAAATTCATCACTTTTTCCAAATAAAAAGCGCCGACCATGAAATCTGTCATCGTTGACTAATCCCGCAAAAATGCAATAACCTTCGACTCGCCTAAAATGCAAATGAAGCAGAAAAGGCGCGACAGCAGCGAGTCCCGCCTTTCGAAAACGACCATCTCAAAGATTCTTACAAACCGCATTCACGGCACATTGCTGCGTCTCGTGGCCCCCACCCAGAGTTCGATTCTCCGAACGTCTCTCTACTCTGCCACCCCCTCGATACTCCAGAAACGCGCGCAAGCGCGCGCGCCTAATCGAAAACTTGGTCATTAAAGTTCCGCAGTCCTCGTCATTAGCGTTATTCTCCCGGTACTTTTGCCGCGAACGATCAGTCTCAAGACGCGAGAGGACAAAAAGAAGGAGTTAAGAAATGAGAACGAACGACGTCGCCTAATTAATCGACACTTGAACGCCCTCCGGCACTCGAAATGAACTCGACGTATCGCTCCTCCCTTTCTCCGCAATCCTTCGCCGCACCTCTTGAGTTCTTCGTTTCATCGTGGGCGTCGCGTCGCCGTCGCGACGACCAGGACGACGACGCGGCGGCGTGTCTCTTCAATTAGACGAATTAAAGCCATTACGCATCGTGGATCACAAAGTTCCCGTGACGCGCCTCGCGAGTCTTCTTCCCTGCCAGCTCTCCCCTTTTGCAAGCCGCCGTCGTCGCTCGGCACAGGTTGCATCTAGTACTGTTTTTTTCCTCTGCCCCCCCATCGACCATTCCACTTTGCTCGTCATCCGTTCCCATTTTGAATCCGCAATTTATTCCTCTATGTCATTACGCTGTTCGCCGGTAATCGACTCTGGCTCGTTTGATCATGTTATTTATCTGATTGTTTATCCAATCAGTTACTATGGTCGGCATTACTCGCATCGGATCATTATGCTCGCATGCGTTATTATCCCGTATTCGTATTGCTACGTTTCCAGCCTTGCGCGCATTTTGAGATATAATAACGCATAAACAATCAATTATACTCGTCCGCCTTTATGCACGTTGTTATCTTTAATTCAATACCGAAGCGAGCGAAGTTAGCTCACAAAATGATAATATTACGGACGGGTCCGGTGTAACGTCGCACTCTCCATCCCATCTCTTCGAACTACACCCGCGCACACTTCCATACGTCATCACCGTTGTACAGCTATCCGTTATTATTATTACCGCATTCCCCCGAAATCATGATCATACCACGCGCGTCCGCCAATCAGCGGCTGAATCGAGACGTCGCAGAAACGTTACTGTACGCGCGTATGGAAAAGTGCGCTTTATGATCGGAATAATTCTAACAACCCTGCCCCTCACCCCAGTGAGCAAATATCTTGCGCTTCCTGGAAGTCACCCACGGCCATTGAGAAGAGGATTCCTCCCGCCCTGCAGGCCAGACTCTTCTCCCGTTCACCGTTTATTCTTGCCTCCGCCGTCTCGCCCCCACCTCCTGTCCTTTTATTCCGTCTCTTTCCCTCGTTCGCGCTCTCCAACAGGTCGACAGCCGACTGGAACAGCCGGGGCGAGATTAAGGCGAGTTCTCAATAGCCGAACGACGCGGCGCGGCGCTGCCTGGGCCCCGGCTATCTCGATTCATCGAAATTCAGCCGGGAACGCCGACCCTTCGGCTAATCCTCGATAAGAGAATACAGACTGCATCGGCAGCGGCAGCGGTGGCGGCGCGCGGCGTTGGATTCGGAACGAGCTCGTCGTCGCGGCGGCTGCGTCTTCGCTCGATTTGCATTCGCGATTACGCCAACGTCGGTGCTCAGTTCCTTCTCTTCCTCTCTCTTTCTCTCGTCTCTTTTCTCCCGGCCACTCGTGCTGTCTGGCCTTTCACCGTTTCTTTGCTCTCTTTATCTTTCCCCTTATCGTCGCTTGTCTTTCCATTCCTTGCTCTTTCCACCCGCGTCCCGTATCGGTGGATCTCTTTTGTCGACCTCTTTGCATCTCCTTTCATCCGCCTCTTCCAATTTGTACTGTTCTCTGTCCTTACTTTCCTCTCCGCTCTCCGCTTTCCGCCCGCGTCTCGCTGAATTCCTTATCGTCCCGCTGTTCCTATTTTCTTTCGCCGTCCTCCCCTCTTCCGTTTCTCCGAACGTTCTGACATCGGTACGATCAGAAAAGAGGGTTGCTGTTCTTCTAATCGTATCACGTCGAACGCTTTCCGTCGCAATTCGACAGTCTCGCCTCGTAACGAGTTCCCGGCGAGAAATCGCCTCGTACAACTGATTGTTACCGATGTTCGTGATGCATGGTGCGTGCCGCAGTTAGGAATTCTGGCGCGAACTCGCGTCACAATGGCTAAAATTTCGCTGAGCAACACTCCATTTATTTGATAGGACTTTCCGAACTGCGATCAAATCATAGTCTTCTTTTCCCTGAGTCCCGACGTCGCGGAATCGACAATAGATGCTTTACTAAGAACCGATGAAACGATCGCGCGGATATACGCTGGAGAAGACAATTGAAAAGTTGGACGATCTTTAAGAAGGCGTTCTCGCTCGTTCGCTTCCTCCAGGAAAGTACCAATTCCGAACCGGTAGCCTTGATCTTCCGCACTTCCGTTTCATTCCTAACGCGGGTCCTTCGGACGAGCGAGTGACAGTAAGAACGAATTTGCTAACCACGATCCAACAGTCTCTTCCTATTTATTACTCCTGGCCATTGCCGCTACTCGATTCGATTAGAATTCATCCGGTAACTGTATCTAAAGACCTCGATGGGATGGGATCCAGCTTTCTCCGCGCCACGGTATCGGTTTCAAACGATTCGCCTTTGTCCTTTCTACTCCTTACAACTCTCCCGCGGACGCCGACGCCTCATCTCACGTGCCTCTCGATATTTTCAATTCATACGACACCCAGTGTCACTTTTCCCGAACCGTACTAGAAGTGTGTCTCGCTTCCGTTCGACGGAAAGACACGCGGCGGCGTGTAACAGTATTTAATGACTTTAACGAACAGTTAGAATCCGAAGAGTCAGCTTTCTCCCGGCGTAACGCCGGTGTCAATTTCAGACGGGCCAGCTTTGTCTCCTCTCCTCCTCCTCTCTTTTCTCCGTTCCCGTGTCTTAAACTCCCCGTATCCGTCTCACGTGTCTCTTCCTATCTTCCAGGTCGACGGCCGTAGGGTTGAGGTCGTCCACCGGAGACGACTTAAACCCGTGCCGCTTCTTCCGGCAATGCGTCTTCGGCAAAGTTTCAGGAATGTTTCCGAGATTACTTGACGCGCGGGACACGGTTATCCCGACGACGCGCATACTTTTCCTACCTATAGCCGCGAATGCACCCACTTACGTCGTTTACGTTCGAACAAAGTATTTACGTCGCGGATGCCGATTTATGGCCAGGCACCGTTGCGACATGCCATTTGTCGGCTGGACGAGTGCGGAGTAGAGTAAGAACTGTGCGTCAGTCACAATTTTGTAATAAGTATGAAAGAAATGTTGATTAATTTGATATTTACGTTGAATGGGTTGTAAATGGAGAATAAAGTAGCTTTGTTGTTGTAATGTCTGGTGCGATGTATGGATATTTAAATGGCGCGGTAGCGAGCGCACGATTCGGGTCAGCGAATTAAGTGACATTTCTCTATGTAATATGCCACCACATTTATCCGATTTTCGAGCGTGAAGCTATCTATCTGAAGCACCCACTTATCAAACGGCTCAGTTTTCCAACTTTCCAGCTATCCAAGCATTCAACTTCCTATCTATCGATTCATCAATCTGCTCGCTGATTCATCTATCGGCGTAACTTATTACGGTTATTTATCGTGTGTAAAGAAGATAAGTACTTCAAATGCATACAGTGACATTTTCGCCGAACGGAGTTCGCAAACAAGATCTGAACAAACGATGAACCAGAAGCGAAATACATATGTGAACGGAATTATGCGAACCCGTGAACGAATCCGATCATTTAGCATATTTACATTTGAGCAAAGTCGACGAGCTTCGTCTCGGCGCACAGGAAGCGCCTACTTGAGCCTCGAAATTTTCTATTCAGCGTGAGAGCGCAAGCTGCTAATTTCGCGTCAACTCGAATGCTCAAAGGGATACGCGTGACGCGCAGACGATCCGAGATTCTACACGGACGTGCCTATATTGTAACGGCACGAGTCGATGTACCACAATAAAGACCCGCGAATTCCATTCAATTACCGACAGCCGTGCCAAATTATTCTCCCATCGTCCGAACGAGACTGAAGATCTGCTCATCGAACCGCGCGCACTCGTACCTCGCGAAAAATGTTGCATGACGGATAATCTCGCAGCAATGCGAGATGGTTAAAGAGAACTCTGTAGGCGCCAGAAATAAACGCGAGTCATCTAGGAGGAAGAGGCGAAGAGTCGGAGTCTGCGGCTGTGCCGCTTATTATCTCGCGGCCGATATAGCGCAAACCAGTATGTACGTATACCCGCGCACTGTCAGTCATACCACTCAACTCGCCAAGAGCGACCTAGCCGGAACATGCTTCTCCGTGTGACGGAACTCATCTTAGTAATCTCGCCACGCCGTTCCGCCAGATGATATCGGGCATAATTTAATTTCTCATGGACGGGAGGGCCCGCGCTCACTTTCTTGACGTAATGCTCGGCGGAAAAAGAGAGCATTCCGTACGGACTAAGAGAGCACGGCAAAAGCCGCCTTTCCACCGACCCGTATTCAAGAATTTTAATTCCCCCGGGATGCGCGGACTAACAAGGAAAGTTGAGGGTTGTTTGGAGAGACCGGGATCCGGGCAAGAGTATATAAAATGACAGTCGAGTTACGGGAATATTAATGGGGTCGGAAACATAGGAGGTGTGTCTGGTGGTGCGAGGGGATCGATTGCCGCAACAATTCGTATAGATATCCGACGAACGGAGAAGAACTTTCAAGCGCCGCGATACGACTAGAAGTGGAACAGGGAGTTATTGTAATTCGCGGACGAGAGAGGGAGGGGACTATAATTAACGCGACTCGGGAGCAAGTTTTTTCAGCGCGCGCTGAACGAACCCGTCGTGCCACCGTTGCAAGACAACTACATAAATAAACTTGTCGAGGCATCAACGTAAATAAATCTTACAGACCGCCGCAATTCCTTCGGCCCCGCTCTATCTCCCGGCGCTAAGCGTATTTTCATTCATGAAACGTTTGACGAAGTGGCGACGCTACGCGCGCCTGATTACGCCGAGAATTTCGAAGTTGAACCGTGCGCCCCGCGGCGTGCCACTCGCGGCAAAGAAAACGAAAGCGTGGAGGAGAGAAAGAGAAGCGTAGAGGGAGCGAGAGATGGTACCGCGGGAAAACCGGAAGGCGTTGAAGTGCGGAAAAGGAGAAAAACGGCGGGGGCTCCCAGGGCACTCGGCTGCGAAGAAAGACGAGGCGTCGTAATATCTCGACTTCTCTCGCGCCTTAATTTCGGTCCGCCAACTCGTCGCGAGTCGTTCCCTTCGCTCGGTTCAATTCTCGAGTGCCTTCTTCTCGACGTTGGCGCGCGCGGTCGAGGGAGCGGAGCCCGCGAAGCGTGAATGGAAGAAGAAGGCGCCGACGACGACGACGACGAGTGTGGACCGGACGACGAGAGAGTTGTGGAGGAGGCTTTAAGCAGCCAGCACTCACCGCAAAATCGTGGCGGGGATGTGCGGCAGGCAGGCAGGAGGCAAGCAGAGAACCACGGCTTCCCCGTCCGGTTCTCGAGGCCTAAGAAAGCTGTTTCGAGACAGTGTCGGCGATGCGTTTGCATCGTCTGCTCGTGAGTGCGATGTATCGTCTTGTGCCGTCAAGTGCTCCCCGTCCCGGCTCCGCGCTTGGCCCGCGACAGGATGAGATATCCTACCACGGAGTCTCGACGGATTTTCGCCGCTCTTTTCCACTCCAAGTACTGCCGAGCGGCCTATTTTTCCACTCAACATAAGTAACGCGAGAGGCTCGAGTGCGGGGACGCGAGATGCTGTTACTTTATTTTTTTTTTCTTCTTCTTCTTTCAAATCGCACTTCGGAGGGATTTGGAATCTAAGTTTGCGACTTGCGGTGTCGACTTTTTAAGGCGGTAAATATGTATCACGGGCGGAGGATGTGATTCTCATTGACGTTCGTATGCGCTTACATGAGGAGAGTCTAAGATTGTCAGCAGTGAAGAGGCGGGAGCCAGTTCGTTGGTGCAGGAATTATTTAACGTTTCCAGAGTAATAACGTCTGACAATCAAATTTTCGATGTTTTTCTGGCTGGCTGATAACGATTATACGAATCGGTAATCGATACGGTTCCAGAGAGCGACAAAAATTATGAAGAATATGAGTTATCTTTACTTCGGTGAATTCCGCACAAAATTGATAGCTGACCCAATGAATGATAAGAAACGTTCGGCGATATACGTTTTAGCTACCGTTTTTATTAAACCAGTATGTTGTGCGCAGTGTGACTGCCGTGACACAAAACGGTCTCAAATATAACTGAACTGCAAGTGACGTTTCTCGCGCGCACAGTGTGTACCGGTTCACGAGTGTCAAACGGTGATACGTTTACGTTGTCGAAATCCAATGACTTGGTGTGGACGGTGTGTACCAGGAAATCGGAGAAACGCTAAAGTGTCTACCGCATCGCGAAGACGTCGCGCGATAACTCGACATTCCGCCGGCGCACTTCTTTAAATCGCGAGCGTGCAAATCGGCGGGGCGTTTAGCCGACAATCGCCGAGCGATTTGGCTCGCGGCGGTGAAAAAAGGCGCGCGCTCGACTTTCGAATCAACGATCGCGGAACGTGACGTCTTATCAACGAGGATTTTACGGGTGACGCATGCGACGAGGAATATCTTGCGGTGAGTTTTTGCCCCATCCTCCCCTGTCTACCTCCTCTTTCTCGTTTGATAAAGTGCAATTTCGAGGGAGCACATGACCTATCATATGTCACTGGAAGTGCACTTACAATTAGCGGACTGTGAGCTGCATAATCGACATCAATCAAACTCTACGTAAAGACATAAGCCGAGGATGTAGAATATATTTGGAAGTATTTGGACGTAAAGTTTGATTTGCGAGCAGAATATACCTGAGACATCGGTCGAAAAAAGGTTTTCTTTTAGACAGACTCACGCATAATTATTCTGCCTTCTATGATTTGCATGATTTAAGTCGAATTACCCTGATTGCGATTGTGCAACAACTTTTCCGGCACGCCGCACACACAGCACCCCGAGCTTAAAACGTTACAAGTGATAATCAGACGTAACAACCTGCTTAATACAGAGCAGAACATTTTCATTCTCGGCGTTTTACGGAGATTGCAGTATTATTGTCGTAATGGGCAGAGTGCGCGGTTAGAAAGTGGGCCGAAAAAAAGGTTGCAAAAATTTCATCTGACTCGACGAGGAAATCCAGAGGAAATCGACGGTGCTTACGCACGACCCACTGAGCGCAATCAACGATCAAAACCCAATTTCCTGGGCGGTGACTCGAGTCGCGGTAGAGAAGCAAAAAAAAGACTCGCACTCGATTGAGGATTCCCATTTAGCATTCTAACTTTCGACATCAACGGGATTTAGCTCGCGCTGGTCAAGCGATTCCTGGAATCGAGTGGAAGTTCTGATCCAGTTGCAAAATGACCGCATAATCTCTATTTAAAGAGTAAGTCGGACAAACGACGGCGTTTAGCTCAATGTTCATAAGTGGTCAAGTCAAATGACGCGTAATCTGTGTACCTACACTCTTATGCAGACCGTGCAGAGCTACATAGCTACATGTGCATGAAACACGAGTTTAAAGAATAACTTTTAGTAGTCTGACCAATCGATGTCAAACGAAATGACACTATCATCAATTATCCATTTTAATTAATTTGGTTCGAACATCTAGAACTTATAAATTTCTTTCTCCTACATAAGTGCATTGAAACAGCAAACACCAGATGGACGGTACGATTATCTATACCTATAGAAAGAATCATTTTCAGGTTATGTTGACACTTTCGTCTGATTCAACAAACACTATAGACATATGTACATGTACATAAAAAAGCAATCAACTCGGAACACAATACCTAATTACTGCATATCTCGATCTTCCGAATACGTCTCCCGTCCATAAAAGCCGGTTACGGTTACCTCCGCGTCATTCAATCCTTCACATCGCGCGTCCTAACCAAACACCAGCGACAACGGAAATATTATTCGCGCGAAGTTGTCACATCCAGCCCGGCGACAAGCCCTCAATTACGATTTCCTGGCAAAAGGCAACAAAAGAAATAACAACAAAAAATGGTCTCGTCCGAAGGAGACACACACACACACACACACACACACAACACACATCGTTTAGGCATTCCGCGTTGGCCCGTTAGTCATACACCTTCCCAGCATCGTCGTATCACTCGCGACGCTGAGAACGTGGGTCTCAGAAGTCGTTGCGACGTAACGATCATTGCCGTGTGCGGGTCTTTTATCGTGACTGATTTATCGGGGTGCGCCCCGTCATGCGTGCAAGCAACGCGCACACGTGTTTCTATTAATAGAGAGCGTAGACCACCGTGGGCACTAGACATACCTTAAACACTCGCCCCGCAGGATCGTCGAACGCCTGCCGCCGGAGAATAATAAATGTATGAGCCACGCCGCGTTCTTCCGCAAGCAGACAATGAAAGGGCGGCACTTAATTGCCGTCTTCTTCCTCGCCGTTGTCAAACGCAAACTTCACTGGTCGCACAGCGCGAATGTGAAAAAGTGCGCGAACGCGACTGAACAACTCTGATTTCGATTAACCTCTTCCGCGGGACTAACGGGCGCGAACTGTGCTCATGAGTTCGAAATTGCACTCATGGGGGCGACACCGTGTCAGTATTTTTATGGCAACGTTTTAATGTACGGCAGAGATGGGTTGTTATCGCGACGCTGAGAAGCAGGTGTGAGTGAATGGGAAAAAGTGTATGGAAAGGGTTGAGGAATGAAGTGGATTCTGAGCGGCGGTGGTGAGGTTGGAAATTGATTTGAGGTTGAGCATTTTTTGCTGTAAAGTGTGTCGACTGAATCGCGCAGTGCGGCCGATTGAAGTTCAATCTTGGAAACGGTCACTGATACGGTGGAAAGTTTAATTCAGTACGTGTTGCGGATACGACCGCAGGTTTGTAGCATTGTTATAGGCGAATTTTATGAATTACCGATAAATTGATTGAATACTAAGTAATCAATTCAACAAACACCCAGTCCAATTCATCGCGATCGAAATAACATAATTATGAACGTACGAAATAAATCAACATCGCTCCATTTATGAAGAAGAGTATGATATTTCATTAAAACAAAATTACCTCCAATAACAGCTTTTAATCCAAACAGTTCAGATAAAATTCGCTCGCTAACCACATTATTCTGAAATCAACTAGACGAATGCTCTTTTCCGCGGCAAAGCTAACCAAAGCATTTCGCGATGGGCAGGAATTGCCGGCCGTAAATGATCGATTTCGCGAAATTATCAGTAACGAGAAAGAAAGCGTCGCGCTCTGACTATATACAAGTATGGGCTGCCAGTTGCTACTTCACGTCGGTAGTACCGTTTCCAGCGCCAGTCAATGTTGTCAAAGGCGTCGCGCATTGACACTGAGTTCGGCATAAAAACGATGTAAATTGTCGTGCGACATCGGCGGCACAGTGACCGGGGCAGGCTGCGGATTGAAACTCGAATCGACGTGCTGCCAGCCGCAATGTCGGCTCCTGCCTCGAGCGGAATAAACGCCGTGCCGACGTAACCGCCGATATTTCCTGTCCAAGACCATCGGTTCGCGAGGAGACGACTTAATAGAACGATAGTGGGGCGCCCTCTTAATGGAATATTGCATAAAACCACGCTGGCATTAACCCCTGCTATACCTCGGAAGCGCCGAGTTATACGCCGTCGAATGAGCTCCTGGAACGAACTTGCATATATGCATATAATATACGTATATAGCTATCAACACCCTCGAAGAGACTCGACGCGTTCGTAATATTCGGGGACGCCCGGCTCGAAAAGTTGAATCCACCGTGAAATTGGCAAGCCACTCGCTCGGGCACACTCCTACGCGTCGTGGCGTACGTTTTTCGTTTCCTATTCTCTTTCCGGAGAAAGGGAGGGAGGGAACAGAGAATCGTTGTGGAAAGTAGTCGATAACGAAGGATTCCATGAAATGCTCCACCTGAGAGACGGCTAAGTAATTGATTATTCGACTGAAGTGTCATTCTTCATCAACGAACGACGCCGGGTCTCGTCTCGCGCAGCTCGACAGAGCTGTACCGCGAAATATTCGGCGCGTTTCAGGCGGTCGCGCGGAGACACCTATTTTTCGTTTAAACAGCCGCGTTCGAACGCGCGCTCGGAAAATGGCAAATTGAGAGTGACAAATTGAAAATCGAAAATGGCGAAAAAGTTGCGTTGAAAATTGATAGGAACGAGACACGTTGAAACGGCCGGCGATTAAGTGTCGATCGATTTAACCCTTTCCGTTACGGACGGAGTGTTACACGCCGATCGCGTTCAATTAACGTTCCACTAGGTTCTGTCATTGTAATTCTTGCGTCTAGTAAATATCGCCATCGCACCAGCAAAATGGCATATGCAATCCGATCAGAATCAATCGCATCGTCTCTAGGAGAAACCGTGATCGATGGCGACGTTAATTATACCACCAACGACATTCGACTGAAGACTTCTGACCGTTGCTCCTTAGACAGCTTCTGAATCGCGCGGTTTGTCCTCCGACACGGGATCGAGGATTACCAAGGAACGTAGGGATACCGAAGTCTCTGATAACGATCGCTACGGTCGACTAACGGGGCCGGCTTGGGAAAGTGTCATTAACGAAAGTGAGCCTCAGAGACGCGACTCAGAAGGAATGGAAAAGGGAGCCGAGCCCGAAAGGGTCGAGGCATAAAATTTAAGGACAAATGCCGAAGGAGTCGCGCCGAAATAGAAGTCGAATCTCTTACCAGCCGCGGTTGTTTATCGGCACTTAAAGGAGAATTATGAGACAAACTCGGTAATTTTATGTATGGTGATTCGGGGGCGCAACGTCGGGACTAAACAGCGGGCTGCTGGCGGAAGTACCGATTCGAGTCGATAGTTCTGCCGTATACTTCGATCTATCGCGGTATGTTGACTTAACTGTCGGCTTTCGGATTTAAAAGCCGCGGCAGGAGTATACTTTCGAGATGTACTAACGCGAGAAGAGCTATTGCCGATGTTTTGTTTTAAAGCAAGTCGGAGGAAAACTAGCTTCTGCCGCGGTAGAAGGAAGTTAGCGTGAAGAAGTGCGAGGGATTTCAGTACTTCGTACATTAGGAAGTTTGCAGGAAAATTCTTTGGAAAGTGTGAAGATACGCATAATCTAACGAAGAGAAGAGCAGTAGAAGGCGCACCGATCTCGCGCCGAGTACGGTATGTTCTCATTGTTGTTATTACTACGGATTATTACATATTATGTCCGCCGTTATTAATCACTTCACGATTTACGCAATGTTAACAATTGCATATAAAAGTGGAAAAAAATTACTATTTCGAGGGGAAGGCGTTCGTACGAGGGTGCATAACCACTGCTCATCTGCCGCGGTTCTCGAACCTCTCCGTACATAAAATTACCAACTTCGCCTCGTAATTCTTCTTTAAGTACCAATAAATATCCGGCCGGAAGAAGAAGGTCCCACTGCGCGAACACTGCTTTCCCGCGACCCAGCGGTTTCCTCTGTATGGCCAGAAATGATAAGATTCGATTCTGACATTTTCTCTTCGATCGATCGCTCCGACATCGTCCGCGGCAAATAAAATCAAAACTCAGAAACGCGATTAAAGCCGTTAGCGCGGGGCTCACACAAATTCCAGCACGCCTAATTACTCAAAATCGACTTATACCACTCGCCTCGTCGGCCACCTCGATTCGGAAGTACTATTTCGCCGAACGATTACTTTTTCCAAGCAAAACGACATCTGCCGTAGTCCAGAGAATTCTCGGTTTCCTGCGACGGAGCTTAAAGAACATCGTTCATGGTATACGGCATAATTAGAAGTATTTTCTCCGAGTGCCGACCCTTAGCAAAGCAGCCGATCTCCTCGGCTTACTTTTCCGCGGAATCATCCTGGCGCTCTCTGTCCCCTTGAAATATCGTCAATTCAATTTAACGATAATTAATAGCACTTCGCTGAAGAGGACGGGAGCGATCGGTCTGGCTTCCGTATGTCGGCAGTCGGCGGTCGGCCGATGCACTCGATTTAATTCGATCGCTCGCTACGAAGAGTGTCTGTGTTCTTACTCGGCCGTGGAGTTGATAAGAACTCCATTCCCGAGTCAAATCCTATTTATTAATACGGAGAATACGAGGTCCGAAATGGGAGGTTAACTAAGTAAGCGAGGCGAAGTGTAGAAGGAGAGAATGGCGAGCGAAAGGAAGCAAAGTAGGGAATGGAAGAGAGAGAGAGAGAGAGAGGGAGGGAGAAGAGAAAATTCTCGCCCATTCAGGATTACAGAGGCCGTCTGCGAGTCTGACGCTACACTACCGACCCCCCCCCCGAGCTGCAAGACATTATTTTCACGCGCGCTTTTACGCCCGACTAACGCAATTAACGAGCGTTTCCGCTCACCCCGGGGGTCCGGGAAAAATTTCTCGATACCTCGCCGATAAGGCTCGACGCTCACCCGCGGATCTAATTAGTAATCAGGCGCGCTCTATCCCCTCGACGAACGGGGATGGGGAAGTTTAAAAGGGAGGTTAAAGAGGCGACGTAGTCATCGTACGTGCCAGCCTCGGCATTGTTCCCGTCCCCGTTCCAATTACACGTTTGAAATTGCGATTTAATCGGAATACTGCGCCGCCGCCGCCGCCGCCACGGCATCGTGCTTCGATTCCTCGTCTTTGGAACGAGATCACCTATGTTCCACCTTTGTCTTGATCGCCGGGCGTATTCCGATACCTGCGGCTGAAGGCCGCGCAACTGACGTCGAAGTCCCTCGAAAATGGGCCTGTTCAAACTTGGGCAAAACCGATTTACGACGTTCGCGCATAAGAATCGTGGGACGTTAATTAATCCTGTCGCGGGAACGTAAAACTCATCGGAGCCGTTAATTAACATCGTTGACGAGCGACGTCCTTCCCCTTTTGCGTTCTCTTCATCTCTCTCTCTCTCTCTCTCTTCTCTACCACCTTGCGACGCTTCCATCGTGCTGAGCGATTTGCTGGAGTCTCTGGACGAGTTCGAGGACCGACGTTTAAAGACGGATAGCCGACGTGCTTTAAAAAGCGAGTTTATTTTCACCGTCGGCGCCGATGCTCACCCGTCGGCGTTGCCCACGATTGACAGGCAATAATTGGTTGTGGTTTACCCTTGTAAGAGAGCACGTGGATACATAGAAAGTACCACGGATAGTATCAAAAACAGGTATTTCTGAGCGACTCAACGTAGAACGATATGTTGCACCATGGTAATGCCGAATATACAACTCAGCAAATGATAAGAGTAAAATCAGTAAAATAAGCAGTCGAAAAATGATTATAGGTTAATATACAATAAAGGAACATAATGGACGGTTGTTAAAGGGGATTAAATGTGCAGCATAAAAAGTTAATCTAAAGAGTGCAAGGTTTAAAAAAGTTACACTAATCCCCGCTTTTCAGCGAAGTTTAGCATTTCATTGTCCATTTGCCAGCGGTTAAAGCGCAGTCCTTCGCACATCTCCTTAGTACGTATTTCCAATGAAAGGATCGCGGCGGGCACGTAAATCGTTTTATCTGCCGACAATTTTTACGCGACACGCTTTATAACGCGCTATGAATCGCGTCTTTACAAAGCGGCGTCGCATAACGATACCGTAAAGAGCGACGCGCGTTCACGAGCGAGTGAGATAAGTCATGCGAATCCGGCGAATCGGGGCGACAATCAGTGATACCCGTCACAGTAAATAAAGTCTTGTTATTGCCGCGGCACATGCGAACCGCCGACGAATGCTCGGACGGGGGTAAAGAATATGGGGATTTGAAAGTACGCCAGACATGAAACGAGCCGCACCGCTTTCCGGCTTGGCGTCGAATAATCGCGGAGACAGAAACGGCGAGGTCGGGCTAAATGATCGATCGGTCCGCGGAAACTCTCGTTAATCGTCCGTTTCCGTTTCGCGCTTCCCGTCCTCGCGCCCACGTCACGATGGAAACTCGTGAGATAGTTTCGAGCCGACAATTTCGATAGATTTTGCCTCTCTCTCTTCTTCCATCTTCCATCCCGTCTTCTCGTTCCACTTTGCATCGATCGTGGACGACGATGAGGACGGAAATGGATTAAAGGATATCGCGCGAGCGGATTCATGAATTTCCGATCGTTCGAATGGACGAAAAAAAATCCTATATTTCGAGCGGCACTTGGCGGCTTGTTGACGAAATATTTCGACGGCCACCGCGGCGCGCCCCGCCCTCGAAGCGTCACCCGTCGCAACAAGCACAATGTTATTGTTGGACCCACGCCCGGTCGATGTATGTGTGTCTAATGCGCGCAAGATAATAAAACGACCTCCCACGTGACACGTCGCATACGACGGAGTACAACGCGATAAGGTTCCCAGTATACGACGGAGAAGTAGATACTTGGAACTTTATCGAGAAATTAAATGACGCCGCCCGCTCGCCGGCACTCGGTCGATCGAGAAATTTACGATCGAAAATGTCGGTGGGTCGTCGGTAGTCGCACGGTTCGATGATCTAAGGGCGGAGGAGGGCGGTAAAAGGGTCCTCGTAAAATCCGCACGCGCGAACCACTACCCACCACCCCCAACCCCCGGACTGACACCACCCCGGCACAGAGGAAAGTCGCTGCCATCGGGCCGAAGGAGGAAACGAAGAGTGACCTCGAAGGTGCAAGAAGCCGACGTTCGACGAACGTAACGAAAGAGGAGAGAGAGAGAAAGGGGTGGGTGCTGGTGGGCGCTCGGACCAGGGGAGACGACGAACTTCTTACGTTTCATGGTCGATTTTTATCGTCGTCCTACGGACGCCATCTCTTCCAGCCTCGTAAAAGCGCGAACGGTCACGTCCCCCACCCCCTCCGCCCCTTTTCCACCTTCCTCTCCTCTCCTTCACCGGCGCGTGAGAATTTCGGATCCCGAAGAAGTCGGAGGCGTCAAGAGGGTGAAAGAAATGCGCCGAGGGGTAGCGGAGAGGTGAGAGGGCGGCGAAGCGTTCGGCAGGAGACGAAGGAACGAAAGTGAAGAGCGCCATTTCGAGGAACCACTCTCGATCTTCTCACCCGAGATCCGTCCTTGCGCACCCTTAACGCGTAGCCCAACCCCTTCTGCCCGACGACCTCGACTTCGCCTCGGCGGAATCTTGATGCGCGATCGCATCACGTGGAGAAACGCAATTAATTCGATTCCACCGTTATCGCCTGGGTTCGATAAACCTTTCACGGAATGGATCTCGGAGGAGAGCCATGACGGCGAAGCTGTTTAAGTGAGAGCGTCTTGCCTAGAGATCGGGACTCGGGACTCAGGACTCGTCGTTAAATCGGAGTATCATAGTTTAGTGCCGTTCGTCCGCCTATTTTTCAATTTCTCCTCGTAGGAATGCAACTGAATTTGATGCGACACCTTGGATTCTTTGTTCCAGAAGTACAACTTTTACGGCTACTTCAGGATACTCTGTTTGTATGTATTTAGTGTGCCTCGTGTCGCGTCGAAAGTCTAACGGAAAGAACTTGAACTTCTTTGTTCAAACTTTGTGTCATTGGCTGAACGTAGTACGTAAAAAATCGTTTTGCACGAAACGGTCGACTGCTTCATCGCTTATAGATATGTATGTATCAAACCTTTCACAAGCCCGTTGTACCTGCGCGCAGCATTGAACCGTTGGCCGATAAACGAAAACCCATCGTAGAAAAAGCAGTAGCGTCCGGGTATTATTAACCACTCCGGATTTGATTGCGCGCTCCAATTCCTTTGTTGACCATACACTCCGACGTGCTCGTAACAATCTTGTTACAATGGCACATTGGACTACTCTCAGCGTGAACGCGATATTAATTCGAAAACTCTCCCCTGCCGAAGCCGAGAGCGAGAAGGAGAGAGAGAGAGAGTGAAAGAGGAGGAGGAGGCGTAGTAGGGCGCAGTGGGTGGAAGAGATTTGAATGTGGGCGCAATAAAGGCCCGCGCAATCGTGCATTGAATGTTATACAGGGCAGTGATATAGTCGGAATAAAAAGCTTCCGCGATATCGTTCATACGAAATTTATCGTCGTACCGGGTAGCATTATCCGGCAGTCTACGGCTTCGGGCCCTTAGGGACGTTCGGCTAATATTTCCCCTCTGTTTGACGATAAACAGTGGAAGTCGCAGGGGAAGAGAGTTTGCAGGAATGGCATGAGGTTCGGCGAAGAAGCGAGAGTAACAGAGAGAGTAACGGGAGGAAGAATTCTAAACTCGCTTAACATCTCTCCCTCTCCCATTGCTAGGCATGGTTTCCGTCTGACAAACGATATTTCTTAAAATACGACGGATAAGTGCTTCCGCCAATGTCAAGTCACTTATATTCGAAAGAATGCACTCGTCGCTCCTGGATCTGCTAGGCGAGTGACGACTCTACGAGAACGAGCTCTCCGTGGATTCGACAAAGTAGTCCCGGGAGGTCCGGGAGGAAAGTTCGACAAATATTAGAAATGTAAAAGTAAATACATACCGGCTTATAGCGCGCCGTAAGCGAGAGCTCGCCCGAACAGCGATCTAAAGAGTCAAGAAAACCCGGCAGGCGAAACGTTATGAATGCTAGAATAAACACGCTGTTAAGAATTTCTTAAAGTATCCCGTCTCTCGCGAAGACCTTAAACGCGTCCAAGGATTTAACGAGCCTTTAATGCCGGTAATGCAACCGAACGAATCTCTCGTCACGATGCAATTCAGATCGCGTATTAAATTAATTTCATAAAACAAGCATAAACATCAGGAACGAAAATGTTAACAAGATTTCCTGTGATTCCACCACATTATCGGTACAGATAATAATAATAATAATAGCGCGGAGAGTTGAAACGGACACTCGCGAGACAGATCTGATTCCCGATCGTGCGCGTCGGACCGTCGAAACAACTAACTATTATATACTATCCTAGCGAAAGATGGAGGAAGCAAAGTTCGCCGGCAGGGGGGTACTCGTACTTATCTGCGTCACGTACAAAAGGCTAGTACGTGAGTTTCGACGATGTTCCGTTGACGAAGATGAGACGAAGACAAGAAGCGTCGAGAGGGGAGCGCTGAGCGGGCGAGAAAGACAAGGAAGCGGAAACGGTAAAGAGGGATAATTAAAGGGGGCAAGGCAAGCACAAAACTGGACAGTGGCCATCTCTCCCCGAGGGGACCGCCGACCGCTCCCCGAAAATTCCTCCTAGATGGCGGAGTAAATTCGTCGACCTACGCCCGGAATACGAAAGTCCGTATTGAGACAAGGTGCACGTTGCGGATGCACGTATCTCGCCATGGCCGCCAAGGAAATTTACGTTTCTCCGGATATCAGGAAGGAAATAAAGGCTGCGAATGGGGGAGGAATCGAAATTCTCATCTGAAAGCGAAAAGCGAGTCTTCGGGAGAAATTGATGTTCAAGTAAACACCTGGTCAACGGATTGATTTGGTCGACTTAAGTTTTCCATCAATAGACTGTCAGTGAGATCGCACGAACGATCTTCGAATCACGTGTACGTACATCGTTCGTACGCATTACTACAGTAATAAACTGGGTGGTCTTGAACACCGCATGCCCTTGACACCCAATACATTAAATGTCTCGCTCAACGAGCCTCGCCTGCATACTACGCAATAATTAGTTCAAGACCACTCGACGTTTACGAGGGCCCAAGCCTACGGTTAGGGCCCGAGCCAGCCAGCGATCTCTCCATTTTCATTTAGAAACCGCTGCGACACAAGAACTCGTGTCATTAAGTGAAATGACATGTGTCCGTCGTCGGCGCGAGAGCCTGGCCAGACGTTTTCGATAAAGAAGTGTCCCAAGTCGACAATTTCATTTGAAGTTGCCTCCCCTGGAGCGTCGCGGTGTGCATCCATCTGCATCGTATTAGCCCATAACGACGCCGCCTCCGTCTCGATCCACGTTAAAAGCGAGAAGGCAATGTACAGGCGTGAGGGAGAGGAGGGTAAAAAAGAAGGGAGGGAGAGGGATAACGCGGTATAATGTATGCAAATGCCGGGAAGAGACACGCGTCGAGCGATTCAGCGCGATTTGCATCGGCGGTATGAAAAATGGTAATAGACGAGTGACTCGCCGGTAGGAAAGGCAAAAACCGCAAACTGGTACTTTCTTCGGGGCGTTCCACAACCCGAGCCGAGTTCTCTACGTACGAGAGGCTTACACATCTGGAAATTCGGCGGGGAGAAAGGCGGGACGCGAGAGAAGAGGCGAAGACGAGTAAGAAAGGAGGCAAAAAGAAAGGAGCGGCGTGGCGGAAGACGAAGAAAGCAGAGGAGGAAGGGAGAAAGAGAGAGAGAGAGAGAGAGGGGGAAGGAAAGACGAAGGGTGAGCGCGTAAAACATTCAGGGGACGGGAGGAACCGGTGAATAATGCATAACCGAGGAAATGGACCGCTTAGGCGATTTAAATCTCATAAATGCATCGCCCGTTTGTTCCCAAGGACACGTACCGTTTTGTCAGGACACTCGCCCCACCGACGACAACGGCCTCTCTCTCTCTCTCTCTCTCTCTCTCATTCTCCTCCTCTGTGATTCCCTTCGAGCCACACATCACGTTCGTCGCCGCGTGGGGGCGAAAAAGTCGCTGGAAATTCTTCGCAATTTCCCATCGTCGAGACATCGCCGAGAGTCTTCCCTTTCATCTTCGCGAAACGCAAGGAGATTGTGGCGACGGACGGCTTGTGAGCGATAGAGCGAGAGGACGAGAGCCAATCGAGTCAGAGATGATCGTACGTCGAGTGCGGATGTGTTATTCTGCGAGATGATACAATATTCGACCGGCTTCCCCGTCATATTCTTTCGCTATCTTTTGTCGCGTACGCCATTTAATTGTTTTTAATTTTGAAATAGCTCAAATAGAAAAATCCTTTTCAATTCTAATAACACAGGCAGGTTAATATGAAAGAGTAGGGTAATAGCACAGACCGACGTAAAAAATGGAAATACGTCAAACTAGATTATTTGCTTCGTAGAATCGTAAAACGTGGAAAAAGCTGGTATCACGAAATCGCACTTCCATCGGAAAAAAACACAGCATTCAACGACATACTCAGCTCACCTCATCTACGATCTTGATAATGTCACTGTTGAAACTCTAACCCCTTTCAGTGCTATCGGTACTTATAGCCACTCATTTCTCCGGTAATGAGTACCTGGAAACGTCGTTAGCATTCGCGATTAGTGGTATTACGATTTTTATATAAAGAATTTATAACGATTATACCACTGCCGTAAGTATGTCGGTCATAGCGTGTGTTTCGCATCAGAATTATTAGCAACGAAAGGGTTTGCTGTATGATTCATTTATGTGAACACGCACAATCAATCTTTGATACAGCTTTCCTGGCACACTTTTAATAATTATTGCTTGAACACTCTGCAACGGTCTCTCGGAGGGTTAGCAGAAACGAAAAAATAGGTAAATGTGGAAGACGAGAAAACGGAAAAAAGGAAGAGGGACAATAGAGAAGATGCTCAAGGTCTTTTGCGAAAAATTAGTTGCGCGGACATTATGTTGGTTTGGTTTTTTAGTTCCGCGCCGAATAAATTCCCATCCGCTGTGATCCCTTTTGAGCGATTTGCCGAGAAAACAGAGAGGGAGAAAACTGTTCGGCGAGCCCCGCTCGCTTATTCTCATTTTGCGCGACGAGCGAAATAACAGATTCAACCTTCGATTTTATTCATCTCCCTGTCAGATAAGAACCCACAGTCCAGAAAATCTCAGCGATATAAAACGATAATGCAAATGAAGCAACTTAACGCCCGGGCGTAAAAGTCATTCGTATTGGGTAGGGAAGGCAACCGTCGCTTTGTAAATCAACCACGAGAGAAATTTTAGCAAGTTTCAGCAGATTGTAGTGGGCGTCTTTTTCAATGAGGAAAATACACTGTCCGTCGCTTCGCCGTAAGTTTTCGGGAAGAAATTCTGATAGCTGGCAGATGCTACTTTCTCCATCGCCTCCGACCGATTCTCCGGGAACATAACTTCGAAGGACCCATATTGTCGGAAGAATTTAGTGCTCCCCCCTCTACGAAAAGGGACTCTCGGAACAGACATTCGACATAATATCTTTTCTGAGTTTTAAGTCGAGTGTGATCGAATCAAGAGATTCGAAGGAATTTTCTCCAAGCGAAAGAGGCTCTTTGACAAAAGAACGTCACCTTTCCTCTCTTTTCTTTCTCCCCTCGTTCGCTCCCACACACCATTCCGCTCTCTTCACGCCGGCGTTTTCCTGCGAGCAAATTTTACCTCCCCCAACGTCCACGCTTCTTTCTGTCAGAAAGAGTGCGTCTGGTGGAAAAATTTCCGTGACGCCCTGACGCCGGACTTTGACGCAGCGCGAACAACCGGCGAAGGGAGAACGGAAGGAAGTGTGAAGGACGAGAAACAGAAAGAAATATGGTAATGAAAGAAAATATCGAGAATAGAGATGAAGTTAAGTGAGAGGGAAGAGGACGAAGCAGTGACGGAAGAGGAAACAGAGAAAGTATAAGAGAAATTGGGGGAGGCAAGGAAGAAAAAGAGAGAGCGCAAGGTCCGCACACTCTTTGTTGCCGTTTTTGATGTCCTCAGGTGCTGTAAGCGAAACGATGTTTTAAAGCAGTCGTTCCGCCGGAAAAGCGGCGTTCGCGAGCGTCGAAAAGGTACCGAGGAGGGTGAGTTTATACGAGGGTGCCGAGAGGGGTGGCCGACGAAAAGCAGGAAAATATTTTTGCAATTAATAAGACGCTTTAACGACGGCTACCTCGGTAATTATGTCGGTACGCTCGCAGACACCCCTTTCCGTTGGCATGTTCAGGCTTGCCAACACTCTTTTCCCTTCTGTTACCCAACCCTCTTCTGTTTCTCTGCTCACCCTCGCGCACCCTCTCACCTTCCTGGCAGCTTCCACTTTTTATCCGCCGCACATATCGATGCTGTCTCGCACCTTCGTCCGTACAGTTGGCGCATATGCAATGTTTTTATCATTAAATGTATCCGTGATCATGGCATTTTCTCCAAATAGCACTTTTTCCCCATTAAAATACAAGCGCGTTCTTCCAGCGAAAAAAATATTTGACTCCATGCCTCATTCCTCATCCAGCACCCCTGTTATTCCAACCATTGAATATTTCCCGTCACGTTCAATTCCGACATCAAGTCCACCATTAACCCGATATCGAGCAAATTACTTCCGCGCAAGGCCATCGTATCGCGACAATAAATGAGCCATCAATTTTATTCCTCCCTCCCCATCACCGCCATCCCCTCGGCATTCAAAGTCTAAGCTACACCTACGTACGCCAGCATAAAGATATATCGCCCATCGCAATACGTCGAGGCCCGTGAAGCGCGCGTCGCCCCCGCGGGAGTACAACTCGCGATATTAATAAAATAAGCCTGCCGTCCCCTCTCGCTCATCATTCACCTTCCGTCTTCCGTCCTATCGCGAGTCCCCGCGTACGTCGCGCTACTCGAGAGAAAAGAATGGCGAGGCGTGCGGAACGGACGGGGCCGTGTCGGCATCATTTAAGCTTTAAAGTTCCACGAGGGAGGCAGCAGCCCTTTCAACTCTCAACGGGACGCCGTTTGTGATCGGGCGCAGAGTTTCGCGGCGGGACTAGAGCGGGCGCGAAAGAGGACAGCGAAGGAGGGTGGAGTGGAGGAGGTGAAAGGACTCTGCGGAGTTCCATTCATCCGGAGGATGCGAGGCTATCCGGTGTCGCTCGTAACTCGCTTTTCGTAACACGCTTTCAACGATCTCCTCACCTGCGAGAGGCTCGGGTCGCAGTTCGAGCGGGTTCTGCGCCGTAAGACGCACCGTGTGTGTCGCGCGCGTTCACTGAACCAGCTTGCGAACGGGGTCGAGTCGCTCGGGTGGAAACGAATTTGAGTATGTGTGTGTGTATGAGAGAGTTGTGTGCGAGAGAGAGAGAGATTACGAATTGGTCGGTCGTTGGGAAACGTTTGACCTCGAAAGGAAAACTCGCTCCCCGACCTGCCGGCAGTCATCGTCGAGGGAGAGAGAAAGGAGCAGAGGGCAGAGACGGACGGAAATGATAACGGAATGGGACGAAGGGTGGACGGAAAATAGGGAGCGACGCTCGGTGACCGGAGTACCGCGATCATAATAATGCGGTCTGAAGTTCCGGATGCTTTTAGCGTCCCGCTTACTTTCGGTAACGCTAATACCATTTCGCGCGGATTAACGGGCGCGTCGGTGCTCGTCGGCGATAACGTCGCGGTGAGGGTGTTTTAATTATTGTTAACAAAGTAATATCGGGCGCCGTGAATATTACGCGAAATAATCGCCTTGGCTGCGCGAGTGAAACCGGATAAATAGATTATTTCTACTTCCTTTCCGTGTGATATTCGCGCGTGACGCGCGGAATGCGTAATGCGAGCGAAATGTATTTGGGCGCATTAAAATGTTGGGAACGTGGGCAAATATACTTTCAATCGTCTGCAAATTGTGTCCTTTGTAAATTTCATATCGCTTTCGCGTCGCTGCGATAAGGTAAATTGTGCAAGCGTGCGGGACATATTTTCGCAATTAAATTGCTTACTAGCGTAATATCGTAGAACCGTAAATACGAGGAGCGGCATTAAGCGCACAATGTTGCAGTGCAAACTGTTCTGCACGGAGATAGCATCAGGGGAACACATATGAAATTTCGGATATTAATCAGATCTACCAGATACGTACCGTTACTTACAGCACGAGGAGCAGAACAACCAGCGATAATGCGTTTAGCCGTTGAACACAGACTACGTAACTTGACACGGGTGCATAGGTTCAATGAACACGAGCGTAAATCTTCGATAAATAGCAGACTACCGAACGAGAACGGCGCCGACATACCGGACGACGTCGATCTGCGCCAGAAGCTCGGTAAAAACTCGTCGTAGATTCGAAGAATCCGCGTACCAACGTCACGTCAGAAGTCGTACATCAAGAAGACAAATCAGCAAACAAGTCCGCGGCAACTTCGAATTGTCCGCGTGCGCACTGATGAGGCAGGTCTGGCCCGTGACGGAAGTACTCGGCTTTTTCTACTTTGAATACCACCGGCCGCGTCGCGTGAAGAGTGAGTCATATTTATGAAGAGATCTGTTACGACCCTGACATGCCGCGTTTTTTTACGACAGCAGTGTAACTGTCGGTAAGGATGAGAAAATATTACGTACGCGGAAATTCAGGGCAAAGATACTTCCGGCCTGACTGGAGCGCAACACGCAGATGAATTTAATAATAACTCTTGTCAACCTGCCACTTCTGCTCTGACACCGGCCAAAACTGGAGGGACGGACGGAGATAAGTGTATAACGACATAACGAAATAACGACAGAAGAGGAAACCGTCCTCTAATCGTCTCTCCGATAATTAATCCCTGGTATTGAATTCCGCGGGAACGGGGCGAGCGTAGCGAGGAAAACAAATTGAGATGGAGACAATTAAGGCGAGCCACAGTCTTGCCGACGAGAGTAATCCGCGCCGATGCAAATCCGTTGCGTGGAAGAACGGGAGAACGGACCCCGCAAGCCGCGGCCGGAATTCAAATGTGCCGGGAATTACGGGGAGGCGGCGAAAAATTGAGATGCAACGGAAGAGTGAGGAAGCGGAGGGAGGAAAACGAGGCGACGTCTTCGAGTGTCCTCCTTGCCCGCCGGCACGTGACAGTTACAGGAATTCTACAAATGGTTTAATTTCCTTATTCCGACGGCCGACCACTCTATAACTTCGCGCGAGGCATACTGATAAAACATCAACAACGCCGAGCTGAAGGACAATCAAGAGGGACTCGAGATGTTTGCTACAAACAACCCACGCCACCGGCGAATCCTCGAAACTTCCCTTTATCCGCTGCTTCACAATTTCGTCGGCACGTATTGGTCGTCCGTCGGAAAACGACAATTTAGCCTGCGCGCTTGTCGAGTTTACGTTATTACCGGAAAACTCCGACATATTTCTCATTACACGCAAATTCTCTTAGTATACCGTGTACGCGTGAACGTTAAACGCCGCGAGACTTGTACGGTAACCTTGGAGGTACACGCTGGGAGCTGGTGGAAACGTAATTTAGCGATTCCGCGTTGTTGCGTCTTCTGTTTTGGGAAAGTTCGCCCCTGTCGACGCTATAGACAGCAACGTTAAAGCTGTTTCATATCGATACAACTAATGTTTACAGTTTAGCGTGTTAGTATTAGGTAAGATGTAAAACAAGTAACTGAAGTCACGTAATGAGGCGGCTCGTGACTCGTTGCGAGATTATGTTTTTTTTTTTAATCGCCACTGTGTATCGCGTGAAACAACCTAGCGAGCCAGGCACCACGCGTGTTGGTGCGATTCTCCATGAAATATAGAACGGTAACGAGGTCGGCAAACAGGAAGCCTCTGCGCAGCCTCGACAATGAAGTTCTGCGGTGTCTACGAGCGTGAACTGAACACAGTCGACCCCTGTGGGGGTGAAGAGCCAGAGCGAGTGTCGGCTATCTTGGTTCGTTAACGTTAATTAAGAGTAGACGATGAATGACTTTTCATGGTCTTACGAGCATGCAAAGTGGCTCAAAGTCATAAATTACGAATTTTCAAGAGAGTTCAGCTTAGCCTATCATCCCGAAAAAAAAAAGTAATCCTCCCGGTCCCCTTGTACATGACGCCGTAAATGCCACGACTAATTTCCGTCTAAAACTGCTACGTGTTATAACGGAATTTTCGAAACGAGGCACTTCGATACGGGACATTTTAATCGGCTGCTTTTAAATTGGCGTACAATCAAAGAACATATTGCTATTACCGGCGACTGAATAAACGACCAAATATTTGCGGCCCGATCCGCTGTGCCCGTCCACCGATTCGATGGGAATCATTAATTGAAAGAGATTAAAAGCGGATACAATCATTTGACCGATATCGATTATGTTAAGTGGGTCAGAGAAAATTTGCGATGCGCGACAAGAGAGAAGTGGACGCTGAAAGCGGGAGAAGGACGAGAGAGAAACAGAGAGAGACGGAAGAAAGCGAGAACGCGATAGCGAATAGGCGGAACGAGGTTTTCAATTTTCGAAGAGGCCAAGCTGCGACCCATAATTCAACGTTTCCTTCATAAATCACGGCGTGCGTCAGCGGTGGCAAAAAGCTCAATGCTTTTCACGGCAACGCCAATCGTATTGTATGTGCCTTTGTGGCCCGTTACCTTCTGAGCGTAAGTTTCGCGGCGAAATCGATCGAAAAAGAATGAAAAAAGAATCAAAAATCGTCATTGCCTCTCGTATCGCCCTCCGAGACCTAGAGGTACCATGGTACATACAGCCGGTTATAGGCTTCCACTGCTTTGACACCGCAAACGACCCAAGTGGGGGCTTGGCTGAGAAACGTCGCGAGCAGACCGAAAATGCCGATGCGTGCGACGTGCAAATACATCGGTTGTACGTTCAAAAGTACCGTTCCTCTTTCTTCACCCCTTCATATCACGTCGCGCCGGCATCTCTTCCCTCAAAAATACACTATTTTTCCAAAGTTGCGCGGGAGACAAAAAGAAGGAAAAAGGCGGGCAGAATGAACGGGGTCCCGACAGTATACTTGATTAATCTATCTGCGTTCGGCCGCGTTTTGTTTATTTCCGCGTGATCGAGCAAACAAATGTCAATTCTACGCGCGCGTAGAGCTTCATCGCGGCCGAGAGAGAGAGAGAGAGAGAGAGAGAGAGAGAGAGACCGACCGTGACGGAGAGCGGGAAAATAGAAAAGAGTGAAGAGAGGAGAGCGTGAATAGGGAGCGGTTCAAAGCCGCGCGCGCGCGCGCGCGCGCTGTTTTTCATTTACACACTCGCGGCATACGGGGTGGGGAGAAGAGGCAACCCGGGCTATACCATATTTTTCAGACTCGGGCGCGCATAAAAGGTAGACAGATTGGCAGAAATTTCATCTGGACTTTCGACTACGGAACTGCTATTTACGCCAGTTTACAATTTGCAACCGTTCCACGGACACACCACCATTCCCCGCCTCTCTCTACGGCCCTCGCCCTCTTAATCTATGGTGCGGTGAAAAAAGTGTATGTCATCACGAATTTTTCTAACACGAAGCGCACCCCGCGTCCCGTTCGACTGCGTCATGCGATAGAGCCGTGCACGACGCACTATTCTCCCTTTGCTAGATCTTTCGCTGCAGCGTGTCGTCCCCGTTTTTTAATTTTAGTCAAAGCACTGACGGTTACCAAACTCTAATTGATCATTCCATCGTAATTGAGGAGAACCTGCAGTGTACTTGTCGCGTACGCCCGATGCGTTTAGTATATTTACGCAACGGCGTGCTGCGTAGAATTTTTAATTGGAACGGAAATAATTCGTCTGCAAAGGAGAAAATCTGAATCCGGCATCCGGAGCGGAAATGCACATTGGGTTGCGCGCATCAAAACTTCTGCATCGTTAGAATCCCGGACAGAAATATGCGAGCGCCGTATTTATTTAGCGATAGTAGAACTAATATTCGTCGGTTAAGCTGATGAAGGTTTTATCGTGAATTCATGTTACATTTTGTGTCTCCCATTTTCTCATACGATCAGCAAGGACGTATATCATAATAGACTTTTATCCGACGTGTTCCATTTTTGGTCAGCGAGCCGCGTTAGATGAAAATAATTACTATACAAGAAAGAAATACATCTCCGGAAACAACGAGTCTTCTTCACGTAATTGTAAAATTAAACTGTAACTACAACATCTTACGCCCCATAATTTATCGGCTTTGGCCAAGAATAAATGGAAATCGTTAAATGTGTCAAAATATTTGCCGAAGAATGCGGATACCAGTGGTAATAAAAGGCAAGGTATTGTTCCAAGGGACATTGCGTGAATCCTTTTCTTGACTCATCGCATTTTCCATGCAAAATATCATCGAATCACAAATTTATTTACTGTCGCTACCATTCATTTCTACGGGCAACTGAATGTAAGATTCATCCGAATAATATGGGCCAATCTTACCCGTCTTTACCCTCGCGATGCGAATGCATATATCATAACAGATTTTTACAACGTACGAGATGAGCTCCTACGCTGACACTATATTGTACAACATAAAATTTTATTTCCAGAAAAAATGGGCCGAGTCGCCCATGTATACACGCGAATGTGACACGCCGCCCTCTCCAACGATATACGAGTCATTATTTATTATACCATGCAGAATAGAGCTCAGACGAGAGACAGAAGAAATTCCCGGCTGTTGCTTATTTCCGGCTGCTTCATTTTCCGCGTCCGAAAATCTTTATCACGTCAGTCATTGAGTGAATAGTCACAATGATAATATCGTATCGAATCGATACATATCCATTAGCGAATTTGTGCAATTAACCGAGTAACATTTGTATCTGGTAATGAGTTTTCAGAAAATAGATATATATTACGCTGACATAAGCATGAACCAGGCATCGTTTTTTTGTAATATCAAAAAACGCGCGCGCATGTTTGCGGAATGAACCCGGCGTGATAGTTCTTCACGCTAATGCTGCGGCATATAAAACTTTTTATTTACAGAAAGCGTGCGCAAAAGAAGGAAAGAACAGAAGAGGGAGAAAGAGGGAGAGAGAGAGAGAGAGGGGGGGGGGAGGGGAGAGAAAGCGTAAAAAAGAGGCACGCGAGATGTCCTCGTAAATGTCACGCGCTCTCGCAGGATGCGGACATTATTTGCGTTACGCATACAGGACAGAGCACGAATCCATTTGTTGTTGAACCCCTCGCCCCAGTCTCCCACAACCACCCACACCCTCCGCCTCTCTTTCCCTCTTTTAGCCGCCGACCACCCCCGCCTCCCTGAAAAACACTAAAAACGTCACTCGTTTCTCGCGAAAGCTGCTCTAGCGCAATTCCCCCCACCCACCCTCTCCTTCTCTCACTTTCTCTCTTTCTCTCTCTTTGCAACCGTGGCATTTCCGTGGCGCGTGCACTTTTTTCGTCGCACGCACGTTTCGGCCCCCATGTAAAATCATGCACCCTCGCGGGAAACAGACGAGTATCCATTAGCGTCGCTCATGCAAGTGGAACGCCTGTGACCATATGTCGGTGTTATACATACAAGTAGACGGTAGGTGTGCGTGACCGTGAATAGCTGCCTGCAACGCGGACGCGGCGAACGTGTGCGTCGTCGAGAGGGGTTGCGCTTTCCATCGTTCGCCTTTTGTGCGGCAGAAAACGCGAATTCCTTCTTCGTTTCTTCGAAACGCGAAAAGGACGCGCGTCGGAGAGCGGCGCAGACGGGAGAAGAATGGGACAAAGGGCGCGAAAGGAGCGGGCAATGAGGTGCGAAGGGGTCGAGAGGCTGTGGGAGTGGGTGGAAGTCTGTGCCGCGCTACGAACCCGCCGAACTACGGGCTGCGGATAGTGCCTATAGACGTCCACCGCGTCCTTCACTCCGAACTTTGCAGAACCGAGTGGGTGGGGGTAGGGAGGGGTGCCGATGCGCAGAGGGGAAAGGCCGTTCTCTCTGTTGGCAGCGGGTAAATATTTAACCCCGTGTTTCAGGCTATTCCTGCCGACTCTCCTTTACCTATCCCTATCTGTGTTTTTCTCTCTTTGTCCCTCTTTATCTATTCATCCGTTTCTGTCCTCCGTTTGCTCCTGGCGGACCGTCTCTATCTCGTCGGTTTCGCTTCCCCTATGCCCATACGGTAGCCGCGTTTTGTGTCTTCTCGCCCACTGGTCACCGCTCGTTTCTGCCGCGCTCGCAACCGCAGCGTAACCGAGGAGATTCGATGAAATATTAGGCGCGTCCGCTCGATCAGCGATTCCGTCCGACTGTGCGACCGACGGACACAGCTTTTCGGCCCGGTATAAAGTCAGCGAACGAGGGTTCGGAAGAGATGCGTTTGCAGGGGCGAAGAAGTCAATGCCTTTCGGCGGCAGAATCGTCTCGATGAGATTGGCGAGGAGGTCGCGATCCGGAAGGTGCTGCACAAAGGGCGTCCCGGCGCGAAAGATGCAATTGCGTCGATAGGATAGCGCGAGGCGCGAAACGTGCTCCACCCGACGTAAACGATTGTAAGTGTGGATTCGATAGTGTCAAAGGAAGGCAATAATGCGGCTCCCTTTTCCACCGCCACGACCTTCATCGAGTTTCGTATATCGGCTTGCTTCATTGCTCGCTCGTTGACGTGCGTGGTAGCTTTCGACAAAGATTTTGTAACTAGGAGTAAGAAGAGCGTTCAATCATCCTGTTAGATCTAGCGAAACGTTTCGTTCAGTGTTGAACGTTCGGACTCGGCAGATCACAGAAATCGGAAGGGGAGTCATAGAAAATTGGAGCGCGTGAAACTTGTTGAGCACACTCGGCGTGTGCGTCGCGATTACAGACAGTTTGATATGCGCTAAATGCAGTTTTGTAGATACTTTCGCCATCGATAGTCGCCGTGAATACGATTTGGCCGCGGGAAAGAGCCGCGCACGCACAGAAGGGTAAAACTACTAGGGGCAATAAGTGGAAAATTGTACGTTAGCGGACAGAACAAACATTCGCGGAGTCGGTGGAGCGTGCTTCCTAACGATTAGAACATTTAAGCGGAATAAAAATGGGCTGTCACGATATTGGCCGTTGTTCGACATCGTTAGGTCTCCCCGCGCACCGGGACGTTCAGTTTAAATTAACGATGCGTTCGACGTACGACGCGACCCAGATATTTGTCCCGCGTGCCGTAAATCGCAGGGGCACAGGGAAGTGGGACAGCTATCGTTATTGTCGCCGCAGGAAGTTCGCGGAATTGAATAATTTCGCCGATCGGATATCTCGCGCCGCGCACCAGCGCGATCGCGCTTCTTGCCGCAAAGGACGCGTCGCCCTCGATTTACGGGACTGTTATTTAAATACCGTGCCTGGGAATCAATTCCGAGCGGCTGATCTGCCTGGCGATTGACAAGTCAAAAGATCCAATAAGACGGCAACGCCAAAGCATCCGTGTGACCGACATATTTCTGTCGACAGTCATCAATCTAATTAAATGGATCAAATTCAATATCCTATAATTATTATTAATTACTAGCACCGAACGGTAATATGTTGTAGACTTCAGCTCTATGTTTGCCGATTTCCTGTTTATTCGATCAATAACCCATCACCTGTAGGCGCCGTTAGCATACGATAAACAAATGTTGTGTGGACAGTCGTTCAAAGGGACGCGGACGCATCAAAAAAAGGGCAAAAATACCTGGCATCGATTAATATCCTCTCACACATAGTCATTAAAATTTAGAACGGACGTCGCTTGGCGACTCTCGCTCCTCTCTAAATAATTATTCGCGTCCTACACACACACACACACACACACGAGCAGTCTTTCGAAGCGACACGTCCCCGGTGAAAACAATTTCGGAAAACAACTTCAGACATTCACTCCTCGTTCCGCGGCGACGATTTCGCGCTTTAGTTCGCGGGTGCGGAGAATGAGATAGAGGGAAGAGGAGGGGGAACTAGCAGGCGGCTTGCGGACGGAATTTTAAGTGGACGAATGAAGTGCTTTCGACAAGCTACGTCCGCAGGAGAGAATATATTAAGAAAGTAAGACGGATAAGGAGAATAATTGGTAATATCCGACGTTCCGACACTCCGCGACGTCTTAATTACGAAGAACAACGTGTACATTCGTGGAACATCCTGCTGGAGAATACGAGGGACTAGCAAGAGACGCTGAAATTTCCTTTTACTTTATGCTCCCGGCGGACGTTACGAAGTAATGATAATTATGAGAATCGTAATACCATGTGTGTTATGCATTATGTCTCGTATCTTGCTCCCTGACATCATTATATGCTTTAACGAGTTTAACGTAAGAAACATAGTTTGCACTTCTTATAATCAAGGATAAGTGGGCTATACTTTTTCGATTGTCAGCCGCACCTACCATACTCGTACAAGGGGTCTGAGAAATGTGCCAATAGAATAGCAAAAATTGCAATAGTTTCGCAAGGAGAATAACGAAACGCAATATAGCCGGTTGAAAATTACTAATTGCAGAACCGTTGGAAGGAATAACATACACCCGCGCCAGACGAAACTCACTAGAATAACGCTGTTGAAAATTATGAATATCTGACGGGGAGCGAAGCGTTTCGGACGTATCGCGGCTTTTTCGAAAACAAATGTCTACCGGTGAGTGCAGGTGCGCAGATGCATCACCGTCTGTCCCGACAGCGAAATTCCAAGCGCTCTCGAGCGGGGAGATGGAGAGTCGTGGCGCTAATAGAACGACGGTCGATTGCGCTATAACGCGCCCCCGCAATGGCGTTCTACCATGTCAGAGGGAACTTTCGCATGTTGGCAGGTTGTCAGTGAGCGAGCATGCGAGCGAACGAGTATATTAATGAGAGGCGAAGTGCAGCCAGTGGAAAGAATATGGTTCGAGCCTCGCCGCTACGAAACGTCAACGGCACGCATTGACGAAAGGTTTGCATTGTTGCAGAGCTGACAGCGATGGCCGTGGCCTTTCAACCGACCAACGAAATCTTAGAATACACCTGTCAAAGCTCTCTCGGATTCCTTTGGAGGCAAGCGAGTGCTTCCTCGTCTTCACTCTCGAGAAAGTTCATTTTTTCCGGTAAAATGGAGGAAACTCGGAGAAGTGTCGAATGATTTCTCCTCTGATAATTGTTGCGTCACGCTGAAAGGAGCATGCGTTTCTGTGTTTACCGTAGCGTAGGATGAGCGATACCGTTGTTTTACGAATGAGAAAAAGGGAATCGCCGCCTTTTAATGATGACGTATTAGCGAAAAGTGGTTCGAACATCGTAAGCGCTGAAAATGGAACAATATACTTTGTTCATGAGCGAATTTCATGTTTAATTAACAAAGTAAAATTGATTTTCTCCACTATTTATTCGCAACGGCTTCACGGTGACCAAACACGACGACCGTATTTCCGCGTTTCCACGGTAACATCTACGGCTCTCCGCTATGTAACTTCTCCCGACCTCTCTGTTAATCAAGCTGGATCCATTCGTATTCGGATTCAGAGCGCATCTATGATATCACGATTTACGCGGTGCAACTGATTCTGATGGCAAAATCATGAAACTGATTAACACATTATCCGTGAGTCATGGAATATTCAGTGTGCTATCAGCCGCAATAGCTTGAAAACTTGTTCTTTGATAACGAAAAACAAAAAACCATGCCAGCAAATATCACGGACTAAAATACAGATTTTACGTATAAACAATCACATCTCGATTGAAAATTCGATTTGAAAAATAAAAAGCTATGATCACCAGCACGATCGCGAAAGATGATTCTTGGAACAACGACCGATCAAGCCGATATATGCGACGAGTGATAAAGACCCGATACGCCCGGATCGCATTCCGACAAGCGGCAATTTTCTTCCCGGTGAAAGAATCGCTTCAGACGGACAAGTCGCAAGGGGATCAGAAGTTTTTTTTATCCCCCGCACGACGACGATCTTCTTCTCGCCCTCCCCCTCTCCCCTCTCGCTCTCCTACCCTTAGGCTCTCCTTTTGCTCCCTTTACTCTTCCCTTAGTGACAAAACAGACCCCGCGGGGTTGTGGAACTCGGTCTTTGACTTGGCAATAAAAACAGCGACGGCGAGAAGAGGGGTGGGCGGGAGTGGGGGGGTGAAGTGAGGCGGACTGAAACGAGGTGGTTGGACGAGCAGGGGCGAGGCAGAGTCGGAAGGAGGGAAGAATACGTCTTCAACAGCTGCGACTCCGGTTTTCGAGACGCGCGGGCGGGCAGGAGGAGGCACAACAAGCGTCGTGCAATTAAATTATCATCATCCCCCTTCGCCGATCCTCCTCCTCCGTCGTCGCCCTACCACCCCCTCCGCACCCTTCGCCGCCGTAAACCTCTGCCCAGACTCTGCTGCTCGTCTTCTTTTCTTCGAAAGCGGGTACACAACGGCCGGCCGGCTGCGGCACTTCGTCGCCGGGCACGAGAGAGCAATTAAACGTATTTATTAGGTAATTAAACGGAGGCGCTTTGTGGCGCGGCACAGTGCTGATGAATGGAGCGGAACTGGTGCGCCGGCAGGCTCTCGCGAGGATGCCTCGCACCTGCCCGCCGGCACGAAGCAATTAAAACGGATCCGCAAAGACTTCCACGCGCATTTCCGGCGACTCTTGAGATGAGTCTTATCTGGCCGAGCTGCGGCAAGGAGACCGATGACAGAACAAAGCCGCGACTCGCTTGAAGACGATGCGCCGTCGGCTGACATTAATTAGCGGGCGAAAGGGACTGTCGGTCGCATTATTCTAAACAGATTGATTGACAAGTTGTGGCGCGGACGCGATCGAAATTCGACGGGACGGAGGCATTTGAATGCGTGCACCACTTCCGAAATGGCCACGAAACAAGTCTCGGTGTTCGAGGCGATTGTGGCCGGAATTTCTATGTATCGCAGTTCGAGAACAGGCGTGATCTGGCTCTCGGAATCTCTGCCGAGAGTTCGGATCGTGATTTTTTCCGAGTTTCTCGCTGCCGTTCGCATCGTTCGCGGTCGCGATTCTGGACGGATTCGGATGATGGTTGAGAACGCTCCCCCTCCCACCCCTCCTTTAATCGACGACGCAGCAGGGAAGAAGCGTTATTACGGAATATGAAATATCGTCTTGCAGTGTGTAACGAGGGAAGACGCGAAAGTTGAATGGTGCGCGGGACGTTCGATGACCAATCAAGCCCGACCGTGGAGGAGGGTCCAACTCGATTCCAACTTTCCTGCCCTTTTCTCGCCGACGAAACGATAAAGGCCGAAGTACATTTCCTGTTCTCTCGCTTCGCACTCTTCCTTTTTTGTCTCGGGTCCAGGGGCACCCGACGGCCATTATATTGGCTCGACCACGGCGAAACTCATCCCTACCTCTCGCTGCGCACCGGCCATCATCTCCCCCACCGCCTTTCTGCTACGGTTTATCGATACCAATAAGGACCGCGGCAGGTCGTAGTTCTAACCTGGCTATCGAGAGGAATCTAACCTAACTCGGTGTGAGAAACGTTGGCTAGCTGGAACGGCGGATAGGTCCCGGGGATGAAGAAAGGGAACGAGGCCGAGGTAGGGAGAGAGTGAAACTTCAAACTTCTCGACTCTCACCCTTGTACTACGAGAAACGTCGCCCGGGGACTTGCGGAGGAGAACGAGGATATCTGCCGGTGGAAGTTACGAAGTCGAGGATGGTATGGTCCGTGTGACAAGTGAACACACACGGGACTGTACAGGGACATCGTCTGTACACGTAGGTATACAGGACGTACAGCGTACGGTCCGTCGCGAAGCCTGTCAAAAGCCACACGCCGTCGCTTCAAAAGCCGGCTCAAAATAAGTGAAAAACATTTTGGAGAATCTCAAATTTTCCCTTCTTCTCTTTTTCTGCTCAGCACCTGCAGCGGACGGGCGATATGTTCTACGCGTCCGCGGCGAATTGCTACGTCTACTTAGCCGATGTACACGTAATAGTGAAACACGTGCAAGGAGGTTACGCGAGCGGCGTAAAGTGATCTTCATCAAGAAAATAGCGAAGAGGGTAGAACGAGGAGATGAAGAAGGGTAGATCGAAATCGGGGTCAGGTACCGTCATCGTGGCACTCACGGCACTCTGGATCAGGAAACAGGAGCGATCGAAATCGGTAGCACGTTGCCAGAGATCTTGATGCCCCCGTAGGAAGTGAAGGATAATATCGTAGGTGACGAGAGAGAGAGAGAGAGGGCCGCGAAAGGGTGGAAGTAGTGAGCAGTCGAGTAGGACGTGGTGGGGGGCTGCCGGGTATCCCTGCTTGACAAGTTGATGCATCCCGCTTGCCTTCCTTCCGTATCGGATTTCTTGAAAGCACCGGCAGGAGTGGGTCTTACCGTGTGCGCGAACGTCGGCAGTGCGACGAGAATGCAGGATCGGGTAGGTTTGACTTGCCGGAATTCGGCCCTCGCCTTCCTTTTGCCAGAGCGTCCGCTCGCTCGTGGAAAGCGTTCCGCCGACGAAACGGCACATTCGACTGCTACTCTTATACACGCCGACAGTATTGCAAATACTGGACCGCCGGAGATTCTCGGCTCGCTCGCCAGAATCTGCGCGCCTCGCAGAGACTGGAGGTAATTTCGCGAGGCTGGATTAATGAATAAACGTCGCGAGCGTAATAAATGGCAGGCAAATGAACTTCGGCAGATCGGTGGGGCAAGGCTTACGGGGTTAACTTGTCGTCGGGGTTATTCGGGCGGACGTCGTCGTTTGCGCACGGAAGGAGAGAGCGCGCGCTGGGGGCAAAGTTCAAAAATTGGTTCCCGAAACAGTAGACGGAGGTAAGCCGCGGAACTGGGCCAGGCCGTTCCGCCGCGAAAGATCTTACCAAGTTGTCGTCGTAGATTTTGCTTTTCATGAAGGGACGTGAAATACCAAAGCGATTGGAAGTTCTCTCCTTGAGCTTTCACGGAAGTTCGCTTCCGCGCAAGGAAATTGCGATAAGGGATCGTCGAACTTTCGTGATTCGGTTTTCGATCGGGTTGCCTCCGTCACCAATCTCCCCCTCTCACCGATATTGTTCTCTCGCTCGGTCACCTCGCCCCTTCCTCCGTTTTCCCTTCTCACCCACTCGAGAAACCGGCTCAACAACACCGACTCATTGCGAATTCGATCGGTCCGAGGCGGATAAACTCGGTCGATTGCGGAATCAGGAACGTTATTCCCAGGAAGACAACTGGAGATTTACTCGAGCGCGGTAAGGAGAAGGACTCTCGAGGAGCGACGAGATGGGAAAAGGAGGCCACGCGAGGTGAGTTACAGAAGAAGAGAGGAGGGAGGAGGAAAGTCCAACAACGGCGGCGAGCTGAAAGGGAAGTAGGCGGCGAAAGGGCGGGGAAGACCGGAACGGAGCCGATGGAAGGGAAAGGAGGGCTAAATGCGGGGGACGGGTGAAGGTCTGGGTGCCAGAGGTGGTGGAAAGCCACCGAGTACTCCCGGGCAGTTTTATCGGCTGAATTGTATCGGTGTCAGACGTGCCGAGCGCCGTCGGACTGGATTCCTCGGCCCCGCGGAAATTACATTCTCGGATGAAACGTGGTAGGGTAAGGAAGTACGGAGGGGTGGAAAGTGCGGCTCGATAGAGGGGCGGTAAAACAGAGGCGTAAGAGGGCTGAGAACGGGCTAGAGCCGGAGGGACAGAGAGAGAGGATGAGAGAGAAAAGCGTGCGGCGAAGTGACGATGCAACCGCTGGCCATGCAGCTGGAATTAAATTCTTCGAAAGAATATCCCAGCGACCTTCCGCCGCAATAGAAGGGGTTGCGTTCTCGCCCCTTCGCACCTCCTGGGGGATAAAAGGTTGTCCGGCCACGTGTCACCGCCGATTATCGGGGTCAGTAAGGTCTCCCGGGTTGACTATGGTCGCCTGACCGAGTATAAAATCAGTACAATACTGTGAGCGTATCCTCGTACAGTGGAATCTCAAGGACGATGATATTGCTGAATTTCAATTGGTCGGAGAGATTAAGTGCGAGATATTAGAAATATCTATTATTCCACGGTTATGCTTGAAAATGAAATTCCTCTTTGGAGAAAGGATACGTCTTACTGAAAAATACTGTCAATGGTACTTATTGAGGAGAGCGCGGCTAATTCGCTACTCTCGCGGAAGACTTCTTTGTTCGGAGGTAACACCAGTTCCAGGCGACATCCTGAATGCATCCGACACGAAAGCACCGCCGGCAATAAGTTCGCTCGCTCAAAGTGGAAAAATATTCTCACGGGAGGCGTTCCCTCGTCCTAAGTGAGACGCGGCCGCGAACTTTAGCGCGCTAAAATTTCAGTAACTTCCGGCATGAGCGAAGAGAGGTAGCCGTACTTTAATGCGGTGTAAGTTCCTTACTGCGAATGTGACACGCCGCGCTTTATGTAAACTTTGTAAGGGCGAAGTAAGAGCAGCGGCCAAATGCGACGAGCGTGCATTACCGCTTCTTCCAAGTGTCCCGACAACAGAAGCACCGAAATTGTCCTGGCACACATTCCTCCGGTTTAATTGAACCTGAGAAATGCAGAAGTCTGGTGAAAAATTCCGCCATTACTCGCGCTGAATTTTAACTGCGAGCCAAACAAGAGCCGAGAATTAACAATACCACATGCTCGCTAACCGATGACACAATAAGACACCGAACGCCAGCCAGCATATTGTCCCGAGCAGACTTGTGCAAAGTTGAATACACGGTTCTATACGCGAATAAACGAGAGCTTGTTACCGTTTGCGTTATCAGCGAGAGGCATGCTCTGAATAACATAAAAGACGCTCATTACTCGATAAAGCAACACAATGCGATAGGAGAAAAAAAAGGTGCCTATGCCTGGGTAAAAAAGTGTGCCATTACACACGTGCAGTGGCATAGAAGAATCGGCCATTTTCCTCGGCCACGAGGACGCGAGGCGAACGGTCGAAAAATTAGACGGGATTAAAACGGCGGATAATCGTTGAAACGACGCAATCCGATAAAAATCCGAATCCCTTTGTGCGCCTACAAAAATAACGTGCCATTGTGCGCGCACATGGAGAGCAGAGGGAGGGGAGGGTAAAAGCGGGCGTGTACATAGCTCATTCCAAGGCCGTTGTATTGTGTCTTGCATCGTTCCGCCTTCCTGGCCGGTACGTACGAGTCGGGAGCGAGCGGTGCAGGATCTTCGATCCGCATCACTTCAAGTTCGACGAGTTTCCAGCGGAGGCGGATACACAGGCGGGTAAATTAAAATGGGAGCCGGCCCCCAGGATTCACGTCAAAGCGAAACGGGGAACTGGAGTGAAATAATACTCAGGGAGGAAAATACCCCTGTGCAAATACGGCCTGAGTGCCGTCCTTTTGGTTTTCGGTACATCTTTCTCTCCCCCATACTCCGCCATCACTCGGCTTTCTCCATTCTCTTCCGGGTTTTACGGCCCTCGATGTGGCCGTGTTTCCACGGAATTATATAATTCAGTAAATGTGCACAACTATGAGCGCAGATAATGAGGAGACTCGCGCCAATGGCAGACTCTAACGAAATCCTCGGGCCAGAGAGAGAGAGAGAGAGAGAGAGAGAGGGAGATGCGGCCTTTAGAAGTGCGAAACGAGTAATCTACTTGGAAATGCTGAAAGGCTTTATCGCGAGATCATTACCTCGAATTTCGACGGCGCGGAACGGGCGCCCGCTGGGTATTGCTTTTCAACCCGGCGGAATTCATAGTTTCTCCCTCTAAATGTACCCATATGATACGGCAAACTGGACGCCTGATGCATTCAATTATGCGAATAAAAGGAATATTTTGCAAAAATTCTTACGAATTTATCCAATTCTCGTCATTATTTCTCTAAAACTAACGTTACCGTCTCCAACAATCGCCATGAGAAATTGAAATGAACAAATATTTATGGACATAAAAACAGTATATTTACTTTAATCATACGAGAATGAGTGATGATGACGTCAATTAAACGCGAAACGAGTTGCGCGACGCGTGAAGCAAACACTTTAATTCCCCGTTCACCGGAGCTCGCGTCTTTGTAACCGACGCCATGCAAATTTCGTAATACAGAGCTTGTAAAGCAAGAGCAAAGACAACCCGGGGCTCGTGTACACGCTTGGGTCATCAAAACTCTAGCGCGTCCGCTATCACGTTGCGCTCGATAGCGGACGCGCGCGACGTTGGCGAGGTTTCGGGGGGCGAAACAGCTTGTTGCGAGTGTCTCTCGAGCGTGAGGCATCACGACGCACGCGCATTGTGTCCTCCGGACGCGCAAATTATCGCCGGCGTCGTCGGTCCTTTCCAGGCGGTGTACGAGAATATCCGGTGGCGGCTCGTGCGCGGCGTCGCAGGATCGTTTGCGTATGGCGTATAAGGTCGTGACGCCGGCTTGTAGCTGCGGGAGAGGGGGTGTGGGGGGAGGGATCGAGCAAATTGAAATTCCGCAGGGCCATTACCGAAGGCAAACAAACGTCGCCATGACTGATCTCGATCCTCTCGTCCTGTCGGCATCTGTTTGCGAATCCTTTAGCCCCTGCACGCTCCCACCGTTCCATCGCTGCGTCCGCCTTCCATACACAAAGCCACATATACCGGAGCGCGCGCGCACCCCTCCTTTTCTAGCCCCCGGCACGCTCCCTGCAACTGCGACGCGCTCACGACGCCGACGTCGCGGTGACAAAGTTGCAGCGAGGAAACACGAACGCTCCTTGCGGCTAATTTAGAAGCGTCCCGGCGCGCGACACGGCGCTTGGCTCGAGGAATTATCGGGACAGAGGCCGCGCGGCTACGCCCAGCAGCGCGCCCCCGAGTTGGCCCGCTCGTAAATCGAGCACTTCCGGGCTCGCCGCGGGCTGACCCCGCACGCCGTGGCCCCGACACGTTCCCCGCACACTCCGGGCCTCATATCATTCACCGTCAGAATCTTCCGCGAGAGATTCCGCCGAAAACGAGGCACGGAGGAGCATGCCGCGGGTCGCGGAAGAGTCGCTCGTCAAGTCTGATGAGTTTCGAACTCTCGCCTCGCAGTTGCGAACAGCTCTAAAAGCGTTGTCGTTAAAGCGAGCGAGACGAAGCCTTGGGAAAGACGAATCACAAACCCCCCCGCCCTTGTAGAGACTGACGTTTCGAGCGTGAAAAACGAAAGTCTCGCCGTCGAGCTTTCCCTCCCTCCGACGAAAAGCGACATGGCACGTGGAACGGGTGGGAGTAAACGGAAGAGGGGGGGAAAAAAAGGAAAGCGGACGGAAAAATCTATTTGAAGTCTAGGGAAAAACCAGGCCAATTATACTACCGTGCACTGTACGTTCCTAACGAACCGAGAATCGTCGCCGGTGCTTGTGCAAACCGTGTTATGAGAGTCTAGCGGCGCGCTAAACGCGCTCAAAGGAAGGGTGTACCGGCCTCCCGCTCCTTCAGCTCAGAAAGCATAATGACGGAACCCACGCTCATACGAAAAAGAAAAGCGTACAAAATTAATGGCCGAGACTTCGGGCGAAGGGGGCCGGCCGCGAACGGCGACGGATCATTCCACGTCACGCTCGAATACACTCTCAAACCAGCAACTTGTACCCCCCCGCGGCATAAGTAGCCCGCAATACCGACCGACCGACCGTCGACTCAAGCATTGTGCCGAATTTTGTCGACCGCCCCGCGCCCAGCGTCGTTGAAAGAATAAAATCGATGCGAGCGCGTTTCATTCCGTCTCGCTGATTCGACGTTGGATTCAACAGATTATGCGAGTATATTAACCGACGCGACGGCAGCTTCCATCGGGCGACGTTTATCGCCGCTAATAATATCGATAATAGCCACCGGCTAATAAACTTTGACGGACGATTTTCAGATTTCTCGTTGATCGCTAAGTAGGATGCGCGCGCGGGAATTCACGCTGCCCGGGGCACACGTACGCGCGAGCACAAAGCGAACGATTTATCACCGGAGTGCCAGCGGCACACGATCCGCTCTTCTTCGCGGCGAACTCTTTCCGCGAACGGCCGCGAATAATTCAATCTGCTCCTAGAGAGAGGGACGACCAAAAGTTTCGAAAAGCGCGTTCTTAGAGATTTCCCGGACGGTTATCGGTGGACGTCATGGACGACGACGACGACAACGAACGGCAGATTTACCGTCCTCTGCCTCCTCTAGAGTCATGCCCCTGTCTCTTTTCTACCTCGCGGTCCCTCGTGCTCTAACGTTCGATATCCAGCTCGCGCCGCCCTCTCTCCGTCGTCGCTCTATATCATAGCAATTTTACGCTCGAATAGACGCGCCGTTTCGAAGCTCACCAAACTCGCTCAAGAACTTGGAATGATTTGTACGTTGAGCCTGACCTCTCCCATGCCTTTCCTTCCTCCCGCTCGTTCAAAACCTTCCGCCGGAAGATTCTTCTTAATTCAAACTCGATCCGACAGATCCGAGGGCGCGCGCGTTCTCTCGTGAGCAGATGACACTTTCGCTAGCCGTCGCTCGCTTCCTTTTTTTATTTCACCCTTTTCATCGGCCTCTCAGCGAAGTTCATCGGCGAGCGGAAGTTATCCATAACAAGAATTTCTTGAGACGCACTCCGGACGAATCCCATTTCCGTTCGCGTTCTTCCGCCCCCGCAACTTTGCCCAGGTTCGCTTATTATTGTGTTATTCGATTTGCACGAAGGGGGCCGGCGCCAATCGATCATCGTCGGTTATTCGTCTTGCGGACCTGTGAGAGATAACGCTTATTCGCCCGGTACTTTGCACGTTCGTTAACGCTCTTCGTAACCTATCGATCTGTGCACCGACTTCTTACATCGCCGCAAGTTGTGACTCCGAAATTCAGATACTTTGGTCAGTTCCTTTCACATTATAAAGCAATGCTGTATAGCAATCACGGCGACTCAGTGACGATATTGTTTCTTTAACAAGCAAAGTACGATTTTTAACGCACCGAAGACCTGTTATACGTTATTTTAAGCTCCAACGCGTAAATTCCTGTAATTTCCTGCAAGCGGCGAAGAAAAGCGAAAATAAAGAGAATTAACAATGTCGAAAATCCAAATATTCCGCAATCCGCGGCTGTAATATGATAGCACGCTGACGCTCAAAATTCAGCACGCTGATGGAAGCCGGCAGGAATAACGTCCGAAAATGATTACAGTCCGAAGTAGGGAAAGAGTGCTCGCGAGGTTGTATGCGTGCACGGCAGCGTATTACGGACTCATATATACCTTGGGACCCCTCAAAGCGGATTTTCTGCTTCTCCATTACGACTGCCGGTTTCGTGAAGCTCGTACCGCGGGGGTGGCGAAATACCCTATTACTCTCTCATCCGCGCGAGGATTTAACGGAGTACAATCGCACGGCCATCGGAGTAAAAGTAGAGTGGAAGGTAGCCGGTATACAATTATGACGTTGAACAAGGGATGTGCTCGGGAGACGGGGTGCATTTTGTTGCCGACACAAGAAAACCATCTCTCGGGGTTGAGAGTGTTCCCGCGTCAACAACTTTGGTCGATTTTTGTCGATAAAATATGCAAGCGGCTTCCGACGAAACGGTAATACGTGAGTGACAACGCAAATAACGCTGACTCTTATACGATTTTGTCATGGCAAATACGGCAATCAAATGCACCCCGTTTCGAAACGTTGAATTTATTTGTTAAAAGATACAAATATCGAAAGAGATGAAAACCTCTACAATCAGTGAAACACACCTTAACAGTCTATTTCGCGATGATGACAGAAATGGAATAAGCGATTAGACGTCGCAAACGATGTCCGCTACCGGTCGATTTTTCACCGAACCGCCGCGTCTTCATATGGCGCCAGCATATGAATCGATGTATTTTTCAAAACGAAAGCACGGTATACATATATACGTCATATTACGCGGCGTGCGGTTCCCTCATGAAATATTGCACCCTCTCCGGCACATGAATTCCAAAGGAGCTCGCCGTCTCTCAAAAGCTCGCCTGAAGTCGGGAAAAAAAATAGAAAAACATTGCCGACTTACGTCATTCGTGCGTTGCATAGCGCACAATTAGAAGAACAATGGGCAGAGAGCGTTTGGCCTCGCAGTACGGCAAAGCCGGTAAACATCTTCCAGCAGCGACGTGCTCTCGGCGCTGCGTGCGACTGTGGGTACTTGCGGTTAGAAAAGTGCGTCTGTTGGCCTTCGCACATGCCTCTCGCGCGAGGCAGAATGTGGTCGCGCGCGTTCCCTCGCATCCCGTTCGTTCCTTTCCAAGCCACCCGCGAGAACATTTGGTGCGACGTAACGATACGGGGCGTAAATATTAAAGCGCGACACATGACGGGACAGGGCGCGCGCAGCCAAAGCAAAGGATCGTCTTACGGTCTCGAAGGGCCCTCGGGGGCGGATGTGATATAACGGCGTAAAGTTTTACGGGGGCCACCGTCGCGCGGGAGTTAAAGGTGCACCGAAGAACACGCCGTTCGTGCGCGTCGAGTAAAAGATGAAGACGACGACAGCGAGGGAACGAGTGGGAGGGAGACTAACAAACAATGGCGTGAGAAAAAGAAGAAGTTGAGCGCCGTAGAAAAGGAGGGAGAGAGAGAAAGAGAGAGAGAAAAGGGAACGAAGCAGCCGAGAGGCGAGAGCATGGACGCGCGAGATAAATTCTGCGGCGTGAAAAGCGTCAAAAGCGCGTTGAATTTGCACCCTCTCCGTGGCGCCGCGAGAGAAAGAGTCCGGGAGGACGGGTACGCGGAATAAGACGGTCGGAATCTGGCTGACAAGACGGCGCGCCACTTCTCGGGGAAAGTATCGCATTGTGGCATCTCGTGCGCGGTGCGCCAGGCAAAGAAGATGCATAAAACGCGCGCCACTTTATTACGTCTTGCGGTAATTGACCACCGGTAATTGGAGTTCCATTTCAAACGTGTTTGCTTGTGCGTGAAGCGCGAACGGGAGCGCTTTGTGGCTTACTCTGCCATACAAGGTGAACCACGAGAATGTATTCATGGGAACGCCGCCGGCTAGTCCCTTCTGCAATCGCACGGACGACAACGACGACATCGCGGTTCTCTTTCCGTGGCCGTCCTGCCACGATTTATGCGTATCAGAGTCCCGCATAATCTCTCTCTATCTCCGTCTTCCCCGGGGCTTAGTGCGCTAGACGTCAACGTTTAAACGGCTCAAACGCGTCCGCGCCGCGCAATCATGCATTCCCAAGAGCCACAATTCTCCGGATTATCTAAGCCACTGGATCACGCTAATGACGCGTCCGAATCTATAAACCAATAAAACGCATCGTAAACACGCCGGTTTTCCACCGAAGCGAGCGATAATTATGTATCTAGCCTGAAAGCATTTCTAGCTTAAATGAGTCTATTCGCCAGCGAGTACCAGCGATTGAAGACGATTCACTCGAATGTACGATTACACTAGAATCGTGTGAGCGATACTGAAGCGTTTATAGGCCTGTACTCGTTTGTTAGATGCTATATTATTAAAGTAGTGAAATTCGAATGCAATGTTACCATTCGAAACCTTTAACAATAAGTGGCACATATTGGGCAACTTGCCAAAGCGAGAAATTAACCAAATAAACAACGGAGCAAGCGCCAATTACGCGGCGAAGAATGAAGTCCACCTCCGCAATATCCACACTGTCGCAATAATGATATTCATGCCGAATGCGCCGTCTCCCAAAGAGTTAATTGCGCGCGATTGCAAACAGTCGCGGATTTTCGGGCGGGTCACCGGCGATATATGCAACAACGGGCGAGGAGGTAGCCCACGACCACCGTTGCCGCCAACATTTTCCCACCGCGAGCCCACGAACGCGTCCGCAAATTTTATGCGCTTAACTTTGGCACATTAATCGGATGACGAAGCGGGCGCGCGCGCGTTTTACGCACGCCGGCCCCGCGAGCGGACTCAATTCCGCTTAAGCTCGGGAGAATAACGTATCCTCGCGCACTCTTTCGCGGGAGCTCTCTCGCGTCTCTTTTTTTCTTTCGTCTAACCGGTCCATGCGCCACTATGAATATTACGGTACGAGTTTCGAGCACCGCGGCGGCGACCGAATATTTTCCGGATTAAAACGGGTATGAGCGCGATACCGGCGTTGCGACGCGCTAGGCGGCCGCGTGTTCGCAGCGATGAGAGCGTTGCTGAATATACAACGTCCACTTGCTTCCAGTGGTATGTCGCGCTAAATCATTTGACGTCGGACATTCTGTTTCATGGATGCTAGGTAAATTTGTAGGAAACATTGGAATCGAGACATTTGTCTGTGGGCAGGAGCCTGACTCAGGTCAGGTCTGCCTGCTAATGAATCTGCACTGTTACATTAGACATCGCACTGTGTGACTATGACCAACGTTGCGAGCATCGCTAGAAATGAACGACCACGTATAGAAGGATTTTGGGCATATTAGTTTTAGTTTAACCGCTCATTTGTCCGCCCTGTGCCCTGTAAGACTAATGTGCCTTAATGTTTAACGCACCGGCCAGTAGCAATGCCTACGTGTACGTAACTGAAATTTTTATACGGTACACCGAAACGCTGAGACGCCTTCAGTGAATGTGGCCAAGCGAACAATCATGAGGAATGCAGGAACGCAATTGCGCCATAATAAATTCAGCGGGACCTTAATAACCTCTTGAAGAGAACATACACTCGGCAGCGTCCGCGCGCACGTTCCACGCTCGAAAGCGGCTCCAAAACGACGCTGCCGGGGTCCTTGAGAAAATTGCACGCGAATTCCGGCGGCGAGAGTGGTCGCCACTAGAATTCCGCTGATTAGGTCAGACGGAAGCAGAAGGAGGCGAACAAGAAAGCGTGCGAATTTCCGAAGATTCCGCGAGCATGACCCAAGTCACACTGCTACGCTTCAAGTTTAGCGGGCCGAGGCAGAGTTGAGCGGAAAAATTCGGTCGAGTGGCCTCGCAGCGTTGCGCGCGAGTTAAGCTGATTTTTGCAAAAATTTCACCTCACGGGCGCACACGGGAGAACAAATTCGCCGTGGCTTCCCTGCTAAGCGTATTATTACGGACGGCGCGCGCTTCAGAGAGGTAAACGTTTCCGTCGCGCATAGAGAGTTTGACGTGCAAACATCCGTCGCGGCGAGAACTTTGCACAATTGTCGCGATTCTGTGTATGGCGTATCCCGTACGAACAAACTGTCGAAATGACGAGGGAACGAATTTTCGAGACAATGTTATTTTTTTGGTTGGATTATATTACGCTTCGAACTGCACGCGATAGACGGCTTAAGCGGAATTGGTCGCACACGAACACGACTGTCACGTATTCTGCGTTATTTTGCACGACAATTATCCAATTTTTTGCTAACTGTGCCTTCCGTGTGTCAAAGAATTCCATGAGTGGTCGATGAATATGGTTGATATTTCACCCGTAACACGCGTATTTTATGTAATTTAAAGCTACGTTTTTCAACTTCTTTCAGAATCCTGTCTGGCCCATCGTGGCAAAGGCGAACCGTACCACACACACACACTCTCGCCGCTTATGCTTTCCATAACATCCGGTGATCGTTTCGGGGGCATTAAATCACAGGGCGTAAAGTGAACTTTTCTTCCTTTTTCCCGGAGCATCGCGTCGCGTCTCGATGCGTGCAAATACATCTAAACTCCGGACCCACCGTCCGTCGCGACGCCGCGCCGGCAGACGCGCCACGAAACTTCGGACCTTCTCCAGTTCGTAAACTTCCCAAACCGAGTTACTTCGACGGCGCAAAGCCCCGCGGCCGGAAGTTCTACACTCTTCCGCACCGGTAATTTGGTTAGATACGCTTCCCCCTTACTTGACAGCGCTAAAGTGCGTCGTTTTATTTTTAGATACCACTCACCTTCGAAAAATGGAAAAAAATACGGGACTGATTATAAATCTGCGAGTGGAAAGAATCGTGTTATGGCGGCGTAGAATAATGTGGCCAACTTTATGCAGCTGGCGACTGCAATAGATTTTTAATATGATAACTTTATGCAGCTGCTGTCTCTCTCTCTCTCTGTGTTGAACAATTTGATTAAACTAAACCAAAGCGTAAAATTATGGTTGTGCGGGTGGTCTGTTTTGTTACTGTACTAATTAAGACGGAACTATAACTGACTAAGTTTACTAAAGGGTCGACAGTTTCGGAGTTAGTAAACTAACCTTACCCTATGGCGTTTGCCAATTGTTACAATGGAGAGTGTTATTCTATCCCACGTTGATAACACGGTTAAACTTACGCATTGTCTACTGACGATCCGACGGTACCTACTGTTGAAGAATTGATTCATTTCTGAAGTCCCACGAAATACCCCCCTATATTGAAAATCTCGGAATGACACTTTACAGGTTTTATATTTTGAAACTAAATAAATCTGACTAAACTGTACTTGAGTACGTAAGGCAAAATCTTCGTTTCAGACGTCAGCTTTATTAATTTATTGAATTCCGTGTTAATGATTACGTCTGACGATGCAGTTCGCGAATTCTCATTCCAAGTTAGCTGTCCGATATCAGGATGAAAAATATTCTTTTATCTCTCAATAAAAACTTATGGAAATTCGTAGATCGCTTTTGTAATCCTCGCTCATCTATCAGCGCCCGAAACCACATTTTCTCTGAATTCTCATTTTACGATAAAATTTTGCACGACAGCCGGCCGTCGAGAGCCGTCGAAGCAAAATCTCAAAGTTTCCTTCGGGGAATTAGGACGAGTCGCGTAATCAGTCTTAAGTAGCTCAAAATCGTGAACAGCTTCTGGTTCTGGCCCTGGGATTATATCTGGGTTAGTCCGGGCTCAGAAGTGGATTAAGTGTGGGGCGCGCAAAGGATTAGATCTGGGTTAGGCTCGTTGGTATGTCGCGAATTTGCAACAGTCGCCGCGGAAGTTGCGGTAGGCGACTGGACAATATTGTCAACGTTCATTCATTTGGTCACCCTGCTTGAATCCTAAAAATCGGTGCTAGGTGAAATGTAAAAAAAAAACAAATGACGCAACACATGCTGCGTGAAAAAAAGGATTCACAGTCTCGATTGAACTACCGGCCAACACTTGTATAAGTTCTCCTTCTGTCTTTTGCAGGTTCAGACTCGACTTACCAGTGGAAGAGGTAAGAGGCACGTCGGACAGAATTCAACGTACGGACGATCTCGCGTGCAAACAGATTATCATGGCGCGGTAAGAGTACGATATTGCCAGTTTTGCGCAGCAAGCTCGCCGCGAGTAACTTAATTGCCCCGTTCCGAAGGCGGAAACTAAAAAGTTCCGAAGATGTTTATACCGGTCCGTTGTATACATAATCGCACCGCAGCCCGGGGAGGTGGATCGCAGTCAAGAATGCGAATGGAAAGTGCCTCGTTAAGAGCGACTACGAACGAGCAGAGGCCGAACCTTGAAATTTTTAGCTCGGATTAACTAGCGCGGGGCAGGGCAAACCGGATGCGAACGTTTTACGCTCTAGCCCTCTTACCTACCCCCGCCTTCCCCACCCGTCCTCCTTTTCTTCAACGCTTGCCTCACTCCGCTTGTAAATGAAAATTAGGAAAGTTTCGAAACTCGCCCCCAACTTCCGCGCGGCGTCGGGCAGGTAATGAATGCATGAAATTTTCTTCTCCGTCTTAACTCGATTAAGGCGTGATTTGCTCAAACCGTGACTCCCATCGACCGGGCCCCCGGCGAAATCAGCCATTGTCTTCGGGGGCAACATACCGGTACAGTGATAAACCCCCCGTGCGACGGCGATACCAAAATACCAGGCAGCTTCGCCGTGATAGACGCGAGAAGCTGCTGCCGCCCCCCGACTTGAGAGAGGAGGGAAGCTGGGTGAGAGAAAGGGCGATCAAGAGAAGGAGAGCAAGGGAAGTCAAGAGAGAGAGACAGAGAGAGAGAGGGAGAGAGAGAGAGAAAATAGCCAAGAGAGGAAGTTTCGCAGCGGTGCAATGTCTACTCGAGTAACCCCAAAGCGGGTAGTTTCGAAATTAGTCTGACTACGTTACCGCGCACTAAGTCGGCCAACTTGAAATAACTGCGATGCGTTCGGCCGCCAGTCACTCCTGCTTTTCTCCCTCCCTCTGATTCTCCCACACCCCTCTCCGCTGGCCTCACCTTCACCCTATTTTCCCTCCCTCCCTCACTCCCACGCTCTGCTCTATTTGTCTTCATCTTACCGCGCTCGACAAAGTGGCTTTCACTCGCGTCGCACGAGACTCGAGAAATTGAAACGCTAACTACCGAGACGGCGTCTCTTGATAGAGTCAAGATTCACTCGCGTCGCACGTGACGCTTAAAAACGTCGACCCGAATTACGACCCCCTCGGGGGAGGGGCGCGAGGTATTCCGTAAATCCACCCTTCCCAGCCGTCTTCCGCCGGCGTGTCCCACTTCGAAGCCCTCGGCCCCCATAATGCAGGATCGTGAAAATGCAATGGCGAAAGCGCGTTACGCCACGTCGCTCTTGATTTCGCGATTATAACATCGCGGCCCGCTCATCCGCGCTCACGTCTCGGACGGTACATGTTACCGGTACAAAGTACGGATAATAAGTTAATAACGCGTCATTGGCCCTGGCGAGCTACGCTGAACGCCGAAAGCTACGGGGCGCCTCGTTTGCCTGCCACGAAAGGCGGTCGCAAGTTATTTTCATTAACACGTTATCCGAGATCGAGTAAGCCGCGCGCTGCTCGTCTTAATCGCTTTCGGCACTTACCAAGGAGTCGGGCAAGTTTTAATAATCCTACAACGCCCGATACAGAGATCCGACGGTCGCTGTATCGTCAAGATGTATTCAACTTTTAAGTTATTCCGCTCCGCCGGATAAGTTCTTCGGACAAGAGTCGGTTAAGCGTGCAGCGGGAGACGATAACTCAGCGAGCAACCGACGCGCGGAGCGTCCGAACTGGACGCTGTACCGTCGCGGACGGGTAACCAGAAAAGATAGAGGATTCGGCCGAATTACGAAATCTTCCGTGAGACGAAGGATTTCTCACCTCGCGCTCTCTTCCTTAGCCAACTTTGAAACTATTCCACCAGCGAAACGCCTCGGATATCTTTTCACTCGTTCTCAGAAAAGACTCGAGAATCCATTTAACTTTTATGACGCCGTTGCAGAGTGGCTCCGCTTCCCGCTTCCCGCCCTCCCAGCGTCACGTATCCGCCGAATCGTATCTTCCCGCGCGGAAAACCGTGCCGAAAACTCCAGCTAGTCTCTGTGTTCTCCAAGTGTGCGTCTGGGCAAGGGGTTAACATTCCCTCCGACGATACAGAAAAGCGAGAGCTTTTCCGAAACGTTCGCCGCAACTCCGTTCCACTTCATTCTGCCAACCCTTGTAACGTCGTATCTTGGCCGATCGTGGCCCACTACGTTTCGCGCGTGAGACGAGAAGAGGGGGGGAGCACGTTGTTCGCGACTGAGGATTCAATCTTGCGAGTGGAACGTCTCACTATCGGGTCGAACTTTGAGGAGCGGACCTCAGTATATTATTACCCCGCCAGCCCTGGTGGGCATGCAAATCCCAAAGACATTCCGCGCCACGTGTAACTATATGCCAGGGTCTATATCCGAAAGCTAGATTTGGAAGCGAGACGATCTCCTCGTTAGCCCCGGCGAGAGCTTTAGCTCGCTGTGATCTAAAAAAAGGATCCTACATCGAGGACGATCCGCGTAAATCGGTCGCGATGCAACGACGAGCCTGGACGAGCTCTCGGGCTGATTTCCTTGCGCTTAGGACGCCCTTTATCGCTCCGGGTGTCGAAGGACGTAAAAACGGAAAAGCCGCGATAGCACGGGCGGAGGCGAGATTGATGGACGGATTGGTGCAACGATCGATGCACTACTCCCGGGGATCCTTCTCATCCTTCTCGCCCACATCTATTCCACCCCCCCCCCCCCCCCCCACTCCTCCTCCTCATCCTTCTCACCCACATCTAGTCCACGACCTCCTACTCGACCTTCTCATCCTCTGCTACAGCCTCTGCCCTTCATCTATTCTCGCTCCCAACTCCGGGCCGTCGGTAAGAACCGTCTCTGAGGATTAAATCCAAAGTGTAATTGGATAGAAAGATGATTAAGCGGAACGGATAGGAGGTAGTCGCGTACAAAGGCGAAACAATACCTCGCGCTCGCGCGCGAACCTTGCTCTGGCAAGCGGTAGCATCGGTAAAGAAAATGAATCTTTCCGAACGGACGAGAGTTCCCTGGTACTTGGGAAAGATCCGCCGCGATGGTTCTCCGTGGGAAGTCGGCAAATCGAGCCAAGCAACGTTCGACGTTTGGACGTCCGACATTACCGGGGAAATTTCGTGAGTCGAGCACTTTGTAGCGGAAGCGTTTAATTGTCGGTCACGTAAACGAGGCTCGAAGGCTCGCCGCCGACGTGGATAGGTCGAAGTAGGAGATGCCGGACGGACGCGGACAAATCATTCCGCTTCGCCGTATCTTTGGAATTTATCGAAAACGCGGAACCGCCGTCAATTGAAAGCTCGTGGTAGTCTCGTCGGTTACGCGAACGCACTCGAAGAGATTATTTGATGTAACGCGACACTCGCTAACGAACATGAAACCAATTAAATTCTTTTGTCAACATCGTCTCCTCGCTCCCACGAAGTCTTTCAACGAAATTCATCTCGAGAGCGAGGAACTTTGCACGGTTTAACTGAAAATAACCCCCTTTGATGGAGGACGGATCTCAAGATTCTCCGCCATAGAAAAATTCCCTTTACAACGTTTCTGAGGTGATGTTTCTTTACGTTCAAAGCGTTTAATAACTTGCCATGTAAACGAAGTTTAAAAATGCCATTAAGTAGTATGCGACGAAGGATCAGGCGTGAGCGAATTCCGAGTCGTGAAACGAAATTGATACCATGCGACGCTTAACAACGATCGCAAAAAGCAATCAGATTATCTTATACGTAGGAGTAAGAGCGCGGGAACCTACGTCGGCCCAACGTTTGCGCTCACGGAATCCTCGACCATACGTGAGCGCGTTCGACAAAATGATTTGGCGATAGCGCGACGTTTGTCGACAGAGCCGCGAAAGCAATCAAACCGCCTTGTCAATATCTTTCTCGAAGTCGACACACATTCTCGGTAGAGTCGTACACACACACACACACACACACACACACACCAACGACACGGAATTCGACCGGCTTAATGAACTAATTCGCGCGATCCAATTGAGCCTTTCATTTTCAGCCGGGAGTAAAAAGGTACCGGCGCCCTGACCCCACGGGACCCGGGCAACGTTTTTCGAATGAGAGTGACCCGAATAAAACGGCAGACAGGGCCGTAAAGACGTTATATCCTCGGGACAAGGGGCGCGCGATCCCTTGAAGGAGATAGCAGTTTTATATCGATACTCGTCGTGAACGATGTACCGAGCCAGCTTATATGGGAGGTACAGAGGGAATCGAAGATAAGAAGCCGAGCATTGTACAGGGAATACACGATGAGGAAAGAGAAACAAAAAGCGGCGGAGAACGTAGTGCGCGCACATCAGACATTCGTCAGCGAGAGACCGTTCCCGCGTACGAAAGCTGAGCAACGAAGCCTACCTCGCGCTCGCCCATCCCGGCAGGCCAAGGGAAGTTCGACGCGAGACTTAAAACTCCTAGCCTTGATTAAAAGACAAGAAGAAGGAACGAAAAAGACGGCGGCGCGGCGAAGTAGCTGGAAAGCGGCAGGCGCGCTCGCGTACGAAGCCGTTACGGACGCGAAACGTAACGCGGGAACTTAATTAAGCGCCGCGAAATTTACTTACGAAATGTAATTTAATTAACGCCCGCCCGTTACGCGCATCGGAAATTCAATTCCGTCAACGGGCGTGCACGTGCGCGCACGGCCTCGCGTACAGTGTTGTCGTCTTCTGGGCCGAACGGCGGAAGAGGGTTAGTGGGTTAAAAAGGAAGAGGGAGTGAGGGGAGGGAGAGAAAAAAGGAGCGGGTCGAGTGGTCCACCAGGCTCCCGGGCGGATCTTAAGAGCGAGTGACCCGCGGGAGTTGCAGGAACGTAGACACTTAAGCCGATGCGAGCTACCGGAAGACGTATGGCGCGCGGTGTATGGGTACCAGGTGCATCTAAATGGGGCTACCGGCTTCTCGAATCAGTTCTAACGGGCACGTTCCCGTATTTATGGGCTGGCTCTTTTGCACGGACGATCCACGGCCGGCCCATCGATCCAATCGCGGCCAGGATCGTTTCGAGAACACCGACTCCCCCGACCCTCGACGTCCCTGCGCAACTTGCCCCGACATCGAGGGCGAGGATGTCTTGGCTTCAATTTAACATTTCGCAGGTGGCAGATATTAATTTGTGGGGCCGAGATCGTTCTTAGCCGGATCTGTCGGCAGAACTCGAATGGCTCTGACGACATGTAGAAGCGGAGTGGATGGTACTCACGTTTTCTGCTTCGCTTTCTGTTGGTTCGTGCTACGTCGAGAATATCGGGAAATCATTTGGACGTTTGTAGAGGACTTACCTGGAAAAAGATGAAGAAAAATGGGTTAGTTATGTGAATGACGGATGATTTGCATTTGTTTTCCTGACTAAATGTCGGTGGCGAATATTGTTATATGGTCATGGGTTTGAAAGATATTGCAAAGATTTTTTCAGCACGAGTGTGGTACGTGCTAAAATGTGTTGAATAGAATTTCGGGACGAGTGCCAGACGGGCAGGCGATGCATAGTCGAGAAAAACAAGCGGCCGTTGTGTCGGGAGCAATAAAAATGACGACGCGGTAAAAAACGGGATCGAACGCCATTCTTTCGGATTACGTGTAGCAGATCAGTCGATTTAATAAATTCGAACGTTTGTCTTCGACTTTCCGGTTGTTGCACACGGATCGCACATTTTTACGCGCACCAAACGGCTTTTTCTTCTGTTATAGGATTTCAGATTGATGTATCCATCGTTACTTATATTTTTAATTCGTATACCTTGAAACATCCCGACCTACACCAACAAAATCTATCGGAGATAGGAATAATATGCATATTAATCAGAGTGGCATGTTGCATTTATACATGCCCGAAACGGATTGCAACATATTAGCAAATGTTAGCGTACATGTGTTCACGTACATAAATTATTGACGATGTTGCAAAGATTTATAGCTGTTTGCAATTTCGTACGAAACAAAGGGAAAGCGTAATAAAATCTTCGTTTTTACGGTACTCGGTATCTCACTGTCACATTCTACGTAACGACAGTTAAAATATCCCTTCGAACATCCTTCGAACAGTCGTAAAGAACCTGTCGGACATCAACATCCGAAGAACGAAGAGAGTTACGTCAGGACTTAAACATCGGCATTTTACGCACGTCTTCGACGTTGATTGCCATGAAACTACAACCGAGTTTTGATTTCACAAAAAATGTCTCGGCCTGCAGTAGAGGTTTTTTATTCATCATCACCAAATTAGCGATATCACATACTTTTTTAAGCACTGTCTCATATTTAACTTTTTACATAACCAAAACTTGCGTCAAACACTATCACAACATTCTTGCCGCGAAAATACCCAAATTCACGCTGCGACGACAGTGAGATGTCGCTGCGACGCAACTACCCCTGAATTATAACTGCGGTTAAACGCTGTCGTAATAACCGATCGTTCTATCGCTTACATAAAAGTCAGCGTGCGGCATAAAAATCGAGAGCGTGCTCTCTCTCTCTCTCTCTCCGAGGAAGACCATGTCATATTCGATTCCAGAAGTTCCTGGGAGAGGGTGGGCACTCGTCGCACCGGCGCCGATTTCAGCGAGCCAAATCGAATTGGAAGCTCGTAAAGGAGGTGCTCTCAAGGAGCGACGCAGAAATCCTGAATGGCGGTGAGCCCAAGCAGGAGCGAGGGAAAGCTTATTCAGACATGGATCCGAACGACACTGAACCACGGCCTTCCCGGAGTGAAGTCATATTCTTCCCCGGAACAAGGCAAGTTCTCGTGGCACGGCTCCGTACTTCATGCACGAGCATCGGGAATGAAGCGTAAGCCCTTGGAAAACTCGACATGCCAGATGGCCCTGAGAGCTGCAAGAAAATCTGAGATAGGGCAAGGAAAATGCAGGAAACACGACGGAAAGCACAAGTTTGGGACGCCCGTTGACGACTGATAAAATGAATGCAAGCACGACCAACAAATTTTTCGTCGTCTTTCCCCCCGCTTTTGTAGCGAGAACAATCATCGGGGCGGGCTCGTGAATTTGATAACTCTATCACTTTGAACTAATTTCGTTGCGGCAATTTGTGCTTTGTTGCGACGTAACGAGGTGATTAATAAAATCTGCATTTTGCTGCACGGAATCGATTCGATATGGAGTGGCCCGAATTCGTTCGCTCGGTTCTGCCGGCGTGTGTGCTTGTACGGTTTTGTCGCGATTAATGCGTCGACGGTTTAAAGGGAAGCTGGGAAATAATGAATGGCTCGACGTCGAGGCAGCAGCGGGAGGAAAAAGCGATGAGAAGAAGGGAAATAAAACGACGCGGCGCAAAAAGAAGCGGGAACTTTTGCCGGGAAAGAACGATATTGCGTGCTAGCCGGAACGCGGCCAAGACGTAGAATGTAGGACAATTGGTGTGCAAATGATCAATGAGAAAGGGGGGGAAAACGGTGAAAGACGAGGGGTTGGGGGATCAAGAAAGCGAGCGGGGCAAGAAAGAGGACAAAGTGTACGATATCGAGATGACACGGGGAAAATGTGAAGAGATGAAATGACAAAGCCAGAGCGGGGGATGGGGAATGTTTTCTTAACGTCGAAAAACCGATATCGTACCTACATAAGAATCGGAGCTCACAATCAGACTCGGAAATTGCAGAAGATGTCCGAAGAAATAGCAGAAATGCGTTCAGAAATAGACGGAGCTTTGCGAAAGCGATTTTTGTCTCAAAGATGCCTACCGTTAATCCCGTTACGTTCACGAATAACTGTCCATTTTTTCCAGTCACTATAAACTGCACATCTTCCCCCCTATTTCTCCTGACGTAATCCTTTCCGCATCCGCTTTTGTAACCGCACCACGCTTTCGAACGGGGAAAGAACGCCGCTTAAGGGAAGAATTACGATAACACAAACAAAGCTTAGGATCGGCGATCGATAAGCATGCAAGGGACGGAAAAGGGAGGACGGAAAGTCGGACAGGTGGAGAAAGTTACGGTCTGAAAAGAGCGCGGAAGGGCTGTGGTAGTGGAAAAGCGACTGGAACGAGGGAGCGCGTATCCGCGGGCAAAGAGCGAGCGGGAGAGAAGCTGAAATACTCCGGCCGGTATAAATCGGAAACGCGAAAAGGCGCGTCCCATCGAGCGGGAAAACCCGGCGCGGCAGATACGAAGGACCCGGGCGTAACGCGAAAGTAAAACACGGAATATTAATTGGAGTATTTAAACTAATTATCGCGGCACTCTGATCCAATTAGCGCGGCCGCGCCGCTACCGATGCCGTCGAGAGGCTGAGCCAGTGTTAACCGAAGTACGAATTCTTTGGGCGGCCGGACTGCGAGCTTCGCAGGCGAAATCTACCGAGCGTGCGTGAGGGAGAGAGAGAGAGAGAGAGGGTCGGAGGGAGGGGTGGGGAGTGAATGAGCAAAGCTCACTACGCTATACGCGTCCCGCGGCGCCATATCGATTTGACATAATAATTATCCACTCGAAATTTGCCTTGCAAAACGGCGAACGAGATGTGCGCCTCGCGATACGGCCGCGCATCCGCGTGATATATATTTTCAATTTGCCTGGGGAGAATGGCGCCGGCGGAACCCGCGAACCAGTCCCCGCTGGAGAAGGAAGATACCGTGCGCGTCGGCCGCTCACTGCCGACCGCACAAAATCGTCCCGCGCGAGATTCGCAACCGGCCGGCGTGCGAGCGCGGATAATCAAAGGGAACCCGCTGCTGCGGATCGAATTTTTCATGAACCTCGTTTGCCCGGCGAAATGTGTGTCAACGCGGCGAAAAGGTAACATCGATTGCCTTCGTCGTAACACGGTTAACGACGAATTACGTTGCTTGCGTGGGAGACTGCGTATCATAATGGCGGCTGTATAATATTTTGCCGTCGGTGAGGTTCGGTATTCATAAGTCGCCGCCGAGCCGATTGGCCCACAAAAACTTAACAATTTCAATTGCGGGAGGACTTGAATAGCTCCGATTCCGCGGGGAACGTGGTAATTTCTCATTAATAAGCATTTCTCTTTCTCCGTTAAGAGTCGCTTTTAAAGAGAGACGGAGGGGGGAGGAAAAAAGTGCGGAGACGGCGAAACCTCGAGTAATTAAAAATATCAAGAGATTCTTTCCACTTTCCTTAGAGCGTGTCCTCGAACAAGCGGCTGTAATTGGAAAACGGGGAAAAAGTAACGAATGACTCTTGACATTCATATTTCGAACGTACGACAGAAAATTGTTTCCCGCGAAGGAGAGAAATAATACGTCGTATGGTTTTATTTCAGACGATCATTCCGACCCACTTTCTACCCACTTTCTTTACCATGACCTCGAGTACTGCAGAGTATCTCGGGGCAACTACAAGGAGAGTCGAGATAACGAATGATACCCAGGGCACGTATTTCGAGTTTTGCCTCGAAAACTGTTTTCGACGGGACGCACTCGTGAGGTGAGAAGTAAAGGGCCGCTCGATTTTATTTCGAGAGATCGTTCTCATCGAATCTACTTCCAAGAATGATTCTCGTGTAAAAACGTTCGCCACCGGCGTGCAATAATAACACTTTCTTCACACAACATCGATTCCTTTAAACTCTCCCATCCCGGACACATCCCAATTAAATATCACGCTGACTAGAATGATGAACGATATTTAGGAGAAACAATACGAATTGCCGATCCAAACACGATCATCAGGCAATTTTTTCGCAAAACATCCCTTTTATCGGCTTCCTTCGCCGTGATCTCGAGTGTTCGGAGATAAGTATAAAGTCCCTTAATTAAAGAGCCTTTTTACGATGAATTTAAATTGCCTGATTTCACGGAGTTACCTTCCCTTCGCCTCGGATCTCCTTTTCCCGTGTACATCCTCCTCGCGCCCCCGCCAGAAAACGCGTGCCCGTCTGGTAAAGCTCTTGCCTGCCGCTCGTGGAACGGCTTACAATTAATTTAAATAACCCGTGTAAAGAGAGCAGTCAGTCCGTTGTAACGGTACCCTTTACGTCGTCTTAAGCAGCCCCCGCCGGACGCTTGAAGCGCAGAGATTACGTGCACCATTAATATTCAGTCGATCGAAAAGGGAAAACACGGGGGAGAGAGCAGAAGCAGAACTCATGTTTTTTCTTTTAGTACACGAGTATATACGTGACGTTCGACCTGGTGCGATATATCGCCCGGCGAAATTATTCCCCTACCGTTTCCGCGCCCACCCTTTCTGGGTCAATTGAAAGAGGAATATTTCACGCGACGGCAGACACCGCTTTTTGGCCGAAAAAAATGCATCTCCCGGCTGCGATGGATTAAAGTTTCGGCGCATTTACTTGTCCGCTTATTTGACAGCGCGCGGGCCCGCGTTACATTCGAGTACGGCAGTTTGCCTCGCATCTCGAAAATGCTCCGCGAGTACTTTCGAATCTCTCACTCTCTCTCTGCTGTCTGGCGCAAAGATGGGAGCGGGTACCATTTCGCGTGTCGCGGAAAACGTTTTACGCGAAGACGAACTTGAGGAAAAATCGGCATAGTCCGATCGGCATATTTAATTCGACAGAGAGAGAGAGAGTGAGAGAGAGACAGAGAGTCGGAGAGTCGCGTACATTGAGACGTTTACGCTCGCATTCACATGCCTCGCTCTATTCGCTCTGTGTAATTAAGCTATTTACGCCCGTATTTGTGGATACAATAAAATATGAAAGTGCAACAAAGTCGGTGGCGGGATGCAGTCACTCCTGAAAATTAAATTAACCTAAGTGCGGGTAAACACAGACGGCGGACAACAGTTCGTAAAAAGTAATTTTTCGGGAGAGCGTAACGAACCCAGAAACGGCGAAGGGATACAGAATCTATTATGCCGCGGCTTTAATACGGGCGAAGAAAAACACGAAATTTACCTTGAACCACCCCGCGGCATGAAAGTTTTAGCTGGAAACGTTCTGTGCAGACGCACTTCGAAATATCGCGTGCACATGGTCGTCCGTAGATTTTTCTCCTCCGGCATAAACACACCGTGCCGTTTCAAAGGGACTTTTCCCCCGGTAAGCCAAATGTGAAATTCCAAAATGTATCTACCGGCTTGCCGAGTTATTTGACGAATGAGGTGTAAAATATTGCACTTCCCGCTCAGACGTGAAGAATTCATTTGACGAAATGCATTCAAGTCGTAACTCCAGTTCGTATCCATCCAATATTAAAATTTCCCTTCGTAATTTAACATTCCGTTGTCTACGCCACGCGCATGCCCGTCAATCTCCATCAGCGAAAACATTGAGCAAGTTATACCTTACGACGATCTCGCAAAATAAACATTTTAAATGCACGACATTTATCGTCAAAGGAACAACGGGAATCTTTTATTGGAAAAACATTGTAGCGAGTAAGGCCTTTCTGGGGCATAAGACAAAGAAATCGTCGTTGCGCCAGCAATCCGGAATTTCGATGGTACGTTTTTGAAGGGAATGTGGTGCCGTGAAAGTAAATCGTTACGCTGGTATGTAACGCTTCGTGTCGTACATCAAAATCGGGACGTCACGTAGCTGCACACAAGCTCGCCGAGCTGTCCAATAGATGAACTACTTCATCGATCTACGGTTAAACCGTGCAGTCTCCTACATTTTAATAAGGAGCCCTTCTTTCAAGTACGCACAAGAGAATAAACTTAGACGTCGGTTCACATTCAAGTGCCGCCGGAGTACGTTTTCCATGCTTTAACTTACCGAACTTTCTCACAAATGATGCCATGAAATGAATAAAAAAAAAAGCAACGTCAAGTCCGACAGATTATTCCGTTAATCGACCTTTACAGTTTCACGAAATTAACGGTTTTACTTCGGCATTAAAATGATATTCGATGACTATTCGAATACGTAAACTGATCGAATATTCCGATACCGTTTAGGCCGTTGTTCGCAGGGTTAATAAAAGCGGCATCTTGTGCATCGCTATTGCAGAAGACAGCGTTTTCTCGGGGCCCAAGCGGCCGAAGCAGAGCGCGCTGCGACATAAAGCGATCGAGATGAGATGTCGCACAGACTGTGGGGGCTGATGCACGTTCGGGTCATTCGATGAGTGGACCGTTCCATCGATCGTAGTTAAGCTATTTAGGTATGCGCCGCCCTCTCGTCCTCGTAAATTTTGCGAGAGGCGGGGATGCAGGAAGCCGCCGGCGGCGCTGGAGCCTCCTCGTGTCAAGAGGGAATACCCAGACTTCGACGGACTTCAGATGCCTTAATATTGCATTCCTGGTTTCCCCGTGGCGTGCTACTCCTACGGCCGGGCCATAAGCAAGCACCCCATCCTAAAACCCACGCGCATCACGGCACGAAATGCCGGCGTGGAAGGAAGGAAGGAGCCGCCGCCACTCGCCCCCTGGAGAATCTCGGAAGATCCGTTCGCCACCCCCCCGCACGAGAGCGGAAGTCGCACGGACCTATTTCGTATACCGGCTCTCCGTATTACCTCGAGAAAATGCAAACCGCCTTATCAGAAGTAGCGAGATACTAGAGGACGTCTGATAAGAATGCATGGCCTTCTCTTTCCCATCCCCACTGTCGTCCACCCTCCTGCGCGACGCCGACGGTTCAAACGATTCGTCGAATATATCTGCGAACGCGACGTCGCTTGTAGGTGTCCAATAACAGTGCCGCGGATTTGTTATGGGATCGTTGAGAACGCGGGCGGCGGTAATGGCGACGTCCGCAAATTCGAAATATCGGCCATTACGGCGACGCAAAGGGAGCCGATCGGGAAGAATGTCGTAAATGGCGAGCGGGTCGAGATGCATCGGTAAACACACCGGGGGAATGAATATTAGAGCGCTAATCTTTCGCGATCCGCGATATTACCCTCCGCGCATAATGAGCGCTCGCCAATGAGATTAAATTCGTCCCCGACGAATGCTCCGGCCAAGAATCATGGTTATCCAATCGTTATCGTCGTAATTAATGCTGCTCGACCGGCGCGGAGGTATCCGAGGAGAGCACTTTCGATCGGTTCGGCGGGAGGCTGATGAAATATCTCGTAATTCAGGGGAAGTTTCTCGCCCACGTAAGTGCAAAGAGAATGAGGACGGAGGAGGAAAAGGGACGGGAGAATGATTTATAGAGGGAAAGGGATGAAGCGGAATGAAGGGTGAGAGAGAGAGAGAGAGAGAGAGAGAAGAGAATGAGAGCGCGAGACCGTGTTCGCGGGGGAGAAAAAGGACGGAGGAACGACTGAAACTTGTTAGCTACCCGCAGCTATTCCTTGATAATGAAAAATGCCGCTGGAAGACGACCGAGCTTGCATTTTGTTTGGCAATCGTTCTATGGCCCCTATAATTCACCGGCCGCGGGAAACAACGAAATACGGCCAAGGAAAGCGACGTCCCTAGCGTATATTCCTTCGCGCCTCTACATATTCAACGCTTCGCCATTCCCGTAATTGCACCCGGACCGCGTACCTATCATTCCGCCGATTTCACTTCCAATCCATACAATAAAGCGTTTAGCGCCACGATTAACGATTAAGGGACGATGGATAAACGGACGCGTGCGGCTTTCGGATAAATTTCCGTCTGACGAGGAACGTTTCAATACTCTCGTCAAAATAACAAGCGTAGTAACGCAAGAGCGATCATCCTTTCAGCGCGACGATCGGGAAAAACAAGTCCATCAATCGTAACTCCCTCCGAAACCCATTCATAATTATTTTCAACGTCCGACCATCATTAATCTTCCGCCATGGCGTAATGAAACGACCGATATCGCCGTTGAATTTCCATTTTCTCTCTTTATCGCGTTTTCGAAGTTTCGAAAAAGCGCACTGCACGTACAGATCCCGGCCGCGTATTCGCGAGAAACGGCAAAAGCTTCGCGCGACACTGTCGCGCAGGAATTTACGACGGGCCAACAGTCATGACAAGTCATGATGACAATCGTAAACCGACCGTGGATATCGTCCATCGAGCCCATCTGTCACTATGGCGGACAGTTGTATCGTACAATCAGCACACGGTGTCCCCGTAGACACGTCGTTAACAACGTTCACGGTTAAGTAACGGCGACAGTATTACGCGGGACCTTCGATTCTCGTTTCTTATCTTCGTCATCACCATGTTTTATCGTCATCACCATAAGAAAGCGCTTAATCGCCACTGTATTCAATAATCTTGAAGACACTCGGAAAACAGAGACAAACGAACACTTTATCCATCCGTTCAATAAAAGAGACCTCACGCACACTATAACCGATCCCGTCACTACTACAATCCCATAGCGGTGAGTTGAAAAAAATAGTAACAATCCGCCGAGACAGAGAACCGCACGGCACAAAAGTGCTGCGTCCAATAAAGTCTCTCTTGAACAAGAGCGCTAAGCCGTCGTCCGAAGATCCATTCAAGCGATTCGCAGTCGAGCTCAAAAAGTATATTCCTTTGAAACCCTTTAACGAGCCTAGGCCGAGCCAGCGACCGTCGGATCAGGGATTCCAGGCTCGAGCCTGTTCTTTTCCGTCTGGGTCGCGCGCGGGTGTCGTCTAGGTTGGTCTAGGTCTGCCTCTAAGCGTGCACCACGTGTTCCCACCCACGGCCGAGCTTTCCACAGTGGCGACGCATAAACGTAAGCTGGGTATACCTGATGGCAGCCGGGCGAAAGCGCGGCCTGGTAAGGAGGGTAGTAGGGGCGGTAGATGGGGTGCAGGGGGCGAGGACAGGCTGCCGGGGGATTACCCCCGTCGACACGAAAATACTGAGAGACAGGTTAACACCGCCCGCACGCGGCTGGAAACTCACCCCAACCCGAGCATTTTTATATCCAATCCCGCCGACGCCCCCGCGCCCTCTCTCGCTCCGGATACAACGACTACAACGCCGCAAGAGTCTGCTAACCCCTGCTCCCTCGCTCCTTCCTTTCTGTTTCCTCCCTGTTTCTCTGCTGCCCTCCGGCCCCTGATCCTTGCCTCTTTGGCGATCCCGCGAAATTACAACGGACCCTTCGGCTACCCCCCTAACATCGCGCCCGGATCACTTCCTGCCTTCGATATACATCTCTCGATAACCCTCGTCCGACGATGCCCTAGTGTCCCCATGAGAAGCGTCAACGCCCGAAGATGTTTCCATTGGAACGACGCAATGCGAATTTACG